>CM054116.1:115017811-116346694 GCA_028673005.1 Tanypteryx hageni
TTAAACATATTTATGGTAGATCTTGTTTATTTCTGTAGCTACAAAGATTGTTTTCTTTGACAACAATTAAAAAACCACGTAATAAATTTTGTTCAACGTGAATTACGACATTCTCATTTGATTTTCTTGAAAACGGCTATTCCTTCGATATAAATGCATTGGACAAAACATATTATATATGACTAGTTCTACAAATTTTGTTTGAAGACTTTTTTGATATAAGTAATATAATATTTACGAGATATTACTGAAAGTTCAAGTTTTGTCACCAGTAAAGTGGCACTCCTGATTAGGTTGTGCGAATCATTTATGTATATAATATTTTTATTTTGTTTGCCCTAAATACCGAATTTCATGAACATCCGCGCAGCAGTTTTGGAGATGAAACAGGACGGTGGAGACATGCTCACATGGCATTCCGCTGCTATCGCTTTGCTAATAAAGAACGCCTAAAAATGTTTTATTTTCACATTCCATGATTTATGGGTGTAGGATGGCAATAATACCATTGTCTTCGGAGGCGTAGCTGGGAGATATGGCGCCCATGGCAAAATTTTGGAAAACACCTTAATTTTGTAGAATATGATTTTTCCTACGTTTCAATCAAGAATAATAATCTTTTTAGTAAAAATAACGAATGTTTAAAATCAATGCTTATTTATGGGAAAATAAAATTTTGGCATTTTTGCGGGAACGTTTGGCGTCTTTTGCAAACCTATGGCAAATGTCACGGCGAAGTACACTAGACCAGCGGTTCCCAACCTTTTTTGCTTCGCGAACCCCTTGAGCTAAGATATTTCTCTTCGCGAGCCCCTTGGATTAACCTTTAATCTTCGCGAACCCCTTGAGTTGCCACAGTTTTGGCGGTGAACCCCAATATAATGGAGAGTAAAATTTTCAAAAGCAAATCTTTTTGAACGCGTTTAATTCATGAAAAATCAAAAGCTTATATAGCACTATGTATCTAAACGTTCACAATAAAATCAGAATCTCTGATATTGTCATCAGTTTCTAGTTAGTACCCTGTAAAACTCAAGTATAATTCTTGAAGCATAAGGAAAAATTAAAAGTAAAACCATGCAACTAATTTGAAATGAATTAAAATATTGGTAAGAATTGTAGAACCAAGAAACAGAAAAAGATGCCATTACCAAATTTATCTCGCGAACCCCTAGGGGTACGCGAACCACCGGTTGGGAAGCGCTGCCCTAGACCAGGGGTGGGCAAACTTTTTAAGTGGCGGGCCGCATTGAGAGTTGCAAATTCTTAGGCGGGCCCATTTTAACAGATGACAATGTTTTGGCGGGCCACGTTCGAGTTCACATCAGAAGTTATTTGAGATAATGCGAGGGATCCTGTTAGTTAAAATCAATAATAATCTCCATAACATCACTGGAAAAGGTTTTCTGACCATAATTTTAAGCTACGGATATGGAATTATATGTATTTTATATTACGGTTCGCTTTCATAATGGCATCGCGGGCCACATAAAATGCCCTCGCGGGCCGTAGTTTGCCCACCACTGCCCCAGAGTGTCTTAAAGAAACGTGTTAAGGTGGTAAGAACGAGTGTCGTATCTCTTGGTGCTAAAATTTATCTGAAGTGTGTTAAGACCAACAAATATTCTATCTTTATGGTCGTATGTTTGAACTACTGCCATAACGCGAACGCTCAAAAGCACGGATCCCCTTCTGCGCCCATCATGAAATATCAGAGGGCCCACCAATATCATATTACTATAATAAAAGCCTAGATGTGTTTGTTTGTGTATAAAGCTGACGTCATTAATGGCACTTTTTAACGCGTTTTAACAAACTTCCCGATTAGGCGGAAGGTTAAAATTTCTCAGGAACGTTTGATTCAGAAATAAAAATTAAATGACCAAAAAAACGAAAAAAGACCCGGGTTCGACTCCAGGGGGGCGATTTCCATTTCCCGTAATCAAACACGTAAAAAGCGACTTTTTAAAGTGCAGGATTTTATTCTGTTGTAAATTCAAATTAGAAAGAATTGACGTTCGATCTTCGAATTTGAACTATGTTTTAGGAATATTATTGAAGTTTCTTATTCTATTCATCTTTTTGCGCCTACCGTTCGAAATCTCTCATATTAAACATTTAAATCACATATTTTGGGAAAATGTCGGGTTTTAAACGGGATGTTGCCTTGTCGAGCACGTCATTGTTAAATTTCGAGAATCAATTGCTGTCTCAACCCGCATACGTGTAATATATACGAGCGCATAGATTGCCTTAAATTATCGTATGATTTTTCGCGAAATTACGTAATCCTAATGGGACGGGGATTTATATGGATTCTTTAGCGTATCTAAACAACTATATAGATGTAGAGTAAGAGAGAGGGGAATGTGAGGAGAGAGAGATAGGAAGGAAGGGATATAGAATGGAAGGTACATGGAGAGTAAGGAAGGAATAGAATTAGAAAAGGATGGGATGAAAGAGGGAGATGGAGAAAAAGAGGGAGAGCTATGGATTGGGAGAGGAGGGAATGAGAGAGGTGGGAGAAAAGGAAGGCAGAGAGAGGGAGGGAGAGAAGGAAATAAAGGAGGGAGACACTGACAGAGGGAGGGAGGGAGAGAGGGCGGCGAGAGGGAGGGAGGGAATATTATTATTTATTTATTATGATTACTTCATTTTTGACATGGGGCTCATCATTGGAGAAAACAAGAATGAAAAAAATTCTCCCGAATCTCTATTTTGGCAAATTTTATACCGGTTTTTATTCAATAATTACAGTTGTTATTATTCATTTTTAAGTTCCCCGTTGAATTTCAACGGACAATTACACTATAAAAATAAACTAATTTTGTGATTATTCATAATAATGAGTTATGATTAGTTAAGATGTATGGTTTCAGCAGGATTACCAGTCTTACGACGGATTTTACTGACACCCGTCCTATGACGGCTAATACACTAGCGTATATTATAAACACTTGCGACCACGACAAATTTTTGTTGTAATAACTACCGCTCTAGTGGTATAGGTTGAGGGGTAAATATAACTACATATTCATTGCGGCTCTTGAAAGACGAAATACGATTTTGTATAGGGTATAGGCTATACAAGTCAGATGGCATATTTGTATTGAGTATCATACGCGACTGATATTCGTGGAGTGTGTGATTGTCCAGGCTTATATTTTCCATACACCTTTTTCACATAAAGAAAAATGACTACGATCTAAAACAGTGCCGTAGCTAGGGTATGGCGAAGGTGGCGTTTGTTATAGGCGTCAAACGGTCTCACAAAAAATGCCAAAATTTGTTTTCCCCTAAATAAGTATTAGTTTAATGTTCAAATGTTACAGTTATTTTTAATAAAAATGCTGTTATTCTTCATCAGAATGCTTTATTAAATTGCACACAACTAAGGTGTTTCTTAAAATTCTGCCATAGGCGCTATATCTCCCAGTTACGTATCTGATCTAAAATGTAGGAACTAATTGCATTCTCTATAGAAAAACGGGAAATTAACATTAAAAAACTGTCGGTGAGCATAAACTTGTTATTCTAAAAGAAAACCATGCCTCAACTCCATAGCAACAACGTTTTACTTACATAATAATCGTAAAACTTCAAGTGGTTGAATTATCATTTAAAAAAATTAAAATGTATCCGTCAAATATCGATTACCATTGAGGGTATCTTTTTAGGTCGTTTTCTTCTCTATGGCATTCGTTCCCGCGGTGTTATTGGAAATTCTTTTTACCTCTCTTCTCAACGTATGAAGAGTTCTCGTCGGAAAATATCGATCCGGGCGACCGCAATTTTCCGTGCAAACTTAGGGAAGTGTCGTAGATGCAAACGATGTTGACAACCTTCTCCGGAGAATAGAAACACAATTTTGTCTGGAGACGAGAAAAAACTCGTTTTCGCTTCTTTTTCGCAAACAACTCGATATCCGTCTTTAATTTTCTCATGCAGTTCTCGTGCGAAAACTTTTCGACCGGTTAAAATTTCTGAAATCTCTCGATAAGGATTCTAACAAAGTAAAGAGAAAAGGGACTCGTGCCGACATCGGCCTCCTTTATTTGACGTAATGCGCCCATGGGCCAAACTTCTTAACCTCCCTTCCGAAGGACGAAGTGGTGCAATTGCTTATACCGCTGACGACACGTTCTTGAGGACGAGAAAGGTTTGGAAAAAATGAAAATAATGCACCGAAACCGCCCAGAATGGACTCATTGCTCTATTACTTCACTGGAAAGTGTTTTAGAACATATGTACGCACACAAATATACATATATACACAAACGAATTATGTCCCTGGCCCTGATGTTCTGTTAGTGAGTCATCGTAGCGTTAGGCTAACAATTGCCTGAAACTTATTCTTTAATGACTGAGTTTTGATAGAAAATTCAAACTCAAAATGATATAATGCGATACGATTCTAAAGATGTTGGCTTAAAAAACTTATCCGATCATTATTTATGTTGCGTCAAAATCGCTGACCAAGATATCGATTGCAGCATAACTGTACAGGCCCGGAATAGTATAATAGGGTTTCCAAGTATGGGTCATTGCCATCGGTTTATCCATCTGTAAGTCTCAACTGCGATAGAGGTATTGGGGTCACTGTCGTGGAATAAATATGGCAAACCTGATGTGCGAATGGGTTTTCTCCAAATATTTATTGTTGTCGATAAAAGAAAGAAAATTTATATAAGTCAGCCAAATCATAAAAAGTAACTAGTGCAAAAATAATTGTTGATAGCTAAAATGCGATCACAAGGCATCAGATGCTCAGAAGCAAATAAATAGATTTCAACGACGACGTCCTGTAAGGCTCCATATATTTGACGATTCACTGATTCTAAAATACTCGTATGCATTACATATTGCTTACGAAGTGTATAGTGGCTAAGTACATAAATACGTTGATTACCCTTGACAATCATTTGAAGTCTTTTCCATAAAATACATTTTATAAAAAATTGTTTTTCAATTTCGTGTTTTCCATTCAGTTGCAGGTAAAATCTCTACCTCTTGAAACTGTGTATGCATCAGAGATCGAGAAATACTGATTGCGCGCGTCAAATAGCAAAGGACAGTCAAAGGATAATTGGGATTGTGCATTTAAGAGTGTATTACTCAACGTGTCCAATATGTCACGACCGAAGGAATACCACAATGCGTTTCATAAAACGTATTGATTCTGAACAACTCGGACAAGGCAATCGGCAAAACTTCAGTTAAAGGGTTTCCTCAAAAAACGAAAGAAATTAAAACTAATTCCTTTAGTACCATAGTAAAACCAATGTTCTCAAGTTATCTTAATACATTAACGTTCTAAGAACAAAATAATTTTAAGGTTTATTCGTTTTTATCTTTCGATGATATGATTCACTCGTATGGATTAAATTTATGCTATGCTAATTTGTTAATAAAACTGTTTTTTATGACATCCCAATTATCACATTTGCTCAGTCTTTTTATTCTACTTTAGTAATTTCTTAATTTTTTTCAGATAGAGTGAATTCGGGATAGTTTAGATCTTTAGATAATTGGATTTAAAACTAAACGCTCAACGAAATCATAGATAAAAGGAAAAGTATGACTTCCAGTGAGATCACGTTGTATCCAAGGAAATTAATTCATGCCAAAGAAATGATTAGATTACGATATTGCAACTATTAATCTCTGTTTTGAAAGTTAACAAAAAATTTAACCACGAAGGAAAGCGGAAGAATAAAAATGTTTTAAAATATAGGAACTCCCTTTAGATGTTACAAAAAGAAGATTTAAATAATATCGTAAATTTAAGACCTTTCGTAGAAAATCTTATAACGACCTGGGCAAATTGAAAACAATGAACACTTTCATAAGAGGTTTCTTAAATTCCAGTGAAAATGTTTCATAGTTCACACAAAAGAAAATGTATACTTTTTTGGTGATTACAATCTTTTTCTCGAGATTTTTTTCAAGGCTTGGTTTTGACTCTGAAATTGAAATAGGTTTCGAAGAACTTCTTCATTTAGCGCAGCACCGAATCTCGTATCCGACATCCCAAAATCCGGAAAAAACAAAAAATCGGCTATTTTTGAAAGCGGCGTTCTCCGACCTTTTTTTATTCAAATTTCGGAAATATTATAGCTAGATAATTTGAAAAAGTTATTCATTTCTGATTTGAATATTTTATTACAATTTGGCTTTTGGTTGAATATTTGCTTCAATAATGTGTCGACAAGCCACTTTATTGTTCAAAAATGAAAATTTTACGATGATCATATTTACAAATTTTACTGTTTCATTTGTTATTTATTTTCTAATCGGCCGTCACAAAGTAATAAAAACTGCACCATATTTTTACAAGAATTTAGTTCAAATACTTACTGATGTGTGGTAGACACGGAAGGTCATTTTACAAGTAATTTGGCCGCAATGATCGCGCATTATAGCCCAAAAGCGTAATTTTCTCGGTCAGTTTTTAGATATGTTCTAGATACTTAATCTCATTAAAATCCGCGAAAGGATTTAATAGTTATAACGCGAAATACAAATTCAGGAACGCGACTGGCCAATATATTTAACTATTGAGAATGCAGGGAATAATGACCCGAGATCCGGAAAAAATCTCAAAATCTGGATATCTTCCGATCCCAAGTTTTCCGAGTGAAAGATCGCATACTAAATTTCTATCTTTGGAGTTTGGTTGGCCACATGATATTTTGAATTTTATTTACGCTCAATTAGTTCAAAATGTACTATTTTTGCAAAATCACGCACGCTCACACACACACGCGCAGACACACCAAATCATGTTTGAGCGAGGTCCTTAGGAGAGTTTTTTAATGCAAACGAGAAAATTCCTAAGGTGCTTATATTATAGGCGTTCCTTACCGGGCATTTTGTGGCCCGTAATCGCCGGAGTTAATCGCCGTTCCATTCGACGGCGCGGAGTGGAGAGACCGATCACACGACGCACCCCTTTCTGGTCCCGTAGAGCACCCTCAATTCGGGTCCAATGACCTTCTTTATCAGGCTGTTGGTCTTCGAGGCTAAAGCCGATCTCTTGCGGTCCTTCTTGTACGACTTGATTCCCGGACGGTGGACTAGAAATGCACGGTCCAATATCCGAAACTCGTAGTCCAAGGCACATAAAGCGTATCCCTGAAAGATTATTGTAGAAACAAACAATGTAAATTACTAAAATAAAAAAAAAGTTCGGAATCGATTTTTCAACGCGTTTACGTTCAATTCTATTTTTAGATCGATTAGAAAGACGAACTCGGTTGCGGGGTCGATGTCCTAGGATAGCTGGTTTAAATCCTGTTGTTGTCATGTCCACTTAACTCTTATCTTTGGTCGTTATTTTTGAGTTGTTTGTTTAATGGGTCACGAAGAGCCAATGAAAAATAGATAATTTTGCCGCTTGTGCGCGCCGAAAAATTCAAAAAAATATTTTCGCAAATGACGATTTTTGCCGACATGTAACCCGCTCAGGTGACAATAAAAATTATCTCTTAGCTGCGGTGAAAGGCAGGTTCGTTGAGCGACTTTAAGATTAAGATTTTCAGAAAACGGTCAGAAATTCACTTTTTAAATTTGACGAAAATGAATTGTCGTCTATAATTGTCATTTTTTCACCGATGTATTTTCTACGAAATTATGCGTTATTTTAAAATTTGGTTTGACTCACTCAAACTTAATACATTTTAGTATCAATCATTCAAAGCGGAAGAGAAAATCGACATTTGTAATAGAGAGGGCCACACTTAATTTGGAAATCCTACATTGCTTTTTAAGGTCTTTTATGCCATTGTGTTAAGGACACATACCCAGCTGCGGCGGGATCCAAAGTGACAAAACAATATGGCCCGTTTGTTGCACTCTTATCTTTACCCTCCACCAGATCCGATAATCCCTTGGCAGTTTGAGTCGATATGATCGTCCGCCATACTTCATTTACCGAAAAGTCGAGTGACGTCTTTCGCAAACTGATGAGAGCCCATCGCCAGATGTTCCTAAAGTATTTTCAAAAATAAACTGTCATAACATTTATATTTTTGAAAGTCATACACAGTCCATCCTCCGAAGGAAAATGTCCCATGCTAAATTTCTCTTGCATTGCTGCCAAAGGAGCATCATTCCGTGTGCGCTCTCAAGATTTTCTTCAACATTTCTCGTCGTTTGTTATTCAAAAAGACATTAAATAAAGTTTCGGGATGTCATCTTAATTCTAAAATTCACAACCTTTATTCTCTGTCTCAATTAGCCGTTCCTTAGTAACCTGAAAGAGGATGCTTATATGTATACGCCACTTCATTAAATTGCAACCTGTCCTAAATCCGATTCACACAAAATCATTTCAATGCTTCTTCGCTGATTTTATTTTCGCGCGAAGGCGGTTTAACTTCGGGTTACAAAGAAAACGTCATTTGTAAATTTTTCATTGAAGCACGTCCATGAACTAAAATTTAGTACCAGAAAAACGCAAAAAAGCAAAAATAACCGAGAAAATAAAGAACATAGTGGAGAATACAAATATCTCAAAAAATTTCAATCATCGTGATAGAGCTACACACGAAATTGGTCACATTATCGTCCAAGAAATAAAAAGTTTACAGTTGTTAGTCTTTTAAGAATCATCATGCTTAATCGGAGTCTCGTTAAATAAAAAAGTATATACATACAGGTTTCCCTCTCTTTATGTGGGCTCGCTTTATGCGGGTTCGCTTTATGCGAATTCGCTATTATGCGACAAACTTATTGCTACCGGAATTTCTGTTTATGCGTCTTTGATTCGCTCTTGTGCGGTTACGCAGCCAGTGCAACGCAAACGCGGCAAGGTGGACTCTAGAGTACATTCTACCTAGGTGAGATGGACTCTAGAGTCTACTCTGCCTATAGTCCATCCTGCCTGCCACACCGTCCCTTACAATACGATCCTTGACCACGTGGATCGATTTTATCCCCTTTCGGCTCGAAAATGTCTCATCAAAACATTGATATTGGTGAAGGATTCATCAAAATCGGTCAAATAGTTGCTGAGATATCTTCAAAAAACCTAAATTTGAACCGACCGTTCCATGGGGACCTCTCGGGGGCCGATTTGAATTATTTTTGGTACTGCAACTCTCATGAGCAACTTAAAGCTGCTGCCAAATTTTGAAGCTCCTACGTTTATTTTCTAAGGAGTTACGACTGCCACAGACACACTCAAACATTATTATAGATATACGAGTTGTCGGTGCTTGCATACTGCAAGCACTTAAAAAAATCACCATACACCAAGATCTGAACTCGTAAATAAACCAACGCGATCTCCAGAGCAACAGCACTTCATCCACGTGGAGCTTATATGTATTAGATAATAAATTCCACGATTTCTAGCAGAATATTTATAATTTTCCGCGTAATTAAGGCATCTATCCGTAATTTCCAATTTCTCTGGCAGTCGGCTATTGTCCAAGTTTTCGTATTTCAAGTTTCGTGTCTCAGATTGCCATGCATGAGCAATAGGAATAATCATCATTCAGACAATACCCTATACACTAAATTTATGGAAAAATTGGGATATTTTGTATTAAGATTATGGCATCATCATCCATGCCTTTAGCACGTATTTGGATTTAAAAATCGCGAAATAGGTAGGACGCCATTATATTTAACAATTGAAAAGAGTTAACCTTTCTCGAAAAACTACGAAACGCAACATTAAAATACTTGTCACGTTTTACTAAATTTCGCGTGTTATTATAATGACGTCATCATAAGTTTCCGTCGTGATTTAAAATCATTGGCATAATAATATATAAGGCAATAATTTTCATTTTCCGCGAAATCAAGGCATCTGTCCGGAATTTCTAAATTCTCTGGCAATCGGCTCGTGTCCAAGTTTTCGACTTTCAGGTATCATAGTTTAGATCGCCGTTTCAGTAATAACTATAATCATCGTTAAGACAATGGCTTATATGTTACACTAAAATTTATGTAAAAATTAGGATATTTTGTGTGATATGATTATGGTGTCTTCATCCGAGCCCTTAGTACATTTCCGGATAAAAAATAATTAAAAATTATCACGTCATTATACATATACGTCGTTGACAGAAATCAAATGGATTATAATGCAGTCTAAGCAATAAATCAATGCTATTGAAGTATGAAAAATCAATTCCCATTGAAAGGCATTGAAGTTGTTGCTATGGTAGTTCATACTTTTCATTGTTGAAAACTGAAAAACTTTTCATCATTTTATGATTAAAATCGAATGTTTTCGGAAATTCTGCATGGATTTGAATTTTGTCTTCAAGAAAAATAAACTTCATTTCTTCTTACAGAGTATGGTGTGTGTCCCCACTTTGTATCTTAATTTTAAATAATTTAAAAAAGCAATTTTATATAGGCCTGTACAGTTTTCAATTCTTTTCTTATGGGTGTTTAACATTGGACATTGGGGTAAAAAACACCCCTTAAATATAACATTTTCTGGAATTTCGGATTTTTTCTAGAGGTTGTACCTAATGACCTATATTCATGCCAAATTTCAGCTCTTTAGCACTTCTAGAAGTACCTTAGGTTTTATATGATATATCCTGTATATATCCTTAATATGTAAGAAGCAGCTATTTTTAATGATATAAACAACAAAAGGTCTCTAACTTTAAATTCTATCACTAAAATATTCGTTAACACGAAATTAGTTGACTCTCACTCAGGCCCACCAAGATGGCGGGGACACCGGGGCAAAATCCCCGGGGCCCGGGCCCATAGTGGTTCCGGATGAAGGTAGATGGAATTTTAAAATATTAATAAAGTAATTGGTCAAGTGACAGAAAATATAAATAATAAACATACATTTTATAGAAATTATCGTTTGTGGCCTTCTTGCCAACACCCATTGTGTTTAAAGTAAATTTAAAAATGCAGCATGTATTTAGTTATTATGCAGAAATATTAATTGTTACAATAACCCATCATTTGAATTTCAACTAAGCTATAAGTACCTCCATATATCTTATATTTTGATATTTAATTTTGATATAATTCTGTATTCGCTAGCTAATTTTTCCCGTTACCTGCCCCCCCTCCGCCCCTCAGTCCCCTCTTCCCTGAGAGGCCCTTCCCCAGGGCCCACGTCAGCTCCTGGAGGCCCTGCTCCCACTTAAGATTCCAGTCGCTGAGATCGGCGACTCTATGCTAGTAATTATTATAGAAACCGCCGCCGCCCACCTGAGTCATCTTATCGCTCTTGCCTTCCCAGCTCAGTCTTTCGTCGTAAGGCGGATCCTCGTCTGTGCCAATGAATATCGGTTCCCAGTGGTAGTAGTTGCCGATCCTCTTTCCCACATGGAACACCGACATCGGCCTCCTCTCCCCGTCCTCCCCCTCTTCCAGCGACACATTCTCCCACTCCTTGGCCTTGGGCACCGCGTGGCACCCAGGGCACAGCTTCTTGTGGAACGGTATGGCGGATCCGTTCTTCAGCATCTTCACCAGCTCTATTTTCGTTTCTGGCTGGCTCATGTTGGAAGCTATCTCGAAGATGGGCAGCACGTAAACCCTCTTGACCGCGGAAAGCGTGGGTACGGACGGCTGCGTCCGTTTTTCCGGAACGGAGGTCAAGGAGGCGTTCATCTCTGCCTCCTTCTCCCTCCGCATGAAGTCGAGGAAGTCTCCGATGAGGCCGGGGCTCGGATATAGCTCGATGTCCGAGGGGAGGACGTAGTGGGTGGTGGTGGCTTCGCGGGCGATGTTCCGGCCCACGTTCACGGGGTAGAGGAGGTTCTTTCGTGACCTAGGACACACAGGCAGACAAATGAATTTATTAACGGCGAAAATGTGATTATAAGACGACGGGAGGGGGAGATATAGAGGAGAGATTACACTCGGTAAAACAACTAACAATAAAATTCCAAAACGGAGGCTTTGTTTGTGTTTATTTGGGCTATTATCGTAACTCTTTCCACGCACCGGACACAAAAAAGGGAGGAGGGAAACCCGATGCCGGCTTTAGCTCTTTACGAAGAGGACCAAGGGTTCCAATTGCTTAACGTCCCTTCCGAAGGTCGGGAGCGCTGTCTTGCGCGTTCTCTCCAAAACGGTGGCCTTAGAATCGTTTCCGTTGCAATGATTTGGCCTCCGAATCATCGTTTTACATACGAAGGGATTTATCCTTTAATTACTTAAGTGTGGTCTGTGAGACATCACCCAAGTTTTGGTATCAAATTACCCCGTCATTTTACTTAATGTCAGTTTACATATTACGAAGAACTAAAGTGAATATTAAGTTTTTTATTTTATTTGCCTCATAACCTTCACGATAGATTATTAAACGGGGAAAATCCAATTGTAGATAGGTTTATCTAGCGAACAGGTTATAATAAAAAACAATAACACTCTGGTAGACCACACCTCGATTACAATCTGATCATAATTTCGCATCATTAGTTAAAGTTAACGAGGTTGGAAAACTCGTTTCCGATTCTTAACGAGACTTAGCAATACCGATATGATTCCAATAACGTGGGCCCGTTTAGCTTAAACTTGTTATGACGTCAATAAATTATTTATGCGACACGTTTTCTTGTCGCAGCGCAATCGAGAAACTCGCGATCTAATTCTTCTAAAACAAATCGACTATGCGTAGCAAACGGGAATTAGGCACGAAACCTCTCTCCGCGCATGGGAACGAAATCTTCCGATAAAACGTGTATTTCGATAAAAGCGCATCGCAAATTGTTTTCGTGAGACTTCTTTACGCGCGTTTCAGACGCATCTTTTTCCACGTCGAGCGAGGCACGTGTGGAATGCGCTCGCCGGCCTCCCACTCCCTCCCCCTAAAACGCTCCAAGATCGCTCTTCTGGTGTGGTTCTGTTGGAGGTCGGCGTACGGCGGCATCACCTGCCACGCGTTCGAGGGCACCGACCGAGCCGACGAGTTTACTCGTCCCCTATAGAGAGACACAGAGAGAGGGAGATGGCCCTGATGGGACGGTCCGTTGCTCTCGTACAAGGACCTCGGGGTCGGGGACTCGGTCGCGAAGTCGCCTCCGCCGCCTCCCGAATTCCGAGGCGGCGCCTGCGGTCAGGGGAGGGGGAAACCGCTCTGTCCTGTATGCAAATTATCTACTTCTCAGACAGCAGGAAACGGAGGACGGATGTTAATCGCTTGCGTTAATTTTAAAAGCTATGAAATAATAAAGAGGTGTTACGTTAAATAGCCGCATAAAAATAGAAGTTCATAAAAAGAGGGGCGGATATGACGCTAAAAGGGCGGAGAAGGGGCACAACGAAGAGCCGTGAATTGTTGCGCAATAATGCAATCCTATTAAGCGAATCGCAGATATTTCTTCCAAGGTTTGAACATCGCAGAGGTCGTATTTCCTGAGTGTAAAAGTTTAGATCTCTGGGGGAAGACGGACAGGCTTTCAAGACGAACCGATTTACGCCGACGGTGCACGAAGGCAGCATGGTCGTTCTAGGAGGGCCTCGCCATGAATATATGCGCTAGGGCCACAATTTAGAAAGAAACAATAATGAAACTGAAACTTCCCTCTATTAATAAAACATTTAGCTATTTATTTAATTCATAAAATTAAGAAAGCACACTGCGTGCCCGTTTAATAGCAAGCAAGGAACTCGTCCAATTAAAAACTCGTTGTCTTATAGTCAGCGCAACCACTCTCGGTAAACTGTACAAGATATTGCGGATATCTTCTTTGAGTTAATTTGTTTCTTTCTTTATATTTTCCTTTCATAATTATCATGAGATTTGAGAGCGTTGATCCCTAAAAACAATTGCGGCAAAGTGGGATTTTCGAAGCTAAAATATCGCCGTAGTTGCTCCTTTGTATCTATAAAACTCATCACACCTTGAATAATTTTTTGTAATAATAATTGGCCGCCAGTTTGACATGCTTGTCTTATGCCAAGTTTGTTTGTCAAATTTATGCGGCAAAGATCACCTGAAACACTAGAAATCTCACTATTTTAAGCCTACTTTCCAAAAAAGGGAACGTAGTCTTATGAGATCGCCCGGGTGCCCGTGTGTGTGTGTGTCCCCGTAACATCTTCTTCATGAATCACCCTATTTCAACTAAAATTAGTACATAGAATATGCACATAAATTAATGACCAAATTGACATATTTGGACTGAATCTACACAGCAGGGGTTCGGTAATTATAAATTTGGAAGGAATTGGCCTTACCGATTTCAACGAAATTTTGTATGAAGTAGGCGTGCAACATAAAATAACAAAATCAAGATGTTTAGTATAGATATAGAAAGCAGGGCTGCCACAATAAAAGTAATAAAAAAATTATTTTACACGTATTTGTGTTGAACTGTCCTCGTCAATTTTTACCAAATGTAATACTTATAATGTACACTTATATACAAAACCATATTGGCATATGTAAACCGAATCAGCAAAACAGGGGAGCCACAATTACAAATTAAACTCTTTCAGTACCTAATTAAGGATTTGGCTAAACGGATTTCAATTAAATTGAGTATATAAGATTTGTACAACAAATCATAATGAAATCAAGATGTTTACAGCGGAGCTAAGGAGCAGGGCTACCACAGTAAAAAGTTAAATGATATTTCTTTTACTCGCATTTCTAGAGAACTAACCTAAGGATTTTAACCAAATATAGTATATTTAATCTTCATATAAATAAATAACCAATATATTATATTTTAACAGGATCGACTGAACAGTGCAACCACAATATCAAGGTTAGAATTTTTCTGTAATTATGAATTTGAAAGGTATTGGCTGAACAGATTTCAAAGAAATTTCGTGTAGGGCGAGTATAAAATGGGAAAACGAGATGAATATGTTTAGAACGGATAAAAAAAGCAGGGCTACCACAATATAAGGAAAAATAATTTTCTGATTTCAAAGCTAATACATTAGCATACGATTATACTACGACGAATTTGACGAAAAGCACTTCTGTACCACGGGAAACCTGTGTACACCCCTACTTGTCATATAATAAAAATTGTATTGAAAGGAAAGTAGGCAGATTAGTTCTTTCCAGAACTACTTGTTTTAATATTGAAGAAATGTTGAAAAATATTTTTTGAGCCTAGAAAACGTAGATACGGGGTTAAATTTGGAGGCCATTATAGTCATTAGTCCGGCATCGCACTCAGGGGGTACAACACCCTCATTAAGCATCCCCTTCCTTTCTCATAGGCGACGTGTTACCGATCTTCATCACCTTCACTCTCTCGTTAGTGGTTTCTACCGCTCCCCTTTACTTCCATCCCATTTTTCCCTTCGTGTTCCATTTCGCTCCACTCGACTTCATGGTCTTTTTCGTATACCGATATTTCGACTTTCCCTCTCCCAACGCTCGCTCTCTTTTATCCACTCCCGTCTTCTTACAGTTCCTTACTGGCCTCTCTTCCGAATCTTGACACGTTATCACACATTTCCTTCCGTAATCAGCTATCTGCTATGTACTCCTTTCGTTTACCTAACTCTGAAGCTGTTTTTTTACGGTCACTGCTATTTTTAGCGCAATTTTTAAACAAATATATCGCTTATGTATTCGATTTGTCTGCCGTCCGTCTGTTCTGGCAATGTCTTTTGAATTCTGCAATTCGGAGAAGCCAAATTTTCTGGATAGGGCGGTCTATATGAGTGCTATACATGGTATTGGTGGAGCTAGGATCAGCTGCAGAGGAGTAATCGATGTCTTTTTCCAACCACTTATTTAATTTTATTTCTACCTTCCCATAAGAAAAGCATGACATCGGTGCGGGGCGTTATAATTTTCATTTTTTAAATTTGTTGAAATTAATAAGATAGGAGTTCGGGACATGAATAGTTCTATAGCTTAATGACTGAGTTTTATATTTTTAAACAGAATTCAAATCTGTGTCGAATGTGATTTAATAATTGTTTTTAATACAAAAAGGGGAAAATTTTCCGTTTTTAGGCTGGTTTCCAAAGGAAACATAGCCTTATGAAATGGCCCTGTCTGTGTATGCGTGTCCCCTACTAACAACTTTTGTACCAATGGACCGATTTTCATGAAACTTGGTATAAGGCTCGTGCTGCCAGAGCCCACCTCCGGGCTATATTTTATTTTGCGAAGATTGAAGTCCCGGGTTCGATTCCAGGAACGTTTTTTCCTATTTGATTTACATAAGAAATCCCAAATCCATCGTGCTGAGACGTTTTCTTTAATAGTTTAAAATATCTTAAAATTGTGATATCGGATGCGAGGTTTGTACTGTTATAAGAAAAGAATGTTTATTCTAATTCTTATCAACGAATTTTGATAATTAATCGTATTTTCTTGAATTTCTACTAAAACTTAGCGTTTAAAATCGCATTTTATCGGATTGTTGCCATGGAGCCGATTATTACCGAACTCGGCTTGAGCATAGACGAGCGAACAAATGGGTTATTTTCTTCAATGGCGCACACAGAGGGGGGGGGGGTCCACCGGGTCTGTACCCCCCTTTCCCATGGGGAACAGTTCCGTTTTCAAGAAAAGGTCCCTAAGTGCCGTGGAGGGAGGGGTAAAAAAAGGAACCAGAGAGTGACCGTTGGTCAAGAGAAAATCTTTTTGTTTAAAATATTCTATTTACATCAGAAAGGGTTTTTAGCTGAGAAACATTCGTCACTTCTTTGGTCTTCCCCTAAATGTCTTACCCTTCTCCATGTGGCCTTTCGGAGACTTCCTGGACCCCTGTTGCGTGGGAGGAAGTCCAGGCGAACAAGAGAATGCCTGTTTATATTCGATTCGCTGCAATTTTTCTATCCTGTCATACTAGAATATCCGTTTGGTTAAAACATGAAGGCTATATGTAGGAGGGAGATCTCCGCCTCAGTATTTGTTGCCAGTTCGGTCGGTAATAATTGAGATTACCAAAATCGCCAAAAGCAGCGCTGTAATCGTCACGCAGGCTGAGTTAAGCTGTGGTCATGAAGCCTACATATATGTAGGAATGTAGGCTTCATGCTTGCGGTAATTGTTTCTTACGTCAATAAAAAACAGGTGAGCATGCGATCGAGTTTTTTGATAAACTCGCGTGTTTTCGTCCTGAGTTAGTAGCAAGCGGAGGTATTTCAGCTCCGCCAAGCGGGAGATAATAGGTTGCGATTGAACTGGCAACAAACTCCATTGCCATTTAAAAACTCTTTGGTTTACCCCTTAAAACATATGTAAATATGAGTAATAAAAGGATACAAATTACAATGTTGTCATTTGTGAAGAAGTCGCGGGAAAATGTACATAGCGTACAAAGTGATAGTGAGAAAATTAATTTTATTGAACAGAGTGACATCATCAACAGTGCGTCGTTGCAAGAGAAAGAGCCATGTTCGTCGTTTGCTCCCCAGATAGACACGGTCAATAAAGGTAACCCTAATGATATAGCAAACTTTTTTAAATCGAGGCAATATTTTTCTGGTCAGAAACTTCTGGAAGTTTTGAATAGTTTATGGTCACCAGATGCTAAATATAAATTTCCTGTTAACAATATTAAAGGAAAAAATTGGAAGTGTCAAGCACATTGGCTTGAAAAATGGCATTGGTTATGTTATTCAGAATTGATGGAAGGTCTGTTCTACAAGTATTGTGTGTTATTTTCTTCATTTAAAGTAGGAGTACATAAGAATCAAAATCCGGGTAAATTTGTTTCAGAAGCTTTCAACAAATGGAACCATGCTTTAGAATGTTTTGAGAAGCATAACAAATTATCTTATCATATACGAAGCTTGGAAATATTTTATAATTTAAAGAAAATTGACGAGAAAAAGGTGCTTCTGATTGATTTGATTTTAGATAAAAACAAAGCAGAGGAAATAGCAAAAAAGAGATATACTTGGCTCAATAATAAAAACCGTTATATTTTGTGGAAAGCAAGGGATCTCCTTACGAGGACATTTAGATTATGGCCCCTTAAATTTTGATGACCATGGAAAAAATGGAGGAAATTTTAAAGCATTACTTAGAATGCGTATTAAATCAGGAGACGAAATTTTAAGAGGTCACTTGAAAAGCTGTGGAAGAAATTCTTACGTAAGCTGAAGAACACAAAATGAAATCATATCTTCCATAAATAATATAATTTTAAGGGATGTTGCAAATCGCATCAATAAGAATGAGTGTTCCAGTATAATCGCAGATGAAACTACTGATATTGCTGGGATAGAACAGTCTGCCCTTGCTGCACGGTTCATTGAAAATTATACAGTCCAAGAACAGTTTATACAATTTATACCAGTTGTCAGTAGAACAAGAAAAAGCCTCGCCACACATCTGATAGATTCATTGCAATCATTCAATATTAATTTTCAATTTCTCAGAGGCCAAGGATATGATGGGGCAAGTGCGATGAATGGACAGTTCCAAGGAGTTCAAGCTCATATTAAAAAGCAATTATATGTGCATTGTAACTCGCAAAGCTTAAACTTAGCGATTTCAGATTCTTGCGATTTACTCTATACCAGAAACTGTGGGAATAGTGGGTAAAATCTATAATTTTTTCACAATCCACAGAGGCAATATGTTTTAATAAGAAACATTGAAAAATACTGCCCTACTTCCAGGAAACAAAAATTAGTTCAAATGTGTGGCACAAGATGGATTGAAAGACATGATTGTGGTTGAATTGTTCAATGCTGTACAGACATCATTGCATGAAATGACAGAGTGGAACGATAAAGGTGTCTCCGTTCAAGCTTCCCTTTTAAATATATCAATTTCCAAATCCAATTTTATTATTTGTTTGCTGCTGCTAATGTATTTTCTTTCACTAAAAAGTTGAGTGAATATTTACAAACAGACAATATTGATTTGAAGAAAGAAAATGAGTTATGCTGAAATACTTGAAAATTTAAATGTTAACTCGGAAACAGATTTTAAAGAGATTTTTGAAATGGCCATGAAGCTTCTGGAATTTGTAGGAGAGAAAGAAATTAAAATTCCAAGATTTCCCACAGAGCGATCTGTGTACCGAAACAATATTCCTGCTACATCCCCTGAGGAGTACTACAGAAGGGCTATATTTTTACCCTTTATAAACAATGTAAAATCCAAATTTAACAAAGACTTGAAAAACATAATATTTTAGCAAAATTTGGTTGCTTGCTGACTCAAAATTACGATGATGAAACGGAAAGAGATTTTCTCAAGTTAGCAGAATTTTATTTGATCGATCTTTTTTGCTACAATAAGGAAAGCAGGCTTGGTGAGCTTACATTATGGAAACATTCCATAAAGAACAAAGAACTACTTTCTGCTATTGAAGGGTTCGTTTATTGTGACAGAGTTTTATCCTCATTTCAAACGGCTGCTACAAATACTGTGTACACTTCCGGTTACCACCTGTACCAGCGAAAGATCATTCTCTACTTTGACGAGGCTAAAAACTTATCTCAGAAACAACATGAAACGTGATCGACTTAACGGTCTAGCATTGTTAAATATCAACAGTGTACATGCGTCTCCAAAAGATGTTTTGGATGAATTAAGCAAAAAATCGAGACGATTGGATTTTAGCATTTAAGGTAAGAAATGCTATTTTTAATATAGTGCAATAAATCCGTTAAATGTGAACCATCTCTCATAACTCATAATTAATAAGGGTAATGTAGATTTAATATGAAACGATTAAAAATTAGATTAATTAAAAAATTACGTTTTTGGTCGAATTTCTTCTTATTTTCGCAAATTTTCAGGAACTTTAAATTAAGAGAGTAAAACTATGTAAACCGCTGCAGAGAATCGTGATTGGGTGATTTTTCTACATTCCTCTGAAAATACCAGTACTTACCGAAAACTTAAGCATAAGAACAAGATGATCGAACTTGGCTATTTGGGAAAGTAAATGGTACTGTGAAGCGAATTAGCACTTATAATGTTTATTTAATTTTTCATGTTATTTTCGCTAATTGTCATGAAGTTGAAATATAGCGTTAAACCATATCTAACGCCGCTGATAATCAACAATGGACTACAGTCTACACTTCTCTGTAATAATAAATACTTTCCTAAATTTGTAGATATTATACAATATATTTACTATCAATCTGTGTTGTTACATTATTAATATACTATTTAAAAATGGAATTAATTTTGAAATGCAGTTTGATTAAATAAAATAAATACTAAACGGTAACCTTACACTTTTTATGTCTGCTAAATATTTCTGACCCCCCCCCCCCTCCCTCCCTCCCCCCCGATTAAAAAAATCTGTGCGAAGCTTCTAACTGAGATGTGCTCTATGAATTTATGATAGCGTAAATAGTATGAAAAACTTAATAGTGCATTATTAACAACATATTTTACTATGAATATAAAAATGTAGTTGATAGAATGTACAATGTACACGTACACTTGCACTTTGATCCTCATCAGATAATGCACTAATACGTCCGCACTCATTCTCTGGCATTTCAATATCACTGCACTCCAGTTCAGAATCATTATTTTGGTCTTCATTATTTGGTGTATAGTCCGGATCTATATCAGAATCATCAACCGAAATATCTGATAGTTCTTCGTCTTCATTTTCAGAACGCAAAAGCTCCTGTATTTTGGTTTCAAAATCACGATAATTTCTTCTAAAAGTACCTTTGGATGCTGATGGTGGCAAATCCATTTTATAAACAGTTATATTACTTAATACATATGCCACCAAAAAATCAACACTGAAACATATATACACTATTAGACATACCGCTAATCGTATGAACATTCCACATAGCGGTCTGTGTATGCGAGAAAATCAAGTAGCGTCAGAGATATGCGCAGCAAACGTCAGCACGCTACGGTAACCCACTGGCAACTGAACGTACTCAAGCTACTGAGACGGCGGTGGCGCCACCGAAGGCAGTAGTACCAATACAACACAATAAAATTATTGACCCGGTCTGACAGACCGATATGTCGGGTTAAGGATCATGGAGGAAGAGGAAACTAAAAATGGCGGAGCCTTACGCGGAAGGACGGAAGCGGCGCGTCCGTTAAGGGAGGCGGGAGGGAGAGGAAAGTTAAGGGAAACAAAGGAAGAGATTCAAGAGGAAACAATAGAGGGAGGAAACACAAGGGTATGGAGAGAGACGCAGCTGGAGACCATAGCCGGGCGCTAGATCCCAGATGTCGTCATCTCCGAAACTGTAGATGATGATGATAATAAAGTTATTTTGATTTCAATCTGCATGTCGCTGTCTTGAAAAACCAATGTCGATAGCCTAAACGCAGCGGTATTCAACCTGGGGCACACGTACTCTTTGGGATACGCGAGGTCTTTTCAAGGGACACGCAAATACATTGAAGCAGGTAGAGCATGGATGGAAATATATCAGTGTCGATGATTCAAAAATAATTTTATGAAGTTTCAGACATGTCAAATATTCAGTTAAGAGGCACGCATATCCTAAATGGAAAAAATAATGTACGATAGATTGGCGAAATTATTTTGACGTTTTGACTGCCTTATTTGTAAAAATGGCAGCATAAACATTCCCGATGACAGTAATTACAGAGTTTTTCAGTATTGAAAATACTCTCGTTAACATCAGCTGATAAAATCTCACGCCGTTCCAACTTCGGCACTCGTTTAGTCTTTTGCCAATCCCGGAATATAACAGCCACAGGAGCAGGAGAGGTTCACCTATGACATTTTCCGGGCGCAATAAGATTTAAGTTTTGCCTCATCTCCGCCAAGTAAAAGAAAAAAATGCAGCCGCAGGTTTCCAGGGTATACGAAACGGTTTTCACGCGCAAGTGACGAGCAACTGTACCTCAAAATAACTAGTCGGGACTCAAGCTGCTTACGCGCGTGGCTTACTTGCAGTAAACAGAATGAGCCTTTTTAGCGAACGCAAATCGTCCAATGAGATAACGGTGGCCGCCGATGAATCGCGAACTCGACGCAGAACGAATCGATTTTGTCATTGTTTCGGTGCTTTGAACGTTTGCTTTCTCATTGAGAAAAAAAATCGACTTTGAGATTTTGACGGAAATACACGTTTTAGGTGTCCTCGAGTCTAAAAAATGGCACCGTCAGTCTGTATGTGCGCGGCTCGAAAGCCTAAATGATTCGACGAAATCGAATGATATTTCGTACTTAGGCATACTTATATCCATAATATATGAAGAGAGGAACGATATAGCGCAACAATGAAGGGTAGTTAATTCTTGTTGGTTTGTACAAAATGTCGATTTATTAAAAAATGGCTCCAACGATTTTGATTAAAATCAATTCATTTATAGAGCATGGAGTGATAAACATAAGTCATTTTTCAAATATAACTATATAGTGTCCAGCGAAATTATAATATATTGAGTTTTACGTCCAGATACTGTCCAGCTCTCCCCAGCCCCCTGACGTCATGCAACAATCTCTGTCCAGTAATGATGCTTTAGCGCCTATGTGGCTTCGCCAATCCCATCATATTTTGATATTAATGAATGGTACAACTATTTTTCAAATTCGATTTTCACATAAATGAGGTTATCAACATATAAATATAACTCACCTGCAGAAGATATTTTTCACGATTTTGTTGCTTTGGAGTTGCTTTCATTCAGAAAAGAGTGCACTGAGACCAGACGCATCCGTATATGAGAAAGTTTGTGCAATGCATATTGTAACGATTTTTCCTTTGTAATCCGATGACTGCCATCGTTGGAAATTTGCTTTTATCAATTCCCATAATTAAGTAGTAACTTCCTTACGGTTGTTTGATCGCTTGAGTCAACGATTGACACTTATCGGTTAAGTGCCTGACCTACCTACTTAATGCCAACTACCGCCTCTCTTTAAAGTGGGCTGATAACTCAGCGTGCTAGCGATAAACACCCCTATCTGCCACCATTCGTTCCTGAAGAGAAAATTAGTGCACCGCGAGGTCGAGCTCGTTGTCTATTATATTATCGAACACGCACGTATGAAGGAATCACAGGAAACCGAGTTCAACATAAACAATTTGATAAATCCAATTTCAAGTAGGTGATAGTTCATGGCATTTATCAGAGCTGCGCTTTTGAGGCGGTGGGGCCCTCAGTGCTTTAGGCGCGCCTTAGCTCAGTGGATTCCAAACCGTGGGGCGCGGTGGGTAGGGGGTGGTGGGCTGCAGAAGATTTTTATACCTATTTAATGTCTGTTTAACTATCCTAATATTGAAACCTACAATATGCAGTCGTCAAATTCTAGACCTCTAACGTATCGTTTTCGTCTATGTTTTTTCAAAGGATGGTTATATTAATGGCAATTGTATGTACAGTATAGTAGGAATTGTTTATGAACTGTAATTAACATGACATAGAGGGGAGCACAAAGGAAGTTTTTTTAAATGAGAGGGCGCGGTAATGTTTGAAAACCGCTGCTTTAGCTTTTTACATCTACATCTACACAATACGCTACAAGTTAACAGAGAGGTCGGCAGGGGGTGCAGTATGTTTACCTAGGATAACCAGGTAACAAAGATTAAATAACCGGACAAATGCCATATTTACCGGCATTATGCTTCCCTGGACATAATTCTCGGAACCTGATTTGTAGATGTGAAAATTAGAAAATTTTAAACCTGGAGTATTCCTTGCATCTCATTTTTTCCTTTTAAATAAGAATGTAAAAATATGGTTTTTACTTAATTCATTTTAACTAGTTTAATATTTATTAGATATTTCAAATACATTCTGCGTTATCTGTACAGTGTTAAAGCACATTGGACCTCAGTTTTGTCCTCTTTTCACACTAATAATCGCTGCCAAAATGAGCAGTCGTCTATATTACAGAAAGGTTTCTCTTAACTCATTAACTTGCCATTTTCGCTATTTTGAAGTTTCTGAAAAGGAATTCAGTTGTTCTACAGACACTGGTAACTTGTGTTTTTTTAATTCGTTGCCTTGTTGAAGTTATTGAGTCGCAGGCAAACGAGAAAACTAAAAGCGCAAGTTCAGATTGTACTTGAAAAATAGTTTGTTAACTATCTGAATGAGAAGTGTAAATGGAAAGAAATTATGCCATAAACGGATACTCCTAAGTAAAAAGTCCGACAAAATCACTACACATATCAAAATGCCGACTGGACGGAAGCCGAAGGGATAAAAAGGCGGACATGTCCAGCTTTTGTCGGATGTATCTACATCTACATCAGTGGCGAATCCAAGGGAGGGGCGATGGGGGCGATCGCCCTCCCCTTGGAGGACCCCATTGCCCTCCACTAGGTGCATTCTTACATTCATTCCGCGCAATATCCATTGTTTCTACACCGAAGATTAAGTCTGTATGACAAGGGAAATAAAGATTCTGATGGGGGTAGGAATTTTCAAAATGTATGGTTGTCGGCAGAGGAGGAATCAAGACGGGGGAGGGGTAATTGGGGCGATCGCCCCCTCCTTGGGAAGGTTCTGGATCCGCCCCTGATCTACATGATACCTTGCAAGTCACCTTTTTGGTGGATGGCAAGGGGTGTAATGCATTCAAGGTCCCTAGTTTTCCTATGTTATCTTTTCCTATTATGCTATCTTATCATCCTATGGAAAAATGATCCTCTATATCGCTCCGTTCTACAATCTATCTCGCGAATCTTATCCTAATGCGCTAATTTCCAGTCGTTAGGGACTCCTCGCGGGAAATAGATTTCTCGAATGTTATCCGAAGAAAATGTGCTATTTTTTGGCTAATTCTTTTAAAACATGAGCAGGGAATTTCTTCGGGGCCAGTAGTTTTGTTAGGTCTAATGAAACTTAATTGCCTTGTTATTCCCACCTCAGAAAATACTATATCGTCCATCAGGTCGTTCCTCATAGCGGGTGCATAATGTACGCATTGATCGTTTACGGCTGTGATTTTACAAATGACCGTTTAACAGGTTGGCTTTCTCTACGCTATCATGAATAACAGCATCCGAGTCATTACGTAGGGGAGGTATGCTAGGGCCTCTACCTTAGACCTCTCTCACATAGAACCAAAACGCTTTAGGGTCCTTCAAATAATTATTTAATATCTTATTCCTGAAGTTAGTAAAAGCCTCGCGCATAGTATTTCTCGCTTTAGCGCGGGATTTCTTATACGTCTGAACTTCAGCTGCTCTATACTCATCGGATGCTGTAGACCAGTGGCGGCTTTTCAAGTGAAGTTAGTGAAGTGCCACTTCACCTGTAATTTATGAATGTTTTTCAGCTGATAGGTACAATTCGTTTACTAGGAAATATAAAATTTCAAGTCAAAATATTTCAATTTTGCCTTGAATTTTGTCAGAAGTAAAGCCACAGTTCCATGCTCTCCTTCAAAACGTTATTTCACAAAATCTGACTGATCTATGTGAGTAGCCGCTATTTGAGCTGCGCGTTCAGCGACCTCCCATTTGCGCGCGCAGTAGTGAAGTCGAGAAACTTATTCGGCTCCTAGGCTGCACCGTTGACCTTGGTTGGCTAGAGTGCAGCTCTTCTCATTCACGCGCTTTCCAGCTTCACTCGCCCAGTTGGGACAAGCCTGTGTAACTACGCTGGCCGTGGACGTTGA
Organism: Tanypteryx hageni; assembly: GCA_028673005.1. Classification (NCBI taxonomy): domain Eukaryota; kingdom Metazoa; phylum Arthropoda; class Insecta; order Odonata; family Petaluridae; genus Tanypteryx; species Tanypteryx hageni. The sequence goes on from CM054116.1 coordinate 115,043,290, forward strand.
GCGCCCGTTATTTCAGTGAACCCTGAGAGTGTGCGTGCTATTGTGAAGTGCATTCAAAACGACGTTTCAATGACAAGAGGAGATCAAAAGGTTTTTATTCCTGAGTGTTAAATAACTATTTAACACTCAGGAAATATGCATCCTTCCAATGACGTAGTGTGTGTAGTAATAGAAACGCCCTTTTCGCGATGGAGGGAGGACGATAAAAAGATCTTTTACTTCTTGGGAGACCTACACCTCTTATCGGCGTGAGTGTAAAAAAGGAGATTAAATGCTCTGGAAAATCATACAACAAAAATTTTAAAAGTTCGTGGTACAATGAATATCCATGGTTATGCGGAAGTCATTACTTGCAAAAACTATTTTGTTGGCCTTGCCTGCTTGTTGAAGTAAAGAAGCACATTTGGAACAAGGTAGGATTTTGTGACTTCTTGAACATTAATCGTGCTCTTCACAAACATTCAGATTCATCTGAATATCTTAAGTGCATGTTACAGTTTAATAATCTTGAAAAGAATAGGAATACAATTGTCGACTCCCTGAGGGAAAATTCTCGACTTTATTTCGCACAATGCAATGAAAATGTTCGATTAAAAAAGGCTCTTCATGCACACGATCATTGACTCAGTCTTGTATCTAAGCAAACAAGAACTTGTATTCCACGGACATGACGAAGGAACTTCTTCTCTGAACCGAGGAAATTTCAAAGAACTTTTATCCTTGATGATTTCAAGAAGTCCTTTAGAAATACAAAGTCACTCTAAAAATATTAGTGGTGTATTCACTGGAGAGTCTAAGACAATACAAAGCGAATTAATTGAATGTATTTCAGACAACATTCAAGAGTATGTTAAAATGAAATTAGTATTGGAGACTTCTTCTCTGTCCAGATAGACGATACTACCGACATTACTCAAAAATCACAATGTTCAATCATATTGAGATTAATTAATTCAGATGCTGAATTGGTAGAACGTTTCTTAGGATTTCATAATGTCAGTTCTGACCAAACATCACAAACTTGATTCAATTTAGTAGACACAGTTTTAGGGCAGTTTGATTACAGAAGCAAACTGGTTGGCCAGTGTTACGATGGCACCAGCGTGGTCTCTAGGCATTTGAATGGACTTCAAAACAAAGTAAAAGGAGAGGCTCCCCAAGCCGTCTTTTTCCACTGCTTAGCGCATCGTCTGAACCTTGTATTGCAACAGAGTTGCAAACTAATTCCAAAATGCCGCATATTTTTCGCTAGCATTAGCGAGATACCCTCTTTTTTTTCATCATTCGGCAAAACGAACTCACGCAATGGATACAGTTATTGGAAGATGTATACAGTGACACATACCCGCTGATCTTCAAATTCAAAACTTCTCACAATCAGTGTGACTGTCGAGGAGTGGGATGGATTAAAAACTGTTTTCGAAAAAATTCTGGCGGACATCGAGTCGGAGGAGAGACAGCCGTTCGTCTTTCGAGAGGGTTTCTGAATGAAATGCACGATTTTGACTTTGCATTCTCAGCTCTAGTTTTTAATGACATTTTCCAAGTAACTAGTGTTTAATTTGATGTTTTGCAAAAGAAATCCTTGGATATCAATTTTTGTGATTCCAAAATTAAAAGTACCTGCAATATAATTGGAAATAAGAGGAATGAAGAATGCTATGCCTAAATTTTTGAAACGGCCAAAAACAGAAGTGACCTATGAGGAAGGAAGTACAGCAACTTAACGGAAGAGGAAATGGTTCTCAATTACAGAATGTTGTACTATGAAATAATATATAGCATTTTAATGGAGATGAACACTAGATTTCAAGACATTAATAAGGTAAGTTTCTTGGCCTAGCGGATATTTCAAAAATTGAAGAGTACTCAACAATATTCCCGAATGCGCTTTCTTCTTTACAAGAAACACCCAACTCCATTTAAGAAAATTCCGCGACTGAAAACTGAACTTGAACTGCTCTACCAAGATGTTCAATATAGGAATGTTCCCCTTACAAGAGTGATTTCACTTCTTCGTGAAAATGAATTACATAAGGGCGTATTCCAAGAGGCGTACAGACTTTTTTCTTTAATTCTGACTATACCTTCAGAAAGTGTATCAGTGGAAAGAAGTTTTTCGTGCTTGAATGGAATTAAGACGTACCTAAGAAATTCAGGGCCACAGCAGAGACTGTCTTCATTGGTGAATATTTCTATCCAAAAAGAACTTTTAAGTGAAATTATGAAAAGTCAGCCTCTTCATGAAGACATTGTGGATAAGTTCTCCGCCCTAAAAGACTGGGGAATCTCTTTAATTTACAAAAAATAAGCGAGCATAATTGCAACAGCAACTATATATAGGTTTGACATTACACTCAACCCTCGCTATACGAGCAACCGCTTTACGAGTTTTCGCTTACACGAGATGGGCTTTTGCATGCTTGTTTTTCACTGTTCGAGCTAATTTTTCGCTCTTACGAGGATAAAAAAGGATAAAGGAAGTAAAATTTTCGCTCTTACGAAATTTCGCCTATCTCGAGCTGCATTTCTACGTTACACTTTAGAAATGGAGATCGAGGTTTTGTCTTCAAACGAAAACACAGATGATCCATAACCTATATAGCCGAACAAAAACTAAGACCTACCACCACCGCACCATAGCCGATGTCAACTTGTTTGGGTGAGTGCTCATTTCTCATTTTATTTTATCTATTTAAAACGTAATTTTAGTATTACAAAGTATTCTTTCAATGTAATATTTTTTTTTCATTTTCTATTTGGTAAATTTGGAGATGAACTTTTTTGCCGTATTTATTTATATGTATTATGGGTTTGATTCGTAAGTGTAATTTCAGTGTAAAACTTGGATGTATTAAGTGATTTTCTGAACTCGGGAACGTTTCGTAATGTTTTTCATGTACGGTTATGTGTATTTACTTCTCGTTATACGAGATTTCGCTTACGAGCTACTTTTTCGGAAGGGATTGAGCTCGTATAGCGAGGGATGGATGTATTTAGCCCTGCGATGAATACCTATTTTTTATCCCTGACCTATATATGAACTTCGCCTACTTTTCTGAGCACGAGCCGCCACTGCTGTAGACGGCATATTTCTTATTTTCGCGTGGCTTATTCTCTGACGCCTAAGCGCACTCCTAACTTGCTTATTGTACCAACGACCTTCAATTTAATTGGAATGTACTTATCGATGCCCTCTAGCATTATATCCTTGAATAATGTCCATGACGACTCAGCACCTGATCGTTCGGTCATATCACGGAAGCTAGGTAGTATTTCTCGTAGGCGCGACCTGACACTTCAAAAGTCTGCCTTAACAAATATATAAAACTTTTTTTGAGGCTCAGGGTGCCTCTCGATTTTTAACTTACACTATGCATATACGACCAGATGATCACTTATTCCATCTTCAATGGTGACTTTATTTTTTCTGGGACGTTAGTTGCTAATAAATCTAGTATGTTTCCCGATCGCGATGGCTTTCTGAATAATTGAAGGAGAGAGTGCTCGCAGAATGTTTCGATTAATGCCTCACAGGATTCGCGTTCTTTACCTCTAGATTCGAAACATAGGTTTTCCCAATCACTTGAGGGAGTTAAAGTCACCACCGACTATAATGATTCCATCTTGATTAATCAGCCTAAGCTTTGATAGTTGCTTCTCGAGATGTAAAATACGATCTATTCCAGCGTTAGGTGGCCTATAAAACGAGCACAAGAACACCTTTTTGAAGCCTTCCTTATCTATGCGGCACCAAACACTCGATATCCTCGTCACTTATCGGAATCTCACTGCTATCGTACTTATAACTAACCGCTAGGAAAACTCCGCCGCCCGATCTATTAGAGCGATCTTTTCTATAGACACGATAGCCTCTAGGAAATATCTCCCGACTCTGAATCTCATCCGTTAACCAACTTTCTGTGCCTATCACGACATCGGCGTGCATACTGCGAATAATATGCTCGAACTCAGCAATTTCCTACGGATGCTGCGGCAGTTCAGTACGGCGACGTTTAATTTCTCACTATCACTTCGCATATTAATCTCACCCTTGACTTTCTCTTCCGCTCTAAAACTACACGCGCTCCCATCACAAGCACTGCCACGAATCTGGCATCGCATCAAAATTGGAATCGCGACCCATCGCACCCTTTACGAAACATTTTATCAATGACCTATATCGACAGTGGTGCTGCATGTTACTAAGAATTTCCTCCTTATCTTTCGTAATACACGTATTACGTGTATTTACCTCACGCTCGGTGTATATTATACCATTCAATGATCTAGCGTGATTCTTATATTCTATGAAAGCATCGATTATTCCCTTACCCAAAACTGACCTACTGACCCTACTCTCTAGCCTAAAAAATCCCTACTGTGCTCAAGAATTCTACGCACTACTCTCTGAGCCGATTCGGGCGTGTAGTGAGCACCAGATGTATGGTAGCCCTAAGTGTGCCAGATATCCTATAAATCTCAGATTCGGTATTTAATATCCTATAATGATCTTTGATCGTCCGAGGAAAAAGAACCTCTATATCTCGCCGTTCTAGACTCTATCTTAAGTACTTTATCACTGCGGTTGTGCCTTTCTATATAAGTGACTGCTTCAGTTATTCAGAGTATTTCCTCAGCTAAGGCTTTTGCTCTATATTTCTGTAAAAGTTTCAATATAGCGCTCAGTCATCGTTCCTTTAACGATAACCAATTATAATTCTTTAACCCTTTCCTTGCTACTGCTGTACCGGGAACGGCAGCATGGAGAGCTATAGTAATATTTACTTCGAGATCTGATGACGTGCCAATCACATCATTTAAGTCGTTTCATGATGTAGAATGTATGTAATAATGCCACAACCAACCTAAAATACAGACATTAATCCTATTGATTTTGGAGTCCGTCCGTCTTTCCGTTTGCTTTTTAGCAGGGTTTTAAAAAATGAACTATCTATACAGGTCCGTTACTATGGTCAATTCGTTTTGTTTGTGTTGATACAACAATGAAAGCGAAGCGTAAATATGTTCAATTTGCTTTCGAAAAGGGATAAAGATCATATTACAACTGCCTAACTACGGTGAGGTATATTTTACATAACTTTTGATTGATTTTGGGTCTTATGTTTTGTTGTTAATGCTAATTGTAAGTTTCTAATGAAAATACGTTACATTATAATAACGCAATTTGATCTCTTAATGTGAAAATTGTTGTTGCATGCATATTCGTTAATTTTTTTGTATCTTGAAAAGTTTAATAATAATTTTATTTATTTATTGTGCTACACGAGTATGTTTATTAAATTCAGTGGAAATTCGTCATTGAAATACTTTAATAATGAGGTCGAAGATTCCGAAAATTAACATGGACATTAAAAAAACGCTTTTGGAATCAACTTTTGCAGGTCTATTTTGGAACAGGTTTGATATTAGACACCCACGATCGCAGCATCACCTGTGTTACCAAAAATAAACTTGAAATGCGTACAAGTAATTGTTGCCCTTAGGAACTTATTGATGTTTACCCTATAAATAGTAGTGATAATAAAGAGATTATTAACATGGAACCAATGGCAAAAATAGTAGAAAAATATAAAGAAATACTAATGGAATAGAGCTATATTCCTAATATAAAAGGAAAACGATGTTTAGGAAAGGAAGGTATTCATTCAAGAATATTTTTTACAACTTTGTCTTTGAGGAGGAACCAAATAATTTCAAATAACTTACCCAACCCGGTGGGTTGGGTAAGTTATTTGTAATTATTTGGCAAAATGTTCCTTCATGTTGAAATTTCCCAAAAAAAAACAAAAGAAGATCGTTAATCGCATCGGGGAAGTCTGACAGATAATTCGATAGGTAAGCCAATGAATATATTGTTCTTCGTATAATTTGTATTTTTCTTTCTATTATAAAGGAGGCTGCTGCCCCCTTAAACCCCTGCCTTAGTAGTTAATTTTTTGTAACACAGGTGGTGCTGCGGTCGTGTCTTATATCAAACATAAGGCTTTCTTTTAACTTATAATCTATTCTCTCTGCACCCAATAAGTATTTCCAGTATTACACTCTTTTAGTATAATGTCTAAAATTGCACGTTCTACAGGTATATGTTCTATCGAGATTTTACTGTATTACATCAGACCAGGGGCGGATCCAGAAACTTCCCAAGGGGAGGGCGATCGCCCCAATTGCCCGTCCCCCCTCTTGACGACCATACATTTTGGAAATCCCTACCTCCATCAGAACCTTTCTTTTCCTTGTCATACAGACTTAATCTTCGGTGTAGAAACAAGGAATGTTGCGCGGAATGAATTTAAGAATGTACCCAGTGGATGGCAATGGGGTCGTCCAAGGGGGGGGGGGGGGGCGATCGCCCCCATCGCCCCTCCCTTGGATCCGCCACTGCATCAGACGCAAATGAAACGCGAAACCAAACTTCTCAAATGGAAGCGCCAGAAAAGAGTTAGTAAATCACCTTATTATAAAGATGAGAGATGGCCCATGAGGCCCAGGAGCCAGTGTGGTGTGAGGAGGTCTAACGTGATCACTCGATACGAGATGGACAGGGTCAAACTGGCCGTTTCCCGTCACAGTGTCGCTCACCTTGCGGGCAATCGTGACTACGCACCGCAGCGGGTGACTGCTATCACTATAACAAAGCCATCTGGAGCCATCTCTCATCTCGGCCGCTTAATAAAACTCGCGTCGGCCTCGGAGTCAGCAAGGACATCACCAGATCGCGGTGTGAAATTAAATTGACTAACCGGGGATGGAAAACGTAACGTAACGATACCCGATAACGTTATAATGATTAAATTGCTTTTCCATACTATAACGTAACCATATATACATATCATTATAATAACCAATAACATTTAACGTAACGTTATCAAAATGTTAAGTGCAATAAAGTTATTATAACGTTATCAAACCAAAATATTTTGGCCAGGCAACATTGCTGAAAGTGCAGCTTCTTCAGTGCGTTTCGTCACGTGCTCAGTGTCAGCTGTCACTTCGTGAATCAGGGATGGAATAACGTTACAAAGGATTAGTTTTCGTTACATAATGTAAAAAACGCGAACTGTTACGTGTGCGAGGTGTTAGCAACGTAATCTGCTATTTATCTTGATCCACGATTACAAGCCACATTGTCAGCAGAGCATCGCATTGCAGCAAAACTTCGATTAAAAAGATTTGGACAGCTCTAAAGAATATAAGTAAATATTTTAGTAAAGAGACTGAAATCGTTCCATTAAACAATGAAGCACATTCAACCACCGACGGTGATAAATTTGATCAATTTATAACTAAAATTTCTGTAAGAAATTCAGTTTCAGATGGGCCTGCAAATAACAGAGAAATCAATATAGCTGCATTTTTGGAAGGTTTTGACTTACTTCAGAACAAATGTTTTAGATTTACACTTATTTTCTTTCCTTTATCGCCAAAGGCGTATACTTGTACAGTATTACTGTGACAGTTTTTACTTTCTCCATATACGAAGTATTGTTTTCATGAAAAAAATCGAACTCGAGATTTACACGGAAATACATGTTTTAAGGTTCCCTGAACACGTTCCGACTAGTTTCGCGATGATGTCTGTGTGTCTATCTGTCTGTCAGTCTGTATGTGATAGATTTTTGTGGGCGCTCTAACTCAAAAATTATTAATCAGATCATTGCAAAATTTTATATTTAACATTTTTATAAAAGTTAGAAGAACTGATTAGTTTTTGGTAAAAATCGGTCGACCGGAAGTGGATATTTACTCTTGTCACTTATCCGTTATTTTGAAATATTTGATAAATGTAAAAATGTTGAGAATAAACGTTGTAGAAAATGTCATTTTCTACTGGTAAAATTAAATTCCAAAAAGATAAAAAACTGAAATGTACTACAAAAATTGTAGAAAAAGAGGAATTCCAATAATGAATCGTTTATTAACAAGAATGGAAAAATGCACACATCATGCGTGCATACATGCGAGGCAGAGGCGTTCTTTACGATTTATGCAATCATGTCAAAAAAGATAAATATTATTGACTTAGTATAATGCATACGAACTGAAATGCCAATAGTGATGCCAAGGAAATATCGAGTTTTTTATTCACCGACTAATTTCCTAACAATTTTACTCAATAAAACGATCGAAAATTAATTAAAACTTACCTCACTCGAATACTAGTAATGTAATCTTTATGTTCATGTTCATTCCTTCGATGTAAATTACCCATTTCTTTTCATTGACAAACGCTGTGTATACGTAAAGAAAATATACGTATTTACGTTCATTTCTTCGTCGTAGATTATCCATTTTCCGAATGTTTGTTGCGGGCGCACGAAAGAAAATTAAACAAATTGGTATTTAAAGCAGATACTGTTTACTTTACTTCTCACGAAGATTGTTTTCGTTGACAACAATTAAAAAACAGTAAAATTTTTCTAAGTTCTAAGTAAATTACGACTTGGTTTGATTTTCTTAAAATCGGCTGCTCCTTCGATAAAAATGTATTGAACAAAACATGCTATTTGATTAGTTCTACGTAGTTGTTTAAAGACTTTTTTGTTATGTGATATTGTACGAGATATAAAGAAAAGTTAATTTTTTTGTCACCAGTAAAATGGCACTCCCGATTAGGTCACGTGAATTATTTATCTTATTTTCTTTTCCCCTATGTCCGAAATACGAAATTTCATTGACATCCGCCCAGTAGTTTCTGAGATGAAACATGCGGACAGACGTATGGACGGACACGGCCTGACCATAAGGTGTTATTTTACTTATTACTTATTGTAAAGAACGCCTAAAAATTGTAATCGGCGCTGCTTAGAGTAAAATTATTGATTTCATAATGTAATGTGGGAGAGAACTTATTCTTAAACACAAAGCGCAATATGCTCCCAAAGAGTAGTTAGATTCCTTCTTTTATCATAACAATTGGTAAGCGACTTTTGTGTTAACTTTACTGCGATATATCAATATATCGATCTCCTTTACCGCTATATATGTGTATTCACTCATTTAAAAACTATAACTACTGAACATATACTACCAGAAATCATACCGTTGATGAAATTAAGTCGCACTACCAAATTAAAGCATAATCGCGCACAGTCATAAGTTCAAAAGTACGTCATTTTAATGGATTAAATTAACGAAATTAATGTTAAAGCTACGACATATAGCAGTTAGACAAAAGTAATTCATTCGTCTATTCTTATTGTAAATTTGTTTAAATTAACTTTGTATAAGTTGCTTAAAAATCAGTTTTATAAATTTGTTTTTTCTTTAACGTATTTTTCACTGATGGAATAATAATTTCACGTGAGCCGTTTTCGACTTTGGCGCCTGATCCTTGCAGCATGGGTGAACCCGACTGTAATGTTTAAGTATTCAAATTACTAACACAAAAAAACAACAAAATAAAAAAGTGTAAATCTCGCATTTGTATTTTGAATTTTTGTAAATTTTATACCAAAAAACCATCACCATTGTTCATATTTCAACAAATGTATCTATAATTCCTCAAAATCTGCTAGACCATCAGCGCACAAAGTTTCAATCGTCGAATAGAGAACGGTTAATTAGTGAACTCACTTGTAGCTCGAATAGTTGGCGGTCCCGTTGGCGCTGCCCCACGGGGGCGGAGGCTTGCCGCCGCAGTCGTACTCCGGCGGGAAATTATCACCTTCCGGCCTCGGAACCTTCGACGGCACGTCCTTGACCCCGAAGTAGAGGTGAAAGGTCACCAGCTCGCGCACCAGTGGACTCAGGCACGACCTGGCGTACGCGACGGCATTTAAGGTGAATGCGAAATCATCTCCCGGGGCGAAGAGGGCGACAGACACGGGCCCTCTCCACCTTTCCAGAAGGGGCGGAAGGTTGTCGAGGAAGCTAAAGTCCCCGTGCGTCGTGTACGTCACGGATTCGGCGCACGAGAACCTCTTGGTGGGTCTGATGTAGTCCATCAGCACCCAGTGGTCTCCCCTCTGCAGATAGCGGGGGAACGGCACCTTGTCGGAGCAGCCCAGCATTTCGGCGAGGGACGAGGGCGAGGGCTGGAAGGACGGGGACGACGGCGAGTGGGTCGTGGTGAGGGGCCTCACTTCCGTCGTAGCGGTCCCGTTCGGACACTTTCCTTCGGTCGAAGGTCCGAAGATGAGGGCGGCGGGGGTGGGGCCCGCTTCCTCCGTCTCTGCGATCGAGTCGATGGAAGCGAGGTTGCGTCCGGAGGAGGACTGCGGATTTGAGACCTCCCCGGAGAGGAGGGACTCTTCGCCGCCCCCGACCATGTGGGTCGCCACGTACAGGATGACCACCACATTGAAGCAGATGCTCAATCTTAGGATGAAGTTACGTCTCGAAATCATCCTCTTGCGATTACTTCCCTTCTTTTAGTTTTTGCCAAGTATCACGAGTCGAATGCGTATTGGAAACCACTTCCTACGTCTCCCCGCCTCGATGATGTTGCCTCAGCAGACATCGAATGCCTTAGATATTCCAATATGCGTACCTCTTCTCTTCTATAATCTCGTCGAGAGAAAATAAAAAAAAACTCTCGAATATCGCCGAATGTATATTTTATCAAATTTAAAATATAGATCGAACGCCAAGGGAGGACGAAAAAAGCGCTGAAAATAGTATCGTATAAAAGAGACGGGCACAAAATTACATCTCTGGATCAAGCTGACTTGCGGCATCCAATATAGCACGCCGAATGCAAGCTAGAGTTCGAAAAAAGTAAGTGGTAATATATCTTTTATTCTTTGCGGAGGCACATTTATTTCAGCTCGGTGATTTATCACAGCACTTTGATGAACTAATTAGAAATGCAACTGTTCGCATCTTTTCTGCGCCTTTTTCGAGTAGCCATTTACGTCGGAATTCAACCCATTCATAAAGATAAAAGTTTGTATGTTTCGGGAAATTTGGCTTCCGAACACGTATATATGTATTGTATAGATTCTTGAAAACTTAATCAGAAGACAAAATAGTATTTATGGTGAATAACTCATAAGAAACCAAGTATTAGGATGATTACATCGCTTGAGTCCTTACTATTTGCAGTTTATAGCAAAGAAATGGTCAACTTTCATAACGAGGTTGGAAAATTCTCCTTAAAACTTGAGGTTTATTTTCGTTACTGCATATCATTTTAGAGCCTTTCTTGCAATGTGAGTTTCATTTCTATCCGTCGGTGTCACCTCCCTCCGCGGCGGGTCCCGTACAATCGGAGCATAACTGCAGCTATATGAGTGACGGTGACCCTGTTAAAGAGAAAGTAATATTAGCATATGAAGCACAGAGACAATAATTAACATGCTATTAATAATAACTAAAAAATAAATTCATTAAATTACTACTTTTTATCACTCTGGTCTATTGGGTAAGAGAAATCCACGTTCACACAGTTTTTCATCAAACACGACAGGAGTTGCTTTAGAATCACATCTGTTTTCTAACGAAATCCGCTCTGTCGTGTTTGGGAATGAGGGCCGGAATAGTAAATCTATATCGATAGACGCTACACAGAAGTATCACTCGAATAGCGCGTTTTCGTTGTAGAACGATTTCCATATCGGGGATCTTAATTCGTTTACGTTGGCAATTTTCGGTTTATTGCAATTTTTCCGCATTCGCCGGAATCATTCACTCTATGGAATAGTCTACGTAAATTTATTTTCGATAAAGAGCGACTGTCGCTGGGTCTTCCTCTCCCAGGATAGTTTCACTTGAAGTTGGCGAGTTTCGCCAAGGGTTATCCACCACGGTGAGGCCAACTCAACGTTTTTCTCCTGCATTTTCGCCTAATTAGTAATATACTGCATCGCATATAATTGTCGGATATCGTATGATTATAATGGCAACATTCCTTACTCAAAATAATTCATTACAGATAGATTTAAGATCTCGATATTTTTGGGAAGACAGTGACCCCCCTGATGCTTCGCCAGTTGTTCAGTTCTCGTGTTCGCCTCGTGATAACATCATCCTGTATAAGTAAAACTGCGAGGACCCCAATGCTCAGAGACCATGGGTTCAAGCTCATAAAGACAATCGGTGAATCCTTCCCTGACCCTAAAAATCTAACGAAGGAGCGCCCCTTCACAGGTTAGCTTTTCATTTTTTTAGTTTATCTCGCTCACAAGCTTTAATTTAAGAAAATAATCATAGTAAGAATTACGCCTGATAATAAATTACAATTAACCTTGACTACTACCCCCGAAGCTTCAGAAATTTGGCGCCAGGAGCTCCACGAGCGTTCACGTTTACTGAAGCGGATTTATTGAACTAAAATTTTTGTTTTTCTTACCATCTCGGTCTAGAAAAAGATTTTAGTATATTTTGCTCTTTGTTATTCCTAAGTGCATTTAAAATTTGTCATTGAAATCGCCTCGTGCGGCCAGGCGACAACGTCCGAAGTTCGGTTTAGAAACGCAGCAGTAATGACACTGCTATTGGAGTTTGCCTGGGGTACAGGACTTTCATGCTGCTTCGCCTGGTGGCTTTCAGCACTTGTTCTATGTTTAGTTAGCCGGAGACTTTCCCGTTTCGGCGGGTTTTGTGTTTTTCACAGCAGTAATGCGATCCTATTGCGGGTGACCCTGAGACGCAGCAGCACCACTGTTGATTCGGGCGGGGAATTCTCTTCCGCGTCGCCACCTAGCGCTGTTTCAATTGGATTCCTTGCTTGAGTTTTTTTCCAGTCCGAACTCGGTCTCAGTTTGTCGAATATTTAGTGCCAACATTGAGAGGTTCCTGCAATCGGTTGTGCGGAACTGTCCTAACTCCTGCACGCTTTCCCCCTTCATATCATTGATTCTTATGGGAAAAAACTGCTTCGATTTACGTCGCACTTTTCAGAAACGCATCCCCGACGTAAATACCTGAATAAATATGTATATGTATGTTCCAAGCTGATTCACCTCTTCCTACGCGCAATGGGTATCTAAGAGGTAGTGCAATGAATAGCCGGATAGGAAGGGAGGAGAGAAACCAGGTGCCGGCTTTTAACCTGCTCTTAACGAAGAGCACCAAGAGGTTCAACGGCTTAACGTTCCTTCCGAAGGACGGAGTGTTGATTTGAGCGTGCTCCTCGTTTCTCTTTTTCTCATTGGATCGTTCTCGTCTCCTTAGTTCCAGGGTATACCTGTATTTGAAACTAAACGATATAACTTGAAAGAACGCAAACCATAAAGCTGCGAAACACCACGACCCGATTATGTCTCTTCGTTCAATAAATATCTCTCCCTCCACTAAGTTGGTTTATTAATAAACGTATTTAGGTAATTTAGTATAACTATCTAAATACTGAAAAACGACATAAAAAATTATGCCAGGGAAATATTAAATTGTTATTTACAGATTTATTTTCTAATTTCTTGTATTAAATCAAACAATCGAAAACTATTCAAACATATCTCACTTGAGTTGTCGTAATATTTACGTTTACGTTCTTTTCTTCGTCGTAGATAATCCATTTCCTTCCGCTAGCACACTTAATGATGTTAAACGCATTTTCGCAATGATAACAGATCATACTGCAAAGATTGTTTATGTTGACAACAATTACGTATGAATTTTTCATAGTTCAAAGCGAATTACGACTTTCTTGTTCGATTTTTCTTGAAAACGGCCACAGCAGCAATAAAAATCTGTAGGAAAATAAAAATCAGCTGCTTGACTTTCATTTCATTTGAAGACTTTTCGGTATAACTAATATTTTACAAGATATGACAGAAAGTTCGTTTTTGTTCGCAGTAAAGTGGCACTCCTGATTTGGTTATGGAAACCATTTATGTAATTCTCTCATTGCCTTAGCTCATAAGTCTTACATACTAAATTTCATGGAAGTCCATTCAGTAGAAGCTGAGAACGAACATCTGTACGGACGGACGGAACGAATCTAATAGGCGCTTACGTTAGAAACGAAACGCGCCTAAAAATGCTCCGAAGCAGCCGCAACGCGGTTCTCGAGTGAAGAATAAGCGCTTGTGCCGATGGTGTTGTCTTTTTCACGCCCTTCCGTTTTTATTGAGTTGTCCTACAACGGAAGGAGGATTGAAACAGGAATTTATCGATCAAGGGGAGAAGCAATAGAGCGCCATCGAAAAATGTTGTTAAAGGATTATGGGATGAGAGATAACGATCGAAGGCACGCTTATGCAACCGCTCGTGCGAAGAACACACTCCTATCGCGCACGTGCAGTGGACATCGTCTTTTGAAGGCTTAAAATAAAATAAAAACGTTAATGTCCCTCTACACTAGGAATCGGCAACCTATGGCGCTCTTGCCCAAAAGATGGCGCGCGAAGAGATTTTACATGGCAGGATATTTTAAAGAAGAATTACACAAATATGTATTTAAAAGAATTTTAATTTGATTTCACTTGCATTTCGTATTGTGATGATGCCGCATTATGTTATTAAAATATAAGAATCACCTTTTTCTAAGCATTATGAACAAAATTAAAGGGTGGCACGCGAGTAAGACCACAGACATAGGTGTCCACTTGGGGGTAGGGAAGGGGGGCAATTGCACCCCTCTGGATCAGGCCTGTGTCAAGGGAAAACAATCATTGATGTCTGTTAGGTCAGAAGATTAACGCGGTAATTTTTCCGAGGTCAGGCAAGCAGGTAGGGATCCCCTGCAATATGCTTGAAACAAACCACTAAAATATTAAGCCCACCAAACCCGACTGTGGGAGCTTGCCTATCCCGTTGACCCCCTTGGAAAAGTTCCAGTGGACACCCATGGCCACAGAGGGCGAATATTGGTAAAAAAAATGGCGCTCAAATGAAAAACGTTGCCGAAACCTCTACACTATAGAACAGAGCTTCTCAGCCTTTTTGGAGGTGCGGAACCCTTTAGAAATTGGACACCGCTTCGCGAAACCCCACAATGCTCTTCACACAAAAATATCTAAGGAATATAATGCAATAACAAAGTAAACAAACCATACAGGAAAACGGTTCAACTTGACTCTGATGGCCCCTTAAATACTAGCATAAATTACATCAAAATTAGCAAAATAACAACAAAAAACAAAAAAGCAAATGACAAATAACGAAATAAGAACGATAAAGAGGCCCTTCCAAGATGATAGTTTAATGTTTGACTCTCTGTTAAACAAAAATATAATAAAACTATCATCCAACGGCAAAAAATGTTTAACTGGTAAAATTAAATTGCAAAAAGATCAAAAAAACTGAAATGTACTACAAAAAATTGTAGAAAAAGAAGAATTCCAATAATGAATCGTTTATTAACAAGAATGGAAAAATGCACACATCATGCGTGCATACATGCGAGGCAGAGGCGTTCTTTACGATTTATGCAATCATGTCAAAAAAGATAAATATTATTGACTTAGTATAATGCATACGAACTGAAATGCCAATAGTGATGCCAAGGAAATATCGAGTTTTTTATTCACCGACTAATTTCCTAACAACGACACGACCTAAAAATTGTAACTTAAGATATGTGAAATAGCTGAATTTGGGATTTTATGGAGCAACAGAGCGAAATTCAAACTGAGAAATAATAAATTAATATTGTTGTTTTATTGCATATCCAAAAAATACATTATATTTCACACACTCCATCTTCCATTCAAGATCCATCTTAAGGTTGAAGGAGGTGAAAGACAATTAAATAGATATACAAGTAAAGTTAATGCTACGGCAAAATGTATTGATGTTATAATCAATGTAATGTTCATTTAAATGATAAAACAAAAAACATAAATCTGAAGAGTATGTTGCGGAGGCCGGGGGGGGGGGGGGTCAAACTGGAAATCTTTGGGTTGACACAGAGCCATACTTCCCTCGCTAATGAAAGTCTGTCACAGCAACATACACGGCTGTGCCCTAAAGGCACTTCAACAGTCACCAAAGCCCTAAAAGTCTCCAGTATGTGATACTATTGAAATTTATTTATATCAATCCATGATAACATTTAATTGCCATACCAAACGATATATGAATTAGAAGTGAATTGTTTCTGTCATGTCCCTTTTTTAGCGGAGCCACTGGACCTTTCCCGCGGAACTCTGGGGTTCCGCTGAACACAGATTGAGAAGCACTGCTATAAAACACTTCCGTGAAGAAATAAAAAAATGGCGAGTTAAGTACAAAAGATAATGTGCAATGATTAGCATAGGGCTTTCCAAGCAGTTGATGCTGGTTCGGTTCAAGGCAGACGCACTTTTTTGCCAGTTAGAGCAGGGGGTCCTTAACCTTTTTTGTGCCTTGGACCCCTTTGATTGTCCGGTGAAGGCTACGGACCCCTTCTTAAAAAATGTACATAAAGGCATAATTAAAAATTTTACATACAAATAATACGTTTTATTACAAAGAAAAATCCTTAAGCTTACATATAGTCATACTAAATTATAAAAACAATTAATTTCTTTAAATGCAAAAATTTGTGATAATTCTCCGAGTCAAATTAAATATTTAAAAATCATATACATTAAAAATTAAGTATTAATTCCGTTTATAAGGACCTTTTAGTGCCACAACAACAAAATTTTTAGGGAATAATTTCACTCAAGATTTAAGTGAAAATAAAATTCGAATTTTTAGGTTACGTACACGGACCCCCTAGAATCCAATCATAGACCCCGGGTTAAGAACCCCTGGGTTGGAGGGATGGTTCACGTTCGTAACTGGACAGGTTCAAATCCTTTCATAGGCACGGTCGCATGTGTTCGTATTTGTTAATGTTGACACGCCTATTGTGAAATTCCGTGCTGTTTGCGAGCTAATAGGTATAAATAAGGAACTCGTTATGAGCGAAGTTAACCGATACGATAATGGCCAACACGTTTCTAGCAATGGGCGAGACGTTAAACAAGTTATGAAAGTAATACGAAGGCTTCCGCGGTGTTTTCGTACTCCTTCCAAGACTTTCGGGATTCTACCGCGTGTTGTTTTCAACAACACGCGGTAGAATCCCGAAAGTCTTGGAAGAAGTTATGAAAGTGTACGTTGTATTACAACTAACTATATAATATAGTTTAAACGAACGCATACCATAAAGCAGCGGAATACCACGACCCGATTATGTATGTCTACTAAAAATGTATTACCTCTCCTAAGTTGGTGCATTAATAAACGCATCTACGTGATTTTACTATAATGACTACAAAAATCCAAGACGATATATTCCTTCATTTCTTTTCACTTACAAATTTTGTGTGTGTAAGCAAGGAAAATAAACGCATTTACGTTCATTTCTTCGTTGTAGATAGCCATCTCCTTTAATTTGTTAAATGCTACGTGGGCACGAAGGGAAATTAAACGCATTTAAAGAATTTTAGCAGATCTTGTTTATTTCAGTTGCTATGAAGATTGTTTTCCTGGACAATTAAAAAACCAAGAAATAAGTTTTGCCCCAAGTGGATTACGACTTTCTTGTTTGATTTTCTTGATAACGGCTATTCCTACGATAAAATTGTATTAGGCAAGCAATACTTATCTAGTTTTACAAACTTCGTTTGAAGACTTTTTTGGTATGACTAATATTTTACGAGATATGACGGAAAGTTCATTTTTTCCACCAGTAAAGTGGCATCCCCGTTAGGATCATGTGAACCATTTACGGCATTTTCTTATTGACTTTGCCCAGAATTCCTCAATACCAAATTTCATGAAAATCCGTTCGGTAGAAGCTAAAAACGTTTAGTACACGTCACAAATCGCGAATATTGATTGTGGCGATATTTCGAGAGCGGCACGTTGGTTCCATTAAGGTGAACGATGGGCGCGATAGGAAAGGGCGTGCCGACAAACACGTTTCTGAAGCTAACGTACATACGTACATCTACATATTACCCTGCAAGTCACCTTGACGGTGGATGGCAGGGGGTGCCGCGCACCAAGTTCCTAACTAATTATTATTCAGTTATCTATTGTGGTCACGTATTGTCCTAGGGAAAAAGGACTCCTTATACCTCTCCGTCCTACTATCTATTTCGCGAATCTTGTCGTCATTATCCCTCCGTCCGATATACGTTGGTTGTGTTCATTTCATTTACGAATATCTCCGACCTATATTTATCTAGAAGTTTAAGTCTCGCCTGTAATCTACGATCTTTCAACGATGGCCAACTCAACTCATCAATGAGTAACGTAACGCTCTGTTTTTTATCGTAATTCTTTTTCACGAATCTAGCTGCTCGCCGCTGTATTTTTTCTAAATCCTTTATGAGTCCCCTCTGATATGGATCCCAAACCGCTGCTGCGTATTCCATTTGAGGTCTAACCAACGATAAATAACAGGATTCTCTCACCTTTTCCGTGCTTTTCCTGACTATCCTACGCACAAAAGCCAACTTCTTATTTGCCGCACCTATCACTCGTCTTATGTGGGTGTCCCAAGACAGGTCACGATTCAAGGTTACCCCGAGGTATTTCACGGATTCCGAAACAGGAATGATCTCACCATCTATCGAGTAGGTAAACACGGACGATGGGCTTCTAGATTTCCAAAAGTTTAGAACGTTACTCTTTTTCTGATTGATTTCTAGCTGCCATTCCTTGCACCAAACAGATAACGCATCCAGATCATCCTGAAGCTGACGATGGTCGCTAGGACCACTAATTTCTCTATAGACTACGGTGTCATCCGCAAAATGCCTGATATTACTTTTTACAACAGAGCTGATGTCGTTTATATAAAGCAAGAAAAGCATAGGTCCGATCACACTACCCTGCGGCACTCCAGAGACTACATCTGCCACACTCGAGGACTTACCATCGATGACTACTTTTTGTTTTCCATTCCTAAGGAAAGCGCAAACCCAGTTAATGACTTTAACATTAACGCCAAGATTTCCCAATTTTAATAACAACTTACGGTGGGGAACCTTGTCAAAAGCTTTTCTAAAATCAAGGAACACTGCATCGACCTGCTTATTATTTTCGCCGCATGATAAAACATCATTCACAAACAGACCGAGTTGGGTGTCACAGGATCTACCTTTTCTGAAGCCATGTTGACAGCTGACTAAGAGCGATCTACTCTCAAGATAACGCATTGTGTTGCTAACAATAATGTGCTCCAAAATCTTACATGATAATGATGTTAGAGAAATCGGCCTATAATTTTCGGGGTTTTCTTTGTCACCTCCCTTATGAATGGGTGTGACGTGTGCTAGTTTCCAATCATCAGGAACCTCACAGAGGGTAAGAGATTTCTCGAAAATTATCCGAAGGAAGGGAGCTATATCTTCTGCTAGTTCTTTTAATACACGCGCGGGAATTCCTTCTGGTCCAGGATTTTTGTTGGGCTTTATCGCACTCAGTTGCTTCGCTATTCCTGCCTCAGAGATTTTAATATTATCCATCCGAGTACATCCATCGGGAATAAGATTATCTTTAAGTATATTTCCACCTGCCGTGAACGCCTTCGCAAAGTAAACGTTTAGTAGATTAGCTTTATCCTCCCCATCGTCAAGGATGTCTCCGGAATCGCATCGCAGGGAGGGTATTGAAGGACCCACTCCCTTGACTTCTCTTACGTAGGACCAGAACGCTTTTGGATCCTCCTTCAATTTTGTATTTAATACCTCATTCCGGAAGGTGTTAAATGCGTTACGCATGGTTTTTCTCGCTAGTACGCGGGCACTGTTATACTCATGGACTATAGCTGTGCGATACTCATCGGAAGCGGTGGTAGGTATGTTTTCAATTTTGCGTGGCTACGCCTCTGTCGTCTTAAGGCAATCCTGACTTCCTTATTAAACCAACGAGGTTCTTTCTTATCAGATTTTAACTTACTGGGGATAAATCTTTTGATACCTCTTCCTAGTATATCCTTAAATAATAACCATGATGGCTCCATACCTAATCGTTCTGTCTTTTCACGATAACTGACAAAGGTACTTTTGAGATGTAAGCTGAAACTTTTAAAGTCGGCCTTGGCGAAAGCGTATACTTTCCGAAGAGGCTTAGGATGTCTTTTGAGCTTTAATTCGCACTCCGCATACACAGCTCGATGGTCGCTAAGTCCCTCCTCTGTGGATACCTTAGTTATCCTATGCGGGATGTTAGAAGCAAGCAAGTCGAGAACATTGTCCGAACGCGTGGCTTTTTGTACCATCTGGATTAAGGAATATTCATGAAACGTGTCAATTAAGGCTTCACACGATTCGCGTTCTTTACCTCCCGTAACGAAACATAGGTTTTCCCAATCGATTGACGGTAAGTTAAAATCGCCTCCAATTATCACGTAACCGTCGTTCATAATAGATCTAAGCTCGGCTAATTGCCTCTCTAAACTTAAAATATAATCAACTTTGGCATTAGGTGGTCTGTAAAATGAGCATAAATATATCTTTTTCGAATTATCCTTACCTAGGCGGCACCACACGCTCTCGGTCGTTTCATCGATAATAGGGATCTGACAACTATCGTACTTTTCACTTATTGCCAAAAATACTCCGCCACCTATTCTATTGGCGCGGTCTTTTCTGTGAGGAACTCCTCGCAGTGGCTGCTCGTCGCGATTCGTTTCTCTTCCTTTTCGTAAATATCGGGTCGAGGGCGTGTGCTCGGAAGAAGGAATGGCCCAAAAACCGTTGATCCGAATGAGGGGGAGGGTTCGAAACCGTGGGACAGAGAAATGGGAGGCGGGGACGGAGGAAGGGAGTGGTTTGACGAAGTCCATGCCGGTGCATGCCCACGAGAAGACGTCGAAAGAGAGAGGACAGAGACGTGGGAAAGGCAGAGAAGAGCGTCTTAAAGCGCTGATGACGGCGATGAGTGGAAGAATAAACGAGTTTCTTTCCATCTGGATGTACACGAGTGCTCACCACGCCTATCCTTGGCGAGACTAATTCTGGATTATTTATCTAGGGACTCTCTCTACATGCTGTCGATCCGAAAGCAGCTGCAATTGCAGAAAGATACCGAGTAAAATCCTTAGATGTCAAGGAAAGGACTATCTTTGATCGAAAGCAGAAACAACTCTTAAATTCCCTCAGCCTACTTTATGTTTGAAACCCTAGGCTACCCATAGGAGCAAAAGGAAACAAGAATAGGGATGGGAGCGTATAAGCATTGCTATTAAATTGCTTGAAGGCGGGACTAGGGATGACAGACCCTTAAATCGCGATTAATATATCAATTGTGAATGAGTGATTTTAAGTTCTAACTGCAAATTATACATATCTTCCACACTTGCCGTTTCATTTTACTTGGAAAGGATAACAACTTTTTTGAGGTCGTAAAGCAGGCACCGATGAGATAGTGAGGATTTACAATCGTGTACTTCGGTACTGTAGGAGTCAAACAAAAAATAGATGCATTTTCCTCAATTTGTTTTCGAACGGATGACAGATCATTCTCGATATAAGGTCAGCCTTCATTATTACTCCCTTAAAGTCTCGCTTCTGTCATTAAATCTCTTTCTGCTGGAGAAAACCGTCCACCTCATCGTTTTTATTTCGCATTTGTCAGTAAAATTCGGCGAGAGACGATCAGCCAGATGGGGAATCAGTCAAAGATTGTGTTCCAGACAACGCGATAAATAAATCCCAAGTCCACGCACACCGCGACGATCTCGAGCCAGCGCGACTCTCCTCGCGTTGAGTAGTCATTGCGAAGTGCAAATTCGCGTGTTAGAAACAGAAGCGAAGCATGCAAGATCAAGGGCCGCTGTGGATCTTCGGTGTGGCGATAGATGATAGATATTGAACATGGTTTCACGAGTTGGAGAAAATATGCAACGTGCATTTTTAACAATTGCAAGAGTCAATAAAACGAAAAAAATTATATTCAGTTTGGTAAAGCAATTATTCGTATTTCTTATAGTCAATGAATGAATGTTTCTAGGAACGGCTTCTTGGTGAATGAAATATGCACTTACATGTTTACTCAAAACCTTCATTGCTTCAAGAGTCATTTATATAGACCATATACATGATGCACATCATAAGTTGATAATTCGCATATAATGAATTTTTGAAGCGTATTTGTTGTGATGATTAACGTTTTCTTTGCCGTGCATTTTTATCGCAAAAAAGACAAATCTTGAACGATTCTTGAGTTCCCACAGAATTAACCAGCCTTGAAAAGAAGGAAATCATTTTATGAGTAAATCGATTTCCGCATGATATCATGACCAGTCGAAAACGTGCGCTAAAGGAGTCTTACGATGTCGTCATACCAGATCACTCAATTCCGTGTGTTCGAATGATTTCTTCACAATATTTTAGAAAGAACTTTTTTAATCTTCCTTCTTTGATGTATTTCGTTTACTACGTTTACGCGATTTCAATTTCAAAGTAATTTCTTTTTTAATTTTTAAATCAAACAAGAAAAGCGGAGATGTCGTCCTTATCGGGTGTTTGATAATTTTAAGACTAATGGTTTTCGAGGAGGTTTTTGTTAAGACGGAACCTTCACTTCTACATCTACATGATACCCTGCAAGTCACCTTTTTGGTGGATGGCGGAGGGTGCAGTGCACCAAGAATCCATAATTTTCCTAAGTTATCTTTTCCTATAATGTTCTCTTATCGTCCTAGGGAAAAACGATCCTCTTTATCGCTCCGTTCTACAGTCGATCTCGCGAATCTAATCCTCACTGCCCTGCCTTTCGAGATACGTCGGGCTTCTGATAAGTCCCATTACCTCATTCGCTAGTCCCTCCGACATAAATTTTTCTGTAGTTTAAATCTAGCCTGCAGCCTACGTTCCTCTAACGATGTTCATTTCGGATTTTCTATTAATGATGTTACGCTTTGTTTACTATCGTAATTTCTCTACAAATCTAGCTGCCCTGCGCTGAACCTTTTCTATCTCGTTAGTGAGTCCCTTTTCGTAGGGATCCTCACAGCTGAAGCATATTCGACCTGCGGTCGAGTCAAGGATAAATAACATAATTCTTTCACTTTTTCGGAGCTATTTCGAACTATTCTCCCTATAAAGGCCAGCTTTTTGTTAGCGGCACCTATCAATCGGCGAATGTGGGTCACACGAGAGATCACGACGGATCGTGACTCCGAGATATTTAATCGAGTCTGAAACTGGAATCTCTACTCCGTCCAACGAGTAATTAACATCCAACGAGATACTCTTGGTTTTCCAGAAATTGATGACTCTACTTTTCTTTTGGTTGATCTCTAACTGCCATTCTTTACACCATGCAGAAATAGCTTCTAGGTCATTTTGGAGATACTGGTGGTCTTCCGGATTGCTTATTTCTCTATAAATGACGGTGTCGTTCGCGAAAAGTCTAATTTTACTTCTGACTACTGAGCTGATATCGTTTATATAAATTAGAAATAATAACGGACCAATTACACTATCCTACGGAACGCCAGAGACAACCTCCACTAAGTTCGAAGATTTCCCATTTATAACAACCTTCTGCTTCCTATGATTGAAAAATTCACGGATCCAACTAACAATTTTAGAATTAACGCCTGAGGTTTCTAATTTCGTTAATAACTTCCTATGAGGTACCTTATCAAAGGCTTTCCTAAAATCAAAGAAGATGGCATAGACCTGCGTATTATTTTCTCCGTTTCTCAGTATACAGTTCACAAAAAGACCGAGCTGAGTATCACAAGACCTACCTACCTGAAGTGTTTCCTCATACTTTGCAAGTGGACTCATGCCATTGTGACTTTCTGTATTTTCATAATTATGGATTAAAGTTGTCAAGCAGGTTTTGGCCCACCCTGTGTTGATAACCCCATATATGTGAAAATCAACCTTGATAAATATAATAGTTATACCAGACATAAAATCAAGTATTATGTGGATTGGCGAAGGCACATAGGCTCTGAAGCATTATTGCTGGACGAAGATTGCTGCGGATTAGGAAGAGCGGAGTGGTAGCTGGGCATAAAAATCGATATATTAAAGTGTCGCTGTAAGTTATATAGTTTTTTCTAGGAGTTATGGCTTATGGAATATTGTTTATGACTCCATGATCTATAACTGAATTAATTTTAATTAAAACCGTAGGAGCCAATTTAGAATAAATCGACATTTTGTGAAAATAAACAAAAACAAATATCCTTGATTGTTACGCTATATAGTGGATAACAGTATGCCTAAATACAAAATATCATGAAAAGCACTTTTTTGGACTCGGGGACACCTAAAACGTCAAAATCTCGAAGTTGATTATTTTCACGATTAAAATACTTTCTCTACATATTACGTATATGAGAAAGAAAAACTAGATTGAAAACATATTATTGACGTTGGATTGTTGCCAAAGCGAATTATTATAACATACACATTCAAAAATGCATCTTTGAGCGAACATTATGACTGGAAACCGATGTACGGTCGTCTAACAATAAAATGACTTAGTGAATCGCACGCGCATTTCAGGTCAAAGTAGCCAACCTCAGCGGCAATTAACATCATTGATTCTATGCCACTACAGTAATAGAATTAACATGGATCGTATATTGAAAATGATATGAATGGACTGAAGTTCAGAATATATAAAAATAAAGAGACTTATTGGTAATTCCACATAAACTTTATTAAATACGACCCAAGTTTCGTTGCAATGCAACATGAAAAAACCCGATTGCAACGAAACCTTGGTCATTTTTAATAAATTTTATGTGGAAGTACCATTAAGTCTCTTTATTTTTACATTATGAAGAAATTCCACCAAGTGACACCTGAAACCATTAACTATATTCAGAATATGTTACTTTAATGTGAATTATGCACAAAAGTACGAAAAAGGACATCCACTAAATAATTTTAAAACTCATCTCTACCATGCGTATTCCTTTAGAAAATTCCAGAAATCTTGTCTGCTCTAACTTTTCTTTTGATCTCATTATCTGTCTTCAATCATCAAATAACAACTTAATGAAGTGTTTTGAGATTTACATTTTTATTTCGATATGGGACAACCAATCTAATATCAAATAATTTGATATGGCCGCCACATGACTTTCTCCATACCTGTAATATTTTTAAAAATTCCCGATAGGTTAAATGATAATAAATATTTTAAGAAAATGCGAGAAAAATTTAAAGACTTTACAAAGAACAGAAATAAACTCAAACCGTAGCCTTCTGATATTGGATATAGCCACGAAGTTCCAACAATGAGGTAGTTTCACATATTTTTTTTTTATCTTATCCAGTTCTTTTTACCCGGTTACGAATCTGAAGCCAGAATTTTAATGCGATCATTATATTGCAAAAAAAATTGTTAAAATTAGCGTTTTATATCGAATCGTGGAAAGGCAAATAATAGAAACAAATCGATACTTCGTGACGTCACAGGTCGTGCCAGGATGCTGACTGACACCTATACAAATAAGCGTAAATACATTATCTCTCTGACAGTTACGTTAAAAAACGGTATTAATTATAAACCATTAATGCATATATTTTTTTTTAGGTCGCTTTAATGGATTTTGTTTTTTTAATATGGCCGAGCCGAAGAAAGTAGTAAAAAATACGTCTATTGTTTTGTTCCTATGTGCAAAAACACGAGTTTCTCAACTGCCAATATACTGGTTTGTTAATAAATCCAAATAAATCCCACTAAATCTCAACAAAGACAGAATAAATCTCGCAAGCACAAAACGCACTGGTGACGCAAATGGCACGATAGAAAGTGAAGCTATCTTACAGGATTTCGGGCTTCCGGTAGTAATGTGAACGCGGCCGATGACGTCACATATCTTTGCGTTTCGAGAACCACTAATCGATCCTTATCAACTTTTAAAAACGTATAAATAAATAATATAAACTAATATTTTTACACACTTTTATTTAACTAATGTTATATACGTTTCTTTCACATCTTTCTCGCTATATACCCCTATAAATGCTACAGGGCTGACATTTCGGATATATTCTTATTTCAGATGACAACCGACGAGAAAAATCGAAAATCACAAAAAAATTAATATTTAAGGGGTCTTTTTCACCCCAATGTTCCATTTCAATACCCCATAAAAAAGCATGGGATTCAGTGCAAGGCTTTCTAAAATGCATTTTTAAATTACTTAAAATTGGGATGCGAATTCTGGAAAAGAACAGTTGGCTATCTGAAAGAACGGAGTTCTTAATTTTTTAAGGCAGAATTCAAATCGATTTTTTTTATGAAAACAATACTACTACTACTACGTATGGAATAAGTAAAAAGAAAGCCATTCTAATCTTGTCCACAAAGATTAAATATCGATTTTTTGTCTTTATCATGCTTCTAGAAACATTATTTAAACATTATTTGTTTTTTGTTCCCATTCATGAAAAAGAGTCAAGCAAGATTCTTATCAATGCCACTTGAACTGCATCGATCCAATCGGAAAGAAAGAATGGATTTAAACTCCTATGATGAATGTAACGTGGAGATAAGATATACATAAATACATGTTGCTCGCATAATTTCTCCATATTTTCCCACTGAGCCTTAGCCCCCGACGTTTCCGATCTTATCCAGAAACCATTCTCATCATTTCCGAGGCTAGGTACACGTAACAGGATAAACGATAAACACAGGTATGTTCATCAACTTTGCATCTCACGGGGAACGTCAACGAATGAGCATAAGACGAGCTTCGTTTCGAGAAAGAGAATCCGTTGCGACTTTTGAAAGTCCCACACAAAGATTCCGGACAGATAGCGCTGCGGCAAAAGCGAACGAAAAAAATTTGAACCGATTTATCCGAATCGAGACTTCCCGAACAGCTTCGCCCGCTTTCAAATCCCTTCGTAGCGAAGGAAGTCCCATAATTGCAGCGCGGCTAATGACCAGGAGGAGAAACGCAAAGGAGTTTTCCACGCGACGCCTCCCGAAGAAGTACCCTCGAAGGAGTTCCCTTATTGCCTCCCCCTCTCCGAACGGAAACAGGACGTCCGGGCGTTTGTTATGAAATGATAAACAATCGCCCCAAAACTTAGGATTCAACACGCAAAGCGTGACAGCGAAGAGGGGAAGTAGCCTTAACACGGGCGTGAGGGAGGCAGGCGGGACCGACAAAAACCAAGCGCGTTCTATAAGCGAGCGATGGAGGGAGAGTGTTGTCACTGGCGCAGCGGCGAAATTCCTCCGCAGGAAGAGCATTTAATGGCACGCTGATAGCATCTGTTAAAGGAAAAGGGTCGGCCACGCACTATAAAGAAGCGGGAGTAGGCATTCTCTCTCTCGGAGAGATTTATCGCCGTCTTTCCGAAGACAATGGGAAAAAATGAGGAATGGAAGTAGGAATAGGGTGGCGGTCTATTTCGCCTTCGCGCTGAGGGGGAGGGCTCTTTATCAGTCGGTCGTGGATATGAGGTTCTTTTTGAAGAAAATTCCAATCAAGGGCGCTCGTAATTTATGAGGTGACTTTGTTGATTGATCGGATAGAAGCGGCAGTCGTGTTCGATTTTACCCGCATTTACCTGCTGCGTTCGTTTTATTAACGATTTAAAAATCAATAAATTCGTCAATTTCTTATTTTGAACGGGGAAAATATTCCCGATAAGATACAACCATAACAAACAATAATACCGAAAAAATTTGCGTTCGAAGTCGGAACTATGAATGAAATTTTTCCCAATATAATAAAAATTACATCACCGTTAACAAGTACTTCTTAAGAGAAAATTTAAAACAAAAATAAATTGACCGTAAATAGGTGTTAAATAGTTTTAGCTTTTATTGAGGATAAAATGGGCCAAGCGTATAAAGTAGTACACAGAAAACGTTTAGTGATTCGGTATCTTATTTTGGCTCGTCAGAATAGACTATGCAACTTAATGAATAGGTTTCCTTTCATTCCCATAATAATTCGGATCACAACCTTTTGTAGACAAATCATCCTCCATCGTTCTCAGTACGATCTCCGTCAGAAGAATATCCGTATTCCGCTTCCTTATCCTAGATATCCTCATAGAAGATCCTCGATGCTGCATTACAATCAGATACAATAATTCCGATTGTTATCGATTAAATCATGGTGTCAAAACAGAAATTGTCTGCATTCTACGCGTCCGTAAGTTACGTTACGTAACCGAGAACTTCAAAGCGTTACGCGTCGCTGCTTCGCTGCGTGATTCTCTCCAGCCGTATCACTTCACCCCGACCGAATCCTTTTCACTCCACACCTCCCTTCATCTCCTCCACAATAATCCCGATGCCCTAAAACTTCATTTCGGCCCTCCCCCTCCTCCCTATATCCTGCGCTCCTTCACCACCTCCTCCCCTCCCCCTCTACCTCGCGCCCCTCCACCTCCTCCCTCTATTGCCACCCTCGAACACGAACCACGCCTATTTTTTCTCGCCCCTCAAACGCACCATTCTTCCCACTTTCACCTTCTACACTACCATCGAACCGTTGCCTCGCGCTCTCGAGGGAAATCACACGGACCGGCGCCGCAGATACAACGCCTAAGTCATGTCAATTTCTGCACGGTTTGTATTTTAAATCTGGTTCCTCGATGGGGGTTAACAACGATTGCAATGGCGTGGGTTTAATCGGTTAACGCTCAATTGTTCTCTGAGTCCCCAAACGCATTGCTTTGCGCAGGTTTGCGTAATCATCGACGTGAGGCAGTGTTGGGTCATAAAAATTAAATTAATCACTTCAAAGTTGAGAGTTTTTCGAGAGAATCTATCATCCGCCTTTATTTGGTAGCGAGGAAAGAGGAAGCACGCACTTCGCCGCGTTGAAAAGCGCGAGAGAAAAACAAGTCGTAACCTTCTGCTGCGGCGTCACCCGAAAGAGACTGAAGATGACACGAAATTGTACCTACGTCACTGTGACACCTGTTACGCCATAAATTACTCGTCGGCGCGATCCCTTGTGTTTAGATATACGACGGCGAGGCCTCCGTAGTCTTTCTCGAATAACACGGAATGCTTTTTTCTGGTTTCTATCCGAGTCGGGCTCTCGATCTTTTGAGCTGTATATAAAAAATTGGTAAAAAATGTGGAGTTAAAATAGCGTAAAATGAAATTAACAACGAAATTATCCGTTAAATCCCAGCATTTTATAAGACTTACAGTCAGGCAGCAGCAACAGCCGAAGATCATTTATAGCAAAAAAACACGAATAAAAATAAAAATAAAGTTTAAAATGCAAAAAATTCATAGTTTGTAGACCTCGCAACTAAAACAACAGTATAGCCATGCATTTTCCGCATGTTTTCCATTCGCGAGACAATTAGCAGCTTTTGAGAGGTGCTAATGGATGCAAAGGTGTCGAAAGAGGGAACATTTGTTTATCAGATGCATCCTGCTCGTTCTTCTCCAGCCTATCCGACTACTCACCGCTTGTTTGTTCTTTTGAGCTGGTTCTTCCTTAGTTTGCTTTTTATTTCCTGCTTCGAGAAATATGTTTATCGAAAGAGTTGAAAAGCTTGTCTAACTTTGATCGTTCTCTCTAAAAATAAAACTGCGAGGCGTAACAGCGATTACCTTCGATTCCTTTTTTAAACCTTTATTCTATTATGTGACGAATCGCTTTTTTGCCTTAAAAAACCTCACGCGCGTGTAAATTTTTTTAAACGTCAAGTTGAAAAACCTGGAATTAATCTGTTCTCTCGAGGTGTGAGAAACAGATTTTTTTTCCGGAAATGGATTTCTCCAAATCCCGGAGCAGATAGGGAGAGAGGGCGAGAGAAGAAGATGGATGGCAGTGTCTATACATTACTGATTCCACCTACAAACTTTCCACTCCCTCTTTTCGAAGTTGCGGCGAAACCTTTTCCCTCTCCAACAGCGTCCACTCTCCTCGTCGCACTTTCGCCGAGTTCTTCCCCAAGTCGGAAATTCCCTCTTTACGCTCTCCTAAGGACTTTGCTTTGTCCCATCCGTCTCCTGAGAAGCGGGTTTTGTTTAAGTATCTTTTTTGTTCTCCTAAAATAATATTATTATATTCGCAGCCTTCTCTCCCTTCCCCGCTCCTCCGTGTTTCTATTTTCGTCCGCCGACGTC
This sequence comes from Tanypteryx hageni, assembly GCA_028673005.1. NCBI lineage: Eukaryota > Metazoa > Arthropoda > Insecta > Odonata > Petaluridae > Tanypteryx > Tanypteryx hageni. The sequence continues at coordinate 115,073,218 of CM054116.1, forward strand.
ACGTCCGTCGATACTTCTTCATAGCGCTTCCTCCTCCCCTCCCTCTCTCATTCCTTCATCGTGCCTTACCCCATTCACCCCGCCCATACCCGGCGAAACCCCTTCCATTTCTCTCCTCCCTTTATCCTAAACCTTCCCCTTTGCGTGCCTACGTCGCGTTGGTCTGCCTCTCTAGAGAGAGAGGTTTCGCGTGTCTTCGCGTGGGGGCGCCTCAACTCGCCTGCCATACCGTTGGGCGTGGAGCACTCCCGCCTCGGGGGTTATATCGACGCATCCATTTGCGTAAACGGAGTTGCTGCTTCGATTGATGACCCGAGACCGGCAACAGTTTGCAATTCGTTTTCGTCCTAGAAAATGAAGTATGTACGTCCGCTGAGGACCTAGGAGCGCGCGGTCCGAGCGACCGGAAATCAACATTCAGTCGATCGTCAATAAACGTCGATTCGCTTATGCGCCGACTACAAATTATGGAGGTCGCTCAAGTTTCGCTTAAATATCCTTTTCGCCAAGCGATAAATTCGTTCAAGAACGTCTTTGTCTAGCGATATTAAATCATTAAACCGACGAAAGATTTTCCGACTGTAATTTCGTTTTAAATACCTTTAGTACAAGCTATAAAATTCCTGAATTATCTAGTTATATCACCAGTGGATTGCTATAGCTTGTTCGTCAAGTGTCGAACGAGATGTCTTTTCGTATGTGGCGTATTTCCCTTTGAAGATTCTATGACGGAGGTCGCCTGTATTCGTCAAACTTTATTTTAGGTGCGGCGTATTGCTTTCAAGATACGGAGCTGATATTATCCTTTATTCTGCAGCTTCCGCCCAAATAATTCCCGCACGATCACGCTTCCATTCCTCGGTACACGTGCGCTTGCCTTCTCGCGGTTTAAACAACGCTACGAGCGGCTAGCGACGGAAATACGGACAGAACTTAGGTAAACCCTACCAACATGTACATAAAAAATTTGGAAAAAGAACGTCTATAAATTGTCTTTGATCAACGGTTTACCGTAGTTTTTGTATGCATTTGATGCCACCGTACGATTGAGTAAATATTAACAGAGCCTTTTCTTCTAGTGAGGGACATTGAGCACACCATAAGGCGACGCGAGTATCTAGCAGTAAGCAGATTCCGCCTCACGACGCCAAAGCCTCTTTTCCGTCGCGCACTCTTCCGCAGACGAAAACAATCGTTTCGACAAACGCTTCCCTTCCTCGTCCTCACCTGGGCTTATGTAACGAAGGAAACTAATTAAACACGGCCCCTCGCGGCATAATTAACCTAATGGCCGAGTGTGTTTACATCTCTCGTCTAACGAAACTTGACCCATATTTTCGTCTGTCGGCCAACGCTCATCACGTACGGCTCTCTCGGCTGCTATTTCTCCGATTCGCGGATATGGAATTTTTTCCTCCACGTGCACGGGAAGCGCCACAAATTAAACGAAATATAAAATGTTTCCCGTTTATCCTCCGCCCGTTTTCAAAAATAATCCGCGGATGAAACGATCTTTCATCGGCGATTCGGCACAAAAAAGATGGTCGTATTTTTTTTGCATTCGACGCTTAATAACTGCGATCTAAATGGTGTGATTTTTACAGAGCCGGTTTAGAAAATTGCGGGGCCCGGTGCAGAGTTTGTCCTACGATTAAAAAATTTTAATAAAGAAAGCATGCTACACGTTATGTATATATTTCTAATTTCTGCAATGCTAATTATAGGTCAACTTTTCGAGATATATTTTTCTTATGGTTAACTAAATGATATACACACACACACATACACATACACGCGCGCACACACACACACACATACATATATATATATACTTTATAAGTATAGCAAGTATTTTTAAGAGCGCGCGGGGCCCTGTGAAGTCGCACCGTTGGCACCGCCATCAAGCCGGCCCAGGATTTTTATTACGGTCAAACATACTTCAGGCTTCGCTCTGCAAACTATTCGGGAAGGAACGACATTGGCGATTACATTCCGTCTCCGTCAATATTGAGTCATTTTGGATGCTCCTTGCAGGATTGCCAATATCGGCGCGATTTGCCGTCTTCTCCGCAAACGGCACCTCCACATATTGCTCTCGCGACAAACATTCTCTTTTATTCTCCGCACAAACGGGATGTTTGCTCTCTTCGAATTGCTCGACCGCGGATCTCTCGCTCGACCGTCCGTTTAGGGTTATCGCGAGGTTTTGGGAAATATTCACACATTTCCACGTCGCAGGAGAAAAGCGATCCTTGAAGTTTGTTCGATGTGTACCGTTGAATTAGTTCTGCACCAACTTCGAATGGCTTTTTTATTTTAATTCGCCGTCTAGTCCCGAAAAAGCATTGTAAATGTTACTCAAACGTTATGAAGACAAGAGTCACACCAGAAATTCACATTAACGGTCCGCTTACGCTTTATTGTATGTTTTTATTGCTAATAAATTATTGTAGGCAAACAAGACTTTTCGTAGAGGACGGAAATCACAGGCGCACCGTTTTCGGCAGCAAACACTTCAACCTTTGTTTATCGCTTGCAACACAAGGACACTTGCGAACCGTGGCATGTTTTTTTGCTCTCTGAATGGAAATGATAAAGCGTAACGCAATTTTTAATACATAATAATAAAAAGCAACTGTGTTATGATTGTAAAATAAAGCTCGAGTTTTCGGAAATGTATGCTCTCATTCTTAATCTCCTACCACAACGGCACTGGGATGAAGCACGCTCGGTTATCGGGAATGCGTCGAAAATAGATCATCAAAGGCAATACGAGTAATATACTAGATGACTGCGAAGTGGGTCTTGCGGATTCCGATTTTTTTAGTAGTGTCATAAAGATATCGTATAATGAATGAAGGGCATGAATATGAGCAATAATCCAGAATTTTTATCATCAATCCTCTTCGTATTTTCTCATAATTTCTTCCATCAAACTTGGCAAACAATAAAGTGCAATTAATTCAATAATTTACTCTTGGGTTCATTGATTTTTAACTTATAAAAAAGCAGCGGAGATTTTTGTTTTCGGACGATCAATTTCGTAAAAATGAATCTTTGAGTTTTATTGTTGACGTTATTTTCAAATTCAATGTCGATGAGATCTACCGACCATAAAATTGATAAGGGAAGAAATTTTGAAGACAAAGAGAGCAACGTCACGCCTGAATTAAAAGAAATCATACTGCACCATCTTTAAGATTGATTTCAATTTCAAACCATTTCATTCGAGCTAAGGGCAGAATCTGCCGCTAGAACACGGCGCGGTCACGTTGCCAGTGAGGCGGCGGCCGTCCTGACCTCAGAAGAGGCGAAAGACCTCGGAAATCTCGATATGCGCGGCGCGGAAAAACTCGTCGAATGAGCGATGCCCTCGCGGCACGTAGATCGGTGAAACGGGAAGGACGGAGTGGCGCGCCCTTTGACCCCTCCCTTTTATTCACCCGCCACCCCCCTCCCCTTCTCCCCGTTTCCCCCTTGGGCCTCTCACCCCATCTACCGCACCGCCGTCAATTGTCATCCGGAGAGGAACAAAATAATAAACCAAGCCAATCTGGATAAACGCATGCATGTGTTCGGATGCGATTAATTAAAAAAAAACAATGAATGAATAATGGGTTACTGGCGCCAAGGTCAGTATCGATCCCCGTAAGTGCCTCCGTATTGCGCCTCCGCGCCGGTGGCTTCGGGGGGTGGAGAAACACGAGATTTTTTCCTCTCTCTTTCTCTCTTATCTCCGTCATCTTAAGGGGAAGGAAGGAGATGAGGGTTGAAGAGGAGGCAGGGCAGGGCAGGGTTCGTTAGAAGAAAGGGGAGAGGAACGGGACCCTTTTCATTCCAGGGAGTATCTGTTGGCGCGGAACTCGAGGTCCCGTCCTCTTCCTCCTCCTTCTTCCTCTTCTATTGGCGGACACACGTGTGTCTGTGGTGTGCAAAATTGGAGGCCACGGATCATGGCACTCGCTCACTCACTCAACCCTTAGTATATTCTCTCTCGCTTGCTCGTGGTAACTCAGACGTCATCAGAAGGAATGGGAGAGGAGAGGGGAAGGAAGGATCGATCTTTTACAGGAACAGCGTTGCCAGATTTGTTTCGATAACTCCCTCTCCTCCATAAAGCACGAAAATTGAAAAGATAAGTCCTAAGAAGGATAATGATATCATGCGAATGCTCGATGGATTTTTTTGGCGCTGAGATAGGCGGAAAGATAAAATTCCGAAGTAGGATGGAAATAATATGTACAGGTGAGTCACAGCATTTGAAGTTCGATGCGAGGTGAATTTTGTTTTGAAGGATTTTTTTAAAACGGAATGACTCAATCAACTTCCGTAAAATTTCAAGGGCGTCATGAGGCATCATATTAACGCCTCCGTTTTTAAATTTACAACCGAAATAAAAAACATTTCAGTAAATTTATTTATTTATTGCCCTGAGACAGCATAACGCGACAAAAAATGCGTCGAATTAGGCGAGTCTCACGAGTAAAAACATGGAGATACTAAAGCGTTTTTCATAAATCTATGGGCGATATTTGTCGCTATTTCGCATGTTTCGCCTTCGCTAATAAGGATTTCGATTTCTCGTTTGTGCGGAATGAAGCACGCTATTCCGCGTGGAAGTCTTACAACAGCATATCCTAGTCAAGGTTAGATGTATTGATGACGTAAAGGATTTCTCCCGGTATGACGTAAACGAGGACAGATGACGTAATAAAAGTCACGAAACCTTGGCGGTGAGAAAACAATTAAACAAATAGCATTTAGTCATCGATTAGAAAATGTCCGCCTACTTAAGCTCTCTTTTTCCATGTAAACCTTGGAAGTTTTTACGAGAAGACGAATAATGTCGCGCGCGTGGCACGAGATCCTGTCGCACTGACACTTATAACGACGAATTATCATTTTATACTTTGACAAAACTAGGATGATTCCAAAATATGACCTACAATTTTCGTTTATAAAAAAATCAGAAAAAATCACCCAATTACTGCGTCATAAAACTTCCGCAATATCCGTGCTAACCAAATTTTTCACTGGTTTAAATCAAGACACGAATGCAGATCTATTTTTTACTTCGTCTGATTCTCGAAAAAGCCCACAAGACCACATATATCCCGCAGACCACTAATTTAAAAAAAAACACAACTTCCGACAACCCAGTAACTGACCTCACTTCCGTTTTTCTCTCATTAAAATTTTTGTACGAATCCCGTTCTTTTAATTGGACCTGAACAGGTAGCCCTTGCTGCAGAAGAAATGCAGAACCTGCTCAAGTGTACCCTCTCTAAATAGTAGCTTTTTCGGCCTGTTTTTTCAGTTATTTTATTGTGAAAATAAGGCTTCAATATATAATAGCTAAAACGTTAAGAAAATAAAACGATAAAAATTATAATAAATGATCTCCAATAAATCTAATAACATATTTTAGGTACCTACATAATAATAATAATAATTTTATTATACATATATTAATTCACAATTGTCGGTTTAAAAAAATGCACACGTTTGTCGATATTCATCGAACTCTGCCTCGAGGGAAGAAAACAAAGCACACTTCAGAAATTTTGCTTGGAATCAAGGCGTTGAAATGGAAAAAACAAATAACAAAATAAGCTGTTCTGGAGAGGTAGGAGGAGTTCGATTCGAATCACTCGACCATCTCCGAAGGGAAGAGGAGGAAATTTTCGGCGACGCCCTCTAACGACGGAAGTCTGAACCGACGAACAAAATAACAGGGTTGGAAAAATTATGTTCCTCCAATGGCTGTAAAAAGATTGGGAAACCCAGACGTGCAATTTGGCTACGAAGCAGCCTTCATCAGCGGCGAATCGTCGAGAGTAGACTCGGGTTCTTTTTTGTAGCTCCTTTTTAGATGGTTTTTCGATTTGATTTCAGCTAACGAGGTTAGATCGACAATTCTTTCCCGAATAAAACAACCGGGCGCTGAAGCAATACTCGTTGATGAGCTCATCAAATGTAAAACCGGATGCGTCAACAGGACATTGGAATTTATGGACCATTAATGAGCTAAATGACGCTTCGGTTGCTTGTAATTATTTTGACTTTATCTAAATAGCGGCAGCGAGAAGAAGAGAATATCACGCGAAGCAGGAAAACGTGCACAAGGAAATGAAACCCGGAAATTTGCAAATGCGCGTAAGCATCGAAAACTCGGGGATGACAACGACATGTTAATGATTCATGAAGGACGGACTCGAGGATTTCGCAGAGCAAAGCGTGAAGAAGCGCTGCGTGCGGAAGCTGGTTTCCGTAAGAGAAAAATTAAGATCCCTTCGAACGTTTTGCGGCTTTGAATTCACAAAAGCTATACATATGCAAGTCTTAAGAGTAGTTTTGATTGTAGAGCTCCTAAATCCTGACGATGTATTTTTGGAATTAATTTTCGGAAATTTTCTTTTTAGATTCAACGATCGGCGAACCAGAGAGGAGGGCTTCTTTGTTATTGAATCACGAATTTGATTTACTCGACCGTTTTATGGCGACAGGAGTTACGTTGATAACCAATTGGAATCAATCCATAAGGTGAGCTGGAATATCCATTCTTGAATTATTCATTTTTGAATAAAATGGCGGAAGTCGTCTGTTCGCCTGAAATATCGAGTGGCACACCATATATATCAGTTGTGAATAAATCTTGTAAGATTTAAGTGTATAGGCGTTGCTATCTGAATGATCGAGATAATAAAAAATCTTGATGGGCAGATATTTATCAATACATTTTATAAATATCACTTTAATGAAAATAGATTACGACAATTTTCTGACAAGTTTTGAGCTTGTAAGATCATAGAAGATAATAGAAATAAAAATAAAACTGTAATTTTCACTATAAAACTTTTTATTTCTATTATGGAATCTTTCCATTTTCACGAAGTCTAGCCTTCCCAAGTGGAGTTTATCATACAGGATGTCACAAATCTAAGGAAATTCTATAGAAAAAATCTTTGTCACTGCGTTTATTTTCCTTGGAAAATAGAGAGCGCGAGGCAGATTTCCGTTGCATTTCCCTATAGTATTCTCTTCATAGTTTAAAGAAGTACCTTAAAGCACAAGTAAAAGTGAATAAATATTGCAAATTACTTTATATTAAATAGTCAACAAAAACCTTCACCTCATCGACTAATTAAATACGCTGCATGAACCACATATGTACACTATATTGAGGGTTTTAAAAAGGTACCAGCGAAAACAATTATGTCACTATCGGTGAGCTAAATATACATCAAAAGCGAAGCAAGTTATAAGGGAAAATTATTTTAGAATTTTAACTAGAAATGCTTTCAAATCTTAATCGAAAAAAATATGAGTAGCCGCACGTGCGAAACGATGCTGCACTGCGAGAAAATTGCCATTTCGGAAGCGTATTTTCGAACATCGAATGTGGTGAAAATTGCGGAAGACTCAATGCCGTTTTGCATGAGCAACGGAGTCGTAAAGTAACTCCCCGTAATCCTAAACCTCGCAGCCATCACGCCGCGCACCGGAATACAGCATTTCGCTTATACGATCGGAGAACACAATGGCCAAAAGCCTCAATCACCTGAATTTTTTTCATCGTCCGAGCGGTGTTCGATCGGGCGTCCGCGCCAATGCGGCGAAAATCCATCAGTCTCACTTCCCCCCCCCTCAATAAACTCTCCCCCTCCAATTCATCGGATCGTGATTGGCGGAGGATCCTCGAAATGGGTTTCACAACCGCTCAAGAGGGTCAAGGATGATGTCACCGATCACTCGTACGATCCCCTTCTCGAGCACTCGTTCCTTTAAATCCCGCGTAAGGTCGTCCATTAAGAAAGAGCTCTCACCGACCAGTCCTGTCACTCACGTCCGCGTACGTGACACCACGTGACGACACGGCCGCAAGAGGTGGGGGGGGAAGCACGTGCCCGGGACCCAAAGTAAATGGACCCTTCGGGACTGAGGACGCCGACAGAAACACAATCGGGGACGGGCCCTTTCAAGGTTCCCCTATTGGTCATTACTGTCGCCCGAGGCGCGTGTCTGTCGGTGACTTCGACAGAACGCTTATCAACCCCACCGATGGGCCAAACTACGGCTGGCGGGATGTATTCGACTCCTAGTTTATTTCGTCACATCGAAAGAGAACCTTCATGCTATAGCAGGTGGTGCAAGGATTGGCAGCTTGACATATCTAATATATAAAAGGCAAAAATCGAAAACCCCCTTCTAACCAAAATATCTCCGGAAAAAACCAACCGATTTTAATCAGTCTTTTTTTAGGCGACAGGGCAGGCCCCAAAGTAGGTTTGGATACCACTCTTAACCCCCTCCACTCTCGCGCAGCACAGCCCTGGTGAGAAATCCGTTTCTGTCTGTCTACATATGTCCCCTTATAGCTCGAGAATGGCTGAACCGATTTGCACCATTCTTTCAATAATTTGTTCAGCATTACAACGAACAGGTTTGCGTGAAAAATACAACATACAGCGTGTTTAAGGCAAATAACATTTTTACTTATAGTGTAAATACGATTCACGCACAAAAAACATGAATATACAGTCTGATCGAAAGTTATGATATTTTTTCAAGAACCCTTTTACTGAACAAAATACTTCTCTGTCGGTAATTTTTAGAAGCAACGCTTTGTATGTTGAGTGCGCGGGCGGTGCGAGGTTATATAGCATCGTCGGCCGCGAGAGCGTGCGCCCAGCGCGCGGGCGGTGCGAGGGTATATAAGTTTGTGCAATCCCGAATCGCACCCGGGCAACGCCGGGTCACACAGCTAGTATATCGATAAATGTATTGAATTTTACATGAATGCTGAAGTTCTTTGAAAGCGCGGGGTTAAACTTAAAATTTGTTCATTATTACAAATATTTAGGGCTCTGTTATTAGCTCTATGTTCAGTAGGAAGTACATCTAAAACGTAAAAACACCGGTAAGTAAAGTACAAAGGCCTATTAACAGAATTGGAGGAGCGCGCGCATTTTTTACTCGTTCATCCAAATGTTGAATGCCGCTGCGCTGTCTGAGGTCATTTGGAGACTTATTTAAGGATCCACTTACAATTAGAGAGAATCCCTTTTTTTAGAGTGGCGCTCCCACCGCGAGAATGATGAAAGTGACTTTTTTCCCCTTCCAAATGTACTGCGAAAAATAAAGTACTTTGTCGCGGCGAACCGATCGCGTAGCAAAGGGTAATAAACACAGGAGATCGTTTCAACTGATCCACGAAAATAATTCATTTCTGCTTTCTCTCTCTCTCTTCGCGCTTGCCCCTGCAATGACGCGATCGATGGACAACAGATCGAAACGTCAACAGTCGGTTTTTCTCCTCTCGTTCCGCACAATGCGTTTCCACTTTAATTCTACGTTTCCGCTCATCTCGACGAACCACGCTCATTCCTCCCGCGCACATATGCGTCGGAATTGGCGCCATTCCCAAAACGCCCCTTAAACTCTCTCTCTCGACTACCCTTCTCCCTCCGATGGTTGAAATCACGGGAAAATGATGATGTCGAAGGTTATTGAATGCCAAATACCACACACGTCATCGAGCGATTTCTTTTCGCAAACACTTCCATTTCATTCAGGTGTTATCAAAATTAGGAAACTCCCAATAAAGATAGCTATAAGCCCTATTTAAACATAAAAGTAAATTCTATAGCTTATCTCATGGATAGTTCTGGGAACATAATTCTATCGATTTAGAATAACCTTAACGTTAAGATTTTCAATACTCGAGCTAAATACCGTATTGATTACTATGAGAAAGTTATTCCGGTGACTATTCAAAACTACGCGTTTTGAGGATCCATCTAAATCCCTGGAAATGCCCTCATTTCTGACTGTCTCTTTCCTTCTTTAGCTGATCAATCCGGCTTCGAGAGTATCCATCAACGAATCTGACCAGTCATAAATGCACACTTGGAAAAAGTAACGAAAGGGTGTCTTTAGGTGTAAGACGCGGTGGACGAAAACCCATAAGCCGTTCGTTTGTTTGGTCTCAACAATACGGTTGCGCTTAACGTGGAAACATTGCTCAAATGTAATTCTACAATAATTTATTAGAAATTATTTATTTAAAAAAGATTTCAAAGCCGAAAAATACCACGGAAAACGTCTAATTTATATTCGAAATATATTTTTTCGCGAAAAATCAAACACTTTCCCTTTCTGATTATGACAATGAATTGGAAACATAGATATTGATAATATATGTATATTTGAAAAAACAAAGACCGTGACGTGTTCAATAAATGGAAAGTTCTTATATATTGTACAAAGGCAGCAAATGAGACATGGATTAAAGTCGTAGGATTGGATTTAAAAACCATTCCATGACTGAAATAGAAATTCTTTGAGCGCGGAAAACGGAATGACTTCCATGTATCATCCATCACCTCGCCAGGAGCGTGCAAAATTTTCCGCGCCGCCAATTCGCACAGGCGACGAACGCAAATGCAAAGCTATAGAAATGCAGAAGCTAAACTTAGACTTTCTCTTCCTCCTTTCGATTCATCACGGATCGCTCAAATACGAGCGAAAATCAGGACGCTACTAAATCCCCTCGAGTCTTATCGTCTCGGTTCACGCGGCGGTGCCGTTTCCTCACGCGCTCTTGAACGAAGAGATATTATGGAAAAGTACGTTTTGCGAAGCGATAGAACTTTTAGATACTACGACACAATGGCACGCGCCAACAGAGAATGTCATTAAACCGGCAGGTGTTGATTCAGAGTCACTTTTTCGCTGCATCTGAAATTGTAAGTGATACAACGAGACCGCTTGTTATATATGTATGAAGTATTCCACTTTTTAAAAATTGTCAGCCTTATATTCCCGTGATTGAAGCTTTGAAATAAGTTACGCCGGAGTAACTACGTGATGAGGTTTAGGTGTGGAATATTCGTAACTCGCATCTACGTCGAAATGCGAGACTATGAAGATAAAATACGTGAGATCGACCGTAAGACATAACACGGCATAGATTCGATTTCTATACCTATCTACTATAAGGGATCATAATGGAGGAGTCGTGGCAGCGTAGTACCGATGCAGTAATCTAGGGATGGATCATTGGCAGAGTTTGGCGCTCTCGGTAGTCGCCAGTATATAGGGCCGAACCAACCGAACACCAGTCTCATAAACTGAAGGACAATATAAGGATTTTCCCATAGTAACACTGCCATCAGCAAGACCTGATTAAAAGCATAGGTTAATAATTCTCACGCCGTAGACCCTCGTAGTTTTAGGCCCTCCTTTCATATTCAAGTGACAGCCGAGCGACGGCAGCGCTAAATACGTACGTAATTAAATAAACATGTTTGATGACTTCACGAGTTTTTGCAATATTTAATTCATACTTGGGCCCTTCATTCCCATAAGCCTTATGTTCGCATAACCTTAAACCGAATCTGAAGACGAGTGGTGGCACCTGTTTGTGCGAAAGTAGACGCCTGCGGACAAAATGACGACCGAGTGTTGCGGAAAACGACGGCAGTTTTAATGAGAGATATTAACGGTTTTCACGAACGGTCTCCTTTACAATTGAAGTTTAGCAAAGAAGAGAACAATAAGTGACTACGAATCACACCTGCGCATTTTTGTCAATCACTGAGCTACTAATTATAATGTCTCGAGCATTTTGTCAATGAGAACGAAAGTTTATGTTCATCGTAAAAGACGTCTCATTCAACCTCCGCCATAATGTCGTCCTCCGACATATCTTTCGCAGTTTTTACGCCTCTTTCATTGTTACCTACTCAATGAGGTAATTATTTTCTCTCCGTCTATGGAGCTACATAAACATTCGAAATTAAAAGCGCACAAATGCTGTTTGAAGTAATAAAAACGCACAATATAGCGATTACCTCGTCGATGAGAATTTAAAATTATACCGACATAATTCTACAAACGGTAGGAACTATAAATAATACGGAAATGCTGTTATTTAAGAACCTAAAAAACACTTCATGCGCTACAAATAACAAAATGGGACGTCATTAAAAACCTTGAAGTGGAATTTTAAAAGCAACTTTTGAGTAGATTTAATAACCACTGCTATGAAATAAAGATCCCCAAATATCATGGGAGAATGGGAAAGCGGGAGTTACTTCACTAGTTCGTAAAGAGGCCGCTTAGGAAAGGAGGCCAACGCGACAAGTCTCCAAACACATAGTACGTAAACGTTCTTGCTACATCCCATTTTAAATATCATTTGTTTCGTTTGGGTTTCTCGCTGCCGTAGTGAACATATAAGGGCTCTTTCGACCCTCATTCTTACTTAGTTCTATATTCTCAAGGGCAGACTTTTACGGAAGTTTTGAATTCCGCCATTCAACGGTACATTTTCGCATGCCAAAATTTCACGATCGCCGTTCATTAGCAGAGAATATCTGAAGCAGAGCCGTCCGTTAAAGATTCGTACGTGCGTGATACAATATAGCGGCGATAGAGATTTGTTTTGCGACTAGAGAGCACTAATAAACGTCTGAAGAAGTCATTCCATCGAAATTATTTTGTCTGGATATATTAATAGGTTCCCGTCATCAGTAATACGTTTAGTAAAGATCTAAAAATTGGGTCTTCCTCATGAGCCAGTGTTTCACGCAAAGCAGCATTATTTTCATTGTGTCATTTTAATATTTACCTAATTGTGGAAGAGGAAAAGTTCATCCAGATGTGAAATGTATGAGAATGTACGTCGATATAGTTAATTTAGTCTATCGTAACGATTAAAAAGGCTCACGTGGAAGCAAATCCTTTTGTCAGCGCTCCTTACCCATTATTTGGGATTCTCCGTCGAGTGGTGCGAAACACATTCATGCGTAAGCCATCTCGGAACCAATTCCATTGTGTTTTTGTTTCCCGTATTTCAACCAGTTTAATTACAGAGAAGTTCTCAGTCGCATTATTCAGAATCTGTAAAGTCTTTGCCCAATCAGTCTGATTTTGAGGGCTCCTTGGTCAGTCACAATTATTAATGTTTCATGTACATTGTGTGCATTTTAATTTCGCGATATAAGTAATATAATTGAAAGAAGGCTTTTGTTTAGGTTTTCTGCGATGAAATTTTTTCTCAGTTACCTCGAGTTAATTCTTCTGAATTTTACGAGGGGGTGAATCGGCATTTCAGCGACGCTAAAAATACAGAAAAGGCGCATATAAATGGGAAATTTTGTTGTAATTTCGTTTAAGCGACATCGCTTCGAGTTAGGAATGTAACTCGCATTTAATTGTATGTTCAACATTTACATTTAAAAGTCCTAGGTGCACCAAAACATTTATGTATCCTGCGAAGCATTGCCCTGGCTAATAATGTCGATAACGCTAATTAGGCAATACCGCTCATTCGGGTTCGCTTTCGGCCAAGTAAGTAATGGTTATGGGCACGTGCTGTCCATATCGCCTTAGTACACCATATCTCGCGACCCACCTGTGGAGGTTATTGGCAACGACAGACTAATTACATAAACGTATCTCGTTTCCTTGTCTGCATTCTTGCGAAAATTTTAGTGAAAAAAATTAAAATTTAATAAAGTAATTGATAAGTAAATTTGTTTTTGTATATTGTTGTATATTTGTAATATTGACGTGGTGCAATATTTTACGCAAATGAATAAAATGTTGCAGAAGGACTACGAGATTTCGTGATAAATCTCAACAGAAGCTGTGTAAGCTCATATTTTTACTGGTCCGTTAATAGTAGTTCGAAGAGTTTTCCTTTAAAAATATTTGGCCTATTTTTCTATATTTGTTTCATCGAAATTTCAGTATTGACATTTGTTATAACTTCTTTATCATTCATAGATACTGTCAGGTAACTATCCAGCAACTTTCTTCATTCGATTTACTTGGATAATGGTTCGATTCGGTGAAATCTTGTAATGAGTTTTTTTTCGCACGAGGTAGTTACTCTTTGGGGTGACTCGGCGCATTGCGAAGAAGTTTTTTTTTAATTAAGGGTCTCTTTGAGCTACTTTCACACTTTATTAATTGCATGTTTTCCTCGTCGCGTAAAGTTGAAACCTTATCATTTCTAATTTAAAAGAGCCATAAAGTTACTATCATTCATTAATATTTCTCCTTATTTTTCGTAAATTTTTTGAAATACCTTTCGCAGAAATTTTAGTTTTTTAAGTTTTATATTCAGTTAACATATTTTGCTAACGTTAATAATTTCGTTTGGTTGGTTTTCGAACGACGGCATGCGATACTCCGCATCGTGACTTGCAAAACAGCGCTTGAGAATCGCGTGGAATGTCTTGTCACATTGTTATTATTTCTCGATTTAACGAAACGAAACTTCATTGCATAGAATAAATATCTCCTCCGAACAGCTACTCCTTCATCTGCTACGAAGATTATAAGTGCATTAACCTAAGCTCCGCAGGACGCTAGACAAAAAACGCAGCCATCTGCCTCCGTTGTACGCGCACCCTCCCCTACATGGGCGGAATGGAGACGAGTCTTTACGCGCCATCCCCATCCATTTCTCGTATTTTTCGGCCAGTTATGCGATGCATTATCTCATCATGCGGCCTGAAAAATAAGCGATACCATTTTCCCCATCCCAAGCCAAAAAATAAAGACAAAAAGTAGTGACAGGGAATTCCTAACATTAAAAAGTCGTAACGATTCTTTTTTCTCTTTGGATTCCTGGACGGAAAAACTCCTTGGATGAACTGCCAACGAGCAGCGTGTAATTTCTCATGTGTAATTCGAAGTTCACATTCAAAAACATTCGATGGACTGGAAAACCCCGTGATATCCGAAGTTGGATTACTATTCGTTTCTTAATAAGAATACGGTGGATTCATTCGCTATGTCAAATCAACGATGTATAATGAATGGAAGTTTTGTCAAATTTATCAGTTTGCGTAATTTTTCGACTAATTTCATATCAATTTCATTCTGGAATCGGTGTTAACATGACGCATCCGAGATGCCGTATTAAGCAAGGCCGTCGCAAAACCAGTTTCATCGAACTTACGTATGGATGACGTGTGCCGAGTTGGTCCTGAAGTTGATCCCCGCCGAGTCATCCGAAGGTTTTATTTCGGCGAAAAGTCAGCGCACTTACTTAGCCAGTTGGAATAGAATTCGCCTTAAATTTATTTACGGACATGAGCTTTCTGGGATTTATATCGTGTATTGCACGGAAGAAATTGGCCTCAAAATCAGTCGCTTGATGATATTGCGTGTTTTTTGGATCCTACGCCAAACATAACATCCGTTTCAATCTTAAGCGATAAAATTGCGTCGACGTTATCGTTGAAAGGCGGAGGGTGTTTATAATCTAACATTCTATCTTCTAACTGCGACCGTGTATTTCCTTCGGAAAATAACAATTAGGCATACATTTAAATTCTTTCAAGTTTACCGTTTGAGATGGCGAGCGTTTCCGTACTAAGTATTAATGCGTAACACATTACGAATCACGTTCAAACTTCAATCAACATTTTTTATGATGAATGAAAGGGAGAGGAGAATTTTAACCTCAATTTACAGCTTGTTTCTGCATGCCTCGGCTATCGAAGTTTCACTTCATGCGCACAAGCGATTTCCAATGACAGGATATAAAACGAGATTAAAAGCGATTCGCAGTCGGATGACATTGCCGTTAAAGTACTCCTAAGTCCCTATTAAAGATCAAAAAAATGATATCCTCCATCGGTTATTCCGACTAAATGTTTTGAGTCGTTATTAAGAGCATGCGATTTACATACTAAGTCCTCTCTACGAGGAAAAATAACGAGGAATCTGAATCGAGTCTGAAAGATATTCAGCATGCGAAACGTAGAGACCTATAAATCCATTTCGGACCGTGAAAATCGCTATTTACTCGCGTTTTGAGGAAAAACGACGCACGGCTCGGAAATTCATTTTTCACGGCATTTAAAAACGTCGCGCTGTCAGGACCAAATTTCCCAGCAACGTTTCGCTCGATCTTCAAGCATGCTTGGGATTAGAAACTGCCTTTGTTTACCGCGTTCTTCGACCGGTATGACATGCGTCCATGCCGTAGTAAAATACTCCACTTACCGGGATCTTCAGTCAGCGATTCTAAAAGCCAGGCAATTTAGCGGCACATTCGTAAAAGTCACAACGTCGCAATCCGCGTCCGTGGATGCTCAACGCACAGCCTCAAGTCCTGCAGTAGACTGCCGAGCCAGTGCGAGCCAGGACGCCAGGACGGAACACCACGGAACACTCGGTCCCGACCCACTCCCTTTCTTTCACTTTCCCCTACTGCCTCCGCCCCTCTGGTTTCCTCTCTCTCCTCTTGCCGCCTCCTCCCTCAGACCCATCCCCTTTCCTGCCTGCCCGACAGACCGGCAGCAGCGCCACCACATCCAAAAGAGTCAGCCACGTAGGCCGAGCAATCTACCCTTGCTTCCCCTCCCTACCTCTGCGTACTCTCCTTCTCCATGGCAACCGTGGCTGCCCTTCTTCCCCTCCCACCTGCCTTCCCCTTCGACCCCTTAAAGCCTGCTTGCTACCTCTTTACTCGAATGCATCTTAGTTTGTCAAGTTTCGTCGCCGAGGTTTCTGACTTGCTGGAAAAATAAACGTGCTCAATTATTAACACGGTCAAGGTATCCTTGATTTGAGATGTTCCATACCCAAAAGCCAATTATATAGGGTCGCGCACTTGTCTTTTTTATCGCTTTATGAAGCAGTTTTACGCGACTCTCTATAACCAGGTTATGGTTGATTTTCGTAACTAATGTTGAGCTTGAATTTTGAAGCGAAAATTTCAATTTATTGATGATATCTCCCATTTTTACATCAACAAGAATGTTCGATAATTTTTTAGGTGTTTATTTAAATTCCAGGTGAGCGTAATTATATTGTCATTTGGATGACATTTGCAATGCAGAATATCTTTTAAGCTGAATTTAACTATCAACAGTTAATGTTTTGAAACGATTCAGCGTCGGTAGAAACCAAGAAATGAGCCACATTATTATGGCTTGAGCATCTTTTCCCGAAAAAAGGCGTTACTAAAACTTCCGTTAAGTTTTCTAATTTTACATCAAATTATTATTAAAATATATTCTAATTTCAGCATAAAGGGGGAAATTTGAAACCGGCAAAAGTCTAACCTGTTAAAATACATAGTAATATACACTGCTTTTTTCATTTAATATTTATACACTAGTTTACTGTTTTTACTAAACAATAAAAAACATAACTAATGCCAAGGCGTAAAAAATCTTTTTTAACAGAGACGCTTACGAATAGTACCTGAATATGCTCGCCTTTGGCCCCACTGTCGATTGGGTAATTAAAAAAAATCAGTTTTCGTTAATGGTATCTATTCCCCAATTTTGCTGTGGTATCGGAATTTAACGTCTAATATTATACAAATAATTCAATTTAAATCAATGCTGCATTGATAATACTTTGACACGTTATAATGTAGATTTTTTTAAAGCATTCAAAACCATCACTCACGCTCGCTAGCAAAAAGCTTAGAAAGGTGCGAATTTGTTGTTAAATTTGATATAGAAAAGGATTGATGTGTGAATGATCAGTCGATAATGCTATTTGAGGAAATGTTTCATGAAATTACTATTAGTATCTCTTCATTATACCTCTCATACATTTACTATCAGAAGGTGATTTAGATTATTATATTAGACTTTAATATTCCCTCATTCAGTTCTAGAGAGGAAATTTAATGGTTTTAATTTATTCTATTTGTATATGAAAATAGCATCTATTCGGAGTTTGTCGTATCTATATTAGTCAATACTGCTGACTTTCCTTAAAATATCTTTTGTAATTTCGGACGATTTACACTTGGGTGAATTAATCTATTCTTTTATTTGTGATATAATTCACGTTTTATTCGAATTTTACAGTGAGTTCTTGAAATTTTACACCGAACTTGTCTTTTCGATGCTTATTACATTTTAAAATATTTTATTGGTAAAATGTTCGAGATTAAGATTTGAAAAATCATGGAATTGCTATAGAAATAAGCAATTTCACATTAACTACAGCACATATCTCGCCAACCAATTTATTTCTGTAAATCAAAGATTAGAGTATATACAATGCTTCGAAATCCGACCTAAGTCATGCATATCAGTCAGCTTTTTTTAACGACTTTACGATAGCTGTCCTACTAGTAGTTCACCTGTATGATCACTTGAGGACAGCACAAGGTACGTATCTGTTTTATGCTGGGGAGAATGAGAACGAAAACATGCATGAGATAGTAAATGTGGGTGAGAAACGTCAGCCGACGAGATTAAAAGTTCAGTAACCGCAGTTGATACTTTGCAATTGAAATTCATTTTTATTCGTAACCAGTGCCGGATTTACGCATAGGCAACTGGCTAGGGCGCCAAAATTTGAAAGGCACCTAACACGTGTGAGAGCAACAAATTATGAAATGTATAAAATTATGATATGCGTCTAATCATAAAAGGCGCAAAATATCTAAGGGACGCCAGATTTTACTACAATGGAAAAGTTTTTCACCACTGTTTCCAATATCGTGTATTTTTTAAATAATTTTATTATATTTT
This sequence comes from Tanypteryx hageni, assembly GCA_028673005.1. Lineage (NCBI taxonomy): Eukaryota > Metazoa > Arthropoda > Insecta > Odonata > Petaluridae > Tanypteryx > Tanypteryx hageni. The sequence goes on from CM054116.1 coordinate 115,091,745, forward strand.
TAAAGAGAAAAAGGCGCACCGGAAAACAGCGCCCATGGGCGCCAACAACTTAAATCCGGCCCTGCTCGTAACGCGCATTGCAACTTGTTCTTTTTTGCTTGCAAATCAGAAAATGTCATTCAAATATCGAGCTCGCCATATGGCTATAATCAAATTATTGGAGATACCTATTGTGTTAATTATAACATGTTCTCGTTGAAGTGTCCTTGTCAATTTTATTTTTCATGTGAAAATGTTGATAATTATTTAGTATATCATGTGTAATATGTCAGCAGAAAGAGATACGCTAGCACAGGGGTCGGCAACCTTTTCACCTACGAGGGCGCAATTTATATTACTGAGGACGTGAAGGGCGCATAAGCAAGATCAGTTGATATCCTCTGTTTCAGTGGTCGGCAAACTCTTTATCTATGAGGGCGCAACTTTAATTATTGGGAGCGTGAAGTGAAGTAGCAATAGTAGATGTGTACCAATATTTATTAAAATGATATTTTTGTATATGGAAGAGAAAAGCTATTAAAGAATTTATTATAAAAAATTGAAAAATAAATCAATGTGAAACTTGGGACTGCATATCTTCAGCCAACTTGCTATAATTTGGCACATAACTCGAGATACCTGATCTTAGGCAGTTGTATAAATTGTAATCGGTGAGTCTCGTTCGGTACTTGGATTTCAAGTGTTTCATGCTTGAAAATATGGACTCGCAAATGTATGTTGAAGCACAGTAAGAATATATTTTTAAAGCACATTTTCTTAATAATGGATAGCGATTTTCGTCAACGAAATTCCAAAAGTTTTCCTCATTTTTATGTGACCGTAAAATAATATCATTCTGCATATTTATTATTTCCATTTCTAAGTCCTCGGTGTTAACGATATTAAAGTAAGTTCCAATATTAACAGACATATCATTGTCCATAAAATTGAACGGATTAGCAAAGAATATTATTATGGGTTCTACTTCAGAAAACTGATGAAACCTAAAATTAAATTCCTTCAGGAGAGTTTTAATGTGTTGTGAAAATGGTTCAGTGGTAACATTTTCCTCAGTCAGACTCTCAATAATATATTTTAAATTCAGGAAATGTGATTATAAATTTTCCTAGGTGAGACTTCCACAATGCCAATTTACATTTGAATGCATCTACTGCACTTTTGCAATATGTTGATTTTTCCCTTGCATCTCCATATTCAGTTCGGTCAATTTTATAGTTATATCAACAATAAATCCGAAATCCATCAACCAAGCTTTGTCATCCAACTGTGCATAATATTCATTTATTGACGTGAGAAATTCCTTTACCTCCTTTATGAGATTTATAAACCTCACAAGTATTTTGCCTCTGCTGAGCCTTTTAACTTCGGTATGTAAAAGGAGATCATCGAATTCGGCATCTTCACCTTGTAAAAGCAGTTGAAACAATCGGTGTTGCATTGGTACGGCTCTTATGGAATTTATTATTTTTGTTACTGTTTTCACGACATGTTGAAAATGAAGAACTTTTGCGCATAACATTTCTTGGTGTATAATGCATTGATGTGAAATAAATTTTGGAAAGAGAGGGTCTTCTTTACATAGCGCAATAAATCCATTTTTACAACTTGTCATCGAAGGTGCACCATCTGTAGTAATTGCGGTCAACTTCATTAATGGTATTACTTTCTTGGACATATTTTTTAAAAGCTGAAAAAATATCTTCACCTCTTTTTCGTCCCTTTAATGGAAGAATTTTTTAAAAAATTCTTCCTTTCTTGAAAAATCATTAAACACCATCTTCACAACCATAGCCAATTGAGAAGTGTCTGATATGTCTGTTGACTCATCCAGTTGCAACGAGAAGAAAATACATTTTTGTAAATAATTTGCCAACTCTTTCTCCATATTGGTTGCAATAACTTCAATTCTTTTTGTAACTGTTCTTGCTGATAACTGAATCGTGTTGATTGCTGAGGTAATTTCATTTTTATTTTTTAAAATCTTCGAAAAGCTAGTCAGCAATTGCTAGCATGGCCTCTTTTACAATCTCGCCATCTTCAAAAGGCTTTTTCCTCTTGGCCAACAAATGAGAAATTTTAAGTCATGCAATCGTTGCTCTTTTATATTGCTGCACTGATCTGGTAAAAATGCTCTGCTGTTTAGTTAAAATAGATTTCATATCAGAAATTTTCTTTTTCTTGATCTCCGAGTTTAACAGATAATTAGTATTAAAATTTCCGTGAACCGTATTAAAATGTCTTTCAACATGACTTTTCTTTGAAAGTGCGACACAAGCATTGCACAATAAACAAACACACTTCCCTTTCAAATCAATAAAACAGAATTGTTCTTCCCAATCTACATTGAAGTAATATGTCATTTGCCTCTTATTACTCATAATGGGGATGAAATTTTCTACAAATGAATTAATAAACACAACACACGGAATATCTGGAAAATATCAGAAATATTGTGAACTGCTGGTCAATTTAAATTGATTTATGTTTTAACAGTGAAGAGGGAAATGAGCTATCACTGGCTGATGTTGTAAGAGACGAAGAAAAATCTCCCAAACCCTGTACTTTGTATACCAAGCGAAGAACGGAACTCCGAAACCAACGACTCTCAAGAATAACTCGAGCCAAGTTATGCTACAAGACGGAGGACAGAACTCCGAAACCAACGACTTTTGACAAGAACTTGGGAGTTTCACGCGGCATAGGGAAATAGTTTTCTCGTATCGAGCGCCTACCTCCAAATAGCCTGAACCGGCTAACGGAGCTATAGTACACGACGGGTTGAGAACAAGGATCTCAGTTAGCCTTGCACCCGCAATAGCGATTGAAGGCGACAGGACACCTTCACCTAGCATAAACTAGGGGCGGAGAATTCCCTATCTTTTCGTACAGTTCGCACGAGAACGTTTGTATGAATTGCCAGCACAGGCACGGCAATCACACAAACACGATAGCGGCCTCTCCTACTCTCGGCGAGATATCTCCGAACTAGACTTCGTGCTTTCTGCACACCTGCTATATCTCGCAGGATGTGGATACAGCTATCCAACAACTATGTTCCTAAGCTGCTGCGCCATTAAATGGAGAGTCCCCCACAAAAGGGGGATATTTGGGCCCACTTCGGCCCTAGGTCCTCCTTATCTTAGGAGGAGGCAGGTCTTCAATATCTCCAGTGGAGGAGCGCAGACGCTTGTGCCTGTCCCACGGCATCGGGCGGGATTCCGCAACCCTGCGGAGGATTTCTGCCAACTTGGTTTCCGCCAGAGCAAAGAACCGCTGCGCACGCTTCTGGAGTTCGCTGTCAAGGGGTATGTATGCCCAGTCAATTCGCCTCTCTTACAGCACAAATGGGTATCTCAGAGGTAGTGCAATGAATTACCGGGGAGGGAGGAGGGAAACCCGGTGCCGGCATTTGCCTGCTCTTACGAAGAACACCAGAGGGGCCAACAGCTTAACGTCCCTTCCGAAGGACGGAACAGCTGAATTTGCGCGGTCTCCTCAAACTACGCAAACAGGGGGCCGTGTGACCTTGAGAAAAATCCTACTCGCGCAGGATTCGTACCCGATGACTTTTTCAAGCATCGGGCGAGTAGCAGCCAGCGTCCTAACCACTACACCACCGGCACCCCCGCTGTCAAGGGGTAGGATGGGAAGCTCTTCGTATATATCCTCATTACGGCGCCCCCAGTGGCGTCCCGTAATTGAGCGAAAGCAGGCGCGTTCCGCCACTTCTAAGCGGTGCTTCCTGACGGTACTGACTTTGCCACTCCACGCAGGGGACGCGTACGCCATGCAGGAAAGAATGATCTCCCTGTAGAGATGCAGCTTCCTTTTCTCCGAGATGTAGCGGCTACGAAGCAGTGGAGCGAGGCGCAGCTTGGAGCCGAGGGCTCTGTGGGCGACCCGCGTTGCGTGTTTTTGGAAGCGAAGTTTCCGATCAAGGATCACTCCAAGGTAGGTGACCTCTTCCTTCCACTCCGCTTCTTCAGCGCCAATAAGGGCAATCTCCGAAAAACGCTGTGAAGGATGTACATATTTATACTACGGCAGGGTAGGGAGAAGGGAAAGGGACGTGGATAAGCAAGAGAGGGGTAACGGAGGAGCCATTATGAAAAGAACTCTGTTAATGACAACAATGTCTTTATCCAACAATGTATGTCCCCATTCTGTTCGCTTATAAGTCCTGACCTTGACGATGTTATTTTGTAACAGACATGCGATTCGGCTCGGTGTGATGTAAGATTAAGATGGTTACAAAGTTCTATTCTTCATCTTGTTCCGCAACTTATTGGTCTTCTGCGAGTTTTCCGTAATTGTTTAACTTGAGTTCTCTTTTTGACTGACGGGCGACACACAAATGCCTTGCGGGCGCCATGGCGCCCGCGGTCGCCGCGTTGCCGACCTCTGCGCTAGCATATTTAATGTAGGTGGCGGATGTATATTGTAAAACATTACGATTTTTTTCTACGCAACTTCCCGAAGAATACTGTTACAGTACTCCCGTTTAGTTTGGTAAATCAGAGCTAAATATGATTATCATACTCATGAAAGGACTTCTACTCTTAGTATCAAAATTGAGTGTTAAATACTATGGAGGAATAGGATTTAGTCGTATCTAGGGAGCATTTTAAGTGACAAGTTCCTAGTTTTATCCCTATGTAATTGTAATTAATAATATTCATCTCCTCTTGTTATCATTTGTAGATAAATTTTATACAGGATCTAAAACTTCTTTCTTTCGAATTAACTCTTACTACAGATAGTTCTCCCCTGGGCTACCCTAAAAATGTTTTATTTGTTACAATTGCCAGTCATCTTACTTTATGCATTGTATGAGCTTCAAGAGAAATGATTCATTGGATATTTTTTGGATTCCTGAAGTCATTAGGGCAATATTACACCATATGTGCATAGTTTCTTCTTAATCCTTTTGTAACTATTAATTCCGGAGATAAACTTCAACAAAATATTTGTATAATATATCCTGGAATTTTGATTCAAAAGAAAGGAAATAATTAATTGCAATTTGAGTCATTTTTGCTTGTATTCATATAAAAATAACTTTGGTGTAGACACTACACTTAAAAAACAGGTTCTTCCATGAACCAGAGATTTTAGAAAGTGCCTTCTTTTTTAATATCGTATTTTTGGTAGATCCTAGCAAGTGTTGTTAAAACCATTTTTTAAGGTAGGGATATTTTATTTGAAATATTTCCTGTTTATTTTTTGAGTTAATCCTATTGACCAAATGAATTTTCAATATTAAGAAATTTTCATTGTTTTAGTGCCCTCAAACTGTTTCTTGAATGCACTATTTTGGCCCCTTAACAGGACCTAACCCATTCTGTCATTTAGCTTTGCTCATCTATTATTTTCAGACTCATTTAACATAAATTTAATAAATATTTGAAATATGAAATACATTTTCACTACCTGAATTATTCTAATAAATAAAAAGTAATTTTTAAAAAATAACTAGGATATTTCAATTGTTTGGATTATGATGTACTCATGTTTATGTTATTTTTAATATCAACAACACCAAGTATATTCCATTCTCATTAAAGGCATTAAATCAATGCTATTATGATATAGGCATCAAATATAATAGGTATGCATGGATTAAGTATTAAATTTAAGGCACTTCCCATTCTTCTTCCTTTTCTCTCTTTTTCTCTCCCATTCTCCCTCCCTCTTCCCCTTTCTTATCCTCTGGAAAAATAAACTTCCTAGTCTCAATCTTGTCCTAATAAAGACCGTTATCTATCTATCTCCCTTCTCTGTCTCCCTCCCTCCTCTGTCTCCCTCCTTCCTCTGTCTCCCTCCTTCCTCTGTCTCCCTCCTTCCTCTGCCTCCCTTCCTCTCCCTCCCTCTCCCTTTATCTCTCTCTTCCTTACTATCTCTCTCTCTCCCTCCTTCTCCCCCTCTCTCTTGAAAACAAAAAGTAATTAGTAGTCTTACTGTAAAAGCAAACAAGTCATCCGGTTCTCCACAATTCCACTTTAAAGCTGTTTCGCAATTTAACATACTTTCAGCAATATGCAGAATCAAAACTACAGCCCAGGGTGCTGATGGTATTCCTATAATTATCATAAACAAATTAATACATCTATTACTCCCTGTACTTACTAACATTTTCAACCACTTCTTATTACAGGGAAAATTCCCATCGCAATGGAAACATGCGTTAGTGTTCCCAATCCCTAAGAAATCTCTCACTGCAAACAATGACTATCGACTGATTAGCTTTCTTCCTACTTTATCAAAAGCCCTGGAGTGATTTGCGCATGAACAGGTAGCAGATTTTCTCAACTTTAATCATCTACTTGACTCCCATCAATCTGGCTTTCGGAAGTCACATAGCACCACCACTGCGCTAATTAAAATCACTGATGATATACGCAGACACATGGATGACGGAAAACTCACAGTACTAATATTGCTTGATTTTAGCAAAGCATTTGACTCAGTAGATAAAGACATACTCCTAGCAAAACTCCGCTGCATGAGATTCTCCTCACCTTCAATAGATTTGTTCTCTTCGTACTTTAGCAACTATTCCCAACAAGTCATCTCCAACGATTCCTCGTCCTCTTGGCTTAATGTTAACCAAGGTGTACTGCAGGGCTCAATTTTAGGTTCTCTATTGTTCTCTTTATTCATAAATGATTGTTCTCAATACTTAACTTACTCCAAACATCATTTGTACGCCGATGATCTCCAAATCTACTTAGACACCAAACCCAATAACTCATCTCTTTCCATAGCCAACATAAATCATGACTTGGCTCAACTTCAAGAATGGAGCTACGATAATCTTCTCAACATAAACCCCTTGAAATCTCAAGCCATTTTAATCGGTTATCCGAAACTACTGGCTTCTATAAACCTTGCGGAATCAGTTCCTCTGTCTTTGAATGGCTCAGTTATACCCTATTGTAAAATCGTAAAAAATCTCGGGATTCTAATTAATGAAACGCTCACCTGGAATAATCATATAATAAAAATCTGCAAGACGGTAAACTCCTCCTTACACACTCTAAGGCCTCTCATTAACATTCTTCCCTCGTCACTAAAAATACAGCTAGTGACCTCCCTAATTCTTCCTCACTTCGATTATTGTGATGTTGTATACCAGGACTCAAAGGAACTTGCCATTAAGCTACAATGTTCTCATAACCCCTGCATCAGATTCATCTTTAATCTTAAAAAATCTGACCATATCTCAGAATACTTCCATCGACTCTCCTGGCTAAAACTTGATTCCCGAAGAAACCTTCACCTTCTCTCTCTATTGTATCAAATCCTAAATAACAACATCCCTTGTTATCTTTCATCTAATTTTGTCACCATTAATACAGTTCACCATTGCAATACCAGAGGATGTGATAAACTACTAACTCCACTTCATAGAACAGAAATTTACAACAAATCCTTTACCTTTGTAAACTCTGGAATGGCCTTCCAACGTTAATAAAAAACTCTCTATCTCTAAGCATCTTCTCTTTCAGGTTGTCAAAGGATACGATTATTGTGCATAATTTCTTAATTTATTTACTTTATTCTCCTGTATTATAATTACTCTGTAATCAACCAGGCATATCTTACCCTACAATCCCTATTCCCCTCTCACTCCTACCTCCCTTATATGGATATAAATGTATGTACATATGTTTGTATTTATGAATGATTTTTTTTCTGTATTTTTTTTCCTTACCCTGAACTATTTTAGAAATTTTCGTGGTTTTTTTCACCTCTCTTCTCTTCATAGGTGTTTTCCGCAGTGGAAATTTTTTCTGTATTAAAACATAACTGATACACAGTTTTTTATGACCCACAAAACTAACATTCTTTGGTAATGCTCTGTTATCTACTAACAAATATATTAACTTGTAATTAATATGTATTTTGTTGAAATCTGTATGCAATTAATTTCTCTTATTTTTTAAATATTGTAATTACTTATATGATGAAAGGGTTAAATGTAAGAAGGGACTACATAGTCTCAATTTCGCCCTAATAAAGTCGTTTGTCTGTCTGCCTGTCTCTCCTTCTCTGGAAAAATATACTTCCTAGTCTCAATCTCGCCCTAATAAAGAACATTATCCATCTCTCCCTTTTTCTTCATATGAAATGTTATTTTTTCTTTAAAATGGTCTAGTTCCGAAGATAGTATTTCTAATTTTAATTTGCAAAAGAGTAAAAGCCTGTAAATCGAAAAATCGATTTTTATGCATTATCCTATGGGAAATAGAAATTATCTACTGGAGTTGAACCCAGGTCTTTTTTGAGGATTTTTTCGTAAATGTCCTTTACTCTTAAGAATGAAACATTCCTACCAAATTTCATTTTTCTACCTACTCAGAAAGTTTGTTAAAATAGCATTACAGTCAGTCGTGAATAGTTCTAGATTCTCCCACTCTTTTATAAAGCCTTTTTATGAATGGCACCACAGTCAAGCATGAGGGACAAACGTAGCTTATTATATAATAAGATTATTAATTCCCATCTAAAAGCATTGGACTCATTGTCATGGTTATTGATATTTTTCATAGCTAAAAGCTGGGAAAATTCCTCATACCTGATTAAAAACGAATTTTGATGCTAATTTAGCATGAATTTGAATTTTGCCTTTAAAATTAATCTCATTCTTTCAGCTATAGAGCTGTTCATGTCCTAAGTTCATATCCCAATTTTTGGAAATAAAAAAATACAATTTTATAAAGCTTTGCGCTGATTTCTAAACTTTTCTTATGAGGGCTAGAAATGAATCAATAGGGTTGGAAAAACTGTCCTAAAAATGAAAATTTTGGATTTGGGAATTTTCCTATTGGTTCTAACCAGTGACATATCCCTGTGCCAAATTTTGGAACTTGAGACTTTCTAGAGGTATCGTATATACTTCTATGTATGTAGGAAGGAGCTATTTCTAATAGATAAATAATTATGTAATCTTATACAATTTCATTTTAATTTAAATTTATATCTGAACATACTGTGTTGCCATTATTCATTAGCTTAACAGCATTAAAATATCTTTTCTGTTGGATCCAGTGATGAGCTGCCAAAATTTTAACAACCAATTCTCTAAAAAATTACCTTTTCTTTTTAAAAAACAAAATAACTGAATAAAAAGATAATCTTATTTCAGTAAAAGTGCTTATTTTATGCATAACTTATAAAATTTTCTGTGGAAAATAAACCTTTTGTTATTATTATTATTTTAGTGTTGCTAGAGTACAAAAATATTTATTTCAATTAAAATACTTATTGTTTAATAATAGGTAATGCACAACTAATTAAGGAACTCATTTATTTAATGAATAATAATTAATTCTTGGTTTTCATTGAATATTTTGATTCTAAAGTGTAATTCTTCAACAGCAGTTTACAAGCTTTTGCAACTCAGATAACAAATGGTTCTGAAACATTTTCGAAATTTAACAGCCAGTTCCTGCAAACCGGCCCCAACTAAGTAATGGATATATCATATCTTCTGGTGAAATGCTTCTCAATTTTTAGTCATTGTCCCAGTTTTGTGTAACATAATATATAAAAATTGTACACAATGGTCATGACCATGACTTTAGTACTCATTGAACAAAGCTGAAAGATATGAAAATACAGGAGAAGAGAATTTGCAGGTTAAGTAAATGATTTTATTTTGACATCCAATGACCTTTTATTGAGTTCAGGAAGACTCTGTTCAAAATAGTTTCTGTTATTGCACATGCTAAGGTCAATAATGACATTCACTGGATTGCAAGACAAAAATTTGAAAGAAACTAGTTTAGAAGATTTCAGTATGTCTACAAGGATAATATCTGAAATAGTCCAATAGGATATTCTTGCAATTAGGCACTAATTTTATAAGGGGCCATTCAAAAAATTTCATCTTAAGCCATGTGATATTACAATTTGTACAAATATTTCAATTTTTTTGCAACACACTCCTTTGGTTTGTTTGTTTTTCTGAACCTTATTTGAGTTATTCAGCAGAAGCTCATTTATGCAAAATGGCCCGGACCTGGACCATTTCAGATAATAGATATTTTCGGATATTGAATATCTCAAGATGTGCACACCCATCAAACAAAAAAATGTTTTTACCAAGTTATGCAAGAATTAAATGATATTATTGACAAATTAAATGTAGTGTATTTTTATATGCATTTTTTTTACTGCGTGAGCACTGATTAGTTTTGATCTGTCCATCCATCCATACTCATGTCCATTCTCGGCTTCTACAGAATGGATTTTCATGAAATTTAGTATTAAGGTCTAATAGGCAAAGACAATAAGAAAATGGTATAAATAGTTCATGTAACCAAATCAGGGGTGCCACGTTACTAGAAACAATAAACGAACTTTCCGTCTATCAAGAAAATCAAACAAGAAAGTCATAATTCAGTTTGAACTTCGAAAATTTCTTGCATTTTTTTAACTGTTGTTAATGAAAATAATCTTCCTAGCAACTGAAGTGAATCAAATTGCTATAATTACGAAAATCTATATACAGGGTGTAACAAAAGTAATGCAACATTTTATAACTGTATTTATTAATGATTATAAAACAAGAAAAAGACTAAATAAATGATGAAATATGAAAAGTGTCAATCAGTTATGTTCTAAAATGTTCAAAATGTCCTCCATCATTATTAATACACATCCGAAATCTTTCAGTTACAGATCTGTAAACATTTCTGCAAATATGGAGACCATATTCTATTGCAAAAGATATTGCATTCTTTAATTCTTGAAGACAACAACGGGCCCAGAGACTGGCAAATCAAGTTGAAAGAAAAAGAGCAGGGTATGCCATAATTTAACATCACAAAAATTTCTATGACTTTATTGAATACTGAGTAGTATTAGTTGTAATATTCAAATGTAATAAATTTCAATCGCTTCTCTTTCTGGATGAATTGAAATTCATATAACACTTCTGTTGATTTTCAATGGGGAAATCTCTAGTATCTTTAATTTCCTTTGGTGTGCATGCACCATTTAGTAAGTGGAAGAAAATGGATTATCTGGGATGAAGAAATGAACATAAATACTTTAATTTTTCTTTCATGCACCACAAAGCATTTTGTAAGTGATTAGAAATGGATGTTTTACGACAAAGGAATGAGCATAAATGTAAAGATAACGACTGCTTAATTCAATTCAGGTATATTTGAAATAAATTTGATTGATTAATTAAATTGGTTAGAAAATGAATCAATTAATCAAAACTTTAATATTTCCTTGCACTATATTTCTTTTGTTTGGATGTTTTCATTATTTGGATCTTTGGATAAATGATCTTCTTCTGTACTTGGTGTTTGTCCCCCATTTGGGAAGGTTTACACAAATATTGTACTCAATACAATTGCATAAATAAACTAGCTAGCTTCAATAAGCATAAAAAAGTTTGGGGAAACCAGATGTATATTTCAGCTATAGAACAGCTGTCATAGTAGGTATTTCACATGTAGGATTAGAATTTACTTATAGGGAAACAACGATGATAGGAACTGCTTTTTTGGCAAAATGCATATCTGGTTTTCCCAACCTTTTTTTTACTTTTGGAACCACAGTTTTTAATTTGAATCCAGTCATTTGGTTAGATCTATAACTCTTTTTGAATCAATACAATCTTGCATAACCTCAAAGTATAGTATTTCTTCATGCAAAAACATTCTCCTTTTATTGGTGGTATATCAGAATCTAATTTAGTGTTCACCAGCTTAAAGTGAACTTTTTCCCATTTCCTCCTATTGTATATCTACATCTACACTGACATTGCAGTCCATGAAGGTATAGGATCATCCTCTTTTATAGAGGATTTCTTTGTATATGATTGTTTGCAGCTAAGTTGCTAGCCCACTGTGTGACCACCTTTTACAATGAGAATCATATTACACTCACTCAGGCACAGAAGGGAATATATGTATAGTAAAAGAAAAAATAAAGTCAAGACAAATTAATTTAATGATATTTAGAGAAGGGGAAATTTTATCTTTTATTGTCATATGAAAGTGTATCCTTCTTTGGCAAAAACAAGTTGAGACTTGAATATTTAACTTTAATGCATTTCCAAATTTAACATTCATGAAGATGGTAAAAATCTAATATATCCTGATTGGGTAGTTTGTCTTGTGGAAAATCTCTAAATCTCTCTGCATTGGTAAAACATGTTTCCTTTGTGTTGAGCTATTGAAAAATGCCCCTGCAAAGTGGTTGCCAAGATACTTTTTGAACATATAGTAAAATCTCCCTTAGACCACCCTGTGATTTTGGTCGCCTTGAGAGGTGCTCGCTTTAGAGAATTAAAATTAGGTGAGAGTGGGAAAAGATATTTCTTCAACGGGAGTTCAAAGTAAAAAACAAACCTGATAAGTGTAAAAACTTTTTTATATATTTAATCTATTAATGTTAAAGTCTCATTGATCAAATTAATTAAAAATTTACTTTAAAAATGTACATATAAAATTATATTTAACCTCCAAGAAATTTTCTTTTTAAACTTTCTACCTATGAGTAAAACAGTCAAATCTAACATTTTTTATTTCCCAATTCACGGGATAAATTTTTTAACCCAGATACTGTCCTCAAATTCTCATTCATGGGAATTGAAATTTCTTCACTGCCTTCATTTCCTTCATCTTCATTTTCTTCACATTTAATATAATTACTATCACAATTTTCTGCTTGTTCCTGGAATCCTTTTTCCCAGTTTTCACAACGTTGTCACGTCTCTATGTTTTAGTCGAAATTGATATCTATTTCTTAGTTGGCTTTTTGTCCAAGATGCAAAATTTTGTTCTACACTGATAAAAAGGTCACTATTATTTTCTTCTGGTCCATCACATTCAACTCCACATTTCTCAAAACATTTTTAATAGTGTTTTCTGAAACAGTATTCCATGCTTCGGTTATATATTCTACAACATCCAAAAGTTCAGTTTCTCTCACCAGCTCTTCAACATTTTGGCTGTGTCCATTTTTGCTTCTAACATAATTCTGGATGTGTTGACAGGCAAAAACAATAAATTTATGTTAGACAATTTTAAGTTTTTTGGATGACATGGAGCATTATCTAACAAAAGTAGAACATTTCTATTTTCTTTTTCTTCTTTACATTGAAAATTTCAAGCCACTCGGTGAAAATCTTACTTGTCATCCATGCTTTTTTATTGGTATACCAATCGACACCCACTGTTGCCATGTTCATATTTTTAAAACACTTAGGTCTCATAGCAGTATTTACAAAATAGTGGTTGTCTCTGGAGGTGGTCATCTAAGAGAGGATAATTTACCTAGAAAAGATATCTTTTGAAGCCGCTCCCTGAAATTATGGTCACCTCAGGAGGCGGTCGCTTCTGGAGGTTTTACTGTATAATGTAATGCTAGGGAGTTCAATATCAATTGATTCTTTGATGTAGTCCTGTGTTCAAACTGAATTTTAACATTTGTAGAGTGCTAACATATCTACTCTATTCTGAGCATGTATGAAGAACAACAGCTTGTAAGGATGGATCATATTTCTGGAACTGATTACATCCAATTACCTGTAATCAAAATAATATTTTATTCTTCAATAAATTATATGAAAATAAAATTTGGTTTGAAGACTAATGAAAAATCAGATCTTTGGAGATTAAAAAAAGTGATAATTGTCCACAAACTTCTGGTACATGATATTGGGAAGCAACAGCGAGAAATTTGAAAACAACTTATAATTGAGCCCTTTGTTTGCATGGTAATGGTGAAGTGTATTTAAGAATATACAAGAAGCTAGGTCTCTTTCCTCTAAAATCCAAATCCATTGAAGTTCTTCCAAAATTGTAACATCATTCAAGATGTCCTAAATGTGATGACTCATAAGATATACCGGAGAATATGAAAATGCCTCTTGGTTTATGTCACTTGCCTCATATTTTCCCTCAAGATTCATCTTTTTAACTCTCACAATACATTTAGTTAATCTTCTTTGTCCAATATATTTTCTCTTATTTGTTAGCTGTTCAGCTAGCCATAGGCGTACCCAGGATTTTTGTTTGGGGGGCCCACAATGGTAAACACTCATTTCCATGTTTACATTTTTATATGTAAACAAGCACACACATGCATGTATTCACAAACAAACATATACATAGGCAGTGGTATATTTAGAATGAAACTCATTGATTTAGTGTATGAAAATCCATGCTTTTAGTAACACATTTAATATCCTGTGGATAAAATATATTTTAATTTAAAAATTACAACATTTGTACCATTACAGCCAAAATAAAATAATTGATTTAAAAATAAAAAAATAATAAGTTGTCATAAAACAAAAAATACAAGGTCCCCAGCTAGCGCCTATGCATAAATTCGCCTCTGCATATAGGCATTCATAAAAACATATAACATAAAAACAATGTTGGTTACAAATTTATCTGTTATTTAGAACATACATTCTCACTTTCTCATAGAAATATGTATATTAACATTGAATTTGAATATAAATATTTCGATTTTTCATATCATGAAATTAATATTTATAGAGTTTGTTTACTAAAACATAAAATAAAAATTAATTGGGTAACACAATTACAATTTTATATCTAATCTTGTCTTTTTTTGTAATTCATCTAATATGTCTTTGGGGAGCAATTCCATTTCCCTATAAATGTTGAGGAGCGCTAAACCATTCAGTCTTTCCTGTCCCATGGAATTACGCAAGTATGTTTTCATTCTTCTTAATGTAGAAAATGTTCTCTCTGCTGTTCTAGTTGATACCGGCAGAGTTGCAAATATTTTAAATAAATAATGAATGTTTGGATATATATTTTGATTGCATTGCATTAATGCTTCTAATGCATTTGTAGGGGGTATCCTGTTTTCGTACCGTTTTTGCCAAAGCTTTCGTTCACTCTATTCCACGGAATAAATTTTTGCCAAAGTTGATAGGCTACCTACATCTGATGTAGAACTGCATCCTTTTGGAAGGAGGCACATGAAGGATTTTAAAATACTTTTATGAGCCAAGAATCTCTCTAATTGTGTCACAAGACAATCCAAAAATGGAATAAACATCGATCGCTTGTAATAAACTTCCGCTGATTCAGTAGGAATATTATTTCTATTTTTTGATATTTCGATATCCTCGGTATTGTAATTTCATCCCCTAAATCTCCTACTTTTTCTGTTGCCTCTTTGAAAATATTTGCAAAATTTGTATCAGCATTTTTTCGGATACATTGTAGAGCAGATGTTACATCTTCAACGAGATGTATTATGGAAATTAACTCCATGTTTTCACTTTGTAATACTCTACTTAATGGCAGCGTAAAACTGTACAGTTTTTGTATACTATACAAAGACACCAAAAATTTTCCTTGGAATATTGCATTCTGAAGAATCTGTGCTGTAGATGAAGTGTCTTTATCATTCCAGTCACTTATTTCTTCGAGCGCTAAATAAATTGCATCTAAAAGTTCCACCATTACCATGACAGAATCATGATGCTTTATCCATCTAGTTGGGCACATCTGCTTCAATCGTAGATGCCTACAATTGGGAATACACTCACTAATTTTTTAAATAATATATTTAATCGCTTTGGAGTTTTAAAAAATGTGTGAAATTTCAATAATTCCTAAGCAATTCCTTATATCGTGATTTTTGCACTGTTTCCAATGGCTAAATTTAAACAATGCGAGGTGCAATGTACATATAATGCTTGTCAATGCTTGTGGGAGCTGTTGTTGTATATGTGCCTGAACACCTTCAAATTTGCCACTCATGGAAGCAGCACCATCATACCCCTGACCTTGAAGGTAGGAAATATCAATAACAAATTTTAGTAAACTATCTTAAATGGTAGAAGCCAAACCTTTTCCACTAGTGTCGATAACTGGAACAAACTGTAAAAATTTCTCGCAAACTCTAATTTCCTTATCTTTGTATCTGACGCATAATGTCAATTGCTCAGTTGTTGAAATGTCTGTTGTTTCATCTGCTAAAATAGCAAAACATTTTGCATCATTTACTTCTTTAACAAGTCTTTTCAGAATCAAATCATTACAACTTTCTATTATTTGGTTCTTGATGTTGGCACTTAAATAGGTACTGTTTCGCCCGCATTGTTTAAAATGATTTTTTAAATCGGTGTCACCAGCTTCTAGCCTTGCTCTAAGGATTGCATGGAAATTACCTTCATTTTTCTCAGGCTTTTTATCAATGTTAATCTCTCCAGAATCCACATGACCTCGTAGTGCAATACCTTGCTGTCCACATAACATTATAGTCATGATTATGGGTTCCAAGCGTTTCCGATTCTCAATAACTTGTTTCATTCTCATCGTATCGAGCTGTTTGTCGATTGGTATTTTTTTGTCTGTCATTATGTATCGTAGGTTTTCATAAGAACATAATGAATTTTAATGATATAAGGCTTTTTCATGAGTTTCAAATGTTTCAACTGCATGTTTCCAATTATTGTACCCACTTGATGCGAGTTGACCTAAAAGTTGAGATTTACTTTTACCAATTTCTTTTGGCACGAATAAGCAACAATATTTACAAAAACATATATCTAGTCTCTAATAAGCAAGCCACTCATATCTGTGCAACCATTGCAATTGAAATTTTCTTTTCTTTCCATTTTTTTCAGTCATATATGGAAATGGAAAAAGATCATCTGGTTTCCACAAATTCTGTATAAAATCCACTTTTTCTTCATTTATAAGTAAGCTCTTGTAAGCCGCAATATTTGATTTAATTAATGTTCCAGTAGTGTTATTCGATGCAGTCTGAAAGTTTTCACCCGTCTCGGGTGATTTTGATAGGACTATCCAGTTTTCCAATTTTGGTTTTTTGGTCAAATACTTGAATATCGTTCCTATTCCCGACTTTCTTTTATCATCCATTACCCCTGTAAATATTTTTTGAATAAATTATTTCTTATAATTGTAATACTTAGCATGAGAAAAATTAATGCTATTGACTTAAAACTTTTAATTTTACAATTTTAAGTGAACATTTACCTCGTAGATGTAGTGGCCAAATGAGACTAACACTTTTTCAATGAATAAGAATGGCTATTCCATGGAAACGTGACACCTGGACACAACTCACTGAAAATATGCACAAATTTTAACCTTTGAAATATATAATAGTTATATTTTCAAATAAAAATTTACAGTATTTATTTTTCAACAGTAATAACATATTCGCGGACAGAATAATTGAAATTCATATTATCATAAAAAATAATTTGGTGTGTAATATATATAATAAAAATAATCAATATAGAAAGATTTTTCCAATCTTTGAATCCAGAATTTGAAAATTTGTTTTTAAATCAGAAAGCAACTTGCAGCAGAAGCAAAAAACGCAGTCAAGTTTTTAAGAACAAAATTGCCAATGACGATCAATGAATTCACCATTTAAAAGTTTCCGGGTGTACAATTATACAGAAAAACGCCTATTACTCTCATTCACAGGAAAGTCAAAGTTTATCAATTACAAAGAGTAGCTGATTATCAATCCGAGGTATTGGCCACTGACCAATATCACTACAGTCAATTCCACATGATTCTGACTTTTCAAACCGAGTTTCTGTTAAGGATATAGATGAAATTGATGTGAGTACTGGTGATTCTACTAACGGTGTTGTTTCAATGTTTTCTTCTAATAAATGAAATTACGATAACATTTTATTCAAGTTTTTATAATTTTAATTCAAATTACTTTATCAAAATCATTCAGTTACATTACGGAAGGGCTTTCAGTCTCCTAAAGGACATTATTATTAACAACGAAAATTAATCAAAATTCCGCATCATAAAAAAATTAGCTTTACTTACCAAATACTACTAATTGGGTACTGTAGAAAGTTGCCATTTTGGGAAAGTATCTGGGAAAATGAATTGGTCGGCAACCAAGAACTTCCGAAACTGTTCCCTTTGTTTGTAGAGAAACACTCGTGATCAACGTAAAATGTTGAGATCAAACCATGAAAATTAATCATTTCAGAAGAATATCTTAATCACCTTTGCACATTTTCAAACGAATTAACTAGTGATCAGTGTAAACGAAACATACGAACTTGAACTATTGATGTTGTTTCAAAGAGAAAACAAATGAGACTAATCCTCTCAAATAGTTTCCCTCTTTCAAAAAGGACTTGGAAACATTCCTACATCGGGAAATTATTAAAGGGGTCGTTTCCTTTGACCCATTTGTGCAGAGAAAAGAGAAAGACCCTAGTAAGGGACCCGAGACCCTCTCCCTCCTCCTACGGTCACCGTTTGGTCGGAATATGGGAAGGGATAGTAAGATAAGCATGAAGGAATGTGTGAGAAAAGAAATACTTTTGGAATTTTGTGAAGAGAAAGTGAGGTAGAATTAATGATAATTCCATTCACTCGATCACTGTTATTTTTACAAGTCTTTGTGCCGTGATTATCTAGCACAGGTATGTAAGTACTAGCAGTGGCCTCTGTAACTGGTGGATCCCTTGGAATTGGCGGCCCTAGGCAGCTGTCTAGCTGGCCTACCAGTAACTAATAAGAAATAGTATTGGAAAAACAATGTTATCACATATTTTGAATTAAATGTCAATGTGAACATTGGGAACCTTCAGATTTTGTGGGATATAAGTTATTTTAACAGAAATATTTGTCACAAAAATGCTTAAAACATCATGTAAATGTTTGTCAGCAAATTAGATTTTGTGAATGTCTTTCGTAAGAACTTTTTCACGAAAATGTAATTGCATCCAAATATCGTAATCATTTGTGAGACAAATCGGCTAATTTTTGGAAAGTATGGCAGCACATAGAATCAAATAAATGTCCACTAAATCATCTGCTTCATATGAATTTTTACTTTCTCTATATACGGAGATAGAGAAAGTATTGTTGCCTTTTTCATTTCTCTCAATATATCTAAATTTCAAATGCAGTGTTTAAGCCACCAACACAGTTTATAAGCCACCTATGCCGTTTTTAAGCCAGATATCTCCTTTTGTGAATCGAAGTAGAGTTAATACCAAGTTTTATGCCATAATGTACAAGATATTCTTCGCTTGTGCTCACATAGTTAAAAGCCGATCTGTTGATCGATTCGACATGTATTAAAAATATATGGCAAGAAAACAAACTTCCATTATTTAGGTGTATGTTGTTTCATGTCTCGAACTCCTACGATGGTTCTGTGATTTTAATATGCGAATAATTAATGTTCTACATTCAAATTTATTCCTTCTCGCATATAACGCAACGAATGTTGTTTAAATTTGTTGCCTAAATCCTCTTTCAAAACATGAATTGCCCAAATTTATTTGTGGGTGTGGGGGCCCGGTGGGCTCCCCCCTCGGTACGCCACTGCAGCTAGCATTAGTTGACTTTAAGAGTGAGGAAGAAACAGTTGCTGCCATGGCATCCTTATATTGCATGTTCATCACATGCAATATACTATAGTTCATTGTTAATTGGAAGATAAGCCTCCTCATTGCTCTCCTCTAAGCTATGGGGTGAATTTGAGTTCAGAGTTGATGTAAGCATTCTCTACGACGGTGTATCATAATCAGTGCTGTTTTCTAACAAAAAAGGTTTCAGCATGCAAAAGCGGTGAGTGAGGAAAAATAGGAAATGAATGTAATTTGTTAATGGAGGGATATGTGTGACTGTATAATAAGAGTAAAACATTATTGCATAGAAAATAACTTCGTTTTATTTGTTTTAAGTTATTTAAACTAATATTTTTTTCAATAAAAGTTCCGGAACTGTATTCCAGTGCGTTTTGGTAGAAAAAACCATTGGTCATAACTAACAAGAAGCTTATCCCCTTGTGTTGCATTACACTCTTGAAAACCAGCTCCTCCCTCTGTTCCATCTGTCTATTACCCCATTTTCTTGTCCATCCATCCTACCTATTGTCCCATCTTAGCTCCCCTGCCTTCCATGCCACCCTCCCTCTCTCCTCTCACAACATGCCTTACTTCCCCTCCTGTCCCTCACCCCTCCTCCCCTTACCCTGTACTTCATCCTCTATTACCCTGTAATTCCTCCTCTAATACCCTGTAATTCCTCCTCCCCTGCCTCTCTAATTCTTCCTCCCCTCCAGGTATGCATCTCCATCTCTCCATCCCATCTTCTCTCCCAATACTCTTCTGTCATGTTGATCCCTGCCATACCACTATCTCTGTCACATCCTGCTCTCATCCCCTTCTATCTCCTATACCCTTACATTCCTCTCACATCCCTCCTCTTTTTTTTCTCTATCCCCTACCACCTCTCTATCCTCCATCCTATCTTCTCTTCCTACCTAACTGAACTCTCTATCCCACTTTTCTATGTTAATATAATTACTATTGTTCCCTTTTGCATGCCACTGACTTGTCCATATATTTACTTTAAATCTAAGTAATAATGCATTAACAGTGACATTTTAACTACTGAATTCACAGTAATGTATAAAGATACTTTCCCTCTTCTGTATATATACAACCCAGACAAAACTTTTGTCACCTCATGATGCTGTAAAAGGCGAAACCAGTCAATTAAAGTATCTTTTCATGTAGAAACTACAAATTTTATTGTTACTATCAAACAAAATTAAGTTGTTCAATATGAAATATCATATTTATGCATTTTTATGAATGAATGATATAGCCTTAAAATATGGCATGTACCTGTAAAACAGTGAAGCAATAACAGCTTATGTCCAAAGAGCAAAAGTAATAATAGGCAAATGTAAGACTGTAAAGGCAATAAATGAGAGATTTAAAAACAAATTAATTGATTAAAATTTACCAAAATATTAAAATAGAATAGTAACTGATTGTGAGTTTAAAAAAGTGATAGTGTTGAGGCGATATCAAGGAGGAGCAAGGGTCTTGCGAAAGTACTTATGTTTAAAATATGGCGGATTTCTTTCACCATTGATATAATCTTCATCTTCTGTAAAGGTTAAGGGCTGTTTATCTTGTTTTGTTATTAAGTCCCTTATATATCTTTGCTAACACATGAGATTATTGGCAATACCAAAAAGAAAGCCAATTTGCTGAATGATTAAAAAAGGTTTGTGGAACAGTTAATGAACGCTACATTAAACACAGGAATGAATGGAAAGTGTAGTAAAAATTTCTTATATTGATGACCATTATTGTGGTTTTTATTGGGTTAGCATAATGATTCAACATACTTTGCCAAAATCTGTTTTGGTAATTTTCAGGGTATCACATTGATACTGGATGTTTACCCTGACTCAATCATGGCCATCATGTGAGGTGATTTAAGAGGTGCCAGCCTTAGGTAGCACCCTTCTCAGGATAGTATTATAGCAGCATCCCCATCAATCTGCACCTGTATGTCATGAAATGGGGCAGCATTTTGTATTTTTGCCTCAGATGATCGATTTCGGTGCAATGGCCCTGGAATCAATGGTAAGTTCTGAAAGATGTGCAATAGTGTTAATTTATGTCATATTTTCTTTAAGGTTACCTTTCTCTATTTTAGGTATAGCTTGTAACTTATTGTTAAATTAATGAGTTTGAGAAAATGTATTTTTGTCCTACTTTATATTCACTATTGTCAATATTTTCATTGATAATTCATTGAATTGTATTTTAGATTTATCATTCTGTGAGATAGGGAAACAAATGAATTCTTTTGTTGTTTCATACACCTAATTGAAAGCAGAGAGTATCATTATTATATTGTAAGGCACAGTTAATATCTTAAGAAATAACTAATAGGTGTCTTAATCATTAAGCATATTCTTGTGGAGATAGAATAGTAATGATTTTAAATCTCTCTGTAGCATATGATTGGATCATTCAATTTTAATTTAGTTTGTTATGATCAAATATTTCTGTTTATGGAGGGATAAAATTTTTAAAATTGTTAACCGATATTGTCAATACCTTGTCCAACTCCATAATGAAGATAAGAACATGTAAATTTCATGTACCATAATTAACTCAATAATTTCCAAAAGAAAAAACTCTATATACTGGTTCTGTTTAGACAAGTGGGCTTTGTCAGCAGATTGATTTATTCCTTTCACAGAGTGCCAGGGCTGGATCTATATTTGGGCTAATTGGGCTGTAGCCCAAGGCCCCAGTTGTCTTAGGGCTCCCAAAAGTCACTTTTTTGTTTTTGCACCTTGTATAAGTTATATACAATTCTAATTTTAAATGAAAAAGTTCTCTATATTTTGGTACTATTCATTAAATACTCTTAATTTTTTTATTATGTTAAACCAAAATTATTAAATTACTTTCCAAATAATTCCATCTTATTCCATGCCAAACCAGTCAACTTTAATTTGGAAACCGCGACTTATTAATATTTTGGGAGGAAATATTAGAGAGATTTAGTAGTTTGCAGAAACCTGGCATAGATTTAAATCAAGGTTTTGCGATACTATCTTCATAAAAAATAATGATTAAAAATATTCTATCAAATACAGAAGAGAAATTAATAGAATATAAAAAATTTGCTGAAAAGTATGTCTTGAAATAAACGACCAATATAGTGATACGAAAAAAAGAATTATGACAAAAAGATTTTTAGATGGAGGCACTGACAGCAATAGAATAACTGGAAGGGATAAATCTCGTGTTGAAACCTTAAATATCATTCTTGACACATTAATTACTGAATTAAACACAAGAGTAAGCATATATGAAAATTTAGGAATAAGATATAAATTTCTTTTTGATATTTTAGATGAAAGCAAATACATCAAAGATACAGAAAGTATAAATATAATGTTAGATAAATACTCTGGCGATTTGGATCAAAATTTAAAAAATGAATGTATACATTTTAAGGCATTTCTAAAGGACAAAATTAAATGAAAATGGAAGTGTTGGTCTATGATGCTCTGATATTTACAGAATAATATTTGATAAGAAATTAATGGATGTTTTTCCTAATCTTTATACTTCCTTGAAAATATATTTAACATTACCTATAATGAATTGTGAGACGGAAAGGTCATTTTCAAAAATGGCTTATATTAAAAACAAGATTGGAAAGATGTACTCCATGTCGGAGTACACAGAGCTTCCAAATGTGTTCTTTGAGATTTCACAATGTTCTTAATATTTTTCGCTCAGTTGAGTATTTAACGAGAAGCTAGCGAGGTATATTGTAAAATACATGTAGGTCTTCATGTAAAGTAGTCTTAATTACTATCCGATTTTAACCAAAATGGTAATCAGTCGACCAATTTTAGCAAAACTCCCCATTATCAAATTTCAATACGTAATAAATTTAAAATATGTTCAGCAGTTCCCGAGTTTTAACATGCGGATGGAGAAACGACCCCCCCTATATGCATTCACTTAGTGCAAAGAACGCATAATAAATTTAGATCAACAATGTTGAAGGAAAGATTAAATTACTTATATTTATTATCAACGGAGAGTGATATAACTAATTGTAAGTCATTAACATACAATGATATTATATAGATTATTGTAATTTAAAGGCGAGAACGATGATATAATATAAATAAATCGATAATTACCTATACAAATACAGAAATATTTTGTTTTTGTTTTACAATTGTTCCTATATAGTTCCTATTTTATATTTTATAAGTTATAATTGTTATTTTTAATGTAAGAAAAACGTGGATCTAATTGAATATTTCATTTTTTTGTGATAAAATACTCTTGTGATTATTATTTTTATCATCTATTATTATTATTTATTGTTCTTTTATTATAAATTTAATAATAAGATTTTTAATTGAAGTAGCATAAAGTGATGTATTTACCTGGCTGCTTGCAATATACATTTAAATGACTTAAAATAAAAGCCTTTCAGCCACTCATGTTGTCTCCAATAGCAAATACATACAGTTGCCAGAGTATCTACATTTTAAATATATTTTTTTCCTTCATACATGTTATGTATCACCCAAACTAATTT
Source organism: Tanypteryx hageni (assembly GCA_028673005.1). Classification (NCBI taxonomy): domain Eukaryota; kingdom Metazoa; phylum Arthropoda; class Insecta; order Odonata; family Petaluridae; genus Tanypteryx; species Tanypteryx hageni. Next base: position 115,115,669 of record CM054116.1, read on the forward strand.
ATTACACAAACTGATTCGAGTTCTCCTTAGTGTTATTTTTTTATTAGTTTGAGAACCTAGGTTTTTTTTCGTTTTAATCCACTTTATTATTTTTAATTTATTGTATTATTATTTATTTATTAACTTTATATTATTATTTATTTATTATGGTTCTGCTCACTCGAAGCCCAAACATACCTTCGGGTTCTTACATACAAAGAAACACTTTGGGTAGCAAATTTCCTGAGGCAGTGATTGCATACTGTGCTGTGTATGAACTCGTGATTTTGTTCCTTTCTCTGGTATAGCTCTGGACAGCCTTTTCGCCTTGTTGAGTCAAGGTTCGCTTCACATCAACTCTATACTCACATCCAGTTTGGTCGGTATTAATGATGTAGTCTAGGTCATAGTTGGGTATTATGCGCAATATTTGTTTTCGGAAAACCTCGGCAACCTTTAAAGTTTCTTCCAAAGACGTTCCATCTTTTTGAAAAACGTAGTTTGTAACTTTTCGTTGTCGAATTCGGAATTCTTTCTTGAATTTTATTAGCCATGCTCGAGATGCAATGAAGGTGAACCCCAGTGATGTATGTTGATATGGGCATAAATGAATGTTTTTATATGTTGTAATGATATGCTTGCATAATGCAAGCGCCAACTACTAGTTTTGTTATATCTCACATAAGTAGATTGTTCGCAGTATCGTCAGAACGGTGCGAAAGAAGGTAGGTTTAATTTTCCTTAGATCGATCCTTGATTAGATAGGACTCGAAAGACATGCAAATTTTCGTGCGTTAGACGGCCTGTGGGAATTCAGAAAACACTAACCTCAAAGACAAAAACGCGGGCAGGGACAAAGGTAGCATTCGCAAGACACGCTGATGATGGGGAGATTAGTGTCACGGTCATTATAGATGAGGCTGTTTTCGCGTCATTAAAGAGAACGTACCCTAGTGGGTTAGCGGCACCCAGGGCTAGTCCACGGAGAGGTATTACATGGAACTTTTTGAGGGGCGCATGAATTCGTTAATCCAATGAAAGAATATTTCAGTACAATTTTTTTTACAATTATAATGCTTAATATACACGGTTTAACATTAACAGATAAGAGATTTAAATTTATTAACCATAATAAATAATGCATAATTGTAAGGCTGCTCACAATGTTTTATTTGGTTTATTCATTGCTTTAACCCGCCAGAACACGCGCTACCCTTTAGAAAAGGTATGCGCAACCCGGGGGTCGCGGGAGAGGGTCGTCAATTGAGGAATTATTAAAAAATTAGACGAAAATATACAGTATTATTAATAATTAGTTACAACATATTAATAAATGTTGTAACTAATTATTAATAACCCTGTAATATTTCTTATCTTATAACAATACAATAACTACAATAAGATAACTATAGGTAGACCGGACTCCAAAGAACTGCGCCGTAGCCTACCCCTCCAGTTGGCGCAGGCACGTCTCGTTTTCCCCTCCTTACCCCCACTTCAGGACTACAGCAACTTCAGTCAATTACAATGTATGTTATTGTACTTGTTGTTGAAACTTGTTAGTCTGTTTTGGTCGTTCCGTCAGATCTGAGTTCGTTATTTTCATCTTTGTGTTTTTCGTTATTTTCATCTTTGTGTTTTTCGTTATTTTCATCTTTGTGTTTTTCGTTATTTTCATCTTTGTGTTTTTCGTTATTTTCATCTTTGTGTTTTTCGTTATTTTCATCTTTGTGTTTTTCGTTATTTTCATATCCGTGTTTTTATATTCGGATATATATTAAAATACCCATATTATTGACATGGATAAATGGCTAATAAAAGTTAAACGATCAGCAAGTGATGAAGGTCAGGACGATAGTCCTACTAGTGAGATGTTAAAAAAGACGAAAACAAGCTACCAGCCAAGTGAACTGAAAACAAAAACGTTCATGGAATTAGCAGAGCCATCGCAGTGCAAACCGGACAAAAAGGTCAGGAAATATCAAGAACATTACATCAAGTATGGATTCACTTACACTGTCATTAATAATGAGCAACACCCGAATTGTATAATATGTTTAGAAATGTTATTCGGTGAGAGTATGAAACCAACCAAGCTCAAGAGACACTTGGGAACAAAGCATGCTGATGTAATGAACAAGGATGAAACTTTTTTCAAAAGACATGCGAATGCAGAGGTGTTTTATGAGCAAGCATACAACAGTTCCGGAAAAAGCTGTAAGGGCGTCATTAGAAGTTTCATATTTGATTGGAAAAACAAGGAAACCGCATAATAATGGCGAAACTCTCGTTTTGCCCACCGCAATAAAAATGTCTTCGATTATGCATGGCGAAAAATATGGTAACGATTTAAAATGCATTCCTTTATCACGGCGCATTACAGTACTCGCAGATAATATAAAATTACAACAGTTAAACAGATTTAAAGATTCCTCAAATTTCGCAATTCGGTTGGACGAGTCAACTGATGTTGCTAAACTTCCTTAGCCTCTTGTTTATGCGAGATACTGTTACGATGGTGATATTTTGGAAGACATTTTATTCTGCGAACCTTTGGAAGGAAGAGCGACTGGTGAGGAAATTTTCAGTGTTGTCAATAAGTTTTTCCAAACAAACGCTCTTTTATGGCCCAATTGCGTAGCGATTTGCACAGATGGTGCAAATGCGTTACTTGGCAAAAACATTGGATTTAAGGCTAAAGTTAAAGAGATTGCTCCACATATAGCTTTTCACCGCTGCATGATACACAGAGAATCCTTAGCTGCAAAATCACTAGAGCCAACTTTAAACAAAGTATTGCAGGAAGCTGTAAATGTGGTCAATTTTATTAAGGTGAAAGCTTTGAATAGTAGATTGTTTACGATGTATAATGAAATGAGATCTGATTATAATAAACTTCTTCTTCACACTTAAGTAAGATGGTTGTCACGTGGAAAAATGCTTCAACGTTTGCTTGATCTGAAAGACGAAGTTAGGATATTTCTTCTGGATCACAATTACAAACTATCTCAACATTTCTTGGACGAAAAATGGCTAGCAATTCTTATCTAACTTGCTGATATTTTTGGAAAACTAAATGATTTAAATTTGAGCTTGCAGGGTCGATGTACAAGCATTTTAACTCTCACCGACAAGGTAGAATCTTTTTTTAAAAATGGCTTTAAGGAAAAATGAAATTACACGAGATAATTTTGAAATGATTTCATATCTATCTGATTTTATTTCGAACAACAATATTGATTTACATGAAATTAAAACTATAGTTTCAACTCATCTGACAAATCTAATAGAAAATTTTGATGCACGATTTGAAAATTTTCCAGAAAAAGATTTGGGGTGGATTCGTAACCCTTTTTCTTTTGTTATACCTAGTTAGAATAACAACACCCTCAAAGAAAGAGAACACTTGGTTGAGTTATCATGTGACGAAAATATACACATGATTTAAAAAGATGACAGCAGAAATGTTTTGGATTTCCGTCAAAAGTGAGTATCAAGAGGTTAAAAAAACTCTAATGTCACTGCTTCCTTTCGGCTCAACATATCTATGCGAAACTACTTTTTCTTGTCTCACTACAATCAAGACAAAGCGTCGTTCTAGACTCGAGGTAGAACCAGACTTACGATTGGCAATTTCAAAATATTACCAAATATCGATTAAATTACACCAACTATCCAGGCTCAGGTTTCACACTAAATGTAATCATTTTATTAATGTTATATGTATTATTATTGTTTTTCTATTCTTTATACTGTACCCCCTTAATTGCATAATATAATAAATACTATTCAAAACCTATAAATGATATATTTTTCATATTTTTCCCTAGGCAAATACATGGGGGTCGCATGTGGTTGACATCTAAATTTAGGGGTCGCGAGTAGGAATAGGTTGCGCACCCTTGTTTTAGAACGTCATAGCGCGCACGTTAGGGAAAAGACCAATTGCTAAAAACTTGCGTTTTGAAATTTATTAATGCGAAAATTGTACTTATACATGCTTGATTATGAAATAAGAACTCGTAATTATATATTTTTCAAAAAATAAAGAATTTCAAATATTAATACACTTAAAAAAGGAAGATATACAGGCCTATTGAAATACAATTCGTATTTTATAAAAAAATGATGATGTTAAAAAATTAATACACTTTAAATAAAGGAAGATAAACAGGACTATAGATATACAAAACATATTTTATAAACAATGAAAACCTTCAAAAATTAATACACTTAAATAACGAAGATAAACAGGACTTTTGAAAGACAAAAAATGTCATTTTCTTATTCAGTTCCTCTTCAAAATTTGTTTGTTGGTAGGGTAATAGCATAAAAATAATATAGAGGGTAATAAATTCAAAGTCAATACCAAAATCGAAGAGAAAAATGACTCACACCCGCCAGAATTCAAATACGCTGTAACACGCATGACGGGGAATCGACCGCAAAATTCGCAGGACCATTTACACACAAACAACTGCGAACGCGTCGTAGGCGCGACGTCAACTAGAAGTTTGAACATAAACAGAAAGGTAGAAGGCGAGACTAGCTCACTCTACAGATGGGCGGCGCAATATTTGAAAATATTAAAAAACGCGGGGATTCTCCGTAGGCGCGTGTTCTCGTTTAATGAACAATTTTGTTTTTGCGATGCCATTGGGTCTACAGATCATCTATACATCCTCTCAATTTCAAGGTGCGTTCCAAAATTTTCCAAACTGATTTTTTCGTGGACTTTGGAGTACAGTGGCATATCCAGGAATTTTTCAAGGGGGGGGGTTATTATGTATCTCGATAATTTCATTCTGAATTACGGGACTTAAATACTGAGCATTTCTGTTAGAACTTGGCAATGCCTAAAACGTAAAAGAGAACGGAAATTGCCATCGTTTTCCTCAGTATCTCCATCGGTAGAAATAGGACCATTATCTTTGTGACCTCTTAGCGCAATACCTTGTCTTCCACAAAGCAAAATCGTTTCTACAATAGGTTCAATATTTTTCTATTTTTCAAGCACTTGACGCATAACCTCACTAATTATCGGCATTTGCTTTTGAGATCCGATTCTCAATACATCAATACAATTCTTATGAAATTGACATTTTTCATGCATGGTAAATTTTTCAATTGCATCTTTTCAATTGGCAACGTTGTCTAAGAGGCTGCTTACCAATTCCTCCGACGGAAGAAAATAAAGCACAGAATTTACAAAATACGCTTGGACGTTGGAATATACAAGCTACCGCCACCGATACAACCATTTCAACTGAAACCTTAGATTTCTTGGTCCACGTGCAGGAAAAAACATGTATTAGTACGTATCTTTAGTCTATACATTTAGCACTTTCATTTTTTTCGTTTCGGTTATATTCCGGTTTATATACAAGCCAATATCGTATGGGTGTTAGCTTAAAGATGATCCAGAAGTACACAATGACAATACATCTTCTTTATCTTTAATTGGCTGAATCTGTGTAGCACTTCCCACGTCATAATTTTTACCAATAGTTACTTCATCTTAGTTTTGATCTTTTTTTGAAAAAAAAAATCAAGATAGAACTTGTCTTTCTCTTACGTTAGACATTTTTACCCGAAAATAGGGATAATTTTTTAACTTCTATATTTTCTTGTTTTGTTAAAGCTAATTTATAAACTTTTCAATTAAAATGCGATTGATCAACAAAAATGGTTGTTAGAACGTTCACATTTGATGACTCAGGGCCGGATTTATCGTTATGCAAAACATGCGTGGGGCCCATAATGGGACGACTATCTGACAACCGCTTAAGTCGCTGATATAAGGCGGCCGACAAGTAGTGAGATAAATACAAAGGCGAATTGTGGAGCCACCGCCAGCGTGTGTAGGATGTATGCGATCAAAAAATGTAACTTATCTTTATATCTGCTAGATATCTACTTATCTTTTGCCCTGCTGCGTGGCACGAAGTAGCGCTGTCTCCCCACTCCTGTGTTACTTTAATTGTCGTTTCATTGTATTGAATCTAACGCGCTATTTTTTCATTAAGTTGAACAAAAAATAATGATTCTATGTTTAGCGATTAAATTTATGAAAAATGCTTAGATAAATGATGCGCTGCGCATTGAAATAAAACAAAGTCAGTAACTTGTAAAGCATGATTGCAGAACTCAGCAAACATTGGCATCTGCTGCTTTAACTTGGAATAAAACCTTTCGGAAATGTCATTCTAAAAATTAGCAATCTTACTAAATTTCACACAGCGGTACATTCGCGTAAATATGTTTTATATATATATATATATATATATATATATATATATATATATATATATTAACTAAAGAAAAAGAAAATGTAGTGATGAGGGTGGCAACAAGGTGTTGAGGGAAGCCCAGCGGACACTTACCAAGTTGAGGACCAAGCTGGCAGGCTGCTGGGGGTGTCGAAGAGACACGTAAAACACACGAACACAAAAACACACGCAAGCTTATCGGGCCTATGCCCTTCTTCAGCGAAAGAGTAACGTAAAGTGACACACTGGGCGGGGAATGACAGGGTGACGTGGGAAGGTTGATGATTGGAGGAGGTGGGGAGTAGGAGGGGTGGATAGCCAATAAAGAGGGAGTGTGGTAAGGGAAAGTGCGAATAACTACAATGTAACAAGGAGACATTGTAAGGGGGCTAATAGGGTTAGCGGAGGTTGAGTCCAGGCGGAGAGAAAGAGTCGAGAAGATGGATATGTGCTAGTTCCCAGTGTCGGAGAAGGGGGGCAGGAGTGTCATAGGGTAAAGCGCGAATAATCCTAACATTGTAGCAACTATTGAAGGGGACATTATGGGTATTAGCGTGTAATGCAACTGGGAGGGGGCGTCTGAGAGAAACGCTATTCCGGTGACCGTTCATTCGGATGTTTAACGGATTGCTGGTGAGGCCTACGTAAAACGCGGGACAAAGGGTGCAGGTAAGGAGGTAAATGACGTTACGGGTGGTGCAGTTGCTTCTGGAGGTGATGGGGTAGGTGATGTTGGTGGAGGGACTCGAGAAAGAAGATGATGGTAGGTGGATAGGGCAAGTGAGGCAGCGAGGTTTTCCGCAGGGGTGGGAGCCTATTGCAAGAAGCGTGGTAGAAGTGGGAAGTTCCTTCCTCCACAAGATATTTCCCAAATTTGGGGGCCGGCGGAAGGAGAGGAGCGGAGGATTGGCAAAAAGGTTGATAAAGAGGGACTGATGGGAGGAAGAGGTAAGAATTGGGTGGGCAGCACGAAGGATTGTTTTGAGAGCTTCGTGGATACCAGGAAGGAAAAGTGTCGTAAGAGTGAGTGGAGGGGTAGAGGCAGGAATAGTGGGTGTGTGAGGATGAGCCAGGAATGTGATGTGGGAGGTAGAGGATTGGTGGGTGAAGGACAGTGAAGGATGGGAAGAGAGACGCGAGAGAAAGGAAAGGAGAGAGTCAGGTCCATGCGTCCAAATGAGGAAGACATCGTCGATGTATCTCAGCCACAAAAGTGGTCTGAGTGGAACGTTGTGGAAGAGTCTTTCCCATTCTCCAAGGTAGCAATTGGCGTATGAAGGCGCCATTCGGGTGCCCATCGCAGTGCCTCTAATTTGAAGGTAGTGACGACCATCGAAAGAGAAGTTGTTCAATTTGAGCACCATTGCTGCCAAGTCTAATAAGAAATGGGAGGAAGGTCTTGCGTCGGGTGGTCTTGAGTCCAGGAGTTTACTAAGGGCAGAGAGTCCATCATCGTGGGGGATGTTTGTGTAGAGGGAACAGACATCGATAGTGGCCAAAATGGTATTGGGTGGGAGAGGAAAGGGGAGGTGTTTGAGACGTTTGAGAAAGTGGTTAGTGTCTTGGATGAAGGAAGGGAATTGACGAATGAGAGGTTATAGGTGGGAGTCAACGAAGGCGGAGATGCGTTCTGTAGGGGAATTAAAGCTGGCAACAATGGGGCGGCCGGGGATGTTGGGTTTATGGATTTTAGGGAGAAGGTAGAATGTGGGTGTGCGGGGTTTGTTGGAGATCATTAGAGCAATTGCGGAATCGGAAAGGCCTTCTGGGTTTCCTCATCCCAACGCCTTGTTGACATCCATATATTCATTTTACCTTTCCTTTTCCGTAAGTTGTTATATATATATATATATATATATATATATATATATATATATATATATATATATGTCATTATATATAGACGTTTCTTACAGAGGAGGATATAACATACATATAGGAGGATGTTTAGGCACTTCCAGATGTGTTGGAGATTCGAAATTTTTTTCTTAGGTAGGATTTTGTACAAAACCAACTATAAAAAACGAAAATCATGAAAAAATTCAACAATATTCGCAATTGTTTAAACAATTTTTCATGTGCTACGGAGTTGAAATTTTTTTATAAGTAGAATTCGTAAAAAAACGAGATAGGGATTATACAAATTTTGATATTTTAATTTGTTTGGCAGTTAAAAATTCTTAAAGTTTAAACAAATAGATAAATGTTTAGATACTACGGGGCGAGTTAGAGAGCTGAAATTTTTAAGTTATTTAGAGTTTAGTCTATTTAAAGGAGTAAACATTTCAGTGTATTCATGAAATTCTTATTGCGGTCGTAAAAAATTATTTAAATTTAAACAATTAAATAAATGTTATTTCACTTCTAAATGTGCTATAAATTTAAAACTTGGCAAAAATGTGTAGCATTAGTACCCCATAATGGAGGATGTATAAAATTCTTAAAATTGCAAAGTTTTGGGATTGTTTTAATCTATTATTTTTACATAAGGGAAAAACGAAAATCGCTCCGGAGGTGAAATATTTAGAATTAAAAAAATATTTGTAATGATGAAATATGAAAAATGAATGTTTTTTTATGTTGAGATGATATGCTTGTAGAATGCAAGCGCGAACTACTAGTATATATATATATATATATATATATATATATATATATATATATATATATATATATATAAGTACAAACCTTTAAAGCAATGAGTGTTGATGTTGAGTCCGAAGTACAAGGACCGGGAGATCCTTCTTCGACCATTAGCAATGAATGACTGACGAAAAGTAACTGAAAATTATATGGAATGAGAGTACATGCAGCATCAGAACATGTGAGACGTACGGTTTTCTTCCAAGATCTCTGTATTTTATGTTTAGTTTTTGCGCTTTGATTTACTAGCCGGGCAGCAGATGCTTAATGAACTCCCATATTTCGCTTAGGTTGAGTGGATACGTGGTGTTTACGCCACGTCCTGTTTATGGAGTGGCTTCATTAAATTCTTCGTCTATCTCGGCTCATCCTCACAGCACCAAATTTCGTGCTTGAGAAGACATTGAAGTATCAAGCATTTTTTCACACTAAAGTGCCTTTCCCTTCAACCTACATTGCCTTTCTTCCTCTCCTTACCCGTTATGGAGAATGATATAAAGAGGTAGGTACATATTCATAAAAAAAGAAACAATAAGCAGAGCTAAGGCATTTCCATTCAGCAAAAAATAACATGGGTCACGTTTAAGGCCCGAAAAAAGGCCGAATAGATTCTACTTCCTGGTCCGAGCCCGATAGAGGCACTCCTCCGGCCATCCTACCTCTCCGTCCGCCAGAGTGCCGTGCACATTTTGGAAGCCCTGATCGCATAACTCATCTTTTAAGGAAAGCTAGCTTGTAGGACGCCAAGTAAAACACCAGTGAATTTTATTTATTCGTTCCGACGTTCGCAATTATCTTGGGGCGTCAATACCTTTTTCAGAGGATTTTCTAAGTACACGTTGCTCATGAGGGGGGGGGGGGGGGGTATAACCCCCAAAACCCTCTCCTGGATATGCCACTGTTGGAGTAACAACGGGCAGTTGGCAGCACTGTAAAACTTGTAACCGACTCTTTCTTTTCAATATTATATGAGGCCACAACCGTGTGTTGTCTAATTTGTTCTCTTACAGTTTTCTAAATAGTTATTTTTTGGCCGCCATCCTAAAAGTGGTTCCAAAAGTGTTGAATGACGATCGAAAATTACGATTGGAGGAAATTTGTTCTGATCTCAAACAAGGAATCCAAGAAGAATAAATTTTCCTGAAACGGAGTATGTATATTCCGTGAGTATGAAAGATGTATCTTTCATTACGATCCAGAGACCAGATTTCTAAGTTTTCAATAGAAAACTCCTGAATCACTAAGGCCGGAAAGGCGCGATTGACAGAATAGAAGATGAAGACGATGCTGATCCAGTGTATAATATTGAAGGTGTTGTTCATTCCGACTTTGTCCCATAGGGTCAAAGCGTGCACCAAGCATTCAAATTGGGGGTGTGACGTCTGAGAGAGGCGGTTTGTTGGAAGAGGCCAAATCTTTTGCCTGATCGCTGGATTATTCTCAATGCACCATTGCACAGTGCTCTCTCACCAAGGGAATTTTTGACAAAATTTAAGGTCACTCGTTTCGAGCATACGCGACATTCATCCTCTTCGTCTCATGTGAGTGACTTCTTCTTGTTCCTCAAGTTCAAAATATATTTGAAAGGGCGATACTTTTAACAAGCGGAACGAATAAAACACCGGCGACTCTGAGGAACATTACAAAAAGGACTACTAAAAATGTTTTCCGGCCTGGTAACATCGTTGGTAGAAGTGCGGGACTTGGTAAAGAGACTATTTTGATTGGGACGATGATCTTTTCATTTCAGATCTGTGGTTATAAACAGGGTAGCCCAAAAGTCCTTTCGCACCTGAGGAATGACCGTGATTTGTTTTTAATCTTGTACGTAAAAACGTAGCGTATCTGATAGTTTCAGGTGAATAAACAGCTCTTAAGTTAAATTGTGTTAAGTATTTATGTAAGTTTGTACGGCTCATTATAAATATTAAAAATATATTACGTTAATTTCTTAAGTGTGGAAGGACTTTTGGGCCACCATATGTATTTACAGTTCGGGAACTTTTAGATCACACCTCGTGTATATACCGGAACACTTACAACAAATGAAATAACTTGGAGAATGTAGAGAAACACTTCAGGTTTCCCGGTGACCTGTGGCAGTTCGCTTCCTGGCTGTCACCACCCCTACTGTAAAATTGTGTCTCAGCAGCAAAAAGTGCAGTTGTTTGTGGTTTCATGAGTCAAAATCTGTGACTACAGTTCAACATCAGCTCCGAACAACATTTGGTGTTGCTCCACCCGACAAGAAGTCAATCAGACGCTGGTATGACGACTTTGTGAATAAAGGCCACATTATCACTTGGCCGTGAGAAAATTTCTGGATGAACAGCTGCCCGGATGTTGGATGGGGCATTGGGGACCGACACCTTGGCCGCCACGATCGACTTCTTTTTCTGGGGTTTCGTCAAAGATTACGTCTCCAATGCCACGGTCCTTGGAAGAGTTACGAGGCCGAATCTCATATGGAGCTTGCCGAATAGCTGCAGCAACGCTATAGCGCACTTGGGAGAAATTGCAGTACCGCTTAGACATTTGCCGCGTAACTCGTGGCGCACACACTGAATACTTATAGGTAAAACTTGATATGTTTCTCTACATGTTCCAAGTAATTTCATCGTTGTAACTGTAACAGTTAATTAAATAATGAAAATTGTAATCGTCCCATTCATTTTGGTCCACCCCGTATATATTATTTAAATGATAAGCGAAACGATAGGAAAATCGAGAGAAACGGTGATCTCAACGCCCAGACTTATCAGTAATGATGACTTCCGGCATGTTACGAAAATGTGGTTGTAAATAAAACCCAGCGAGTAACATGTGTGAATATTTTCTTCAAGAAAAACAGGTTCTTAGACTCCATAATTTTAGTAATCTTCAAAACGCAAGTTTGATTTCTTCAAAAATAAGCGTAATTTAACGAAAGTCGCCTTGTCCTATATATACCGAGCGTTATAAAAAAAACGAGGGCGTTATGTTATATGGCCGTAGGCGTGAGAACGGCCTCTCCCTCGTGCAAACTCAAATTCAGGAAGGACTTTCCACTAAGGTCAAGCGGAGCTCTAGTCACCTCTTCAACTTCGCGAGCAGGTAAGAGGCGCGATTTTTGAGAAATTATTTGGCGAGGCCTCAAACGGGCGAATGTTTTCCGCGAAATTATTGTATATGTGGGGCGAATTATATATTTCCTAATCGCGTCTTTATTGCTTTTTTCATGGCCTCTCTATCTATATGTGAGACGTTTGGTTCAACTTAAGCATTTTGACATTCTTATTCGACTTGATTCTGTTGCGTAAGGACTCAATAACAACTATATTTGACGCAGAGGCCATATTGTCGTGGCGCTCTCAAAGCATGCAATATATGGTTGCCTGGTTGCGTAATCGCCACACAATTGCACTTACTTGCTGCGTAATGAGCGTAGGTGGTTCTGTAAAATCTAATCTCACTTCTGAGGTGCAGATTTACTTTTGTGAATTAAGAAATTCTGCATTATGATGCGTCAGACGCTTTCTGTCGCAATATGTGGGGTACTATGAAATGAGGAGCGATATATAGGGTTCTGCTGTCAAAAAGCTGATTTCAAGGGAAGGTAGTGTTTGATTGTAAAAAATTATAAAAGTCCAACACTAGAGTACCTTAAGTTTTATTCGGGATATTGTCAGTATAAAATTGTATTTAATTAACTCCCGGAATGTTATTCATTTACTGTGGACAGAGCCAGTCATAGGGGCGATCGCCCGAGGCCGGCACTTTAAAGGGGCCACTGAATTGTATATTATTTACTGTATAAAAACTGGGGGGAAAATCGCATGATTTTTAGCCAGATACGTTTCATAATTTTTTACCGATGCAATTAGAAGATAAAATGGAAACAATTATATCGTTTAGTGATAGTGTCGTACAGGAAAATGTGTATGCCCCCCGCCAAAATAAATTTGGAGTCTCGAAAAACAATTTTTAACCGTCACAAAAAGATTTTGGCCCCCTTTGGCCGTGGGCCTCACGCCGCGCGTGAGTGTCCGTTACGCCACTGCCGGTAGTTAAAGGTGTCTGGTGGTAGAAAAATAGCGGCGAGGGCGGTGGTAGTGATTCATGTCTTACCAGAAATGCAGCTGAATCTGGGTAGAACGGTGTGGAGAAGGGAGAGATTGAAAACAGACTTCGTTTTTCGGAAAAAGGGACATGGCGTGAAGACCAGGGATGTTCTACGGATCAAGCTCCCATTTCGGAGAAAAGGTCTCCAGGAGTGTTGGAAGAGGGTTAAACATTAAAAGAGCATTGGGTGAATGGTGTGATACAAATTAGTTACAGTATACTGCTGCAGTGCAGAAGAGAGAAGTCCTTGTGACTGGTCTACCATATGATTATCCGGGTCTTGACACCTAGCAGTGTCTCGTCCAAGACTAACTCTTCGCCATTCTGCTGCAAGAATTTCGTTCGTGTGGTAATAGGCCCAATGCGTTGTTTCGGGTGCCAAAAAAAGGTTCTTGGCGTGAAGCGGTCAGTGTGAAATGGAACTGTCTTGTCTTCTTGCGTTTTAATTCTGCTTTGTGTTTATTAGTTTCGCTAATTCCATATCTATCACCTGGTGAGAGATCGTGGCAATTCTTTTCCGCTACTTCCACTTCCGTCTGAGGGCGGCCCAGTCTCTTTATGCCCTGTGAATCCACATTTTAAATTTAATACTCGACGGCATGGCAGAGTCATCTATTGTTAAATCGTTTTTTTTAGTTTCTCAGAAAATTTATGTGCCTTTTTCTGGTTCGACACTATTATGGCGTTTAAAAAAATTATATTACTAATTTTACAGTAAAATCATTATCAGAAACTCGGTGGGAATGTAACATTAATTGTGTTGAAGTGATTCGATTTCAGTTTATGCCATGTTAGTTGCTGTTTCAGAAACAACAAATGACCTAAAACGCCGAACAGAACAAGATACAATAAACTTCAAACATTAAAATGAATTCATTATACATATTTTGAAATGAAAATTTTCATCTAATTATTGCCTTTGTATTTTTATCAATTAACAGTTATTTCTCACAATACTGAATATTTAATAATGTTAAAGGGGACCATCAAAAATGAATTTGCCCGGGACCGCCAGTTATTTAGTACCGGCCCGGACTGTGGTATCGTGTATTTGTGCAGTTATGAAAGAAAATTTATGTATTTTGAAATATAAACTTCTCCGAATTTTTCTTTTACTCTCTTACTGAGGGACATGTATTTCTCAATCGCCTATGCCTGAATAAATCCCGCACAACCTGAAATCCGCTTGAAAATGAGGCGTTTCGTGGTTCGGTATACGGGGGCTGGTTGCATCAAAACACTCAATTAATTCGATGTAATACAGATATTACATAGAGCGTGACGACGTATTTTGTTAGCATCCTTAAGGTTTAAATATCTTGCTAAAACCTTTCCTACGAATATTTTTTAGCTCTATGATGGTTGAACTGAAATCGTCCTTCCCTCTTTGATATGCGTCGGGATAATTTGGTGGAAAGTAAAATGTAGTAATTTGTTTAAGAGATAATTTATAACGATATCCAACTGTATTGTTACAACGGACACTGATTTTATTGATCCTCTTTTGATAAACCACGGTCCCTTTTAAGAAACCAAGTCGTTCCTCTTTTTGTGATTTTACCTAGGTATTGTATGCTTGAAACGAAGACTTCATAGGTATCGAACACACTTAAAACAAATCATGGAAATGAGGTGAAGAATTGCCGTGAAACTTTTGTATTTACTTTTGATCACTAGTGAATCCTGAATTTTAAGCTCCTACGATTAGAAAAGTTGTATAATCCCAAATTCGAAATACCTCTTGCTGGAAATTTAATTTTTTCCTTTTTAGTTAGTTGATATAAAATTTATTAAAAACGTTTTTGTTTTATTTATTTTTTAAATTTCAGCCTTTATAATTTTTTTCATTAAATAATAAAATAATAAACATTTTCTTAAAACTGAAAATTGGAATGCAGAGTTCGTCCGTAAATCAAGCATACTGCCATCTTTATTTGTCAATTTCGTCATTGTTTACCGGTTTGAAAACATCTATATGAATATGCGAGTGGGGCTAATATAAAAATTATTAAAAATAGTTGTCACTTTAAGAAGGCTCCATCGGTAACTTTTGTTTGGTTTGCGATTTTGTATTAATTTGTCTAATTTTGGATTAATATAAAAAAGTATGTTAAAATCATAAGTAATTAATTCGTTCGTCAGAAAAGCAAATCAAGAAAGATATGAATTCTGTGGAGAGTGGCAAGGATGATAAGATTGGAAATAAGGACTTATTATTATGAAATATTCCAAAGTTGAAGCAAGATTATAATGACGAAATCATTAAACCTCATGGAATAACGGAAAATCACGAGTTAATTGAAATTTTGGCTTCTGCCAATTAAGGCATATTTGCCAAGGAATTTACTTTTTGATGTAATCTTTAAAGTTACAATATTTAATCCTTGACATCTTGTATGATGTGGCTGGCAGTTAATTACGCACTATCTTACATATATTTTTCCAGTTCTGTGTGAGACGCTGACGTCACCAATGGCACTTTTTAATGCATTTTTAACATACTTCCCGATTAGATGGAAGGTTGAAATTTCGCAGGCATGTTTAATTCAGATATAAAATTTAAATGACCAAAAAAATACGAAAAAAGACCCGGGATTAACTCCAGGGGGGCGATTTCCATTTCCCGTAAGATAACACGTAAAAAGCTACTTTTAAAGTGTAGGCTTTTATTCCTTTGGAAATTAAAATTAGAAAAAATTGACGTACGATCTTCAAATTTAAACTATGTTTTAGGAAAATTAATGAAGTTTCTTATTCTATTAATCTTTTTCCGTCTACCGTTCGAAATTTCTCATATTAAAAATTAAAATCACATATTTTGGGGAAATATCGGGTTTTAAACGGGATGTTGCCTTGCCGACCACATTTGCTCAACTTCGAGAATCAACTGTTGTCACAACCCGCATGCGTGTAATATATACGAGTGCATAGATTGCCTTAAATTATCGTACGATTTTTTGCGAAATTACATAATCCTAATGAGACTGGGATTTAGTTTGGATTCTTTTGCTTATATAAACGATTATATAGATGTAGAGTGTGAGAGAGGGGGATGTGGGAAAGGAGATAGGAAGTAAGGGATATAGAATGGAAGGTACATAGAGAGTAACGGAGGTATAGAATTAGAAAAGGACAGAAGGAAAGAGATAAAGAGGGAGAGCTATGGGTTGGGACAGGAGGGAATGAGAGAGAGGGGAGGTGAGACAAAAGAGTGGCAGAGAGGGATAGATAGATAATCGTCTTTATTCGGACGAAATTTAGACCATAAGGTCCATTCTTACATTTAACCCTTCGTCAATATAATAAATACAAGAAATGGTAAAGTAAGATATTACAATACGCATTACATAAACAGTATATACCTAAATCATACAGAGTAAAAGAATATAAAATTGAAGACAGATTAGAGATTGTGGGGAAAACCTAGGTAAAGCAGACATGTCCTCCCTAGTAAAACCCACGCAGGAAAACACCCACTGAGAAGGGGGGTGTGAAAAACCTGCGAAAACCCTAGATAGTGTACATATGATAATATAATAGTACAACATTAAATAGAAAGGAGTATGTACAGTAAGTGTTCGTATATACAGCGTCGTGGTTACCGTCATAAAAAATACATATATAGGTAATAACGAGGGAGGGAATATTATTAATCATTTATTATTATTACTTCCTTTTTGACAAGGGGCTCATCATTTACTGATTTTTCGTATCGAAATCAAATATGTTTGGAATAATTTTATCATAATCCCGTCATATTTTAGGGCAATTGCGCTAGTTCATAATAAAAATAGATAACGGCGGAGGCTACGACGTAGATTAGCATTGGAAAAAATATAAGCTTTTTCTCCTAATCCGTAATTTAAATATTTAGAGCATTACAAAGAATGAAATAATTACACATAGTCTACTGATGATAAGACTCGAAATACGCATTGAGGCGTCCTATAAATCGTGATAGAATTTGAGTGAGTGTGTGACAGAGTGCGGTGTGTGTTGACGTCTATAAAGTCCCTGTCGTGGTGGAAAGGCTCCAACCTTGGGATGCTATTGATAAATTCCCATAAACCAGAGAGGGGGTGTTGTTTCTCCATTTTCCCTCTCTTTTACGAATTGTTATTTTCCCCTTTCTCCTTTATCTTTTTAGTGCTTTTCGTCATTGCTGGAAAGCACTATTATCTTCGTGATGTCCGTCCGTACGCATATATCAGGGAAGAATTGGCTGAACCGATTTCAGCCAAATTTGGTACATAGAATATTAAAATAAATTAATGACCAAAATGGCATATTTGGACCGGATCGACTCTACAGGGGTGCCACAATTTCAAAGTTAAACTTTTCGGTAATTATGAATTTGGAAGGAATTGGCTCTACCGATTTCAATGAGATTTTGTAGGAATGAGGCGTGTAACATAAAAAAAAACAAAATCAAGATGTTTTATGTAGATATAGAAAGCAGGGCTGCCAAATTACAAGAAATAAAAAACATTGTTTTTACACATATTTGTGTTGAAATGTCTACACCAATTTGAACCAAATTATAATATTTATAATTTACACATACATAAATTACCATAACAGCATATTTTAACTGAATCATCCAAACAGGGGTGCCACAATTACAAATTAAATTCTTTTATTAATTATGGAGTTGGAAGGAATTGGTCGAACGGATTTCAATTTAATTTTGTTTATAAGATTTATACAACATACCATAATGAAATCAAGATGTTTAAAGCTGAGTTAAAGAGCAGGGCTACCACAATAAAAAGTAAAATAATATTTTTTTTGCACGTAATTATAGAGAACTGTTGGCATGGATTTTAACCAAATATGATGTATATAGTCTTTATATAAATAAATAACAAAATTATTATATTCAAACCGGATCGATCAAACAGGGCTATCACAATATCAGAGTTAGAATTTGTCTGTAACTATTAATTTCTAAAGTATTGGCTGAACGGATTTCAAAGAAATTTCTTTTGTAGGAAGAGTATAGAATGAAAAAACGAAATAAACATGTTTATAACGGATATAAAAAGCAGGGTTGCCACAATAAAAGAAAAAATAATTTTCTGATTTCAAAGCAAATATATTAGTATACGATTATACTACGGCGAATTTAACGAAAAGCACTTCTGTACCAGGGTAAATCCGTGTACAGCCCTACTTGCTAGTGCTTTTCGTCATTGCTGAAAAGCGCTATTATCTTCGTGATGTCCGTCCGCACGCATATGTCAGGGAAGAATTGGCTGAACTGGTTTAAACTAAATTTGGTAAATAGAATACTCACATAAATTAATGACCAAAATGGTATTTTTGGACCGGATCGACTCAGCAGGGTTTCCACAATTGCAAAGTTAACCTTTTCGGTAATTATGAATTAGGAAGGAATTGCACCAACCGATTTCAACGGAATATTGTATGACGTAGGTGTACAACATAAAAAAACAAAATCAAGATTTTTAGTATAGATATAGAAAGCAGGGCTACCACAACACAAGAAAAAAAAATTTACACGAATTTATGTTGAACTCTCCTCATCAATTTTAACCAAATATAATATTTATAGTGCACACATATATACAAAAACATATTAGCATATTTAGACCGAATAAGCCAAACGGGTGCCACAGTTACAAATTAAACTCTTTCAGTAATTAAGGCTTTGGAACGAATTGACTGAATGGATTTAATTTAATTTTGTATATAAGAATTGTACAATACACCATAATAAAACTAAGATGTTTAAAGCGGAGCAAATGAGCAGGGCTACCACAGTAAAAAATTTAATATTATTTCTTTTACACGTATTTATAGATAACTGATCTTATGGATTTTAACCAAATAGAGTATATATTATCTTCATTAAAATAAATAACCAAAATATAAATTTCCAACCGGGTCGACTAGACAGGGCTACCACAATATCAAGGTTAGAATTTTTCTGTAAGTATGAATTTGGAAGGTATTGGCTGAACGGATTTAAAAGTAAATTCGTTTGTAGGGAGAGTATAGAATGGGGAAACGAAATGAATATGTTTAGAACGTATAAAAAAGCAGGGCTGCCACTATACAAGGAAAAATAATTTTATGATTTCAAAGCAAATACATCAGTAAACGATTATACTCTAAATAATTAAATTACGGCCTGAAAGAAAAACTATATTTTTTTATTTTTCCAATAATACGCTCTATTTGCAATCAGGCGTGGATTTGTAGTACGCCATCTCCCGTGTAAATGTAACCTTGTTACAAAATTTCAAACCCCTTCTCTCTCGTTTCCGCCATCCATTACTCAGAGCGCCTCCAGGCCATTGCTGCAACACTAGTCAAAACGTAATCGCTATAAAATAAAAAGGTAAACTGGGTTCTTGATGCTGCGCCGTTCCCTTAACGTGATTGTTCCGCGTATAAAACAAAGCAATTCGAAGACATAATGTTTAGATGCGGTAGAAATGGTTTTCAAATGGAACGCGAAAAATTTCCTCTGAATCCTTTTCGGGTGAAGTTAATGGATGTGATTTCGGATAATTATTTTCTAATCGTTACTCCGAAGTTTTAAAATTCTCGATTCCATTCACTTACTTTGAAATTCATTAAAACCTTCGAAAACAATTATTCATACAAACTCGCAAAGATAAATTAATTTTCTAAACTTCGTTTGCGTCTCGTGGTTGGTTACAAGCATCATCATCGCGGCGATGTAAAAATTGTGGGTTACGATTTTTGGATCGTAACTTTTCATTAATATTAACGTTTTGATAGCGTTAAATCGTTCCTCGTCTTTCATACCTTTCGCTCACCATCCTTTTTTCGAGATACAATTTCCACGAAGTCGTTTTAAGAGTCTGGCGGTGTAAGTTTTCTCCCCTTACTTGTTTTCACTTCTTAAAAAGAAGAGCGTCTTTCATTATTTTTTAAGTAAGTGTATTTCGAAAATGTACATACTTAGGCGAGTTTCAACTCTCGCTTCGGGAGTTGCGGCAACGGCACGAAAATATAATCGGATCGCCATTTCCACACATCCTTAACCGAAAGGATTTTATTTGTATCGCCTTAAGGTATCGCTTAAAAATTAACCACGCTCGATGAATTACGCCGACTAGAGATTTCAACGCCCAAAACTGAAGGCTTATGAGTTACTAAGATACGAATTGTGATGTCTTACTTATTTTAAGTCTCGATAGCCACCATGCCGTGCTGCGCAACTGTTTTCTAATCATATCCTATGTCGATGCATCTTGACGCGTAATGATCAACGATAGATACATAAGAATCACAGTCGTGCCAGAAAGCCTTCCAGCCAAATATTGTCTTCATTTACAGCACCAGAAAGAGAAATCTATTTTTCAAACAACTTTCTCGCTAGAAACTCCAAGTATTCCGCCGAGGTGTTTATACTTTTTCCACATTCGGGTATTTAGAACATTATTTGAAAAAATCTAACGTGGAAACCTAAAATATGTTGACTACCTTTTCTCTCGAACAGTTAAAAAACCTTTCAAACAAATTCAAACTGTAACCATTTAAAACGGCCTCGTCAGAGGGGCGGCTAGCGCGTCGGGCTCCCAATGCTAGGGTCGCGGGCCTTGGTCATGGTTGTGTGTCGTCTATTGTTACTGTTTCCACTGTAAAATGGCTGCCAGAGCTGTATTAATTACTGAATTAATAAATTAAATTAATTTAATTAATTACTGAATAAATAAATTAAAAAAAAACAATTTATATTGCAATTCATATGCTGTGTGCTTTAGTGAGATTACTTTTTTGGAAATGAAATGGCTTCCAGCGAAGTTTGGGGGTAGATATTTCAGTTGCAAAATAGGCTTTTCGACGTCTTCTTTCCTCGACTATTTGCTGCCATTTTAAAACAAATAATTTCGTGCTAGAGACCTACTTTTGATGTTAAAAATCACAGCTTCTCAATTCTTTTTCTCCGCACCACTCCGTCTCCTCTTCACTCCCCCATCCTCTCCTCTGCTTTCATCCTCTACTTTCCCTCGCAGGATATGGAGACATTTCTCTTGACTCCTATATATGCCATGGCCACTCTCGTCTTCCTCCTCGACGTGCTATTGATCACTTGCTTTTCAAGACTCTAATGTTTGTACCTCTTCTGTTACTTTTAAGAGCTCTTTAGTTTATTAGCCAATATTCATTTCTGAATTTATTTTTTAAAGTTTTATCATCCGTTTTTGCTTAACTGGTATTATTTACAGGGTGTAAAATGCCTGAATTTTATAAAAAAGGTGGTTGAACAGGCTGTACCACGAGTTTTTAATATAAGAGATAAAAATATACGATGGGGATTGAATGGTAAAACGAATGTTGAGATTCAGAGCATGTTAATTTTCTTCCTCACAGCAGTAGAAGCTGGCAGGATATTTTAACTCATTCGGAAGATCGATATAATTTTTGTTCTCTCATAATTAGTAATTTTTTATCTACGATTCTCAAAATTCTGATATACAACTGGGCGTGGACAAAAGCTGCCAGTTGAGCCGAAATATCATCTTCTTGCGTTCTTTCCCCTTGTGACTAATTCATTATCGCTGAAATGTCAATTTTATTGGAAATTTACGTCATTTACAAAGCATGGGTTATTTCTTCAGGAAGAACTGATTAAGATTGATTGGGATATACTATGGCTTAGTGAGGTAAGAAAAAAGGATAAGATCTCGTAGAATTGAAGAATTGGTGTAATTTTTCTTATCTTGACACAAATACAAAAGCTTTGCTGTTAGCGAAAAATTGAAAATCGACGGCGATGAATTGCGCACAGTTTCTTAGGTCTGTTGAATCATAGACTTGGAGCGATAATTTACCAGATTCTATCCCAAAATTGTTTCTATTTCACCCGACGCGTCATCAATGAGCCTTCCGAGGGTTTCGCCCGAAAGCGGTACTCCGGTTACCTCCTTTACTGCCTCGATTCCTATCATAGAACGCTGGTGAAATAAGTGTTTCCCCGATGGTGTGTTTTTTTCGCTTTGGCAATTGACTAAGCAACATTGTAACTCTGTTTGAAACTTTTACACACGTGTTCATTAAGGCGCTTTGCTTAAGTTCTGCTCCTGTAAACGTTTTAAATACCTTACCGAGATAAAGAGGGTTTTTAGTAGAAAGAGGACACTTTAATAAGGTGTTGATGGTAATGGCTTTCCAAACCACGAAAATTCGTAGGCCAAGT
Source organism: Tanypteryx hageni (assembly GCA_028673005.1). Classification (NCBI taxonomy): domain Eukaryota; kingdom Metazoa; phylum Arthropoda; class Insecta; order Odonata; family Petaluridae; genus Tanypteryx; species Tanypteryx hageni. The sequence continues at coordinate 115,137,857 of CM054116.1, forward strand.
GTTCTTCTATATCAGGGATGGCGAACCTTTTTCAATGAGCGTGTCACATTTTATCATTCGACTTTACAAAATATGCTCCGCGTGTCACATTGTAAATTCCAAATACTTAGCGATTATTATTTCAACCATTCTCATGTTTTTTGCCATTTACTATTACATATTATTAAATAAACTGTTGTTGTCCAAATATAATATATTGAAAAATTATTCTTTTAAATATTTAATTTACACCTTTTTTCTTTGAAAACTATGGTGAATTGTTTGAACAAATTCTGACATAATAAACGCATGATTAAATTATTTCATAATATAATATCTACAACAATACACTATTTACAGAAATAATTTTATATTCCTTCATGTTCTTTTGCAAAGGCTTACTTCACAAGCATACGTTGACCCAAGTATCGTTAAAAGAGCTTTCGCCAATTTTTTCATTGCCATAAATGAATCAGGTAAAGAGTTCCATTCTGAGAGAATTAAATTATAAACTTTCATTTCCTCTGATAATTTTTCAGTCCCTTCATTGTCGCAGTAACTTTTCCCTAACTTAACATTTAGCTCCACGAATTTATTGCTCCATAAAAAACTGTTTTGGAACTCAATTCCATCTCTAAATTATCGATGTCAGGTCATTCGAAGAAAGTCAATTGAAGGTCTTCAAATTGGATCGTATGTGGCAATATCATGAACTTTAATGTTGTCTCCACTTCAAGAAATTGATTAAATCTTTCCATAAGTATTTTCTTTGTATCTCTTATCAAAGAGGTGTACTTTTTCAAAATATCAATCTAACTTTTCCATCATCAGTGAAAAAAGGCGATGTTGCAAGATGCTTCTTAAGTGAAGGAAAGTACTTTAAATTTTCAGTCGCGAAGTCCTTTTCAAATACTTCAAGCTTCTTCTCAAAAGCTTTAATATGTTTGTACATTCTTAATACAACCTGACCTCGGACTTTAAGTTTTACATTAAGTTCATTGAAATGTTGCATGAAATCGCAAAAAACATTAAATCGTTTTACCAGTTCGTATCTGTAAGCTCTGGAAAATCTTGTCCTCTAAAAACAATGTTACTTCGTCTAAGACGCTAACAAAACGATTCAAAACTTTACCGCGACTCAACCATCAGAGTCTATTGTACATAAGTAATCCTGAAAATGGAGATTAAACTTCATCTAAAAGTTTTGCAAACTCGTTTATTAGTAGCATGACCAGAAATAAAATTAACAATTTTTGTCACTACAGAAATCAAATTTCAAAGTGAATTTAAACTTTTTTCACACAAAGTGCTCCCTGGTGTATTATGCAATGAAATTGAAGCAAAGGGCATTGAATTTCTTTTGAAATTAATTGAACAAATCCAACATGTTTGCCAATCATACTTGGAGCTCCATCGGTTGTTACCGACACAATATTTTTTAAGTTGATCCCATTTCTTTAAATTATTTTTTAATTCATTAATAATATCGCATCCTGTGTTTTTCCCGGCCATGACATTAATTTAACTAATTCCTCCCTCATTATATTTTTAAAGGAGAATCTGACAATAACCAAAAGTTGCATCCGTACTTTCATCCAAACAAAGGAAAACATTTCTGCAGATTTTAAATCCGTTAGCAGTTGATTTGTAGCGTCTTTGTTTAAAAGCAAAATTCGGTCTTTTACGGTGTTCCTACTAATAGACAATTCTTTAATAAGATTCATTATCTACTCCTTATCCGCTTGCTTGTTCTCATTCTTCCGAGTGAAGATACCAGATAATCCTGTGAAAGGACATTGCTATTGTTTCGCTATTGAACTGCTATTTGCACCGTCCGGGCGCGCCCCCGTTTAGATCATTGTCGAGAAAAGAGTGGAGCACTTTGGGAGAAACCCATGCCAGCGGGCGAGCGGAGGGACTCTTTTGGGTTTTCCTGTTTTCCCCGCATACAAGCTAAACTTTAGAGCTTAGAAATTCAGATACTCTTCCGTGTCGTGCTAAAGACCTTGGCGTGTCACTCTGTGACACGCGTGTCAGCGGTTCGTCATCCTTGTTCTATTTAGATTTAGTCGCGGATGTGCTTTTTCCGACCAAAAATTTGTCTAAGTCACACTCAGCCCTTAACTGCAAAACCAATATAAAATTTTTGAAATGTTATCACTAAGCACTTTTAACACGTATATAAATCAACATAATAGTTATTATTTTTCACACCATGCACGTTGATGGGCTATTATCGAACGCTGGCACTACTAGACGAACCACGGAAGTGAACCACAGGAGCTCACCTATTCGCAAAGTATTCCTTTTGCTGAAGATAGCGATTTTTATTTATTTTTTTCAATCTTTCACCTTGAATACGAGAATATTAACTAATGAGAAAATAATTGAAATGCAATTTACATGGTGAAACTAAACTGCTGTTTTAATCAGTTAGGATGATTGTTTCTTAACTGCCCACAGCGTAAAGGTAAGCTTGCATAAAACCCTCGAATTTTTTTGTAAACTATAGTGGAAAACTAGAAAATTTTAATGTTCCAATATCGTAATATCACTATTTATTACTCAAAAACCGTGTAGAACACATTCCCTGAAACCGATATGAATTCAAGGCTGTTGGACTAAGTGCCCGTGTTTCTTATATACGACTAGGGGGCTCTGCCCCTTACTGCTACCTCTCGCTTACCCCCGGCCTCCGCTCGGCTTTCAATGAGGTCACCAACTGCGCTATCTACAATTCGTCGGTGACTGCGTAAAGAATTTCCGAAAACGTCAGTGGGCAGTAAGGTCTACTTTTTTATGTAATGGAGAGATATATACATAAGAGAAGATTTGTCATCAGTTAGCAATATAATACATTGTGAAAGGTAGCGACAGTTTATACAATAGGTAACGAAACATCTCCTCTCACGCTTAAATCTACCGATAGTATACCTGCAACTCAATCACCTACTCGAACAATTTTATGGCGATGGTGTGTCGCATTTCATTTCTCCTTGCCCTTCGACTCTGTTCCATTTATTCACTTGAGATTCCGCCAAGAGGTATTTTAATTGCTGTTATTTTTTCGCCAGTTGGCCATGGAACCTGGACATTTCCTGTCGTATTTTAATTTTTCTTTTTATTTTAGACGCTGTGTTTGTTTATGCGTAAGATTAAAAAACAGCATTGCTGTCATATCGTAACGTAATTGCAGATTAATATTATCAAGATTTTACGGCATCGATCCTGGTTCGCACGTTTTAGGACTGTTCCTCGATCTGAAGCAGTTCTTCGAGGTGTGTGTTTATTTATTTCTTAAACATATTTTCTATTTACATGTCAGACCCGGAATTTAGAAAACCGGCTAGTTTTACATTTAAAAGCATCATTCTGACAATCCGGTTAGATTACCAGGAAAACGAGGTTTCCATTATTTATTGCCCTGTAGCCTAATGTTGACTTTCGTTTTTTCCCGCACTAAATGAAATATAAAGGCAGTAAGCGATATCTTTGATTTTGCGCGAGCAATTAACAAAACTTATGTATGAATTCTTTTTATCACGCGAGAAAAATTATCTCACACATACAACGGCGGCGTCTAATGGGAAATCTGGCCCAGCACATTAGCGCCATTTTGTGGAAAATTCGTAATTCATAAATCCGGAAAATCGAGATATCCGGCAACGTCTTTGTTGCGAGCGTACAAGTTTTATAAGGCTCCGCCTCTTCCGAATTAACTATTGTAGTAAACTTATATACTGGCAACGCGTCTCCAACTACTTCCAAAATATTGACACATTTAAGCATTCTTTACGTGTTAAAAACAAGATATTCAGATCATTTTGGTAAATATCGGATTGAATATAATTTAATTTCAATTCGCATGCTTCATTTAAGAGAATGAATTTTAATAGAAAAGAATGATTTTGTTTAAGAGTTATGCCGTAAGTTGTGCTGGACTTTCAATTATTGTAGTCACTTTCCTTATGTCAGTTGAATACTGATCCTTTCTAACGATAAAAATCATTCCGCTTCACATAGAGTACTCATATTATCTTACAATTAGTTATTGTAATTAAAACATGGTTGACGAAATACAAATTTAGTTTTATGTAAAGCACCAAACCAATGGTTAGAAATTTATTTCCAACTTTGACAAAATAATGGAATGGGAAAATCTTGTTTAATATTACATTTCCGCTACAGAAATCTTTAGTCCTATTTAGCCTTAGGGTTCCTCATAAAAATTTCCGTCTTAAATATTAACTTAATCCCAAAACATTGATGCTCATAAGTTAGCATTATATTTGTCATAGCATAAATTTATAATCTTAGGATAAAGAAATCTAGAATTTCTATCAGGCATTGAAAAATGGACGGTACCGGAAGATAAAACGATTAAGGATGTCGCATGCGGTAAAAAATGATTTCATCAGATTCCTATCCACAGAAGTAGCCATCCTTGAAGTTGGGTGGGTTATCGGAGAGAGAACCTCTCGTCAAGGACAAGCTGCGAACTTGAGCGCTCATTTTGCCAGTCCCGGAATAATATCAATGCGTAGATGTGCCTATTTAAGTGCAAACTGCGTGATGTTCTTTTAGTGCCACTATAAGAAAGAACGAAAATGTTAATTTGCCAACTGATCTTCGACCGGTTTACGTAAATGTTTCACATACTGTTACATTCTATCTAGAGTTAGGTAAGTAATTTTTTCTTTTTTTCCTCTATTCAGCCTCATTTTTTCTTTGAATCATTTATTCGAATTTAAACAACATGATCACTTTTAACCTCTATTTAAATATAGACATCCATTAACAACAATATTTTAATATTAAGGCCATATATTTACAAGTAAAGAAAGAGCTGCTGAAGTGGGCGGACAAACTGCGAGAAAGTGCACAACGAGACAATGCTGAATTGGTTGAAGTGCACAACGAGACAATGCTGTATTGGTTGAAGTGCACAACGAAACAATGCTGAATTGGTTGGCGAAAAAACAAAATTTCTCTCTACTTTCGTTCAGGACTGTGAGGGCAGCCTATTCTACGAGGCGAGCCACATCGGCGGTCGCGAATTCTACGGCGGGCCGTATTGCTATTTGTCAATGCTTCGGCGGGCTGGATTAGACTTTGAATCGGACGTTAAGTAGAGATTCAAAGGTATCTTATCGATAGAAATTGTCTAAATTAGGTTTTTACGGTTAACATTTCAATATCAACTGTGTAATTGTCGTAATTTGAATCTATATGTTATGGATTTGTGTGTTAAATTTTACGGATCTCTTTTTAATCATAACTTCGTGGGCCCTAGGTTGCTCACCAGTAGTTTAGGAGAAGTTAGGGTGTCAGGCAGACAGAAAAACTGACAAACGAGCTGACTAATGTGCACAACGATTTGCGAAAAAACGAAGTCTTTATCTGCTTTCGTTTAGGAGTCAGACAGACGGACAAGCCGACCACATAAGCGGATGTTTTTGAAAAACAAACCGCTGAAAATGAAGCTCCTTTAAGGTGTGCCCAGAACAGGTTTTGCAGACCTTTTTGATACATTATATTTGTAGTCGCTCTTTTTTTATGTAAAACGTGAAGGCCATTTGGATAGCTAACTAGGAAATTCAACGTTTAGCTGGCCATCTGGGAAGCAGTCTTTCCTCAAATCTATTCCAACATCTTCTGGTGGCTGATTCTAAACTTTATTCATGGCCATCGCAAAACGGGGTTTAACTGGAAGCTACATATGTATTTTAAAACTCAAATGGTATTCTTTTGTGTTCATTTGTAATTCTAGGGATTAAAACAGTTTCAGCTGCTACGCATCCGATTAATATTGAGGTTTCTAACACGTAGTTTTTTTTAACTAACGATTTTCATAAGGGTGGCATTGCACAATTTTGGGTCATCCAAGTTTCTCAACGTCATAAAAGGTGTTCCAAATTCGAGCTAGCATATGTGAACGGCATTCCAGGTGGCTCTATAGAATAAAAACTTCTACTGGATTAATTATGGCTTGGCCTTGATTTATCATAGAATCTAAAGGAGATTTTTCCATTATAATATCGGTAGTTTTCTTACACTCCGGCAGATGGTTTATAAAGCCCTTCTGAAACTTTCCCCAATATGAAATTCTCTTTTTCCTCAGATTTGTTTTGTAGTTATATGTTCTGCTTTATTTGTATAGATTGAAACACGTTAGGTAGGCGTTTGAGGCATATAAAAAATATCTTCCCATTAATAACTAGTATAGCTTTTGTTGGTGTAAGAAATACATAAATACATAAACGGCGCCTACTCCCACTTATGTGAGCTTTACTTATGAAATAAGTTTTTCATAGAAATGATAAAGGCTTCAAAATCAACTTTCATGAAAGAGTCGAGTGATAAGTTCCAATTATTTTGCGTCAAAATTACTTAGTTTTCACTTATACTCTATTCAAGAGCACGCACTTAAAAAGTCTCAAGTATTTCCATTAGCCACATCAAGGTTACGAAAAAACTAGATGGGCATTTTGAATACAAAGCAGCAGCAGCAAAAGAACTTTTAGAACATACTTTGTTTTGGCTATTGGAAATACATGAGATAAGTACTTTTTTAAGTGCTTGTTGTTGAATGTTTTCTGCCATAAGACCAGCTCATTAATTCTCTGTAGACTTGTTCTCTACTTTATAAATCGTGGCAACTTTTATTTAAAAATAAAATAAGAAAGTTGCATGAATCTTTTGAACGCGTTTAATAGGCTGCAGCGGCCATGTAAGTCTTCGTAACGTCACGTTGGGTTCCGCGTAAGCTAAAATGACACTGAATTTTAGAACATTTGTCTTCCTGTTCATTTACGACCACTTCAAAATGTCACGGCCTCGGGTCCAAGCGAAAAAGTAATCGATTCAGATCCATCTATAAGGTAAGTAATTAGAACAGCATTCACGAAGGTAAATTGTTAAATGCAACTGTATGGTATCAAAAGGTATTCTTGCTCCTAATCTTCCATGTCTCAGATTCTTTGGGAATCCTTTTAAATTCGTAGAAATACGGCTTTTGGTAAGCAAAGTAAATGACCCTATTCACCCGACGAAAGGGGGTGAATCGGGTCAGGCGAAGGGTGAAAAGGGTTAGCCAGAAAATTAGCCGACAATGAAAGCAAACAAGAAAAAATATATTAATGCCCCACTGAGCAATTATTTAAGAAGGTATTGTGCCAAAATACATAGTACAATACAATACATAAGAAAACTAACTTATGCATAGGTTAAAGACAAGGGTCTAAGCTCATTTTCCGCAAATAAATGTTTTCATGCCTTTTGCTCCAACGCCAGCTTCATGATATCACTCTCTGTTTGTTCGCTGGCACTGTATCCAATCACCTCTTTTCGCAGATTTTGTGTCAGAATTGTGTAATTGGCAAAATTGGCACTTATCATCTTCTTCACTAATTCGTTCCTCATCAGATGGTTTGTCCTCATATTCACTATGATCGCTGTCACTTTCTATAATAATCTACCTAACGCTTTCTGGCTGTTTCCACTTTCTTAGCTTCTTCTTTGTACACTGCCTAGCGTTTCAAATCAGCAATAAATTCTGGAGAGGTTAGAACACAGGTTTTTTGCTTTGGTCTTCCCTTTTTGGCGGCTTTTGTAACTTTTGTGGGAGTCAGTAACAAGTCCTGAAAAGAAGTGGACGGGCCGTCATCGTCAGAAGTAAGATCGGCTTCAAGATTTTTCGTAGGGCTCTTAGTTGCTGTTGACGCTTGATATGGTAGTGAGGGTAGTAATTCGTGATCTTCAACGACATTTAAATACAGGGGGAAGATTCCGGTCGAAGATAATCCACTCTCGGCGATAGCTGGTGTTGCTGCTTTGGACCATGCCGCTTTAAAAATTTCGCCAAAATTTAGTATCGTTATCTTCCTTTCACCCACAGTGCGATGAACGAAATTGTTACTGGCTTCATTGCAATAAGCTTTTAAAGGTTTGAAGAACGACCGGTCCAACGATTGTAGTCTATGAGTGGTGTGACTGGGAAGGCAAACAATGGAGTATTGCTCACAAAATTGTAGAACCTGAATACTTTTGTGAGAAGATTGGCCATTGAGGATAAGAACTCCGTATATGAGAGAGTAAAAATAAAAGAAATTATTTCCCTGTCTTATTTTACGTTCAAAACGTTGACCCGATTCATCCGACAATAGCTAACCCGAATCGCCCGCTTTTACAAAGAAATTAAAATCAGAGGTTGGCAACACTGCCGTGAATATTGTGAGATTGCAAGTACAGATTAGAATAGTGGAAGACGTGTGCTTAACGCAGAATGTTTATTTTCCTCCGCTGCACGGTGTTTCTATTACAAAATCACAACTTGGAACTTCCAAAAATAAGAATTCACAAATTTGCACGCGAAGCTTACCTTGTTCATCCTAGAAACAAGCTGTAGAATGACGAAACCAAGTGAAACTATCTCTATCTTGCAGGACAACGCTACTATAAGGTTCCACTCGTTGCCTACAAAGTGCAGCAGCTCTCGGGGTTCAGCTATCTGGTCTCTAAGGCGCCATAACTTAAGTTTGACCCGATTTACTCCCAACCCTATTCACCCGCACTTACCATATTTTTTAGTTTTAATGCGATGAATGGAGTTGTGGTTAAGATATTTTACACTTTAAGGTTCACTAGCGACAGCGCGGTCTTCAATTGCAAATAATGTGCAATTATAGGGTACATTTTACTTTCTCATATACGTAGTATGTTAGTCAAGTATTAATAATCGTGAAAAAAATTCGACTTCGAGATTTTGATGGAAATACACGTTTTAGGTGTCCCTGATTCCATAAAAGTGGTTTTCGCCATGTCTGTCTCTCTGTCGGTCTGTTCGCTGTTCTAGAGCCCTAACGCGTAAATAAAATCAAATAATATCTCGTATTTGTGCAATATATCATATTTTGCAGATCCTTTTTTCATAAAAATGATATTGCAAAAAAATGAAGGGTAGTTTATTCTTGGCGATTTAAAAAAAATATTTTATTTACTCAAAAATGGCTCCAGAGAATTCGATCAAAATCAATCCATCCAATTGTACAGCCTGCGGTCACAAATAATACTAACTAAGCCATATGCCCCAAAAAATTACTAAATATCGACCAGTAGCATTAAAATGTACGCTAAATTTCGGTTAACTTTGATTTATAAGCGTTTTTATTTTATAAGCATTCACAGTCGACCAAACGTATACACGTATATGAGAAAGTTTGCGCAATGTATATTGCGCCGTTTATTTTGGATTGGAGCGAGAATTTTGTCCGCTGATGTTTTATGGAACAATTTTATGGCGATGGTGTCGCACGTTACATTTCTCCTTGTCCTTCGATCCTGTTATAATTTTTTCTTTGTGGCTCCATCAGCCGGTATTCCATTTACTATAATTTTTTTAGTCCACATTTTGGGGATTTTTCTTAGGGTAAGTTTGTCAGAGTTATTTCGCTTCGTTTCTTATTACTTTCTTATTCGTGCCTTCATTTACCCGGCTGGAAGAACTTCACTGTTTTCAAATACGGCATGAGAGACTGAAACGGCAAAATAACCACAGCATTTATGAGACTTTAACGAAAAGAACTTATTTACTATTTGTAATAAGCAATCGCGATATATTATTTTACAGGCGGAAATGTTTTTCCTCAAGGTTAGGGGCGCGTGCTTGACGCAGTTCGCAGCTTGTCGAGCAGGTTACCTTTTGACGGTCTGGGTCGAAAACGAACCCTCCCATACCCACATTTCCTCCATCACGTGTTAAACGCGGGGAAAAAAGAAAACTAAAAAAATGGTGAAAAAAAACTTTACGACAACCAGTCCGAATGCGTATTTATAAAGGCCTCTTTTAACGACTTATTCATTCCTCGTACATTTTTCATTCTAAATAAATCTGTTATAAAAGACAGACAATAGAAAAATAGTCTTTCGTAATTCCACGAAAGGTTCTACTTTCCACGGCCCGTGTTTCGTCGCAGTGCGGCCTAGGTTGGCAACGTAACAGCCTCAAAGGACGAGGAAGTCGGCGTCTATTAAGAAAACGAAAAACACGCGAAGAGGACGAGAGGTGGAATGGAGGCGTAAAACGAATGAGTAATATATATTTCTGCGTTGGCAGAGAAGCGACTGGTACAGGTAAGGGGCGAGAAGGACATGGAAAAAGAAAACTTTTTCGGCGGGATTCTCTGTTTTCAATTTATTTTCTGTTTTCGATCTATCTTTTTCCTCCTGAGAAACGGAAACCTCCAAACTCGAGTGAAAAATTTAGGCTGAGACGAAGTGTAAAGATATGGAGTCATTTTTTCTGGGTTTAAGAATCGAGGGAGGTTTCATTTCCAAATGGCGCAAAAGAGATGGATTTTTATCCCAAATCAATTTCCTCACTGGTATGCGTTTTACCACATTTTCGGGATAAAAATCAGGAGGCGAGGGTTGAGCTCCTTCTAGCAGGATGTGGAGTGGAACGGATGAGAGCCAGGGCTCCAGAAATACGCTCGCCCACTCGCCACGGGCGAGTTAAAGAAGGAAAGTGGCGTGTAGATGTTTAGCCCAACCCACCACGAAATGAATTATGGGCGATTGGATTTTGTCATGTGGCGAGTAGGTTTTTAGTTGTATTTTTGGGCCCTGGATGAGACTGAGGAACGTACGAGTGATCCGGGAGTTCGGTCTGGCCGGAATGAAGTGGGAGGGCGATGGGAGGAGAAGTATATAGATAGGGCGTGTAGAGTTTAAGGGACAGTCCGCTTCTTACATTGTAACGAAGGTGGAGGAGGGGTGTTAGGGTGCAGTGGAGAGCTCACTGCGTCATCGGGGAAGTTGCGGACTGAGTAAGAGCCCCGAGGAAGGTTTTACCTTCAATTCAATCGCCATACCTATCCCATAAATCGATATTCCGGCATACGGGGATGCGATCCCCACCACCACGGTCTTACCGGTTCTTACCGGTTGATGATCGAGGAAACTGTTGTATCCGTGTCGTCTGCCCTCGGCTGAGTCGATTGTTTGACTGGTTGCCTCTCACTTTTAGGATCGCGGGTTAGAATCATCCCGTGTGTGTGGTCGGATACGATCGTCTTGGTTATTGTAAAAGGCTCTGAAGTATTGTTTATGGGATGATGGTATATAAAAGGATAGAGTCACATAAAAACTAATGCAATCCAAATGCGCATTTTAGATACGAAGAAGCCGTCTTCAGTGTTACTTCCCCTTTCGTTGGTTCTAAAAGATGCCACGATGGAATTTTACCTGATTCTACACAAAAATCCTCGTGGGTTCTATCGTCTCCATTATTTTTCGTCCTCTCCTCCTATGGATGGCAGCCGGCGTCCGAAATGCACGTTAACCATGCTTTCGAATCCTTCAGGGAAGTGAATACTGGGAAGAGAGAAGGATAGAGATAGAGAGAATGGAAGTGGAACGGGAAGGTTGTGGAGGGGTTTGAGGGAAGGGCGCGGAGCCGATCGGATACTTGGCCTCTCCAAAGGAAAACTTTTATCACTTGCTCTTTACAGGTGCAGGAATATATATGTTTGAATGTAAATGTATTTAAATCAGAATATTGCCAAATAAAATTTCATCTAGCTTAGGGAATGGCTCGAATGTTAGAGAGATAAACGTCTTTATTAGGGCGAAATTTGGACCATAAGATCCATTCTTAAATTTAGAGAAACTCCATGATAATCAGACTAGAAAATTTATTTTCTGTAATTGTCTATACCTTCCAGAAAATATCTTGACAACTAGTGAATGATAGAGACGTTCTATAAGCTTCTAAAATACGCTAGCAGGAGACAAAGCTCCATAAATGTGTAGGCATTCTCAAAAATATGTCAAGCTGACGGTGCGAGATGAAATAGAACAATAGCGAACAAAGAGCCTCGGATTGCCTATGGCCTATTTAGTACGCGTAAAGGACAGCAGCAACATTCGGAAATCGATTGCGTGGGAAGTTAATTTTCTGTTATGATATATTAAGTGCGAGTGAAATGTTTGTCGCTCATCCTCTCTTTGCTACAAATTGCAACTTTTTGTTTCTTTTGAGATTTTCGTATAGTTTCGATCCTACGCAGTGAAATTGTGCGTGTCAGCGAACGGAAATCGCCCGAAAAGCAGCGTCACCTCCGGGTCGTTGCACAAGCCGGCGATCGCTCATAACAATCAGCTCTATCGGTCGGAATAAACTTAGTTTCCGTGCCGCTTCGGTCAGGTGCCATCCGTTCGAACAATAGAACTGTTACTATCGCTATAATGGAGCGAATCGCAAATCTGTGGTTTTCACTGAACACAACCGCGATAATCTATCCCTCTCGCGCAACACCGATCTATCTATCCCTTTCTCTCTCTTCCCATGTCTATGTCAAATGTTCTTGCTAATTCTGGCTCTTACTCGCCTTCCCGAAACGCGCTCTCTCTCCAAACTACAACCACCTTCCTTCCGGCGTTGTCAATCTCAGCCAAGAATCGCTCCTTCGGTTCTCCTCCGCGACCCGTGGGAACCGTAGAATGGAAGGATGCACCGAAGACGGCTATTCCCGACGGCATAACCCTCCAATCTTCCCCTCCTCACCCTTTCCTCTCGTCTATATCCCGTCACCCACTCCACTCCTTCCTCTTTCTCTCTCCTTTTGGACGACACTCCCTTCGCGACTAATACTCATTTTTTTACACAAGACATTTCTCCACCGCGTAAAGCCTGGGTGTGGATGGTGGTTCCTTTTCCGCCCCTCACCAACCTCTCCCCACTCAATTAATTCCATCTATACTCTCTCCATTTCTAGGAAGGTTTTTTTACCGGACCAGAGAGCGAAGAGGAAAGCGGCGACCTTCTCGAAGAGTAGAGAAAGACGGTCAGTGGGGTGTATGAAGAAACGATAGGAATGGGATAATTGGGGAATAGAGAGAGAGAGAGAAAAGGCTTAGATAAGAAAAAGAGAGGAAGGGAGAGGGATGGAGGGAAAGAGAGAGGGAAGGAGTGAGAGAGAGGGGGAGGGAGAGAGAGGGAGGGAGAGAGAGAGAGAGAGGGAGAGAGAGGGAGGGAGAGAGAGGGAAGGAGAGAGAGAGGGAGGGAGAGAGAGAGGGAGGGAGAGAAGGAGGGAGGAAGAGAAGGACGGAGGGAGAGACAGAGGGAGGGAGAGAGACAGGGAGGAAGACAGAGGGAGGGATAGAGAGGGAGAGAGAGAGGGAGGGAGAGAGAGGGGGAGGGAAAGAGAGAGGGAGGGCGAGAGAGAGGGCGGGAGAGAGAGAGAGGGCGTGAGAGAGAGAGGGCGGGAGAGAGAGAGGGAGGGGAAGAGATAGGGAGGGTGAAAGAGAGGGGGGGAAAGTTAGGGATGGAGAGAGATAGGGAAGACAGAGGGAGGGATAGAGAGGGAGAGAGAGGGAAAGAGAGAGAGGGCGGGAAAGAGAGAGAGGGCGTGAGAGAGAGAGAGAGAGAGGGCGGGAGAGAGAGAGGGAGGGGAAGAGATAGGGAAGGAGAAAGAGAGGGGGGGAAGAGAGTTAGGGATGGAGAGAGATAGGGAAGTAGAGAGAAAGGGAGAGAGGGAGGGAGGAAAGCGGAGAGAAAGAGGCATATGAAGGGAGATAGGTGAAGGAGAGAGGAAAAAATGTCAGAGAAAGGGTAGGAGAAAGAAAAGTAGTGGTTGATCGTAAGTGGGATGACGAGGAGGGATTTGAGGGCAATGCAGGCCCATGGTAGAGTGGTATGGGGCGCTGGTGAGAGTGAGGGATAAAGAGAGGGAGAGGCCGCGAAGGAGAGAGTGAGGGGGGAAGATAGATGTGTGACTGATACGGAGAGAGTGAGTGAGTAGAAGGTGATGAGGTTCGATAGGTGAGGTGGAAGGGGGAGGAGTTGCGAAGGAGGGAGGGGTAGAGCGTGAATGGGGATGGGGCAGTGATTTCAACGGGCGGCGGAAGGCGTGATATGACCCGTGGAGATGGGTTAGGGGAGTAGGGGAGGTAAAGTCTCCAGAGGAGGGTTCGGGGGGAGGAGGCCCAGAGAAAGCTTCTTTCGCCGCGGCGTTTGTGAACGAGACCAGAGACTTTTCTCCGAGCGTTCTAAACCCGTGGCCGTGGATTGCTTTGGAGTCACTCGGAGAGATCGGTAGCTAAGCGGAGGAGACGTGCGCCTTTCGGACATCATTCACCGCGGAGGATTTCGTCGGGTTGGGAAGAGAGACTTGTGATATTCTCCATCGCCTGTATTCCCGTTCCCCTTCGATAGGTGGTTGCGTGGACTCGATATTTTTCTCGAAGTGCGAGAGAAGTGTGGTTGTTTCGGGGCTTCCGTCTGCGAAAGGAGGAGATTCGCTCTAATCAACGAATGAACTAGGGTGGGGGAGAAGAAGATATTAAAAATCTTACACTTTGCTTGCCGTGCGCGTTGTGCAGTCGGGGTTCTCGACGTTAATTCGAACCTTTAGTGGCCGCCGTGTTGTTTTTAATCCTACCGAGAAATCACTTTCGACGCATCTTCTCGAATGCTGAGTTATCTCCATGGAATCGAAATCGTTGCTAAGAAAAAGATAGCAGTAAAAAGGGTAACCTTTATTTGGCGCTTTTGTGCGTAAAATATCGCCGATACCAAAAACAATTCAATTTCTTACCCGTAACGTCGAAGTTTGGGAAGGAGACTAAGGGTTTAGTTCGGTCACGCGAATGGATGCCGCAGGGGAGACTTTATTTTTGAAGAAAAATGATAAAGAATAGATAGTAACTTCAATTTTTATTTTCGTCCGGAGAAGATAATACTTCTTCCATCGATTTGAATCTCCGAATCCTTAACGTACTGATTTTGGGGAAAAACTAGTCGCCATGGGAACTAGAAGCGGACGGACTCCGAGCCACGGCCTTCTACTTGTCGTGTGCGTCGCCCTGTGCGCGCAGCTCTGCGGATCGGAGACCATCATCGCACCGGTGGGCAACTCCACTGAGGAAGGCATTTTGGGAAGAGACGGGGCCGCGGGCGACGAGGCGTCTTCTTGGTCATCGCACGGTTCCCTCGAGAAGCTTTTGGACATCTTCGACATGGAGAGACTCGGAGAGCGGCTCTCCGGGGATGAGGGCAACCAGTCCCTACTGGGGGCGGAGTGCAGGGCGCACTGGAGGACGTTCGCCAAGGCGATAAAGGCTGGAGAAACATGGGCCATCAAGAGTGAGTATTAAACGAGAAATGGTTATAAAAACTAAATTTTAATAATTAACTTTTATATTATATGAAAAATTTACTCCTTTGTCCGGAGAATAGTACAAATCTAAAGTTGGCAGCTCAACTGCATCATATTGAAAAAAGCTTGCAAACAATATTTCTGCTTTGCTAAAATAATTCCTTTTCTCATACTGTTAAGAGGGTAGCTGGCGCAGGATGTAAGATGACGGTTTTCAAGAATCAAGGTTCTTAGGATCAAATCCCAATTTTGGCAAGAGTTTTTCTTAGTAAATCATGGTCGCAGTTTTAATGCTAAGTCATAGGAAACGTTCTTACACGTATAGAAATATAATAGGCAAATTAATATAAATATTATTGAAAAGGGTTTGCGTACTTGCAGCTCTGAGGGAGAGAGGTGCGGAGCTTTGGAAGTTCACAGAGATGGTTGACGTTTTTGGGCTTTCGAGATTGTTATAGGAGTTAAATAGGTTTATTCTGATGTTTAACTAGGCGGGTTCCTGAAGTTCTTACGTTTCCTGTCTCAATAAAGACCGTACATTTAGGTTTTTAGTGAATCTTTTGCTCGTTAATACAAAACACTCGTTTATACTGAATACACTTAATTTCTTTTCGAAAGCGTAAGTGTATATTGGTTTCTATGTCGATTTCGTCATGTCAAACCAAGAAAATTTAACTCCCTTGAAGCTTCCATTTACGACGCTTTACAGTGCATATATTTGAAAGAAAGGAAAAGCGGGAGGACTGTCAGTAATTTTTCCGCAACAAGAAAAAATTTTCGCACCAAAAAAAACTCTTTTAGATACATTTCTTAAAACTTGATCAAAGTCTTTGATTCCCCATAAATTATGAGTATCTATTTTCTATCTCTTTCATTGTGCCTGCGGGTCTTATTTCAAGCAAAATTCCCCCGTAGACTTTATTCCTCAATTTAAATATCCTCCACTTACTCAAGCATTCCTTTCGGAGAACTTGGAAAGCGTAGCTCATAAAAAACGCTGTTGCTTTGGGCGTGCCTCTGTTGCGCATCTCGTTACTCGATCCGTTGTTTGCGTCGTCGACGCATCGCGGATCATATTGCGTTCACTCCAAAGCACGTCGACGCGAGGCGAGCGCGCGTGCGTGCGTGCGGACGGACGGACGGCATTTCCGCTTTCTCTCTCACTTTCACCCCCGCCAGGAATGCATCTGGGCACTTGCTTTTCTGCGGAATCTGCGGCATAAATTCCTTCCGACGCGTTGGTGTGTCGAAGCGAGCGGATTTCTCGGCCGGGAGTCCATTGTTATCTGGGGGAATACTGGATCACTGGATGAGGGATCTCTTGTTTACTATCCGTTTGCGCGGTCCAATATCTTTGGACGGGGCGTCGGGAAGAAGGATGACTGTGCGAGTTCATTTGTTTACTATGGCCAATTTTCACCGCTGTCGGGAGTAGACGTTAAATTCCTTCCTTCCTGTCCACCTCTTCCTCTCTATTTCCCTCTCTCCCTTTCTCTGTATCTCTCCCACCACTCTCTCAATCTCTTCTGTTTGGTTACGTCGGACCCCTGAATCAGCATTTTGAGAGTTCTTTGTCTTCATGGTGAGTTTTTGTTTATCCATTTCTCTCGATTTGATTTCTGACATGAAGTGAGTGTTTTGTTTACCGAATAAGATGTTCCCGCACTTTTATATTTCCTATTTTTTAAATGATATACACACACCGCACTGTGCGTTTTCAATTAATTACTTTTAACATCCTTTTAGCTAGCGTCGCGAGGGCGGCTTCAATTTCATCACAAGTTACCCTTTAATTATATTCCTTGTTTTCTTTTCTTCTCGTTACAAGAAAGTATCACAAATAAATGGACAAATGAATAAATGGGTAAATAGTCGCACAAATTCAATTGACACACAAAATATTTTTGTTTGTATTTGAAATCGAAATGGATCCTAAGGTTAATTACCATACTGTCCATTTCCATGAATTTTAAAAATTTGGATTTTTTTGCGCGAACTCTGCTTCGGAGCCATAAAACGATCAATTCGAGAATAGTCGAGGGAGGTTCAAGTGGCGTGTTCTAAAACAAAAAGAGATAAAAACGTTAAGTGTGCCGCTTTGCGATAATTGTAATTCAGGAAGTTGGCTCGCTTCCTCGCTGTAGGCATGCTCCCGTTTTCTCTTAGTTATAAAAAAAGAAAATATATTCTGCGAGTTACGGTTCGCGACCGAAATTTGACGTTTACATAAAATCCGCCCTCGAAATGAAAATGACAATTCTCTCCTTTTCGCGAATATCCAAAATCTGGAAATTACGGCGAATTGCAATTTTTGTAATTTCTCAGAGGTTATACAACGCTCACAAACGCAAATTCTTGAAATCGAGGGGAAAATAAACGCACGATAAATAGTATAGTAATACTGCGGCGTCTCTTCGCTCAAATTCTCAGGTCGTAGAGAGAGAGAGAGATACGACTCAGCGAACGTCGAAGTGACGGTTAAACATTGACTCTCGTAAAAAAATCGATTCGAATGGATATCTACGGGAATTTTCACAAGTTGGTTACTCGCGTTGGATTGCGACCAAAAAGAAATAGGATGGAGTTGGCGAGGATGATGCTGGCGGTCCGCATGGACGCTCTTGCGTGATCTCTTTACTCCCTAGTGATTTTTAAACTACTTCCTGCACCGTATGCGTTCCTAACTTCGTTAAAAATGCCGGAGAATAGTTGTAGCCCATATTTTGTACGAGGCATAATGGTATCGAGAGCCTCTGTATTCTTTAGCAATTTTAATGATGCGCTCTTTGCATTTTTTCGAAAAATTAATTAAAGATTCGTAACTTTCTTCAATTTTAACAAAACTTACTTTTTTCGGCAGCTTAATTAGTGGTTACGTTCATGAGTGAACGAGGAGAAAGTTGAGAGCGGTGTGTAATCGTCGAAATGTTACAGAACAGCAAGAAGACTACATTTATTGAGCACTAGAAATTGTACGATGATTTCTCTTCATTATAATGTGATCGCTGCTTTGAAAATATGCGAATAAAAGAGTCACTGAAGCTAAAGGATAAAGTTTGTTGATGAAACGCGACTTAAGTTTTTAATTCTTTGAACAATATAGTCGAGTTACCAGTGAAGCACGATTTCTGGCTACTTACACCAACCAGTCTCAGGAGTCGATTAATTAAAGCTCGTCGATAGGTTGAAATGAAAAATTCAGATGAGAAAAAATACATTCAAATCCATCTAGGAATTTAAAAACCCAATTGTTTAATTGTAACCGCTAAATTTTTCTCGTGTTATTTTTTTGAAAACTTTTGCTGCTTAATGATCCTTGTATTGGTTGATGATGACCAATTAATTTCGCGAACTTGGTTGCATCTTAAAAAAATATAAATCTTCGTGATAGTAATGCGCAGTAGCGATTTGTCAGAATTTCGTCAATTTATCTTAGTTTAAGATACCAGTACGCCCCGTTTGTTGGTAAAATTTTGCCATTCCACAGAATCACAAACGCTTATCGTTACACCAAATTACTATTTAGTTTAATTAGTGAAGTTTAATGAGCATAGACGTTTCGTGCTTTCATTTCTTTCCTCCAATGATTTTTTATCTAACCCTGATGGTCGCGCCAGAGTAGGAAATTTTGTCCGATCCGGTCCTCCAGAACACGCTGCGGAAAAAACAAGAGTTGTAAAGGCGAAGGTCAGAGAATATATTGCCCTTCTCAGCTGAAGGACGCCTGGATACGAGTCGGGGAATTTCGAAAAGTTGCGTCTATCGATACTATAGATCAGGGGTGGCCAACCTGCGGCTCTTTGAGAGTTGATATGCGGCTCTTTGAGAGTTGATATGCGGCTCTTTGAAACTTTGGCTGCCTTACGCAGAATTATATAAATATATATGACAAATTTATTTTGTCCTATCATTAAATTTTACTGCGGCTCTTCGGTGAGGTCCATTGCACTATTGTGGCAGTATTCGGCTCTCGAACAATAATTCTCCATTTCTCCTGTTATTGTTAATTTGAGGAAAATGTTTTTAAAAAATTAACGAAGAGTAGTTTCAATCGTGCAGATGAATCAGCGACGCAAAATGCTGCGCTATATGGTTTACTTTCTCTCATCATATATGTCACCCTCTTTCGTGACGTTCTGCCGCACGAAGGCGCTCGGATGACTTATTCTAACCTCACCTACCCATGAACTATCCAATACCACACGGTAGTTTTCGTACTTATTCTATAATTATGTTTGACCTTTCTGCTCGGCTCCCACATCGGGCGAAAGCTTTTCTCTCTTGTTAGAATCAAGATCATTGCTACGTTGTTTGGGCCTACATCGCGTGCTCTTGTCAAGGAGAGGACTCATTGTTATTTTCTATTGCTCCGTATGATTACCAAAATTCAGTATCTCTTTCAGATTCAGCATAATTTTACCTTCGTATCACTGGGAGAGAGAAATCGCAAATGAAACTTACGATTTCGAATACTTAACTTTTCCTCTTCTACGAAAATTTCTTTGACGGTTGGTATTTCTAGCCGAAACGAAAGCTCGGCAAAAATACGCAGTAAAACGTTTCGAAAACAAGACTTTTATTCGCACCTGAAACCTGAAAGCGACAATCTCACTGGTATTTATTAATCTTATTGTGGAAACTCAAAAATAGGCATTCTAAAATGGTTTACAGGGAAATTCGGAATCGATTCAAATTCCATCGGCCAAGAAACCAAGATTAGTTATTTCTTCCTTCTTACCGTCCAGAGTTCGTATCTCTCTCCCAGATAATTTTTTATCTTTCCAATTTTGTAATTCCGATGTCATTAAAACGAGAAAAGGGAATCGCTCACTAATTTTGTCGAACCAATCCTAATTTCGTCTTGTTTGTTTGAATGCCCAGTCAATTCGCCTCTCTTACAGCACAAATGGGTATCTCAGAGTAGTGCAATGAATAACCGGGGAGGGAGGAGGGAAACCCGGTGCTGGCATTTGCCTGCTCTTACGAAGAACACCAGGGGGGCCAACAGCTTAACGCCCCTTCCGAAGGACGGAACAGCTGAATTTGCGCGGTTTCCTCAAACTACGCAAACAGGGGGCCGGGTGACCTTGAGAAAAATCCTACTCGCGCAGGATTCGTACCCGATGACTTTTTCAAGCATCGGGCGAGTAGCAGCCAGCGTCCTAACCACTACACCACCGGCACCCCCTTAATTTCGTCTTACAAGTCAACAGCTCTCAATGAGATGCAATGCATCGGATAAGTGACTCTTGGCGACGCGGTGGAACTATAATAAAAATACACCACGCGCAAACGACGAGGCTTGTAAATAAAGACGCATGAGAACTTCCTCTTGTTTCCTTGAGATACACTTATCACCCTCCGCTTCTATAAATATTGTTCCATTCAGGTTCCGTTACGAAATCCGTCGTCAACAGTTATCCCGCAAATTTCCATTCGAAGTACTGGTGGCAGGGCGCGCGGCAATTAGTCCCTAGCCGCAGGGCCGGATTTAAGTTGTTGGCGCCCATGGGCACTGTATTCCTGTGCGCCTTTTTCTCTATAAAAATATAATAAAAATATAAAAATAATACACGATACTGAAAACAGTTGTGAAAAACTTTTCCATTGTAGTCAAATTCTGTCGTCCCTCAGATATTTTGCGCCTTTTATGATTAGACACATTTCATAATTTGATACATTTCATAATTTTGTGCTTTCACACTTAGAGTTAGGCGCCTTTTATAATTTGGCGCCCTAGGCAGTTGTCTATGTTTCCGATGCGTAAATCCGGCACTGCCTAGCCGTTGTTCGCGTCCCAGAATATATTCTTGGGTTGCATGCATAACTGTGCATGGAGGTATTCTCCTTCGGGGGTATCATTAGCTGAAAATCCATCCATCCATGTTGTGCTTGAAACGGGGAGGGTTCAACGCGCTCGATAAAATTAGCGTTGGAAGCGATATATTTAGCTTGATTATTTAGTTATGAATGTAATGGTAATTGAATTTTGATAGAATATCTATTTTTGGAGGTTAGACTATATAAACGCATCCGTTTTATGGTTACAGTAGATATCTGGAACATCACATTCAAGACATAAGGTGAGATCGATTATTATTATTCATTTCTCAGAAGCGGTTGTACGTTATATATGAACTTTGGACGAAATTATATTACGCGAAGGCCAATAGCATTCACAGATTTCAGAGAAATATCTAAAACAATAAAAAAACTCGATTTTTCCCATTCTCCTCTTATGAAAGGGTCAAACCTTACATCAGTTAGTGAAAGTCTTCTCAGCCTTGGCGTCCGTAAAAATGAATTCCTCTACCATTAACATCTTCGACAAAACATCAAATCAAAACTTCTTTTTTTCATAAATAAGCGTCCCGGTAGAAGTAATTTGCACATTCCGAAAAAATGCTAACGTTGGCTTTCTAAGACCATCAGTTTTCGTCTTTTTTTCTTCCATAATTCTTTATCTAATTATTCTCCTTTTTGTTACTTATTTTCATGTTTGCTAATAATATAATTTTATCGTAGGTGTGAATTTGTTACTGTATTATAGCATTGCTTTTAGGTATTTGAACCATATGTACAAATAGGTTATTAAAAATGAAAGGGGACACAAGTTTTAGAAAATCGTGTTGGAATGAATTCAGTAAAAGATTTTCAAATTTATCAAATATACTTTTTTGAATTCCAAATTCTAAATCATTCAAGTGAAAAGAAAGTGATTTCGTAGTCAGAAGACTTTCATCTTTTCTTTCATTTTGTGAATCTCGGTAAGAAATTTCTTACGATATCAGTATCGCCAGAACATGTCTATTAACCGGCACGCTCTATTAAAATCGTTGGAAATTGTCTCCACCGAGCTTATGTAACGATTTTGCTTCCGTGTTAAGATCAGGAGAATGCTTTCTTCGGTTCATTTGCGAAATGCTTTTCCGCTTTGGCAATCTCAAGTGACAGAAAAACAGGCCATTTCTTTGCACCCGATTGATTTCAACAGCTGGGAAATATCTTCCGATTCCTTTCTTTGGAGCGTTAGCTATATATGTGCGCGGAATTTGATTTTTTTTGTCGGAATTCATATATGTAATTAGTGTGTGTACAAATGTTCGCAAATATGCGTGAATGCATGTTTATAAATTGACTTTACCTACGACTCCAAGGTCTGTCGATACGGATCGCATACAAATCCAAGGTGAAATTAATTATTAACTATTAAAACGTCGAAATGTTTGCGTGCACGCACGGCGTTAAAATTTAAGCTGTCACGTCACATTGATTACTCGTGACTCACATGTGTCAAGATAGCCAGCCGATCTCCGCGAGAGAAGATAAAGATCATCGAATAGTAAAAATATTTATTTGAATCGGATGAGTTGAAGGGAGAAGTTACTCTGCCCGAAATCGTTTTCTGCAGCTTTTTACGGACTTTTCATTTCGCAACGGAAAGCGAGATTTTCAGGGTTGGCGAACAGCGACATCATTTTATCGAGATATCCATCAGACGATTTGTTATGTTTTTAAGGGATTCATGAAAACAGCTTTAAATTGATTTCGCAATACAAAAATATTACACCGTCTTATTTTATTCACTAGTGCTAAAATGTATCTTATGTCACTCGTGGTTGACAAATCTATTTTTACCGAATGCATTTAGTTTTTTTTACAACATTTAAATTTAAAATTTCCCTATTGATTATAATTGTCGTCGCAACGACATCTTCATTAAGATATTACGAAATTATTTTATAGGTGTGACATACATTCATGGCTTGGCATAAAAACTTGCTTATTTACTCCATAAAAAGAGAAATTGACGTGGAAAAGACTTTAAAAATGCACGTATATGGTTGTTCGAAGGTAAAAATACATTTATTTATATATATTTCAAAATTTACAAAAAACGTGTCGGGCGCGGTCCAACGATATTTTCTGTCTGGAAAAAAATTTAAAAATTGCGCGCTTATTGCGAAGGATGAAACGATAAAATGTAAAGAAGATGACCAGTGGGTGTAAAGCAAATAATATATCCGCCTCAATAGTTTCATTTTAAGATTGAGGAATATCCTTTGATGAAGTCCATGTCGCCATCTTTGTAACGATATACAAAAGACTGAAAAAAATACTCCCGCTAAGAATTGGTGTCAATCAAATATTAGCGCATTTTATCGCTCTACGATGCTTCTTAATGTTAAATTGTTCCAAATCTGAATTACTTGCTGTATGATATTGACCATAAATCAAAGTGTAATCGTTTAAATCGCTATATGCAAAGTATTTCTAAAAATGCTGTTAAAAACTTTATAACAAGAAGTGTGTCAAGGAAGAAATAATTCTTGAGCGAGACCGAGGAAAGAACCGAGAGACAACCCTAGAGATAGTAATGCGAAGAGAAAGAGGGTGGTAGATAGGAAGAAGAAAAGCCGAAGAGAAAGGGGAAGATTGAGTTAATGCGAGAGAAAGTCTAGAATAATCTGCAAAACGGTAAATAGGAAAACTTGACCGAAGTTATTTCGCATCGAAAGTTTTTTCTCATTGGAAATAACAGAGAAAGGGAAGAGTATGACGTAACGAAGAAGTATTTATTCGCGAATTCGCCCGTAATGTAAATTTCTATTCCTATTTCATTTTATGAAGCACGTTAATTGTTCAACGAAAAAGCGGAGAGTAATGATTTTATCTTGCAGCGTAAAGCTTCCGCATTCCCCATGTAATGTCATAAAATGACAACTTCAGAGTTTATATGTCAGGGAAAGATGTAAGAAAATCTTTCATTCTTTAAAGTAGAATGACAACTTCTTTCTTATTCTTAGTTATTGATAAATCGGATTCACTGAATTTTGTTCCCGTCTCTCATCTTAAAAGTCTGGATGATTCAATTTATTTATAATTACTGCAGCGCAATACGCTCGTAATTTGTCTTTACATACTGTATAAACTTTAAGGTTTACATTGTAATTCGTGGACATCATTCATGGAATCATACTGTACGTCGATGATGACAGTAAATTTGGATTGTATCTTATGGACATAGATTTGATTTTAGATAATAACTCAGCATAGCCAAGAAATGTTTTAGTAGGTCCTATTTCACCGACGAGTTAAAAGCAGTTTGTACTTTTGTACAATATGTTCAAGTGTTTTTTTTTAATTTCTGTAAATGATACCCTATTAATAATAATTTCTATTCCTTTTCGTTTTCTCTTTCATTCCTTCTCTCTCTCTCTCGCTTATTCTTCCTAAAGTTTCTCTTAGTTTTAAAACTCGAGTTTTACTGGCAGCTTGCACGGAATTGCATCCTACCACAAATGATGACGGTTCCGTCGATTCTGCCTATATGAACCATTTAATGTGTCGCGACCAGATAATTTCGATTTTATTTTACGTCTCCTACTAGGTGCACCGAACACGCTCCTTGCGACCGTGACTGGAATCACTATCGTGCATTCTCTAAATGGCATCGCCATCCCCCGTCTACGTTGCCCAAACCACGTCCCAGATTCCTCTCCTCAGTGGGTTTACGTCGTCGGAACCGCGTTACCGAGAATACTTCGCCGTCGTTCTAAAGAGTAGAGCGACGACTTAATGTGATCCCCTGCGTCCTTCCTCTCCCGATAGGCTGGGCTCCAATCTCCGAATAGATTTATCTCGCTTTTGGTTGCCTCGCGCGGGGCGATTATTGGAGCAATCCTCGAGTTCCGTGAGGGCCGTTTCGGAGAGTATTCGGGTCTATAGAATTTCTATCCCTTCCAGCCTTATCTAACTTCCCTCTCTCTCCCCTCGGACCTTACTCCTCCCTCCCTCCTCACTTCCCCCTTCTCACTCTCCACCGACCGACTTCGAGAAAGGTGCCCGGCGACTTTCACCCCGTGCCCTCAACTACGCTTTCAATGTCTGGGACGACGTGTGTTCTCTAGCACGGCCGCACTCCGCCGCAGCACCACCTACCTACCCACCACTTCGTCCTCCACCGAAAAATCTTACTCGTTTTCTGTCCTCGCGTTGTTGACCGCTCAGCTGAGGGAGAGAGAGAGAAAATAAAGCAAGATCGACGCCCCGATAGGAGAGCGTCCGCTATAGGAAAAGTGAAGAGAGCCGCGTGCTTTCCATCGCGTGGCAGAAGAGATGCGCTCGTGAGGATGACCGGAGAGGAGAAAACAAGCAAACAGACAAACAAACGGTCTCCGACTTACAAACTCTCGTTGACGTCTTTTTCAGATCATTATTTTGTTTTTTCTTTTTAACGTGCGTGTCTCGTTGCAACGAGTCGACCATGAAATTGTTTGCAGATTTGCGTCATTTGAGTCGAGCGGGAGTTAAAAGGGTGAGAGGAATGCAGTGATGGAATCGGGAACTACTCTCTCACTTTCACGTTGCCTCACGGCCTAAGTGTATCTCTCTTTTTTCCCCACGGGGCGTTCGGAAATAAGTAGGGCATATGATTTTCGGATGCCACCTACCTGTTTTTTTCTTCTTTCGCCTCCTATTATTTTCCAGAGAATTTCCCAAATTCCGCGTTCCTTATCTCAGTCGTCTCTCTGCGTGCTCGGACTGAAAGATGAATTTGGTCACGCGTTTTAATTTTTTTTGCGATTTTTGAGCGAAAGTAAATTAATAATTAATTCGATTAATTCGATTAATTTTATCGAGGACTTCGGTGCATCGAAGTTCGTGATTGTCTTACTTTATCGCGTCCTCATTATTTTCGGGATGTGTACTACTCACCTCCTTAGCCTTTGTTATTCTTAAATCTAAATCGACGTCTCTGCTATATTAAGGTTAGGGAAGCGATATAATTAACCTTGAAGAATGTTCGAGTTCTCACTTGGTCCATGATGAAACTACGTTTAGTAAAGGATTTACGTTTAAGTATTGGATCCAAGATTACGTGAACAACCTAATTGGTCGAAAATGAAATTTGGAGACTACGGTGTACAGAATGAAATTAAAATAAAAACTCCCGAACCGTAAAATAATCCAGATGAGCACTCACACGTCAATAAGAAGAGAAAATAGAAAAAAATGAAAATTATACTTACAAATTTGCGGGACGATGGCCTACAGGGACCTGTTGTGGAAGACTAGCCTAAAGAAAAAAAGAAAGCCAAACACACACACACACGCACACACACTCGGAATCCGAGTTCGTGAGTGTGTGCTCATCTGGATTATTTTACAGTTCGGGAGTTTTTATTTTAATTCCAACCTAATTAGACGGCGACAGAAAGCACATCTCCGAAAAAAATTGAATCCACGTTTTAAGTGAAGATGTGTACGCATTTCGGAGCCGGTTTCTCGAAATACTCAAAAATAAAGTTTACGCAATTGTGGCATTAACCTTAATTTTTTTGGTAATGGAATTACAGAAACGTGTGCATTTATCTCACGCATTTGCCGGCATGCTCGGCCTTGATTCGTCCTTGAGCCACTCATCTGTGCCTCTGAGGTGGAAGCACGTGAGTTTCAGTTGTGCCTGTAAAATTATTGAGCCCTTTTATAATGGAAGATTGTTTTATTTTCCTAATTGGACTTGGCAACTTAAACAACGGTTCCCAAAGAATAAACATATGTTCTTATTATGGCTTTAAATGCTTGCAGCGCCAATATGAGCTATGTTTTTGTCGCAGGTAAATGAAATGAATGAAAAATTCGCACGCTCTGCTCCCCCCACCAAATGGTGGGAAAATGCGGCGAAGTTACTTCATTACCGAGTGAGAGTGTTATGCAGCTAATTTTTGGGACAAAATTTGAGTCCTTCGCTTTCATTTGAAGAAAAATTGTGAAACCCTCTTTGCGATGCGCAAAGTCATTCATCAACTCATAGGCTGAACGGCTGCACCCGTTTTTTCCCCAGAAGATGTCCTTTTATAGTTTGCCTTTCGAACGCTTTCTCTTGCGTTGGGCACAAGGAGTTTTACTGCAAACACTAATCCTTATTGTGATGCACTTCAAATACAGAAATGAATATAAGATGGATGATATATTTTTTTTTTGATGAAGATGACTTTGGGTTGATGCGTATATAATTTTCATTGAATAAAGTCTTCTTTAAACTTTTCTACGTCTATTTTCGATTTCTGTCGTTCGACTTTAAACATAGGTTTTTTGAGAAAGGATTGATTTTTTTATCAGCGCCGAGAGAGAATTCCTGCCTCAATTCCACTTTTGACGCTTCGGTGCTGTTCGTAAAGAGTAGGCTAATGCCGGCACCTGGTTTCCATCCTTCCTTGTGTGTGTGTGTGTTCGGTGTGAAAGGAGTTATGGCTAAAATAATCCAAGAGATTGATTAGCCATAAATACAAACCAACCATCCACTTGTGACACTGATGAGCAGAAATTTTAGAATCGTTAGGCACTTGTCGCTGAACCTAGTATTGTCCATAGTATTCTTTACGGGCAAAATGATAATCCATTATTTATTTATTTATTTATGTTTCGTTTAAAGTATCTTCTCAAACATTAACCCTAGAACTACTAAGCGATTCACCACCGTGGACTACCAAGGGGGGCCTCAGAGGCCCACCATCTAAAATACAATAAAAAGTCATTGTAATGTTTCTAACTCATTGTTATACATTTAAAAACATTATAGAAATACAGCTATACAATTTTAGTAATTTATTTGAAATTATATATACCCAAAGACAAATATTTACATTAGAACAATTCTTTTACATTCTTCCTCATCATGCTTTCAAGATCAGATTAATATTGCAGTAAGAATGTATTTACAGAAATAATAACAAATTGATTAGAAAAATGATTTGATCTGATTCATCTGACACAACAGTTTAAACAAATAGCGCACTTCACACTGCTTTCCACACATATGGTGCCCTATAAGTTAGGCTACCCACGTGTACAGGCATGTAGCCAATGACTAAATAATTTGCAGAAAATTGAAATAAGCATACATTGATGAGAAACTTTGGTTAATTATTTTACATAAGTGTCTGCACAATGTAATAAAATATCCAGCCTTTTCCTTTATTTATAAAAGAGAAAAATACGAAAAAATAAGTTGTGGGCCTCGGAGGCCCCCCCTTGGTAGTTCTAGGGTTAAGCCATAACTGATGGCTGTTACTTATAAGAAAGAAATTGTCACGACAATGTCTGTCAGCATTGAGTGTGGGAGAATTTATTGCTTTCTTCGCCTGTATTCTACGACCGTCTGGAAGGCGGCGAACCAGAAAGGCGACCTTAAAAATCGACGGCCAAAACATCTCGCCGCTTCGAAAGAGCCCAATCCCCCTCCGCTCTTCATCATTCTTCGGCTCTCTTTCTCCTTATCTTTCTTCATCGATTTCTCGATCGGCGAGACTTGATAACCCTTAAATTACCATAAAGAACTGCGGTAGCACGTGTATCGTGTAATTTTACGACCAACAGTGCCGATTTCGGCCGCTTGCGGCGTCGTCTGCGGAGAAAGTCCTCAAGCCAACAGATCGCGCGGGGGCGTTGCATTTCGGCGTCGCAGGAGAAAGTGTTCCTTCCCCTCTGCCCGCCCTCCCCACTGTTACGCTCCTTGCCTTGCCCCCTTTTGTCCCTCCCCCTTCTTGCCCTGCCCCTTCTTGCCCTAACCCCTCGCCCCTCCACCTTCCTGCCCCTCTCTTCTCCTACCAGCCCACTCTTCCTCCGCCTCCAAATCCCGTTAGAAGAAGTCGACCTCCAAACGGGCGACACTATTCTTTCGTTGTATTTACGTGAGGTGCGTCGACCGACGGAATGAAGCGATTGGAAGTCAATCCGAAAACAAGTAATGATATAAAAATGATTTTTTATAAATAACTTTAAATGAATTGACGTAATGCTATTTTCAATAACTTAGGTTACATTATTTAAAATATTTACACCGAACTTGTTTGAAGCATTTATATATTCATTCAGCACTTGTATATTCATATTTAATTCAGTAAAAAACCTACTATCGGCTGTCACGGGTGTATATTTACAAACTATTTCTCGTTTTCAATATAACCTAATGAAATCATACTATAATGGAGCAAGCGTGAGTTTGTCTGTCTGGATTCTGATTGACTGTCGAGAAGCGATAGACCTGCCTCTGGCGACAGAGAATCGCAATTCTATAATAACATAGCTCACTCACTGACACAAAACTCTTGTGTACTTCAAAAGGGCTAGAAATCTAAAATTTGACATGTAAGTAGGTCGAGTGGCAAAACCGACGAGAAAAATCGAAAATCAACAAAAAGTTAATATTTAAGGGGTCTTTTTAACCCCAATGTTCCATTTCAATACCCCATAAGAAAAGCATGGTATTCAATGCAAGGCTTTTTAAATTACTTAAAATTGGGACACGGATTCGCGAAAAGAATAGTTGTCTATGTGAAAAAAACGGAGATCTTAATTTTTGAAGGCAGAATTGAAATACATGCCGAATTAGCGTTAATATCTGCTTTTAATCGGAAAAAAGTGTGAATTTTTTCCTCTTTTCAACGATGGAAATCTTTCAATACTATGGCAGCGACCTCAATGCTTTTAAAGTGATCTGATATTATACGTTACGATTGCAGTGATTTAATGCTTTTAATGGAAATTAACGAATTACAGCGGCACTTCCATAACTCGAATCTCAAGGGAAAGTAAAAATTATTTGAGTCTTAGAAAACTCAAGTTATGGAAATATATTTTTAAATATTTGTATGTATACAGTGGAACTTCTATAACTCGAATCTCAAGGGAAAGCAAAAATTATTCGAGTTATAGAAAATTCGAGTTACGGAAATATATTTTTTCAGTTTTCTATAATCGAATTAACATCAAGTTTATTTCCATAAGCATATAAGTTAACTTATTCTAATTTTCAATATCATGCATATTATGAAAACATTATCCTCAATATTTTCTTCCGATAATATGTAAGATTTTACTGTATCAAAACCACTAACTGCATCACGCACTGTGATTGAGGGTATCATAGATAATTGCAATTCTCACGTACTACTGAAAGCAAAAACATGACGATTAAATTTGGGTTATCGACTGTAGGAAGGAGCTATAAGGGATCACAATAAGAGAAGCAACCCTGATAGCAGTGATGGTAAAACGTGAAAAGTATTTTAATGCTGTGTTTCGTAGTTTTTCGAGAAATTTTAACCTTTTTAAATTGTTAATGATAATGGCGTCATACCTATTTCTCGATATTTTTTATCCAAATATGCGCTAAAGGCATGGATGATGATGCCGTAATCTTAACATAAAATATCCTAATTTTTTCATAAATTTAATGTATAGGGTCTTAATAATGCAGTGCGATCTGAGTCACGAAACTTGAAATATGAAAACTTGGACACGAGTCGATTAACAGAGAATTTGGAAATTATGGATAGCTGCCTTAATTTCACGGAAAATTATAAATATACTGCTATTACTCATGGAATTTGTTATTTAATACATGTAGGTTCCACGTAACTGAAGTGCTATTGCCCTGGAGATCGCGTTGGTTTATTTATGAGTTTAGATCTTGGTGTAAGGTGATTTTTTTAAACGCTTGCAGTATGGAAGCACCGACTACTTGTGTGTGTGTATATATGTATATATATATATATATATATATATATATATATATATATATATATATATATATAACAGCTTACGGAAAAGGAAAGGTAAAATGGATATATGGATGTCAACAAGGTGTTGGGATAAGGAAACCCAGTGAACACTCACCAATCAGACGACTTCAGGTTGGCGAGGCCCCGGGGATGTCGAAGCGACACACGTAAAAGAACACTAAAACACAGAAACATCACAAACGTAGAAGCTTTCGGAACTATTCCTTCATCAGCTACAGAGAGAGAACTCTCGCCTCACCAACCTGAAGTCGTCTGATTGGTGAGTGTTCACTGGGTTTCCTCATCCCAACACCTTGTTGACATCCATATATATATATATATATATATATATATAGTGGACACTTACCAATTGGAGGACCAAGTTAAGTTAAGTTTATATATATATATATATATATATATATATATATATATATATATAAACTTAAGGAAAAGGAAAGGTAGTGATGAGGGTGGCAACATGGTGTTGAAGGAAGCCCAGTGGACACTTACCAATTTGAGGACCAAGTTGGCAGGCTGCTGGAGGCGTCAAAGAGACACACGTAAATAAACACGCACACAAAAACGAAAGCTTTTCGGGCATATGCCCTCATCAGCGATGGAGAGAGAGTGACTGAATATATATATATATATATATATATATATATATATATATATATATATATATATATATATAGTAGGCATGTTCATATAAAAGTTATTACTAAGCTTCGGCGTTTGGCAGCGCGGTGAAGCATTGGGAGAGTCGGTTAGTGAGCCTGTGGGTCGAGGGGGCGATACCGGCGAAAACAAAGGAAGGAAGAAAGCGGCCCTAGGAACTCGGAGGTATTGTGTGCAGTTTTGATTAAAATGTGAAAGTCTTAACGTCTGAATTTCCTCTTCGACAGCTGCGGTCGACGAGAATGAAAGTTTAAAAAAAATATTCGCGTTCCTTTTCTATTTTTCTGCAGCCGAATTTCGCGCACATGTGTCGAGCAAACTTTTGTGGGATCCAAGCGGCGGAGGAGCAAGAATAAGGCGGGTGAAAAAAAATACGTTTCGTGATACGGCGATTCCTGCAGCTGCGTGGGTTGATAAAAAATAACACATGGGAAAGCGACTTTTTTCGCTTTGGGCGAACGCTCTTTTGAGAGTCATGAACACTCATGGCTTTCAAGAATAAACACTCAGGTGCCTAAATAAAATTGAAAAATATGTGCTTAGGTATCTCCAATAGCCACAACGAGGTTTTGAAAAACCAGACGCCCATTTTGGTTACAATGCAGGCATCTTCAGTGGTGATTAATCGGATGTAAATTCTAAAAAATCTCCAATTAGAATCTACTTACGGTGAATCACCATTGAAGAAGGGTGAATTGTAGCCTAGATGCGCGTGTTTTTTCATAATCTTGTTATGGCTATTGGAGATACCTTATAAAAATAATGATTGATTAAATTTTTGTTGCTTAAGTGCTGAATTTGATTATAGTGATAAGGCGAACTCGTTAATTCTCATGTAAACTCGTCGCTTTTTACGGCGACAAAATTATATTGATTTAATTAGCCGGCAATCGATTATATAAAAGTGTGGCGTGTATTCAGACACGCATTGAAATGGTACAGAAAATGAATAAGAGATTTTACGGCGGAAATGAACGAAATATTTATCTTCCATCTCAGCATGCAGTCGGGAAAAAAATATTACTCATGAACTACTCCCTTTCCCGTCTCGCTTCGATTTCCCTTCCCCCTCCCTATCCCTCCTCTCCCCTCCCCTCCCTTTCTCTCCTACCTTTCTCTCCCTCCTCTTACCTCCATTTCTCTTCCTCCTTTCCCCTCCCTTTCTTTTTTCACTCTTTCTCTCTCTCCTCCCTTTCTCTCCCTCTTTTATTCTCTATTTCACTCCCTCCAGTGCGAGTTCACATTTTATATTTACGCTACAAAATTGTCCATTAAGGTACATGCGTCCGCATCTTAAAAACTGGTACTCTATGGGAAACAGATTTTTACATTTTATAGCGTGTACAGTAAGGCAGTTTTCAATTAATGGAGATGATTAGTCGTTTGGTGATTTATCGTCACAATTCAATTATTAACCTACTACATTAAATCTATGCTCCTTACTTTTTGAAATTATGCTTTCCGTTTCAATCTTCATTTTTTATTAGTATCTACATAATACCAGTTTTTATTTTTTCTTGTATTTTCGTTATTTTCAGAAAACGTTAAATATACTGTTATTAATTCCAGTATTCGTGAAATCAAATACCGAAATACCAGTTTTATTCTTCCCTAGTGGATTTTATTCCATGAATGTTTAAATTTTAAAGGTTCGAGACTCGGGCGTAACTTAGCGGTAAAACGACATACGAAGTCCCTAGTGGTTTTTTACCTTTTGCACCTCGCGTCCC
The DNA here is from genome assembly GCA_028673005.1 of Tanypteryx hageni. Lineage (NCBI taxonomy): Eukaryota > Metazoa > Arthropoda > Insecta > Odonata > Petaluridae > Tanypteryx > Tanypteryx hageni. The sequence continues at coordinate 115,170,971 of CM054116.1, forward strand.
ACCAGCCATTTTGCCAAAATATCCGGATCCCACCATGATAAAAACAAAACAAAAAAATCTTATCCTAAAAAGGGCATTTTCGCGTCAAATGCATTTTAATATTACATTAACCATTAGCGGAAATTTTTAAGGACCTTAAATATTGCACAGTTTTTTGAAATAAGTTTTATAATAATTATTTTCGAAACTTCGCGTCCCACTGCTTGAGAAACACTAACAATAAGTAGTCCATTACTTACTATCACCGATCCATTCACTTTTATCGAAACATTTCAATAAAAATACAACACATATAGCTCTTGAAATTCTGGTAAATATTTGTATTAAGATGCCACTTTAATCCCAAATGCTCTCTTTCCCTCTGCCCCCATCCACCCAACTTCCTTCCTCCCGCTCCGTGCTTTTATCTTTTTTTCGGAATCTTCACGAATTCCACATCTCGTTCAAATTCTCAATCGCACTCATTCTCTCTCCTCCCCCTCTCCTGCCGCCCTCATCCCACCTCCCTCGGCCCCGATCGCACTTTCCCTCCCCCCCTCCCCGTCTGCGCCTCCTCTCCTCCCATCTCATTCCCACCCTTCTTCCTCCCGTTTCCGCTCTCCGGTCAATCTCTATCGCCCTTCCCAATATTCATTCTTCGATCGCACGATCCCATCATATCTCCCCAGTTCCAATCTCTAATTCCTCGACCTATTATTTTATCTCTTTTTTAGCCTACTTTCCAAAAAAATGGAAAGTAGTCTTATGAGATCGCCCGGGTGTCCGTGTGTGTGTGTGTCTCCCCGTAACATCTTCTTTATGAATGAACCGATTTCAACTAAATTTAGTACATGGAATATGCACATAAATTAATGACCAAATTGACATATTTGGACCGAATTGACGCAGTATTGGTGCCACAATTGCAAAGTTCAACTTTTCTGTAATTATGAATTTGGAAGGAAATGGCCTTACCGATTTCAACGAAATTTTGTATGAAGTAGACGTGCAACATAAAATAACAAAATCAAGATGTTTAGTATAGATATAGAAAGCAGGGCTGCCACATTACAAGGAATAAAAAATTCTTTTTACACGTATTTGTGTTGAACTATCCACATTAATTTTAACCAAATTTAATACTTATAATATACACTTATGTACAAAACCATATTGGCATATTTAAACCGAATCGGAAAAACAGGGGAGCCACAATTACAAATTAAACTCTTTCAGTACCTAATTAAGGATTTGACTAAACGGATTTCAATTAAATTGTGTGTATAAGATTTTTACAATATATCATAATGATATCAAGATGTTTAAAGCGGAGCTAAGGAGCAGGGCTACCACAGCAAAAAGTTAAATAATATATCTTTTACACGTATTTCTAGAGAACTGAACTAATGGATTTTAACTAAATATAGTATATTTAATCTTCATATAAATAAATACCAATATATTGTATTTTAACCGGGTCGACGAAACAGGGATACCACAATATCAAGGTTAGAATTTGAAAGGTATTGACTGAACAGATTTCAAAGAAATTTCGTGTATGGTGAGTATAGAATGGGAAAACGAGGTGGATATCTTTAGAACGGATCAAAAAAGCAGGGCTACCACAATATAAGGAAAAATAATTTTCTGATTTCAATGCTAATACAGTGGTATACGATTATACTGCGACGAATTTCACGAAAAACACTCCTGTATCACGGAAATCCTGTGTACACCCCTACTTGTTATGTATTGAAAGGAAAGTATGCGGATTAGTTCTTTCCAGAACTACTTGTTTATTCCCATTCCGCTCTTCCACTTTCACACGCTACTTTCCTCACTTCCCCGCACCTCTCCTTTCCCTCGCTATAGTTTATGTTCAAGGAGAAACTACCTAATACTTGATTCTCGCGCCAATAAAGGCGCTGTATCTGCATGTCCAATCATCTATTATATGTATATATGCATTATCTCTCTCTCCATCTAAGCCTTTCTCACTCCCCTTTGTCTGTCTCCCCCTCTTTCTTCCTCTGCCTCCCTCTCTTCTCCACCATCCCTCCTATCTCTGCGTTTTTTTCCTCTCCACTCTCTCCTCTCCACCATCCCTCCTATCTCTGCGTTTTTTTCCTCTCCACTCTCTCCTCTCCACCATTCCTCCTATCTCTGCGTTTTTATCCTCTCCACTCTCTCCTCCACCTCCTTTCGTTTCCTCCACCCCTTCTCTTCCCCCCTTTCTCCTCTCCCACCAATTTCTCCCCTCCCTCCAACTCCAGCTGATTTCTCCATCTCTCCCAATGTCACTGTCGCACCGCGTCTCCAAATTCCACACTCACCGTCGAATTTGCATCTTTCCTTGGCTTATATCCACTGTCACTGCAATATTTCTTCTTCGAGGCCCTTCTATTACTTATAGACATTTATCAAAAATCTATATTATCGTCTATCTTCCCATATTCTGCTTAAATACCTTCCTTTATGTTTTTTGTGCTTTTCGTGCAAGTAAACAATTTTTTCTACGGATTCTTCAGAGATTACAATGAAAACACTGTAAGATCTCTACAACTCGAACCTTCAGTAAAAATAGTTCGAGATACAAAGAACTGGAAGTATGGAACTTCAATTTTACGTACGAGAATAATGCTTTGAAATCATATGATCATATGTGGCGTTCCTTTATTATAGCTCGGAATGAAATGTATGTCGTTTCCAAGTGTAGGTCACTGCCGTGCATCTAGCGCTCCGTAAACCAGTTTTTTTAGTGTTGACTGCCGACAGAGTGTAACATTCCACCATAATATCATAATATGGTGTAGCATTCGTGGCATCTCCTAGCGTGGTTCAGTGCCGTCCGCTCAGAGTTTCGCAAACCAGTTGTTAGTCTTAAGTAGAAGGGTCACTGCCACGGAGTAAATTCTCATAAACCAGATCTGTGTGCGTTGTGTGCAAGAATTTTTTTTTGCTTAATTTTTTATCTAAGGAGGTTTTGGATTTAATGATAGGTGGAAAGTTTTCCAGAAACAAAACTTGTGAGAATGCGGAAAAAATGAAGTTGACTGAAAGGATAAGACAGCAACAGTTTTAGTTTGCGTATACCCTTCATTAAGTTCATACGTATGTAGGGCTAAGATAGAGAGGTATTATAAAATAACTATTTTTATTTCTTGATATTTTAGGCAAAGTAGTCGCCGAAATATTTGGATCCTTCACGACTATCACTTAAAATAACGAAAATTCAGATAGGCGCAGCTGCAGTGCCATTTCTTACCCTAACTGATTCCCTAAATGGAGATTTTAAGGGAAGGGCGCAAAGGTTTTCTGTTTACAGACAATAATATCCATTTAGTTACGAATTTCCGCAAATTTCGACATAAAGATACTTTTGAACCATTCGAATAGAACAATAACATCGTCAGATGATAAATTGCTCCATTATTTATTACATAAATTAAAACCAAATTACACCGATATTCACTCGATTTTTCAGTTTCTAGCTATGTGTATTTACATACGTCCGAATCATTAAGCGGCAATATGTGTAGAATATACTTGGGTCGCTTATTTAGGATTGCCAGATTTCTGGAGAAGGTTATTGGAAGAATGTTTACGGCTCAAGTCCCGTCGTCTTTATAATTTGCCCTTTGACGTTTTAAAGATACAAGGACGAAATAAATGCACCCTCCTTTTTTATCTTTTTTAAAAATAATTTTGTCACGTTGATATTCATGGCCTTCCTCATTGTCACTTTCGCAACATTTGTCCTATTCTAACTTCACCTTAATTCCATTCCCCGGCTACGTTTCAGGAATTCCAAAATACATTGGCGAGTTAGCGATTAAACGAGTAACTTCCGTGACAATGCGTCATATACAGAGTGGACGCTCCTTTGCGTTAAAAAGAATGCATCTAATTAGAATCAACCATCGGTAAAATTACTGCAGAGATTGTTAACTGAAACAGGTGCATGTTTTACTCAACTATTTTGTCGCTGCCTGAGTTAAATTTATAATGCAAATTTCAACACGCTTTATTACTTTGGTATTCATCTCATATCAATCTTTGTAGGGCACATTTTGAACTCTTATGGTCCACTATATTTTAGCGGCACACGTATAGGGGCTATACCTACATACCTTCGTCTAAAATACTATTTCATTGTTTGTATATTTTCACGAAACGTTTAAACAGCCAGCGTCGATGAGTAGAATGAAGAATCCTTTTTAAAATGTCTACGAGCTTTTCTCCTTCCGAGTTGATTTACATTCTTACAAACACCCGAAAAGATTAGCGCTGACGGCTATATAATTAGACACTCTCAATGCGTCAGTATATAATAACACGGTTATGGGAAGGGTGTAGAAAAGGCGTGATGTCAATATTACGCAAAGGATCTCTGGAAAGTCGTACACTTTCTCCGGCTCCGTTTTAATTTTTACGGCGAAGAGGAGGTAAAAAAGAGAAGCGGGGAGGTTGACAATTAAGAGCAACGACGACGAGGGGAGGGAGGGAGGGGCGAGTAGAAGAGTGAGGGAGAAGGCGAGTAGAAGAGGGAGGGAGGGGCGAGTAGAAGAGGGAGGGAGAGGGAGAGTAGAAGAGGGAAGGAGAGGGCGAGTAGAAGAGGGAGGGAGAGTAGAAGAGTGAGGGAGGGAGCGAGTAGAAGAGTGAGGAAGGGGGCGAGTAGAAGAGGGAGGGGGAGGGAGAGGGCGAGTAGAAGGGGGAGGGAGAGGAGGGATTGAGAAGAAACTTGGGTCGATGGAATATCATAAACATTTCATTATCGTTACGTAACATAGCGAACGAACGATCGTGAAAGGGAAGAATCCGACGGGTTGATAATAAAAAAATGTGGAAAACCAAACCGGTGATTCATTTTCGAGAGAGTTTAATAGGGTTATATCAGCGGAAAAAAGGGCGGAAGAATTTCAATTGGTGGGGTGAGCGAGCGAGAGAGGGACGGTGGCGGAAGTGACGCTGAGTGTTCGAGGAAAGATCGGCATTCCGAGGAGAGGAAGAGGAGTGGATGATTTCGAGGGATATCCGTGGAAGGGATGCAGCGGAAGGAGAATAATACGCGCGAGCGCGCGTTACATCTAAAGAAGCGTCACACGAGTCGCTGTGATGCAAGCAAAGGATGCAAGGAGATGCGTAACTTTTCTTTCGAGATGCGTGCGTGGCGCGGAGAAAGTAAGCGGGAGAGAGGTATGCTGGCTGGTGGTTGAGAGAAAGGGAGAAAGGGACGGAGAAGGTTAAATATATATGTATAGTTAAGTCAGCGGAGAGATGGAAGATTTTTCGGGAGAGAGTTCGTTGCGGGATGTGAAGTGGAGAGGCATTTGCGATTTTCGGTCTCTTTTAAACTAGACGAGGGGATATGGGTCGGATGGCGTGAAGAGGAGGCACGTATACGTGCGTGCGGAGGTTAAATGGTTGAGGGAAAGGGAGGGGTTGGGCGGGTGGGGGAATCGCCCCTAAAAAGGGAGAAAGGCTTCCCGTTGTTCCTTGCGAAAAAAAGACCGCGAAATCTAGCCAACATAAGGAGTCTTAAAAATAAAGTTAAAGTCTTTTCATATCGCGTTGTGACTCACTTTCTAGTTTTAAAAAAAATATAATTAGGATTTTATTCCTGATCGATCATGTAGAATAATGTATTCCTCTGCCTGCGCGTACATGAACGTATGTTTTTTAAGAATAAGAAATTGAAAAAGTACTTATCTTAGGTATCTTCAATAGCCATTAACACGGCATGAAAACCAGATGCGCATTCGGCTACAATGCAGCTGTCTTCAGTGGAGATTGACCGAAAGCATATTCTAAAAAGGAAGCTATTTTTCAATGTTTGATATTGAAGTGCTCACTCTTGAGTTTGTTTTCAGCCATAAAGCGAGCTCGATAATTCCCTGATTTTTGTTTACTTATACATGCGCACAAATGTGTTCCCGTATGTTTGCTCATCTTAGCATGCGATGTGCGTGTGCATACATTCGGTTTGATGGCGAGGATTTAAAAAAGTCAGGACAAAGTTAAAATTAATTTTTAAGCGAAAAATGATAACCTTTATATTATTTATTTAAATAACTAACTGACTGCAACTGACTCGTGAGGTGTGAATTTAACTCTATGGAAAGATCCATTAGTTCACGAAAAGTCATTTAACTTTTTCGCCAACATTCTGCAAAATGTTTAACGAAAAAAGCTCTCAATATGCGATTGCGCGGTGGATTTTTCGGGGAATTACCCGAAATATTTCGAATAATTTGTTCGAAACAAAAGATATATTACTTTTCGTAACCCAGCAATGAAAGTTGCGATTTTGTGCTCTCGAATGCTGACTCGATGTTTTTTCATCGAAAGAGAAGACTCTTTCTCGAGGTCTAAGTCCTCCGATAAACATTGACGGTGAAAGTCCGACCTTTTTCCAACGGAAAGGCTGTTACTTGTGGCAGAAGGATATGATTCATGGGGGGGGAGCGAAAAAATCGGGGCCATTACTTCCGGTATGATGGAGGTACACAATGGGGTGTCAAAAAATCTCACCCACTTTTCTCTTTGCTTATTTGAGGAGTGGGTGCGATGCGGAGACGAGGAGGGAAGGGGACGCTTCATCTTGCGTGTTTTGTTTTTTCCCATATTTGCATTTGAAAATCTATTGAAAACCAGCGAACGCACATATATTTAAAATGTGGTGTCTTATATCACAATGCCCCCTCTATATTACCTATTGCGATCATTACTCTCTATTTTATACAGACAGATGGGCTAAAGTGAATGCCTTTCTTGTATCTTGGACTTCCATGGAAAATGTATGATGAAATATAAGTTATAGAAATCTTTGGAGTTATTTTATTCCCATTTGAATCGTACTTGATTTACCAGTGGGAAGATACGTAACATCTGAAAGATGTTGTCAGTCACAATCTATGAAGAAATATATCTCAGAATAAAAGCATCGATAATTTATGCTGATGGATATACAGATGAGTTTTTCGGTGAAAGGGATGAAGTTATTTGAGGACTAACATTTTCATTTTCGGTCGAATCGTGCCTTATTCGATGCCTTTTATTTTCCCAAATGTTGTTTACTTTTTCTTTATGTATTTCTTGATGTTTCGATTGTTAAACTCAGGATGGAAAACTTCGACAAAGAATTGAAATCAAAGAGAAATGGATTGAGAGTGAGTTGTAAATTGAGAGAAAGGGAAAGAAAGAAGAGTCACTAGAGATATTTGAATAAAATATTCTCGATGGGAAAAGGCACTAATTATGTTGCGAAACCACTGCTTATGAAGAACCAATATACTAGCGGTGATTTTAGTAAATCGCAAATTTAAAATGTAAAGAAGAACCGTGGAATTGTGAAGCTATAGTCTTGTTCAAGAATAAGCACGTAAGTACAGAAAATTGAAAAAATAAGTACCTGTCGTTGATATCTTCAATAGCCATAACGAGATTATGAAAAAGCAGATGCGCATTTCTGCTACAATGCAGCCGTCTTCGGTGGTGATCCGCCGAAACTAGATATTAAACAACCGAGGGAAGGAATGCAGAGCAAATTACAGAAGGCGCTTTTTTCACCGACTACCTTCTTTCTATCGGAGTAAAGATAGTAGATTCGATGTGTTGTGGGTTGCTTACATTTGTAGAGCGGATACTTTTTGGCTATTTTTTCCGATCGGCTGATCCTAGATCTACCAACTTTATACCACATGTACCACCCTGGTATTTTGGCGTTTATAATTTACGTTATTTCTGTGTTATTTTGTACACGGGCAGACAGACGGACAAATGAGCGGAATACATAAGCGATTTTATGTTTAAAAAGTGCTAAAAATAGTCCTTGCTTGATGTTATAACTGTGATCGGCTTTGCTTTTAATTTGCTTTTATATGCAGAATGCTATTACTTAAGCGAATATTTATGTAACAGCTAATTTATGTGGCATGAGCTGCTTATTTTATGCATAAACTTTATGGACTATATCAATCTCAGCAATTGTATAAGTTTTGGACTATTGCACTTGCTACTTGCGTTTCCTTGAGGTAATTTCACGATCTAATAGAATGTACGGAAAAGGCAATTAGATTATGAATATTAGAGTTTTTGATGCTTGAGCTGGGTTGCATATGAAGCAGAAAATGTTAAAAATCTTTCTTTCTTTATTACAGCACCTGCGTTTGCAAAGTACCACACATAATTTCCGCGGTTTAGTTCGCTGATAGAATTAAAAAGAGAACATAAGAAGGTTGAATGAGAAGACGATCATCTAATCGCACGTCATCATGTAGTTAGTAGTTAGTAGTAGTAGTATATTGGCATATACTAATATCTCCGGTTATTACAAAATAGTATCTTATTATTTTACTGCTGTTGATACTATTTTTCCAAATGTTATTTCGGAAAATTTTCATATTTTGATTTATTATAAATCTCGGAATAGGTGATGGTGCGAGGCGACTACTTCAGGGTCCTTTTGAAACGGGTGCCAAGATAATATTATAATGAAAATCCTTCCATAAACATTTTTAATTTTTTCGGCGTTGTTTATTCCTAGAATACCTTTTTACTTTCTTATATACATAGTATATAAAGTATTGTTATCGTGAAAAAATTTGATTTAGAGATTTTGACAGAATTACACGTTTTAGGTGTCTCCGAATCAAAAAAAGTTGTTTTTGCCATGCCGTCTGTCTGTCTCTGCGAAGCGCTCGAGTCTAGACCAGAGGTTCCCAAATTATGGTTCGCGAAACCCTAGGGGGTTCGCGGAAAAAATCCTTAATGGCGTTTGCCCAGCGTATCTCATTGCACGGTTTGTGTTAATCATAGTCTGCGGTGACGGAACTGATTCAATTCAAAAAGTAATTGTTTAATACATTTTTAAACATAGGATTGAGTGTAGAATATATTTAATTTTAATTTTAAGATTTCTTGAATGAAACAACGAAATTGAGATAAGCTTCTACGATTAAATTAACAAAATTTTTATTTTAAGAGAGAGATCGAATCCGTGACGAATTTGCGTGAAATTTTTTTTAGACTCGCGCCCTGAATATTTCAGGTTTTTAACGATGAGAAATTGTAACTATAACGACAATCGCATTATTGCCGCTTTTACGTATCCAAGGCTGCCGTTAGTTTGGCTTGATTTTTTTGCTTTATTATATAGTAACACATGTTGTTGAGCAAATGATTACACTATTAAAGCAAAGTGCTGATTTTAATTGCCTAAACTTGAATTCTACGACGCGGTCTCGGGCAGTATTTTAATGATAAGTTTTAAATCATTTTTAGTGTAATTTACACGCAAAATTGAAGTATATTAATTAACATATCTGAAGGTGGATGTTTAAACACGTAAGCACTCCCCTTGGCCGCGTCACTGATATTCAGGCAAGGAAGACGACCCTAAAAAAAATATTTATTTTTATGAGGGGGTTCGCGAGATTTGGATTTTTATGGAAGAGGTTCGCGAGAAGAAACATTTTGGGAACCACTGGTCTAGACGGTTCAACGATACCGAATGATATTTCGTGTTTAGGCATATCATTATTCAGAATAGAAACCATGAAGAGATGAACGATATAGGGCAAGAATGAAGGGTAGTTTATTCTTGTTGATTTTATCAAAATGTATATTTATTAAAAAATGGCTCTAACGATTTTGATTAAATTCACCCGGTTATTGAGTTATAAATCGGTAACCAATATTTGACATAAATAACCTTTGTAGATTGTAGGCAACGTAAGATGTAGTGTAGCGAAATTTTATATTTGACATTTTTGTTAAAGGGAAAATAACTGATTGGTTTTTGGTAAAAATCGGTAAACCGGAAGTGGGTGTTTACCCTTATCACTTATCCGTTTTTTTATATTTGCTTTAATATTTGATGAATTTAAAAAGGTATAGGAATAAAAGTTGTAGGAAATTTAATTTTCTACAACATGAGTTTTAATTTCGCCTCACTTAAAATATAAAAAAAGTGACACCAAATTTTTGCATGCCCCTGCTATACAAAACAATTCATTTTAAAGATCAATGATCAAGTTCTTCCAACTTATTACCGAATTTATCGCAACCCTCCGTATGCCCCAGTTTATGTTCTGATGGGAAATCCCGTGTGAGAAAGGATGGAAATACGCTGAATAGAAAGGAGGAAACCAGAGAGCCACAGTACAAATATGGGAAGAAAATCTGCAGGAAGAGCATACCTATCCATTCGGAGCGGATCTATATCTGCTGGACGGAAAGTTGGAATAGATATTTTTCTGTCTGTAGAGTTGGCGTGGATATTGAAGTATCTAACATGTGTTATTATTAGGGAAACGATACATCGCCACGAGACAATTAGGCGACTGATGTATTGTTTTCTGGAGCTTTTGTCCGCGTGATTGGAGGAGAATTTGTCTTAAATTGGAGGTCCAGGACACATAGTTAAGATTGATGAGAGCGCTTTTGGCTGAGACTAAATGTGTAGTCGGCGGAATTGATAGAACGACACGCAACACATTCCTATGCGTGGTTAAAAACAGGAATTCACGATCTCTGGAAAGTGATATTTGTCGATTCGTAGCCAAAGGTTCGGTTCTCAAGACCGATATGTGGCGAGGATACTCGGGGCTAAAAGACATGGGATGTCACCATCATAAAGTGGATCACTCTAAAAATTTTGTGAATCCATAAAACACCAGCACATACTCAAAATATCGATTGTTACTGGTCGGTGATAAAGAGAGATATAAGATGAAGGGCAGGAAGAATGTCACCAGATTCTTTGGAGGCATATCTCATAGAATACATGTAGAGCAGGGGTGCGCAAACTTCATGCCGCGCTCCAATTTTTGTTCAAAATACAAACCTGGGCCCCCTACCATGGCTGGCAAGATTTTTATCAAGATTCGGTATTTAGGAGGGGTTTTATGTCGATGATAATTTTGAGAAATAGTATGTTACAAAAAATGGTATATTTTATTAAAACTGAAAATAACAAAATAATTCAAGATAAATACACAAAATGAACATTCTAATAGGAATAAAATCAAATATCACTAAATTAATGAAATTATACAGCAATATGAATACTTACAAAAATAAATATCACATTTTAAAATAACAATAAGAAAAGCACAAAAAAATAACACTTGATTTTTGTATGGATAGATTTAATTCAATGGGATCTGTGGGCTTGTCTCTTACTGGCAATTTCGTCCAGTCTCGGCTTAATTGATGAAATCGCCACTCTCAATTCTGATTCATGGCGTTCTTACTGATAATTATTTTATTAAATTTATTTGTAAAACAATAAAGAATAAATCCACCGGTTCAGAACTAAACATTGCACATTTCAATAGACGTATTCACATGACGGCCTTCGTTCGACAACGTACTGCAGTGTAGTGCGATAACGCGCACTGTAAACAAAGTTACGGTCACGCTGAATAGAGTGAGGGGATTCCCAGCATGTTACTCTCGTAAATATGAAAGATTACAGAAATATAACATTGTAAACAAAAAAGATATATGAAATATGAAAAAAGAACTAAATTTTCTTACAGTTAAAATTAAATAATGGCTATAATCGCGCCCCTCGCATCATTTGTCGCGCCCCCTAGTTTGCGCACCCCTGATGTAGAGAAGCAAACATGCTGCGAAGGTAGGGCTATTCTTTGATTTAATTGGCGCTATAAGTGTTTTTACCCGAATGAAGTATAGTTGAAATGATTTTGTAAAATGTTTTGCTTGACAAGACTCCTTAAAAGCCTGCTAGATGTTATTTGAATATAGTTCGTGTTAATTGTGCTCCGAAAAGTCTTTTCAGAGCCGCCTGTGAATCCTTTTGGGTGGTTTTGAATTGTACTTAGGTATGTCAATCACTGGCGTTTAAATGCGGCAGAAATCGCGGGAAACAAACCACTGGCTTGGTATCTCTGGGCGAAAAATATCAACTTCCTTGATATTTGCTGTAGAATGCCGTTTAAAAGACGTGCATAGTCGGTAAACTACGTACAGAGTTAAACAGAGATGCATTCTCATCAGAAATACATTAAAAAGTGTTGATTAATTCGTGCTTAATCGTCCCTGCGGTAAGGGGATATATCCCGCTGGAAAGGGTGAGCTCAGGAGTCGAGGATGGGTTCGAAGAGCCGAAGACTTGAAGGATCTCGCCCACTAATGACGATCCAAGGAACTGGCCTCCGCGAGGTCCCCGTCTATTTACTTTTAACCAGTTTTTTTAGTAAAAGTTTATGCAAAATTTACACCCGATGCTTTAATGATTGAGTTCCACAAACTTCCTGGGGGCCCGGATACTTCGCATCCTTTGGCCGGCCATGTGTATCAGATAGAAAAAGCTTTCGTGATGAAATAAATATCCAGATTGAATGAAATTGGCTTCTTTGAGGCAGTTGGAAACTTCGTGTATTCGAAACTTTGTGACTGCATTGTATGAAGAAATATCGTTTTGTAAATATAAATCGAATTCGAAATTTCAACGGAAATACACCTTTTAAGGTCCCCTGAGTACATTTTCACTATTTTCTCTATAATGTGTTTGATAGAAATTTTGTGCACGCTCAAACTCAAAATCAAATCCTCACGATACTTTATAGTTAAGAGTTTAATTATAAAGTCATAGTCTGATTACATTTTGGCTAAAATTAGTCAACCGGTAATTGACATTTTTCCATTTTAGTCATATATCTCCGTTAGGATTTCATTGGGGTAAATATTTGTCATTAACAAGGTTTTAAACAATATAATTTTCTGGTACTTTTGTTTGAAACATCTTTTCATAGGACGGATAGTTTCAGAGATAATTTGATTATCCTCTGAATTTACGTTCAATACATTGAATGTCGCTAGTCCGTTGCTATTAGAAAATTTGAGAATTGTTGATAATGGCGCCAGCGCTACTAACGGTAATTTTAATCGCGATCAAAGTTATCCCAATATCATCTATCGTCATATTTTGTAAACAAATTTTCTTTTAAATATTGGCAGCGATACCAGTGCCGCCAACTGTAATTTTAATCGGGCATCGATATATTTATTATCCATAGCAACAAATAACAATTTTGTTTACTTATTTTTTCAATATGAAAGGTTATTCAATATATTTTTTCAATAGAATATTTTTCATTGTGAAAATTATTCCATGTTTAAAAATTATTCACGAGCGTAATTGCCGATAGCTATTCTGGAGAACGCTGTTGTAAAGAGAAACTTGTAATTCATAGTCATTATTCTCTATGGAGAAAGTCATGTACTGGACATATCAGATTTTTTGTCTTTGATAACTGGGTTACATATGTCAAAAAATTAAAGGACGTCATGTTTTATCTTGTCTCAAAACTATAAACTTAATTATAGCTCACCTTAATGATTGTATTCGTCTGGTAGTTTACAAAGATTAGTCGGATAAGAAATAATGCTGTAATTCTGAAGACGGCTTATTCGTATCTGCGAATTCTTTTAATTGTTCGTTTTCTGGCTAAAGGAGTGCCTTGCTCAATATATGATCTTATTGCCTAAGAAATTCTTTTAGTATTTGAGTAGGTTTTTTCGAGTTTTACTCGGTTATTAATTGAATTAATTAAATAATTAATTAATCCCTTATCTCACGTCAAATCAAATTACTGATATTGAGATAACACTTCGAAAATGGGTTGAAAGAGTTAACGACCTTTTTCTTTCCGCTCCCACTTACCTTCGAAGATTAAATTGCTTCCTCGGCCGTGCTTTATTCCCTGTCTCTACAGTTAGTGGCGGATCTAGTGGGGGATCGCACATGACGCATGGCAGTGCTTCTCAACTTGGGTTACGCGGAACCCTAGTGTTCTGCGAAGGTTAGGGATCCGTGTGTATCTGCGAAAATGGAGGAAAAAAGCAAGAGTTCCCTACCTCTCATTTACCCTAAATCTTGAATTTCTCCATCACACTCAGTGGCGGATTTAAGGGGAGTCGCACTTGGTCCCATAAAAATGTTTGTGTATATAATCTTAGAAATATTAAATGTCTCAATTTAAAAATCAGTGGAACCTCTCTATGATTCCATAGAAAAACGATCGTGTCGCAATAGAGGGTAGCCGTTAGGAGTGGTTTCACTATGTACTAGATTGCAGGGCCCCCGTCTGCTTAGCGCCAAGGGCTCCCAAATGTTTAGCGCCAGGGCCCTCCAAATGTTTAGCGCCAGGGCCCTCCAAATGTTTAGCGCCAGGGCCCTCCAAATGTTTAGCGCCAGGAGCCCAAGGAGGTGTAAATCCGCCACTGTCTACAGTGCACGATTGCGTGAGCGCATCCTCCGATTTTAGGTTTCCTTCATTTTCTAGATGTAATAGCGATTCGTCGGCAAGTTTTGTCTGTGATGGAGACCAATGTTTACAATTGAATCAAAGCGATTAATTCAGAATACTTTCATGCTAACTTTTTGTGAACCTAACTTATGGAGTTCCGAAAAGGACGGATACTAATAACTCGAACTCCTGTAACAGTAATTTTCGAGGACTCGAAGAAGATGACTTTCCCGTCGGTGTTCTGTCTCTTTAAATATAAATTTTATAATCCGTTGCTTCGATAACTCGGAAATTTCTCCTTCTCTAGACAGGGGCGGCCCGGCCCCGGGCGAGATAGCAGTCCAGCACCCCCCTCCGTTAATGTTAGTTGAGATATTTACAATGTACATGTTAATATATTCATCGCTCTGTACAAATTATTGATAATGAAAATTAAAAGGAATTCCATCAAGATACTAACCTGTTCCTCGATATAAATTTGTATGCGATATTTATTCACCTGCAAATAATGCATAGATAAATGGTCGGGATAGCGACCCGAAAACTTTGACGCCCCGGGCAGCCGCCCGCCTCGCCCGTAGCTGGGGCCGGTCCTCTCTCTTGACGTTCGACAACTCGGGGTTCGGAAGCACCGAATTTTCAACGAAATATCGGTCAGAAAGTAAACGCTGAAGGAAAACTGAAATGCTAAAATAATTTCTAGGAAAACAAGTCACACTGATATGTGTAAATTAATAAAATTTTGCAGTAATAACTTTACACAAACAGTGCGTTGACTAATAAATTATTAAACATTTAGTGCCACACGATTCATTGCCGTAAAATCTGATAAATCAAAACTTTCCCTCTCTTTCTTTGTTCCTCCTTTATAATGCCGTAAACATTTTCGACGAAGATGATTCCACAATTAAAATTTTCTGATAAGAAAACTTTCGTGTTTTCCAAAGAGATTCATCGTATGAAGATAAAATCTCGAGGGATTTATCATTTAGAAACGTTAGTGGAAGCAATCGACAGATTTTATATTTATACAACTCGTCCTCCCCACTTTCTCTCTCTTCGATTTGGCTTATTAAAGATTTACCAGCTCGTGAAATGTTGTTTTCAAAATTCTCCGCGTGCCCTCTGGTGAGGTCATTGGAGCGAGATTGTTTGAGGCGGGTGGTCTGTGGGGTGGAATCGGAAGGAGGAAGGAGAGGGGCACCTTTTGCGGAAACGATTTTTTGGAAAGCGAGCCTCCGGAAAGGGGAAAAAAAAGGAAATATGAAACAGGCGCCGGTACAGGTTCCGGTTGATTTCTGTCTTTCATAACTTCGCTCGTGTACCTTCCTCCGGGAGCAAGATCATGATGGTATCCGGTCGGTTCAGCGATCAGGACAGCTTCTCTAACTTTCTCGTCATTTTTTTTTCGAGGGTTCGTATTCAAAGCCTTGATGTGCATTCACGAACCGGTCGGGCGGAGTAAGCAGGGCGTCGACGCATTGAAAAAATATCCGTAATTTAATATTTTTTTGCTTCCGTCTTTTCATTCATTAGTCGCCGAGTCTAAAAAAAGTGAAAGGTTGAATTTTAATATATTCGCCGGGCATGGCCCACAGGCCGTCATTTGTGAGGCCACGATACAAATTATCAGTTGGATTTCAATCATATGGTGAGTACGATCATTCATTCTCGAATTATTAATTTTTGAATTCAGAATCCCTTAAATTGTATTCTATTTTTCTGAGGTCAAGGAAATGTACTTGACGCAATTATTGAAAAATCGGATCGAAATGAGGATTCAGTTCCAGTTTTATGCCTACTGGCAGATTGCCTGTTCACCCCTCACAATCTACCCCACACAAATCCCTTCAATTCGTCTTCTCATACGCATCTCTCTCTATTTAACAATTCAAAACCCCTTTAATCTTGCTACCTTACTGCCCGTTTCTTGTACTACTTTCTTTGTCTGTTACCTATAAAATCTGACCACCCATCTTTTCTGTCTCTATCTAATTACGTTAATTCAACTTCTATTTTCTCAATTACTTCTCATTTGTTTGCTTCTCAGTAATGAAAGCACAAAGAAATTACAAAATCCGCAAAATATTACCGCTATAACTGGGCCCTTGATGGGAGAATAATTTCGATTTATAGAAAACGTGATTAAAAGAATTTTATTATTTTTTATTAAAACTGTTTTAGAGAAATTTGCTCTCCATTCATATTGGCTAGAAGGTATTTCTCGGTAGGAAAGATGAAGATACAGCACTTAGAATTTTCCTATATTCGTAACATAGACTTCTGAGTTAAATTCGAAACTGAAGACTAGAAGGAGTTCAGTTGTATTTATCAAATGTAATTTCGTCCATAAGCATTTAAATTCTTCCGTTTCACGTTTAAAACGAGAAATCGTGGGTGTTTTGTCCCGAGCCACCGAATTGGGGTCAAAGGGCCATTTGTTTGCAGTCGTTAAACACTCGGAGGCTGGATTCGAGACGCCGACCCCGTATCAAAGAGACGTCCAGTTGGCCAGATTGCTTGCCACCACCGCAACGGCTATTCGGCATCATATATATACGATACTTGAGACGAAAGCGAACCGAGAGATCAAAGGAAAATATAGCCTCTGGTGAAATAGCGGGCGGGGCTCACGCCCCAAGCAAGGACATAGGGCGCCGTTGCATCACACGGAGAATTGAGATTAGTTTGTGGGTCACTTGACTTATAAAGTTCGAAATTAATTAGTGAAGGAGGCAGAGTATGGATAACAATAGTGACAATGACTCAGAAGGTGAGAAGCTGGGAGGGAAAGGGTTACAGCGGTCATTTTACAGTGGGGCATTGCTTATGCCTTCCCGACCCTCCGCGTTCTAGTTTCGCTAGAAAATAAAAAAAGTATTTCCATCGTCTAAATAAATGGATTATGCTCGTTTTATTTTACAATAAAGTTCACGTTTTAATTAATTGTGTAACTGTAACCAGGGTCGGCCCGAGGTACGGGCGAGCCGGGCCGCTGCCCGGAGCGCAGAAGTATTGGGGGCGCTATTCCGACCATCCATCTATGCGTTGCTTGCGCGTGAATAAATATTGGATGCCAATTTAATCGCGTAACAGGCTGGAATCTTGATGGTATTCCTTTCATTTTTTCATTATCACAAATTTTTTGTGCGATGAATAAATGAGCATGTAATTTGTAAATATCTCAACAAACATTTATGGAGGTCGCTACTGGAGTGGTATCTCGTCCGGGGCGCCAAAATTCCTCGGGCCGCCCCTGGCTGTAACCACCAGCTTCGAAATTCTCGTCCTTGTAGGTTGAGCCAAATTTTCATTCTTGGAAAAAGCACGACTACTGCTGCACTACTCTTTTCAAGCACCCTTTAACTATTTAAGATTTAATTATTTATTTCTTTGGGAAGGAGAAAATTTATTTTGCTATTTATTTAACCCAAAAGGGCGCCAAGTTTTATTAAATATTCCAATTAGTAGATAATTTACAAATTACGAAGTCCAAGTTTAATGATTTTTTTCCCTTTGCGCTCCTCTTTAAACGCATTTAAGTTTAAAGTACCACCCTCCGTGAGCAGCCATCGTGTAAGCGAATTTAAAATATTGGTAATTGAGGTAGGAAATAGGGAAAGAAATGAGGTAGGAAAAATCTAAACGAGAATGAGGCGAGAAGCTGGGGAGGGTGTAGGTTGAAGCGATGCATGAAGATGGAAGCACAGGTATATATCGTATGCAACAGGAAAATTTTGGACCAATTAAAGAGCAATAAAAAGTGGAATGGATGACGGAGTTTCGAGGGTGAGAGGGGATATGAAAGGGAAAGGAGAAGGGAAATGAAGGGAGGAGGGTGGAAGGGAAACGGGTATACGTGACCGTTCCGCGAATATGTGAAGTTGAGGGACCTATCTGTGTGGGCCCATTGTTTGGCTGTCTCTAGAGAGAGGAGAGAGAGAGAGAGGGGGAGAGGTGGAGAGAGTTGGCCACATTTTATTGGATCACATAAATGCTTTCTAACTTCAGATTCCGTCATCGATACCTTTATTTTAATAATGCCACTTAAGTGAGTTAATTACTCAATCATAAAAAAGATTGAGCAGATGAGAAATATCGTTATAACTTCTCGGCTGTTGATTTCTTTACTTGCTCTGTGTGACTACGTTTAACGAGGTCTTCCTTAAAACAAAAGATCCATCAATAACGTGGACGTAAGAACAGTTAGGGAAGTGGCTGCGTTTATTCTGTCAAGGTACGATGAAGATGGAAAGTTGGAGTTACGTATGCGTGGAATTAAATAATTAGTATTTTTCAATATATGAAAATTATTGCGTACTCAGAGTTACGTAAATTGATTTTAAGAAGAGAAAACGTGTCCAAGAGTCAGCGTGGTGAAATGGGGTAAAGTTGGCTCAGGTTAGACTGGTGAGGTCAGTGAATGAGAAGGCAAAATCTTCGGCACAAAAGCGTGACAAAAATTAATTCAGAAAGATGCAGCATTCATTAAGCAAGGATCCGGTCGAGTTGATTTTAGATTTCCCTGAGACATCAATGCAGTAACCTTAGTTCTTGGCAAATATTATATTCTGAAATTGTACGAGGAACGCATGAGACCACAATTTTCTACGATCGGGAGTTATTATGATTTTATCACCTAATATAAAACGCTTGATATCTTTGTCTGCGCGACGGGGATGCATCGCCGGCTCGCCGGGGATGTCAGCAGGCGGCGTTGGTTGGTCCATGTCAAGCTCTTAAAACGCGAATAACTCGATCGAATATACAGATATAAACTTGAAATTTGGCAGAGATAATCTACTTGGATATGAAAATACTGTGATTAAGAAAAATTTACGAAAAACTTCCAGGGTTCGACTCCAGGGGATGATTTGCATTATCCATAAGATAACAGGTAAAAATCGTCTTTTTGACGTGCAGGCTTATCTTCTTTTTGACATTAAAATTAGAAAACATTGACTCACAAGCTTTAGATCTAAACCATTTTAACGAAAAGATTACAAGGTTTTTTATTCTGTTCATTGTTTTTCGTCTACAATTCGAAATTCCTCATGTTAAACGTTTAATTCGCATATTTTGGGGAAATCTTGCCATTTTAACCGGTTGCTGCCATGCCTACCAATTACATTGTTAAACCTCGAAATCTTTTTTTAGCAATCAATGTAAACAACATTCGATGCGTTATTTACGAGAAGGTATAGCTAAAAACCTGAAATACTATTAAATTAAATTAGATTAAAATCGTTATAATGAGCTCAATTCAATATTATTGAAGTAGGAACGGAGGTACTTATATGTTGGACGTTTTAATAAACAAACCGAGCAAGTAAAATATTTATAGCATGAAGGATTGTGCGATAGGTTACGGGAGTTAGTTAGAAGAATGGAGTACTTGAGGACGGTTCTGGAAATAGGGAGAGAAAGAGAGGTTTAAAAAAATCACAATAATAATAATAAAAGGCTAAATTTTCAGTCCGTTGGTCTGTGTCAAGCTATTAAAATTAAAAAAATTAAAATTAAAATTTTGCAGAAATTTATATAATGAGCTAAGCAGAATTTTTTATTTAAGGTTGACATGGTAATTAAAGAAACTACTGTCCGTTTGTGGCGCTATTTTGCTATTGCACTTCCTTCGAATAAAACTAATTAAATTTTAGAAGAAAGGGAGGAGAATGTGTGGGAGGAAGATGGAGAATGGGAAGAAAAGAGGAGGGTGAAAAATAAGAGGGAGAGAGGGATGGAGAAAGAGAAGAAGAAAGAGGGAAATAGGAGGGAGAGAGAGAATCGGAGCGAGAGAGAGAGAATACGAGGGAGAGAGAATAAGAGAGGGAGGGAGAGAGAATACGAGGGAGAGAGAATAAGAGAGGGAGGGAGAGAGAGGGAAGAGAGTGGGAGGGAGGCAGAGAGAAAGGGAGGAAGAATGGGAAGTACCTTAATTTTAATACATAATCTGCACATACCCGTCATATTTGACGGGCAATTACGCTAGTTTACTAATAAAATAATGTTTTTATTTACGTTTTTAATCAATGTTTCTGTTACAATTAAGTTATCAACCATCATATTCCGAGCGTTGACTTTGAGTTATTGGTCATATTTAGGCGCGTTTCGCTTCCAGCATAAGCGCCTATTAGCGTCGGTTTGTCCGTCCGTCCGCCCGCATGTTCGTTCTCGGCTTCTACCTTACGGATTTTTATGAAATTTGATATTAAGGACTTAGAATTAAAGAAAATAAGAAAGTCACAAAAATTAATCACGTGAGCCAATCAGGAGTACCACTTTACTGGTGACAAAAAAATAAACTTTCCGTTATATCTCGTAAATGTTTAGTCAAATTAAAATAGTTTTCAAATAAACTTGTAGGACTAGTAACGTAGAGTATTTATTTTCCTATACATTTTTATCGTAGGAGTAGCCGTTATCAAGAAAATTGAACAAGAATCTCGTAATTCGCTTTGAACTAGAAAAATTCATGCATAGCTACCTAATTATTGTCAACGTAAATAATCTTATTGGTTACTGAAGTAAATAAGATCTTATATAATTACAAAATACATTCAATTCTTTATGCGTGCGTGACAGATTTTGTAAGCGGAAGAAAATGGATTCTCTACGGCGAAGAAAATAACATAAACGTAAATATTACAACTACTGAACTCAAGTGAGGAATGTTGGAAGTAATTTTTGATTGTTCGGTTGATTAAAACTGATGAGAAAATTAATCACTAAATATAAATTGAAATTTCCCTGGAATCATTTCTGATATATCGTTTTGCAGTATTTAGTCATTAAAATTACGTAATATGTTTGTTGATGCACCAACTAACGGGGGAGAAGAGATTTTTAATAGATAAAGATACAATCGGGTCGTGGTGTTTTGCTGTTTTATGGTGTGCGTTCGGTCAAATTATATCGTATAGTTTCAAATACTCCATCGTACGAAACGAGCCTATTTGTGGTACACTGTACACTTTCCTAACTTGTTTAAATTTAAAATCGCTCTACTAAATTTCTCCAAACAACGTTTCTCCATAATTTGTTTCTCACTTGTTTGACGAGTGTTTCGAGTATTCGAGGCAACCACACCCAATCACTGCCTGTTTATTAGCGTCTTTTTAAGATTTTACACCATTCCCCAATCAAGGAAGTATTTACCCTTAATCTTCGCCTATTAAGAGTATGAAAGTGTTCTCTCAGGCATTACATAACTTTTATGCAAATTAAGGGTCTATTTTACAATAAATACTTTAGAAATTAGGTCAGCTTATTGTAATTATATTATTTGTTATTCTTACTGATTTATTAGCGGACAAATTTTTTATTATTATTTTATTTCCTGCTTCGCTCCGCGCATTTTTTAATTTTCGTCGTTCATAATCATCTCCAGTTTCTCCCATTTCCTTTCCCTGGGATTTTTTCTTTCCTTTAAGTTTATTTGTAGTTGAGGTTTTCATTTCCTTCTCGAAGCTTACAATTAGAATTTTTTATTTGAATCCATTAATGTAATATCTGTCTTACGGCTTTATAGACTCGCTTCCTTCTACGGAAATTTGCTTTCCTCGTTTGGCCAGCCAATAGGAGTTCGAGATTTCCTTGCCTCACGGCGGCAGTTTTCAAGGAGATTTTTTAAGCCGACATTGCTCTGGATCCATTTCTTGAGTTATTTTTAGATCAACTTTCTATCTTTCTTCCGGAAATATTCATCGACAACTATGACCTATGGCCTTTAGATAATCATCCCTAAACACCTCTCTCCGTAATTAATTATAAACACCGAGACTGCGACGCAGTTTATAATGGAAATAATTTCTACTTAACCGTAGTTTTCAATTGCGACTGAGGACGAATTCTTTTGATTACTTCTCTCCGTGATCTGCATCCTACTCGTACATTAATGTAACAGCGAATAAAGGGGCACATAGCGATACTTCATTATTATATCATCCATTTGAGTCATTTTATAATATGCATATTTAAATAACAATCTTGGCATTAAATTTAATCATTATCTACAGGAATCCATAGCTGATTTTATGTTCTTCCAGCGAATCGTTACATTAAGAACAAGGCGTCAAATATTTTGTTTATTTTTAATGCACGATTTGTAACGTTTGTTCGATAGAAGATTTATAATAACATAATTTAAAATCTAATATGTGTACTTAAAAATTAAAATCAAAATATAAGGAGTTTTAAATATAGAAAATAGAAATTACAGATCACGTAGCTTATCGGAGTAGATATTGAAGCGTGAGGAAAACGAGAGACCATAAAAGAAAATAAATCTAAGTTATTTAGATGAACAATTTATCTCTCAGTCCTCTAACAATTAATATAACGCATAAAAATAGCAAAGAAAAAACAAGGGACGCATCAGTTTAGTTCTTTTTAATTAGGGGACTTCTGGTCTCACCATATGAAATTAATGTATCGATTATCATAAATTATAATTTTTAATTTACCGCTTTAACACCAACACGTTTGTATCGTCTGATGATTAATTCGCTCCTGGATGCCACGGTTTTTCTTCTTCGAACCTCGAATTTACGTAGCCAGAATACTACTTCCGAAAAAATCGCTGATTTTTTGCGTCAAGTTCGATTCGTTTTTATATCAAACGAATTTGGAGGGAGTCGCATAGGTATCGTCATATAATCGGTTTTTGCGTTCAATCCTGGAATCCGAGCAACTTGTTTCCTTTCTACTAAATCCGGAAGTTTGCATTTAATTTAAGAGTTGCGTCTCAGTGATCTGATTACGTGTTACATACAATACATCCTCTCCAGGCAAGCGAACTCCATTACGGAGGAAGAAGATCATTTTTGATGTTGCGAAATTGGATGACGACTTGGAAATGGGGAATTTAGATACAGCTGACGAGCGCAGATAACTTTCTCTCGGCGCCGCGAACCGATGTATCCGCTTTCCCTTTCTCTTTTTATGTGCTCCTGAGTCGCAGGCGCGGGAGTAGAACAGAGGGGGAGAAGAGTTGATGCGAGGGGAGACTTATGGGAGGGGGTTAGAGGAAGGCAGAGGGAGGCTGAGGGAAGCTGAAAGAGGGGGAGGGAGAGGGAAAAAGATCATGAAGACAGGGAGAGAGGGGGGAAGGGCGGGAGAGGTGTGCGAAGAACGGGTGAGAAAAGAAAAAATCGAAATGTCTTAGTCAGCAGCAGCGCATCTAAGCGGTTTGCGAAATCTCCAATGATTCTCCTCGGAATCTACTCTCAGCTCACGGTGTCAACTTTGAATGCGGAAACGCGTAGCTTGGCGATCATTTCGGTAGAATTATGCGAAGGTCACAACTCTTGGTTAAGCAGTCTGCTATTCCTTAAGGAATTTCGCGCCGTTCCTAATTTCAACTCTTTCCAACCAGCTTAAGCGCCTAGTATGAAATGTTAGCTCCCGACCTAGATGCCCGGAGGCGCTCGTTTGCCTTCCTGTAACAGGAGATGTCCTTATATGTATTTAACGATCCCATAAACGCCACCTGGCCACACCCTGTCCCCTTCGCGTATACGTGAGACCGAAAAAAGAAGATGGTAGCGCTACCAGACTTGTGTTTAATATGACATGGGTTAAGTAATTTTTTTGGAATTTCCTGCAAAAGAACACGAATCTCATCATGCGCATGCGTTGGATTTCTCAAAATAAATATAAAAAATATGTAATGATATTTAATAATCACTGCATTTTTCACTTAGTTCCGCTGCTATTCTTGTGCTTAATTTCACGTTGTTTTAAAAATGGCCTCTCTTTTTAATTCGGTTAACGACTCTTTACCCATCTAGGCGCAAACATTTAGTGAGCGGTTGCTAGAAATGTTATTTTCCTCGAATTTTCCAATACCTTTCGCACTCTAGAGACATTGCATTCGTTTCGTACAAAACAGCATCTGAATAACATAACCTCTAAGGATAAATGGGTTCCGCGTTTACCTGGTAGATACTCCTCCCGCCGTCTATCCCATTCAACGGATCCCTCGATGCACGCCTGTTACCCTCAACTCCTTTCTATATCTCCTATAACGCGGAAGAATGTTTTGTTCCCGAAGCAAAGGAGAAATCCCTCCTTTCACTATAAAAGCCACCGACCATTTATGAGACTTTCAAAGTACACGAAAGATTCTAACTGCGTCATTCTTTTGAAAATGTTCGTCTCTTTGCGAGAATTTACCTCGAATTCTGTGAGGGAACGGGGTTTTGCGGTGGGAGAAATCCATCGCGCTTCTGACTCAAATGACTAAAACGCGCCCGTCGGATCGTGGCCGCTTGATTGCCAAACATCAATTACCGAATGCGAATCGCCTTGGCGGGGAACGAGAGGAACCTCAATCTGCTCCCCATCCCGAATCGACGACGAGACGACAGCAACGGCTGCTACTGCCACAGAAAACGCAGTCGGAATCCTCGGTCCATCGATACGCTTTCGCAACCGAAAGCGGTCAAAACCGCTTGGATTTGAAGGCTCTGAAGACTGGGGAGTCATACTTAGCTGTAGAATATTTGAAAAGTTCGCTTAATCTAGATTAGGGTATTTTTCAGGAGGCACCAATGCAGGCTTACACGAATACGAACCTAAATAACTCGAATTTGTTAAAACTCAAAGAATATATCTATACAATAGCGTAATTGCCCGTCAGAAATGACGGGTAAGCATGAATAAAGTGTTATTATTAAAATTAAAATAATTCTTCCCATTCTCCCTCCTATTCCTTCCCCTTTTCCCATTCCCTCTCATTCTCCACCTCCGTCTCATTCTCTTCATCCTTCACATTTTCCACCTCCCTCACATTCTCCCTTTCTCTTCCATTCTCCCTTTCTCTCCCATTCTCTCCCATTCACCCTTTCTCTCCCATTCTCCCTTTCTCTCCCATTCTCCCTTTCTCTCCCATCCTCCCTTTCTAGGAGATTATATAAAAATCTTACATTCAGAATGGATATTTATTTGATAAACATTATGCAGGGCAACTTTAATATCCCCGAAACTATTTTAACTTTCTGGAGCATTCTATTGTGTAAATTTTATATTTTTAGTCCATATAAAACATTTTTTCCTTAAAATAAATTACAATAAATTTTACTTTTCTGTTTATAGTCAAAGATGAAAAACTTACTCAAAGAATAATGGAATATTTGCCTATTCATTTTCGTTACCATCGTATTTTTAATAATGTATTGTTTAAACCTCAAAATACCGTTGAAATTTCGTGAATATGTGGATAGATGCGACGCGAAATTATATTCCCAGTCAGTTACGCGCAATTATACTAAACCTGCAACAAAGCAAATCGCCTAGATGACGAAAGATTTCCTCGTAAAAATACGTCATATCTTCGCATTAAAAATTAATTTGTGGACCAATTTGACGCGTATTAAAAATCGACGGTAGGAAAATGAAATTTCGTTTTTGTCGGGCGTTCTTTGTTCGAGTTTCGAATTCCTACGATGATTATATGTAATTTAAATATGCAAATGATTAATGTGCTACACATATCCCCGTGTTAATCAAATTCTGTGATTTTGCTGTTAAAAGCACAATTTTGGACGGATTAGGCCCGTATTTGAAATTTGACGGTACGAAAATAAAAGTTCATTCTTTACACCGAACCGTGTTTCAAGCCTCGACTGTTTATCTTCAGCTTAAGTAATTTTAAAGTGCAAGTAAAATATATGCTACACTCATTCCCGTGTTATTCATATGGGCGAAAATACATTAGAAAAAGTAGTTTATTTATTTATTTTATCGGGATGTTTGGACTTAACGACCTCCCTAAAACACAATGCATAAGTTTGACGGCATAAGTTTGATCGAAATCGAATCATTGGCTCTGTAGAAATTCGCTAATTATCATTACTGGAAGGACATCCAGACAGACACTACATTTTTTACAATCTAGGAGCCACTTTCAAAATCCAGGGGCCAGGTTTCAATGAGACGCGATTTGTAGTTTAAATTTGTATACCGACTCTGCATACCCAGCAAAATTCATACGACGTAAAAATATTACCTATTTAGTAACTGTGAATTGATAAAATATAACAGAGTTATATAGCCGTCACTGTGCAATTTTTAGTCGCCAATGGCGAACAGGCGCCTGGGTTTGTCCAGCTCTGTGTATATGTATACGCCTGTGTGTATATTTCCTGTCGGTATTATTTTGCACTCACGAATTATATAACTAGAATTTTTCATTGGTCGAATAAATTTTCTCTTCCACAAGAGGTCCGTACTATAGAATTTCCACTTTATGTATCGTCCGAGTAATCGCAACCCATCTGGCGTGAAGGGGCCAAATTCGTGAGTAGTTCGTTGGGGTAGATCATTGTCACGGTCACTGTGGCGAAGTGGTTTTGAGGGTGATCATTAATGTAGATATCGCCATTCGATCGGAAAGGTACGAGTTTATTCTTGAGACATATAAATGCGTTTACTCGGAAAAATTAAAGGAATTAGGTCAGGGACTGTAACATTCGGAGAATAAGTTTCCGCAACAGAAACACACTGCTTGAGTCGACGCTCATTATCTCGGCAACACGTCTTTCGGACTGTTTTCGCCGAATAATTTTACGCCAAAGAAACTTCGTATTACGAAGTTTGACAGCAACTGTTACGCAAAATAGCGATCAATATAAAATATTTCAGGACTTGTTTATATCAACAGTGAAATAAATTTGTTGACAAGTGTGCATGTGTATATATGTACTTGAAAGAGATGAAAGGTAAAACTTGATAAGGGTGGTAACAAGGCATTGTAGGAATCCCAGCGAATATTAACCATGTTTGAAGAATCGCTGGAGTTGTCGAAGAGATACACATGAAGAGACGGAAAGTGAAAAACTTTTCGTGTTAGACCCTTCTTCACTCACGGTGAGATGACAACTCGTAGTTTTAGTTTGGTCGTATTCCACATTAAGTTTATTAATCATGGATCTTAATAATTAATAAAATCTCCTGCTGTAGCTATTGTTTTGTATCGTTTTATCGCTAGAAAATATTGTATGGTAATAATAATCTTTCTCGGTTCAAAATTGTTGGGGGGAAGTTTATTTTCACTGGATATCTTCTTTTTAGAACTAAAGGAGTCACCACTTCAATGCAGTCTTAGAATATATTTAGTAACATTCTCCCCTAATAATGTAAGACATTTAAAGGTCAATGACGGGTAATGTTCACATCCTCTTAACGGGGTGAATTGTTTCCGATGGAATTAATTCTTTGGCTCTGTTGACCGATTTTTACCAAAAACTAATCAACTCTTGTCCCTTTAACGAAAATGTCAAATATAAAATAGATCTGATTAATAATGTTTGAGTTAGAGCATCCACAAAATTCCTATCACATAAACACAGACATCATCGAGAAAAGGTAAAAACGTGTTCAGGGGACGTCAAAACGTGTATTTCCGTTGAAATCTCGAAATCGATTTTTTTCATGAAAACAATACTTTCCCCTACACTACGTATGGAGAAAGTAAAAAATAAAAAAGTGCTTATCTCAGTTATCTTCAAGAGCCATAACAAGGTTATGAAAAACCAGATTCTTTTTCGAATCTACTTTCGATGAACTACAACTGAAGACTTTTTCATAACCTTGTTATGGCTGTTGGAGATACCTAAGATAAGCACTTTATTTATTTTTTTTATGCTGAAGTATTTTTTCTTTAAGTCTAATGTGATTTGCTTGTATGCCGTTCTTCCTTGAAATTTTGTCATGTGTCGACCTCAACTTTCATTCACTCTTTATACGGCAATGATAAAACCAAGGCGCGAGGCACAAAAAAACACCAACACCCGATAATGAATTTTCTTTTATTTAAATATGTTCTTAAGTTTGATAAATCGCAACCGGTTGAAGGGGCGTGGTTCGTGATTCCTTCGTTGGCGTAGGTCACTCTCACGGCCACTATGATGGAGTAATGTGATTGCACCTCTGTTGGTTCAAAAAAGAAAGGTACGAATTTATCCTTGAGACACCAGAACGAGTCATTGCTCCCAATTATATGTATGTATCAGTGCGATTGTACGGAAAAGATTAAAGGAATTCAATCAAGAATAGAGAATCACTTTTGGCAACAGGAAGTCTCCAAGTCCTTTATCGAATAAGTTCTCGCCAAAGTTCCCTCATTTTGGATCTAAGGATCATTCTCTTACCTCACAGCCTCAGATAATATAGAGCGAGTCGTTGCGTTCTCCGATTAGGAAAATGATGTGCGTCAGGGGTCTGTGTTAAATTTTACCCATCGTTTTTCATAATAGCTTCGCGGGCCGCATGAAGCGTCTTCGGGACCGCATGCGGTCCACGGGTCGTAGGTTGCCGACTTCTGATCTGCATTAATGGAAGTTAATCTTAGGTCTATTGGTCAGCGACACGGTCACCATGTTTTCGAGTGCGATCGATGGTTTTCCGCTGAGGGGCGTGCGTTTTACAGGCATGCGACATTTGAAAGGGAATGCTTGTCTGGATCTCTGATTGATTTTCGTGAAATAATTGTTTTCTTGTTAAATAAAAATGGGATTTGAATTCTATTTAAATGCCATGATAATCTGATTTGAACGCAATATTTATGGCCAATTTGAATTTATTTGCCCTTATTTATTTGCTATTATTGACCGTGTTATGTCTCTTTTGCCGTTTAATCACAGTGATGTGGCGGCAAACTCGAATGAACTTTCCTCTGATTATGTTATTATTATTTAATCCACAGTGGCGGATGCCAGCGGACGCTATGCATCCGGATTCCTCTGGGGTAACAATTATTGGACCGGATCTGGAAGTTTCTGTCGCCTCCTCGCAACCAATCAAGACGACGTGTCAGATACTGGCGCCAGTTCTCCACCGCCATTTGAAGTCGGCTTTTTTTCCGTTAAGTTCGAAGTCAGCTTAACGAAGCAACTGACTCCAACGGTTAGTAGATTTTACGCTTTGGTCACAATGATTGATCTGAGATTGATAGATACGATGTGTTTAAATAAATTGCGATAGGTCAACCTTGGCCAAATCACTCGTTTGTTGTTGGTGAGGTGTAACGTATCATTTAAATTTTAGCTCGTTAAAAAACGTGCTTATGTGATCACTCTCTGTCGGTCCGTATGTGGACAATCAACCTTATTATTTAAGAGATATTTGGATTTTTAAAAAATTAGATAGCTCATTGATCTATGAATTTTCCAAAGATTGGATTTTTAAAGTAGTAAATAGATTTTATAGTAAAATAGTAAAATAACGCAATGACTTGATATTTTGGCGTTTTTCATATATTCCTATTCAAGTTCTAAATACTGAACTTAAAGGTAAAAGTGGTTGAAATGTTAAACGGATATTAAAACTACATATCCGGTAATAAAATTGTTATCTAATGTCGATGTGTCGCCTATTTATAAAAAAATTATCCGAATCATTCGTAGTAAATGCAAATTTCGTTTTTATCTGTACATTTGTGAGTCAACGCTTTTTCTCTTAAACTCACAAGGCAAAGCCTTAGTAATTAAAAATTTTGGTAGTGTTCTGGTATAGTATAGCTTAAATCTTTTTCGATTCTGTTCTGATAAAAAATAAGGAACTCGATATCCTTTGTATCTTTCTCCTGTAACCGTAACGCTTTTCCTCGAATTTCTCTCTTCTCGCACTCCCTCCATTTCCCCCTCTCTCCGACCTTTCTTTTACGTAAAGGACGAGCCGTCCGCTCCGGACCACTTTCGCCGTGCAGTCCTGCTTTCGCTTCTAAATTTCATAGAATCCATCTTTTCCCTTTCAAAATGTCTTTAAATCCGGAGTCTCTTCCTGGATTTATCCCATTCCCTTCCCTCGCTTAGGACCAGGGCCATTTTAAGACCTTCGTACGCACAAAAGTAATATAAATTTCATTTTAATATTGTTTACATCATTTTTTGCATTTTAAACAAACTTTATTTTTCATTTATTTAATTCGGCATATGTTTATTAACCATATTTATAATCGAACGTAACATACATAAATATCTCTTAACAAAAACCGATTCTTAAATTTACTGATGTCGACAAAGTATAACGTCAATAATTCGACATTGTTTGTTTGATTTATTTATTCTAAATTCAATTTAATTTGCAGATCTTTAGCTGAAAAAATGTCTGACGAATATAAGAGAAAACATGAGTGGAGAAACGACTATCCTCCCTTGCATTACTTTCAATTGAAAGTTGTATAATGCGGGAAGTGACATTTAAAGGCGTTATATGTGATTTTGCTAACAAAAAGAATCGCAAAGTTAACAAAATTTGAGTTTTGTTAAAATTTGTTAATTTTGTTTGGTATAATATAATCATTCACTAAAGCGTTATTATTTTTGATTTAGAAGCTTATTAAGAGTTGACACATGAAAAGTTTTGTAAAGACATTTAGTTAAAAAGGTATTAATTTTGATTTTGCAGTTTCCTTTTCCTATTTTCGAGCCAGTCAAGTTTTTTTCAGGTCTCCAACGTTTTCGTAGGCCCTTGAAAAGCTCGTAGGCCCTAGGCACTGTGCCTATTGTGCCAAATGGATAAAACGGCCCTGCTTAGGACGTAAACAAAATCCCGATCCACCCTACGTTTTTTCTCGAAAACCTTTTTTTTCGGCGGCTCTCCTCGCTATTTCTCACGCGTACCGAGCCCGATCCTGTTAAACAACTTTCGTTTTAGCTTACCGTTAAGTTAACTTGTTATATTCCTCCTCTATGGGATTCCCCGCATTCAAATGATGCATCATGAGTGTAGATATGGTTGAGTGCAAAAACTAAAACTTTCAAGCGGGCGTTTATTTTCATCATTTGAGACTTGATTCAGGAGGCAGCGTAAAAGTTGATTGATTTAAAAATATTTTTTTTCAACCTGAAGTGATATTCGCTTTTTTCGCCTAAAATTATAAAGATATTGATAATGAATTTACGTTGCATACATGCCTTCAAAAATTTCTTACAAATGTTCCTTATTTTATTTTTTTAGGTAAATGGATCGTATTTAAGCTCTATTCTTACGATTGATAAATACGCAACAGTTTTTAGTACAATGGAACACGATAGGAAAGCATTAGTTTAGTTTTAATCCCATGTAGTAATCCATTAAATTCTTACATCATCGACCATTATATTATCTCTAAAATTTCTGATGGTTTGCCACCGCTGTAATTTAAATTATTTGGTCATGATAATAAATGCATAAATTTGATAAATTTTATTGCTTGACTTTACTTATTTTCCTCGTTGCATCTGTTGAAATCATATCGCCAAACGAGCTATAAGCAAGTACATCAGTCTCGTACAGAATTCGATTTTCGGAACCTTCAAAATTTGATGATACTTTTCATGGACTTGCAATAATTCGCCAAACATGTTTTCATTTTAGGTAAATATTATTAAGGTTCACGTAAATTATGATGCCACGAATGGAATTCGCGGAGAATCCGAAAATTGGGTTCTCGTGTGCATTACAAAACAAGTTTTGCTTAAATGTTTTCCCTCGCCGTCAGCAGATGGCAGTCGAAACGGTGATAAATCATAAGGAAGGATTGAACAGTTTGGAAGTGGGTACCGCACCGCGTCTCACGCCACTGGCCCACTGGTCAGCGACAACTACCGCTCGCTTACAAATGGAACGCTGCCACGCTTTCTTCACAATACACTTTGGTTTGGCTCTTTCTCAGAAGGCTTTTGCCAAATTAGATCCAAAGTTTTCTTTCGAGATTTCCGGATGAAAGATTTCATATTTAGTTTGTTCCACGAAACTTCTTATATTTTTAATCAGAGATGTGTGATTTGGACGGTGATAGTAGCCACTATCTTATGGTGAAAGTAGCGTCTGATTTTGCGTTAAAAAAATTAATTTCTCTCGATGAAAATTAGTTTCGGCTGCTGAAATTCGCAAAAACATTTAATCGAAAAGTCGGATATTTTTCGAATCGAACATTAGACTGATTTCAAACGACGCATATCGAGTTAATCATCCCATATCGGCGAAAATAGGATATATTCGAAATATTTCAAAATCATCCTGGTCTGCGGTTATGGCGAGTCATTAGGACTAATTATCAGTTGGCCCTGCCCTTTTGGTGCCTTATTTTTAGCGTGCAATGTGCACCAAATACTTTTCATCGCGTTTTAAGCTAATGTTTTTAATTTTTTCGGTCTCTCCGTCTACCTTCATTATACTTTTTCCTTTTACAGATGTTTTTTAAGAAATTTTAATGAGGCATTTGTCTTTAAGATTGACAGTTTTACATGTAATTTTCCCAGCTCTTTATGCTGCAGCTACTTAGGCTGCTAGAAGATTAAAAGTTTTTTGAATTTACGCTTTGACCAAACTTCTAATATTTTTGAAACGAGAAAAAATTCTGCTATGATCGGTAATCGAACCTTGTCGGATATTCTACCATTGAACTATCGTAGCAGACGAATTTTCCCGTTTCTGAACGCGAATGTCTTCTTAAGTGGGGCAGAACTCGCCAAGCTAGTATCAGCCAGCCCCAGCGGATATCCTCCAAGATATACATCGAAGTAAACTCCTCCCTTTCAAATAGTGAGATAGCCAAGCTGAAAATTGATTCAATTTTTAAACTTCTAATTCTAGAGAACTCCAAATTTTGGAGATGGCAAGCCTGAAAGAAATGTTATAGTTTTTTGTGTGTGTATATCTGTCCAGACATTTTTGAAAATTATCGGTTTTCGCATATTGGAGCTGTCCGAATAGCTCATTGATAATTAGTTGTTAATCGGTTAGCCAAGTATAATTTTTATTTTTAACTCGTGAGCTCGAATTAATATTTTCGACCCGAGAAATAGGTATCGAGTCTATTATGATACACCAAATGAAGAACGATTTACATATTAAGGATTGATGCATTGCCAATATGGACCGCTGCTTTGTCGCTGAAATGCTAATGTGTTTTTCTTAACGATTTTCGGAGCTATCTTGATTATCAGTAGTGTTATGGAATTGTTATGTTATCTGGCAAAAATATTGGAATTTTTCCTTAGCTTTCAAATATTACCTAACTAATGAAATTTTGTACGTTGAACTAAAATTTATATATTTTAATAAAGTCAACCCCCGATTTAGCACCCTTCTATAGTCTACCTCTTATGCTCAACGCCTATGACAGTTTCTGAACAAACTTTCCTCAAGACAATTTCGTGACGGAATTACAATGAAACCCCGATATAGCGATTATTTATAAAATTTATAAAATCACTCGTTCTAACGAGTACTCCTAGTATGCAGAAATTCAATTCCGTACATGTAACATTAAGAAATTGGCGGTAAGGGTGTTTTCGCTCGCTATAAGAAAATTCTCATTATA
This sequence comes from Tanypteryx hageni, assembly GCA_028673005.1. NCBI lineage: Eukaryota > Metazoa > Arthropoda > Insecta > Odonata > Petaluridae > Tanypteryx > Tanypteryx hageni. The sequence goes on from CM054116.1 coordinate 115,204,541, forward strand.
TGCCTTACTCGTTCTATCGAGGTTACACTGTTTTTGTACTTATTTAAAGCGTTAACTGCAATCAAGAGCAAACAGTGACAATTAAATCGGAGGTAGACTGTATTTTAAAATCTCATTATCTTTACATAATAATTCGCAAATGTCCGCCCGACTCGCCTTAAATTTGAATTCTTTTTATTTTAATGTAACACTTCATTTATACCCACCCTTCATTTTTAATAATTGGAAATCACATTATTTAGATTATGACCGCTTGGTGGATTAAACAGTAACAGTATGTGGACTGGTAATTTAAATTATAAGTTTATTAATCACCTTTCTTTCAAATTTTCATAAGAGGTAAATATGACCTTGGCCTTGAGCGTGACCAAGGCAAAAATATTTCGCATTTCCATATAATTTTTTCGTTTGTTGTTTCAGGGCCGTCTAGTCCGACTGGGGTTGTGCATGCCGTCTGAATGCTCCGAGGATGACGTCACGACGCTGATGGAGATTGCGTCAAGCGCAGACAAGTCACTGGCCGTCCCTAGAACGTTAAAGGTGGTGGACGTGAAAACGCCGTCGGAGTATTACAATTTCTGGAAGGACCCCAAATTCCACGTGCTAGTGTGAGTATAAGCAGCAATACAAAAGCCTTTTCGATGAATAATATGTATAGGTTTACAAATCTAGAAGTTGATAATCAACACTTAATTATATGACATATGATTAAATATGGGTATATTACATCAATGTAAGGTTAGCCGAACTCTTGAGACAAAAAGAGAAAAAATTCAGTTTTTCTTTGGCAAAAAAGCGTATGGGTTATTCCATTCCTCGGAAAAATAAATGATAGACAAATACATTTTTGCAACTTCTTAAAATTTCTTCAGAAAACGTCACAAATGTACATAATGAGTGCTTATGCAAATTTCCATAAATTGAAATAAAATTATCGCAGAAAGAAAAAAAATATTATGTGGCCACCACATGACAGACTCCATACCTGTAATATTTCTAAAGATCCCAAATAGGTTAAATGATAATAAATATTTTAAAGAATTGCGAAAAAATTTAAAGACTACAAAGAACAGAAATAAACTCGAACCGTAGCCTTCTGGTATTGGATATAGTCAGGAAGCTCCAACAATTAAGAATATAACAAGATGATCCAAACAGAACTTATGATGCCTACTTTCCATTTAATCATTTATTTAATACTTATATTGACTTTAATAGCTTTAAAGTCATCGCGGATATGTAGCTCTTCGTGTTCCCAAATTTCATAATTTAGCGTTATAAAATACTGCAAATACATTCGAACGGAATATTAAATTGATCACGCGTATTTGTGCGGCAAAAATAACGCGTATAGGTACGTATTAGAATGTAACGAATCTGAGTCCAACAATAGTTGTTGCTATGGCAACACTCTCGTAATCTATATAATAAATTGGTAAACTTTCTCCGTCATGTAACGCTTCAAAATACAGGATTAAAACCTAAAAAAAGGTACTTTTAGAACTGCTACAGAGCTGAAATTTGGATGTAAGATAGGTCATGGGATACAACCTCTGAAAAAATCCGAAACTCCAGGAAAAATTATATTTAAGGGGTGTTTTTGACCACAATGTCCAATTTTAAACACCCATAAGAGAAGCATTGAAAACGGGGTAAGGCTTTATAAATTTGCTTTTTTAAATTAGTTACAACTAAGATACGAAGTCGGGACATAAACCGTTCTCTGGATGAATGAATGTAGTTTGATTTTTTTGAAGAGAGAATTCGAATTCAAGACGAATCGGCGTAAAATCTGTTGTTAATCAGAAAATAAGGGTATTTTTTCAGTTATCTAACAATGAAAAATATTAACTACCATGGCAACGAGTCCAACGCTATTCAATTGCTTTAATTCTACGTATCACTCTTCAACCTACCGACACCGATTTTACTTTTGAGTGACAGAGACGTCAGTTTCCAGTGAGAGCGGCGTTTGGGATCACCATCAATAAGTCTCAAGGCCAAACTCTGGAAAGAGTTTACTTAAGAGTTTACTTTAAAAAATGTTTTTTGCCATGGACAGAGTAACTAAACGAGATAATCTACGTTTTGCCCTTGCAAACTACCCTGACACAACGACTGCCAACCTTGTTTTTAGAGAGGCTTTACCTTAATTTAAACTATTGAATATTTAAAAACAAACTTATTCTTATCTAATTCTATCAATAAAAATTTCGAAAATAATTTTCTTATTTCCCAAAACAATATACGTAAAGTATAAATACGAAATACTGCTCCTCCTCTCCCGCCGCAAAGTGTGACGAACGTTCCCTTAAGAAATCTATTTATTTTATAAAATTTAAAAGCAAACGGAAGCTGCTTTTAAGGGTTACTAGCGAGTGATAAAAACATCAAAATCGCCGGTATTTACGCTAAATTCGAAGAAATATGATCGATAGGCAAAATTCTACGATAAGAATTACAATTTCCATTCCTTTCCTCAGAGAACAGTACAAATCCCCCTCCGATATTACGATTCTAAGATATTTCAATGTGGAAGAGAAATTTACCCGGCACGATGGATTTCAGATTTCCCATGTAAATCAAATGGGAAGGATAGTTCCTGGAATCGAGGCCAAGACTTCAATCTTCGCGACAAAAACTATCCTCGGGAGCTCGGCCCATGTAGCAAGAGATTTCCACCAAGTTTCATGAAAATCGTTCCATTGGTTCAAAAGTTTATAGGGAGGACGGACAGACAGACACAACGACAAAACTATAAGCCTATTTCCATTCTGGAAAGTAGGCTAAAAATGAGCGTTACTTCGGTCGAACGCGCGCGGATGATCTGCGTGCGTACGGTACGCTTCACCCTGAAAGAGGCCTAAAAATTGGTTTTAAAAATACCTCTTAAACAATTATATAGGAAAATGTTTCGAAGAAACGCTGTGGAAAATTAAGTTGTCCACAACTTTTATTCCTAACTTTTTACATCAATCAAATATTAAAGCAAATATATAAATACGGATGTGGCAAGAGCAAACAACCACTTCCGGTTGACCGATCTTTACCAAAAACTAATCAGTTCTTGTCCATGTTAATAGTTTTTGAGTTAGAGCACCCACAAATTTCCGGTCACAGACACCCACACACATCATCGAGAAAATTGTTAAAAACGTGTGCAGGGGACCTTAAAACATGAATTTCTGTTGAAATCTCGAATTTGATTTTTTTTCATGAAAAGAATACTTTCTCCATATGGAGAAAGCAAAAATTGGTTTAAATGAAAAATGGTAAAAAGAGAATGTTCTCTTTAAATGAGATTCTCTGTCCAAATTTTAACCATGCAATATATTTTTACTTTCTCCATATACGAAATATAGAGAAAGTATTGTTTTCATGAAAAAATCGAATTCGAGATTTCAACGGAAATACATGTTTTAAGGTCCCCTGAACGCGTTTTGACTATTTTCTCGATGTTGTGTGTGGGTGTGTCCGTGACCGGAATTTTGTGGGTGCTCTAACCCAAAAACTATTAATCAGGTCAACGCGAAATTTTATATTTGATATTTTTTTAAAGGGAAAAGAACTGATTAGTTTTTGGTAAGGATCGGTCAACCGGAAGTGGGTTTTTAGTCTTGTCACATCCGTTTTTTTAATATTTGCTTTGATATTTGATGAATGTAAAAAGTATTGGAATAAAAGTTGTAGGAAATGTAATTTTCTACAACGTTTGTTCTTAACAGTTTCCCGTATAATGCATTATTTAAGAGATATTTTAAAAACTAATTTTTTAGCTGCCACCACCACACCACCTACCGGCGAATATTGTAAACACTTTATGCTTAGTTACTTCTTATTGTTAGTTAGTAACGCTCCTTTTTAATTGCTTAATTGTTGGAGCTTCCTGGCTATATCAATATCAGAAGGATACGGTTTGAGTTTATTTCTGTTCTTTGTCAAGTCTTTAAATTTTTATCGCAGTTCCTAAAAATATTTATTATCATTTGGAATTTTAAGAAATATTCCAGGTATGGAGAAAGTCATGTGGTTGCCAAATCAGATTTTATTTATAATATGTTGTAGCTGTTTCTCTCATATTTTTAACGTTCTTATCACTAACTTATAACAGTTTAAGTATCATTCTTTATAGAAAAGGAGACTTGTGGGAGAGTGTCAACTTTGAAAACTTTCATCGTAACGATCATTTTAATAAATGTAAAACAAATACTTGATTTTTAATAGTATTGTTAGTAACTATTGTATTCATAAATTTACATTTGTTAAATTTTTATAATAAAAATCGATTGTTTCAAAGGAATAAAAATTTCGTTCAAGAATCATTTTAATTGAAATTGGTTGTAAGACGCGCTTTGCTGAGATATCGCCAGTTGGGCTCTACAAATCAAAAAGATCTCGTTATTTTACGCAAATTTCGTTTTTTATCAGGAGATACAAACCGTTTGTTTAACGACCAAAATTAAAAAATGATTTTATTCCAATTCACATCCTCGAAATTTGCCATAGAATGTTATATTAAGATACAATTCTTACAAATGTGTATTCACTTGTATGAATCAATTATTTTATTTCTCCTGATACATTGAGATATTTGATATAATAGTGGGTAATGAGTAATGTGAACGAGGAGGCGTTACGTCAACGTTGGCAATTCTTCTTGTTTTGGAAACCCATTCATTGACGAGAGTTTGAAGAGTAGGAGCAACGCAGGTCTGCGACCTACGGATTTTTACAAAGGACGGACGAGGGAAGTGGTAATGAAATGACTCCTGAGAACTTCTCACGGAAGGAGCGACCGCCAAGGTCGCGCAGTAAAATAGAAATCTGCCTTACGGAGTTTGGATGAAGGACACACAACTTTAAATTTTTTTTTTTAGGAAGAAAGATACGAAACTTAGCCACGCGAAAATCTTTCGCGGCCCCCTTTGGTTACTGAATGTTTGAAAATTGAGGATAATCCCTAGATTCTGTCCTTAGGTCGTCTAATTTGACAGAATTTTTATGTGAACGCGGAACTTTATTATACGGAAGAATCGGTTAAACGCGAGCTGATACTTGTGTAAAGCGAATCCCAAAAATGGTTTGATTTTAAGAGAAGGAAGAACCTTAGCATATCTGAATAATCGAAATTTAACTCGCGGGTTCGTTTGACAGCGAAGAAAGACGCATTTTAGTTCAACTTGAAGGAAATGTTTAACGAATAAATTATGTTTGTTGGAAGAATGCTGGAATCGGTTCAAAATTCGAGGGTTCGCAACGAAGAGAGTACGGTAATTGCTTTTATTAAATTTATTATAAAGTTGCAGACAACAAATTTTATAGTAAATACTCGGTATTTGTAGATGGTGATTTCACGCATAGGGACGTGGCCATCTTTGCCATCCAACTTCCTTAATTTGTACTCCTTCTATATCTCTCTCACTATGCTCTATCGTATCTCAATTATCTCCTGTCCCCTCGGTAACCTCAGATCACTCTTCTTCCTAAAGATTAATATTTCTTCAGGTTTTCTTATTCGTCGACAACCAGCATCGGCGCGCAGCGTGCCTATCCTACGAATCAATTCTTCTCTCCCGCTCCCGAAATTAACTTCGTTTCGTGCTTTTTTGGCGTGATTAGCTGTACTCTACTTCCGTGGGAAGAATTTTCTCTTTCGTTCCGTCCGTCTCTGTCAACATCTCCGTATCTACGGAAGTAAAAGTTATTGTTTTTTCTGTTTTTGGTCGATCCATTCCACAGTGCAAAGAGAAAGCGCTTGGATCCATAAAAAACGCCCCACTTACACGAACGGCGATATGAAGTTGCTTCTAACTAGAGATTGCGAACATAAACGCCGTCCTTGCCTGCAGGCTGTCATTAAGTAAAGTGCCTCTGGATGCCCTCCAGACACAAGTTTATTCGTAGACACACAACTTAATTGTTTTCGCGTGGAACGCTATTGTTGACTGACACTGGGGCTCTGTATCTAAGGAAATGAAAACACTCCGCCCATTCAAGGTCCTCGTGAGCATCAATCTATGCTTTTTCCTAAGAATCGTGATTGGGCGTGTCACTACCGCCATCTTTGCATGGCATCTCTTGTATCCTTTTGGCGCGAGAGTTTGTTTGCAAAGGCGTTGACCGAAAATGGTTGAAGAACTCGAACAGTTTTTTTTTATCTCACCGCGACTTTTAATGGGTCAGAGCTGTTACAGTCTTTTTTCCCGATTAAAATGTGTCCCTCGGTCTGTAACTTATTAGTTACTTCCTCATACACGTGGTGTATAGAGAAAGTATTGTAATCGCGAAAAAATTCGACTTCGATATTTTGATGGAAAAAAAGTTTTAGGTGTCCCCGAATCCAAAAAAGTTGTTTTCGCCATGCCATTGTGTCTGTGCGAGGCTCTATGGTAGTGGTGCCCAACCTTTTTTACATGGCGAGCCACATAAGTGGTTGCGATTCATTCGGCGGGCCGCATTGGAAGTTGCATATTCTTCAGGGGGCCGGATTGGAGTTTAAATCGAAAGTTGCCTTTATATTTTGAGGTACCACATAAGTGAAAAGTCTAAATAAAGTTTTTTTTATGGTTAACATTTCAATATTAAAAGTTTTATTATAAAAACTTTCATAAAAATTTTTGAATTTGGGTGTTAACTTTTTAGGAATCGTTTTTTCGTCATAGCTTCATCTACATCTACAGTTTACCCTGCAAGCCACCGCAAGGGTGTGCGGCAGGGGGTGCATTAACACCAAGGGGAAAACCACAAAATTAAGTCTGGGTTTACACCCCTACGCGAGGTTACTTTTGATCGCTTCGCGGGCCGCATGTACATAGGTTGGGCACCACTGCTCTAGGGCCTAAACGATTAAGCGAAATCGAATAGTTTCTCGTATTTACGCATCATCCAAAATAGACCCTCCGAAGAGATGAACGACATAGAGCAACGGTGAAGGGTAATTTATTCTGGTCGATTTTCATAAAATGTCGATTTAAAAAAAATTGCTCTAATGAAATTAAAATTAAAATTCATTCAGTCATAGAACTTGGCGTCGTAAACCATATTTCTCAAAATATAACTATACATATAGCCTCCTGCGACATATAACGAGTTTTGCCTCCAGCTCTCCCGTCTGACATGCGACAATCTTCATTCAGTAATAATGCTTTAGCGCCTATATGGCTTCGCCAATCCACAAAACACTTGATAAAGTGGGAACCGGTTAACACGAAATGTGGGGAACCGGCACAGGCATTTTGTGTTAACCGCATTAGATGCTCAAATTTCTTATACTAAAGTTTTCATTTTTTTAAAATATAGAAGTAGAACAAAGGCTAATATACACGATGCGTTTCAGTTATGGGTCAGTTTGCTCAATTATTAATGTTACTAATTTATTTAAGTCAATTGATATATTTGGTACGTAATTTTTTAGTATAATATTAGTCTACTGTTTAGAAAAAATAGTAGATTTATTTTTAAATAGCTATATAATTTATTATAATAATGTTAGGTTCTACATTTTTGTAACGAAATTAGAAATTTAGTTCTGCACTGCGTTAAAAATAATTTCTCGTTATACAGACTGTTCCAACTCGTTCACAATTGTATACATTTTTCTCCATCTTGTCGAACCTCCAAAAAACTGCGAACTTTTTTTAAGCACCACATGGATATTCTCAGGAATTGGTGTAGACATTACTTCGATATTACCGCCGCCGGGAGAAGAAGGGAGTGGGAGCTCTCTCAATTGTCATTTCTTGTTATCAGAAGAAATTAACATAGAATCGTATTTTTAGGACCGAGAGTAATTTTCGCGTTAAGCGGCATTTCGTGTTAAGCGTTTCACGTTAAATGAATAATTATACATTGAAAAATATAGACGCCGGAAAGGACCGAGCATGCATTTCGTATTAACCGAAAATTTGGGTTTTCCGGTTCCGTGTTAAGTGGTTTCCACTGTATTTATGTATGGCACAACTATTTATCAAGTTCGATTTCACATATATTAATGTGCGGAAAAAATTTTTGCTGTTTTTTTATAGCAACAGTGCATTTTCTAGACTCAATAAGTCGGCGACAGGCAGAGTTTGGGTGCAATTACGTTTATGAGAAAGTTTGTGCAATTTCTACTGCACCGATTTTTTTCTTTGTGAGCTACTTATTTCAGACTGGAAGAAAGTCGGTTTAACTTTCGAATTCCCAGTCAAATAAGCTTCGGTGAAGTTTTTCTAAAAATTTCAGAATCCGTACGATTCGAATGCTTTCAACAAAAAAAGTTCCGCGATGGTCAGGTATCGAACGCGCATTTCGCATCTCTCGGATTATCTTCTGCTACAATATTTTCGGCTCAGGCGCGCGAGTGTAGAAGATTTCAGGGGTCACAAAAATAAGGATTAACTGCGACAGCCGCATTCATTTCGGATTCATACGAATCTCTTTTATTAGGCGTTCTTTACCAGTGAAGCGGTAGTAGCCGAACGCCTTATGGGCACGTCGCCTCCGTCCGTCCGCATGTTTAATCTCCGAAACTATTGGACGGATTTTAATTAAATTAAGTATTAGTGGTCCTTATTAAAATGTATCGACAAATTATGATTTTCAACAGTATCCCTCAATTAGAACTTCCAATTTATATAAGCAATTAAATAAACGTATACAGGCAGTCCTCGCACTTACAACGCAATTGGTTCCCGAAAGTCTCGTCTACAGTCGAAGCATCGTAAGTCGAAGCACGTGTTCCCATAAGAGCAATGTTCAAAATTTTGGTTACGTTCCCGTCCCAGCGGCCAGATAATACATTTTTATAAAACGGACCGTAATATTGTGCTCGGGCAAAAATAGAGGTAAATTTAACTTATAAGACTATACAAATCCTTTTATTCTAATAAGGACGCAATAATGAATTGAAAAAATATCATCGAAAAGTATAAAGTCGAAAAAATTACTGAAGGGGATATTCAACGCCCGACCGATGCTGGCAGATGTCTCGCCTTTTTCAGAGCGCTTAATTACGTCCCTCTTCTTATCCATTCCAAAAAAATTGATGCAAACAATATGCAGTTCTCTACAAAGCACTAGCGTCGTAACATAGACTAAATGGCTCCTATGTCGAGAAACGCCACACAAAAAATAACAATTTCGTAATCACCGTTTCACTGTTACGTGATCACCGTTTTCCCAGGGATTAAACCCTCAAGTTGCGGAAATATAAAATACCCTACGTGCTTAAAATACGTTTTACCGATACTACTTCCTTCCCTTCTACTTTTGGTTTTAATCACGCTCGGAATCACTGTCTTTCGTCACCCGAAATCTAATAACTCGTGAAGAAGGGATTTAAGGAGACAATAATGACTTGACTGGTTCTCATGTGAAGTCATGTTAAATTACAATGTAGAACGCTTTGCGTGACGTATTGTTACCTGCTCTATGCATTGTAGCCTGAATCGGCGGGCGAGACGGAATGCACGAGTTTGAACTCTCGAGGACCCAGCCCGTAGGAAGACTCGGAAAAATCGGGAACGGAGCAATTGCCGTAGGGCAGGTTCCGATCGACCCTCACCGAGATTCCCGGCACTCGGACGCGGACGGTTCTTGAGATTAAGCCCTCGATGTCGTTCGCCGAAGGCCGGCCCGCCCGCTCCCGGCGATCGCGGCGTCACCGGCCGCGGAAGGGAAAACGACATCTCCCGGCCAGTGCCCCGGCGACCTACCGCGCCGCTCGAACCAGCCCGTTGACCTACCGCGCCGCTCCACCCGCCGGAGACATACCGCGCCGCTCCAACTACGATGGAGCGAAACGATCGCCAATTTTTGCATTCTTAGGAATATCATGCACATAACATATTTCTGCCGAATTTTGAGTTTTTAGCACTCTCGGAAGTGAAATGTTAAAACTGAAATAATTTCTAAATAACTCAAAAATTTCGGCTGTCAAACTCTCCTCGTAGTAGCTGAACATTAACCCATTTGTTAAAATTTTTGCTGAGGCGCCAAACGTCGTTTCGGCCAGGCCGGAGGGCTGAGTGTCGTAAGTGAGGAGCGGCGCCTTAAGTCCGGCGCGCGTTCCTAAATTTGCAAATGTCGTAAGTCCGCAGCGTCGTAAGTCGGACCGCCGTAAGTTGAGGACTGACTGTACTATAAATGGCTTCCGCAACAATTAAAAGGCCGCGGGACCACATAATTACAACTTAAGAGTTTCGGAGATAAAAATTCGAGAAAATACCAAGCATAATATCACTTATTTTGTTTGCTACGACAATTCTATCGGCGAACAGCGATTAAAAATCCATATTATTTTCTCCCATTGCTCTTATATGAGCTGTGAGGCATACATTAAAAACTTTCTTAGGATAGTGGGCAATATTTACTTCAAAAAAGTCCGCGGAACCATATAATTACGACTTATAGTTTCGGAGATAAAAATTAAAGACCCGCCCAATCTTTCGATACAGTTTTATACGCATCTCCCATGAAGAACGCCTTCGAAATCTCTGTGTACTCCATTTATGGAGTATACTTTACCTACTTGTTAAGTAGTTATGTTTGACGACGTTCCTCACACTGAATTGAAACCATTTTCCGTCCTCTGTCATCGCAGTGCCGTTACCTGCTTGGTGCTGATCCTAATGATCGTGGGGACCGCATACGACTTATGGCTGGAGTACGCCAAGGGTCGCGTGGCGGGGGACGCAGAGTCTGGCGGGCGCCCGGAGGTTGAGGCGCCGGCGCCAATGCTGGTCGGCGCTTACCATTGCCCAGCACCTCACGCGGCATCCAAGAAGGCCCACCCCGAGATCACAGCGCCTCCAGAGGTGGAGAGTGATAGCGTCCACGCAAGGAGAATGCGACGGGTGGCCGACATATTCAGACTGGGGCTGCCGGAGACGCTGCCTCCGCCCGTCACCGATCGAGGTACGTCCGCACTGCCGCCCCCGCAGCAGGGCCAGCGTGGTATCTTTGGGAGCCCCTGTGCAAGGACGATTTTGTAGGCCCCTATGCAAGTACGATTTTGAGGGCCCCCCTTCTTTTTCTATAAGGTGTTCCAACCATGGCCGTCACCTGACCTGGGCTTGTGAGACGGCGGCGACTTTATCTATAATTGGCACTCTCTATTACGTAGAAATTTGTTGATATCTTTATTTCTGTGAGATGGAATTTTCTTTAAAGCCTCAGGTGATGAATTTTTGCCCTACGGTCCTTGTTAAAAATTTTAATATTATGTGACTTGTAAAATGTTAAATTAACTAGTGTAAAAATAATTTAATTTTAATCATGTTTATTTGCAGTAGTATTTCTTTGGTAAAACCTGTCATTAATGGTAAACATAGATAATAAATTGACATGAAATATGGAGCTAAAAGAACGCTACCTATTGTTCTTATGAATTTTATTTTACGAGTGAAACCACTAATCTGATAAATAATTGCTAGTTAGATGCTGAATTCACTAGGTCACTCTGCCCCCTGTTTGTGTGGTTTGAGGAGACTGCGCAAAGTCAGCGTTCCATCCTTCGGAATGGACATTAAGTTGTTTACCCCCTTGGTTGTCTTCATTAAAATTAGGCTAATGCTGGCACCGGGTTTCCCTCCTCCCTTGTGAGTGTGTTCAGTGTGAAAGGAGCGATGGCTATAATAATAGTCCAAGAGGTTGATAAGCCAAAAATACACACACACCCATACATGCTGAATTCATAAAGAAGTAGCAGAATGCTATTGATGCTTCTTTGATAAAAGACCTAGCAATGTTAAGGGCAAGGAAATTTTAACCCTCTGCCATTCAAAACATCTCAGAATGTCTGAATCTGAATCTTCCTCCGCTCAAAACATATCAGAACGCCCCAAGCTAGATGCTTCCAGTTTTGCCCTATGACACATCACTTGACAAAGCTCAGCCATTGGAAAGTGTAAAAATTGATGTCACATAATTGCTTCCTATCTTAAGAGCAGAGAATTTAGTTTGTGGCCATCAGATACTGATTTTCATATTCACATTTGATCCCTTAGCACAGCCCATTTATCTTTATTAATGTGTATAAATATACTGTGCCAGTTATCAACAACAATGAGTTATAGTCTAAGCAAAATTTGAGGCGTCCTCGTTTGGGGGGCCTATGCAAAGCATAACCTGCATGTTCCATCACACTGGCCCTGCTCCACAGCATATTATTCATCAAAGGGAAGACCACTACAATGACCTCTACGTGTTTTTAAGATTATGCAGCAAAAAACCCATATTCACCCTGCTGAATGTATCAGCCTTCCGGGTCTACTTTTGCCTCCATCAACTTCTTGCTTAGGATTACATTTGAATGCTGAACATCTGTTATTTTTTATTGAACTTTCTACAGAACTTAATATGAATTTGGTGTAAGTGTGGGTTGAAAGGAATTAGTATGGGAAATTTACAACTCAGAGCTATTCAAACCAGGGCATCGAACAGACATTTTTTTGCTCCGGTTTTCGTTCCGGTTCACACAAAACAAAAACTTTTGGTTTAGTTCTGACTTCACTCCAGCAACTACCATTGAACCGGTTCAAACAGTTTTTTTTTGCTCCATCTTTGAATTTTTTGGGTGAAATTCCAAGAGAATTCCAAAATAATCTTTATTTATTAATGTTATTTTTTATTTAAACCAAATACATATTCACTATCGCAAGTGAAGAAGACAAAAATAGATATCCACACATAACATCATGCAAGTGCCCCCTCCCACCATGTAACGAACAGTAAAACATTGTATGAATTCCCTTCTTACATTTTTCGTTAATCAATTTGTAAATGGCTCCTTTTATATGACTCCATCTAATACTGTTCTATAGGAATTTAATTTTTTTCCTTTTTATCCTGTATAAAAGCTATTAAAATTGTTATTAATTTTTAAGTCTTTAATTTGAGGAAAAACCGTTGTTATTCTTTCTTAAGTCAACATTTATTTGATTTTACAATTCCAATACAAGCAGATACTCTCATTATCATAATGAATTTACTCTAACAGTACTCATGCACGTATATGAACATGTACATACAATAATATTGATTCACATTTGAATGTAGAATGTAATTCATAGAGAGTTGTTCAAAGAAGAGCTACTTAACTATTTTTTAAATAAAATAATTTAGATGTTAATATTACAAATAAGTACCATACAATATATAATTTCATAAATTTTCTTAAGATGAAAAATATGTACACACAGTAACATTTAGCATATGTAAGAATACCTCAAAACTTCAAAAGCACGACTGCCGAGCGATCCTTCCTGGATTCAATGCATATGGAGAAGGGATGAAAGTTTATGGGGACAATAACCTCCAACTTTAAGCAAAATCCAAGTTAAGAATCGTGAAACATTTTTACCCGGAACACTCCATGGGGTAGGCTCAGGGGGAGGGTACCAACACAATTAGCGGCTGTCTTCAAAGTACCACTAAGTTCCTTTCCACTAGCCTCATTTAACAGGGTTCTGGAAAACGTCAGTAGGACATATCCTTGGCCCCCTCTATATGTATTGAGATGCCCATGGAAAGTCTCACCATTGAACCGACAGATATTATCACAAAGATGCATCTCTCCAAAGGCTTAGGAGCATGTATTCTCAAGTAAACCATTAGCCTTTGCCTTATTCGGTGTTGAAAAGTGAGGCTTTAAAAAAGACTCTTAATAAAGCAAAAAGAAAAACCCTTCTTTCACTCCCACTGTTTATGCGAACCAAAAAAAAAATGGAACGAAATAAATAATGGTTTTTTGTTTTGGTTTGGGTTCAGTAAAATATTTTTTTTTTCAGTCCAGGTTTGGTTTCAATCCAGCTAAAATAATGGTTTATTTCGGTTTCAATTTTCGGTTTGGTTCCGGTTCGATGCCCTGATTCAAACTTTGCACTCAAAATATATGTGAATTACTTTTAGATAATCTAAATCTTATTCAATAATAAACAGCTATTATAGTGATGGACAAAAAGTTGTATTGATATAAAATGTTTTACGCTTCCACTACAAATAATAAAGTATTTTCTGGTGACTTTTAAGAGTTATGCTGTATAAAAACTCATTTCCAAACAAAGAAGTTGTTGTTGGCTCCTAGTTTAGACAATTTGCCATCTTTTTGGTATAGTCATAGAGTCTTCTAGGTAAGATGCATTTCAAAATTTCTGTTCTATAGAGCCTTGAAAATTTAAATTGTTTTATTTTAATCCACAATTTTCTTAACTCGTTTGCTGAAAAGTTAATCTCAAATTTTTCTACTGAGTTTTGGGAAAAAATACAACAGGCTGTTTGAAACAATGCAAAATGAACATGTTCAGCAAAATCTTTAGTTTATATTTTAATATGCACATATTCTATAGAAATTTCTCATGGCCCAACCTAAAAATTCTAGTATTCTAATATTAAAATAAACCTATATTATCTTATCAGTAGTGTCATATCTAATTGAACTTGGTAATTCTAACAAAAATTAATTTTATTTCTTTTTGATGAATGACAGGAGAAAAGGGTTCCACCCCCATGATATTCCAAGCTAAGGATGACACAAGTTCACTTGGAGGCTACTCGGAGATTGTGGGTGAGTGTTAATGTTTTTCAAATCCTTGTTTATTTTAGAAAATAAAATATATATTTCATACTACTGTTGCTACAATGTAATACATGAACTACACTTATGAATTTTTTCTGAAGACAAGTTCTTGTTCAGTCTGGTTTGAAGTTATGGAAATAATTTACATCCTTGTTATCCTCTTGACTGGGAGATGCAAGAGACTAGAAGTGCACTCCAGTTGGAGAGTCGGGAATGAAATATCTTTTTTATATAACCTATTACCATATATTCCTTTTTAAATATATAAAGGAATTTGTTTATATTCGCAATAATGTATTAAAAATTCGTAAAGTAACGAATTGTTTTAACAAATTATTTGTTAATAAAATGTATTATTAACACATTGTTATTAACAATTAAAAACAAATGTCAAAATATTTTGAATCAAAACTTCTCATAAATTTTCTAGTAGAATAAATTAAAATCACTAATGAATTTGTTTTTATCATAATCAATATTTAACAAAGGAGTGATGCAGCAGTGGAAGTTGGATTTAGCATAAAATTTGTACTTCTGTTAATTAAAATTATCCACTTGTATATAGACGGTCTAGGTTTTCCCCAAAGTATTTTATCAATTTACAATAACGTATTAAAAATTCGTCAATTCACAATTTGTTATTAACAATTAATTTGTTAAACAATTACATTTTAATCACTTTTGGAACCAAAGTTTTTCTTAATGTTTTCAGATGAATGAATTACAAAGCAGTAGTCCATATGTTATTTGATATTGTGGAAAAATAAAGAAAACAATTCTTTATAACAAAAGATATGAAATAACAATAAAACTGTAAAATTAATTAAAAACAAAAGTCCTAAATATGATGCATTCGCTTACATGCAGAGTCTAGGTACACCACAAATACACCGTTTCCCGGGCTATTTTGACAGCTGTTCATCTTATTTTGACAATGTTTCATTTCATTTTGACAGTGGTCCATTCTATTTTGACAACTGTCCATTTAATTTTGACAAGGGTCCATTCTATTTGGACAATATTTCATTCTATTTTGACATTTCTTTATTTAATTACATATCAAATACTTGTTATGATTATTCATGAGTTATAACTTTTATTTCATGGTCATATTGTTTTTTATAGTTTTATTTATAGTTTAAAATGCAATACAATAAAGTTGGGCACCAAAATACAAAATAGTGCCCATTAAAAGGTATTGTTTGAGCTGAATAATAAAATAATTTTTCTTGATTCATTGCACAGCACAAAAAAAAAATGTTTCATGACCTAACACTTGGGGCAACTTTTATGACATGCGTTCTACGTGTTGATCATTCACTTCGAGCCCTCATCATCACATTGAAACCAACTTCGTCAATAAAATAAACTTCATTTTCTGAAACTCGAGATGGTAATTCTATGAAGTTAAGAGTGTAACGATATCTTGCTTTAATAGGCATTTCATCGTTTCTTCTCACTGGGATAATATGTATTGGTTTTATTGTATGTTGAAAATCATCTAATCGTCCAATTGAAGATTGTGAAATCTGAGTTTGAAACTCTTCCATACATCTATCTGCGATTCTTTTTAAAGATAAGCTGCAATCTTCTTCTATTCCTTGTTTAATAACTGACTGCTGTTCTTCATAAAGTTGTTTTTCTCTGTGATCACCTTTTCTAGATTTATCAATCAACCCTTTCGTTAAGTATTTTTTAATGATTTCATGAACAGTTGTTCTTTTCACTTTCATTATTTTTGAAATCATGCTTGCATTATTTCCCGAGAGATAAGCATCAATTATTCTTCTTCTGTCTTCATTAGAAGTCTCTTTATTTTTTCTCAGGTCCATTAAGTGTTTTTTTTAGTAAGTTAAGTTTGTATCATTCTAATGAAACTGAGAATAATATGTAAATAATTTATAATTATTAAAATTAATGCAAACATGTAAATATTAGATAAATTTTGTAACATTGCTAACCTATTTACGTATTTGCAAATGCACCACAAAGTATTGGCAAGTATACGGTTAATGTAGGAAAAATAGAATGATCAAACGTCAAAATTAAATGAACCGCTGTCAAAATAAGATGACACAATGTCAAAGTTAAGTGAACTGTTGTCAAAATAGCCCGGGAAACGGTGTAATTCAATCAATTTACAGAAACGTATTAAAATGCACAAAATAACAATTTATTATTATCACTTTCTTCTAAAACTTTGGGAATATCTTCATCTGAAATCTTGGGCCGTTTATTTGTAGAAGCTATTTCATGATATTCATTGTTAGAGGGACTAAAATCTATTTTTCAGAAAAACATGGAATAGTTAGACTAAAATTTCCCAATGCTAACATGGTAACTCACGATGCTCGTACTACTAAGTTCATAGGAAAACTAACCTTTCTATGAAAAAAGTGCATTTTTAAGGCAATGTTTCTGCAAGGAGTAGTGGGAAATATATATTAGCCCTGATAAACCAGATGTGTCAAAGAAGCAAAATCGGTTAAAACACCGGATGTGTCAAAGAAGGAAAATGGGTCAAAATTCCAGATCTCTGAGATCACATGTTCGTGCAAAAATGGATTTTATTGCATATATAAGATTTGCTGACCAAGTGGTGCATATATGCAACCCCACAAAACACGTGCAGGGTTTCACGATGAAGGGTCTAAATCTCGGAAAATTTGGCCTAAACGCCATCTGTTTGCATGAATGTGAACCTAAAGGACCAAGGAATAGTAGAGGAAGCTCATGACGAAATAGCTTGTCACACCCATAGAGAAAGATGAAAAAAATCTTAATGATGAAAATAACCGTCATGCCCAAATGGTGGTTAAAATGACCTATGAAGATAAACAAAATCACTATCAGTACTAAATGCAGAAGGTGATCTTTCTATTCATACAAGTCATTAAGAGTGAAATGGTCCAACAGGTAGGGCACAGGTCTGCAACCTTTTCCACACGATGGGCTGCATTGGAAGTTGTGAATGCTTTGACAGCCATAATTTCAATTAGTAGTCATTAAATTATATTTTTTAAATTTAGCAATTGCTTTTTCAGTATAAAATTTTTGGGCTGCATAAAGCACTCTGGGTGGTCAAAGATTGATAATCCCCCATGTAGATTTTTCTTATTTGAGGTGGGAATAAAGCTTAAAGGGAAAAAATGAAGCTATTTTTTGAGCTTCAGATATTAAATGGACAAAAGAGTTCTCATTTCTAAGTTCTCTTTACCAACAAAGGAAGCTTTTACATTATGCCTTCAGTTTTATGTAATCAAATCAAAGATAATCTGTGTGTAAGATCCATTCAGCAAATCTGTGTTCCTTTCCGAAGATATAGTGAACCTTTATAAAGTAAGAATGACACATTAACATGTTCAAATGAAATGCATCAATATAAAATATATATATTACGAGTTCTTAATTTTTCTCTAGTTCATGTGCACTCTAACATATACACCCATTCCCCGATTAATGCTCTTAATTGGTGCCAGGTAAACTGAGCGCTAACTGAAACAGTCCTATTTGGAACACGTACTTCCATAAGAAATGACATTATAAGATTTAATTCGTTCCCAAGATTCTATTAAAGGAAATGAAAATAGGTAGTATTATATAAATAATACACCAAAGTATTCTTTGTTAACCATATTACATAGTGTAGAATAAGTAGTCATTTGCATTCAATTATATTTAAAATTGAACAGTCATCATCATCATGCTGCTGTCCGAAGACAGGTTTTAGCTGAATCACTGCCTCCATTTCTCTCTCTCCCTAGAAGCCTCTTTTATACCTCTATAAGTAGTATATCCCTGCTTTATATTATCTAATATTCCTATTCTTTTTCTCCCTCTTCCTCTTCTTCTGTTAATTTTTCCTTCTAAGATCGTCCTTTGTAAACACTGTCTTCTCAATATGTGCCCTATCCAATTTGCTTTTCTTTTCCTGATTGTTTTTATTAGCATCCTTTCTTCTCCCACCATTTCTAATACTTCTTCATTTCTCTTCCTCTCTGTCCATTTCACTTTCATCATCCTCCTCCACACCCACATCTCAAAACTTTCTAAATATTTTTCCTCCTTTCTCCTTACTGTCCATGTCTCTGCACCATAAAGAGCTATGCTCCATATGTAGCAATTTACTAATTTCTTCCTTGTTTCTAAATTTATTTTCTTGCTTGTGAGAAGCTCCTTCTTCTCGTTAAATGCTGCTTTTGCCATAGCAATCCTACTTCTAATGTCCTGTGTACTACTTCCATCCTGTGCTAAAATACTGCCGAGATATTTGAAACTACTTACTTGTTCCAATTTTTGGACATTTACCATTATATTTAATTCTTTGTTCCTTTGAAACCACCATGACTTTCATTTTTTCGGCATTGATCTTCATTACATATTGTTGGCCAACCTCCACTAGTCTGTCTGTCATCCTCTGAAGTTCTTTCTCATCTTCTGCTATTAATACCTGATCATCTGCATATTTAATGGTGATAATACTTTCACCTCCTATCTTAAATCCTTTCTCTTCCATCAATGCTTCTTCTGTTATTGTTTCTGCATAAATTAAATATCGCTGGTGAAATAGTAAAGCTTGAATATAAATGAAGAACAGAATGCATTTGACGGAATATATGTTGATCTCAATCTGAATAAATCATGCAGGAGCATTAAGGAATAGGAATTAGAGTAGAAGAAGATACCTGCATCTACTTATATATACAGGGTGAGGCAATAGTCACTATACAGCCACAAGTTTATTAACACAAAAACAATTAGAACATAATAACATAACCATCATGACTGAAGATACTGCTCAATTAAGAGAAGGCAACCAATTAGACAAAAACAGAATCGTATATCGAAACGATCGAAATCTTACTACATTTCGATAAAGAAATATCGATTCCTAAAAGAATTATCACATGTGCTTGATAAATAAAGGGACATGGAATGAGACCAAATAAAGAAAGAATTCAAATATCTTGGTATTACTTTTTAAAAAGTTGAAAAATCAAAAAGGGAGCAATAAACAAAAAACAAACAAATTTTGGTGCTCTCCAGCTTTTAGTCGCCGTAAAACCTCTAATTTAATCTCGAGAGTTAAGTTTTTCCTCTTTTTCTCCTCTGACTGCCGTTTATCGCTCATGGTCTTTTTATTTAAAGGGAAAATATAATTAAACAAAGTTCACTCTATATTTTGACCTACAAAAACATAGACAAGTGTACACAGAACCATCAAGCAACTGCAAATACTGGCATCTTGTGTGTTGTAAATGCAAATGCACAGAGGCGCTGCGCATTGGACTTCGTAAATTACACCAGAAATTTTGAAGAGCGTTAATGTGAAATGCGTGAGCGTAATTTGGGAAAAGGTATTAAATTATTTTCAGCATTAATGCAGAACAGCGTTAATCGGGACAGCGTTAAGCGGGGAGTGGGTGTATTGTACTTATCATACTGATGGGATTAACAGATTTTTAAGATCATTGGGGTCTTATGTTCTACAAAATGCAATCTTTTTGTACCATTAGATGAGTTATAAATATTTCCAGGACAGTGGTGTGAGAGTCTACTGCTTCAGATGAGAGGATAAATGCTCCCCCATATCACAAAACATAATTACAAATCCGTGGCAACAGTGCTGTAATGTCACTTTTGGGAATGAGCTGCCTGAAGCTGCCTCTCAAACTCACCCCACACCATGACTATAGTTATTCTATTGGTGTTAGGATAAAACTATGTAACTAGACCATCTCATGCAATAAAACTTTAGTTACTGTTTGGATCTGCTCAATCTGATATTTCAATGCCAGTTATGTTCATCATTGTGAAATGGGTGTACGCATGGTACAAACATTATTGAAACATGTTTGTTGCTACTCATAATTGGCAGAATTTTTGTGTACAGTGTACAAATGATGCTTCAGATTTTAAAAAATTTTGTTCTGCATTTTTATTTTTGCAGTTAGTCTCGCCTCTGAAACAGCACTATCATTCTCCATTCGCCGCAATGTGGCGTCCATCTGTGACCAAACGGTCGGTAACGATACCCTCCCCACGCTCCATGGTCTGAGGTTCTTGAGCATGCTCTGGGTCATCCTTGGCCATACATGTCTAGTCGCTTTCAAGTACTCAGGTAAGACACCCTCCTCCCAACACCTCTCTCTAAATTTATGAAACATGATTCGATAATTTTTATATAAGCTTAATTGCATAAAAAAAATGTTCTTTTTACTTGTGCAAAATATCATAAGTGAAAGAGACTAAAGAAATGGATTTAAACCAAAACCAGCCTTATGTTATCATCGTCATCATAGGTAGTCTGTCCATAGATAGGTCCGTGATTATTCGCGGTTAAACCTAGTTCTCCATATACTCCTATTTTCCGCTGTCCTCTTCATATCTTGATAACTCTCATTCCCTTTCAAATCGTCTATCAGCTGAAACCTTTTCCTACCTCTTTCCCTTTTTCCATCTAGTTAAATGTTTATGTTATACTATTAAATAAAAGAATATTGATTTGAATGTGATAACTATTTTCATATTTAGAATGTAGAGTCTGGAGATATGTGAAGTTTCAGGGGTTTACATGCAGGAAGTTCTAGTGTGTTCAGATCCCTTCCTCAAGCAAAAAACAAATTAAAGTAGATAAAGAATTACGTGGTTTAGCCCATTACCTTATCACTATGTTCATCCAGAAAGTCAGAAAGACGTGAATGCATGTTGCACGTGTTTTCAAAATTGCACTGATCAGAATGATTTGTTAGAAAATTTACCTGTCAAGAGGAAATTTCTGTGAGAGAGTGGTTCTAGTCATGAAAGCGCACAAAAGGAGAAACAAGTTAGGAAAGTTTACAGTGTATCACAAATAGGTGCATTTCATGTGATGGAATATTTAAAATATAATGATATACTTTGAACAAATGCATAGCATAAAACAGCAAAAGATCGTGATCCGATTTTGTCTCTCTCTCTCTTTACTAAAAATGTCTTCTCTCCCCTAAGTTGGTGCATCAATAAATGTATTTACATAATTTTAGTATTGCTAAATACTGCAAAATGACATATCAGAAATGATGCCAGGGAAATATTAAATTTTCATTTACCGATTTATTTTCCAATCAGTTGTAATTAATCAAATAATAAAAAATTATTTAAAACTTGACCTCACTTGAGTTAAGCAGTTGTAATATTTATGTTTATGTTATTTCTTTGTTGTAGATAATCCATTTCCTTCTGCTTGCAAAATGCTGCATACACATGTAATGATACTAAACATATTTTTGTAATTATAGCAGATCTTGTTTACTTCACTTACTGCTAATATTGTTTACATTGACAACAATTATGTGTTCCTGCATGGATTTAGCTAAGTTCAAAGCGAATTACAACTTTCTTGTTTGATTTTCTTGAAAACGCCTACTCTTACGATAAAAATGTATTGTGCAAAGCATATTTTATCTAGTTAGTTCTACAACATTTATTCGAAGACTTCTTCAATATTACTAAATATACTTTAAAAGATATGAGGAAAAGTTCGTTTTTTGTTTCCACATCAATAATATAATATGTATTTCTTATATATGTTTAACTGTATTTTTCAGATAATATGTCATTCAGAGGAGTTGTGGAGAAGGAATTTTTTTTCCAAACCATCTCTAATGCAGCATTTTCTGTTGACTCATTCTTCTTTATCAGGCAAGGAATAACATGTTTTATAAAGTAACCCAATTTTTATTGGTATTGTTGCTTTTTTGAAGCAGCATATAACTCATATACAGCTAAAGAGAAATAATGCATGTAAAAAATATAATCATAGACATTAATTAAAAGTAAAATTCTATTATAAATTCCATATTTGTCAATGATTTGCATGATTGTTCATACAAAAAAATTCCAATTTTTAACTTGTTAATGATCAATTATGCTTAAAATCTACCTGAATTTAGCTTTAATCTCAAATAAATCTTAGCCCAACATACATTGCACTAACTTTATCATATCCTTTCTCATATCTTCAAGTCCATGCAATAATGTCACTGCTTACATTAACACTTATTTGCTTGTGGAAAATATTTTCTCACTGCATGACAAAGCTAGTGCTTCTGCAATGAGAGTGGGGCGTGCTTGGTGATAGCTTGATGTAATACTCCATGCATTATAATGTCAATGGATGCTACATAGTTTAATTTTGAAACATATACTATCAACCAAAATTAACTTGATATTTTCCACCATTCACATATTCATGCTGCAAGCTAATCTTTAAATTCTATTTCAAAATGTAATTTTATAATTTCCTGGTCTGACTGACTTGAACCATTTATTTTTATTGCTACCATCAGTGGGCTACTAGTATCTTTTCTATACTTCCGCACCACATCAAAGTTGGATGTAAAGCAACTGACAAGGACTACAGGAGTAAAATCCAATATTCTGCAATTTATTGGCCTCATGGCATATCGATTTGGCAGGTAAAGTATCCCAATATCTTTATGTCATAATATGATAAGAAAAGTAGTAAAAAATTTACTTTTTTAAGAAGATGTGAAACAATAGGAATTTCATTGCTATTAATGTCTCTCACTTAAAGGTATGTTATGAAAGATTTATATTATAATCTTAATGTTTATATTAAATTTATTTTAAATTATTGAATTTTTTGAAAAGATATGTTTTGATAGGTACTCTTTTGTATCTTAAAAATATTGATGTGCCCATACAATCTAATTGTCATTTTTCAAGTGCTCTCTCTCTGCTATGGAATTTTGTATAGTCAAGATATTGTTAATATGATGGTAAAGTGACTCTTATAGGCTTGATTATTTTAATTGATAACAAAGGTGCTGATTAAGTTATGTATTTCTTATTCCAGTACCTATTCTATTTTTTATCTTGATTATGGTGTATTATTGGCAAAGGTTGTATCACCATTAAAATAAACCATTTACCTTTATTTTGAATTGAAAATAAGTTTAAAGTGGCATTTAAGTATATCTACAGGCAGTGCTTAAAATGAAAATACTATGAAATGGAACACTTGTTCTGGTAGTCGAACCGAAGGCAGTGGACACAAAATTCATGTTCCAAAATAGCTGTGCATGTGGGTACTTGACTTGAATGGTTTCCAGTGAATGTTTATACATGGCAACATTCTGCTCACTCTTTATGCTGCTACAGCTAGTATATATAGTTCATTTACGATCTAACTAACTCTCCAGAATTGTATTATTAAATGTCTGATGAGACGGAATGATATTACTGATGCATGTGACGAACTAGAACGGTGTCCTGGTGCATTCCGGCTCATTCTGAGCACTGTCTACAGGGGCATAACTTGAGGGGTCTAGGCCCATATGGGAGCCCTAAGCTAATATTAATGTTAACAAAATAAAAAATTAAAATAATATAAAAATACTTTTATAATGATATTTTTTTTACAAAGGTGGGGGCCCCAAAATGTCATGCATATGGCCTCCAAAATCACATACCCCTATATATCTACTACATGCACATTTTAGTTTATTTAAAAGAATGCAGTATAAATGTTAGAAAATATTTGTTCTTTCTCAATTTTGTATAGTAAAGCCATAAAATATTATAAAATAAGGCATGAATTTTTGTTTAAGAGTGGCCAAAGTTGGTTCTTCATTTAATTAGAATTTGAGATGAGTAATCCCAAATTGGTAATAATGCTGCATGAAATTTAAATACATACTGCAATGGGTTTTCTTGCATATATTTCAGTACTGACTTCAAGAGTTGAAAAGAATAATAGCATAAGATTGTCACTTTTATTCTATATTTATTTTTATCCTCTGTTTTACATTTTCAACAAATGAAGACTGACTGCCCCATACCTATTCGTGCTTGGATTGGTGGAGGTAACAATGAAAATTTTCCACTACAATTCAGTATTCGAGCCTCCAACTATGGATCATATCAACTGTCCAAAGTATTGGTGGAGAAACATATTATACATCAATACTTTATTTCCTGTCAAAGATATGGTTAGTGTTCTTCAAACATATTATCAGATAAATATCTTATGTAATGTTGCTAAAATATTTAAATAAGAATTGTTTAACTTGTGCTGCTTATAAATGTGTTGTCGGAAGATTTAAAAAACTCATGATATGGCTTTAAATTGGTAGAGCTAAAATATTTGTATGATAATAAGTTTAAAATTTGTGTGACATTAACGAAGCTAAGTTTGATATGAAACCTCATATTTTAATCTCTGAGAGTATTCTGCTCAAATAAGAAAGTGCTATAAGATTTAATTTATTGAAATTTCAAATTATCAAGAAATTACTTAAATTTGTGTTTAAATTACATGTGTTTGTATAGTTTCAGTGATAATTAAGGTTTCCTGACAGAGGCTGATATTTAGTGATTAGCTGCACTGTTGCTTTTCAATTCATGTAACCTTTGTCCGTATTATTTTTTTATTATCTTTTATCTAAACCTTCAATACATACTCTTGCCTCCATTTTCTGTTTTTCTCTTTATTTGTCTTCTTTCTGCTTTCCTTCTACTACAAAACTGCTTCTTTGAAGAGACCTTTTCTTATGTAACATTTCCCTCACTTCCAATATGATATATTGGAAGAATATATTATATTAATCTGAGAAGATGCCTATTCAATTCAATGGTTATTTGACAAGTACAACTAACTCTACTTCCTGTAACTATAAAAATGTTCCAGTTAGTTACAACTAAGCATTGGTAATAATGATTTTCACTGAAAATATTAAGTACATGTGTATATTAGCTATTCTTGAAATTCTGAGTAAATTTGAAAACAAGAACTTGAGGAAAAATTGTTAAGGTGCATACTATAAGTTCCAAATGAATCTTATTCCTTTGAATTAATTTCAGCCCTTTTATTTTGGTTTATTATTTGCTTCGAATAATTCAAGAAGTAACTGTTTTAGTTGACTGATGAGAGTCATAAAAATCTATTTAAGTTCTCATTGTGTGAGCAATATAACACAAATTTATTTTTATCATTTGGCTATGGATTTCCAACAGGTTATTATTAGCTTGGGCAGAAAACCCAAGGTGCTGATAAATTAATGAAGCATTTTCAGAGCATAGGACAGAAATATCAATTTTATCCATGCAATTTTTATAAGGAGTTTTAACTTTCTTTTGCTTGAGTTTATCTAATATCCCTAATAGGTAAAATTTCATATTTTATCAATCACATTGCCATAATATTAATTAATCTGGTCAAAAGTGAACATTTGTGGTTATATATATTTTCAACATTATTATACATTATATGAATTTTCATGAAATTAACTGAAGTTTGATTCCCATTTCTGTTTCTATTATTCTATTTTTTCTATTTCAGTGCATGTTATGGAGTTGGTATTTAGCAGACGATACTCAATTCTATGCTCTAGGCATAATAATATTAATTTTGGCTGTAAGGTAAGATGATAAGTTTTAATCATTTAATTTTTTAAAGAATTGATTGAAAAAGTTCATATGTTTAAAAAATTCAAATTATGAGAATTCTATCCCCAATTATAGAACTACATAAAATTTGAATTAAATAAATTTAATATTTTATAATTTTTAAAAAGTTATTAATTACTTATTTTTAATATTTTGCCAAATTATATCACCATATAGTGATTCTTGCTTCTTTAAGTCAAGTATATATCTAGTCAGCTTTAGTTTAAGAATAAATGTTTGATTACTCTTTATATCTTCACAGCCACTTCCGCCTTGCAGCAGCTACTACTGTTACATTCCTCATAAGTTCATGGTGCACCACTGCTTTCATTGCCTTTCAAAACAACCACATCCCAAGGTCAGTGAAAAATATACCATAAGAAATTCAGAATCTTTAGGAAGTTGCATTATCAAGAGTCAACATTTATCTTCAAATATAGGTTGTCTCCGCCTAATTTTCATGATGCATTCTATACATTTAATGTTATTAATAGGAGATATGTTCTGGAGAGACTTCAAGAAAACAATACTGAGGCAAATTATTGAGTAATAACAATAATAAATATGTAAACTATGACAAATATCAATATGTAGGTTCTTCAAAGATAATTCTATTATGTACATAAAATATTGGCTCTGTTTGTTAATTTAATTTAAAAATATAGAGAACTGTGCGCCAGAGCTGGTTTGAGGCACTTTCAATCACTGCAGCTGCAGGGGAGGAGGGGTAGCGGACAGACACTTGTCATTGGAGTAGTGGCCAAACAAAAATTCTTCCTCTGTTTATTGCAAATTTTACATAATGATTTTATCACATTTCATTACTCGCAAATCATTTACAGGAAAGATCAATTACTTATATTAACCTACATCACCGTACAAATGATACGGTTGCATGTTTCCCATAAAGTCAGTGCCCAGAGCCTAGGAGAGAAAGTCAGGCCCCAATACTTTTCATGCTTCCAGGCCTCTTAACATCCCTTTCTCTCACCATAAAAAATTTATCACTTTCTCCAAATGTCAGTTAAAATAGAACTAGCCATAGACTTGCTTAAGATATGGTTCAAATAAACTTTCAGAGAATCCAGTAATGATCAAAGGGACTTGTTGACTATAAATTTTCACTCGAATAATGAGAGATCGATTGATAAAGCTTTGACCTGAGATAACGATTCTCCATACTTTGTGGGTATCTATTTCTTATAAACCTATCTGTGGATCCTTAATCCATCATGCATCAGATGAAAGTCCTTTTTGGATTCTAGTCTCTATATCAAAATTTGCTGTTTATTTATCGTCAAAGAGAATGAAAACTGGAAAATTTGAATGTATAAGCCAATGGGGCTCTTAAAACTGTCTCTGTAGGAACGTTTAGCACATATCAGGTAAGTGCGTAGAGAGAAAGAGAGGGATGATTCATATGTGTAGAAAATATTGTATTTGCTTGAGCTTGGAGCCCCTACATTTATGAGAAAGTAAAATTCTGCTGAACAATAAATTTTATAGTGTATTAGAGATTGCATTAATAATAAAATACTGTAAATAGGAGTTCTACAGAATTTTTTTATTGCAATGTATGCTAGTTTTAATGTTTGAAACTTGCTTAGATATTTTTTTTTCAACTATTCAACTCTTGGATCATTTGCAGCAATGCTTCCACATTTGATGCGATATTGTGATATTCTGAAATTTTAATTTAGCATTGATTCCTGTTATAAAGAATTTTGTGTGTTTTATTTATTAGAATTTTTTGTAATTTCAACAGCAAGGATGATCCATTGGCACTTTTTGATAAGATCTACGACAAACCATGGACCAGGCTTGGTCCCTATTTAGTTGGAATGTCAGTTGGATGGCTTCTATTCAAAACAAACTGCCGAATTAAGATGCACTGGGTATGTTAAATGTGATATACATATCTTCTCATATATAAGTCATTTATGTGCAAGACTTACAATGAAATAAAAATTAATTGCACCTAGATAGCTTTTAAGGAACTAATTGATTATGAAATATTTTATTAACTGAGTTGTTTTCATATTACATGGTTAACAACCATGTTCTTATCCTGAGAATCTAGTATTTGAAATTATAATTTTTTACTAGGGGCCCGTTGCAGTACTTCCTGAAAAAAATCTAGAGACCCTTGCATGAAGTGACCCAATGTGATAGTTCCTATGACAAAAATTGTTACAAAGAATGTTATTAGTTGAACCACTTTTATTGCCCCTCTTAAAATAATTATATAACTCACATCATTTTCATAAACAAAAGCACATACCTATATGAATTAGACTACTGGTTCACAATATTTTTCGTTTTATTCATTATTTTTGATGGTACATAATATTGTATGTTCTGTGGTTTGTTTAATATTAAGTAATCATTGCACCGGCCATGCATCAATATCAAAAGAAATTAATCACAATAGTAATATAATAGTAATAATCAATATATTAATTTGCATAAACTGCACAATAAAACTTGTTTGTATTTTTCTCTGCTGAATACTTAACATTATAAACATATTTAATTACCAATCTAAATAACACAAAATATTTTGTATTTTTCTCATTTTTACTTCGACTTCTTGCTTACATTTCCTGCTATCCATTGAACAGTTAAATCCAATGACAGATTTTTCTTCTATGATATCCTCAGAACCTCTGAGAACAGAATTTGGTTTTTGTATTATAATTTTATGGCATAATTAACTGAGTGGGCATCAATTATTATATACTTATTCCAGGGAGCTGTGGCAGCTGGTTGGACCATCAGTATTTCCTGTCTTTTATCTCTTCTGTTTGGTTTGTATGGAGCCATAATGTCACAAGCTACAGCAGCTGCTTACTCTTCTCTTAGTCATACTGCATGGGCTTTAGCTCTGGCATGGGTTGTTATTGCCTGTTCAACTGGATATGGAGGTAAATAAAAATGTTTTGCAGATTATTGATTTTAATATGGATTTTGTTGGAAGTTGTTTGGGGAAAGAATATCTCTGCTTCAAATATTTTGCTCCTCTTACCAGACTGAGACTGATCAGTTTCTGTGGCAGATTGTTGTGGGCGATGAGACATGTTGTCACCATTTCAAACCCCCAGGAAAACCAGCATGCATGCAATGAAAACATCCAGATTCACTCAGACCGAAGAAATTCAAGTCACAAGTATCCACCAGTAAAGTGATGTTGACTTTATTCTTTGACATCGAGGGACTCCTGCTTCTGAACTTCAAACCACATAACGACACAGTCAATGCAAACCATTACTGTTAAAGCTACATACCCAAATCAAGAACGAACATTCGGGTAAACACACTGACAGCATCATCCTGCTGCACGACAATGCCTGTTCCCATATGGCTCACACAGTTCAGGACAATCTGAATGCCATGCGATGGGAGGCATTGAAACATCCAGAGTACAGCCCAGACCTATTGCGATGCAATTTTCACATCTTTGGACCATTAAAGAAAGCTTTCAAAGGCTGTATGTTAACGTCGGATGACAATGTGCAGGAGGCTGTGGTACAGTGATTTTGGCAGCAGCCCAAGGACTTCTTTGCAGCTGAGATACATTGACTTGTGCATCAATGGGACTCCTGTCTAAATGCCTGTGGTGATTTTTTCTAACTGCTGCAATGCTGTCACCCATGAGCAACCTTGAACAGGTTTCAGTTGAACATGCCTCGTAATATGTAGACCGTGATGAATACTGTGATATCATTTTTTATGATTAATATTTGCTATCGTTATTTTATCTTGTTAAACTTCTTAGGTGCCTTACGTAGAATAACAAATATCATTGAGACCTTAAATATAATGATGTAGCCACCACAACATGGCTAGTAGTCGCAGATTAGGCCACGATGAATTTTTCTCTGAGAACCACTGCTCTATACCAGTGCTCAAATAGAAAGATTGCAGCAATCATCAATCATAATGCTTTGTAATTGGAACATTCTTATCTGATGTTTTAACAATGAGAATGCTATGGGCTTCATTATATATATACAGTAGACTCTCAATTATCTGGGATCTGATTCTAGAACAACACACACTATGGATTTACTCCACATTCCAACCACAAGGTTATCTATTGTTAGGCGCTCTCTTTTTTTCCGTCTTCCTACCCTATTTAATCATCTACCTTCCCACATAGATCCGTTTATCCTTTCCTGTAAATCACTTATCAAAGGTTCTAGAGCTCATTTACCTCATTCTCACCTCTGATTTCTCTGTGCTCTATTCGCAGTGTTATTTTCCCTTTTCTCTTTCGTGTTGTATTCTTCTTATTATTCTCTTTATTTTTCCTGTTTTTTATTCGCTCTTATTTATACTCATGATGTTATATATTTCACTCTAAAATGGCGAATGCTGTATGTGAAATTTTTAATAAAATAAAATAAATAAAATAAAAAACTGGGATGCAGATTAGCTGGGATGTTCAAAAAATAATATATGTACGAAAATTATTTGGGATACACGAACATGGCTGCTAAAAAATGATGCGACAGCGTAACAAAAGCTCAGATCGCAGGTGATATGCAGCGTGGAGGCATGAATCGGAGGAGGTGAAAGACACAGTAGAGAGATACTTAGTTGCTCCTCAAAATAATTATTCTTTTGAAAATAAATTGTTTTTTAATTTTACAGTGATATATTTTAAAATTAGTTACTTTTTGTAAATATATGTGTGAAACCATTAAGTTTTAAAAAATAGGTAAAATATTTGCATTTAAGTAATATGCAATGCAGGTCTGAGACTAACCAATGCTTGAGGAATGCTCATGTGGTCCTCAATAAAAGTTAATATTATAAACATTTAAGAAAGACAACAATAAAAACGGATTAATACATAACACTTTTGGGCAGTTTACTTCTGAAATAAGAAAAAAATGTTCAGGTATTAACTGAGTTTGCTGGAGTTTCTGATAGTGCGAGTGGTATGTCAAGCTGGAAAACAATGAAAACCTCTACATACAATGATCTGGATAAAGCAATGGTTTTTTGGTTCAACCAACAGAGGACTGAGGGAATCCCGGTTTCAGGTGCTGTTTATGCAGTGAAAGCAAAGTATTTTTTTGATGAATTCAAATGAAAGGGGAGTTAATGCATACGATAATCGTACAGTAATCTTCAGAAGTTTGAGAGCTG
The DNA here is from genome assembly GCA_028673005.1 of Tanypteryx hageni. Lineage (NCBI taxonomy): Eukaryota > Metazoa > Arthropoda > Insecta > Odonata > Petaluridae > Tanypteryx > Tanypteryx hageni. Next base: position 115,235,703 of record CM054116.1, read on the forward strand.
CGTGACACATATTCTATGCTCATAAATTTATGAATAGAAAATATGACCTGTATCCGAAGCAATTCAGATATAATGCATGTCCCTTAGATATTCCCAACACCTCTCAAGTCACCCTATGTCATGGTGTTCTATAGGGAAAAATGTTGACACCCCACTTAATGGAAATTTAAAAGAGCTACATACTACTAAGTTAAATAGCTGTGGTTTGGCCACCCCTGTACTAGAGTTTATACAACTTAGGATAGAAGGCCAGCAGAATAGAGAAACTACTGCTATAACATGTGATATTAATGACCACCCAAGGAAAAATTTGGTGAAATACTATGTTTGGATCAACACCTTGCATGGAGTGGACACATGGATACTTAACAAAATATTATGTGAAATAATTGGAAAACTTTGAAATGGGGACATGGAGAGGAATGCTGCAAATAAAATTAATAAGAAATAATGAGGAAATGTTAAGAAAAATCATAGAGAGAATATTTATATTAGAAATTATTAGAAAAAAGAAGGTAAACTTGATTTCCTGAGGAAATGCATTTGAAGGAAAACTTGAAGGTAAAAGGGGCATGCTTCAGCTGATAGATAATGTGAGAAAGGAAAGTTACTAAGTGTGGAAGGATGTTTTGTAGAATAGGAGAAACAAGACCTGTCTGCGAATAGATGCTATTGATAATTAATTTCTTTAATATATGATTTGATAGATACTATTGGTAATTAATTTATTGAATATAGTATGATATTTATTTTATATTTTCCATGGCTGAATGGAATACAGAAAAGTGTGAAAAGGCTTTATGACTCACGTCAGTAATAGACTATAAAGCCAATTGATGGGAGGATGATGAAATGTTGTAAAATCTTGTTTCTTGCTTTTAATCTGAATACAATTCATACTTAATTTGTATGTCACCTTTTAAAATTAGAAGCTATTTCTATCCTCATAAAATGTGATTCTTTGAATTTTTAAAATCTTTTAATTGTTTTTATTTTAGGTTGGGTAAATTCTTTACTCTCTTGGAGTCCATTGTATCCTTTCAGTCGAGTGACATATTGTGCATTCTTAGTCCATCCAGTAGTTATTAGGGCAACCGCAATGAATATGGACAGCCCAATGCACCTCGGAAAGGACAATACTGTGAGTAATGGTCATATTTTTATTTATATGCTCTAAATTGAATATGTAACAGCATTCAATTCAAAGTAACATGTAATGCAATCAATTTTATTTTCTGATTATTAGTTATCATCCGATGAATTAATGAAAGGAATTTAGCAATGAAATCTAAATTTATTTATTTCATTCAATAATTAAGGCCTGCAAAATATGAGAGATAATTTCTACTTTTACATTTGAAATTTGTCAAACTCTGTGCTGCATCATCCATGATCTGGACTATTGTAATAGGCCAAAGGAAGTCTTTTTAATCTTATTAGAAGACCTATTATTATTGAATTAATAATTTCACATTAGTGTTCTATCTTTTGAGAAAGAATACTTTATATTTGTTGACACAAAAGTTTTCATATTAATCTTAATCTTTTATTGTGAGAAAACTACATGATATTTAATTATCTTGTCTTTTTTCAGTCAATCATCTTCCTTGGAAATGTGGTGGCATCTTATGTGTTATCATTTATAGTCTCTTTAGCTTTTGAAGCTCCTGCTGTTGCACTCTTGAAAATTCTTCACCCAAAACGCCACAAAGTGGAGAATCAACAGAAAGAAAGCCACTTTTCTGATTCTGTTTCAGGGTGAAATTTCTTTCATTAGTGAAAGGTAACAATTATATCATATTCTACTCAAAGTGTAATCTTTTCTGTATCTCTAACATGAAATTGATTCTTTTGTGAGTGAGACCAACTCAAATCTTTCCTCTTATAAACCCATCTGATGCAGCATTTCCTTTTAATATGTCTATGCTATGGACCATCTGATCAACCATTGCAAAATATGCATTAATTTTAAACAATAAGATTAATTATTTTACATGTAGCCATAGAAAAGAGGAAATAAGACATTTTATTGTATATTGTTTCTTCTTAAATTAATAAGTTTAATTTTCATTTATTTATTTATTTATTTATTTATTTTCTGTCATAAAAGAAAAGAATCATATGCAATTGAACTTTCAATGATTATTCATGGGTTTGGCTACAACATGAATAATAATACAACATGTTAGGTATTAACTAGAGTACCATAAATAAATACAGAACCTCCCCGGGTTATGCAAGACTCGACTTATGCAAGTCCGACTTTACGTAAAAACCTCCAAAAATAAATTTTTAAAATCCAAAAATTCCGAGTTGCGGATATTTGCTTACAAGACAAAACGTTTCAGCCTTACAGGTCAAATGTTGAATGAAGTTTAAACTCCTCAATTTATTTTAAATTTACCAAACTATACATAACACTTATTTTAAAGAATATTAAATGGCTAGAGAAATTTAATGATAGTATTTAATACGAAATCTTAAATTTCATTGCGTATCATTGAGTATCAAGGTCGCCTTCCTCGCATAGTTATTTGGTGCTGAAGATGATGAGGAAGATGAATTCTATGGGTTTTAATCACTTACATTGTTAATTATATATATTATATATTCATATATTTTATATATTTATATATTTATATATTTTTTAGAAGATTTTTCAGGAAAAAAGTATTTTGTTACACCAAGGCAGTTAGAAAGTGCCACATCATGTGTCATTTCCAGCCTTGATTAAGTCCGTATCTGGCAACATTTACAGATAATATTATGGTGATAACAGTTAAATATAGATAATGTTTTAGATCAAATTTATTCATAAAATAAATAGGGATGATCTAACACATAAATAATTACTTCAAGACTTGTAGAGCTAAATGTACCCTGCGTGAACTCGGCAGTCATATTAATTAGGCTGTCGGAGTGCACCACACATGTTGCACATATAGATACCCTTTACTGGTAGTACTTGAACAGTGGTAGAAAACTCCTTCAGCCAAAAATTATAGGATAAGCCCTATGCATTTCGCCCTCTAAGTGGGCATCTTCAGGGGAGAACCTGCCTTGGCAGTGAACAGAGTTCAACTGCGACGAAATTAGAAGAAAAGTTTATAACGAAGACCGTAAAACATTTGAGGATCGAAAAGAATTTTGTGTGTCAGTATTGTTAAGTTCGGTCAATTTATATAAAGTTTTGCTAAAATCAGTATCTGTGTTCATGAGATTGTTTCTGTTTTTATAGATATGCAGATTTTCTAAAGAGTTAAGTGAATGGTTGGCTGAAGTTAACAAGGTTAAGTCCTCTATGTGTATACTGTGTCCAGTTTCGAGGATATGAGTGACTACGCTTGATTTCTCAAAACGATTGTGTTTGTAATGGGCTAAGTGTTCTTTAAATTGTGTTATTAGTTTTTGTCTGGTTTGTCCTATGCACATTAAATTTCAATGTGAACATTATATTTTATAAATTACGGACTTGTTCAAATTCTCCGTTCTGTCTTTGGTGCTATCCAGTAAGTTTTTCAAACTATGTGGGTTCGTGTATGTTATTGTGCAATTCTTATGTTTGAAAATTTTATTCAAGCCCCTGTTTAATATGGGACAATACGGTAGTTTTATATATTTGTTGGCCTTATTGTTGTCAAGTTTGAAAGTGGTGGAGTTGGACAACGTTTTTTTATGATTACTTACTTAAACTTAAGTGCAAGAAGATATTTTAATTCCTAATAAATTGAATGCATACTGTTAAGTACATGTTTCAAGTCTACTGCTCATGGACTCATCTCTGTGATCTTTCGATAGATGGCACTAGTCCTTGGCAATAGAATTTGTATCAGATGTTTACGATTATCCACACAAGGTGGTAGAAGAAATAGCTTCTATGTAACTGCTGTTTCACTTTTATTGACTTACTCAATTTCTGTGCATTTTTGCATATTCAATCACCTGAACTTTTGTAATCATTGAGATCTCAATACACGTAATGGTATTTATCCTAGGTACATATTTACAAAATTTTTATCACATCTAACATAGCAATATTAACGTATATCCCATTAGGAACTAAAACATATGACTAATGTCAAAAGGGCACTGAAATTGTAATTACTGCGAGTGGACATGTGATAAAGTGCAATAATGAAAATATACACGGATACGGATTTAAAAAATTTATTTTCCGAGGTTTTTACATAAAGTTAGATTTACATAAGACGAGTCTTGTGTAATCCAGGGAGGGTCTGGACTATGTTTTTTGTTTTTGACATGTGTTTTTCGGGAAGTCTACCTGGCAATTTTGAGGGAGACTTCAGCAATCAGCTGATGAGCAAGTGAAATGTGGAATATTTGAAGAAGATGGAAAGTAATTACCGTGTATGCTGGCATATAAGTCGATCTCGATTTTTCGGATTGTAAATACACGACTAGACATATATTCGCCGTATACGTCGACCCCCCACTTTTTCACTAAGAAAACTTTGAATGAAGAATACGAGGAATTCTATGGTTTTTAAAACCTAAATTTAACCTTTTCCAAAAAATGCAGTGTTGATTTTTGAGTTATTAAATCGTTTGTTCAATTTAAGAAAGATTAGTCATATACCATATATCCGTCTATTGGCGGAATGTATTTCTACTTATCCTTCATTCCTGTAATTGCAAATAGATCATTTATATTTTTCAGGTTCAGTAATAAAAACAAAAGTTAAAATTTTAATTTTTATTAACTATTGTAAATAATTAGTATCTTAAATCTTCTAAAATAAATGACAGAATATGTAAACACTGGAGCAGCTGACTTAAAATGGCGATGATGTACACCGTAAGATCAAATGTTTTCGTAAATATCAATGTTTTTAATCTGTTATTTAAGGGTCACATGTTATATTTGGCATATAAGTCGATCTTAAGTTTTTGGAATTTTTTTTGAGCTTCAAAGGTCGACTTATATGCTGGCATATACGGTAGGTTATTAGGTACCCTTTAATTTTTTATTTTTATTGCACAGAAGTGTTACCTGTGTATAATGTTCACCCCTACTTTATGACCTAAAAATTTGGTTTTCAAATTGTGCATTATACACGAATATATACAGCAATTTTTAAAATATACATGGACAGCTATAGAGTAATATGATGAAATATTCTCAGCTTACATTTTTCAGCATAAGCATGTTGTATAATAAAATATTATGAAAGACATATTACTGAAGTTAACACACAAAATAAGATATAAAAACTTGTAATAAATAACAGTTGCATATTTCTGACCATACAGAAGCACATTGTTTTTTCTTTACTTTCACTCTTACTCACCGAAAAAATGTTGTCAAAAACCTAATTCCACTGAAAACATTGTTATAATCATTACAAACACATTTGTTGTTGTTAAATTCCTGACTGAATATATAGAGAGAAAATGTAATAAAAATCAGGTATGCTCTACTACTAAGTCCAATGTAAGCAAGTGTTGAATGAACCACACTTTATTATGCTACATATAACCAGGGTTAAATGCTTGTAAATGTATAATTGCATTGAAAATAATGAGATAAAAGTCCCTAATAAATGATGATCATTCATCTAAATCATATGTTTAGAAGTCTCTTGATATGGAAGTCATAAGAATATATGATAAGTATGCTCATGCAAAATATGCATTTTTTAACTACTCTATTGAATGTGTTCTTTAATATGTTCTCTTTTGAAAATTTAGCTAAATAGCATTTAAAGCGTTGTTTTCATTTTTATTTACAGAAGACTCTAAAGTGGGCTATAAAGCATGGAGCTAAAATGCAAGGAAAAGGTGTCCCTAACCTTGTAAATCTGCAAACATTCTGTGACAAGTTTCATGTAAAATGTCATTTTTATGAGCAATGCTGTAAATAATGTAATAAATTTATCCAATTATGTTTTATTTATATTTTTGTTTGACAAGTATGCACAAGGTCTTTTACCACAAAAATATGTGACTTAATGTGTGTTAAATGATTTATAAAAGAAATTTTATATTTTGTCAATGTATGGCTGGTTATTACTTTGCACTAAAGATTTCTCTCTGTTTTTAAGACTGAGAAACTTACTGCTTGTGCCAATGTCAACAAAAAGTAGTTTAATATATTTTTTATTATAAAATACACTTTTTCTTGTAATTATCTTGTAAAGATGTTTAAGTTAGACTCATCAATGCCAGTGCACTGAACCTCTGTTCCCATTTTCTTCAGGCTTACAAAGAGCATAACCAATATAACAGGTGTGGCAGAAAGAACTCCCCGATTTGGGAGGGGCTTAGCTAGGGGTGGGGTGGGGGCACAGGAGTGGGGAGTGTGTCGTTAGACAGCTGTGTTCACGCCATTTTCAGTTCACACCATGGCTTGGTCGGGAGAGCACCGCGCTCTTGTTGTCGAGGAGTTCATTCAAAATGGCGGTTCGGCGATAACGACACAGCGTGCCTTTCGCAACTGCGTGGGGTGGGGGTACAGGAGTGGGGATTGTGTGTCGGGGAGTTCTTTCTGCCGCACCTTGTATAACCAAAAATAATTTTAAATTGTTGAATTAATAACTATTCATTTTATTTCAACAAACCTCTGTCCATTCTATGTTCTTGCATCCATGACTGTCCATCAAATGATTCCAAATTCTGCTTCTTTGTGCCTGAAGTTTGTATGTTGATATATAAATATACAATATAATATGTGGAATTAATGTTGTTATTTAAGCATAAAATAATTTTGATAAATCTTTCTATGTTGTTGAAATTAAATTACAAGCAATATAAACACCTCTAAGGTAATGGATTCACATTTGTATATGCTGTAGATTTAGAAAGCTGTGAGCCATTTTCTAAGAAAATATGCAATGTTACTTTTCACAGCAAAGAAACAATTTCATAAGTGAAACTTTTGGAATGAAATGCAAAAATATTTGATGGCCTCCTGATCACCAAGCTACATTTGAATGTTTCTTTTTCTTTCGGGCTACCCATCTGATATGTTACATCAGGATGTGAATTCCATAAATCTGTGATGAGAGGCTATATTTTCATTACTAACAATATCAAGCAAGGTACAATGTAAATAATTTGTCTGAATTTGTAAGATTAAAACAATTTAAAATTCACACATTAACTTAGTACTGTTTTCAATTTTTTACTTATATTGCATAATATTTTTCTGGCCTCTACTCTTCCAGTCATAACGATATCATGCTATAAAAATGTTGAACTGAAGTTTAGGATTTTTGTTATGCTTTTTTAAAGTAAAATTCATTTTCAACTGTGATATATCATGGTGCTTTATGAAAGTTTTACAAACTATCTCCATATAAATGATCAATGGAATCATATTCAACATGACACAAATATTCACAATAATAAAAAATGTTATATCGCTCTAACATGTGGATGTCTTTAGGATCAATAATCATGTTCTCTTTTTCAGCATTTGCTATAGCAGAAAAAATCTGATGTGTCCAGCACATTACTTTCTCCATACAGAGTAATGAATATGATTGCAATATTATTTACGTTGCTCTCAACATCAGCATCCTCGAGAAAAATTATCAAAAATTACACTTGCGTAATTTTTAAACGCTTGAAATGATATTCACAGCGAAAAATACAAAGAACAATAAGTAAACGAAATTGCTATCTGTTGCCATGTGTAGCATAGGCATTGCTATCAACAATTAGAAAATTTTATTATAACAAGAGAAGCAAAGGTATCACTTTGCGACATATTTAACAAACTCAGAAAAATCATCAAAATATCTCTGAAACTGTCTATTCCATGAAAAAATGTTGTAAACAGAAGTTGTAGAAAATTATATTTTCTACAATTTTAATAATAACAAATATTTACATAAATTGAGCCCTAATGAAAATATTCAACAAAAATGAAAAATTTCATGTGGTTCACTAATTTTAGACAATTTAATTAATCAGACCTTGATTTTATAATTAAACTTCATTATAAAATTTATTTTGATTTAATTAGTAGATTTGATTTAGAGAACCTACAAAATTCCTATCTCATGCACACATCATTGAGAAAATGGTGAAAACATACTCTTGGGACCACAAAACATGTATATCCAATTAGGTGTCAAAATCAGGGGATCTTAAAATAATAAATTTTATAGTGTTTAAAAAGTTGCACCAAAATCTCATATTGTGAGCAATGTTACTATATTTGTTACTATCATTAACATCCACAGTTTCATTTTCCTCTAAAAAGTGAATATTTTATAGAATGCTTCAAATTAAAGAAATAATGTGTAACTTTCTTAGTTTTCACCTGGGGTTTATCCAACTCATTGCTTTCCTCTCTCTTGTTAACACTCTGTGCCTTCTCCCCACTGCTCTCATTCTTCTCCCTGTGTAGACATTAAACCTGTCATCAAATGCTCTAAGGAGAAAATTTTGCTTCAGTGTTGGCAACAGTGGGTATATGTGGAGGCAAGAAAGATAGTGGATGGAGATTTTTTGTTTTGTTTCCTTTAACTGGATGCAGCTTGCAAGTGACAGTGTGTCAACAGGCAAGGCAGTATGCATGTATGAGTTCAGGGGTCCCTGAAAAGCAATTTCCCGCACTTCCATGCTCTCAGGATATTATACCCAGCTGCATATGGTCTCAAAGCATTACAGGGCCCCACCAAAGTGCACTTTTGGTGTGCTTCTCTTAATGATCCTTTCTTCTCGATGGGAGCTGAACTTGGGTTGTCTTTGGCAGCTCATTAATAATACTCGTACTTTCTTGGTCCACAATGAGAACTGAGGATGTTATATTTCTATGTATTGGAAATTGAGGCCAGGCTTGTGGATCTTCGTGGCCAATGTATCAATCAGGGCAACTGATTAAGTTACTCCTTCACTTTTCGACTGAAATGTGGAGATGGATATAAGCTCATTTTCACAGCTTTTTGAATGAAAGCAAAATCCTTTGGGAAGCAAATACACCATTTCCCGGGCTATTTTGACAGCTGTTCATCTTATTTTGACAATGTTTCATTTCATTTTGACAGTGGTCCATTCTATTTTGACAACTGTCCATTTGATTTTGACAATGGTCCATTCTATTTTGACAATATTTCATTCTATTTTGACATTTCTTTATTTAATTACATATCAAATACTTGTTATGATTATTCATTAGTTATAACTTTTATTTCATGGGCATATTGTTTTATATAGTTTTATTCACAGTTTAAAATGCAATAAAAAAAAGTTGGTCACCAAAATACAAAATATATTACAGTATGCATGTAATCATTCATAACTTCTTTATTGATATGTAAGATAAACTTCATTCTCTGAAACTCGAGACGCTAATTCTATGAAGTCAAGAGCGTAACGTACGTTTCTCTCATGCATATTAACCCTTATGAGCATAAGTTTAAATCTCCCGGTAGAGTCACTTGACCAAGGCTTTTATTATCTTTCATGAGGTTTGTTGTGGCTGTTGCTTTATTATTTTATTATGCAAAAAGTATTAACGTTAGATTATTAAAATAAAAACTGACATGTAGTTAAATAACTGTTCTATAATATTATTTAGTCAGTTTTTTCAATAAATGTATAAATTAATTTATCAACCTAAAACTGGGATAAATATAAAGAATGATAAGGATAAACATAAGGAATATTTAGAGTATATCTAAGAAAATAATTAGGATAAATGTCAGGAATAATAAGGATAAATGTAAGGAAAAATTAGGAGAAGAAATTCGTTGTAAAACTTGAACGTTGGCTTTCTGAAATTATTGGAAAGATAAAGAATACCGAAATGCGTTTATTTTACGCGCGCGTTGTAGAAAGAAAAACAAATAGTTTGCAGTCTATTCTTAGTTTATGTAATGCATAGAAATAAATTATCGTTATGTATTGAACCTCAACATTAATTGTTCAGGTCGATTCAGTATAATTTAATAGATGCATCGCGACTCGTATGTTCATTGACGACGAAGTATCTTCAACTGCAGACAAATTTGTGTTACTTATGAATGGCTTCTTATCCGGAAAAGTCGAAGACGTTAACACTTGCCAGGTTTAACAAAAAAAGGATTGCAAAATGGTTATTAAATATCTGGCCAATAATTTTCAAAATTTTAAACTTTCTTTTCAAGGGAACTTGGTTTTGTCGAGACATTTTACGCTGATCAACTTCGTGAATTAGAAATTAAAGGTATATCATGAATGTATGAGCAACATATGGTTTACATCATATTTCATAACTCGCTACTGCTTTGATTCTGATATAGGTCCGTTATTCGACTATCTACTGGTGATAGATTTCGAATCAACTTGTTGGGAAGGAAAATCTAGAAACCAAACATTCACCCGTCCAGAAATAATTGAATTCCCAGGTGTTTTAATAAATATGACTAATGGAGAGATAGAAGATGAGTTTCATAAGTATGTTATACCACTTGAGAATCCACGGCTATCTGAATTTTGCACGAAATTTACCGGTAAGCGTTGATGTATAGGAAGCATTATCATCATTACTCAGTGTTTCATATTATTTTATCCATATTCAAAACATTATCTTTTTTTTGCCGTGCCTTAAAAATGCATTTAATTTAATTATTGACATTTAGTACTGCATTTTTTATTTTGATGTGCCTTATAAAATGTTTGTATTACTTCCAACCATAAACCTTACAGCTTGATGGATCACTAATGAAAAATTAGCTCTTTCCACCTAAAAATAAGTAATATTCATTGCTGAAATTCTATTTATATACTTATGTACTAATTGAGTTTGGATATCATTATTTTTGGGACTTAAGGAATAGAGCAAGATAAAATAGAAAGTGAAGGGGTTCCTTTGGCATTGTGTCTTAGATTGTTTTCGTCCTGGGTTGCAAGAATTTCGTGGAATCGAAACTTATTGTTCCATAAGAAAGATGTCAAAAGCACTGATAAATTGGCATCTGTAGTTACATGGACAGGTAACAATAATATTTTCTTTGTATTAGTCAAGTTTTAAATTACTTTATGCTTACATTAGTTATTGGTGTGATATATTTCTATTATTTAAAATAATATTTATTGGCCATAGTTTCATTCCCTAGAGATTGAAACAGTTTTGGTTAACTAAGATGAGCTAAATTTTAGTTGCACATTTGAATTTTATAGATATTTGTGTGCTAATGACAAATTACAGAGATCTCAAGTTTAAAATAATTTATAGATTGGGACATTTCTATCTGCCTTGCAAAGGAGTGCTTGAGGAAAGGTTTAACTGTTCCAAAGATCCTATGGCAGTGGATAGATTTGAAAAAAGTTTTCAAGGTATGTTTAATTATCAAGAAAAGCATGAATAGGTATTTGAAAAACATTATGAGTTTACTTCTAAATAATTTATTATTTATATTTTTTGTTTCTCCTTGAAAAGAAATTATACTGATATGTTTGAGGTAATGCTTATTTCCCTGTAGTTGGTATATTTCCAAAATTATGTTTAACTTTCATAGCATAAGAAAATGTATAATGCTTCATATGATTAGAACCAAGCATGCTGGATTTTAAATTTTGCTGCAGTTATGAAATTTTCTTTTTCAAAGTAAAATTGCAATTGTCTTTAAATTTATTCAACTTCCTTAACCCTCCAAGTCGTGAGTTTTAGTTGTGGAATTATATTTGCAATTCTTTTCTTACTTAAATCCTGAAGAAACAAAAACAACAGTATAAAAATGACTTATCGATGGATTGGATATTTCTGTATTTTCCTCTGATTAAATTGTTCATTATTTATGTATGATTTGACATCTGTGGCATTCATTACATGTTAATGAGACCACCTATTAAAATTTACATAAACCTTTTGGCCAATCTGGTATTAGTAAATAATAAATTTAGACTAAATACACCATATTTTTCAACTGCACCCTGATAATAATAATTTCATTTGTCCATTGATCAACTTAAATTGATATAGAATATGTTGCATTTAGATTAGTCTACAGCAGTGATTCCCAACTTTTTCACTTTGGGAATCCCCTGAGTTAACCTTTTTACTTTCTCTATACGTAGTATAGGGGAAAGTATTGTTTTCATGAAAAAAATCGATTTCGAAATTTCAATGGAAATACCTGTTTTGAGGTCTCCTGGACATGTTTAGAACATTTTCTCTATAATTTCTGTGTGTATGTGTGAGTGTATGTGATTGGAATTTTGTCGGCACTCGAACTCAAAAACTATTTATCAGATCAATGCGAAATTTTATATTTGACATTTTTTTAAAGCCACAAGAGTTAATTAGTGTTTGGTTAAAATCAGCCGACCGGATGTGGGTGTTTATTCTTGGCACTTATCTGTTATTTCGAAATATTTGCTTTAATATTTGATAAATGTAAAAAAATATTAGAATAAATGTTGTAGGAAATTTAATTTTCTACAACCTTTGTTTGAAACATTTTCCCATATAATGCATTGTTTAAGAGATAATTTGATAATTAATTTTTTAGCTGCCACCACCTACTGGTGACTATTGTTAACATTTGACGCTTAGTTACATCTTAGTAACGCTCCTTTTTATTTTCTTAATTGTTGGAGATTCCTGGCTATAGTATAAGTCTATTTCTACTATTTGTAAAGTCTTTAAATTTTTCTCGCAGTTGCTTAAAATACTCGTTATCATTTAACCTATTTGGAATTTTTAGAAATATTACATATCAGATTTTTCTCTTTGTGAACCCCTTTGATTAATATTCTTTCTTTGCAAACCTCCTGAGTTGTAATAGTTTTGGCAGTGAATCCCATATAACATCAAATAAATTGTGCAATAAGAAAACTTTTTGAACACATTTAATTTGTTAAAAATAAAAAGTTTATCTAACACATAGTATGTAACATGTTTACAATAAAATCAGAATCCCTGATATTGTCATCAGTTTCCAGCCAGTAGTCTGTAAAATTAAAATATAATTCTTGAAACATAAGAAAAAGTTTGGAAACAAAACCATTTAACTAAATGGAAGGAAATTAAAATTTTGTTAAGAATTGTAGAACCAAGAAAGTGAAAATGATCCCACTACCAATTTTTTTCTCGTGAACCCCTCAGAATTATTTCACCAATTCCTATGGGTTTGTGAACTACCAGTTGGGAAATGCTGGTCTATGGTATGCATGATATAGTAAAACATTAGAAATTTAAGAACTTCATTATATTAGTAGTCATTTCAGAAAAATAATATCTAATACATATATTAAAGAGAATTCTGTCCTTTTTTCTGTGTTTGCACAGTTGCAGCACATTTTTCATTTGCATTTTAAAATCACTTAGAATTGCGATATGAATACGGGACTTGCACCAAACAATGCCTAAAAGAACGGATATTGATTTTCCAGCCATCGATTTTTGAATACGCGTAGAGTCGTTTCACAAATTAATTATTAACACGAAAGTTTGGCTAAATTTTAGACAAAAAAATTTTGTCGTCAAGGGCAATGGCATTGTTGCAAAAATTTTATATATCTAAAAGCAATGACACGAACTTTGATATTGTATTTGAAATCAATTGTGAGAACTCTTCTTATATATTTTGAATGCATTTTAATCGAAAGGGAAGTAATGATGGCTTAATTTGAACAATAGGTTTGTTTACTGCAGTGCCATTTCTATGGCATGGAAGAAATGCGAATGAACATATGACCGCTAATATTTTAATCAGCTTTTTGTTTTGTTTAACTTGACAACGAAAGCACTTAGTAAGTAGATTTTTTGATTCACACATTTTTTGTAATCACTGTAAATGCACCAACCATGCATTAAATATCTTGCTTAATTATCGAAAGAAATTAATCATAATCATTGTCAATATAGTAATTTGCTTTAAACAGCCCAATAAAATTTGCCAACGAAAAGATATTTTCAATGTATGCGTGAAGTGTCTTCCTATTTGAAATATTGAGTTGTCCATCATTACAATGCATTGGAGTCGTTTCTGACTTAAAGTTTTTACGCCACTTGTTTATTTGTTTTAAATTTACATGAAACTTTTCACATAAATTTTCAATCGGCCTCTTTATGAAATGTCGAAAAATCGGAAAAAATCAAATATAAACAAAATATGAGGGAGGAGAATGGAAGAGAGAAAAGGAGGAAGAATGGGAAGTGCTTTAAATTTAATATTTAATCCATGCATACCCGTCATATTGATGGGCTTTTGCACTAGTTGACTATAAAGAAACTTTTTTACCTTTCTTGTAAATAAATTGAACTCTTTCATCATTTTACATTAAAATTAATATTATGTTAAACTATGTGATTTGAATCAGTTATTTTTCCCATATTGATGAATAATAATGAGCAGGCCTTATTATCGAATATTACCTCCTTTTATTTACAAATTTATATCTCCAAATCTTTGGATGAATTTGATCAACGATGACTGTAACTGTGGAATTAAAAACTATTGAAATGCAGGAAGAAAAAGGTGGATTATTATTGCAATGCAACCTGTTTAGTCTTAGACTTGGTTCATATTTCTCAAAAAGCTATTTCTGGCCTCTTAGGTTCTTTATGGGTGCTCTCCTAATGGTTTAAATGGTGCTCTGAAGGAAGTCGGCCTTACCTTTGAAGGACGGCCACACTCGGGAATATGTGATGCTCGTAACACAGCAAAATTGGCATATCGAATGGCATTACAGGGAGCTGACCTTAGACCTACTGGGTCTCTTTCTTCTAAATGAGTGACTGATCTGTTTTATCAAAAGACTTTACAGAATTGGAACTTTTACTTTGATTGAAAAAATGTTGCTTATGCTGGATAAATGTGTAACAGGGATGTATGGGTGATTGTTAAGAAAATTATTCACTCAAATTTATTGGTTGAAGTTTTTATGCCAATGCTCAATCCTAGATATGCTGGAAAAATCTACAAAGTTTTATGAGAGTTTCTCTATAAATTTTATTTTGTTTCATGTTTGGATTCAGAGAAATGTTTGAAAGGAGTATCCTGTTATTTATTATTCATTCTTAGAAAACAGTGTATCTATTTATTTTCACACATATTTGAATTGATCAATGAAACAATAAGGTAAAAAGTTTAATCGTTGTTAGACATATCTCACTATTACCTGCTGTTGGAAACTGTAATTGACTGGTTTCATATTTTTTAGCCTACAATTTTTCTAGCAACTACCATTTATGAAAATTAGTTTAATTGGAGATTTCACATACACTACAGACTGTAGCAATGAATTTTGAGTGCAACTTTTACCATATCTTGTATGTCTAATTTAAATATTTTTTTATAAACAGCAGGTCTTTAAAATATATCTAAGACCATTGAATGAGTTGACTTTGAAAGGTGACCATCTCAGGTGGCACTTTTATAGGGGCAGTATAATAGTAGTGTTGCTGCCGATCTGCATTTATGTGTTGTCAACTGCTGCAGCAGTTTGTCTTTTTGCCTCGGGTAGCAGATTTCCAAAGAATTAGGGTCCATTGTCCATCCCTAACCTTTGGATGGATGTGATTTGTCCATCTTTCTGTAAATTTTATGGAGCTACGTGCGAACATCAACTCCAGCTATGGTGGAGCCTGAAGGGACAAGAAATGGAACTACTAGGAAACCCAGATATGCAGAACTGCAACAAACGACATCTAGTGGCAGGAAGAGACAGTATTTGAATGAAAGCAGTAAAACCTAACCCGGGAGAGGAAAATGGAATGAACCAAGCCCCCAACCCGGGGGGGGGGGGGGGAATAGAAAGAATTCATCCCCCTACCACTTAACCCAATTTAGGGGTAGGAAATATTAAATACTTGCCAGTCAGGCACTATGTAGCTCCATTTCTTGCCACTCGAGGGAGGAATATATTGCAATTTAGCCTAAAAAATAGTGAATGACAGTAGTAAATTCATTGTCTCATCCTTGCAGGTAGTAGTATAGGCGATCACAGCTGGAGGTAGTGTACATAAGTCGAGCCAAGATTTTATATAAAAAATCAGTTTGTATTTATATTTGGACCAAATCTGAAGCCATAGTATTGGTACATGCAAAACAAGCAATTGACAATATTATAAATATGATCAAAAATCATAAACCTCAACTGTTTTTTTCCATTCAAATGGGTGCCTTGAATCAGAAAAATAGAAAACTTTTTCCAGTTTGTTCAATTTTTCAACAAAAATGAAGGTACAGAGAACTTTCTCATTGATTTTTTTGAAAATGCGGATGATAGTGCTGATGGTATGTTTAAATCATTAAAAAATTTGCTCCAAAATTTAGAATTGGATTTCAAACATACTGAATTTACTTGCATATGAGTTAATTATCCTTTCTCAGCTGACTTGGCCCGGATCCAACTCAAGAAATCCATAATTTTACTCCTTTTCATCACACCTGCTTCTAATAAGTAAGCAAGCAAAGAAAAATAAAGCAGAAAAAAATACCGTACCACATTGTCCCGATTATAACGCGATGTTTTCTTCCCAAAAAATGAAACTTTAAAAGTAGCCTCCGCGTTATATTCGACTACATACTAGTGATTTTGAAAGATCGTAAAATCATGTTTCGAGAAATCACTGTACATTCCGCACATCTGTTTACGAGATACAAGATACTTGTTACATTGTAGACACATTAGGCATATGTAACATTGTACTTGAAAAGCATTCTAGGCGAGAATAGATCAAGTTCAGTCAGCGACTGAACCCCCCAGTAATTTATACCCTATTACCGTAAAAAATACCAAATTTACTTGGTAACACAGTAATTGGTGAGTGCTGGTGTTTGTGCTGAAGTTGCGTTGAGTTGGATCTAACCAATCAAATACCTCGAGATTACATTGTAAGCTCCGCAAGAGTCTAGAAGTAATAATCAGGCATGTCAGCCACTTCAAATGTTGTAAAAAGATACTATGTATTGAAAATATCGCTCTGATGTTGGTTTAGTCCATATTGCATTCTAGAGAAAATCACGAGATCTATCCAACAGCTTCTAACACAAAATAACATAAAGGTGGAAATTTAAATATTATTTTCAGAATATCCTATTTTGAATTTTTTTGCTTCGTATTCGCGTATAAGCCGCACCTTCATTTTTCAAATGAAAGTTTTGGAAAAAAGTGTGGCTTATATGCGAGTAAATATGGTATTTCATCTCTTAGTGTCGACAACACTAATTCCTATTTTGGGGAAAATCATTCCTTGTTTACAAATATAAAAAAGCAAAACAACAAATATTTAGGACCAATTGCAAGGCTCATGTTGTGCATAACTGCCTTAAATTTGCATTAAAAACAAATGTCGATATTGAGAATCCAGTTTTGAAAATTTATGGACATTTTTCAGCTTCGGCAAAAATAAGAGAAAACTTGAGTTTTATAAGATTACTGACTGTAAATGGAAATAAATTCTTCGACATGTATTTACAAGATGGCTTTCATTACATCCATCTATGGAAAGGTTGTTGATGTCTTGGAGCGGTATTAGTGCATATTTTGTAAGCAATGTAGAAGATTGCCCAAAAACATTGACAAAATTATTACAAATTGTAGACAGAGCATCAGAAATGTCTCCAGCAGTGGAAATTAATTATTTGTAAACCATGTTTTAGAATTTTTCAAAACAGCTATTTTAAAACTAGAAAGTAATACAACTACCATTAGTGATATTTTCCCAATTATGTTGGATTAAAAAACCAATTACAAAATCGCTTGGATGAGGAGTTCTTTGGATACGCTATTCGTCAAAAATTTCAAAAAGGTCTAGAGGAACAGGGAAAAACAAGTAGGGATGTGCATGGGTTTCCCGTGGTACATAAGTGCTTTTCGTCAAATTCACCGTAGTGTAATCATATTGAGACGCAACTGTCTCATTTTACATTAATCTCTCGTAATCCACAAAGTACTTAAAAATAGTTAAACGATACAATACCCCTTCGGTGACACTGCTGCTGCCAACAGGGAATCAAATATTATACACTGGCAAAATGACAAGAAATATACTAACAACTATATTGGAGTGACATAATACAAAGCAGAAATATAGTAAGATACTTAATAGAAATGTCCACTTGGAGGAATAATCAAACAAAAAGAATTCGACTCGCAGGGTAATTTCCCACAGGCCACAGCTCACAGGCGTGCGTCTCTCCAAGTCCTTCTTCGTTCTCACTCTGTCTCTCTCTTTCTCTCTCCCGGCTGCTCATGGCGACGTTGTCGGATCGGAAGTCCCCTAGTTCGCACTGAATTGTGAATAGAGCGCACTGCACTCGCAAAAGATTATTGGTTCTTGCCCTTCGATTGTGGTGCTCTCTTCTGGACTAATGTCTGTTGCTATAAAAAGAGGAACTCTGTACGTACGCGCAAAGCCGAAGTACTCATGTTTGCCGAAGTACTCGCATATGCCGAAGTACTCGCGTTTGCCGAAGTACTCGCGTTTGCCGAAGTGTGGACGTTTGCAGGGGTGCGTCGTTTGCTGGAGTTTGTCATTTGATTGAGTTCGAACACAAGAACTTCTGGCGAACACAAAAAACTTAGGGGGAACGCGATAAATTGTCAAAAGGGAAAATGCTGCATCCCCCCCCACTTTCGATGAGTTCACTCTCTGTTTAGTTTGTCAAACAAAGTCTCACTCCAGAGTTTACAGACGCACCATCTCAAAGCACAACTTAAAGAGTCCAAAAATAATCACCCAAGTTCAAAGGTACATTAACACAATATTATTACAAAGTTACAAATTAATAAGAAAATATTATTTGCCAACAGGGCAAAATTGAAATTACAGCAACCATTAGACGAGAACGACAAGAAAAAAAGGGGTGCCAACCCTGGCATCGACCGACAGTTATGAAAGTACAAGAGAGATTTAATAATTGCATGACTGGGAAATAGATTAAGCTTGCCTCGCATTGTTTAAGTAGAGCCCCAAGAAATTCACAGTATAAAAAAAATTAAAAGATCACTGTGTATGGTAGTACATAGATAAACATTTAAAAGTATCCTAGCACAATTGGGGCTAGTGTACACTAACTGTGGGAAATAATACCAACGAACATGACATGGCAAGGTTATTAAGAGACAGTTCGTCGTTTGATTGAGTTAAAACACAAAAACTTCTGGCGAACACGAAAAACTGATGGGGAACTCAATAAATTGTCAAAAGGGAAAAATGCTGCAATAAATTATTGTATTTGCTTTGAAATCAGAAAATTATTTTTCCTTAAGTGGTGGTAGGTAGCCCTGCTTTATTAATATGCTTGAAACCTGTTCATTTCATTTTGCCATTCTATACTCGTACTACAAGTGAAATTTCTTTTTGAAATCGGTTCAGCTAAAAACTTCCAAACTCATAGTTACAGAAAAATTCTAACCTTGTTATTGTGGTAGCCTTGTTTAGTCGACCCAATTGAAATATGCTGTTTTGGTTATTTATTTATATAAAGATTATATGTACCATATTGGATTAAAATTCATGCTGCCAGTTTTCTATAAATACATGCAAAAATATAATTTTACTTTTTATTGTGGTAGCCCTGCTCTTTATCTCCTTTTTAAACATCTTGATTTCATTATGGTATGTTGTACAAATCTTATATAGAATTTAGTTGAAATCCGTTCAGGCAATTCTTACTAATATATGCCTACAGACGGACGGACATCAAGAAGACGAAATGACGAAAAGCACTAAACAAGTAGGGATGCACTCGGGTTTCCTGTGGTACAGAAGTGCTTTTCGTGAAATTCGCCATAGTATAATCGTATACTAATGCATTTTCTTTGAAATCAGAAAATTATTTTTTCCCTATATATTGTGTAGGCCTGCTTTTTAGATCCGTTCTAAGCATGTTCATTCTGTTTTGCCATTCTATACTCACACTACAAACAATATTTTTTTGAAATCAGTTCAGCAAATAACTTTGAAGTTTGTAGTTACAGAAAAATTCTAACCTTGATATTGTGGTAGCCCTGTATAGTCAACGGTTGAAATATGCTGTTTTGATTATTTATTTATATGAAGATTATATATACCATATTTGGTTAAAATCCATCTGGTCAGTTCTCTTAAAATACGTGTAAAAGAGTTATTATTTTACTTTTTACTGTGGTAGTCCTGCTCGTTAGCTCCGATTTATACATCTTGATTTTATTGTGGTATGTTGTACAAATCTAATATACAAAATTTTATTGAAATCCGTTCAGCCAATTCGTTCCAAATCCTTAATTACTGAAAGAGTTTAATTTGAAATTGTGGCACCCCTGTTTGGCAGATTCTGTCTAAATATGCTAATATGGTTTTGCATGTATGTGTATGTTATAAATAGTAAATTTGATTTAAATTGATGTGGACCATTCAACATAAATACTTGTGAAAAAGAATTTTTTTATTCCTTGTTTTGGTCATGTATGTGAAAATTCTATGAACCAAATTTGCTTGAAATCAGTTAAGCCAGTTCTTCTCTGATATATGCGTATGGACGGACGGACATCACGAAGATAATAGTAATGACAAAAAGCACTAAAAATGAAAGCAGATTTCAAAAATTAAAAATTTCTTTAAGTCTGTACTGCATTACTTAAGTACATGGTTTGATTTCAATGAGAACGAAATAATGGGAAAGCTTTCAAATTTATTGTTTTAAAAAAATTATATATTTCCAATTTATGAAGATTTTGTTGACATTATTGAAGCTTCAATTTGACAAATGAACCAAATTTTAATATGGATGACCTGTTTGAAGAAATTACTACAATAAAAAAGTTTTTATGAAATTTCAAAAACTATAGATTTTATTGAAGCAGCATATTTGTGTAAAAAAAGGCACATTATCCTGAAATTACAAATTTTGAATTTGAAAATATTTTCGGTCACTTCTTACATTATGAGCATACCTGGTACATCTGCATACTGCGAAAGGATTTTCAGCATCATAAGTACAGTGGTGGGATGAACAGAATTGTTGCTCAATAAAATTAATCAAAGATATGAGTAAGTTGCTAGTTTTTTTAATTTTTCAGAAAATTGTACTGAATTTTTAAATTTGATAAAAAATGATCCAATGTTTCATAAATCTATTAAAGGAGACTAATAATATAACTGAAAATATATTCTAAAAAAATTGCTTTTAAATTAAAGAAAAAATAAACTACTTGTTTATTGAAATTTTCAGCATGGTTTGTTTGAAATGTGATACAAATATTGAATAATATTTGATTTGTTGTTAATTCTTAAAGAATTATGATATTTTTAAAAATTATTACTAATATATAATGAATACATTGTATTAGATTGATTAAAAGTTAGTTTTTAAAGTGACATTGAAAAAAATTCTCTAAACTTAATTAGTAAAATTAACCACCACCTGTCTCCCCTCCCCATAGTCTTTTACTAAATCACCATTTATTTTCTAACTATCCTCAAAACTTTAAGATGCCCATCTTTGGAGATACAAAAAGTTGGCAACCCTATACACAATAGCCCTGAATATATCCATAACCTGAGAAAGATGTGCTTAATATTTCTTATTAATACTACTTCCCTTCTTCTTTTAGTTACTCCATTAACAAGTCATCTTTCTATGATGATCTACAAGTACTGTATCATGAGTTTCAGAAAGTCGAAATAATAAAAGTTCTGAATGAGGTAGGTATCTATTTGATAGTGACACATATCAATGAATGTGGAACTTAATGCCCAATTATTTATGTTAATGCTTATCAATTACCTAATTTCGCTTATTCGTTATCAGTAGGACATTTGCAGCTTTAGTCTTTTAGTAGGAAATTCAGCATTAATGCACACTATAAAGATGTTCATAAATGCATTGAATTTTGAATCAACATAGTAAGCATCAAAGACATCTGACCATGATTCATGGGACAGAAAAAACGTTAAGTCATTTATTGATTCAACAGAGAATATTTGTTTGTAAATAATTGTGGGTTTAGGCTTGGAAGATGGTGCAGAGTATTTCACAGTGACATTTAGGCCTAAATGGTCAGAGAGTCCTGCATGGAAGGTATCAGACGAGAAGTTAGAGAGAGGCACATCACAGATTATATGATCGATAAGTGACTTAGATTCTAGTACTATTCTAGTAGGTTCTTTTTTAATGATTTGAAGACCAAAGTTTGACAATAGGTTTAGAAGGTTCGATTTTACAGATGAGTCACCTAAAACATCAATATTCAGCTCACCAAACAAGATAAGACCATTGACCTCAAAAACCTTCTCCTTGCTACAGTGGCGTACCAGAAAATCTGGGGGGCCCTATGTAAATCTTAAATATTTTCCAAGCTGAATTACTTATCATTGCCTGTATTAATAAAGAATTCCCCACCCCTCTCCCTCACACAAACGCAACTGATATTTTGAAAAGCCTGAAATTTTAAAAAATATAGTAATAAGTTTGTTTCTTTTATTAACTTTAATCCATTTGGAGAAATGGGTTCAAAATATTATATTATGTCTAACAATCCTTATAATGCCATAGAGACAAGAAAAAGAAGTTGCATTCATTACTCTATGACATTGAGTATGCTTATTAACTTAGTTATCGGTCGACACCGGTGGAGCAGTGGTTGAAATACTCATCAATGATTTCAAGTATTGCAGGTTCAATTCTTGGTCGAGGTCGGTGATATTTTACAGCTAAAAAATATGACAAGTATTCCTTTGGCGGAGAAGTGAAGCTGTCGATCCAGTGTATTGTATGATGTTGGTGCACTTCAAAGAACTCATTTTCATATGGGACATTAGGTAGCTAAGCCCCTAGCACCTGTAATAACCCCCCTTAGGGGAAGGGGTGTATGACCAATGCTTACGTAAGATTATTTTATCTAAGAAGTTTTTACTTTTTATGTGCAATTTACATGCTGCAACAACTCATCCACAGCAAGCTTCCACCTGCTCATTACCTGCATTTTGCCTGACGTTAGAATTATTTTCACCATATTTAACAGATTTTTCGGTAAATATAACTTTACCTTGTTTAATCAGATAGATGTTTCCTCATTGTACTTTTAAGAGCATTAAAATGCATTGCAATGATGTAAGAAGGCATTAGGAAGTATTGCCATGCATAACTGCATTTTCTAATTTTTATTAAAAAGGGGGTGTATACGGAAGGGGGAGAGGTTCACCCAAATGCTAATGGTTGCTGACATAGAGGGATGAGGGGGTCAAATATAGTTAAGCATTTTCTGTCGTAATACATAAACGGTCCCCTAGTGAATAAATACGATCTGTAAAATTCTGTGTGTCATCAGGGGCAGCTCATGGTGTCGAAAAGAAGGGGGAGGGGGGTTTCACATCAACCAAAATCTACCTATGTACCTATATATGAAAACAAAAGCTTACTTCATGATGATATTGGAGGCCTAAAGCAGTGACTACTGAACCAACCGGTAATTAAAGTCAAGTCATCATCCTTTAGAGCCTGAACAGTGCATGCAGACCTCATGCTTCACTTAACAAGTAAATACGCACACTATACACAAATAAGCACAATAATCTTCCTTAGCTATTTATAACACTTAAGAAATGTTGACACATGAGAAAATACATTTGCCTAATGGCGAGAGACGTCAGAAGGCATATAATCATAGCCTATATCTTGCACTAGTTTTCATGCCGAGAAATGCCTCTTCTCAGCGTTATAAAGCCGTATTTTAGAAGTTGCAATTACATTTTTCAGGTTTCTAAAGCAGGCATCAAATGCCTTCTTCAGTAAGGTTTGAATGATTGGGGCCCCCCTAAATTTTGGGGTTCCCCTGCATTGCGGGGGTTGCGTGGCATACCAGTACACCCCTGCCTTGCTACCATTAAAGTTAAGGCACTGTACATCTCTGCAGGGTTTAGAATAAATGGCAACGCCTCCACACTTGTTAGTGACAGAAAGAGGACAATATTGTAGCCAATAATATGTAACACATGAATGCCTTCAATTTGATGCGATCCCACGTTGTACATATAATTTAATCACATTTTAATAAGAGTAAGTTTTAGCAATGCTTTAGAAAATGTAAAAATGTATGTTTAATTATCTCTGTTAGCGACAATTTCCATCCACATAATCACTAAGCTAATGAATATGTCTGGTTTTATATTACCTGTTAACACTAATTTCTTAACCCTAAGGTGACCAGATTTTTATCTTTTGAAAAGAGAACAAATGGCTAAAATAGTAATGAGAAAAGAGGACAGAGAGCAATTAAAATTTGGTGTTAAAAAATTTTACTATAAATTCACAGGCAAACTATAAATTGTTATATACAAAATTTAGGTATATTATAAATTAACCATTTGTCAATATTAGCAACAAAAAATAAACACTTGAATCACATGAATGTTTAATAAAATTATCTTATCATGTTGGTCAAAGCTGTAACTTTTTTCTGCAATTCATAACTACCTAATTATGCTGTTAAAGAATAATAATGTGTAATGATGTTAATCAGTTTACAAAATTTCAAGATGGCATTTTTTCAAATAAAGAGAAAAATGTTTATTGTATTTTATATTTGGCACTACAGTGAACTTTTTTAAGTAAATCATTATTTGTTTTTATCAAGTTATAAAAATCACAATATTTTTACCTAAATTTACTTTTATTACAGCCTGTAAAGTTACACACTCCAAAGATATTTCAGATTTTTCACAGGTCCAAATATCATTGATGATTGAAAAGACTTTCCACTGCTGCATTTGAACCTGGTAGTGCAAAACAAAACTCGATAATTAACAACAGATTTGGATATGGTATGAGCTCCAAATCAAAATGAGCAAAAACCTCAATCCAGCATTTATCTGCACAAATATTCATCTGATTCCACTTCTTTAATTTTTCTACATTACAGTATAAGTATAAGGCATTTGCCTTATTTCATCGAATAACTGGCTGTTATTTACACTAATTTTTTTGGTAATGAATTCTAACATTTTGCTAACATCTTCCCAGTTTTCTTTTTTTAACAATGTGCATACAAAAATATTTTAATTCTTCCATGGGTGTTGTCCATTCTTTTAGTTACTCCAGTCACATTTCATAAGAAGAAGAGACTGTGGTCATAAAAGTTCTTCTGAAATTTGGTTCTGACTCTTCAAGATTTTTAATTTTATTCCTTATAACTAATGGAATAAATTGAGATTCTAATCTTGCTTTAATACTCTTTTTGAGTTCCAAAGGAATTGTAAATACCTCTGTAACTGGTAAATTATTCTATTCCAATTTGAAAATTGTATCCTGGAACATTGCAGCTTGATTATGCATGAAATGTAAGTAAATTGCAACTTTTTCATCTTAAAAAAATATTTTCATGGCTGTTGGCATGCGAGGTTGACTTCGAAAATATGATTTTCAAGGCTCAAGTAAGGTCAAAATTCTTTCAATGGCAGGTGTTAGAGCTAACCATCTTGTTTTGGAATATCCAAGCAATTTTTTGTAGTCAACATCAGCATCCTTACAGAATTCCATCAATTCCTGTGTTCTTACAGTATAGTTTCAAAAATACAAAATATTTGAACTATCATTTCAATATTTATTGGCTATTGTCCAGCTGCTGTGTTTATTGCATTTGATGAGATGTGCCCTGCATAACCATTGCCAAAAATATTGTTTCGATTTTCTTTCAATTTTGTATACATATTATTTTTACCTTTTCTTTGAGATCCCCCAAAATTGGTGTTTGTATTATCCTCAGAGATAGCTATCACTTTATCTTTCAAATCATGTTTCTCAAGAACCTCTAAAAGGTGCTTAGAAATAATTTCACATGTTTCTCCTGACAATGACGTTATGTCCAAGATTTTAGTTTGTATTCCCATTTTGGCTTGAAAGTATTGTACACTGATTGGATATAATTTAGTAGCAGAATGATTTGAAGAATCTGACAATGTTGCAATAAATTTTGCTTTATCTAAATCTATTTTAAGCAAAGACATAAGGATGCAAAACATCTTGAACAATTGCTGTTGTTTTTGTACAAGCACAGGAAAACTTTATCATCAAGTTTTTGGATCAATGGAGATGTACAGTCCATGCTCCTTACTGAATGGTTGTGCATGACTGTATGGAAATAAAACAATACTTCAGATAGTGCTAAGTGTTTTTCAGTGTCTTCAAAAACTGACTTTTGCAAAAAGTTAGTAATTTTTGATGTTGAAGAATGGAGTTTCTTTTTATGGCCAATTGAGCTATTGTGTTGAACGATATCAGCTCTTCCCTTATCTGGGATGGAAATACTGCATACTGTGCATTTAACTAGAGATTGATCTTTGTCTTTTGCCTTGACAATATGGGGAAATTCCAGGCGGTGTCTTTCATTGAAAGTGGATTTCTCTTCTTCTTTTGTGAAGCCATTATCCCTTAAATCGAAAAACAAATATAAAAAATATACCTAGTAAATATATATCATAATTTATTATAAATTTTTAATGTTGCTTTGGTAAATAAATATTTTGCAATAAAAATAATATACTTTCAATTAATTTTTTTCATATGCATTGCGATTTGCAGATGACAAAGCACATTTATATAAGTAACTCTGAAAAGGGATTAAATTTGGTATTTAGTTCCTTATATGATAATGTCAAGAATTTTGAATGAAAAAAGAAAGAACTAATTAGACTTTCAGAACGAAAAAGATTAATTGTAAAAGTGAATGAGGAAAAGTTGGATTGGATAAAAAACTTTCTTAAAGAGAAGTGGACATACTACCTGGGATGGTAAAAGCACTAAATATATCAGAAAAATACAGTGTAGAACGTTTCAATATAACACCTGTTATACGAGGTTGTCTAAGGAGAAATATAACATGGCAGCGTTGTAGCCGCAATATACTGGTGAGCAGTACCTAGCCGTTACAGGAATAAAGCGCAATATTTTCCAGCGTTAGCGGCTTAGCGGAACACCAGCTGTAATGTCGCGTATATATTCTGGTGCAACATTGCTTATGACCTACCTTTGAATGCATGTATTTGATTAGTGTTAACGCGCGGGGTTATTCGAAGCTCAATACGCAAGAATGCAACAGGAAAAATCCGTGAAAGCAAAACCAATTAAATTCAATACGTAACGCATTCTATGCTATATTTTGTATAAAATCATTGACAGAAGTTACAAAATGCGTAAAAAGAGGACAGAATCTTCAAAAAGAGGAGACTCTTCTTGAAAAGAGAACGTCTAGTCACATTACTTACCCCCTTAAGTTTCTTAGTCAACTTCATTTTTGGCTTGTGATTGATAACGAATCGGGATCAAGGACTAATGTATCATTTTATACGTTACTGGAGTCGCTTATGCTTTTTTAATGCTTTATTCCAGTAAATTATAGTAATCTATCAAGTAGGTATCTAATTCATTTCGCTAATTTAAATCCGCTACGTTTATAAATTTTATGAGTGTAAAATTTTGGTGTTGGTATCAATATCTACTGTAATCTTGTGTTTGGTACTTCGTGTGCAACTTCACGACTTCACTGTGATTATTCGTAGTGGTTTGGTTGAAGTTCTGTGTTAGTGATTATGGAGACTTCGAATAATTCAACTATTAAGAGGTTTCATTTCAAATTTAATGTTTCAAAGCGTGCTTATATGAACCTGAGTTTTACAATGATATTTCTTTTTTAGTCAACTCGGTTTTGTTGAGAACTACGCTGATCAACCGCGAAAATCAGATGGCAAAGGTAGGTGTAAATGAGTGAGTTATGCATTTTAACGGCAGAATTAGCACCTGGTAAATCAATGCAGGACCGTCGTTTGACTACCTTCTTGTTATTGACTTCGAAGCCACATGTTGGGAAAAAAAAGTGGGAATCCTAAAATATGCAAAGCCTGAAATAATTGAATTCCCTGCAGTTTTAATAAATATGCACAGTGGAGAGGTAGAAGAAGAGTTCCATAAATATATTTTACCAACTGTGAGGCCGAAATTGAGTGATTTTTGCAAGAAACTCACGGGTAAGTTAGAAAAATAATAAGCGCGATAATTAAGTAAAAATTACCATTATATGTCTCTGTTGCATCCATGAACTTCAACACTTAAGTGAACGTCTGACATATAAGAATGCTAATTTTTCTATAGGTATTTTACATTTAAAAAAATAACTTGTCTTTTGTTTATCCAATGCAGAAATTATCTTGTCTAATTATAAATGTAATTATACATAGACGTTATATCTACATACATATTAATATAACCAGTGATATTATTGTGCGAGGTAGAAGCATATGGATATGAGAAAGTTTTATGTATGTTGCACCGATTTTATTTATTTCATACCTAATGAATCGAGCATATCTTGCTTTGAAACTTAAGCTTATTTCATGAACTGGTCATGGTGAGAACATGATACTCGCAAAAATTATCCAAATTTATTGCTGATTGTGAAATAATTTTTATTTTATTACAAAGGATATGATTTTGTGTCTAGGTACCCCCAAATTTGCTCTGAGAAATATACAGAAATCAAAGAATTGAACCTTGTAATGTCCTGGGTACGTTAGAAAACTCACTGATTGTTTGATAAATCACATCTGAGTAATATTTCCTTCCTGAAATGAAGAATATCTGTTTTTATAATAACATCAATTGCAATTTACTAACTAGGCTTGTATATCTTTAATTTCTGAAACCAAGGAATAGAGCAGGAGAAATTAGAAAGTGAAGGAATACCTTTGGCAGCATGCCTCAGTTTATTTTCATCCTGGGTTGAGGAAATTTCAAGGAATCGAAATATATTTTTCCATAGTAAAGATAATAAAAGTGTCGGCAAAGTGGCCTCTGTTGCTACATGGTCAGGTAAACATGCTATATTCTCTATGTAATTTTATCATCATTATTTTTAAATTGATGATCCGAAATACTGCTCTCATATAGGTGGTAAAAATTCTTACTTATTACGCAAAAAATTAAACTTCAAATTTCACGAATGTAACAATTTATTATCAGATCTTTGGTTTCTTCTACAGCTTGATATCCAAATGCAGCAGCACAATGGTAAAATGTTATAATTTTGAAATTTGAAGGTTTTTTTCTTTGTTCTAATGCATGCCAGTTTCACAAAGCTTAGGCCACCAATATCAGTTCTATTTTCCAACTCTTTTTCAAAGCTGATTTTTGTTTCTCAGTTCATCCAAAATTTATAGGAAGTGTTAGATTTTTGTGCATTCATGTGACCCAGTACCCTTTCCTCACTGTGTTTATTAAGTAACTGATTAAAAACTAGTATATTTAGTGTTATTTCACTTCCAGACTACATGCATGTCTTAAAAATCCTTGTAAAGCATAAAGAGAAAATTGATAAAAGATCACTTCTTCAATTTGCTTATAATATTGGAGTCTTTGATTACTTGGACCTAATGAATCTGAATTTAATTATTTATACCTGTTAATTCTACCAAACTGTTAGGATATAAATTGTTTTCCATGAACAATAGATTGGGACATATCTCTCTGCCTTGCAAATGAGTGCCAGAGGAAAAGATTAGCAGTGCCAAAAGTTTTCATGCAATGGATGGACGTGAGAAAAGTGTACCAGGTATGCTTACTTATAGAGAAACATTTCCCATTTTATATTTCTTTGTTATATTCTTTACTCATGTCGAGTTCATGAAGTTTGGTAAATTGTTGTAATAAAATCTAAATAGTAGTTGCCCATCGATAAATCCACTGGTTGGTTAGATTAAATATTGTCTTGGTAGTTAGCCTTCTGTCACATTGCCATGAAGCTCAGTGACTGCAAGGTTTATTTCCTACTAATGTAGGAGCACCACATTATTTTGTACAGAGTCTAATATTCGCTAGCAGTGCCACCTTAGCGTAAACCACTACAACTATGTCGCACAGAGCTTAGCTAGTCACAAAAACCTCGATATCTTGCCAATGGTATGTCCAATTTTAATATTATCATTTTTCTGCAAATTTGCAGGTTGAGACGTTTAATTTGATGCATCACATGTTAAGGTGGCTGTTACCTTCGCTTTAAAAACCTCATTTTTTACACTATTAATATATATA
Source organism: Tanypteryx hageni (assembly GCA_028673005.1). Lineage (NCBI taxonomy): Eukaryota > Metazoa > Arthropoda > Insecta > Odonata > Petaluridae > Tanypteryx > Tanypteryx hageni. The sequence continues at coordinate 115,265,666 of CM054116.1, forward strand.
CATATTTTATTCAAATGTGCTGGTACGCTGTCCCTGGACCTGGGTCAACATTTTCGAAAAAGGGGAGTTGTTTTCAGAGAAAGTTTGATTCTTAGTTGATTTTATTTTTTTATTGCATTGGAAAATCCTGTTTTTAGTTATTATCTGTTGGATATGATATAATTTTCAAGTAGACATGTTATCATCACAGTAAGTTAAGCTATTTTATGGAGTTGGTAATTACAATTATATTGCTAAAACAAAAAACTTAATTCTTGTGCCATGCTGTGACTTGACTTGGATGCATTTTTCAGTTTTTCTGCATTGATAAAGGTATATATTTTTGGGTTTAACAAATGCACCAATAAAACAATTTAATAAATATAGATGACTAGCATTTAATAAATTGGTTTATGTTTTATGTAATATTATTCTTTTTTTAACAATTCTTTTCAAATTTTATTCCTAGAAATGGCTAAAATGGGTACATTGTGGAAATTTGATGATTCTGCTATGGGGAGCACATGATGTCATATTCTTTATGTTGGTCTACTTAAATGTGACAATGTAATTTTAGTCAAGTCAATAGGGTTGCCAACTTTTCAAAATAGTCGGACAGGCTGTACATATGCAGATCGGGGGAGGGGTAATGGTAGTAACCATTAAAGTTTTTCGCCTAATCCAATTTTTTTGCTAATATCCAAGTTCGGAAAATATTTACTATGTAATTTATTTTCGCAATCCATCGATAAAAAGCTATGGTGATGTTTAACACCATGATAAATCAGTGATAATTCTGTTGCTACTACATCATCTTCTTCCAAAGTATTTCTCATCACAAAATAATTGGAAACAATATTATTTTGTTTGGATGCAGCAATATGCACCTTGTGTTTCTTTGTTATATTGTGATGTTTGACAGCTTTCAATCCATCAAATTTTACAAGAAATTGCAAATTACACAACTTACATTTAGCTCGATTAATGTCGGCTGGAATAGTTTGGAGTCAATCCTTAAATTCTGGCAATTCCAACCATTTATTATTAAATGAGCAATGTCGTGATTTTTGTTTTTTTCTTGGTGTTGGTGGTTTGAGTAGTATCATCATCTTCAGAAATCATGTTATGGTCTTTAAAAAGGAAAACATAAATTAAATGATTGTAAATATTAAAGGGAGTTATATATCACATAATATATACATTTGGCTTCAGCACTTGAAGGAGCCGCATATACTATAAGAAATAAACAAACGTTACCAGCCCTAAGGCTGGTATACATTAAGCTGTTGTTTCATAGGTCAACCTTCAAATCACGCTTCAAATAGGTACAAAGCAAAATTGTGCAAGTACAAACAGCAAACGCAGCGCTCAGAGTGCTGTTTACTTGCGCCTTTAAGTGACAAACACTGTTGCCATTGGCAACTTACCAAATAGTAACATTTCTCTACTTTTGTTTGAAATCATATGTTTTAACCTGTTATTTAGGTACCGGTCAAGTACGCTGACCGGCGACCGGCCGTTTACCATAAAAACCTGACAGACTGGCCGAAAACCTTTCAGTTGGCAACCCTACAAGTCAAGTTGATGTTATTCCATTTTGCAAACCTTTTCATCTTTATATTCTCTTATTTTTTCTTTAAGATGGTTTTTGTTAGTAATATTAACTTTGTAGTCACTTTGCTGCTTTTCATACTTGCTGTTTGCACACATGCTTCCTCCAGGGCTATCAATCAAAAATTAACCCTTAACTGCTCGCGTCTAAAAATTTCACGTAACTGGTCGAGCGGTGCACTGTGTTATTTATTGCTATAAAATATTAAAATAAGCGCCAATTTACGCTCAATGTTATAACAATAGAAGAAATAATGCTCAAAAAATAACGTTGAAATATTCAAATGTGTACAGTCAAATTGCGATTCATATCTAGCGCAGTAGAAGCAACTCACACAGATTTGCATCTGTTTTACTCCTCAAGAACAATAGTAAAAAGGTTTCAAACAACTTGTTCGACTACTCCGGTATTACTGATCGGTTACATAAAATAACAGTGTATATTAAGCTAAATTTACAAACCCCCAGCATTTCAGAATGCACTGGTGCACTCCGTGCGCCAGCGCGAGCAGTTAAGGATTAAGAGATAAAATAATTTCTAATTTTATTTCCTGCATTATGGCAGCCCTTGTTCAATTATTGTATGGAGTATGCAATTTTCATCTTGTATTTTAATACTAGAGAAAGTTGACTGTCCTGATTGAGTTATGTGTCTCAGATGTACCATTTTATTTTAAATATATCTAGCAGTATGGCTTCAGATCCAAATATGATAGGCAATTATTTTCATTTAAAAAATTGCTGAGAAATAGGAAAATGCTTGCTATAATTGAGTGCTAAACTTGTATTGTTTATTATGACAAAAACTTTCAAAGTTTAACTTAATAATTTAGTCCTGTTTACTATTTCTTTCTCTCTTAACATTTGCTAAGATTCTTCTTATAAAACATAAGCTTTATCAAGCTCTATTTATATAATGGCTATTTTTGTTTTTCTAGCATCCAGTCCTTTGTTTAATTATTCTTTCATATTCTCCTCACACATCTAAAAGTGCTTAATATTCTTTCTCATTTTACACATGATCTTGGAAACAATTTTCCATTTTGGGGGCAGTATGTGATAGCCAGATTTCATCACTCATTCTCAGACGTTTTCTTACTCATTTCCATAGAAACAAATAATTATTAGGAGTCATATTCAGTATCTTTTCTGTGAGATTTAGCATAAACTAAAGGAAGCAATATTGTGAGTTTGAATGCAATTTATTCTATTTATGAAATTTATTGAGATTTTCAAGTAATTAACTTCTGCTTGCATTTTGAAATAATTTGAATTCATTTCATCCAAAATGTTTAAAAGCTCTTAAAAAAAGTCTGTCTACATGATAAAACTGATCTCTTCCATATAAGATGATTAAGTTAGAGTGAAGTTTAAATCTAACAAAGAATTCTGTCGCTAATCTTCACTAAATTTATCTTAACAAATATTAGACACTGCTTTTGATTTGCCCCAAAAAACAATAATAGTGAAGTTGTTCATGATTTCAAAAGGTTATCCACAGAAATCCTATAATTGACAAAACAGACAAATGCCTATTATTTTGTATGAAATGCAGAATTGTTTTATAAATGTCTGTCAACCTCTCCCCTGCTAATGCTATTTTGTAACTCTTAAACTTCAAATTGATTGATTAATCTTTCTTTTCCATTAATTAACTTCTGCAAACCTCTTTCAATTCTCCGATCATCCTCCCTTTTTCTCCCCCTCACCCCTACTTACTCTTTCTGTCAGACCCTGATTTAGTGCCACCGTTTGTCAATCACTGACATTGGCACTTAAATGGGGTTGGCGGTAAATCAAGGTATATGCTTGCTGTATGTAATCATAAGGTGGAAGTTCTGTTCATATTGATTAATGGGCGGTATGCAGGGGTGGCACTATACAGGCAGATGCTAAATCAGGGTCTGACTCTATTTTGTTCACAGGTTTATGACTCTGCCTGATGATGACTGGAAGAGTTTAAACCATGATTATGTGATTTGTTTGTGTTGGTGGAAGTATCTTTGTATTAATTTACTTTATTATTTTTTGTTCTTAAATTTTATAAGTTCCACAAAGTTACGACTTCCTTGGTTGATTTCATTCTGTCAACCACATTTTCAAGGACCTCTTTCCTTTCTTAAATCACCTTGGCGGTCTGAATTGCATAACTTATTTCAACATACTTGTACATGCCTTTATACTTCTTAACCATTTTAATGGCTTCCCAGATGTTTTACGGACAGCAGCCTTGTGGTTTAAATGGTGCTCTTAAACAAGTGGGACTTACCTTTGAAGGACAGCCACATTCTGGAATATGTGATGCTCGTAACACAGCAAAGTTGGCTTATCGATTGGAATTCCTGGGAGCTGATCTGAGACTCACTGGCTCTTTATGATTAGTGATTGATCATATTTACTGAAAGACTTTCCAAAATGTGCCTTTATTACTTGAAGTACTTCCAAGTAATGCAGTATTTATTTAAATAATTGACATTTAAATATATTAAATGTATTTGTTATGCGAAACAAAGTTGTTCTAAATCCACCTAGATAGCAACTCGATATTTAACTTTATATTTACATATATATTTTATAGGGTGTCTTCACACATGCAGGGTCAAGTGTAGTACAAGTCATACTTATGAATCATTACGTCTCCGAAACTGGCTAACATTTCATGACCAGCTTCTTTGTATAATGGCCTTAACAGCAATAAATTTTATTAAATTGTTAATGCTGTCATAGAAATCAATGATGTTTGTAGGCGCATCCTATGAACATTTGCTCATTCACATCCTGATTTAATAGAAGTGCTTAAAATAAAAGAAAATTTCCTGTATGAGTTCAAAGTTACTTAAAAAGTTACTGTCTGTGATAAAAGATGGTATTTGGGTATTGAATACTGCTCTTTCATTAATGATATAGACTTTCCAGTATCCATCATAGAAAATAAAACAACTAGTCCAATGACTCAATATGCCTAAGAAAAAAATGAGACAAAAGATAGCCATAGCTTAACTCCATTGGTGTGAATGGGTTAAAGCAGTGGTGGGCAATGATTTCATTTATACCTGACGGGCCACATTGGTGGTTGCAAATTCTTATGCAGTCTGCATTGTAAGCTGTCATTGCTTCAGCGGGCCGTATTAGACTTGAAATCGGATGTTAACTATAGATTCTGAGATATCATATCAGTGGAAATCGTGTCTAAATTAGGAATTTAGAGTTAATATTTGAATATCGAGTGTTTTATTGTCATAATTTGAATGTATATGATATGAATTTGTGTGAAATCTCTTATTCATAACTTTGCGTTTCCTTTACAAAATATCTTCAGAGCTGTTGGGCAAATTCTGGGGAGTTAGAATTGGCTTGTCTCCGGCATTGTGAATGCATCCTCATTCTGATTTAATGTATATTTTTGTACTCTTTAGTTAATCAGTTTTTTATTCCCATTGATATTGAGTTGAATTTGTTTTTTATCAAATGATTTTAATTAAGTTGATACATTGATTTTCTATTTTAAAATCTGATTCACATTCTGAATGATCTGTGAATGGCAGTTAAAAATTTTTTTGTTGGAATATATTTAATTGAACTCATGTAATTGAAATATTGTTCAATTTGCGTTGAAATGTTGGTATCTTCGTGAAGTTAAAAGTATTTATCAAAATAATTCACAGCTGTTGTGTGTTGATATTGGGAGGTAGAGGATATATCTAGTCAATCATCAAGATTGCCCAGCATTGTTATGTAAGTTGTAGATTAATGAAGCCACAAAAATGATTTACAAACAAACAATTGAGAGCTGCAAAATAAACTATTATTAAACTCTTAAAGTGCAGTAGTTTTTGGTCAGAAAAATCTGCACCTTCATGAAGATGTGCTCGTAAACATGCTAATGGTTTCATTTTTCAAGATGGTTTCATTTGGTTTTCTCAATCATTCAAAATGTATCACTAACTGTGGTAATGTCATATTTCTAAGTCAACTCTCTTCTACCAACTTTGCACTTTAATTGCAATTAAGAGTAGAATCACATTTGTGGAAGATACTCATCACAAATGGGTATCAAATACTTGGTGTTCAAAAGCCATCTTGCAGTAAGTTAGTACTTTTATCACAGTAATTTGTATTTTCAATGCATGCAACATCGCTCCATTGTACCTTGTTATAGCTGGTGTAGATTGAGAAATTTGAATGTGCCTTTTCATCCATGTGCATACAGGATTAAAAACCTTTTCAGTCATCTCTGCCTCGCATGTTATTTTCTATACAAGAAAAGTAATTTGAGGCTTGAGTGTGCACTTTTATAATGTCACTACAAGTCTTTAATTCTAATTCTTTGTACTTGAAAATTTTTGTGGTTTGTATTGTCTGTGTAGTACAATCTTCAAAGTTAGCAATGTATAGTTTTTAAAATTGTTACATTTTACCCTATATTTGTAATCATTAAACAATTTTTCCCTCATTTTAACAAATTATTTTATTTTTTAATACATTTGCAAAGATTATATTAATTTTTAGATCTCTTTCATTATTAATATGGTGACTTACATAGTTACTTTATATATACGTCATTTAAAAGATTTTTGAGGAATATTTTGAAATAAAAAGGAACTATTTTGGTATGAAAACCAATTCTCTCATAATACAACATGAGGCAAGTTGTATGACAGAATTTATCTATTTATATTTAACAACAAAAACATTTACAGTATTTTACATTAGCTACAAGATTTTCTATTTTCAAGTTTAGTTTACAGATAATAAATTTGTCAAACGAAATTATAAATTTTCTCCAATAGTCATGAAAATGTTCAGAAAATCAAATGCCCATTTGGGCTACAAAGGTGCTGTCATCAAAGGTAATTCACCAATAGTAAATTATAAATGGCTGATGGCAAAAGAGTTTTTCAATATGGTAATAAGAAGGTGAGCTAAGCAATTCAAGAATTGTCAAACCAAGTTATAGTTAAATTGTTTCTAGCTTGGCAACCATTGCAAGTGAAAAGTCATACTGATTTTGATTCTAAAATAATAAATTATTTTTCTTGCTTCTTTATGATGAAATGAATAATGAGTGCCAAATGTCAAAGGTAATTTTGTAAGAAAATGTGTAACTCATTTGGAAGCATTTTGACTTAACATCATTTGTAATCTGATTAATTTTCATTTTAGTATCATTGTAGGAGAATGCCAAGCTGGAGGTTCTGAAAAAAATTTGAATGAAAACTTATAGTGTTTAGTAAATCTGGCTGTGTTGACAACAAAAGTGCATATTTTAGGCTACTTATTATTATTTGAAACAATCAATGAAGATAAACTCCATTCTTTTGAGTTATTATACAAGCACTCCATTTTTATTAAGATCTGCATTGGTTCGCTTTGATAACATTACAATTTTTATGCATATAATTAAAATGAGGGTACAGAGTAGTGGTTCCCAAAGTGGGGTCCACGGACTCCCAGAGGTCTATGGAGAGATTTTCAGCAATCCACAAAATGTGTCATCAGGCTGTTGACCGAACTCAGCTTTTTTCAGAATAAGAGCATGTACCAGAGTGCATAGTGAGCTGCGCAAAAGTGTTAGAAAACTGCACTATTACTCTATGCTCCATGCCCAGAAAAAGGAATTTCATAGTTTCCATTGATTGTGTTGTTTCATTATCTTAATTAGATTATTTTTTCTTTTATATTGAAGAATCTATGGTAGTGTGCCTTTTGGGGTAGTTATAATATTTCCTATGTTGCTTTGATCTTGAATTAAACAAAAATAAAGGAATTGGTTCATTTTCCCTCAATTTTGGCTGGTGCTCTACGCATTGTTTATTGAGGAAAGAAAGGGGCGATTGGCCATGTAAACTTTGGCAACTTGCAAACTTTAGAGGGAAGAACGAAATTAGTAAATTGCAAAGGTTTGGCAGTTAAGCGTCCTCATTGCGAGTTTTTTTATTTTTAGCAGAAACACCGTAATTGCTTATGATTAAAAGCTGGTTCTATAAGGTTACCGAATTTATTTTGTGTGTTCGGAGCTTTGGGGATCGGGTCAAGTGCGAGCATCGCACACGGGCGCACCAAGAGGATGGCATTAGTTACTCCGTTGTAAATAAGTAATTAAGTTTTTGTTCGGTTGTCCAACTTATTTTATAAAGAATTTAGTTACAATCTTCGTTTTATTAATCGTCAATGCGGAAAATTTGAAATCTTTGAGATGGGTGCTCGGAAAGTCTTGCGCCGGGTCATGGGCTCTGTTTACATGACAAGTAGTCATTATGGAGATCCTAAGGGAAAGTTTTCGGTTAAATTAAAAGCTAATTTCTCTTACGATGTCGATTTTCTGTCATTTTATAGGATTAATACACGGAAAAAGTAACGAAAATCTCGGGCATGTGTAATGAATAACGGTTCTAGTAGAACCTGAATAACATTTTCACCATAATGCTCTAAATATCAACAGTAAACTATAGTTACCGCGTATTGGTAGTTCATGCTCGTTTATGCTACCCTTACTGCAATCTCTCAGAAAAAAACATTCTCTACTTTTTCTGCGTCTTTTCTTTATACATGTATTAACGTTAGCTTGTACGTATTACATGTTATTTTTTAGGAGATGTAGACATTTTCGATGACAAACACGTATTAGTTGAAATTTAATCAGATAAAATGAGTTTATGACTGGTAAAAGCATTGAATCTATAACTAAACTTTTATAGTGCGTCCTTTTTGTAATGGATGGGCGAAGTATGTTATTTATTGTAGGTGGCAGTGGTATGAGAGGAATACCGTAAATAATTGTATTGATTAAACTATTTAAAGAAGTAGGATGATTCATTATTAATGAAAAACTTTTGTATTTAGTTAAATATAGCATGAAATGTTCGTAGGACCTGTGCCCGGCTAGCTCAGTCGGTAGAGCATGAGACTCTTAATCTCAGGGTCGTGGGTTCGAGCCCCACGTTGGGCGAATTTTTTCTTCGTATTCTTCCGATTTTTCCTGTTGTTTTTATTAACAACTTCTTTTAGTTCATTATTATTAATTTTACGATTTTAAAACTGTTGAATTGCCTAGGTTTTTAGCCCAAGCATTTTCTAAGCACTGCATCTTATTGAGATAAAAGCAGATGTGCGTTTAAATATCAGTCATATTAAGCTTTATCGTACAGAATTTTAATCCAATTTGTAGGCGCCGGCGGACGGAGTTTTTCAGGGACATCAATAAAACTCCAGCCTTTTATTTTTTATTATCTCTCATACTGTCAGCGTTGAAGATTTGAAATAAAGGCATTAAAAAACACAAAATGATTTTCAATTGCATGTACAATTTTCTTTTAACTTTTTTCTCATAAAAAAAACAAAACATCGCAATTCTAGAAAAATAAATAAGTATAATGATTTATACTCGTTACGTGTCGATTGGGTGATCGCCCGTCTCATATTGACGCAAACTGTATATCTCTGTTCAAATATAGTGCTTCTAACGTCTACACTTCTACTGAGTCAGTGAAAACACTGATTGATTATGACGCAGACAAGCAAATCCAGCTGAATGAGAAAACAAGTCAAGTGTTATCCATGAAGATGGATAAAATCAGCCCCTTTTTTGTAACGAAGCTATCAGGTGAAGCTGAGGTTAGCGTTTAAATGAGAGAGGCTTAATAGCTAAGTTAGCGTTATATTGCGCATGATCATTCCACATAAACGTATATTTTACATAAAAATATACTTTTCTGGATAACTGATATTTCCAAATGATATTAAGTTTAGAACGCAACCAATTTTATAGTTTTCATAGCTTAAACTTATAATAAGGGGCGTCAGTGTGGAAAAGTACACGGAAAGTTTCAGTTTTCCATCTTTTATGTTTTCGGGGATATAAGTAAAAAAAACGAAAATTATTTAAATCATACCTCAATTGAGGTATTGTAACGTAATATTTACGTTGAAGTCTATTCCTTCGCCGCAAATTATCCATTACATTCGTGTATTTACGCTTATTTCTTCATCGTAGATAATCTAATTCCTTTCACATACTATGTTCTGTATGCACATGAAAGGAAATTAAACCTATTTACGTATTTGTGGTAATTTCTGTTTATTTCAGTTGCTGCAAATATTGTTTTCGTTAAGAGCAATTAATAAAGCCGTGTAAGAAAATTTCCAAGTTCAGAATAAATTACTACTTTTTGTTGGATTTTTCTGAACACTTTTGAATAAGTGGCATCAATGTGGAAATGTACGCTCAAAATTTCAGCTTCTTTTCGTTTACTCCTTCAGAGATATTAAAAAACAAAATTGGGCCCAAATCTGAATATGTGTATTTTTCATAACTCGTATCTTAAGAAAAACAAATGCACGGCAGTGCAGAAATCTACACTCCAAGTTTCAGCTCTCTATCGTTTACAGTTTTGACACAATTGTCGCCAAGTGCACAGACAGACGCCAGAGTGAAACTATAAGCGCGCTTTTTTTAAACGCGCAATAAAGAGCGAGAGAATTTTCACGATGATTTGTTTATTCTTCACGGTATGCTTATATACCTAAACTATGACTCATTCCGCGCAGAGAACTCTTGAGCCAAGTTAGAAGTAGCGATGGACTTGATACCTGAGCCAGAAGACTTGCAGGATCGAATAAATGAGAGGCCGAAACCCATGTGAACTTAAGCCCCCTTCCGTGCCTTCGACCCTGCTTTTCAATGGGAACTTGCTGTCGTACGACGAAGGTTAAGTGAAAACGCCGAATATTGATTCTTCGATTCATAATTGTTACGGCTTAAGCCTGAGATTGGCTGATACCTATTGTTTCTTTTATTGAAACTTACAGAGAAGTTTACTGATAAAAAAACCTGAATTTCTACTAACTGCTATTGGAAACTGTCAAACTTAGGTCTGCAAGTTTTCTTTTATTAGAAATACGAGAGAAATTTGCGATAATAAGCGCCTAAATTACAAACGAAAATTACTAAAACAATGTAGATCAAGGATCGCCAACCTTTCAACGCTGGCGGACAACTTTTTATAATAAATGACAGCGAGTGCCAAAGAAAAACGCATTTATTATGGATTTTACATATTTGTATAAATAACGTAAAATTTGGCATTTTATTTAGCCCACCCGGTTTTTTCGACTTGTAGAAATATAGCGATTACTAGAGCATAATAACTTATATATACTTAGACACTCCTAACATTGAACCTCCCAAGACTTAGGAGTTACCATATGAATACATGCACAGGGCCGTTGCGTGGAAATCTACCTCCAGACGCAAAAAGACAAAATGCCGCCCTAGTTCGCGACACAAGGGTGCAGATAATCGCCGACATTGCTATAATGCCTCCTAAGGCAGTCGCCACTCACAGACTCGCCTCACAGATCGGCCCTGCAATACATTTCTTGATAATACAAATATTTTTCAGGTGCATACTTGAAAACCCTTCCGCGACCACCTCGGCGCCCGCGGACATGCGGTTGGTGACCCCTGATCTAGGTTATCCCGCCAAGTTTCTTTTGTTTGTGGGGCTGCGCTTCGTGTTTTTAACGCACGCATTTTATATAGCAATATTAGCCAGGTTCGGAGAGTCACGGCGTATGTATATTTAAATGTTATTACAGTCGGGGAATACTCGGTTGGATATGTGCCGTGGTGACGAAAGAATCCAACGACCGTTTTATTTGGAGAGGAGATCTTCTATCAATCCCGAAATTTATCACTCGAAATGTTAAACGCGTGCTAGATCATTTGCACTTCAGACATTAGATTTCGATGTACATTGATTTTAGCGTTGAATTTTGGTTATTTTTATTTTTATTGGAAATTGCTTACTTTAATGGATGTTTTTCTTAACGAGTGCATCAGCTTGTCAGACGCCAAATTCGAAACTTTAAAAATTACCATTTTAAAGAGTATGTGATAGTCCAAGCGATTGAACACGATGCAGAATGCTGCTAATGGAACGAACGTTTTTCGGTATTTGTGGCCGATGCCCATTTTTTCGAGGTCGGAATCCCTCTAATCCGCGAAATAGAAAGTGAACTCGACTGGGAAACTATTCTCTGACATTAAGAGGTTGTGGCAATGACTTTTCTTTCCGAGCGGATGCAAGAAAAAATTCGTTGCTGTCAACAACAATGCAGAATCGTCCATGCGAAGCGAATCGGAAATTCGTGCCCGACTTTTAGAAGCGCTCTTCTTTTTCAAAGACGTCTTACGAAATCTTATCGCCCGCACGGGAAGTGGTGGCTTTTGTGTCTCGCGGCCCTAAGTGACGCGGGGTCGACTGAAATTTTGCTGTACTTTCCTATTCCTTATTTTTTTATTGACATTTGGTGAAACTAAATGTTCCAATCGAAAGTTTCGTGAAGGATTTCTCCATTTTATTAATAATTTTTACAAAAATATAGCGTTTATAATGCCTTTTCAGCATATGTGATTCATCTGTTAGTTTCTTCGAGTATACTTAAGGAAGATTATTTAACTGATGAACCTGAACATCTTATTCATAGTGGCTAATATTATTTCAAAGTGAATTGCAATTTCCGTTAGATTTTCTTGATAACGGCTACTCCTACGATGAAAATGTATTTGACAAGAAATATTCTACTTAGCTAGTCTTACACATTTTATTTGAAAACCTTTTTGATAAAACTAACATTTTATGAGATATGAGAGAAAGTTTGTGTTTTGTTTTCAGTCAAGTGGCCTCCCTGATTGGGTTATGTGAATCGTTTATATCATTTTCTTATTTTATTTGGCCAGTAGTCCTTAATGAATTTAATGACAATCCGTTCGGTCGAAGCCGAGAACGAACATACGCTCGAGCAGACTGAAGCAAACAGGCGCTCACTTTAGAAACGAAACGCACATAAAAAGATACAACTCTTTCACAACACAAAACCTATCGCTGAAACGTCCCATCACATTGACGACAAAAGAAGAGAATTAAATCGATAAATTTTACTTACAATTTTGTATGTTAGCTTATTAAAAGTAATTAATTTTTGTGAATTTCCTACTCCTATGGTCCTCATTCAAAATGGAAATTTTGTGCCAATAAAAGTGCGAGTGTCAATTTTTTAAAACTTGGACTAATATATAAAGACTTGCTTCGAGTTGCGCGCATCTCTCTTGATATGTATGCGTATAATGTATTTTGAGCATTTCTCCACTTCCAATCTCTCATCTTATATACTTATATTGATAAATTAACGAAATTATATATATATATATATATATATATATATATATATATAAACATTGTAAAAAATCGATTTCTCAGTTAATACTAATGCTAATAAAACTACATTATATTTGAAATATACAAGTGATGAGATATGATGGCCATTGCGTATTCAATCGGAATTATAAAAATGTAAGTGCGAATTGAATTGATACTCTCCTTTTAATGCGATATAAATTGTTAATATTCATATTAAGTTGCACAATGTTTAGCGGGGGCATCAAAATTACCATTTATGATTTTGACCATTGTAAGAGAATGGCTCATGTTGCGTGAGCGCGTTAACTATGCGTAGAGAAATTTTAGCGGTGAATTCTTAGACTTTGGCTTTTCTAAATCAAATAAAATTTGATACATTATCTATTTTTCAAAATTATTGAATAATATTTATTTTGAAAATATTTATGAAATTAGAATATTAAAGATATTTTTAAAATAAACAATTTTTGTTGTGTACTAAGAGATAATAAACAAGTAGTTCTGGAAAGAACTAATCCGGCTACTTTCCTTTCAATATAATTTTAATATATAACAAGTAGGGGAGTACACAGGTTTCCCGTGGTACAAGTGCTTTTCGTCAAATTCGCCGTAATATAATCGTATAGTAATGTATTTGCTTTAAAATCAGAATATAATTTTTCCTTATATTGTGGTAACTCTGCTTTTTAGATCCATTTTAAACATGTTCATTTCATTTTGCCATTCTATACTAACCTAATAAACGAAATTTCTTTGAAATCTGTTCAGCCAATACCTTCGAAAGAATTTAATTTGTAATTGTGGCACCTCTGTTTGGCTGATCAGTTTAAATATACTGTTATGGTTTTCTATATATGTGTACAATTTTAATATTAAATTGGGTTAAAATTGATGCAGACATTTCAACACAAATATGTGTAAAAAGAATGTTTATCATTTCTTGTAATTTGGCAGCCCTGATTTCTATATCTATACTAATTATCTTGATTTTGTTTCTTTATGTTACACGTCTCCTTCATATAAAATTTCATTGAAATCGGTTAAACCAATTTCTTCCAAATTCATAATTACCGAAAAGTTTAACTTTGCAATTGTGACAACCCTGCTGAGTCGATCTGGACCAAATATGTCATTTTGGCCATTAATTTATGTGAATATTCTATGTCCCAAATTTGGTTGAAATCAGTTCAGCCAATTCTTCCCTGATATATGCGGACGGACGGACATCACGAAGATAATAGTGCTTTTCCGCAATGACGAAACGCACTAAAAATGGACATTTAAACAGATTTACGCTCAATCGCTAAAAGTTGTCGGGGTCCACTTACATGCACAATGCTTTTCTCATGGTCAGCTTTACATAGCATGTTCAAGAGTAACGAATCCCTCCCTTCCCTCCATGTCCAATGCCAAATCTTCTTTCTTTATTTCCTTCGTGAGGCCCGAAGTGCTTTTTATTTCTTCCCATTTCAAAACTTCATTCTGTGATAATGTGCTGTGTGTGTGTTTGCGTCAAGAAGAATTTCTTTCGCCGCGTGAGAATGCCTTCTCCCGCCACTGGAAATCTGACACCTCACAAAAGGTAGGGAAACGTCGTTTTTCGGATCCGAGCCCTTCGATACCCTTTTTTATTTTGAAGGAGATTAAGGTGAACGCAAGCCTTTAGCTAAAGGTCTATGAAACAGTTTTATATAATTTAGAAAAATAGAAGCCAATTGATCATTCTTCACTTGATTTCTTACCTAAACTATATTGATAAAAAATACACGATTATTGCAGATGGGGTAGGGGGATGCTGCCAAATTCTGGAAAGGTACTTGAGGGTGCCGTGACTCTAAAAAGGTTGCGAAAAGCTGGAATAATAGTCAAAAGAGAACTGTAGTATTGCTACCAATAAACAGAAAAAGATGCTCGATAATAAACAATTGTCATCTGAAAACGATATGATATTGTTTTCAGCTTAAAATATTTTTTTTCGAATTCTTAAAGTTTGAAATTCCCATAAACAGGAATTAAAGCACAAATAACATTTTTGTCACAGGCCGTTGAGGCTGAAGGAGAACGTGAAGCAAGGCTGGAAAGAAAGGTTGACAAATAATGTGGCCTATAAAGAAATGTAGAAGTTGTGTGTTATATCTAAAAGCTAGCAAATTGAGGTCGAAAGCCTCCAAGTCCTTCCGCAGGTGTTGACGACCGGTAGGGCCGGTAATCTACTAGTATTCTACAATAATGAGAAATTCGATCAACTAATTTAACTTTTAGTACTCTTCTATTTAATTTGGGCTAGGTGTCTACATTTTGGACATTCTTAGCAAAAAGTTTTGCAGCCGTGATAAACTCGACTTCTTTCCATATAATTTTTGCTACCATTAATTTATAGTACGTGCTGTCGGTGCTCTTGCATACTGCAAGCCCTTAAAAGAATCACCATGCACCAAGATCTAAACTCGAAAATAAACCATCGTGATCTCCAAGGAAATGGCAACTGAGCCAGACGGGGCCCTTATGTAGAAGATAATCAATTCCAAGAGTTCTCGCAGAGTATTTCTAATTTTACGCGAAATTAAGGCACCTGCGTAATTTCCAAATTCTCTAGCATTCGCCTCGCGTCCAGGTTTTCGCATTTCAAGTTTTACCGGCTTGGATCGTCCTGTATTAGCAATAACAATAATCATCATTAATACAGTAGCCTAGGGGTTACGCTTAAATTTATGGAAAAATTAGGATATTTTGTTTATTAAGATTATTGCGTCACTATCCGTGCCTTTTAGTACGTATCCTGATAAAAAATCGCGAATTACAAATAACGTCATTATGGTTTTCCGTCGTTATGAAGAGAAGCGTATGGAATTACTGTTTCCACAGTTCGTCAAATCATATTTCAATTTTCCCGTTCAATAATTGACAAAAGTTTAACATTTCTCGGAAAACTTGACGAAACACGACAATTTTTTCACGTTTTCCCGACATTTCTTCTTTTATGATTACCTCGCCATAAGTTTACGTCGTTGTTTTAAATCAATGGCATTATAACACAATCCACCGATTCTCGTTAGGAGCACTACATCAAAGCTATTATATGTTAATCAATCCTCATAACTGAAGGAGCAATGTGTTTTATTGATGCGATATATCGTGTTTTAAAATTGACATCATATTTATGCGTCTTTGGTTGAAATCAACGGAATTGTAAGTTACCTGCCAATCATAGGCGTACCCAGGATTTTTGTTTGGGGGGGCACAATGGTAAACACTCATTTCCATGTTTACATTTTTATATGTAAACATGCACACACATGCATGTATTCACAAACAAACATATACATAGGCAGTGGTATATTTAGAATGAAACTCATTGATTTAGTGTATGAAAATACATATTTTTAACAACACATTTATTATCCTGTGGATAAAATATATTTAATTTAAAAATTACAACATTTATACCATTACAGCCAAAAGAAAATACGTTGATTTACAAATAAAAAAAATAAGTTGTCATAAAAAATACAAGGTCCCCAGCTAGCGCCTATGCATAAATCAGCCTCTGCATATAGGCATTCATAAAAACATATAAAATGAAAAACAATGTTGGTTACAAATTTATCTGTTATTTAGAACAAACATTCTCAGTTTCTCATAGAAATATGTATATTAACATTGAATTTGAATATAAATCTTTCGATTTTTCATATCATGAAATTAATATTTATAGGTTTTGTTTACTAAAATGTAAAATAAAAATTAATTGGGTGACACAATTACAATTTTGTATCTAATCTTGTCTTTTTTTGTAATTCATCTAATATGTCTTTGGGGAGCAATTCCATTCCCTATAAATGTTGAGGAGCGCTAAACCATTCAGTCTTTCCTGTCCCATGGAATTACGCAAGTACGTTTTCATTCTTCTTAACGTTGAAAATGTTTTCTCTGCTGTGCTAGTTGATACCGGCAGAGTTGCAAATATTTTAATAGATAATGAATGTTTGGATATATATTTTGATTGCATTGCATTAATGCTTCTAATGCATTTGTAGGGGGTATCCTGTTTTCGTACCGTTTTTGCCAAAGCTTTAGTTCACACTCTAAGACTGAATCGCATACTTCCACGGAATAAAATTTTGCCAAAGTTGATAGGCTATCTACGTCTGATGTAGAACTGCATCCTTTTGGAAGGAGGCACATGAAGGATTTTAAAATACTTTTATGAGCCAAGAATCTCGTCTCTAATTGTGTCACAAGACAATCCAAAAATGGAATAAACATAGACCGCCTGTAATAAACTTCCGCTGATTCAGTAGGAATATTATTTCTATTTTTTTGATATTTCGATATCCTCGGTATTGTAATTTCAACCCCAAAATCTCCTACTTTTTCTGTTGCCTCTTTGAAAATATTTGCAAAGTTTGTATCAGCGTTTTCTCGGATACATTTTAGAGCAGATGTTACATCTTCAACGAGATGTATTACGGAAATTAAGTCAATGTTTTCACTTTGTAATACTCTACTTAATGGCAGCGTATAACTGTACAGTTTTTGTATACTATACAAAGACACCAAAAATTTTCCTTGGAATATTGCATTCTGAAGAATCTGTGCTGTAGATGAAGTGTCTTTGTCATTCCAGTCACTTATTTCTTCGAGCGCTAAGTAAATTGCATCTAAAAGTTCCACCTTTACCATGACAGAATCATGACGCTCTATCCATCTAGTTGGGCACATCTGCTTCAATCGTAGATGCCTACAATTGGGAATAAACTCGCTAATTTTTTTTAATAATATATTTAATCGCTTTGGAGTGTTAAAAAAAGTGTATGATTTTTCAATAATTCCTAAGCAATTCCTTATATCTTGATTATTTGCACTGTTTCCAATGGCTAAATTTAAACAATGCGAGGTGCAATGTACATATAATGCTTGTGGGAGCTGTTGTTGTATATGTGCCTGAACACCTTCAAATTTGCCACTCATGGAAGCAGCACCATCATACCCCTGACCTCGAAGGTAGGAAATATCAATACCAAATTTTAGTAAACTATCTATAATGGTAGAAGCCAAACCTTTTCCACTAGTGTCGATAACTGGAACAAACTGTAAAAATTTCTCGCAAACTCTAATTTCCTTATCTACGTATCTTACGCATAATGTCAATTGCTCAGTTGTTGAAATGTCTGTTGTTTCATCTGCTAAAATAGCAAAACATTTTGCATCATTTACTTCTTTAACAAGTCCTTTCAGAATCAAATCATTACAAATTTCTATTATTTGGTTCTGGATGTTGGCGCTTAAATAGGTACTGTTTCGCCCGCATTGTTTAAAGTGATTTTTTAAATCGGTGTCACCAGCTTCTAGCCTTGCTCTAAGGATTGCACGGAAATTACCTTCATTTTTCTCAGGCTTTTTATCAATGTTAAACTCTCCAGAATCCACATGATCTCGTAGTGCAATACCTTGCTGTCCACATAACATTATAGTCATGATTATGGGTTCCAAGCGTTTCCGATTCTCAATAACTTGTTTCATTCTCATCGTATCGAGCTGTTTGTCGATTGGTATTTTTTTGTCTGTCATTATGTATCGTAGGTTTTCATAAGAACATAATGAATTTGAATGATATAACGCTTTTTCATGAGCTTCAAATGTTTCAACTGCATATTTCCAATTATTGTACCCACTTGATGCGAGTTGACCTAAAGGTTGAGATTTACTTTTACCAATTTCTTTTGGCGCGAATAAGCAACAATATTTACAAAAACATATATCTAGTCTCGAATAAGCAAGCCACTCATATCTGTGCAACCATTGCAATTGAAATTTTCTTTTCTTTCCATTTTTTTCAGTCATATATGGAAATGGAAAAAGATCATCTGGTTTCCACAAATTCTGTATAAATGCCACTTTATCTTCATTTATAAGTAAGCTCTTGTAAGCCGCGATATCTGATTTAATTAATGTTCCAGTAGTGTTATTCGATGCAGTCTGCAAGTTTTCACCCGTCTCGGGTGATTTTGATAGGACTATCCAGTTTTCCAATTTTGGTTTTTTCGTCAAATACTTGAATATCGTTCCTATTCCAGATTTTCTTTTATCATCCATTACCCCTGTAAATATTTTTTGAATAAATTATTTCTTATAATTGTAATACTTAGCATGAGAAAAATTAATGCTATTGACTTAAAACTTTTAATTTTACAATTTTAAGTGAACATTTACCTCGTAAATGTAGTGGCCAAATGAGACTAACACTTTTTTCAATGAATAAGAACGGCTATTCCGTGGAAACGTGACACCTGGACACAGCTTACTGAGAATATGCACAAATTTTAACCTTTGAAATATATAATAGTTATATTTTCAAATAAAAATTTACAGTATTTATTTTTCAACAGTAATATGGACTAACATATTCGCGGGCAGAATAATAAATAATTGAAATTCATATTATCATAAAAAATAATTTGGCGTGTAATATATGTAATAAAAATAATCAATATAGAAAGATTTTTCCAATCTTTGAATCCAGAATTTGAAATTTTGTTTTTAAAATCAGAAAACAACTTGAAAAAGAAGCAGAAAACGCAGTCAAGTTTTTAAGAACAAAATAGCCAACGACGATCGATGAATTCACCATTTAAAAGTTTCCGGGTGTACAATTATACAGAAAAACGCCTATTACTCTCATTCACAGGAAAGTCAAAGTTACTCTATCCCTGTTTGGACCTTTATCAATTACAAAGACTAGCTGATTATCAATCAGAGGTATTGGCCACAGACCAATATCACTACAGTTAATTTTACATGATTCTGACTTTTCAAACCGAGTTTCTGTTAAGGATATAGATGAAGCTGATGTGAGTACTGGTAATTCTACTAACGGTGTTGTTTCAATGTGTTCTTCTAATAAATGAAATTACGATAACATTTTATTCAAGTTTTTATAAGTTTAATTCAAATTACTTTATCAAAATCATCCAGTTACATTACGGAAGGGCTTTCAGTCTCCTAAAGGACATTATTATTAACAACGAAAATTAAACAAAATTTCGCATCATAAAATAATTAGCTTTACTTACCAAATACTACTAATTGTGTACTGTAAAAAGTGGCCGTTTTGGGAAAGTATCCGGGAAAAAGAATTTGTCGGCAACCAAGAACTTCCGAAGCTGTTCCCTTCGTCTGTAGAGAAACACTCGTGATCAACGTAAAATGTTGAGATCAAACCATGAAAATTAATTATTTCGGAAGAATATCTTAATCACCTTTGCGTATTTTCAAACGAATGATCCAGTGTTCAGTCTAAACGAAACATACGAACTTGAACTATTGATGTTGTTTCAAAGAGAAAACAAATGAGACTAATCCTCTCAAATAGTTTCCCTCTTTCAAAAAGGACTAGGAAACATTCCTACATCTGGAAACTATTAAAGGGTTCGTTTCCTTTGGCCCATTCGTGCGGAGAAAAGAGAAAGACCCAAGTAAGGGACCCGAGACCCTCTCCCTCCTCCTACGGTCAACGTTCGGTCGGAATATGGGAAGGGATAGTAAGATAAGCTTGAAGGAATGTGTGAGAAAAGAAACGCTTTTGGAATTTTGTGAAGAGCAAGTGTGGCAGAATTAATGATAATTCCATTTACTCGATCACTGTTATTTTTACAAGTCCTTATCTAGCACAGGTATGTAAGTACTAGCAGCGGCCTCTGTAACTGGCGGATCTCTTGGAATTGGCGGCCCTAGCTGGCCTATGCAAAGTCCAGCCCTGACAGTAACTAATAAGAAATAGTAGTATTGGAAAAACAATGCTATTACATATTTTGAATTAAATGTCAATGTGAACATTGGGAACCTTCAGATTTTGTGGGATATAAGTTATTTTAACAGCAATATTCGTCACAAAAATTCATAAAACATCGTGAAAATGTTCGTCAGCAAATTAGATTTTGCGAATGTCTTTCGTAGGAACTTTTTACGAAAACGTAATCGCATCCAAATATCGTAATCATTTGTGAGACAAATCGGCTAATTTTTGGAAAGTATTGCGGCATATAGAATCGAATAAAATTCCACTAAATCATTTGCTTCATATTAATTTTTACTTTCTCTTTATACGTAGATAGAGAAAGTATTGTTGCCTTTTTCATTTCTCTCAACATATCTAAATTTCAAATGCAGTGTTTAAGCCACCAATACTGTTTATAAGCCACCTATACCGTTTTTAAGCCAGATATCTCCTTTTGTGAATCGAAGTAGAGTTAATACCATAATGGCATATTGCCATAATTTACAAGATATTCTTCGTTCGTGCTCACATAGTGTAAACACACCTTTAAAAGCCGATCTATTGATCGATTCGACGTGTATTAAAAAATCTATGGCAGGAAAACAAACTTCCATTATTTATACGTACGTTGTTTCATGTCTCGAACACCTACGATGATTCTGTGATTTTAATATGCGAATAATTAATGTTCTACATTCAAATTTATTCCTTCTCGCACATAACGCAACGAATGTTGTTTAAATTGGTTGCCAAAATCCTCTTTCAAAACATGAATTGCCCAAATTTATTTTTGGGGGGGGGCACGGGCCCGGTGCCCCCCCCCCTCGGTACGCCACTGCTGTCAATTCCCTATTAAAAAGCATTGAATTCATGCTATTGCAATAAAGATTACCAGTTCAGATTTAAATGTATTGTACTCCTTACAATGGTAGTTCATATTTTTGATAGTTGAAAATGATCCTTTTTCAGATTAAAGAAATTTTTACACCAATTCGGCACGGATTTGAAGTTAATCTTAAAAAATAATAAACCTCATTTTTAGACTACTTTCCAGAATGGAAATAGGCTTATAGTTTTTTCGTTGTGTCTGTCTGTCCGTTTCCCCTATTTACTTTTGAACCAATAGACCGATTTTCATGAAACTTGGTGGAAATCTCTTGCTACATGGGCCGAGCTCCCGAAGATAGTTTGTGTTGCGAAGATCGAAGTCTCGGGTTCGATTCCAGGAACTATCCTTCCCATTTGATTTAAATGGAAAATCTGAAATCCATCGTGTAGGGTAATTTTCTCTTGCACATTAAAATATCTTAGAATTGTAATATCGGAGCGGGTGTTATACTATTCTCTGAGGAAAGTAATGAAGATTCTAATTTTGATAGTATAATTATGTTTATCGATTGTATTTCTTAGAATTTCGCGTAAATACTGGCGATTTTTCAGTTTTTATCACTCATTATGAGAGTGTTGCCATAGCAACAACTATTGTTGACTCTAATACGTACACGCGTCATTTTTGCCGCACCAATACGCGTGATCAGTTTAATATTCCGTGCGAATGTATTTGTAGTATTTTATAACGCTAAATTATGAAATTTGAGAACACTAAGAGGTACATATCCGGGATGTCTTTAATGCTATTAAAGGCGATATAAGTATTAAATAAATGATTAAATGGAAAGTAGGCATCATAAGTTCTGTTTTGATCATCTTGTTTATCCAGAGAACTGTTTTTTCGAATTTCTATCTCAGTTTTAACTAATTTTAAAATGCAATTTTATAAAGCTCTGCACCATTATTTTCTTATTGGGGTAAAAATGAAACAATAGGGTCAAAGATAACCCTCTGAAAAATAAATTTTCGATTTTATCTGTTGGTTGTAGTGGTAGTAGTCTTTGGTTGTAACCAACGGTCTATCAAGCTGCCAAATTTCATGTCTGTACCTTTTTTAGAAATATCTAAACATTTATATCCTCCTATATGCTATAACAGGGGTGGAAAACTTTTAAGGCGGGGGGCCGTAGTAACAGTTGTAGCTTCTTCGGCGGGCCGCATTAGTTTTCACATCGGAAGTTATTTAAGAAAATGCTAGGGATCCTGTTAATGAAAATCACTAATAAAAAGATATGTTATTCTTTATAACATCACCGTTTTCCGACCACAATTTTAAGCTACAAGTATGAAATTATCTGTATTTTATATTACGGTTCGCTTTCATAATGGCATCGCGGGCCGTAGTTTGCCCACACCTATCCTATATTCTCCTATATCCTATGTACAGTTGCGAGCATAGATAATCTAAGTCCAACTATGCGATGGCGGCTGTTGACTCGACGATTCCGTAGGAGTTGAACGTAGTCCAGTAGGAGGGTGGAAAAGGGTGTGAGGGTCAGGTCATGGTATACTAAGAGGGAGGGAAGGTTGCTCAGGGAGGTACAGTGGGTGAAGGAGAGAAGGTGGCTGAGGAAGGTCAAGTAATGTTATCCACTTATCCAGTGGTTCGAAACAGAACAAGCTTTCAGCGCAACACCACGATGGCCTATAGTTCAGAGGTTACCCGAGGTCGCATTGTGGGAATGTGGGAAACTGGACGTCCCGTATCTGACATCTCTAATGTCATTGGAAGGGAAGAACATGTTCTAAGATACTGGATCTGTCGATTTCAAGAGGAGGGAGAGGAAGGCTTGAAAACTCGCTGAAAACCTGGACCACCCAAAAAGACAACTCCTGAAGTGGATAATGAAATTTTCGACGCAACTAAGAAGGAACAGTTTGCTTCAGCCGCAAAAATTGGGCGATGGTTTAGAACTCATACTGAGATTTCAGTCTTCGACTGGCCATCAAAATCTCCAGATCTCAATCCCATCGAGAATGTATGTGCTCTGGGACTGACTGCCTGGCGACCTCGACGGAAAAGAACAGCAGTGGCTCTATCCAATCATGTTCGGGAAGTCTGTGACAGCATTAGGAGGGGGCCTGGCATTTGTCAGTCCATTGTGAATTCAATGAATGGAAGAGTGAATACTATTCTTGATAATGATGGTTGGTGGACATCATATTAGAAGACTGCTTTTTGTTCAACAAGAATGAAAAAGAAAGACGTTTATTTACTGGAAATAACTCATTAAAGCAAGTTATTTGGGATTTATTTATTTATTTATTACTTTATTAACTAAGCAGGTTTTTAATTAGTTAACTAATTTCATCAAACCTTCTAAAGAATTTTTTTGTAAGTTTTGGAGGGACGAATTGTTTTTGCTTTAATCACAACCACTGGAAGAAGAGTTCTAGCCAAAAATTAGAAAGGTGGAACGCAGTATCTCACATGCGTATTATACATAACTAAAATAAGATATACCATTTGTCGAGAATGGGACGAAAGCTTAGTTTAAACACGTAATTTTAATCAAGAAAATGCCGCAACTACGAGAGAATCATTAATTTAAACATTTTCTTTTTTATTTTTTTCCTCCCTCTTCCCCCCCCCCATTGCGTCTTTGATGTTCTCCAGGTAAGCACGTGAGAGACACATGCGTTTCTCTCTTAGCTTAATATGTTCTCCCTACTTTCGCCCATTCTACTGTAAGACGTCGCATAGGATAGGGACGTTTCTCACCCACCTTACCTCCCTCGGCAACCTTCACTCCCTCACTCCCTCACATGACCTGACCCTCACACCCTTTTCCACCCTCCAACTGGACTACGCTCAACTCCTACGGAATTGTCGAGCCAACAGCCACCATCGCAAAGTCGGACTTGGATTATCTATGCTCGCGACTCTACTATCGGGTGCCAAAGTAAATGCGAGGGCTATGCGGGATTGCCTATCCGACACCCTGCAAAATCGCCGGTATGAGAAATTTTGAAGTCAAGCAAATCATCTGCCATTTCCTTAGCTCCAAACACGCTGTGAACGCATTGCGTGTCTGGTGGTATTATACACCACTTCATAGCTCTGTATTGTTATGGATATCAGGAATAATGACGTAATTTAGAATTGAAGTAAAGCGGACTGTTTTAAGCTATGCTTTACTTAATCGCTGTGGTTACAGTTTTCCACTCGAGCACTTCCTCAGCATAAGTAGCCGCGCTCGTCTGAGCACAAGTCTCGTATTCCCAGATAGGCGGACCTGGAGTTTGAGTCCCCGCGTATGATATTAATTAATTATTTTTTTATTAAAAGTATTTGATTTTCTCTTGGGTCTCTTATTAAATGTTAGTTATGCCAAAATATTCTCCTTAATTGGAAATGATTTTTGAAATTCAAGAAGTCAAACATCGAAAATAAGCTCTTTGTAAAGCTATTCAGTGCAAGTCGAGATTTCTCATCCCATACATCGTATAAAGAAATTATAGTTTTCATGAAAAAACCAAATTAAAGATTTCAACTGAAATACACGTTTTAAAGTCTTCTGAACACGTTTTTAGTATTTTTTTGACGATGTATTTGTTTGTCTGTTTGTGCGTCTTCGTGTATGTGACAGGTGTGTTGTAGGCGACCTAACTCAAATCTATTCATGAAATGAGCATACAATTTTACATTTGTGATAATATAAAAATTCTTAAGATTTGATAAGGTTTTGACTTCAATGGGTTAAACGAAAGTTGTGGTTCATACTAGTAGAAATTTATTACTTTCTCCATATACGAAGTATAGAGAAAGTATTGTTTTCATGAAAAAATCGAATTCGAGATTTCAACGGAAATAAATGTTTGGTCCCCTGGACACGTTTTGACTATTTTCTCGATGATGTCTGTGTGCCTGTCTGTGTGTCTGTATGTGATAGATTTTTGTGGGCGTTCTAACTCAAAACTATTAATCAGAACAACGCAAAATTTTAAATTTAAATTTTTTATAAAAGTAAAAATATCTGATTAGTTTTTGGTAAAAATCGGTCGACCGGAAGTGGGTGTTTACTCTTGTCACTTATCCGTTACTTGGAAATATTTGCTTTAATATTTGATAAATGTAAAAAAATACTGGAATAAAAGTTGTAGAAAATTCTATCTTCTACAGCATTTGTCTGATACATTTTTCCATATAATGCATTGTTTAAGAGATATCTTATATTTTTAGCTGCCACCACCACGCCATCTACCGAAGACTATTGTTAACAATTGACGCTTAGTTACGTCTCAGTAACGCTCCTTTTGCTTTTCTTAATTGTCAACCGGAAGTAAATATTGAAAACGATCCCAGAGCTAACAACATGTAATTTGCCATATAAATATGGAGAAAGTCATGTGTTGCCCACATCAGTTTATTTTTTCTCGATATCTGGCTTAAAACTGAATTTTTGCCAATATATTTTGACGAATCTTGTGGTCTCAGGGGTTAAGTGAGGGTTTGGATGGTGAATTCCGGATCAATGCTCTCTTTCTTTTCGGCGGTAGTTTTTAATTTTCTTTTTAAAAAATAATGCAGCCAAATCTATCAGTAAGAGGACAATTTTTCTATAGTGATTAATCACTTATCTTCGGGAGGACGAGTGCGGGTTCCAGGTCTATTTATTCCTCTCTCTCTCCCCGAGTTCGTGACCTTCTTTCCCCCTCCTGTTGTAGTCGCTCATGAAACTCTTCTACTCCAAAAACAATTGAAGTAAGAATTGCACCCTTTCCTAAATTTAAAAGTTCTAAATATCATTAATCTCTACAACCTTTGTGTGAAATATATTCTTTTAAATGGAGAGCTTCGGAGATTTTTATTTTTTCTGTTTTCAACAAATTTCTTCTCTCAAACTTCCTTATTTACTTTAAATGTAAATAGGAAAGGTATGGAGAAATAAAATTTTCTAGAATTTTTGTCTCAAAATCTTTTTCGTGAACCCCATAGTTGCCGATATATTTAGTTATTTTTCTTATTCTTCCGTTGATCTAATGATTCATATACATTTTATTATAACGAATGTTTAATGGAATGGAATATTTGGACAAAGATTATTGAACCCCTTATCTAATATGATCGGCTTCAAAAACGTGACATTATGACAATTGAAGGAACTCGCTTGCTGTTCATTTTACTTTAGACTTCAGGAGCGTGATTTTAATATTTAATAACGTTTTTTAGAATGAAATTATACATATCTGGGGCTTTGTCGAAAGCACCCAGTTGAATGCATGATTGGCTATAATTCAGAGGCAAATGTGGAACATTTGCTGATATTAAAAAAAAAATAATGATAAACATGTCTGCAATTTATTTATTTTTCGACGAGTCTGATAAAGGAGAAATAATCGCCATGCGTTTGCATGAATAACGGACGCTAAAAAAGCCACTTAAATGAGTCGTAACATGCAGAACGTGGGGAAGAGGATCCAAGGCCACGAAGAAAGGGGGTGAAAACTGGCTAAAAAATAGAATTCGGTCGGGTCGCAGCTGCATGCCAACGGTGGAGGACGATGAAGCAACTGCCCAAGATACAGAAATCCATTCTCGGCGTCATGGCTCGAATGGAAAAGTGTATGCACGAAGGCTTCACTACAGCAGGTGGATTATGAGCCACCGACTGCAGGATCAAAGTCAAGCGAACTTCATGCCTGCCACCGAAATTCTTCTTTATAGACCCCACTCAATATGTGGTGTAGTCTCCCTCCGTGCCAGTGACCTCTTGCAAGCGGTGGGCCATAGACTCCACCAAGGCGGTGCATACCTGCGGGTGATGCCTAATGTTTTCCCGCTCCTCCCGGGCATGGGTGGTTAAGGCCTCCTGGTTGCGATCCCCTTCGCGCCGCTCTCACCTTTTCACGATAAGGCCCCACAGATTCTCAGTTGGATTGAGATCTGGGGACCTTGGTGGCCCGGCTAGGAGTTGGAGCTCAGGTTGCTCGGCGAACCAACCCTTAGTCCTCTGGGAGGTGTACACGGCGCTGTTGTCTCGCACCACCGTGTATAAATCCTGCTCAGGCCACCGTGAACGAAGGGAGGGGAGTATGGTGCCTTCCAGGATCTGAACATAGTGCTCCGAGTTTAGTCGACCAGGAATCTGCACTAGTTCGCCAGGACTCTCTGCACACATGTAACCCCAGAACGCGAGGGATATCCGCCCGGAGTGCTGCGTGCGGACTACATGGGCAGGGTCATATCTTAAAAAAATACGCATACACGTCAAAATAAAGTATTGTATCATGATATTTAATTTGAAAATAAATGCCGTGTTTCCCTTACTGCCTCAAAATTATTTTCTGTGGCGTGTTATTGTAGCAAAAGAGACAACTAAGTTTGAGCGAAAGACTAGCTAAAACAATAACTATAACGTTAAAGTGAAATCACTCAAACTATACTAACTTGGTGCCCCGGTGCCTCCAAAGGGTCAAGTGCCCTTCCTGGTCGCTCCTCAAGATCTTCTCGTCGCACCATGCCGTTAGGTCCCAGGAGGCTTGCGGGTTGCCAACATTCTGCAGGGCAAAAGCAAGGCGCTTTTCCTTGTGGTGTTGCAGCAGAAGAGTTTTGGTGGCAGGCACGAAGTTTGCCATACCTTGCTCCCGCAGGCGGCGGCTTATAGTCCACCTGCTGTAGTCAAGCCTTCGTGCATGCTCTTTTCTAATCGAGCCATGACGCAGAGGATGGTTTTCTGCGTCTTGTGCAATGGCTTCGTCGTCCTCCGCCGTTGTCACGCGCACGCAACAGAAATTGCACTGATTACATGCCTGCACCTTCGATAAATGCTCAAGAAACCACGAATCGACGTTGTTCTTGGGACTTGGGCACCTCCAGTCCAGTCGATTGATAATTTGAAATCTCCCAAAGAATTATTTGCTTATTGGGTAAGGAAAAAAAAGCGAGATTCAATTCCACTATTTGGAGGACGGTAGGAAACGCCAATAAGTGTTTTAATTCCTGAGGATGTTATTTTAGCCCATTCAATTTCATAGTTAATTCGGCCTAGCTTTCAATTGTAAACTGTTTTTTATGGCTAATCGTAAGATTCATATAAAATTTTTATCAACAAACATGGAAAACAAAGAAGTATTGTAAAATACCAGCCAATATAGATAGATAATCGTCTTTATTCGGGCGAAATTTAGACCATAAGGTCTATTCTTACATTTAACCCTTAAATATAGGATACGCTGTGAAGGGTGTGCGGCAGTAAAATAGCAACATGAGAGATTAGCTTGCGGAAATCAAATGTACTTTATGTATTTGCGAAATAACTCGAAGAAAATAACATAACTTTCACAACGGTTTTTACGACAGCAAAAGGGCGAAAATGCAACAGAACCGTATACCCTCGATTTAGGCGGCGTGTGTACCGAATAGGTCAAAGAGCGCATCTTGGAGTGGGAGACTGTAACTTCCAAACGGAGATGCGATCGCCAGTACAGTACAGGAACAGGGTGGGCGCAAAGTAACTGAATATATTTATACCTGTATACCTCGCAAGCGAAATATACAACACGTTTGTGTCTTTATCTCTCAAATAAAACCTACAAGTAGACTCACTTAACAGTCTCCAATAATTTATCAATTAAAAGGGAAAATGGGAGAACCGACGACAATTTTTTGAGCGCCCCTTGATTTAGATGAAATTTGGTATTAGAGAGTTTTACTAAACTCTATCGACCGATTCCAATTTAGTTTACAATGTACCTGTTTCAATTCGGGAACTGCAGGGCGTATTATGATGAAATTTGGTATTAGGATATTTTGCTAAAATTTGTTGATCTCAAAGAACGCATTTGGAAACCCTGCGTACTCCAACATGAAGTACACCTTTCCATACATGTTGTCATAAAGGCTTTCCTGGCGAAGTTTTAGCGCTAAAAATTATTAAGACTATTTTAAAGTTTTATTGTGCAGTTTAAGCAAATTAATATATTGGTAATGTCTCTGATTAATTTCTTTTGATATTGACGCGTGGCAGGTGCATTGATTACTTAATATTAAACAAACCACAGAACATACGATATGCTGTACCAGCAGAAATAATGAACAAAAAATATTGTGTACCGGTCGTCTAAATCATCTAGGAATGTGTTTTTGGTTATGAAAATGGTGTGAGCTATATAATTATTTTAAGAGGCAATAAAAGTGGTTCAACTAATAACACTCATTGTAACAATTTTTTGTCATAGGAACTATCGCATTGGTGACTTCACGCAAAGGTCTCTAGATGTTTGCAGGAAGTACTGCAACGGGCCCCTAGTTTGTTTTATAATCAATAAATAAAACAAGTTTCATTGCTCACTTTAGCTGTTTTTCGACCTCGAGTAAACTCTTCCGGATTCTCACGGAACTGGCTACTCATGAGATGGAAATCTCACGGAATCAACTACTCATAAGGTGGCAACCCTAGTATTAAATACCACAGACCACATCGACATCAAAGCTTCGAGGGCCACATAAAATGCTCTCGCGGGCAGGAGATTTCACTCCATTGTATTAAGTGGTAAAATGAAGCGGTGTCAATTATGACTAAGGTTTAAAAAAAACGAATGATATCAGCCGTGATTCATTCGATTAAATTATCACGTTTCTATAATCAAATTCATCAATTTTAAGAAAAATCGATACGACGGAAGATATGAAACTGCTTTCTAAGAATTTCACGAACAGTACTCATTAGACCCTCCCTAAGGACTGCATAACCTTACAGAGGTGGGAGGGTTTGTGTACTCTTACGAACCAAAGAGCTATGCCGGCGGGAGATAATTCTCCTGGTAGGACCATCCAAGCCGGAAAGGTCTGAGGGGAAGAGTCAGACTAAGAAGCAGTCTTGGGGGTTTTACATCCCCCTGTGCAAGGGCAGCAGCTTGCACAGTACCTCTGTAGGTGGTGATCACGTGGATCTGAACAGCTACAGATGGGTAATCACTCTGTGAAACTGCGATGAGGAAAGCAAGGGGAAACTACCTCATTATATTTCCCATGATAGGCTGAAAAGCTGAAAATACCTCTATGGATCTTTCTGGGGTAAAATATTCCGGAGGTAAAATAGTCCCCCAATCGGATCTCCGGGTGGGGACTATCCTAGGGGATGCACAGAGGAAATGTAACATTAATAAGAAAGCAAGTAGTGAGAAATTAAAAATAGGCACATGGAATGTTAGGACTATGAATTCAGGGGGTAAACTAGAGAACTTAAAAAGGGAAATGAGAAGGAATAATGTAGGTATAGTAGGTCTTAGTGAAGTTCGGTAGGAAGGAGAAGGCGAGATAAATTCAGACGAATTTAAGATTATTTACTCGGGAGGGGAGAAAAAGGAAAGGGGAGTGGGGATTATAATGAGAAAAGAGATAGCTGAAAGAATTAGCAAGGTAGTGACAGTTAATGATAGATTAATAGCCGTAAAACTTCAGATGGAGCCAGTGGAAATGCTTATAATTCAAGTGTATATGCCAACAACTAATGCTGGCGACGACGAAGTAGATGAAATGTATGAACAGATTATGGAGATATTGGAGGAGGAGGGAAAAGGAAGGATCACCACCATAGTAATGGGAGATTGGAACAGTGTAGTCGGAGAGGGACAAGAAGATAACATAGTGGGAAAATATGGATTAGGGAAGAGAAATGAAAGAGGGGATAAACTTGTGGAATTCTGCCATAGAAATAGATTAATTGTAACTAATACATGGTTTAAGCATCACCAGCGGAGACTTTACACATGGAGAAGCCCAGGAGACCAGAGACGATACCAGATAGATTACATACTAGTCAATGAAAGATTTAGAAATAGCATTAAAAATGTGAAAACACTACCAGGGGCAGATATCGATTCTGACCACAACCTTTTGTTGGCAAATATACAATGTAGACTGAAGAGCGTTAAGAGAAACATAAGAGTTAACAAGAAATGGAACTTAGAGGAACTCCTTAAAAACAAGGAGGCTATCATGACTGAGCTGGAGGAAAGGTTGGGGGAGAGAGCTGAAGAAAATAGGAAGAATGTAGATGAGGAGTGGAGATACATCCATAGCAACATTAAAGATGTAATGGAAAAGAAGGTAGGAAAGATAACGGGTGAAAGAAACAAAAAACCCTGGATCACAGCAGCCATGCTGCAAAAAATGGAAGAGCGGAGAAAGTGGAAGAACATAAACACTGAAGAAGGCCAAAGAAAGTACAAGGAGTTAAATAATGCTTTAAGAAGGGAAACAGATAAAGCTAGAGAACAGTGGATAAATGAGAAATGCGAGGAGATTGTCGAATGTGAAAGAATTTGTAGAACAGACCTCATGTATAGCAAAGCAAGGGAACTATTCAAGAAAAAAGCAAGAAAGATAGGACGTAAAGGAATCATGAACAAAAGTGGTAAAATAGTATCGGAGCCAGACAATGTAAAGAATGTCTGGAAAGAATACATTGAGGTTCTGTATGACAAAGAAGGAAAGCCAAGAAATATTGAATTAAATGAAAAAGAGGATGTGGAAGAAGATCAGCTAGGACCAAGTATTCTCGAGTCTGAAGTTAAAAGAGCAATTGATGACATGAAAAGAAGGAAGGCTGTTGGGAGTGATGATATACCCGTGGACGTTCTTAAGGTTTTGGGGTCTAAAGCAGTTAAGCAACTCACAAAATTTTTTAACCAAGTATATGATACTGGCATATGGCCTGAAGATTTTTTAGATGTTGTGATGGTACCACTGGAGAAAAAGAACAATGCAAAATGTTGCAAGGATTACAGAACTATTAGTTTAATTTCTCATACAGCTAAAGTTCTAACCAGAATCATAACCAAAAGAATTGAATGTAAAATAGAAGAGGAGCTGCAAGATAATCAGTTTGGTTTTAGAAGAGGAAGGGGGACTAGAGATGCTATAGGATGTATGAGGATGATGATAGAAAGAGCGCTAGAAGTCAATAAAGGTATGTATTTTTGTTTTGTAGATTGGAAGAAAGCTTTTGACCGAGTGAAATGGGATAAAATGCTGGGTATTTTAAACAAAATAGGAATAGATTGGAAAGATAAAAGACTGCTTAAAAACCTTTACTTTGATCAAAAGATTAGAGTCAGGGTTGAAGGAGAAGAAACAGAAAGTACTTCAATAGGGAGGGGAGTGAGGCAGGGTTGTCCTATTTCACCAGCGATATTTAATATTTATGCAGAAACAATAACAGAAGAAGCGTTGATGGAAGAGAAAGGATTTAAGATAGGAGGTGAAAGTATTACCACCATTAAATACGCAGATGATCAGGGCTTAATAGCAGAAGGCGAGAAAGAGCTTCAGAGGATGACAGACAGACTAGTGGAGGTTGGCCGACAATATGGAATGAAGATCAATACAGAAAAAACGAAAGTCATGGTGGTTTCAAAGGATCATAAAGAATTAAATATAATGGTAAATGGCCAAAAATTGGAACAAGTAATTAGTTTCAAATATCTTGGCAGTATTTTAGCACAGGATGGAAGTAGTACACAGGACATCAGAAGTAGGATTGCAATGGCAAAAGCAGCATTTAACGAGAAGAAGGAGCTTCTCACAAGCAAGAAAATAAATTTAGAAACAAGGAAGAAATTAGCAAAATGCTACATATGGAGCATAGCTCTTTATGGTGCAGAGACGTGGACGGTAAGGAGAAAGGAGGAAAAATATTTAGAAAGTTTTGAGATGTGGGTATGGAGAAGAATGATGAAAGTGAAATGGACAGAGAGGAAGAGAAACGAAGAAGTATTAGAAATGGTGGGAGAAGAAAGGACGCTAATAAGAACAATCAGAAAAAGAGAAGCAAATTGGATAGGGCACATATTGAGAAGACAGTGTTTACAAAGGACGATCTTAGAAGGAAAAATTAGTGGAAGAAGAGGAAGAGGGAGAAAAAGAATAGGAGTATTAGATAATATAAAGCAGGGATATAATACTTATAGAGATATAAAAGAGGCTTCTAGGGAGAGAGAGAAATGGAGGCAGCGATTCAGTTAAAACCTGTCTTCGGACAGAAGCATGATGATGATGACTCATTAGATAATATACGATATTTATTGTATCAGGCTAATCTTTTGTTTTTAAAATTTATAAAACAAGGAAAATTAAAGATAACTTTTATCGCTTACGAAAAAGTAAAAAAATTTAGAATGGGAGCAATGGGCGTTCGCTGGGAGGGGAGAGGTGGGGAGGGCAGTTGTCCCCCTCTGGATCACGCCTGTGTCAAGGGAAAACAGCCATTGATGTCTGGTTAGGTCAGGGGATTAACGTGGTCATTTTCTGAGGTCAGACAAGAAGGTTGGGACCCCCTGCAATATGCTTGAAATCACAGAAATATTAAACCTGCCACACCCGACTGTGGGAGCTTGCCTATCCCCTTGCCATCCCCCCTCACCCTTTGAAATAGTTCCAGCGGACGCCCATGTTGGAAACCTTAAGATTACTCATATGCAGTTGTTTTTATAATTCGTATTAAATTGCATTGTTTATAAGTTGCCATTCATTCAGCATTAGTTGTTCATTTTTATGTTCTCACTCTAAATTCATTTTTTACTTTTAAGTGGATTGTAAGAGTTCATCACCTTCAAACGCCATTGTTTAACTTGTATTTTTTCGTTTTTGCCAAATTACAAAAGTTATTATACTTCGGTAACAGATTTAAATAGCTACTTTATCACATGACTTTTTATTTTGTTTACAAAAGTTAAAATTAACCACATTATCTATCAATGAAGTACCTACTCAAAGATAAACGCACACCACTCCATCTCCTTGTATTATCTACATCCGGTGTTCCTAGAAACTTCTAGAATCTAGATAACTTTTTTGCCATTGTTGAGTTATACCAAGAAACTTACATCGATCAATGTCAGGGGCACGATATAGAAAAATAAATATATTAAAAACATTTTAAGATTACCTTTACTGCGCACCAAAAAGTAAAAAATAAATATTAGAGCGAAACTATTAAAAATATTCAATAGTTAAATTAACCACTCAATTTAATACTAATATATAAAGCTTTCAAAGGATTAATTTTGTGCATTTCTCTCTGAAACTTACTCTTCACCTCTTAGAATAAACTTAAAATTTTTATCCGAACCGTACAATTCAAAACTCAAGAAAAAAGATAGCAAAGAAAAATCGGAAAGGAGAAGGAAATATATGTATTCCTAAAAAATATAGAAGGGATAAAAAATATTTCCCCATCCCTCTTTTCCCCTTTTTCCTTTTCCCTTTTAAGCGCGTTTTATTTCATAAACGCGCTTACGTTTTCGCTCTATCTTTCTGTCCAACTGTGCAGTCAATTAAATTTAAATAGCAAGTATACGGTAAGAGAAATAAGACCGAAAATTACAGGGTGTATATGATATATCGCGCTGCCAAAAAAATGCTTTAAAGAAATCGGTGGGAAGCAGGGAATACCTTCAAAAATTTCAAACTCAGATTCTGAGCAAATGGTTATAGATAGAAAGTTAAAAATTTTTACTATTTGTGTGACCTTTAATACCATATATAACTGCAGAAGATATTTTTACTTTCTCCATATACGTATATATAGGGGAAAGTATTGTTTTCATGAAAAAAATCGACTTCGAGATTTCAACGGAAATACACGTTTTGACCATTTTCTCGATGATGTCTGTTTGTGTGTGTGTGTGTCTGCGTGTCTGTCTGTCTGTGTGTGCGTCCGTGTCTGTGTGCGTGTGTGTGATAGCTTTTTTGTGGGTGCTCTAACTAAAAAACTATTAATCAGGTCAACGCGAAATTTTATATTTAACATTTTTATAGAAGTCACAAGAACTGATTAGTTTTTGGTAAAAAAATCGGCCAACCGGAAGTGGGTGTTAACTCTTGCCACATCTGTTATTTTGAAATATTTGCTTTAATATTTCATACATGCAAAAATGTATTGGAATAAAAGTTGTAGGAAATTTAATTTTTTACAACCTTTGTTTGAAACATTTTCCCATAGATGTCTTATATTTTTAGCTGGCACCACCACGCCACCTACCGACGACTTTTGTTTACAATTGACGCTTAGTTAGTAACGCTCTTTTTTATTATCTTAATTGTTGGAGCTTTGTGGCTATATTCAATATCAGAAGACTATGGTTTGAGTTTATTTCTGTTCTTTGTAAAGTCTAAAACTTTCTCGCAGTTTAAAATATTTTTTCTTATCTAACCTATTTGGAATTTTTAGAAATATTACAGACATGGAGAAAGTCATGTGGTGGCCACATCAGATTTTTTTAAATCGGGAAGCGTCTGGGGAGCCCATTTTTGAAGAAATCGGAGATCGTCAGGAGGGCACATTTTAGTAATGTAGTATGTTCGTAAGGCAGTAGCCATTAGATTAGATTAGATTAGGTGAGACGGCGAATCGACCGCCTCAGGCGCCTCTCGAAAGGGGAGCCAAAGTTTGACCACAATGAAAATCTTTCCATAACCGTTCATTTATTGCTAGAATACAAATTTTCCATGTTGTTGGGCTGCGCTGTAGCATTATTTTAACGGAATTTCTTGGCATTCACCCTTCGAGAAATTTCGACTTGTTTTTATAGTTTGAAGTTCGTCATTTTGCCAGCTCGCTACACGTTTATCTTGAGCTAAATGTGCCTTAACAGTAACTCCTGAAGCCATTACTTCCTTTTGGCTGAAATGCCTTCCTCGTGCTATGCCTAGTAGGCAGTCAAATCCAAGGACTGATGCGTTGTCTATTATAGTAAATAACGTTCTGACGTGGCGGTGCGCAATAGGAACATTTACGGTAGGATGAATCCATCCTCGAGACGGGACCGCCTATAGGGGAGGTGGTGTCTAGATGATAATGATGCGCGAACTTGGACTCGTGCGAACCAAAATTGTGTTACTGCGCATAGGCTTCGACCTCGGTTCCCCCTTAAAGTTTCCCCCTTCCCATTCCTTCCCTTCCTCTCTCACGCGTCTCCGCCGGCCACCTTAGGCCTCTTTCACACAAAACGGTTCTCCGCCTCATATAGGCGAACTAGGCGGTCGCCTAGTGCGCCAAGGAGGTGCCGGTGGTGTAGTGGTTAGGACGCTAGCTGCTACTCGCCTGCTGCTTGGAAAGACAGCGGGCACGGATCCTCCGCAAGTAGGATTTAAGCCGTTGGCCCCCCTGGTGTTCTTCGTAAGAGCAGGCAAATGCCGGAACCGGGTTTCCCTCCTCCCTCCCCGGTTATTCATTGCACTACCTCTGAGATACCCATTTGTGCTGTAAGAGAGGCGATTTGACTGGGCACTCAATCATAGTGCGCCAAGTTACACGGAGCGCCAAATTCCAGGAAAAATCGAATTAAAAAAACTAAAAATACGAAAAAATAAAATAAATACCGAAGATATCATTATTTCAATTCCTGTGCGCGTACGGAGGGAGTATGAATTATAATTCATTTCTCTACATTTCTGAGAATTTATTAGCATGGCATGTAATTTTGTTAATTCGCGACAAATTGTACATTGTAGTCAACAGTGTTCTGTTTATCCCTGCCTCATCATGTTTTGAAACAGACGAGCTAGAAAGAGAATGAATGAAAAAGCTAATATTGAAGAGAGAGGCTCGGTTCTATTCGCTCTCGTTCGGCGTCGCTGGCTGAGTGCATCGTGAGTAGTGACTCTGGTCTGAGAATTCATTACAAAAATTTTCCGGGAAATTTCAGAATTTTTCTTGTCTCGAGTCCTGGGAAATTTTCATTCGAGACTTCCAGACGCAACCCAACCCAACGCAACCCAACTATTTGCTCAATTTATTCTCGATTACTGATCGACTTTTGCTCAATTTATTCTCGATAACTAATCGACTTTTGCTCAATTTTTTGCCAATATTATTTCTTTGTTGTTACTTTATTTTGACTTGATGTTGCCTCGATTTTTACTCGATTTTGGATAGAACTTTTCTCGATTTATTCTCGATTATTTTGAGATTTTTGCTAGGATTTTTGCTCGATTTTTCCTCGATATTAACACAATATATTCTCGATTACTGATTGTTTATTGCTCAATTTTGCTCGATTTTTTCTTTATTTATACGTTATTTTAACTCGATGTTTCCTCGATTTTTACTCGATTTTGGCTATAATTTTTCTCGTTTAATGCTCGATTATTTTGAGATTTTTGCTATGGTTTCGCATAATTTTTGCTCGATCTTTCCTCGATATTTGCTCAATTTATTCTCGATTACTGATCGACTTTTGCACAATTTTCGCTCGATTTTTTCTTTGTTTTTACGTTATTTTAACTCGATGTTTCCCCTACTTTTACTCGATTTTGGCTAGAATTTTACCGATTTATTTGAGATTTTTTCTAGTTTTGCACAATTATTGCTCGATTTTTCCTCAATATTTTCTCAATTTATTCTCGATTACTGATCGACCAACACATGTAGTACTAATAGCGCCATTATAGGCCGCACTCGGGTTTTATACAAGTCAGATTTGGGGGAAAAAGTGCAGTCTCTATTCGGGCCAATACGGTAGATCATGAAATTCATTTAACAGTCATAGTAATTTGTCAAAACTCATTATTTGAGAACTTTTTGCATTGAATAATTGTAAAATTTCCTTGCTGAAATTAAATACACGATAAAAGTAACCTATTTTTATTTATGTTGTTTTGTTAGTTTTAACGGTGTAGAGTATATTACAATAAATATAATGTCTAGCCTCGGGTTATGTCGATAGTCATTAAAAACCCCAATTTAAAATGAACAACGCAACTATCGTTCTCACCTTAAAGCGTTAATCCTATAGATTTATAAATAGAAAGTGATTCCAAACTCGCATGACCTGGGAGCCAAATATATAATTTCGAAATAGTAGATTATTATTTGACCATAATATTCCAAGAGGCTGATTAGCCAGATAAAAGAACATGCAGATTATTATTATCAGTTGGTTATCAAACTCGCAATCTCATATCCTAAGTTATGTAAGGAATGTAGTTTTAACACCCGATTTTTGTTATCAATTAAATTGAACCCAATGCCATTTTACTGTATGTAACCAAAATTTAACATTTACAATTGAATATATAATATATATTAATTTGTTTTGTCCATTTTAAAATACTCGATGACTTGAAAGGAATCAACAATTTGAACACGATATTACTATATTTTTTCTTCATCAGCTGATTTGCAGGTCATCAAGACGGCTAATATTTCTTGGTTGAAGACAGAACTCAAATCTTGGTATTCCAAGAGGTCTTCTCTTTCCCATTACTTGTGCCTCCTCAATTCTGAATTATGCCTCGCTCTTCATTGGCTGGAATAGTTAACCTTTGATGACAGTGTTAGAAAACTTGTAAGTAATCTCTACTCTTACGAAAAAAACCTGCTGCTCTTTCCTCAAAGTCAGTGCAGTGTGGTGATTCCAGTCCTTCTAAACTCAGTGACCACAAGTTCCACCCTAAAGTGACCAATTTATCCAATTGTTTTTTTACCCCTTACTGTAATTAACGTGTTTAACTTAGGCCTGAAATTCGCCCCTAGCCTCCCTTTATCTACACGTGTGTTGAAGAATCTAGTCGTCGATTGTGATTTGGCCCTACAAAAAGAATCTCCTTCGTTAAAGCACGTTTTTGCTTGTAATATTTCTTACTTCCTCAATGTTTCTCAACCTAGACCACTATCCCGCTCTCACTCTCCCGCCTTACTTTCTAGTGTAAAAAAGTTCATTACAGACAACAATTTGATTATCCAAAAGGCTGACAAAGAAAATGGCATGTTGGTGATGGACCGAAACCTTTATTTGGAGAAATGTCATGATTTCATTCGTAACAACAACATTTCTGTTTTGAAAAAAGACCCTACCTCGTTTTATCAATCTGTGATCCATAAAACTATTTCTTCGATTTCTCTTCTTTTCACTCCTAAAGACAAACACAACTTAATAGTGATGAACCCCCTTCCCCCTAGACTTTTTGGTTTACCGAAACTTCACAAAAGGGATTGCCCTATTAGGCCTGTTGTCTCCAGTATCTCTGTGCCTGCAATCTTTTTACTTCTGTTCCTGTTAAAAAAGCCGTAGATTTGGTTGTAGATATGCTTTCCAAAGCAGGTGTCAATCAATTTTTGTTAACTGATTTTTATAATTTACTTGGTGTACTTTGAGCAAAACCTTTTTCTTTTTGACAGTAATTTTTATAAATAAACGGAAGGTTTCGCAATGGGGTCCCCTCTTTCCCCTCTCCTTGCCGACATTTTTCTCAATAATTTAGAAGTTAACAATTCACCTTTTTAATTCTGGCAATCCTTTATTAACTTATTCCGAATTTTGGGGTAGGTATGTGGATGACATTTTGTGTGTCTGGAGTGGTACAGATGACCAACTTTATGAATTTTTAACCCTTTTAAATTCCCTCTACTCTTCTATTTCTTTTACGGTTGAATCTGAAACCAATGGTTTGCTTAACTTTTTAGATCTCACTTTGTCCCTGCTGAACAACACAGCTACCTTTACTATTTTTCGTAAACCCACTTACACAGATCAGGTCATTTCCAATCACTCTTCCCATCATTTTTCTCACAAACACGCTGCTTTTCATTGTATGCTTCATCGCCTTCTTAATATACCCCTTTCTATACCCAATTTCCTTTTAGAACTTAACACCATTAAACAGATCGCTATCAATAATGCCCACAAAACTGGTTTAATAGATAAAATTATCTATAAAAACGTTTATTTATTGCCTCCCAAAATATCGTTTCTTTTACGCCTAATATCACCTCCAAACCTCTTAGTTGGCGCAGACTCACATTTTTAGGAAACCTTTCTTATAAATTGTCCAACCTTTTCCCTAAACTGAAACTTAAACCTGCTTTCTACTCTCCAGTAACTTTTTCCTAATTATTCCTTAATGCTAAAGACCCGATACAGTTGTCATTAAGAAGTGGTGTATACAAACTTGCTTATGATGATTGCGGAGCGGTCTACATCGGCCAAACGGGGAGGAATTTTGACAAGAGGATTAAGGAGCATAAGCGATATTTCCGGTTAAATAATTTGTTTTCTCAATTTGCGAAACATCTTTTAAACCTCAATCATCACAGTTCCTTCAACCCTAAATTCCTCCGCTTGGAAATTAAAGGTCGCAAATTGGATGATCTTGAACAGCTAGAGATATTTGTTTGTAAAGACTCGCTTCTCTTAAATGAATACCTTTTCCACAATCATTCTCCCCTATTAAGCTTACCTAATATTTTTTAAATACTTTGTATTTTTATTTGTAACATTTTGTAACTTTATTTTGCTCCGCCTTCCTTTTCCAACCCCTTCCTTTTCCTAACCGTTTCTTTAATTACCTTCCAATCGTTTTCTGTATAACCCCTCCTGTCTCCCCCCCCCCTTTTTCCTAATATATATGGAACGATTTTTACAATTTTTCACCAGATGATGCTACGATCATAGTGAAACCGGTCGTGCCAAATAAATTTGTGGAAGTGACAAAGTTCTTTTCTTTTTCTCGATGAGTAAATTCCACAGGGTTCAGCCTGCCCTCATTCTTGATACTATATTTTTCCTTTTACAATTCTCGGATTTTCAAAACACATCGGTAAACGGATATGATTCTATTCATTCTTTAGCAAAGTATAGCCAAGTCTAATTTTAAAACCTAAGGTTTTAAAATAAATCAACAAAGATGAGGTACTATTTTTTTTATTTTTTAAATAACCGAAGTAAAATGTGCTTTTAAAAGTCGGTTTTGAAACAAATCATATATTTTAATATTTTCTTCTAAATAATTGTAATATCGTACCTAATTCCTTTTATACCTCTTACTACATTAAAACAACGAAAACTATAATAGTACATTCTTCCTCTTGAAACCTCGTCCGTAAATTCGTGGCCGAAAAGTCCATTTTCCAATTTAATCTTATAAATGAAGAGGATAGTTCGTCTGTGTAGAATCGTTATACAGGTGGCATGCATTACAAGCTTTTTTTTAATTAAAGAAATTAAAAAATTTAACTGTTTTCTTAACACAAAATTATCATTAAATAAAATTATACATTTACTTTATTTATTAATGGCCCATTATTTCACGAAGTAAATAAAATCGCCATATTGCATTTTGTGTCTAAAATACAGAATTAAAAAATTATCGAAATAATTACTAAATGCATTAGATACATTGATTGTCAGAACCTTTCTTTTGATTAATTACGTTATTACACAAATATCAGTAATAATTCAAACCTCTTACATGCTTCACATGCCCAACATTTTTCATTTGATCATTTTTAACAAAAATATTATTGTTCGTCATTTGCTTTCAAATGTTATAATACTTAGTAATACCAGAAAAACCTTTGAAATCATAAATTACAAAAAGGAATTCCCGCTAAACAACATTATCTGTCAGCTGTCTTTCCTGTCAATAAATAGTTTCGATTTGAATTTTTTAAAAATTTTAAATTATAGATGAACTAAAACTGTCTAATTACAAATCAGCAAAACGATTTATAATGTTTTAAGGAAAGTATTAATTACTTACCATGAAGTAAATTAAAGAGGAACTCGTCTTAACTTAGTCCATAATTTCTCTTCAACAAACTTAAAATGTTAGTGTTTAAAGCGTTTTTGAACTATATGGAGTGGCTGTGAAACTGTGTACTTTGTTTATGCCCGTTGCTACGAACAACTATAATAGTTTGTTTATAGTTGTTGTTACAATAAAAGTTCTGGAAAGGTACATTACAGTAATAAAATATACTATGGGCCCGTTGCAGTACTTTCTGCAAACATCTAGAGACCCTTGCGTGAAGTGGCCCAATGCGATAAAAATTGTTACAATGAGTGTTATAAGTTGAACCACTTTTACTGCCCCTCTTAAAATAATTATATAGCTCACACCATTTTCATAACCAAAAGCACATACCTACATGATTTAGACGACCGGTACACAAAATATTTTTTGTTCACTATTTCTGATGGTGCAGCATATCGTATGTTCTGTGGTTTGTTTAATATTAAGTAATCAATGCACCGGCCGTGCGTCAATATCGAAAAAAATTAACCAGAAACATTATCAATATAGTAATTTACTTAAACTGCACAATAAAACTTGCAAAAGAAACTATATTTTCAATGTATGTGTGAAATATCTTTCTATTTGAAATGTTAAGTTGTCCATTATTACAATGCATTGGAACTGTTTCTTTTCTTCGCCACGTGTTTCATTTGTTTTATATTTACACGAAACTTTTCACATAAATTTTCAATCGGTTATTGTTCTTGATGCGTTTTTTTTTTCATTGTAAGCTTAGTGCAAATGCACTTGAAAGTCCGAGTCTAACAATGGAAACATCCGAGATCAACAATTGAAATGTTAAAAAATCGGAAAAAATGGAATATAAACTTAAAATATGTGCAAACACAGAATAGAAAGTAAAAATAATAATCTTCATTTCTTTCTGCGAAAAATGGTATAAATCTCCAGTCAAAGTCTCGATTGTTAGATATTTTAAAATGTTAAAAAATAAAGGTCTACACATCGTATTCCAGCCGATTACGTGTTATTCAAATAAAAAACAAAAACTGTCTTGGTATCGGACTCATGCCTTTCCGGGGGACTACTACCCACTTAAAACCTGTAGGAGTTCGCGCCGAATATTCAGGCGAAAGATTTGTCGAAATTGTGCCGACCGTTTCCGGTTTGTTTTCGTTCATGCCGGAAGGTAACGTCACTCGAGGCTTTGGACGCAGGCAGGCAGGGACGCATGCAGAGACACAGGCAGAGACACAGCGGTTATAATATATTAGATTTAGGTAAACATATAATGTAACCAAGGTATATAAACAATAACGTCCCGATCTCTGATTGGCTGGCCAGTCAATCAATTAAAACCTGCCAAAAAGTTCGCCGACGATTAATCTATAATAATATAGCTACTTGTGCCTCACTCATTCACCTATTTACTGACACAAAACTATTAGGTACTTTTAGGAGGGCTATAACTCTTAGATTTGACATGTAAGTAGGTCGAGTGGCACAATCGACGAGAAAAATCGAAAATCACAAAATAGTTAATATTTAAGGGGCTTTTCAACCATTTCAATATCCCATAAGAAAAGCATGGGATTCAGTGCAAGGCTTTCTAAAAATTCATTTTTAAATTACTGAAAATTGGGATACGAATTCGCGAAAGGAATAGTTGTCTATGTGAAAATTTTTTTGAAGGCAGAATTGAAATACTGGCTGAATTAGCGTAAATAGCTGTTTTTAATCGGAAAAAGTGAATTTTATCCTCTTTTCAACAATGGAAATTTTTAATTACTATGGCAACGACCTCAAAGCTTACAAAGGGATCTGATATTATAGGTTACGATTGCAGTGATTTAATGCTTTTAATGGAAATTAACGCCTTCATAACAAATTACAGTTGAACTTCCATAACTCGAATCTCAAGAAAAAGCAATAATTATTCGAGTAATAGAAAATTCAAGTTATGGAAATAGATTTTTAAATATTTGTATATATATATATATATATATATATATATATATATATATATAGTGGAACTTCTATAACATGAATCTCAAAGGAAAGCAAAAATTATTCGATTTATAGAAAATTCGAGTTACGGAAATATATTTTTTCATTTTTAGCCTACTTTCCAGAAAGGAAATAGGCTTATAGTTTTCTCGTTGTGTCTGTCTGTCTGTCCGTCCCCCCTATAAACTTTTGAACCAATGGACCGATTTTCATGAAACTTGGTGGAAATCTCTTGCTACGTGGGCCGAGCTCCCGAGGATAGTTTTTGTCGCGAAGATTGAAGTCTTGGCCTCGATTCCAGGAACTATCCTTCCCATTTGATTTACATGGGAAATCTGAAATCCATCGTGCCGGGTAAATTTCTCTTCCACATTGAAATATCTTAGAATCGTAATATCGGAGGGGGATTTGTACTGTTCTCTGAGGAAAGGAATGGAAATTGTAATTCTTATCGTAGAATTTTGCCTATCGATCATATTTCTTCGAATTTAGCGTAAATACTGGCGATTTTTCAGTTTTTATCACTCATTATGAGAGTGTTGCCATAGCACCAACCTATTTTGTACTCAGATTCGGTATATTCTAATATTTACAAGCGTTATTTATGCCGCACAAAT
Organism: Tanypteryx hageni; assembly: GCA_028673005.1. NCBI lineage: Eukaryota > Metazoa > Arthropoda > Insecta > Odonata > Petaluridae > Tanypteryx > Tanypteryx hageni. The sequence continues at coordinate 115,310,231 of CM054116.1, forward strand.
ACGCGTGGTCAATTAAATATTCCGTTCGAATGTATTTGTAGTATTTATAACGCTAAATTATGAAATTTGGGAACACAAAGAGCTACATATCCGCGATGACTTTAAAGCTATTAAAGCCAATATAAGTATTAAATAAATGATTTAATGGAAAGTAGGCATCATAAGTTCTCTTTGGATCATCTTGTTCTTTAATTGAATTAACATCAAGTTCATTCCCATAAGCATATATGCATATAACTCTAATTTTCAATATCATGCATATAATGAAAACATCATCACCAATATTTTCTTCCGATATGCAAGATTTTACTCTATCCAAAACATTAATTGCATCACGCACTGTGATTGAGGGTATCATAGATAATTTTAATTTTCACGTACTACTGAAAGCACAAACATGACGATTAAATTTGGGATATAGAGTATAGGAAGGAGCGAATAGGTTTGTTTTTCTCTAGAACGATAAGGGATCACAATCGGAAAAGCAACTCTGATAGCAGTGGCGGTAAAACGTCTAAAGTATTTTAATGTTGTGTTTCATAGTTTTCGATAAATTTTAACTCATTTCAATTGATAAATATAATGGCGTCATACCTATTTCGCGATATTTTTTATCCAAATACGTGCTAAAGGTACGGATGATGATGCCATAATCTTATCAGAAAATATCCTAATTTTTCCATAAATTTAATGTATAGAGTATTGTCTAAATCAGTGGTTCTCAACGGGGGCCACAACCTATTTCTGAGGGGCCATGAGTAAAATACCTAAATTGGAGGGGCCACCAAAACTTCTTTGTGGGCCACAAAAAGTTTAAGTCTGTGTGAAATTTGTCTTAAGTCAATGCTAATAATGCATACTAATAACAATACTAATAACGCATACTATTCATTGTATTCTGATTCAAATGTGCATGATTAGACTGACATAACAATTGGAATTGAAACGCCATGAAAATGGAAGAATGTATTACAATATACATAAATACTTTCTTATCTTCATTACAGTTAGGAAATAACTACATTATACTCCAACTGTTAGCCCACAATTACGTGACTGAGAAAACTCTCCCCTACCTCATCCTTTCCTCCCCTCCATTCCGTAGCTACAAAATGTTATTCTTACACTTTCATTCAGCAGATTTTACCTGAATACAACAGCTATTAATTTGAAATATGAATTTCTAATATAAGACAGAGCACGTTCATCAACGATGTAAACAGGGAGAGTGAATGCCGAAAGATTTAAGAAACAAAGAGTGGAATGCAAAGACATTACAACATCTGCGGATTTCCTGTTTAACTGTAAGTATTCACTTGATATATTTATATATATTCTATATATCAGTCATTAACTGCTGATACATTCCGATAACCAGCAATTTTATTTTTTTCAAAATTAATGGGGCTTTACAGACAACAAAAACATCTGTTCGTGAAGCTGCTCTTGGAAATTCACCATAGCATATCAAAGCAATTGTTTGTTTGAAATAAAATAAATGACACAATGAATTTAGTTATTGTAAATAATAAGTTAATTCAAGTGTTCATTTTACAGTTTCCGAACCATTTTAAAATTTGTTTTCAATGGCGAACCAAGGAAATATTATCACTCATTTGTTAATTATTATTAAGATTTTAATTAAATATTGCTTACTGTACTTTCAGTTTCTCTTAGTTATTTTTACTAACTGTAAGTTGTGGTTTAAAATAAACATATTTGAATAAAATTATTAATATTAAAAATTATCGCTTTTATATTTAGAATTAGTGGGGATTTGCATAAAACAAAGACATCTATCTGCTCATGAAGCCATTCTCAGAAAATTCAGGCATTTAATTTAAACAAATTTAAACAGTCTAACATTGATTGTTAAAGGAATACTGTATTCAGATAACGCCATACTGGAATTTATGTATTTGGTGAGTAGCTGTTTTGGCTGCTAATCTTGCCGATATTATTTCTTCTGTTACTCCAAACTCTTTACTGTTATGATGCAGGTCCGCGGCCAATTATTTCCTGGTTCCATCTACCATCTATTTATAAGTCTATAATAATAAATTTGTATTGTTAAATATTTCTTCATTTTTATTTGTTTTTAATTTTTTAATATCAGATTACCCATGGCTAATATAGCGAAGGAAAAATGAAGGCAATATTCCATTGAGTACCTTGCCAATGGTTTTATTCCATCACCACAGGACAGAACAATGCCACTGTGTCTAATATGCATGACTACACTTTCAAATGAAAGCATGTGGCCATGCAAGCTATGGAAGCACTTGGAGACAATGCACAAGGACAAAAAAGACAAATCACTAGATTATTTTTAAAAACTGCATGATAATTTCCAAACAAGGACAGCATTAAAACAAATATTTAGTGAAAGAGCAGCTAAAGTAGACAAGTAGACATCCTATGAGATTTCCAAGTTCATTGCAAAATCTGGCAAGCCACATAATATTGGCGAATCATTGATTTTGCCTGCAGTGTCTGTTGTGATTTCAACTGTTATGAATCAGAGCGCACATGAAATTACTCAGGCCATCCCTTTGAGCAACTCATCAGTATCGAGACGTATTGATGAAATGGCAGATGATGTGGAAAAACAACTAGTTGCACAACTACAAGTTAAGAAGTTTGCCCTGCAAATTGATGAATCCACTTTAATGGGTAATGAAGCTCTTCTAATGACATATGTTAGGTTTTTGAATGATGATCAGCTCAGTGAGGAAATGCTTTTTGCCTGAAAGCCTAAGACAGATACCAAAGGTGAGATGATTTTTGAAGAAGTTAAGAGTTATTTCAAGGAAAAAAACATTCCACTATAAAATTTAATAGCTTGTGCAACAGATGGTGCTGCTTCGATGGTAGGTAGAGACAGAGGATTCTTTGCTTATTTAAAAAATTCTGTGCTTGAAGTTTTTTGCATACACTGCGTGGTTCACCATCAACATTTGGTTGGAAAAAACTTTGGAGGACGTTTAAATGATGCCCTTGCTATTGTAATAAAGGCTGTCAACTTTATCAAAACAAGTGCACTTCAAGATCGTCTTTTCCGACAACTTTGTGAGGAAAATGAAGAAGATTTTGAATGCCTACTAATGCATACAGAGGTCTGATGGTTATCAAAAGGTAATTGTCTTCAGCATTTTGCTGAACTTTGGGACAGTGTTGTATTATTTCTAAGTGATAAGCAACTTGGAGAACAGATCGTTGCTGCTAAATGTGACATATTTTATCTATCTGATATATTTGAAAAGCTGAATTTGTTGAACAAACAGTTACAAGGAAAGAACTGTAATCTTATATCTTGCAAAGAGGCCATTACTGCTTTCCTTGGAAAACTCATGTTATTTTAGAGTAATATTGGGCATCGTGAGGTCATACAATTTCCATCAGTGGCCACTCTTGACATAAAAATTCAAGATTATGATATTGCTATATGTGTTGAGCATTTGAAGAATTTGTACAGTGATATGCAATGTCGGTTCAGCGACCTTCTAGAGATGAATATTCCAGATTGGGTGATGAATCCATTTGGTGTAAATGCAGTTGATGTTGACATCACATTACAAGAATGTCTGGTTGAATTGCAGAGTGATATAACAGCTCAAGCTAGATTCAAAAACGGCAAACAGAATTTCTGGATAAGTAGTGAAATTGCAAATAAGTTTCCACAATTCTGGGAGAAGGCAAAGTTGTTTTTTATCCGATTTCCCACTTCTTATTTGGTTGAATCTGCGTTTTGTCAAGTTCTTCACCTGCAATCCAAAACTCGTAACGTCTTGATATTGTAAGGAGAGGTGATCTTCGATTATCTCTAACATTGCTGCAACCACAAATTCAAAAGCTTGCTAGTTTTCATCAGCCGCAAGGATCTCACTAAATAAAGTGACAATAATATTATGGAAATATTTTTTGTTAGGAGCATATTCCATATGTATATTATAAATAAACAATATGTATATTATAAACAGGGATTGTTTTTATAAATAAACAGTGCGGTTGATAAAGTATCTTTTTTACCAACCAACGGCGACTATGAGGGATGGGGGCCACACAGGTAAATGAAAGTCTGAAGTGGGCCACGAGCAAAAAAAGGTTGAGAAACACTGGTCTAAATGATGATTATTCTTATTGCTCATGCAGTGCGATCTGAGTCACGAAACTTGAAATATGAAAACTTGCACATAAACTGATTTCCCGAGAATTTGGAAATTACGGATAGTTGCCTTAATTTCACGTAAAATTATAAATATACTGCTATTACTCATGAAATTTATTATTTAATACATATAGGTTCCACGTGACTGAAGTGCTGTTGCCCTGGAGATCACATTGGTTTATTTACGTGTTTAGATCTTGGTGAATGGTGATGTTTTTATGTGCCTGCAGTATGCAAGCACCTACTACTCGTATAATATAAGATATAATGACTTAATCATACGAACTCAATATGCAATGGATGAATGAGAGGAAAAGAGATGCGGATCCTGTTCCTTCATGTTTATAGCGCCCATCATCCGATAAAATCTTTGGAGTTAAGAAATAGCGAAAATGAGTTCACCAATGAAATTTCAAGAATGATCGATAAAAATCAATCTCGTTATCTCTTTAAAGCTTGGTCTCACGAAGTACTTATTTGCTGCACTGTTTTCCTCTACCCACACGTTTATCACAATGTTGTTGTTGCGGCGCACAAGATAAGTGTCGGTTGCTGATCACGCTTAAAAATAGGTATTGCGGAATCCAGGAAAAATCGTCGAAAAGCAGTTTTTCTGCAATCAATTTACTGAACAATTAGTTTTCGAAAAATCTTGATCGAGTAACAAATTTCTGTAATACTTTTCACAGATTGTAAAGAGTGTTGCTTTGATTTTCGAGAATCTACTAGTCAGACGCAATTAAACTTTGAAAAGTATTTTGAGTGTTATCATTGCGTTCATAGAGTGTTTGCTATAAATAGTTATCCTTTTCAATATAGGGAAATAGCTAAACAAAATAAAAATTGCGACCTCAACTAGAAGTCAAGGAAAGCAATGAAAGTTGAAGTAATTCCAAATTTTTAAAACCGGTATAAAATCTTTGAAATAAGAGCAACACTGAAAGAAATAATAGTAATTGAATTTGTTTCCCGGAAGTAATTACGAAAATTCCCTTTCCCACTATATCCCCATGTTTTCCAAAATCATCCCCACATGTTCCTCTGAGTGAAAATAAAATGAAAATCAGTCTTGCAAATGAAATTTTTAAAGATTTCTAATGTTTATTAATGTTATTAAAAATTAGTTAAATACTTTTGAGATGGGAAAATTTTTTGTTCGTTAGTTTATGTTCGTGAACGTTAAAAATTTTCTATAAATTTTTATTTTAAAATTTGTAATTTTTCGAAAAATTTATCTATCAAAAAATTAATTTACTAAGGATTTATTTTCGAAAAACCTGTTGGCTCCCGTGGATACGCCGGGAATAGATGGACTTAATTTATAGGGCCCTACGGAAAGAGGGAAAATTTTCATTGTTTTACGTTCAAACTTTCTTAAGTTATTTAGGAACGCAACTTTTATATTTTAAGCTGCTTGCCATTGAAGTCATGGGTTTGATTCCAGGAGCGCTCATTTTCTTCATTTGATTATCACGTGGTTGAGTGTAGCATATTAAAATTACATAGAAACATCGTGTGTGTTCGAGACTTGAAACAACGAAGCCTAAAAAATGTACCTTTTTCTTTGTCTAAAAAGATAAATTGATAGTAGCTCAATAACTTTGGCCAAAACTAACAAAAGTGGAATACTCCTTTAGCCAAAACAACTAGAGGGCTGCAAAACCCAATGCATTTCGCCCACAAGGTGGGCATCGTCAGGGGTAGAACCTGTTTCAACAGTGACTGGAAGCCACTGTTGAAACAGGTTCTACCCCTGACGATGCCCACCTTGTGGGCTAAATGCATTGGGTTTTGCAGCCCTCTAGTTGTTTTGGCTAAAGGAGTATTCCACTTTTGTTAAAAAGATAAAAATAAAATAAATCTTATTATATAATAAGCTACGTTAGTCTCTCACGCTCGACTTTGGCACCGCTTTTAAAAAGGCTTTATAGAATAGCGGGAGAATCGAGAACTACTTACGACTGACTGTAATGCTATTTTAAATAACTTTCTGAATAGGTGGAAAATTAAAATTTGAGAGTAATGTTTGATTTTTATAGTAAAAGCCATTTACGAAAAAGATATTCAAAAGAGACCCGGGTTCGACTTCAGTAGATAAATTCTCTTTCCCATAAGATAACACGTAAAAATCGATTTTTCGACTTACAGGCTTTTGCTCTTTTGTAAATAAAAATTATAAATAATTGGCCTATGATCTTCAGACCTGGACCATTTTAAAGATAAATAAATAACAATTCTTATTCTTATATTCACATTTTGCTTACGATACAAAATCGCTCAAATTCTACGTTTAAATCATATTTATTGGCAAAATTTAAGCTTTTTAACGATATGTTGCCTTTCCGACAGTGTCATTGTTAAACCTCGAGATTGCATTGTGGTATCATCCCTTATATGCGTAAGAAAAGCGTGCTTTAAATGTTTTAATATGTGAGAGAGGAAGAAAGAAAGGAGAGAGACGGAGTGATGGAGGAGAGAGAGGGAGTGATGGAGGAGAGAGAGGGAGACAGAAAAAAAGGAAAAGATAGATAATGTTCTTTATTAGGGCGAGATTGAGACTAGGAAGTATATTTTTCGAGAGAAGGAAAGAGGGGGAGAGGGATGGAGTGAGTGAGATAGTAAGGAAGAGAGAGATACAAGGGGAGAGAGGGAGGGAGACACAGAAGGAGTGGGAGATGGAGGGAAACATAGATAGTGGTCTTTATTAGGGCGAGATTGAGACTTGGAAGTTTATTTTTCCAGAGAGGGGTGAGAGAGAGATGGAATATGGAAAAATAAAAAGGAGATTGAAATAGATTGAGGCGTGGAGCTACACCTTTTAGTACAAGATAATTGAATTTCTGGAGAAGTTTTAAAAAGGCTATAGCCAGGACTCCCTTATTCATGACTTCTCATAGGCTAGTTCACCCACGATTAGTGATAACCATCAGATACTATGCCAACCCCCATATTGTATTTTTTCTGTTCATTTTTTCTCAACATTTTCATATTAAAGAAGCAACTGCAAATTTTTAGCCCCTCGGTAAATACTAGAAAATGTGAAAGGAAAAGATAAGTTTATGTTTATTCGTATTTTTAAGTCCTTTGAAAATTGTTCTGCGAAAAATAGATTTATTTGAAGGAATCTATGAAAAAAGTTCGGAAGATGCTGCACCAGCTCATCTGTTACCGATTAAATCGTTTCATGAGTGTGATCAGTCATCATCGATAACAATATGTTTGAATTAAAAATATTTTAGATGAATTGATAATTATTTACGCTACTTTGTGCACTATAATTTACAATAGTATGTGGGTAATTCATGTAAACTCTTCTAAAGAGTTTCTTTATTTCGGCACAGAATGGTCTTCCACAGTCACGTGAAAAGGCAATGTTATAGAGTATAAAATTAAAGTTTAGCGCTTTTAAAACCATGTGTAAATAAAAGCAGAGTATCCATTTCGAAAGGTAATGTTACACAAGATTTTGGACATAATATTATTTAGTGTCTTTTATAAATATTTAGATGATATAAGTCTTGTACCGATGCATTTTAATGCTCTGCCAACTTTTCACCTCCATAACAGATGTAGTGCAGGTGAATAGATTTATTATATGTAGAAATAATATATGAAAAACTACACGGATTATTTTTGGTAACGACAACTTGTTGCCGACTGCCCAAAAAATGACGCTAGATTGTCATCTGTGAGTTGTGCGCCGAAACCAATTTGAAACAGACTAGTATTCGCTAATTAACATATTGAACTCATCTCATGCGCTTAGGTAAGCAGACAGAAACCTATGTCATAAAAATTGGTTAATATTACTACCAATGTTTTGATAAATGCCCTTAAAACACAAAAGAAGATTTTCTGGGGGAAGGAGGGGAGCGTGGGGGTTTTAGAATGTCAGATGGGAGGCGTGAGACAAAAAATGTTAAGAACCACCGACTTATAGTATAATCTCCCCGCAGGGAAAATAGTTTGAAAACCTATGTTCATCAAAGCTAGAGTGTCAAAACTATGAACCGCAAAACGATTATCAATATGTATCTTTAAAGCATGCATATTCATTCCAGAATATAATAAGATAAGATTGATAATTCTCTAATGCAGGGCTAGACAAATCCCGTTCTCCAGGTCGCCATGGCGCCTAAGATTTTCATTTTGGCTGTAGTTAGGTTTGGGTTATACTGTATTCACGTGCTGAAGTCATATGGTATTATCGAGCTTGGTAGTAGGAGCAGCAAAATATATATTTCGGAAGCACTCAAGTTCTTGGAAATAAGTGCAAACTTTTTCCTCGTGTTCGTAAACTACTGTTTTCAGAATATCATTAGACTTTTTCAGATATATAAGGCTCACTTTATTATGTTCTGCTACATAATGTGACAGAAATAAATGTGCATTGGCTAATTATTGTAGCAGATTCGTGTCTAAATTATTAAACATTTATCTTTCTGAAGATGGTAAAAACATCGCCAAATTGTTTAAGGTCTGCGCTGGCTCCTAGGTTTTGGAGCCGGTACCTAGATTTTTGGAAAATATCTCGAGCCTTGCTCTAATAAACTATAATATTTGAGTTTTGATGTAATATGCTCTATTTTATAGCACGTTTTTTAAATGCACTTATACTTTCACTTTGACCTCTGTCAGTCAGTCTAGCCACTTGCTTAAATTAAAATTGTGACTAAACCGTTAAAGATAGAGAGCTGAAACTTGGAGTGAAGATTTCTGTACTACCATTTGTTATTTTTGGATTTAATTTTGGAAAATATAGTGTCGCGGCTCATTAAAATTTTGTTAATATCTCCGAATATATAAAAGATGGAAAGCTGATATTTTTAGCGTTCATTTCCACATTGATGCCACTTACGAACGAGATTCTAGTGACCGAATATGTGGTGGTCATCGTCATCATCATAGGTAGTCTTTCCATAGACAGGTCCGTGATTATTCATGGTTAAACCTGGTTCTCCATATACTCCTATTTTCCGCTGTCCTCTTCGTATCTTGATAACTCTCTTTCCCTTTCAAATTGTCTATCAGTTGAAACCTTTTCCTACCTCTTTCCTTTTTTCCATCTAGTTTTCTTTCTAACACGTCTTTAATCATATTCTCTCTCCTCAGGTAATGTCCAACCCAGTTAGCCTTCCTCTTTCTAATTGTCTGAATAATCATTCGCTTCTCTCCTACTCTTCGTAGCACTTCATCGTTTTTCATCCTATCTGTCCGTTTTATCTTCAGCATTCTTCTCCAAGTCCACATTTCAAAGCTTTCCAAGTATTTGAAGTCATTTTTCCTTAGTGCCCATGTTTCTGCTCCGTACAAAGCTATATTCCATACATAGCATTTTATGAACTTTTTGCGGATATCTTCCCTTATATTCCCCGTAAGTAGGTGTTACTTTCTTCTGAAAGCCGCTTTTTTTCCTATTCTAGTCCTGATCTCATCCCTACATTTTGCTTCTCTTATTATGGTGCTTCCAAGGTATTTATAGTATGAAACTTGTTCTAACGGCTTTCCCCCAATACTTATGTTCAGATTCTCTTCTTTGCCCGATATTCGAATGACCTTGGATTTTTCTGTATTTATTTCCATACCGTATTTTCTACCTGTTATCACTAGTCTATTTATCATTTTCTGTAGTTCCTCTTCCTTTCTTGCTAGAAGTACTTGATCATCCGCGTATTTTACTATTCTTATAATCCTTCCTCCAAGTTTGAAATCTCCTGTGCCTTCTAACGCTTCTTGCATTAAACTTTCTCCATATATATTGAATAGGGTCGGCGATAAGCAGCAGCCCTGTCTTACTCCTCTACCGATATTTACTCCGCAGGTGCAGATATCTTGACTTTACTCTATTGCCCTTTCTGATATGATTCTAACTACCTCTATAGCATCTCTAGTTCCTAGTCCTTTTCTGAAACCGAATTGATCTTCCCCTACCATTTATTCTGCCATTTTCCCCAGCCTTTTATTAAGAATCCTCATGATAATCTTCGAAAAGTATGACAGAAGGCTTATCATTTTGTAGTATTTACACTGCATTGCCTTTGGCTTCTTCTTTAGAGGGATCATTGTTTTAATTTGCTCATAAATCTTCTCGATTTCTTCATCTTCATGAGCTGACGTTGGCATATATACCTGGATTATCAGCATGTCCACTGGGACTGCTTTTAGATATATTGCTATCAGTCTATCGTTCATTGCTATTATCTTTGTCACGCTTTTCATCATATCTTTCCCAAGTACCAGAGCTACTCCCCTTTCTCCACTATTTCCTCTAGAGTAAATTACCGTGAACTCTTCCGAGTCGAACTGTCCTTCTCCCTCCCATCTAGTTTCGCTCAGTCCTATAATGTCAACTATTTCTTCTTTCAAGTTCTCTAGCTTTCCTGCCTTTCTCATAGTTCTTACGTTCCAAGTGCCTATTAGTAAATTACTTTCGACAGATGTTTTCCTCAAGGCAGTCCCCGCCCGGAGATCCGATTGGGGGACTATTTTATCTCCGGATTGTTTTACCTCGAGAAAACTCATATTTTCCAACCATATAATCATTACTAGGGATTGTAATGTGGTAGTTTCCCTCTTGCTTTCCACATCTCAGTACTGTAGCCGTTCAAATCGTCCCGATCATGCCTACAGCTGTATTGCATATAGACCCATCCAACATAATTTTTTTTCAGTTCTTTACCATACTGACAGTACTGCTGCCTACTACCAGGTACCAATGATAGTTTTTAAAAAATAAAACCTTCATTCGGGGGGTTTGAACCCCGAAACTTTGTATTGGAAAGCCGACACGCTAACCACTACACCACCAGTGCTATGGGGTATAACCACAAAAAATAAATTAATATAAGATAAATTTACGCATATAACAGATGGTAAAAATCCAAATTCTCCTCGGTTCGTCAATTAGGTAAATGGGAGAAATCTTCGTAGTAAAATAAAAGACAAAGTATAAGCGAATTTGATAATGGAAGAAAAAACGCGTTAATTTCATCCTCGTTCCATTTCATTATACCGATTCACTAATCATAGTTCTTTCCGTATTCATCCCACGACGTTTAAAAAATATGCCCGCTCGTTCGTTGATGGATTTACGGGAAATGCAGACAGCCTCATCCCTATCGATTGGGAGGCTTTTCTCTTCAAGGGATGGGAGAGAGAAGTCGTTTATGTTATCCCATCGCTGTTGCAACAGCCTTTGAAATGAATAAGGATTAGATTATACTTTTAGCTGCAGTTATCGTTGCTTCTAACGTCATTTATCAGATCAGATTATAAGAGACAAATTCTAATCACTCGGCCTTATCTTGGCTATTGGGAAACAATGATACATAAGCATCTTTGCACTCATTATCTTCTGATAATTAGAAAAGAGGAAGTTGTCCTAATCGTCTATTTGGGTTCACGCCGCACTGGAACGACGACACGGAATAAATCACAGGTATTATTAGATATCATATTATTGTGGTCGTGCTTACGCGATAAACTTCTTCGGAAAATAGATTTCGAAGCGGCAATTGCTCAATGGTATGGAGCCGTCCAGTTTACGCGAAAATTGCCCCCAAGTGGTGAAACTCCGTTTTTCTGGTTTCTTTCGGTCGTATGGAATTATTTTCGGTCGATTTTTGTGACAATAACCTAGGATCCTGTCTGTGTGCGCGAGTTTTTTCCTAACTTCGTAGGGAATCCGAATTATCGCGCTGGGTATAACACGCCGTGACAGGCCCAAGCGAAAGGGAAGTTACTTGGCGCAAAAAATACTTGTTTTATCCAAGGACAAAACTTATCAAGTTGAATTTCGAAACATCCTAATCGGATGGGGTATAAGAAACACTTTGTTTTTAGGTAGAAAAAATCACGGCGTTGCAGTATCTTTATTCCCAGTACAGTACAGTATCAAACAGCGAGAATCATATCAATTCAACAGGGAATTATCGATCTCGTCTTATGGCTCCAAAATATTCTAGAACAAACACTTAAAAAATACTTTTCTAAGATATCTCCACGGAAATACTGGCACACATGTTCTTTTAGAATCTATTTTCGGCAAATTACCACTGAAGACGGCTGCTTTGTTGCCAAAATGCGCATGTATTTTTTTATAACCTTGTTTTGTCTATTGGAGATACCTGAGACAAGTATTTTTAAGTGCCTTTTCTTTAAGAATCATATCAATTAAAAACGCGCGTAAAGTTTTTATTATTAAATTTTTTAAAAATCTTTAAAGGTAAGGGTTCAGGAAACACCGGACTCCCTCACGTGTGCGCCCCTTGGCCCGAGTGCCTCTTGGAAAATACATACATTCGATTCTCATAGCTCACGGGGCGGCGGGAGGTTTTTGGAACGTGTAAATTCGTCACATGGCGTTTACTTCCCGCGCGGCTGTTAACGGGACATGGTAGCTGTCTGCCATTAGGTCACAATCGATCACGAAACCAATCGTTCACGCGTTACTAGGGGAAAGCGTGTGGTTTTTTTTCGTAGTCGGCCGAAGCACTCGGATCAAAAGACAACAAAAGGAAGGAGGAGAAGGGGAAGGAGGGAGGGGAAAAGGTGGAGGGAGAAGGAGGGAGAGACAGAGAATCGCGTAAGTAGAGTGCGAGTTTTCTCTCGTTCGATCGTTTCGCATCGGCGGTTTCGAGAGTTTTCCCGAAGGTCGGCTCATTGCTCAGATCTGCTCCCTATCGGAAGAGATCCTAGAAAAAAATCTGTCCTGAGGAAAAATGCATTTCCAAGGAAACCCGCCTTCGTCGCCGTCTCACCCTTTCCGTCGGCGCGCACTTTTACTTTGCCTCTTTATTTTTCGCTTTTTTTAAAATCATTATATTAGTTTAGTTTATTGCACCTATTAATACGGTAGGGAAGTAAAATTTTGAAGTTGACTGACTCATGCGTCCATGTCTTCGCCAGGATTCAAACCGGCAGTTATTCCATTCACCCTGTTTCCAAGGTCAGCATTAACGACTAATGTCTGCTGCGAGGGTGTGAATCACGAAATTTTATCGTTACCTTAAATACATGGACAACTTCCTTCTCGACCTCAGAGTCACTGGGAATAGCGTCACAAATACAGTCATCGCGATGAGTGATGCATATTAACGGAAGTTTACTTTTTATTTTCGTCCAAAATTACTACGCGAAAAAATACGCATGCGTCGCAAATGGCTGCTTTTTTTAGGTCTCGTATGCGTCGTTGCCAGATCGTTTTGTAAACACTAAAAATATTAAGCTTTCAAACTTAAATTTGTAATTAATAAATTCGGTGAGTAAAATAGTCATGAAGAGTTTGAGAAAACAAGATGCATATTTCGACTACAAAGCAATCGTTGTCAGCGGTGATTTTTACAATCTGCTATAACTTACAGGTAACGTTTGGTTTATAGCCAAACTGTGTAACCTTTTTATGAACATTTGACTCTAATTTATTAGCTGAATTCAAGCCATAAATATGGTTTGAAAAATCTTTTTAAACTAGATTTTAAATAATAAATAAATGTAGATTTTAATTGAAATTTACATTTAAAATATCCGTACAAATTAATTCATGTGTTACAAGTGATTTTTTTTACGACTTAATAAACTTGGCTTAAATTTAGTTAAGATTTGCTACACGAAGTCCATTTTCTAATAAAGATAAATTTTAATTTTAGAGTGAAACGCTTTTTTATTTTTAATAAGAACTACAGAATATTTTGTTGTTTATTCTATTACATTCATTGCTACGTCAAATACGTATTTTATATTTTTAATGATACTTTTCCAGATTTATTGAGAAAATTTATAACTCGTATGGATTTACTTTTGATAAAATTGTATCAAAATATTTTATAATATCGCGAATTGCAAACAATTGCACATGTGGTTGATTATTTAAGCTTTTGTATGAATTTTTATATTCGCACCTGAATTTTCCTCTAAAAACGTTTTGGTTTCGACAACCAGTTAATGGATTGAGTCTGCTAGCATTTCGCTCTTCAAGCTCTGTAGGAAGTTTTACGTATATTTTTCGTGGTTATGCTAGGTTATCTTATGCTCACATTAAATGTAATATAACTTGGCATACGCAGGAATTAATCGTGGAATTAGTGCAAAAAACTGACACTTCTGAAACTTATTAAATGCATTTATCCATAATTAAATATTTTTATCCTAATGCTAAAATATATTGTTTTAAATTTTATAAACTTTGCTAATTTTATAAATTTTACTTAATTAGACTTAATAAATTAAGCTCTAATTAATTAACTTCAATAATATTACGAGTGTAATGCACAAATAAATATGTAATATATTTTTTAAATCAAATGAATGGTCGAGTTCTGATCGCCTGATAGATGTTTTTTACTAGCTGGGGAAACAATTTAGCGCGTAAGCTAATAGATTGCCATGAAACGACCGATAACAAAAAATTAATCGGTTCTCCAGTCACTGCAGTGGCTATATTATCCGTGAGAAATGTGTCGGAGATCTCGTTCCTCAGAAAGTACGAGTTTTAATGAACGGTGCCAGGATAAAAAATGTACTTGACATAAAAATAAATATTTTTCTTTTCCGCTATATTTTTTCCAATTTTGATATTCAGTATATAGTCACAGATGGAGGTTTCAGTTATGAAATTTTCATGGACATGACGAATAAAATGAGATTTATTAAATTCTATATGGTATCATTTCTTACAGTTTAATTCTGTGTCCTATACATAAATTAATTGCGTGTCGATGCATTTAATACTCCAAGAGCCGTTTTTGGAAAGAGGTCGACTAATATTGGTATGTTGGTATTTAATATGGCAATTATTATCCATCAGAAACATTTAAATCGTCACATAAGATTTTATTAAATACTTTTCATCGTCGAAAACTATTCGAAATTTATTGATTTTATTCATGGAAAAAGACACGTATTTGGCGGTGCAGTGGTATAGTTTGAATTTATAATTATCTGTGTATTTACTGATAAATTTTGCTTGTTCTGGATGGAGTATTTGATTTGATTCATAACCCAAAATTTTGATTTTCTATTCAGTTAAACATCCTATATCCTCTGCATCGAGGAGATGTATGAAGAAATTAATGGCATTTACGAAGAAGATGGAAGAGGAAAGGTAAACTGCATAATAATGGGATATTGTAACAGCATAGTTGGAGAAGGACAAGAAGAAAATGTTGTCGGTCATTACGGACTTGGGAAAAGAAACCGAGAAGGAGAAAAACTGGTAGAATTCTACATCAATAATGACCTTGTAGTGACTAATACAAGGTTCAAAACCATAAACGAAGACTGTATACATGGAAAAGCCCAGGAGGTAGAATAAGATTACAAATAGATTACACCCAAGTAAAACAAAGATTCAGGGACAGCATAAAAATCCTAAGACATTACCAGGAGCAGATATAGATACAGAGCACAACCTTCTACTAATAATCAACGTAACTATGAAGCTAAAACAAATAAGGAAAACGAGAAGAGAAAGACAGACTTGGGTCCCTGACAAACTGAAAGAAAGGCAGTATGTATTCAGCACGAAATTGGAAGATTATCTTAGAAGTATGGAAAACAAACCGAATACCGTGGATATAGAATGGGAGGAAATTAAAGCCAGTATCAAAGATACTCTGAAATAGGAGAATGGAATAAGAGATGAAAATCAGAAAACCATGTATCACTAAGGAAATGCTCGAGAAAAAGGATGATAGGGGAAAGTGGAAAATGTTAACTGCGAAGAAGGTAGAAATTACTATAGACGGATAAACAACGAGTTTCCAAACTAGAAAAAAAGGATAAAGGAAACATGTGCGAAAATACAACAGAGAGAGAAATTAGGGTGGTACAATATGATGTACGCTAGGGCAATGAAATTAGAAGATAAAATGCCTAATGGAACCCGTAGTAAAAGAATTATGAATACAGACGGGAAGATTGTCTCAGAAACAAAGGATATAGCACCGGTATGAGAAGAATACATTAAGGAAATATACAAAAAGTAGGCAAGATCAGCGCAAGTGGAACTGGAAGAAGAGGACGACGTTGAAAAAGTCCACTTGGGACCAAGTATTATTGAAAGCGAAATAAAAAAGCGATACAGGAGCTGAAGAAAGGAAATGCAACAGACAGCGATGAGATATCGGCAAAGATACTTAATGACTAAAAGTAATTACGAAATTAATTAATAGGATTTACGAATCGGGAGATTGGCCTCAGGATTTCCTGGATGTAACAATGATTGCTCTAAAGAAGTAGCCAAAGGCAGCGCAGTGTAAAGACTACAGAACGATAAGCCTTCTATCACACACTTCGAAGATCATCACGAGGATTTTTAATAAAAGGCTAGAGAGGAAGGTCGAAGAAATGCTATGAGAAGATCATTTCGCCTTCAGAAAAGCTAGAGGAGCCAGAGATGCTGTCGGTGTAGTGAGAATCATATCAGAAAAGAGTACAGCCAAGATTGCTGCGTATGTTTCATCGAGTGGCAGAAGGCATTCGATAGTGTAAATTGGGCAATGCTGATGAGGATATTAAAGAGTATAGGTGTAGATTGGAAAGGCAGAAGACTGATCAGGAATCTATACGTGAATCAAGTTGTGATGGTCAGATTGGAGAATGCTGACACGATCGGTAGAGGAATACGACAGGGCTCTTTCCTATTGCCGATCTTATTCAATATATGTGGAGAAAGATTAAGGCAAGAAACGTTAGAATGCACAGGAGATTTTAAGATTGGAGGAAGGATTATAAAAACAGTAATATAGGCGGATGATCAAGTAGTTCTAGCAAGAGAGGAAAAGGAACTCCAGAAAATTATAATTAGACTGACTGGCAATATCTGTCAGAAAATACGGAATGAAAATAAATACAGAAAAATTCAAGGTCATGCGAACATCGGGTTAAGAAGAAAACTTGAACCCAAGTATTGGTGGGAAGCCATTAGAACAACAAAAACAATTTGGAAGCATCATAACGAGAGAAGCAAAATGTACCGATGCAATAAAGGCTGGAATAGCGAAAGCAAAAGCCGCTTTCAGAAGAAAAAAACCTACTAACGGGAAATATAAAGGAGGATAGCCACAAGAAGTTGATAAAATGCTATCTGTGCTATGTATAGCTTTGTATGGGGCAGAAACATGTATGCTTTATAAAATACCTATTAGGCTTCAAAATGTGGACTCGGAGAAGAATGCTGAAGATAAAATGGACAGATAGGGTGAAAAATTAGGAAGTACTAAGTAGAATTGGAGAGAAACGAATGATTATACGTACTATAAGAAAGAGGAAGGGGAACTGGAGTGGACATTGTCTTAGGAAAGATAATATGAAAGACGCGTTAGAAGGAAAATTGGAAGGAAAAAGAAAAAGAGGAAGGAAAAGGTTTCAGCTGATAGACGACTTGAAAGAAAGCTTTAAAGACGTAAAAATAGGAGTATGCGGAGAATCGGGTTTAACCAAGAATAATCACGGACCTGTCTACGGACAGACTACATAGGATGATGATTCTCTGCATTTTACAATACGACCATTTAATATTGCATTTTTTTATTGAATATTTATTTACGGCATTGACAGTAGTCTAAATAATGTTGCGACTCTATGTTACTCGGGGAAAACCAATTTCAGAGCTCCGATATTTGTTAGCAGCATTTATCGGAAGAAGTTACTTTTGTCCGCATTTGAAACTGTCACTCCAACGGATTAAGTAGTCAAAAAAGACCTCGAAGAAATTTGAGAATTTCTCTTGAAACGGATTAAAAAATCAAAGAAAACGTCTCCTAAACTCCAAAATGTCGCTCAAAATTGATTAACTCTTTAAAAAAAGACGTGTTTGGCACAATTTTTTTCCCACAAAGGTACTTCGATGAATCTGATCTATCTGGCGCGTCATTCATCTTGCTGTCTAACATACTAAACGGTTCTTATCAGTGATACGTTGTCGATCCATTTTCCTCCAATAAAAATGATGCTGTATTAGTCAACATTGAAAACAGATTGCCAGATGAACTAATTATCTTTCGGCCTATCTTTCCAGCCTTCCTGAGACCTGTCTTAGGATACATGCAAACGTATAATTTTTCCGATTATACTTACCGATTTCTCCTTCGAGCCATGAGTCTGTGAAATTTACCTTCGTTCAAAGTAAATGGCGGTACATTCACCGCGGAATATTTTGGCGGTTAGATAAAAAAATGAAGTCCGTAATTTTGTCGGAAAGCAAAAAAGAAGTGATATTTCTGCTATTTTTTTGGATTCTTTTATATGACCAGTGCTGTACTGGAAAATTTGAAGTACCCTCCACCAAAACAAACTTAAGTCTCGAAAAAAAGTGAAAATCCTCACAAAAAAATTTGGGCCTCCTTTGGCTATGGACCTCTTCGCCGCGCGGGGGTTGTTGGGGTGTATTTGACGCAAACAATTTAAAATTAGATAAAATTTTAGGTTTTGTAAACTATATACTAATTTTAGTCGACTTCGGCGGTAATTTATCGATGCAAATCGGCTTTATTAAACCGTTTTATTGCTGCAGGAGTTATCGCGATAATCAGTAATATCCCAGCGGTAAGGGGAGATCGATAGTTTGTTTTCGAGTTCACCGTGTCTTTCAAGTTTTAAAAAACCGTCTAATAGAAAACTTAATGAATGGGATAAAAGAAAATCCGCCAAGCGATGTGAATGATACGTAGCGCGCCATGGAACTGCTCGACCATGGCAAAGCAGCATAAATCGTAATGAGGATATAAAAAACGGAGAGTAGTTTCCTCAATGGATCCGTTCATTAACATATTATTCATAGATAGATGAAGTAAATTTTAACAAGAAGACTCCATTCGCTTTAAAAATTTATTGGTAATTAGGATCGCCACCCTGTATAGGAGAGGCCTCAAACAAGAGGTTCGCCAGTTCATATAGTGAGGCCCTCTCATTACTTTGATTCTGTCTGTAAGTCGGTGTACGAGAAAATAACTGAGTAACGAAGAGTTACAAAACAATATAGAAAAGATATAATATACAGGAATTCTATGAAGCATTCTTTTTCATTAAAATGTATACCATTTTCATTTATGTTCTTTTAAGTCTCGACAAAATGCTCAGGCACATAATTATGGTATGTGGACGACCAAGTTATTTTTATGGCCTCCATACAACCATTTTGAGACACTCGCTATCTAGTGTGTTCATTTCCGAAATATTTTATTCGAGGATAATTCCCGAAATTGAGCTGTGCAGTTGCCATTTGGATTGATTTTTTATTATTTAGATAAATTTAAACATGAAGAACACGGAAGAGCGATATTTTCTTTGTGAATACCGAAAATAAAAATTTAGAGCGCAGTGCCGGAAAAAGTATCTCGTGTGATCGAAACCAAACCAAAAGTAACAATACGAAAAAATATTTTTTATAATAACTTTGGCTAATTCCACATCTTATAGGCAGTTTTTCTTTATTACATCACCATGTATGTATTATTCTGCTAAACGCCAACTACCAAATTAAGTGTGCGTGACTTTATGATTATCCTAGTATGTAATATATTTTCCATTTCGTTTCTCTAAATATGCTCCTGTGACCTTGCTGACAAAGTACGATTTTGCTGTCATCGCTGATTTAACTTATAATTTTGACTCGCCCTCACCTTGAATCTTAGCTCAACAGTAGTATGTATTCCATATTGGTTTTTGAAACTTAATTCTTTTGCATAACTTCAAGAAATCGTTTCGTCTAATTCAATTAAAAAATCACGTTATTATCTTATTTTAAGTATACATTGCTATATTAAGTCTAAACAATTATTAGTATTTCAAGATTGTTACCTATACCTAAGTATTCTGCTGTCTTTCCTCTTTGCTATAATTTCACTTTTTTCACTTTTAACACATTATCTTTATAGTTCTGTGAAGGAAAAACATCAGAAGTGTCAAAAACCCTCAATTCTTAAATAATAACATAATATAAATACAATTAACACATACAATTTGTATAAACACAAACACAACAACAAGTATTTACACTGTCTACATGACTGATATTTTGGTATTGTCTTTTGTATTCTGACTTCTTTCTTTTCGGTAGGGTTGCCAACCGTCCCGCATTGTGCGGGATTTTCCCCATTTTCAGTATTTGTCCTATATCCCGTACGAACTCTATACGGACGCTGTTTTCCCGTATTTTAAATGTTCCTGTTCTTTTGTAACTAGCGCGTTATATTACAAAAACATTTCTTAGAATCCATCCTATATTAATGCGGCTGAAACAGTCACAATTCCAATCACTGAACAAATCTATAGTGGAGTCAGTTTTACAGAGCTTGGTGAACGTGAACATGTGATGCAGTCAGTTTTACCATTATACACTTCAAAACAAACAGTTTCGGGGAGATGGGTAGGCTTCAGAGAAATATATATTTTTTTTATTAACGATCGTTTTAAAAATATTTTTTAAATTTTCGTTAAAATTTTATTGTTGTTGAGATACACATAGTCCACAGAAAAATATAATTTTAAAAATTAACAATTACTTATAGTTCTTTTTAAAATCTTCGTTCAAATGTTAAGTATCAATAATTCTTCAATTAAAATTATCACTTATTTTTTATCTTTCTTTCCTCCTTCCAAAATGTTGTGTTCCGTATTTTGGAATCAAAGTCTGATTACGTAACATCCATTTTACAATATATATACATATATAAAACTTTCTCATGTGTTCATTTCTGTTATTTAATTCTGAAGGTGAAAAATATAGGTTTTTTATTGTTCTCTCGTCTAGACATTTTTCGGTTCTTTTACGCTTCCCGTATCTGGCCTGTATTTCAATGCAAGATTTCTTTACGTGTCTCATATTCTCAAAATTGAAATCTGGCAACCCTACTTGTCGGCTGTTTTCGTTCTTCTCCTTGTCCTCTGTCTTCTCATGTCCTTGGTTCCCTCTGTCGTTTCGTTCTCTGCTCCCTCTTACCTCTTCTCCGCTGATCTGCTCTGCTCCGGTGCGTTCTCCGTCTTGTCTCTTTCTGGTGTTCGTTGTAGTGATGCTATCTCCTTCTTTCTTCTCCGGGCAGAATCGGCTCACCTTGGTTTGGATGTCTGGATGTCGTCGTCTTCTTCTTCCTTCTACATGTTGAGTTCATTTGCGGTATCGTTGTAGGCAGAGCCGTCTCTAAGACCCGCGGAGCCCCGGGCGAGAGAGTTGCCGCGGGGCCCCCTATTTATACAAATCAAAACTTTCATTTAATTACAATTTTATTATTGTTTTCAAGCTTATGTTAGTTTTCCCCTAAAATACAGTAAGTGAAATATATATTTAAAACCATTAATTGTTAAGGTTTGCACAGATTAAAAGAACAATAATCAGTACATTACAATAATGAAAAAATAACTTTGTATTGACGATGCTGCGATCGTAGTGAAACCGGTCGTGTTTAAATTAAAATTTGTGGAAACTAAAAAGTTATTTTTTCATTATGAGTAAATTCCACCGAGTTGAGCCTGACCTCATTACTTATATTAGTACATTACAATTTTAAATGTTTATGTTTCTAGCTTTAATATGCGCAAATCTGTCGATAATTATTGATTTTTCAATCTTATCAACTTCCTCAAGTTCAATTGACAAAATAGATAATCCTTTCAGTCTCTCCTGTGAAATTGTTGACCGTAAGTAATTTTTTATTAATTTTAATTTTGAAAACGATCTTTCAGCAGATGCGACTGTCACTGGAATTGTAAGAGTTATCCTACAAAGTATTTCTGTGTTTGGGTATACTTCCATCAATCTAATTTTATGTAATAACTTCAAAATGTCAAGGACGCCATGATCATCTGGTAAGATCCAAGGCAATAGAAAATCATTACTGTACTTCCTAAATCAGTACACCTAGCAACCCTACTTACCAATCACTGCCCATGGTTACTGCAGAAATCGGTTATTCCTTGAAAGTAGCCGGAGATAAAAAAATTAATCGGTAACAGTTCCCTTCGTCTGTACAGAAACAATGATAATAAATGTCAAATCTGATCATCAAACAGAGAACAGTAATAAATAATAAAGAATTTGTGATTGAGCTTACGAATTTTCACACTAATTATCCAGGGTTCAGTTCACAAAATACACAAACTCTCTCAGACTAAGTATATAATGATGTGTCACCAACAAAATCCATTTGATGGTCAACTTTCATCTCTTTACGCTTCACGTACACGGATATCCAATGAGAATTCACTTGGCGATAGACGTGCCATCTGAAGATAAACATGTGTACTTGAATTTGGAGATTTGGCGGAAAGTGTTGTTTTGGCAATTTTGGTGAAGGTTCCGACTTTAAAAGGTAAGTATATCTAGGAAATGGAAATTATATATTACATATTTATTTTTTTATATTTAGTAATTGGAAATTAATGAGAAAAGCATACGAGTATATATGAACACTATACGAGTAAACGAGCACCTATCTCCTCTTCTCGGGACAATTTCTCGAATACGATTTCTAATATAGCTCCTCATAGACGCGGGGCCCTGGGCGACTGCCCACCCAGCCTCCCTCCCCCCCCCCCCCTTTCATACGGCTCTGGTTATAGGTCTATTGGTTTCCTGCTCATTTCGTTTTAATATACTGTCTTACGCGAGACTTCACGTCAATCTTGGTTACTTGCAATTCATATTGTGAACCTTAAGTCGGGTTATTCGTGCCTTGTTTTTCCAGTTAAATAATATTTATCTCTGGCGGTCTTCTCATTTATTCCATGCTCGTATTTGGGACGCTGATGTCGTATTTTTATTTGTTTATGCGTATCGGAAGAATGAGGCTATACTATTGCAGGGGCCGGCAACGTTTTTCTGTTGGCTGTCACTCTTTATCAATAACCACAATCTGTGACCCTTTGCGCGTGCCACCCTTAAATTCATTTAGTCCCTAACGCTTACAAAAAGTGATTGTATAGCATACTGAATATAATGTGGTATCATTACAGCACGAAAAACGATTGCAAATGAAAGTGAAATTTCGAAACGAATAATACAAGAAACTATGTAAAGATTCCATATATTACTCATTAACATGAAAGTAAAATTCATTTTAAATACATATATATTTAATACTTCATGTAAAGTCTCTTCGCGTTTCACCTTTTGGCACGCGTACCATAGGTTGCTGATCACTGTACTATATGATAGCAGAGTTCTGCGTATCCCGCAGAATATATGATTAAGAGAAACTTTGTACGTTGACAGCGGTGAGTCGGTCAAGAGAAAAGGGTAACCTAGATTTAATTCTTGACTATAATATTGAGGATCTAGGAAATACACTGGTCGACTTGCACGAGGCTACTAGATTCGTTTACATCTCGTTTTACTCATACAATTTGAAACTGTTTGCGTATATCCATACAATATTTTATGGCTATAAAACTCGGAAAGGAAGCCTTCCTTTTTATCTTCCTACAGATTAAAAACAGTTTGCTTGCGTTCCTAACAGCATATGAGAAGTAAAAATTGCGTGTGTATTTCGACTGGACACGGCGTAAAAAATTCAGACCTTCACAAGAGAATTATCGAGCTCATCGTATGGTTGAAAGAATTCAAAGACAAGCATTTTTAAATCAAAAGATTGAAAAATTACTTATCTCAGGTATCGCCAATAGCCACAACGAGGTTTTTCAACGTTTTCATATTTAAGTGCTTATTCTTGAATCCAGGTCTTAAAATCGCTATGAGCCACGAAGTAACAATTATGGCGCAATTTATCCGGTTAGCCTTATTTTGTCGTTTAATTAATTTCAATGTGCATTGTTCGAAAAATTGGCGAATTTACTTCCTGGAAACGCTCTTGTACAAGAATATGCAATCATATTGTTTAGAAAAGGACAAAAACTCTATATTTCTCACATTTGCTAATAATGCGTAGGTAGCAGTTATCCAAAAAATCATAGGTTTTAATTTTACATCCCTTATGAATGAAAGGTTTAAGGATGAATTATTCATATTCGTGAAGAGTTTTTGACAAATAAGGATAAATAAAAAAATTATTTTCCAACATTATATGACTGCTTTTAAATGCGGAATAACTTGAGAATTCGAAGGGCGGAATGATTATTTGTGTGAGAAATTATAAGTATTCGTAACATCTCGCTAAAAAAAACCCTTTGTGGTCGAATTCGAGCGTATAATTGTACAAACAGATTCAACCTTCTTTTTTCTTCTCCTTCCCGAAGATAATGGAAAGGACTTAGCGGACGATTACCGCCATTGTGCTTGGTAACGTCAAAGAAGGATTCACCAAGGTTCTTCATTTTTAAAAAAGGTTCGGGAGACAAGGCGCGTCATTGTAACCGCGTTGGAGAGGAATGAGAAGCTTCGGAGGAAAGATAGAAGAGAATGGGAAGCGGTTGGAGGAGAGGGAGGAAATTGAGAGTAGAATTAGTTCGCTCATCGGCCGATACGCGGTGCTCGCGTTGTCTGTGAAACACCGAGAATTCGGCATGAGATAGCGCGGGGTTTCAATTGTTTTCATAATCGAATGTGATGTGTAACAAATTATCGGCGAAGCAAAACGTTTCTTGTCCGCCAGAAAGGACGTTCTGACCGTTACTTCTTTTAAGCCGGAAATTTTACGCGTTCTTTATCAGCGAAGCGATAGTGGCGGAATGCATTATGGGCACGTCTCATCTGTCGGTCCGTCTGTCGACACTTTTCATCTCTTGAACCGCTTGACGAGTTTTGATTAAATAAAGTATCGCCAATTTATGATTTTGAGCTGCATCCGTCAATTAGAACTTCCACGTTATATAATCACTTATAAACTTACACTCGTATCCCATTCAATGGCCTCCGCCAAGTAACAGTTAAATGCTATATTATTTTCTCCCTAGCTCTCAAAAGATTTGTAAAGCATTGATTTAAAAATTTATTCGGATAGAGAACAACATTTACCACAAAAAAGTCCGCGAGACCACATAATTATGACTTTAAATCGGTCGCTACGACGATTGTATTGGCAAACAACGATTAAAAGAACCTGATTTTTCTCTCCCAAGTTCTTATAATAATTATAAAACGCGCCTTTGAAATCACTATGTATTCCATCTATGGACAATACATACATTTCCTTCTTGTTACGGAGAATAAGTTACCCGACGTCAACTGATTTGAAAACGATAAATGATATTTCAGAGACGCGATGTAATTTTTTTCTCTATTCTTCCATGCGCATTTTGTCTGCATCACAGATGTCTGTCTTCTTCTGCCTTCTGGTCGAGATGTTCCACGATCCCAATAAAGTACACCAAAATCCCGTTTTTACGGAGTGGCTTGGGACCGAGATTATTCCGTATAAAAGGAGTTTCCGCAAAACCGGTATTGGGCAATGTTCCCATAGAATTGTAGCGCAATACATATAAGTACGAATAAACTTGGAAAGTGACGATTATTTAATTACGATGTTAGATTTAAAAAACATTACATAAAACAATATAACATTATTGCATAAATATTTACATGTTAAAACACCAGCTTTTCGTAGGGGCCAATTTCGAAACTATAGGTAGCCAAATTCAAATTCTACCACCTATATTTTTCATTCCGTAAAACTGGAATTTCCGGTAAAACGGTACTACACAAAAGCGCGATTTTGGTGTACCGTGCCGATGCACAGTATGATGATCCATTTAGCCATAAGACGTTTTAGTATGCTATGTGAACATTTCAACTTCAACATGGAGGTCATCGATGGAAAATCACTATTGGTGGATCCAAGGTCAGGGTTGGGGGAGGGGACTTTCTCCTCTCTTTGGATGTCTCCATCGCTCTCCATTGGATGCATTCTTAAACCCAGTTCACGCATCCGCGTCTCTTTGGGCATGGTCGGTCAGATGTCGAGAGTGAGGTGCTTCTTACAAATCGGAATATCTAAATATCCTTACAAATGAGTGTGAACAAATATTGAAATCGCTTACACCAGGGGTGCCCAACCTGCGGACCGTGGGCCGTATTCGGCCCTCTTAGCAATTTCATGCGGCCCACCACAAGTGTTTCGTAGTTTTAAAAACTTTTTCATTTTTATTTTGATTTACCCATCAAATGTTATTTTATGTCTAGCAAAACCTGTTAAAATGTATAGCATTAATTTGAGATCCCATAATAAATATTTCTCAATTCATATAAGTTTCATATCTTTTTTTCAAGGTATTTCTAAGATTGAATTCCATCATGATTCTTAATATTGCTATGTTAACCCTAAAACCTACTTCTAACTTAATTTTCACTCATAAGGTGCCAAAGTTGGCCAAATAATTGACAGTTTTCAATGCGGCCCACCGAAGGCTTCACTGCCACCAATGCGGTCCACCAAATAGAAAAGGTTGTCCATCACCGGTTTACACGTAGGTGAAATTTCTCATTTATTCAAGGTTTGCAGGGAAAATTAGTAGGATGTACAGATTTGTCCTCCTTTTATACTAATCTCTGCGACCTTAGAGCGAATCGCGTTACATCAGATTTCCAAAGAATTATTCGTGTGATATCACTCTTCGTGCTTTATCTCTCAGAAAAAACATTTTCAGTTACTTCAAGCACACTTGTAGGAGAAGTTGTGTGAGAATTGCATTTCAGAATACAGCCAGCAAAGCGCAATGAGGAAGAGAGCAAACTTCACCAGTTCTTTCATTGTTTCACCAATTGGATAACTAACTGTAATTGTAATTATCGTGTTAGGGGCAACACAGTTGTCTCGCCTAAGCAAATGGAAAAGAAATCGCATTTTATTTGATTCTAAATGTCACCAGCTACATGGGGGCTGTTTCAAACGTTCGATAATCTTGCTTTGGTCTCTGAAATCTTCGAATAAACAATCAGCAAATGCTATCATTTTCTCTTTTGTATAGATACCATCAGGCAGCGGTTTCTACGCTTGGCATTCAGCGATTTAATAGCTTGTGGCAGCTGTAATGTTTTCAATTATTGAAAATTTAAACAATGAGGTACACCGACTGCTACGTGATTTTAGCCCACGGGTAAATATTCGTGAACTTCCATCTCTACTTTGTTCAACATTTTTTTATGATCTCTTTCAAAGTTTCGTTTAATAGTAAAACTTCTACAAACATACTGTAATCTCACGATTTACGAAAACCATCCGTTCCTGAAAAATAATTTGTAAATCGGGAGCGATTTTTCCGTACATGCATTGTTAAAATAAAGGGATGCAAGCAAAAAACAAATATTTGGTCTCGTGCATGTATGAAAATTGGGACAACAACAAGATTTTAAAATTCTTTCAACAATTAGATTTATTTATCAACTTGCCTATTTGGTGGATTTGGGATTATTTTTCCACAAGTTGCTGAGGATGTTGGTGCTGTTTTGGAGCCCTATATATATAGTTAATAATGCAGAAAAACTTTTTTAGCGAGTAAAAAACACTTAGCCATTGCAGTATGGCACAATGAGGTGGCATTGAAGAGATTGAGAGGAGACGTCCTGACGCCGTTCTCCGATATGAAATCCTATTTTTTTATAGTTAGAGGCGTTCGTCGTAAGAGCTTCATATGTTAAACCGAAGTAATCTTGATTTTTTGAGTTTCCTAGAGTCTAACCTACGGCCCGCAAAGAGTTTTTGTGCGGCCCGCGAAGCTAAGATGAAAAATCAATCTGAATACTTGAACACGCAAGTTCATACAGTTTTATAAAAATTTTGGTAATAAAACTTTTAACATTGAAACGTTAAAACCTTATTTAGGCTTGATTTTTAGTTATATGGTATCTCAGAATATATAAGTAACTTCCGATTAAAACTTTAATCCGGCCCACCGAAGAATTGACGACTTCAAATGCGGCTTGCCGAAGGATTCGCAACTACCGATGCGGGCTGCCATCTAAAAAAGCCTCTGCCCCACTGCTCTAAAGGATGCGGGGCTGATTTATTTATGTATTTAAATTTCTCAGCAAAAAATTGTAGATTTTAGAATAGATGAGAAATCATGAGATCGCTGATAATAATGCATTCTACGGTTATTAGTTATGTTAGGAAAAATAGAAATAGTTTTTTAAAAAGGCTTCAAATATGATTTTAAGCGATTTTTCAAATCCCCGTTTTTTTGCCATCTCTCCTCCTAGGATAGGTAAGATGACGCACTATGGGTAGGAGAGATGGCTTATGGAAATATACGTGTTGGTAAAACGAAAAGCAAAATCTACTTAAGGTAACACATTTTTTTATTTCATATTTATTACAAAAGTATCGACATTGGCGTAATAATAAGTTCAAGATGTGTAAAAATGAGAGGTAACTTTTAAAAAATTGACCCCCTTGAATGTTACCAACGAGGACCGACACAGCTCCCCCCAAGTGCAGAAAATACACAAAATTGAACAATAATTCAAAGTAATAAGACAGCAAGAATGTAAAAGACCTTCAAAAGTAGTATGTATTCTCTGAAAAACAAAATAATGAGAATGAAATATAGTGAATATTGGATACAAAAATCGAGAGGTTCAAAGAGAAAACGTGACCAACTTAAGCAATAAAATGAACTTATTTTACTTATTTTTTCTTTTCTCTTTTCATTTCTACCACACATATAGAGTAGATAGAACAGGTATTGTGTAACCATCTGCCACACACTTTACACTGGATCCAGTCGGATGTAGACTGTGTGTTAGAGTAAAGTTCATGGCACTAAACACATTCATCTACGTTGTAGTCTTCAGATTGATCATCAGACAGGAGTATTTGTTCTCCATCATCTTCTGACGATGACGACTCAAAATACAAACGGCCGCTTGACCTCTTTCCCCGCTTAACAGTTTTCTTAGGTGATTCATTTTGTTTGTTTTAATTTATTATCTTGTTTTACCTTTTCAGCGTTTTTTTCTGTTGTTTTATGCATTCTTGTAACTCCGACAACAATTTTTCTTTCTTCTTGCATTTGCCACCATTCTTCTGTGCTTGGGTACTATTTTTCTCCTTCTTTTCTGTAATGAACGCCGAATCGGTAATGTTAACAGCAGATTGCTTCTGCAAGAAGATGCTTTTTATTTGATTATTATGCTATCAATAGTTCACGAGATACTTACATCTATTCAGAAATAGGCAAAAAATACCGCGATTTAAATACGGCAGCCAGATCCTATAGGCGGAATTAAAATCCGGCGGATAAAGGTTAAGTACCTATCTGAGAAAGTAAAACTGAGTCTTCTATCCTCCCTCCGCGAGCGGCCGCCTCTCCTAAAATGTTAGGATTGATGACGCACCCTTATCCTCCGGACAAAACGAAGCGGAACAGTATGCAAGTAATAATACCACTTGCCCACTTACCCAACTTCCTCTACAGAAAACAAGTTTTTCATTATTGCCGCGATAAACATGCGAAATGAAAATAATAGAAATGATATATGAAAATTCAGGCACTTACCAACAACAGCTGTGGATGAAATTCGTTTGTAAATCATACAAAAAACTGCACAATAAAGAATGAATTTGTCAACGTGTACTTTCTCCTTCACTGTTCACAGTGCACTGACCGCCGTTGCTGCCCCCTATCTCTGACTATGTAAACTAGTGATGCGTCATCTCTCGACCCCTGTCATCTCTCCCCGCTTTACCCTACATCCATTTCAAGAAAGCCTTCGACAAGGTATCTCACAGCAAATTAATATATGAGTTGAGTTAAGAATTTTCTCTTGAAAATAGAATAGAAAGTAGTTGTCGACGGAATCAACACTGATCCTGTCAGAGTCACAGACGGTGCTTCACAAGGTAGTGTCCTAGGTCCGTTGTTATTCTTTATTTATGTCAACGATGTTTGCTCGCTCGCACGCGGCAAAATTAAACTTCGCGGAAGATAAGGTCATAAATAGGGAAATAAATGCTCAGAACGATCAGATATCGCTGCAGAAAGATCTTGAAGCGGTCTCCGGATTGTGTAAGAAATAGCAGTTGGAAGTGAACCTCAGAAAGTGTATTTCTGGAAAGGCACTAATTAATCGATAGATAATCCGTATAAAATCGATGGAATGAAAATTCCTATTCTCAGCTCCGTAAAGTATCTAGCCGCAACCCTCTCTCGCGGTCTGTCGTGTGACATCAATATTTGTCGAAAGGTTGGTGCATCCAACAAGAAATTAGGTTCCATGGGAAGAGTTTTCCGAAATCGTACTGAGAAAGTTCGAGAAACATGTTACTAATTGTTGATTAGACCTCAGATCGAGTAGGTTTCCATTTAAATGGGATCCACATGAGAAAGGTCACGTACTCGAGTTGGAAAAAGTGCAGCGTAAGGTCGCAAGATTCGCGAAACAAATGAACGATCCTACGCACAGCGTTAGAAGACCGCCGACTGGACGCTAGATTGAAAGGGCGGAACGATAACGAGATTCTTATTTTTCTAGAATAATTAGAGAACATAATAGGATATTCAGGCCGGCAAGTGAGTTTTTTTAAGGAAATCTGGTGCCCCGCGTCATCTACCACCCCCCCCCCCCCTACTTGGTGAATTGCAAGGTATTGTGTAGATGTACGTTTTAAGATAAAGGTATTGGTTGAATATCAAGTTAAACATTTTCAATGTTAGCTCATCTCGAAAATATTGCAGTAGCAACAGCAATTTTATAGAAAATATACATGAATTACGTACTTTATTAATATATTTATTTATTGTACACTTTATCTACATAAATTTCGGAAATAAATGTTACATACTTATCCCTTTTACTTTCAAATGTTGGCGTAATGCGAGTTTACTGAAGTTGAGCAAAAGTTCGCAAGATCGAGTTTTGAGGTCAGAAATCAAATTTTTGGCACAAAAATTCTTATCGTAATTCGTTCGTAAATCGGGATATACCAGTACTTAGAGCAAATAGTTCACGCTGGCGTTTAATCGCACCAAATTTTAATGTCTACGACTCCTGAAAATCTGTTATTATTTCCATCTAATATCATATTTCTGCGTTTGGATAAAGCCACTATAAAGCTAACTAAATACTATGGTAACTATTTTTAAAACTATCTAGCCACAAAATTTTGATTTCAGTTCACCTTTCACAGCAACGACTTGTTTACTTACGCTTCAAGGTCGCTTCAGTTCTCTTCGTTCCGAACTATGACTAATGTAAAGCGCTTTTTGTTTTCCCGCTGCACCCACTCATTGACGAACGGTTAACTTAAAAAACGAACGTTTTCAAAAGTCGCAGTTGTCACTATGTAATCTATCACTCATCATATTTACAAGTTATTTTATTTGTTTTATTTCTAAATGTCAAACGCATACAACCACACGGTTCCAGCCAAAATCTCAGTTGGTGACAAACTTGGTACAGGTGCCAGTAGTTCTGTTCTATAAGATTTTGTATATTTTTAACTGCAACGGTTTAGCAAATCGAAATATCAAATATAAAAAAATTGAAACCATTGAATACTTGCTGCTCCGCCTACCAAACTCTTGAAAAACCTCTTTGTTAAAGGTGCGTTGACTCGGTGCGAGTGTACTTGGCCTAGTCAAGTAGGTGCGAGTGGACTCCTACGCGAGTGCTCTTGACAGTGCTCGGTTGGGTTTGTACGAGTAAAGATGGCAGATCCTGTACGTGCTGGTGTGGATGTTGTAGCTGAAATACTTATTCAGGAGCTGGAAAACTTGCGTCAGAAGAAGAAAATTATTATTATTATTTTTATAGTCCTCACGTCGAAAGTTCCACAAGCATTCAGCTCCCTCGTACAATTCAACGAACGTCACCGCATCACACTCATTCCACTTCTTAGTTGACGCCATTTTATTAACTACTTGCACAGATAAAAATAAATGTTGGAAGGCAACCGCCAACTTACTAGCACGATCCGAGTTGACAAGCACGCTACTCGCTCTTGTCCGTTTACACAGTACGAGTAACATGCGAATGGCTGCGCGCGCAACCACTCGCACCGTGTCGACGCACCTTTAACCCAAGTGGGCGGGGACCCACGGTGCGTAAATTGATGATTTATGCAATTTCTTTGGCACATGCAAGGATCTTGCTAATTCAACTTATGTTTCTCTAAATTATTTGATGGATCTCCTTTCGCATTCGAATTTTCGTACCTACAATAATATTTCGCGAATATTTACGCGAAGGTACATGTATGTTTGAAGCAAGTGAAAATATGTTTCAGAGACTGATTTTGAAGAGTGAGTTCTCAAGAAAAATTCTCAGAAAATCCAATATAACGTGTGAAGTGCATATTAAACGTGACCCGCGCAAAAGTCGTAGAGATCTATTCATGGAAAGGAGGAAGCACGTGTTATAAAGTGCGTAGGGAAGAAAAATTCCTTTAATGTTCCTCGTAAAAGTTTCCATATAATGAGGGCGTGCAAATACTAAAGCTATAATTAGGTGGCTTCGCACGTCATCTGTAGGTATTAATATTTTATGAGAATGGGTAAAAAATTATATATCCAGCAAATTTTCCCTGCAAACATTGAATAACTGGGAAAATTCACTAAATACCACGCCTTCCGTGTAAACGACTTCAGTATTTGCCCATGTTCATTTGTGAGAAAATTTGCCATTCCAATTTGTAAAAACCACCTCACTCTTGACATATGACCCGATCGTGTACAGACAGAGGCGATGATAGGCAAATATCCTCTGTGCTAAGTGGGTTTGACATTTTTTGCCGTCAAAGCATAAATATATTCGGGAAACTATCTTTTCCGTTACATGAAGTGTAGGCAATATAACAATTTCCGTTAGTTAATAATGATTTTGGTTAATTTACCGTTTAGTCATTAATTTTAGCAACGCGAAAGACTAGTTACCTTACACCTTATCACCAGGCGTGTGATACATACAGTAAAACCTCCAGAAGCGACCACCTCCCTCAGACGACCATCTCTCTCAGACGACCACCTCTCTCAGACGACCACCTCCCTCAGACGACCGCCTCCCTCAGACGACCACCTCCTTAGGTGACCATAATTTCGGAGATCGGTTTCATAGGATATATTCCGTTTCTAGGTAAAATATCTCCTCTACGACGACCATCCTCTGCCCCATCACCTTATGATGTGACCAAAAGCACGAGAAACGATTTCAGAAGATACGTATCTTTTCTAATAAAATTATCTTTTTGTATACGACCATTCTCTAACCCAATCCGGACGATAAAAAACCTTAATTTGGGAACCATTGTTTTTCTCCAAGTTTTTCCTATTATTTTTCAGTTACTACTAGCCCTTCAAAATGTACGGACGCAATGGCATAAAATAGTAGCAAAATGATCATTTTGAATTTAGCAGCGCGAATGAAAGTTATAGAAGATTCTGAAAAAAGATTTGTCTCCAAGAAGACTGGCGGAAAATACAACTGTGAAAAAATATAAATTCAAAAGATAATAAAAGACAAAGACATTTTAAAACAAAAGTGGTTCAGTAACGCAAACAAAAGTGTTCAACGTGAATCTCATCAAACTTATAAGGAAATCAACGAGTTAACTCGTTCTTGGTTCAACGGTATTTGTGCAATAATTACCTATTATTGATCTTATATTACAGGATAAAGCGCTGTGATTTGCAAAAACTTTAAATATCGAAAATTTTATTGTCAGCAATGGGTGGCCTGAAAAATTTGCATTCGCAACAACATCGGTTTGCAATCTATTAGTGTCGAAAGTGCAACAGTGAATTATACTGATGTGGTGGAGTGGATTTCTCGTTTAACATATTTAATTTAAAGGTATGATTCAAGATGTATTTATCACGTCAATGAAACGTCTTTTTTATTGTGCTTTACCGAATAAATCATTAGTTGGGAAAGGTTTTAAGAAATTTAAACAAAGAGAATGTAACAAAGGTGAAATACTCCTGCAGTTGGCTCCCAGTCACTGTTGAAACAGGTTTTACCCCTGACGATGCCCACCTTGTGGGCGAAATGCATTGGGTTTTGTAGCCCTCTAGTTGTTTTGGCTAAAGGAGTATTTCACCTTTGTTAGTCTTGGCCAAAGTTATTGAGCTACTATCAATTAAAGAGAATGTAGACAAATGTGGGCAAAGAAAAACCTCGAATAATATATACAGCTATGAGACCACGATATTTTAAAAACATGAGCATGGCAATAATGGATGTCGATTGGTATTCCAATAAAAAAGCGTAAATTATAATTAAGATTTTCATTGAGTGACTTGAAAATTTCAATGAAAAGAAGAAAAAAGAAATTTATTATTTTTGCTTGCCAACACATCCAGTGTATTACAGCCGTTAGACCAAGGGATTAATCATACATTCAAATTTTTGTATAGATGATGTATTTTTAACTTCGTTAGTAGCAAAAATGGGCACGGCCCAACATTTTGAAATAGTGAAAAAATTGAATTGTATGTGATGGATCAGAAGTAAATACAGGCATACCTCCCATAATGAAGTAGATACGTTCCTGACATCCACTTCGTTGTCGAAGATTTCATTGCCAGAGGTAGATTTAGGTTGGAGTAAATGGGGATAGGTTTCAATACTTCTTTACACATGCTGTACAAGATGTATATGACTCAAAATAATAAAAACATTTAAGTATAACAAATTAAGAGATATAAAAAAAGCATTTAATATCTTCTACCTGGGAATATTTTTGGAGCCTATTTTACATTGTTATAATTACCATATTTTCCTCAACTTGGTAAAGGTGGGTTGTAGACCTTACTGGGAGTTAGTGCTGCCTGGATCCCGGATTGATGGATCTGGATCTTGGGGCTGCGGGGTTGATGACTTATTCTTAAGGAATGCATCAAGGGTTGACTGTCTTTAGTTCTTCTTCCTTTCTTGAAGCATCTCACGATAGCATGATAGATCTTGCAACACAACTCTTTAGAGAGCATTGCTACGATCCCAATTTGGATCATTTTCTGAGATACTCTCCAACGCATCGTTGATTTTTGCAAGATTCTCTAACAAAAACTTCGTCGCTATTACTTTTTCAGCTGGCATTTCGTCGGTAACCATGTCTTCATCGACATATGCATCCTGCTGCTGTGCTAGCTCTTGTAACTCCTTTTTGGTAAGTGCCTCTCCATGAGAGTCGAGAAATCCTGCACATCGTCGACATCTACTTCGCCGAATTCTATATCCTTGACAATTCGGGTTATATAATTTTTATTGATGACATCTCCGATTGATACTCAACGTAATCCTTGACATCACGCACTATTCATGCATTTGGGTGTCATCTCATCCCACGCTCCTTTGATGTAATTAATCGCCTTCGTTATATCGCAAGACTTCCAGAAATCCCTTACTGACTGTTGCTGTCCATCACATGCCTCGATCAACTGTCTAAATGTGCGCCTCGTATAGTATTCGTTAAAGTTCTCAATAACTCCCATTTCCATAGGCTGAATAATAGATGTGGTATTTGGGGAAAGGAAGACAATTTCGACAGTTATGGGTGTTTTTAGATCCTCAAGGTTCTTCGGGTGAACTGGAGCATTATCCAAAATCATCAATGCTCTTGGTTCAAGTCCATTTGCTTGACAATAACGTTAAAAAAAACGGAGAGAAATGGTTAATGAAGCAGTCACAAAAAATACTAGCTGTCATCAAAGCCCTTTTATTTGTCATCCAGATAACTGGTAAATACAATTCTGAATGCTCTTCCATCAACCTCGGAATCGCAGAATAGTAGGCGACAAGGGACTTTAATTTTAAATCGCCTGAAGCATTACCGCAGAGCAAGAGGGTTAGGCGATCCTTGGCAGACTTAAAGACAGACGCACTTTTCTCATCTTTTGAAATGAAGGTTCTCGGTGGCATTTTTTTTACAAAAAGGTCCCGTCTCGTCAACATTGAGCACTAAATTCGTATGATCGTACTGAGTGTAGCAGGAAATTCACATACTGCTTGGAGGTCAGGGCTTGCTGCCCACCTAAGATACGAACGCTGTGAATTTTGGTTCGTTTCTTAAATTTCTCGAATCACCCTCTGCTGGCCGCAAACGTCTCCGTCGATTCTCCTCCTTCTTCAGTCTTTAAATGTTCAAAAATACTTCGTGTTTTTTGTATAATGTGCGCATGGCTGAGTGGCATATCACGCCGAGTCATATCTTCTAACCAAACACACAACAATTTCTCCATCTTCTCCATTACGCTGCCCCTTATGCGTGTTAAATTCTTAGCAGTTGCACCACTTCGGGACTTAGCTGAAGCTTTTACGCTGCCTGCTTGATTTAGTATTGTTTTTTATGTAGATTGCGCTAAACCTGAAGAACGCACCACTTCACACTTCCTTTCACCTGCTTCAACCCGCCGTATCGCTTGCATATTCTCAACAAGTGAGATGTATTTTCGTTTCTCCTTAGGATCACTACTAATGTTGTTTGGCTGACATAAGGGTTGCTGTTGAATCCACCTAATTAATCCTTAAATGATGGCTTTATATTTAATGTTTACCTTTTGAGTAACTTACAAAAACACTTCGTCACTGCGCGACTGGCAAGTTATAACTAAAAGCGGATGATATTTTCCTTCGATATCATAGATTTCTATATATGCGATAAAAATGTATGCTGAACGAAGAGAGAATATAATCCCGGTACTTTTGCGATTGTTTACGGCGAATAGAGGATTTGGGCGCACCTGTTCATCCATGCGGCAACGTAGTCTGGTTGGGAATCAAATTATTGATAACACGTTTCGAAGAAAATGGCTGACTTCGTAGAAAAGGAGCTTCGTTAACGGCGGTATGCCTGTAATAGTGATCTTTTTATCGGTGCAGAATGAAATTTTGCATCTTAGAAAACAAATCAACTTAGGAATACAGTGTGTCCCAAAAATATGTATACACATTTTAATGCTGAAAAAATAATCCTTTAAAATTAAAAAACAGCAATATTTAGTGAGTGCGAAGCAATAAGCTTTTATTAAAATATCAATAATAACCCTGTGGAATTTACTCATCATGAAAAAAGAACTTAGTTACTTCCACAACTTTAATTTTAAACGACCGGTTTCACTACGATCAGGTGATAAAATATCCCAATCCATGGTAATAACGGTCTGAAGGACCTATCGTTAACCGTCCCCGTGAGTAGTGACCCACTTTTCCGGCGGCAGATACAATGTGTGCGTTAGGGTACTTAAGTGTATACTAAATACTAGAGGTGGGACGAATCCAAAATTTTCTCGAATCCGAATCCTAAAAGGTTCTCGAATCCCTCGAATCCTTCATATAGGAATAATAATAAGAAGAAAAAAGAAAAAACTTTTATTTAAAATTAACAGTTTTTAATTAAAGCAAAATTTGAAATCTGCGTTTAATGAAAAATAAATTTAAGAATCAAAGCAAGTGTAGAGGGGGAGGATTATTTCAAGAGTTAACATAGATAAACACTAAACATGGAACACTAAATTCTCTCCAGAAAATTAAGAAAAATCAAAAACATGCTTATTTTAAGAGTTCATAAAAGTACAGAACACTGAACACTTTTAGGACAATCTAAAAGAGCAGAAATCTTCAATGGAGATTTTTATTTAAGAAAACTAGCATTCGAACTCGCTCTGGGTCGCCACGAGGTGATATCGGTGATCCGGGTACCACTGAAATTGCAACAATCGCGTTCTTTTTTAATGAACGCTTCAATTGGACGTCAATAAAACTAATCTTTCCAAAGTTTTGTGTTAAAATGTTTAACGGTTTTTTAGGTTAGGATTCGAAAGATTCGAATGACGAAAAAAGCGCGAAGATTCGAGTTTTAGAATCTCGAATCTTTTTCAAGATTCGCGGGATTCGAGTAATCGAATGTCCCATCCCTAATAATTTCCCACTCTCACCTAATATTTCTCTCTTCTCTAAAGCTGTGATGTCCAACTGGTAGCCCGCGAAGCATTTTTCAGGCGCTCGCGCGGAACTAATTTAACTCAGTTGGTCAATACAAAATATCATTTCACTCGAAAAAATTTTTAAATATCTTTAGTGAGACAGTGTTTGGAAGCAATCTTTGCAATAACATCGAAAGCATCCCTTTCATTCGAAGAGATACAATATCAGCGGACTGATTTTCGCAGATGAATGTCATAAAAACCAAACACAGGAATCGTCTTTCCCAAAAGCATTTGAAGAATTGTATGACACTCGCTGCATCACCGTACGCGCCAGATTAAAAAAAAAGTGTCACAAAATGTTCAATCGCAAGTGTCACATTAGTATCCAAAATTTTATTTGTGATGGCGTCGGAATGAAAAACTTTATAAATTTCACCCCCTTGGTATTTTGATGTAAACCATTTTTATAAACCTTATTAATAAAAATAAACTATACTTATATAAATTTTTATTGTGTGAAGTTTTCTCTCAAGTCTCATTATGGTGGTCATATTTCACATAAATCAATCCGGGACGAAATAACCCTTTCAGTGCAGAGAAGCTAAAAAAATATGCGACAGCAGAGATTTGTAAGTAATGAGGTCATGCACAACTCGGTGGAATTGACTCATAATGAAAAAAATAACTTTGTAGTTTCCACAAATTACAATTTAAATACTACCGGTTTCTCTACAATCGTAGCATCATCAGGTGATAAAATATAAATCGTTCCATATATATATATATATATATATATATATATATATATATATATATATATATATATATATATATATAGGGTATAATGAGGGGGGGGGAGGGAGACAGTAGGGATTACAAAGAAAACGAATGGAATGAGCGGTTGGGAAAAGAAGGGGTGGGAAAGGAAGGCGAAAGCAACATAGTAGCAAAATGTTACATTCAAGTAAGTTAGAAAAGTCAGTTATCAAACTTTGATTGACACCTGCTTTGGAAAGCATATCTAGAGCCAAATCTACGGCTTCTTTCACGGGAACAGAAGTAAAAAGATTACAAACATCAAAAGAGACAAATTTTGAATAGTTGGGGAAAATTTTTCCTTTTAAGGTGTGCGACAACTCTATGGAATTTTTAATGCCAAATTTGGGACTAAAATGAGAATAATCACGAAGAAGTGTATTGAGTTTGAATGCAAGTTTATGGGCAGGCGCAGAGATACTGGAGACAACAGGCCTAATAGGGCAATCCCTTTTGTGAAGTTTCGGTAAACCAAAAAGTCTAGGGGGAAGGGGGTTCATCACTAATAAGTTGTGTTTGTCTTTAGGAGTGAAAAGAAGAGAAATCGAAGAAATATTTTTATGGATCACAGATTGATAAAACGAGGTAGGGTCTTTTTTCAAAACAGAAATGTTGTTGTTACGAATGAAATCATGACATTTCTCCAAATAAAGGTTTCGGTCCATCACCAACATGCCATTTTCTTTGTCAGTCTTTTGGATAATCAAATTGTTGTCTGTAATGAACTTTTTTATACTAGAAAGTAAGGCGGGAGAGTGAGAGCGGGATAGTGGTCTAGGTTGAGAAACA
Source organism: Tanypteryx hageni (assembly GCA_028673005.1). Classification (NCBI taxonomy): domain Eukaryota; kingdom Metazoa; phylum Arthropoda; class Insecta; order Odonata; family Petaluridae; genus Tanypteryx; species Tanypteryx hageni. The sequence continues at coordinate 115,349,751 of CM054116.1, forward strand.
TTGAGGAAGGAAGAAATATTACAAGCAAAAACGTGCTTTAACGAAGGAGATTCTTTTTGTAGGGCCAAATCACAATCGACGACTAGATTCTTCAACACACGTGTAGATAAAGGGAGGCTAGGGGTGAATTTCAGGCCTAAGTTAAACACGTCCAAAACTGATGGAAAGATATGATCCGAAGATTCAATTCTCGGTCATAGCAGACTTTTTTCTCGTTTCAAAAATTGTTCCAACGTCCAAAACTGATGAGGGTAAAACACAAATGGATAGATTAGTCACTCTAGGGTGGAACTTATGGTCACTGAGTTTAGAAGGACTGGAATCACCACACTGCACTGAGGAAAGGGCAGCCAGTTCGAACAGCTAGAGATAATTATTTGTGAAGACTCACCCCTCTTAAATGAATACCTTTTTCACAACCATTCTCCTCTATTTAGCTTACCGAATATTTTGTAAATACTTTGCATCAACATTTCTTTGGCCCTTTTAACAAGTTTTTGTAACTTTTTGTAACATTTTGCTACTATGTTGCTTTCGCCTTTCTTTCCCACCCCTTCTTTTCCCAACCGCTCATTCGTTTTCTTTGTAACCCCCTACTGTCTCCCTCTCCCCCCCTCATTTTACCCTATATATATGGAACGATTTATATTTTATCACCTGATGATGCTACGATCGTAGTGAAACCGGTCGTGTTTAAATTATAATTTGTGGAAACTACAAAGTTATTTTTTCATTATTAGCAGGGATTTATTTCAAGCATTTCACAGAGATCATATTGAAATGTAGCTGATATTATAAGTTTAATGCTGCATTAGAGAATTTTCAATCATACGGAATAAAAATAAATCAAGGTAACGAACATCGTAAACAAAATGAAAATAATATTGTTTCGTACGCGAACACAATTCAAATAGTCCAGTTAGTTCGACGTTTCCCCGCTCAACGACGCTACCGTCGTCCCCTCCTTAGGTTCCCCTTATTTCCCCGCCTTCGCCGCTTCCCGCTACTATAACCGGCGCAAGAGAGGACTGCAGGTCTCGGTAGTAGTTCGTACGTTACCCTTGAGGGAGGAAGCATAGGGAATGTGGAGCGGCCAGTGTAGGATGCGCCTCTTTTGTTGCCATTTACATGTGGGGTTGCCTAGCTGTTCAGTTTGTTGATTTCCTCCTGTCTTGGTTAGGGATATATTTCGTGTCGTCGTGTGTGTGCTATACCTGTTCTTTATCTCTCCCTCTTTGTCAAACGTTTGAAACCGTTTGTTTCGTTTGTCATATTGCGGAACTGATTTATTGTTGCTGTTTACGAACTTGAGAGGAACGAGTGTTTGAACGACAAAGCTGTTGGCGTCTGGTCACGTCAGAAAGGTGAGTTGGTCTTCCTTTATTTTGGACTAGTACATTGATTTGTTTTGTAATGCTATTTGAGTGACCAGACGTGGTAGTCGAATACATTGTTAGAGACAATATCTTACATTGTTCCATTATGGTCGTTTTGTTAAACCCTTCTCGGTAAACAATTACGATTATCATTTATCGAATTGAGCTCGTAAATTATCCACAAAATGTAGTGATCACTTTCGCCGAATATCCGTTACATAGAGAACGCCTTCTTTCAATCTATCAAATTTTTACATTAGCGCAACGTAAGTGTGTGCTATAGTTTTTTGGTTTGTGAAATACATTTGTAGGCGTAAAAGGTTGGCGATTTTTGTCTGAAAAATTATTATCTGATGATGAGCAGAATTTAAATGACAAAATGCCAAATTTATCGAACGTGACGATCAATTCTTCAGAATAAGTAGAAGGATAATTATCAGAGCCGGGACAAGGCGAGCGAGACACCCAGGCGGGCGCAGCACGCTTAGGGGCGCAACAATTGGCAATTTGAAATTGTGTGAAGTTTCATATTAAGAAATATATGTTGTATTTTATTTTACTTCTACGTTGTTATTAAACTACTGTTTCGAGGAGTAAAATTGTGTACTCTGTACTTCCATTAGGAGCGAGTGTTATTTACAAACCATGTCTAGGTCGCAAAAATTCTTGTCCCAGTTATATTAATTATAGCCGTTATTTGATCATTATAAAAATATTCCTGTCTTATAAACTTTTTCATATCGAAAAGCTACACTTACCCTTTTCTGTACTATTTTGGTACATTAATTGCCATTTCTGGCATCTGGTATTCTCTTTTTTCTTTTAGCTGGAAGATTGAATATTGCTGGCAATGTGTTCCAATGAAATCATCTAGAATATTTAGGCATTTTTTGATACATAAATATTCCAGTTTATACGCTAAACAACAATCTCGCGTACTTCTCGAAAATGGTTTACATAGTTTCATGTGTATGGTCAGTCGCGCACACGCTCCCACAAGATGCCGTTCAATAGCGATGTGTTGGTGGCTGTGGATTGAGAAGGCGGTGCGGGACGCTCACTCAGTGAGATATTTGCGTGTAGAGAAATAAGAGGCTTGAGTCACGATCCCTTGAGAGGTGGGGAGAATCGCGAGTGGCGAAGGGCGTCCCCGAAATCACCTTCCAAATTGTGAAAGTATTCCCCCCTGATGGGTCAAGTGCATCTTTAGGTGTTATGGGAAATGTCTGGATATCTGACGTGATTATCGGGAAGTTACCTTTATTCCTAAAATTTTTAAACTGACCACCTATTCATTGCACTACCTCTCAGATACCCATTGCGCGTAGGCCAGAGGGAATAAGCAGGCCGTAAAAAGAAAAATATTCGCATTGCATGAATGCTGTTATTCTATCGAATAATTGTATGAAGATAGTAATGTTTGAAGAGCGAAAAGAATTAGCACGAAAATTATTCGATGAATTCTGTGACCCCGCCCACGCTGAGAGTTGCGACGGTCTCATTATTAATTCGACCCCTATTGTAAATAAATCACTTATTTTTAACCTTATTTATGCGATTAAGGTGAATTAGATGACGTTTACATTGGAGATTATCTACAGCGGAGTGGCACCTGCCAAGCGCCTACCGGGAATCTTTCGGCATTTGAAACTAGTGCAAATTTTCAACTGAAGTCGACTATTTAGGTTTGCTATCGCAGTAAAATGTAAAACTCATTCAGTTTTAGAGCAAATTGCTAAGTCCCTACGGAAAAAATTATACAGACAAATAAAAATAGTTTCAAGTTATCCAGCGTGTCCAAGTTTGTCGTGACACTTCATTTCTGAGTCACGCTAATTTTAAACCGATATCTTTCTAATAACGATTGACGTTTTCGCGTTTCGCCGTGTTTGGTGTTCACACCGTGTCAGGGCGTATCTTCAGGAAGCGGTGACCGATTTCTGTATCCGCGATAGAAATAGCAAATTTTCACTTAACCGCTTAATTTCCGTCCTCCGTATCACTTTTCATTAATTATTTTTGGTGCTTGCATGCTCTCGCATCATTCGATTAAGAGTAACGATTTGATTTATAGAACCTCAAGTAAAAATGTAGATTTGAAAACGAGAGAAAAAATTCTTACAACCGTCCGTATGTGCGAGGTGCGGAAAACTCGGGGGGGGGGGGATTGCATGGCTCATTGTACAAGTTTTTGCTTTTAAACATACTTTATATTTTAAATGCTTCTCTATAACCTATATACCTCTAAGTTCTGGAAATTTGTACTTCGGTGCTGCAACGGAGAACTGCTGGGACGGAGTGGGTATTGCCTCAACCTCAGCCCGTGAGAATGGGTAGACGATCCGAATTGAGGTGAATAGAGGTTTTGTCATTGAAATTTACTTTTACGAATAAAACACAGCTAAAAATCCTTTTTGTCATAGCGGTGCATCGATTAGAAAATGGGCGTCCAAAAAATGTACTCGGGCGCGGCGCGACCCTGTTTCCATCGCAGTCTCTATTCCTACTCTTCCACACCCAGTGCCCGCGACGCTATTGGCGAGATGCTGAAAGCGCCTGCACCTGCGGTTTTTTCTAAAAGCATTCTCATTTTTGGCCTCGTTGCGAAAGGATCACGCGGCGGAAGATACAATTTGAAGGCTATAAAATTTTTAGCAACTTTTATCGAAAGAAGTTGCCTCCCTAACCTCCACATTTCCCTCTCCCCCCCCTCTTCCACTCCTGTCCCACTCCCATTCTCCTTCCCCTTCCCCATTCCCCTTCCCCTCTCCCATTCCCCTTCCCCACTCCCATTCCCCTTCCCCACTCCCATTCCCCTTCCCCACTCCCATTCCCCTTCCCCACTCCCATTCCCCTTCCCCACTCCCATTCCCCTTCCCCATTCCCCTTCCCCACTCCCATTCCCCTTCCCCATTCCCCTTCTCCACTCCCATTCCCCTTCTCCACTCCCATTCCCCTTCTCCACTCCCATTCCCCTTCTCCACTCCCATTCCCCTTCCCCACTCCCATTCCCCTCCCCCACTCCCATTCCCCTCCCCCACTCCCATTCCCCTCCCCCACTCCCATTCCCCTCCCCCGCTCCCATTCCCCTCCCCCGCTCCCATTCCCCTCCCCCGCTCCCATTCCCCTCCCCCGCTCCCATTCCCCTCCCCCGCTCCCATTCCCCTCCCCCGCTCCCATTCCCCTCCCCCGCTCCCATTCCCCTCCCCCGCTCCCATTCCCCTCCCCCGCTCCCATTCCCCTCCCCCGCTCCCATTCCCCTCCCCCGCTCCCATTCCCCTCCCCCGCTCCCATTCCCCTCCCCCGCTCCCATTCCCCTCCCCCGCTCCCATTCCCCTCCTCCCATTCCCCTCCTCCCATTCCCCTCCCCCACTCCCATTCCCCTCCCCCTCCCATTCCCCCTCCCATTCCCCCTCCCATTCCCTACTCCCATTCCCCTCCTCCCATTCCCCTCCTCCCATTCCCCTCCTCCCATTCCCCTCCTCCCATTTCCCTCCTCCCATTCCCCTCCTCCCATTCCCCTCCTCCCATTCCCCTCCCCCATTCCTCTCCTCCCTCCTCCCATTCCCCTCCCCCATTCCTCTCCTCGCAATCCCCTCCATCTTGCCGCTCCTTTCCACAGCCCTCACGTCATCGCCGCGCTGATATTCAGGGGAAAAACCGTGGTTTTAACCCCATCCATCCGCTTTTACGGAATTAAAAACAGAAGAGAGGGCCGTGTGCGCACGCATTTATTTCCGCTCGTTTTGTAATCTGCTTTTTTTCGCTCCTTGATGGTCTCTCCCGGAGGATGAGGAGAGTTAGAGATGAGCGTAGTAATCGTATTCACTCCCGAGTCGATTGGCGGATGACTTTCCTTCCAAATCTATCGACAAAGGAACGAATCTTTTATCTTTTGTTTTTTATTTTAAAAGTATTAAAATGAAATTTGTCGAGCAGATATTTTTATTATGAACCTTAAAGCATTTTCGCAAGATAAAATTCCGTTTACGTCATGGATTCGAACTGATGATGACTTTGTCAGCGGGAACCATGTTAGCAGAATAATTTTTTTATTGGAATATTTTGCAAATCATACTTAAAAACAAATTGTTCGACCAAATTTGCTCGACATCTGTTCTGACGCTCCCAATATGAATATTGATGAGGTTATTTATTCGATGACCGTAATATCTTCGTTCGAAATGTTGAATGAACGTTAACCAGTGTTGTACCGAACACCCCCGCGCGGCGGGGGAGGCTATAGCCGAAGGGGGGCTAAATGTTTTTTGTGAGGAATTTTCTTTCGAAATTTCAATTTTGTGTTGATGGGGGAGGCCTACGCATTTTCCGGTGCGCCACTGACGTTAACTTCAAGCTTTTCGAAGTCTCGGTAGCACAAACTAGTGGTTTTCAATGACGACTGAAACCTCCTATGATATTCAAAGATACGAATATATAATAAGCTAGTTAGATTTTATGGCAGAGCGGTACATAAGTTCGTTTTATGTTAGAAGTATTAGGGATCATAATAAGACCCGCGCCTTTCAATGAGGGTTGTTTGGTTAGTATGGTGTAACGCGCCCCGTGTCACCCGCCAAAGCACGCCTTAGCGCACGTATTTATCTTTGCTAAGGAGGGCGATGGTCATCGAATCGGGTCGAGGATCTTGGTCCGATCCGATTCCCACGCTCGGCTATAATGAATTCGGCGTGGACGAATACAACGCCTCGAAATAAGGGATAGAAAACGGACGACGTGACCGATTTCCTCCACCTTCTACGCATGCATATCAAACTTCCGAATTCGGTTAGCGCTGCTGGACCTCCAGATTATGCCGTTTCGCAATCTTCCTCGCATTCGTATCAGTCGGTCGCTCCTCGACGTGTCTCGGATAGTGGTGGAGCCCCCGAGGTGGCCATCGGCGAGAAGATCGGAGTATTCGGCGCTCGGGCGCGTAAAGCCTTAGAAGGGGAAATATTTTAGGATGATGGAGGGGTGCGGTTGGGTGTTGGGGAGGATGGGGAGGGGCCCAGGAGAGGGAAAGTACCTTGCTTGCATTCTTACGTAAATCTCCCTAACCTTGTTAGGTTGCATCGGTTGCACCGCCCACGAGAGAGATGCGTCCTCCGCTTAATACTTGCACGGCCGCAATGCCAGTCTTCTCTTCCTTTCTTCGTCTTGTTTTTTTAAGGCATTTGATTATTTTATGCTTTTTTGTCGTTCTACAGCGGTTCTATCTCGTATTCTCTTGGACTTTCAATTAAAAAAATGATTTTTACATAAGGGTATGAATTCTCTTGTCTGCAAGACTAAGGATATTGCCTGTGTGGTCGAAAGAAAAGTAACTTTGGTATTTAGGCAATTTTTATGTTTACGTTGGCGAAAAATGTTTAACGATTTTCGAAGTTAGTGCGCCTTGTTTCATTAATATAACTTCTGATAAAATTTCTGCTAGATTGAAAAGTATTTTTTACCCTCGGAAAATCTTAAAATTGAATTCGCTTGATTGACTTTTTGCTTTGGGGCACGAAGGTATTTTCCTCGATTTGCTCGGCGAAGAGCGCGTATTTTCGAAGGAAATGTAGAAATTCGTGCATTTTCCTGGAGATTACTGTCAGAAACGTTAAACTTCTTGTGACAGGACGAGGTTCTCTCAGAGATAAATGGCAACCTTTAAATTGTTATCGAATATAACTCAACATGTCACAACGGTTCAATCGGTCGGAGAATCGTTGGGAATATAGTAGGACGGATTATTTATCTTGCGCTTCCTTATAGTTTTCCTGCGTGTTTACATCACCGATCGCCTCGCCAATCGGCGTAGTTTTGCACGACTTCCCTTCACTGTCAAAAGTTTTGAAACACACTTATCATACTCTTCACTACTCATTTCCTGTAAAAAATTTAGCCTCTTACGTTGCACGCATGTTTAAGATTGTAAGGCACTAACGGATAGTATAAACTCACTTTCTTCTTAGTTGGATCCAAGAAAGCTTCCTTTTCATCCGACTCCGCCTTCCTTAAATGAAAGTTCCACTCTTTCGTTTTTTGAATTTGCATATGTGATGCAAATTATCTTTTTGTCATCGATTCCCAACATATGTAGCTCTTTTAATTCTCAGTCTTTTGAAATTAGGCCTTTTGAGTGAATTTTGAATGATCGGTCAGTTTAACGTGAATTACTATTAATTTTGTTTCTTGTGTAAGACTGGCGGGCAATAATGAAAAAAGTTATTTTTCTTGCTTCCCTTGTGACTATAGCCGATTACAACTTCTTAAATAAACAAAGATTCGTTTATTTATTTATTTTAGCTATCTCATAAACAGCTGTTAACGGCTTTCTGCAGTGAACTTAATAACGATGATAACAAAGACGACGACTTACCGTGCCCGTGGCAGAATTCGAAACCGCGACCCTAGAATAGGCTCTCAGACACGCTAACCACCTTTCCAACCACCCTCAAGTCCTGACTCGGCGTAAAATGATCGAAAGCGCCAAACATATCGCATAAAATACTTCCCCGGAGATGTTATTCTGTTAGCTTTTATGGCATATTTAGTAATAATGTCACAAAAAATTTGCGTCGATTTTCACCATTCGGTTGGGACGTTTCTTGAAATACTTTCGCGGCTTCGCGTCATAAACGCGAATTTGTGACGTGAGTCACCCCGTGAACGTCAGAATCCACAGAATCCTTTCCATTTGGTCACCCTCTCCTTTTCATTCCCGCCTTCGTCCGACGGCCGTCTACAACCAACCTTTTCCCTCCCTTACACCCTCGTAACTCCCCAAGCGTCCCACCAAGACCCATTTATGCCTACGGAAGGCACATAAAAATGCCGAATGAAGTGTTGCTTAGCAACCGTCCTGGTTGGGAATTTTTTCGAAATGCTTTCTCCCCTGAGGTGGTGGATCGGAAAACGTGGCCCTCTGGAGGTAATTGTTTGTAGTCGTTTTTTTTACGTCAGCTGCCCCGAATGTTAATCCAATAAAGAGACCCCTTAAACTCTTCTCTAAAACACGTGGACTGTCGGAAACGCGACGAGGCTCCTGCTACGCGCTTTCGTCCGGCAAATGTTTTAAACAGTAGTCTTGTTTCGTGAACGCATCCCGCGTTGAGGAAAGTATGACAGATGAGTCTTTGTGCTTGTATTATGGAGTACAAAAAGGAGTACTTCGATTCATGTATTGGTTTTTATTTCACTGCGGATGAATTGTTGTCTTTAAATCTGAAGTAGTGAAAAGAATCGGGATTTCATGGTGTGTCTTACGATGGTTTGAATTTATCAAGTCTTCAGATTGATGATTTTTTGCAGAAATGAATGAGTTGCTAACCATTTTACCCATACTAGTCCACGAAAAAGCCTAACCCCGTTGTGTCTTTAGATAAACCGCTTTACTAATGTTGCGACCTTCTCAAACGAGTCTCTGCTAGCCCCTCGCGGCAGTGCTGCCAATCTAGCGAATTTCTAGCTAGATCGAGCTAATTTACATTTACACTAGCTCCTAAGAAAAGGCCCTAGCAAATTCTTACATATCTAGTCAATCGATTAAAAAAATCTTGCCATTTCTAGCGACTTCTTACAAATCTAGCGAATCTGTTAAAAAATCTAGCTATTTCTAGCGACTACCCAAAAAATCTTGTTTAAGTTGGAAATATGTAATCCCAGATAAATTTTTGTTAGATTTAATATTCAAAATGCTCTTTGTCAGCATCCATTCCTTATAGATGACACTAAGAAAGCATCCCTTTGTAATAGTACAAATCAACTTGGAAGATGGGTACATGAATAGCAACGTCTGGTTTTCGTATTTGTATCACATGATGATATGGAAACAACAATAGGAAATCTACATTTTGCTGTTACCCATTATATGCATTATAATGTATAGATTAAAAGATTTATTTGGACAGAGATAACTGAAAAAGTCTGTGACGGCATATAACTACGACAGTGTGTTACGAGTTAAAAATTGGAGTATGCCCTGCTAGATACCTCCCATGTAATTCCTATGGGGATAAATGGAGTAGTGTTAGGAAAGAGACTTGAAAAATAAAATCTTTTTAATTATCCTTTGAAATTTGTTCAGACGAAAGTTCCATCTTCTTGTTAGTGTATAAAAGACAATAATAGCTTTAAAATAGTATAGTAATATACTGTACACACAAAAACAATACTCATATTATATGGAGACATCTTTTGGTTAGTTTCCTTACGCAGCTATGAATATCATTGGTAATTACATATTCTAGCTACTTTCTAGCTACCAAGAAGATGAAATGTAGCTCTCAAAAGCTAAATGAAAGTGGCAACACTGCCTCGCGGACCCTTTCCCTTCAGAAGAATTCCACCGGGGGAGTAATACTCCCAGGAGCAACTGGCTCCTGAGACTCAGGCAAAAGTGTCTTCTAGTACTGCACAGATTGAGGTAGCAATTTCCGAACTGTGTCGCGGCAGGTTGCCAAGGATGTCGCAAGAGAAGAAGATTTAAACGTACTGTTCAGACTTGCCAGCAGAGGTGCCTTGAAAATCGGCAACCTTTTCTACTTCGCAGGTCGCATTTGTGGTTGTGAATTCTTTGGAGGGCAGCATTAGAAATTGCTATTGCCTAGGTGCAGGCCTGACGAGAGGGGGGCATTGGGGATCGCTGCCCCGGGGTCCGAGGACCCTCATGGCGTCCGGGCCCGAGGTTTGGGTACTACTATCCTAAAGTCGCTTTATTAGAAAATTAAACATCAATAATAATTATTACGCATTTTAACAAAAAAATTATTACGTAAGAATTGTAAATAAAATATGTATGGTGATGATGTATGCATCTATCGTACATTGCTGCTCGATGTCGGAATGGCATCCCGCAGAATACGCATACCGAGTATGTAAAAGATAAATACAATTTATTACTTCATTTATTTTGCTGACAAAGTCGTCGCTACGCCGCGGATGCTCTGATAGCCAAAAGCGTAAAATATAATATCCGTAGCTGACCAGCTGGGAATGTATCGGGGAATACCCGAAATCACGCTCTGGTTTTATTAAAACACAGTGCAACATTTTTGGAGAATATTGAAATTAGATGCGATAAGAAAACGTCGCTCCATTAATGACATTTCGATATTTTGAAACTTATTTAAATTAACAAAATGTCTATAATAGCATTATTTTTCCTACCTGCAGTACATATGCTGTGCCTAGATTTATTCATTATGAGATTAATGCTGTTGCAGAATTTTTTGTTATTATAATATATAACTGGAGGGGGCACGTTTTGAATCTGTTCCATTATGAAAAAAAAATAATTTTGGTAAAATTAGGTTAGTTTTGAATAATATTTAGGGGTCGCTACCAAGATCTGAAAAATCGCAATATATCATAATGCTAAACATAGGTGCACTCATTGTTAAATTAGTTTAAATTTTAAACTTATTTGAATTGAATTGTGAATTGTAGATACTTAGTATTGAAAATTGTGATGCAGCACCCATTGGTCAATGTTACGCAATATTGCAATAACCTTTTAGATCTACCCCTCAGAAATCCTGCGTAAGTTCACTTGCAGGAGCACTCTTATATGTATGTAATAGTCCATATCAGGTCTTTTGGAACAATCTAGAACTGTCCAGAACGTTATAGAACCTTCATAAACAATCGTAAATCGTTCCTCAATTCGTGTAAGTCGCATTCAGCAAAGGGAAGCAACAGCTAAACAAATAATCTCTCAATTTAATCCAACAGTTCCGCTAGTTGTGCATTGGGATGGCAAGCTGCTGCCAGATCTTACTGGAAAGGAAGTAGTTGATCGACTTCCTATTTTAGTCACAGGTAATGGAGTAGAACAACTGCTCGGTGTTCCAAAAATTGCGGTTGGAACTGGATTGGAAATCGGCACAGCTGTTGTTAAAACTTTGAAACTGTGGAATCTAGCAGAGAAAGTGAAAGGAATGTTTTGACACTTCTGCGTCAAATACTGGAAGAAAAAATGGAGCATGTCTTTGGATTGAACAGAAATTAGACAAGAACCTTCTCTACATTCCCTGCAGGCACCACATATTGGAGCTGGTACTGGAAGCTGTCTTCTCTGTCATCTTAAGTCCATCAGCGAGCCCAGAACTACTAATTTTCAAGCGATTTCAAGCTCATTGGGTGTCACTGGATAAGTCCGGATACAGAACTGCACTTGATGATGAGTTCACTGCCAGTGCTGTTGCCGATATTAAAGACGAAATAATCACTTTTGCTACAGACCAACTGAACCTGCAGCAACCTCGCGATGATTGCAGAGAACTCCTGGAAATCTCTATCACCTTTCTTGGAAGTGAACCTTCTCGTGGAATTAGATTTCTTGCTCCTGGTGCAATGTATAAGGCTCGTTGGATGGCCAAAGCCATTGATGCTATCAAACTGTGGATGTTCAAAGGACAGTTTGCATTGAAGACAAAAGAGGAAGCTGGGATAAGGGACATAGCAATTTTTGTTGTGAGGTTCTATTTGAAGGCGTGGTTTCAAGCTGCACTTCCAACTGCTGCGCCTTTAAATGACCTGATGCTGTTGAAGAACCTCCAACAGTACAAGACTACAAACTCAATAGTTGCCAACGCTGCTCTGAAGAAGCTTGCTCGTCATCTGTGGTACCTCAGCGAAGAGCTGGTTGCCCTTGCTTTCTTTGATAAAAAAGTATCAATAGATACAAAATCCAAATTGATTCAAGCTCTCCAAAATGATGGTAATGAGGACCACTCAAAGAGAGTGACTGTCGATCTAGATAGCATCTTGGAGAAAAATTTGAACTGTTTTGTGTCAGCCAACACTTGGAGGTTTTTCGACATACTTGGTCTTGACTCGAAATTCACAGAATTGGATCCCGAACTCGGGGCTTCTGATGGGAACTACATTGCCACAGAAAAGTGCATCAGGTCCATCAATTGCATTAACGATTCGGCAGAACGCGGAGTTGCCCTGATCGAGGAATACAATCGATTACAACACACCCAGGGTGAACAGCAAAAGCAATTTCTTCTGCAGGAGATATCCAGACTTTGCGAAGGGAACACTTGCCACAAACAATTAATATACCACTGTCAGTATTGTTATGTTCATCATGTGACAATGTAGCATGGAAATTACCAACTCTAAATTTTATATGCTTTGTACTGTTTTGCATTTTTTTAAATAAAGAAAATTTTACCTAGAGTTATTCAAAGTTTTATACACTCTACATTAATTGAAAAGAGCACAATTTATTAGCCATAACACAACCTTTTTGGACCATTTAATTGTTTTTCTCAAGATAGTATAATAGGACAAATACATGTCTGCCCTATCTACTCCTTTCATACACCGATTGTATCTTACAATGCACGTAGGCTTCTTCACTGGCAGTCCTGTGATTCTGTTCTTTTTGGTATTACTCATACTAGCATTGTGAATCGTACTGATCATCCTAACCTCCCTTTTGTCCTTCCAAACGAGAAGTAAAACTTGACCTTTACGATAATATGCGAATTCTCCCTTTTTCAATTTTTTTGCTTCATCCTTCAATAAGACAGGAAGGCCCCTATTCGATCTAATTGTTCCACAAACTCTTGTATTCTGTTTAATTAGAAGTTCTTCTATTTTAACGCTATTGTTGTAGTTACCCTGATACATGTGATGCCACAGATTTGATACTGGTTTCAAAAGTGATAAAATAGTGTCCTCTAATTTTTTCCCTTCTGCCGCGTATATTTCCAAATTTGCAATCACTTTCACATACCATGCGAACAAGTAAGCCGTATTTCACTATTTTTGCAGGGTTATACGTCCTAAATTTGAGCCGTCCCCTCCAAGGTATCACCGTTTTGGTTTATATACGTTCTGAAAATTTTCAACGAAGTAATCAACCACGGGCCTTATTTTGAATAGTCTGTTTGTCGTGTCGACAAAAAATCATTATTGTTGAAATGCTATGATCTCCATATCTGTTCAAACCTGTCTCGACTCATCATTTTCTCAATGAAAGGATGAGTGCTCCAGTACTCTTTTAGGGTGTCATTCCTTACTTGGCCCATAAGGATTATTATAGAAAGGAACTTTTTCATTTCAGGAATTGTAATGTTCGACCACTTCTTTGATTTGGGGGAATATTTGTGTTTATCTATAATTTCACTGTAATATTGGTTAGATTAATAACATAGAATTTTGAACAAGTCATCACCAAAAAAAGTTTTACAACATCAGAGAGGCTTTCACAGTTTTCTGGTAAATGTTTTACCCCAGGCAAACAAAAGTTCCTCCAAATTTATTTCCGTATCGTTTTTTCTCCAAACGGTATCACCCGCGCTAGATAAATTTTCCTCAACTTCACTTATTTCAGATTCACTATCACTAATTACACGAGGAGCTTTTCTTTTTCTCACGCCGAATAAAACACTATCATCACCACTGTAAATTTCTTCATTGTCCTCACTCGGTACATCTGACAAATCGTCTGTATATAAATCACCCAAAGTTTCGTCATCGTATATCTCTCCAGGTCCCGCCATGGGTGGTGAATAGAACGTAAATTTATTAGAAAAATTAAAAATTAATATCTATTATTGTATAAGATAATTGTACCACAATTTTTAGATGTACTACGTCTACACTACGGCATATGATATAAAGTGACACACGATAACACCGCACACACAAAACATCCAAACGCTGAACCAGCTATTCCAAAACTAATAATTTCTGCTGATCCATCTCTTCTTGTCGCTACTGTTGACATATTCCTGACACAGGCTATAAATGACTCAATGTGCTTTCTACGTCATAGAAGAATAAACAGACTCCAACAAGTAAACAAGATTAAAAAAATGCAAGGAGCGCGTTTTTGTTCCAAAGCTTCAGCTCGGAATGTTAGACGAAATGCAAATAATTTATTATAGTTTAATGGATATGAGAAATTCTACAAAAATCTTTCATTAAATGCACACAACCTTTATAATTGAATATGGTTGAAAACAAACGTGAAATATTGGAGTTAAAAAAGACAAAGGAGAAAAGAAATTACATAAACGAAAAAACGGAGATTTCCGTGCCCCGTACGCAACTTGTTAAGGAAAAGAAAAGGTAGTGATGAGGGTGGCAACAAGGTGTTGAAGGAAGCCCAGCGGACACTTACCAAGTTAGCAGGCTGCTAGGGGCGTCGAAGAGACAGAAAACACGCACAAAAAACTCGTAAGCTTTTCGGGCATATGCCCTTCTTCGGCGATGGAGATAGAGTAACAGAAAGCGATACACTGGACGGGGAATGACAGGGTGATGTGAGAAGGTTGATGATTGGAGGAGGCGGGGAGTGGGAAGGGTGGACAGCCAATAAGGAGGGAGTGTGGTAAGGTGAAGCGCAAATAGATACAATGTAACTAAGGAGACATTGTAAGGGGGCTAATAGGGTTTGCGGAGGTTGAGGCCAGGCGGGGAGAAAGAGTCAAGAAGATGTATATGGGCTAGTTCCCAATGTCGGAGAAGGGGGGCAGGAGTGTCATTGGGTAAGGCGCGAATAACCCTTACATTGTAACAACTATTGAAGGGGGCGTTGTGGGCATCGGCGTGTAATGCAACTAGGAGGGGGCGTCTGAGAAAAACGCTATTCTGGTGACCGTTCATACGGATGTTTAACGGATTGCTGGTGAGGCCTACGTAAAACGCGGGACATAGGGTGCAGGTGAGGAGGTAAATGACGTTACGGGTGGTGCAGGCGAGAGGCGTGGTAGAAGTGGGAAGTTCCTTCATCCACAAGATATTTCCCAAATATAAATATATATATATATATATATATATATATATATATATATATATATACACATATATATATGTGTGTGCCTAACAGCCTAAACACCAGAATTCAGAATAAAACGGAGCGACGTCATTCAATTTGCATTTCATTTTGTTTTTGAAAGAAAAATATTCACTATCGTGGTAAGAGGATATAAGGTTTACGTCAGTTGCCAAGACCTATACAGAGAATTAAGTTCGAGCAGTGGGGCCCGGCAAGTTGTTTGTCCAGAGGACCGTATTGGCTCTCGGCTCCACTGCTTGCGTGGGCAGGACTAGAGCTTACATAAGATTTTAAATTAATATTCTGTGGTAGCACATGAGTGAAAATACGGTATGAACATTTTTTAGTGATCAGAATGTGAGATTTTATTATAACCACAATTGTAATGATAAATTATGAAAGTGCGTTTGTTAAATTTTACGAATGGGTATTTCACAGTAGCTTAGCGGGCTACATAAACTGCCATCTCCTAATAGAAGTCTTTGGTTGTATTCAGAATGACATTTCCTTCACTTTGTTGTCATTACTAAAAAATGGAATGGTGACTAAACTGAACACAAGTTAGGGGTAAAAAACTATTTTTGAAAATTTTCACTCGCGCCGTTTTATTGCAATCTAAACACCAAACAACTTCTGAATGATTTTCTTCCCATAGTTCGGAAATTATTTGTCCTAAATGTCTTTCTGTGGTTATCATTCCATGTGTTGGAACCGCGTACTAGTCGCTAAGTAAAAATACGTGTCTAATATTTCCGTCGGAAAGGTTTCGTCGCAATTAGAACCTTTAGGTCCATTATTATAAGTTAAAGTTGGCGATCCCTATTCCTATGAGGGGAGAGGCTGTTCTGTCTTATTCAGTCTCCGAGGTGCGATTACTATAGTATGAATTAGAATACGGTTCGTCGCATTGGCTCACTTACGGTAAAACCTGGCACCAACTAGTCCTGTAAAATATTCAAGATGCACTAGGATATAATGCAAATGTGTTTTTATGAAGTTATATCCACGTACGTGCATGCGCTAGATACTTGCGTTTACGCGCGTGCTTCTGTGTCAAGGTAGTTGGAAAAATGGAATTAAAGAAAGCGCATCGTCAGAACAAGCCGTAGGCAAGTTAAAAGATTAAACTTTGACTCGATTCATCGAGATATTGCATTTAAAGCAAAAGATAGGAAACGGTAGCGTAGTGTAGGGCAAAGCCTCGGTTACAAATGTGTCGTCACAATGCATAGTATGGCGAGGGCGAGGAAAGTATTGTAAAAAAATTCCAAAAACAGTTAAATGTTATCACTTTCAAATACAGTGGAATTTTCATAACTCAAACTTCAAGGGAAACAAAAAAATATTCGAGTTATAGAAAACTCGACTTATGGAAATACATTTTAAGGATGAGTATTTTGCCCGGTAAAATTAATTCCCTACGAGTTATTGAAAATTCGAGTAATAGACGTTCGAGTTATGGAAGTTCAACGAATTACCAATTTCTCGTCTTCCTGAACATCTTTCTAAGTATTTCATAAATTGTTCTTCCATGGAGATATCAGGAAACGCGGCATTACTGATGCAATACCCCATTTATAACATCCTACGCTACCTTAGTGAGCAACTTCATTTTAGAGGGTAGGTTTCTTTCCCCGTGATCAGCTTGCTTCGGAGGCATACGTGACTTCCACGGAGGCCACTCTCCGGTTGGGGGCGGGTGACCCAGAGAGCGTCTGACAACCAGTGCCGCAAGAGATCACTTCGAAAAGTTCGTTTTCGAAAATCGCAACTCTTGTACGCAAGTGAGATTATATCGCAATTTCTCCGGTTGGTCTCAAGGACCTTTATTATTACGAATACAGTAATCGCTACTGACCATGATATTTCCATTAATAAAAAAGAAATCTCTTAACGGTATTCTTAATTAAGACGACTCCGCTATCGGCGGAAATAATTATATTTAAAATCGTAACTGAGTGACTTACGTAGGAAAACGTGGGAGTGTAACAAGACGATGTTGCGTAATCAGAGTCGGTATTGCGGATTCTTCTTTTTAATAACTCATACCGGACAAGATTTTGATTTTACTGCTTCTTCTAGAATATTATTTGCTGGATGAAGTAGAGTATATGTGGGGATCTTAATGTAAAACCTTAATGAAAGCTGATATGTGCGCTCACTATATTAAACAGAAATTAGAGGGCCATTTGGTTTTATGTCTATTAGATTTCGAGCTTAAAATATTCTACCACGTGATTGTAAATGGCCAGTTATCTTTGTGTTGAACGCACTATTGCGTACAGAATAACACTACCTTGAGACAGGTCAGTGTGATTTCTTTCTCGTTTTCTCCACCGTATTTTATGCATCACGCACTTCCATTTTTCCATATCATTCAGATGATCAATCTGCTCTCACTTCCCTCTGACCTTGCTCAGTCGTCCAACCTTTTCCCACCAAAGGAAATTAATTATTAATTAAACTTTCTTTCTAATGGACACTCCGAAATCTTTTCAGTTGTTAATTATCACTTTCAAAAGCCTTTCTATTAATACCAAAAAGACCATGTATTCGTATTGGAATGCTTTAGAGAGTGATTGATCGGTGCTTATTATAAGAAGAGCTTTATCGTTTGAAATTAGTTAAGCAGCAGTTGTCGAAGAACAATTCGATATACGGTTTGATATCATTTCAAGAGGAAACTTGCGGTGGTGTTTTCTATGTATTGCTATTATTTTTCACATATTCACATAATTAAAGTTAATGTCACAAAATAATCTTAGTTTAATATCATCATAAATATATTGGTCTTCTTTGAGACTTAAAATCAACCGTTTACATATTCTCGTCTAGAAAATTTTCAGTATAATTTATTCCTTACACTATAATTAAGGTCACGCATCCGTATCTAGCATCCAAACCATATATCTACACATATGCCTTATTAAATGCTGATGTTATGGATAGCTAGCTCCCTTTCAGCGTTTAAATTCGCCCACCCGAAAGGGTGTCGTGTCTGTGTTTTGATTTATATCCCTAACGAGGATCCCTCGGATCTCTCATTGCAAATGTGGCCGCGGTTGTAATCATCGTGGAAGCATTTTAGAGCCACCCTTATCTCGCCCCTGTCTCGACAGATGCGCCGGAGGAGGGGTAGGCCTCTGTCGCGTTCGCTCTCTGCCCCTGGGAACCATGCTGATTCAGCGGTGCTCTCGCACGGAGACTGTTGCATAACTCGCAGGATAAATCCTCGTCGTAGCGGCGGCGGGAAGATACGAATTTCGCGCGTCCAAGTGCTGCGCTTTGAGGCCACAGCCGCCTCTGTTTCGCGATCGCTTACCTCGTAAAAATAAACCAGCTACAATAATAATTAAGCATTATATCGATTTTGTGCGTTATTCTGGTCTTTATTAAAGTTCATTAGCATTCATGTAATGTGACGATCTTGTGTATCTATTTTATGATTTTTCTCATGCACTTCAATACCTTTGTTTTTTCCTCGACATCCATTACATCAGGGGTCTCCAACCAGTCGATCGCGATCTACAGGTCCATCTATGGCCCTTCTCAAGTCGATCGCAGTGCCCTCCTTCAGCATTATTACTTTTTATTGAATCAAGTGAGAAATGTTGAGACGATATACATTTCGTCTTTCGTTGATAGAAGTTCTTATAGTTCATTAAAGAATGTAGCTTTGAAAGTGAATTCGTTCTTTGGTTCAACATATTTGTGTGAGTCAACGTTTTCTTGTATGGATGGAATCAAAACAAAGCATCGCACCAGCTTAACAAACAAACATCTGAGTGACAGTATTCGAGCTGCAGTATTAACTTACACATCAGAATTTTCCAGTACTTTGGAAAATAGGCAGTGTCAGAGTTCCCATTAAATCAATAAATAATGGTTCATAACATTTTTCTGTTGGTATTAATGAAATTTTACTTGAAGTAAAATATTCTTTGTTCAGAACGAAAGCTCAAATCAAGTTTTATTCGAGTTTTTTAACTCAGTAAGTTGTTTGCAATCAAATTGGTAGAGCGTAGTAAGCAGGACATGTTATGACGCTGGTTTCTATGTCTCCTTAAGTTTGGGATAAATTTGCGAGGACCCACCCCTCCCCCTCTCCCCATTTAACAGTTTCTCTCGCATCATGCCCCACGTAGACATAGGTATGCGTCTTGGTCGATCCTAAGCAATTTTACAAATGAAAAGTAGATCTTGGGGTGCTGAAAGGTTGCAGACCCTTGCCTTACATCATTTAATCATTTCTACCTGTGCTGGGTGACAATCATATTTTCCGATAATAATTACTATTAATTGCCAACGGACCTGCCTATAAATTTTTTTTTTAGATGTTAAATACCGTTTTAGACGCAACATTTGCGTCGATGCAAGCGTCTCCCTGGATTTGATTTGAATTTCCGTATTTTTTATATTAGGATCTACGTAGTTTTATGACATCGCCAAACTCACTGCTATAAAAATTTTGATTGCTGAATATTATCGTTTAAGTAAATAAAATCAACGGTTGTAGCCTTCAAGTGGTGGAACTCCATTTTCAGGGAAGAATAAATGTAGTATTTTGTAAAGATTCCACTTTAATAACACAGAACGAATGACCGTCTTCGACTGATGATGACTATATGTTAGATGAAACCGGTCATCCGTTCTGTGTTATTAAAGTGGAATGTTTACCAAGTACTACATTTATTCTTCCCTGTTTAAGTCAATATATTTTGACTAAAGGAGACAACCTCTATCGAGATAAGTTTCTGTCAATTTTTTCACGCTACACATTCACCCTATATCTTTTGAGTCACACACATCCTTCCGTGCGCTATGGGTTTTGATATATTTCGATCCCTTTTCCAAACATTTTTTTGGCCAGTCACTAATTATTTTCTGATGACATATCCACGCGTAGTTTTATATCCTGTTTGTTTCGGAAATGAAATATTCTCCCTTCCCACCCATACCACGTTCGCGCGCGTCTTTCCTGAAATACTTCCGCAGAATTTTACTCGGTTTTCAAGTTTTTTGTTATGTGAGATGAAGTTATTTGGTGAATGGATGACTTTCGTTTCCGAGTTTGCGAAATCTTAGCTTTTCCGCTCTGCGATACTTTTTTCAGTTCATACCGCAAAGTTGGGATTATTTTCTGTCCTGTTTTGTTGAATCACGTTGAGGAAAATGCCTTAGCTGGTAGGATCACGTAGGATGTGATGTATATATCCGTATATAAAAGTACATATAATGGTGGGACTACCTGATTTCATCCGTCCCTTTTATATGTTGCTTGTTTTGTAGCTGTAGTCAACGTAATAAATAGCTTCCACGAATATAAATTAATTCGTTACCGTCTCCCAATTAAAATCATTCGTTTAATAAACGAAATTTCTATTCGGAAAATCACCTTGCCTTTTTCTTATTTTTGACCGCCCTAGGGAATGTTTTCGCGGACGTGATATCATCTATATTCTGCAGATTGTCAAGGTCGAAGTGTTTCGGCCATTTCCGAATCATATCTCCAAATCGCCATCGTGTCCTTCTAATGCCAAGTTTAAAAACGCTTTTATATTTCAGTTAAATCTATCTGTTGATTACCTTGATGTCTTCCTCATCATCACGTCGACCTATTTGATCGGGATTCGTGTCATGAAGAAGCCCTTCTCTAATAAACTCTCTTAAGAAGCAGTAGTTTATTAAATATGCCTCTCTCTTACAGGATACCCTAAAAAAGTCGTCTCTTTCGCTCTCTCCTTTCCTAAGCTGTTACCTTACAAGAAAATGAGTTTTTTTTTAGAAGTATGCCAGGGATATCATGACCCGACCAATCCGTGTGTGTTTTAAATTTGTGGCCCTCGAAACAACATTCGTCCTGAGTTACATCACTTGCTTAGGGAAACCTTTTTACTTGTTTTTCTTTGAACAGTAATGAAGTTAAAACGCCAGCTTTGTTTTCTCGAATATCAGTTTCCTTCCGATGTATTTTTTGATTGATAATCATTTGTTTCATTTGCGCTTATCGACATAATCCCACAATGTATGGTTTCTGTTGTATTTTCACTATCGTGAGTAGTGAATTTTGTTATTTTGATTCGTTCCTAATCCATATTTTAGATTTTCAAAGTTACAGCGTTTTTAGTTTAATATATCTTATAGCTACATGCATTAGTGATGTATCAGTTATATTTAGATTTCATTATCAGTTCCTTTAAATAGCGCTATACGAGTCTTCATTTTCAAGTAATGAAGTAATGGTACTGAACCGTAAATAATATTCCAGGTCCAGTTTTTAACTGCTGTATCTAGCTCCTCATGTAGTAATATATTTCAGAATACTATCGAGAATGAAGGTTAAGGGCAGGAAATCGATGAAACAGACATGAAAGAAATGTGACGATCGCCCGCATTACTGGGGAATCATTTCAACCTTCGCCCATTGAAAAGAAAGGCTTTAGTGTAGAAAATGCGCTCATTTTTTAGTATGTTGAAGGATTTATTAGGAATACGTTTACATAAGTTGGATTAATTACTGATAAATTATTACAAATTGCAAAAAGAATTCATTACAAATTTCAGGGAGGAAACTTGATCTGGTCCTACAGAGCCATAGGCTCGTCTGTAGGTGCCAATTTTCCCTTTGGTTCCGGTCTTTAGTTTCTTAATAGTTACACACTCTACATATACAAATAAATATTTTCCCTATTACCAAACAATATTTCACTAAATAATATTTCCATATTATATATATATATATATATATATATATATATATATATATATATATATATATATATATCGTACATATACACAAACACATATCTCTATACATATATACACTTACACACATAAACATATGCCTGTTAACATACCATTAGAGCAATGAATACTCTATACTAAGGAGCCAGTCTTTAATTTTTGTTTTTACTTTGCTTTGGATATTCAGTGTTTGTAATTCATTAGGTAGTTTGTTAAACATATTAGGAATACTCACTTTCAATTGTCTTCCACCACTGTTATTAAAGAACTTCGGAATTTCATATTTAGTTCTATTTCTCATATCTTTTTGGTGTGTTGTTACTATTTATTTTTTAATATTAATTGGAAAAATAGTTATCTGTGATGCAAACATATTTGTACAGTAGAGGTATTACCAATACTCTAGCATTCTTATAAATATTAGTACAGTATAATATCTTATAGTTATTACAATAACACTTGGTTTCACATTGGTAAGGAACTATAAGCTTTGAAGGGGTCTGCGACACAGGTAAATCCTACGATGCAAGCAGCCGTTATTGTATTTTCAGATATTTGAAACTGAAATGGCGGAAAAATACAGTTCTTCAGCTTTGCAAATTATATCCAAGTTTGCACTAATGTATAAGATAAATTTCGCTCACAAATATAAGATTACATTAGTTATTATTGTATTTTTATTATTATTACATTATTAATTATCTTCATATACTATCCAAAATACTGCGACAATCATTTTACTAATAATGATCGTTATATCGCCACCTGAAGGAGGTTATCTTCTAGTTGAAAATCGATTATACAGAGGATTAGTACTGCGACTGAATACAGAAATCGAACTTGTATTTATCGACGATGAGATATCCCTCTGAGATCACCTTCTTTTTAATCAACTTGGCTTATTAAAAAGCAAGGAAAATTCAGTAATGGATGATATCGATCAAACTATATAGCTTAAAGATCTCTTTCTCGTTCATGCACGAGCTAACAGGGCAGAATATAACCGTGGACCAGGGATGACAAATGATTTTTGTGTCGCGTGCCAAGAAAGTTATGTGAATCAGAATTTTTTTCGCGTGCCATTAGTTTACTCCTTCATATTTTATACAGAAAATACAAGCTTACGCGTGTCAGGTAAAATCGCCTGTGTGCCATTTCGGGCACGTATTTGCCATCCCTGTCATATACACTCGAACCCCGATTTAGCGCAACCGTTTGTCCATCGCTGACATTGGCGTTAAAGCGGGAGTGGCGGTAAATCGAGGTATATACTTGCTCTATGCATTCATAAGATGGAAGTTCTGTTCACAAGGATTCATGGGCGTTATGAGGAATGGCACTTAATGGGGGGCGCTAAATTGGGTTCTGACTGTATTTGTTTAGTTCAGATGTATTATAAGCTTCCAGCACCAACTCTTATGGACTGGGATTACATCCTCACTTTTATCATTATCGGTTCTGGGTTTTAACTTCCTTGCCCAATCACATACACAAAACACCCACAGCGAGTGAAGGTACTACATGTGATTCACCCCTCTCATTGGATCTGCCACTGGATGTTATGAACGGCTGCCAAATAACCCGTCCTCAACGTATACCTACTTTCCTGTTATCAGCGAAAATTACGGTGTTTCACGGTTATTTGGTATTTAATCGGGTGTTTGGCGTCCGAATAATATGGTGCGTTATTTGGGAAGTAGGAACGGTGTAGATAGAGCGGGGGGAGGCATTGTTGGTTGGGGAGGTGGGAGGTAGGGAGGGGTCTGCGATTGTGTTCTCGGTCAAAAGGAATGGGTTGGGAGGGGGAATGGGTGGGAAGGCGCCTGGGTTGTGGAGGCGGCAAAGGCGATTATCGGAGAGGGAGTGATGGGATGAGAGGTGAAGTTGTGGTTGTGGAAGAGAGATTTAGATTATATGGTGCGGAAGGCGCCTGGCGTCGAAAAGGGCTGGGATCTGTCTGAGAGACACGATTGTTCCAGGGAGAATTAACGAGCAAGAGGGAGGAAGATAACTCGCAACGATCTCTCTCTCTCTCTCCCCGTACCTAAGGTTCGGAGAGCGCTTTCAATCAATTTGTTCATTGGATGAACGGCCGAGTCTCTGAAAACCGACAGGCATCCAAGCGATGAAAAATGGGAAAAATAAGATCGGATTCGACTCGAAAAATTGACGAATGTCGCATTGAATCACTTCTCTTCATTCCACGTGGAGCTCGTTTGAGATGATATTTTCGTCTAGTTTAGGAGTCGGAAACCTGAGGCTCCTGAGCCGCGTGCGGCTCCCTACAATTATCCCTGTTAAAACGCCTAAAACCTCCCCGAACAAAAATGTCTTCGCAGATTACGCTAATAGAAATTGCAGAACTATAAAAAGTATGGACGTATTATTAGAAGAAAGTCTGTTTTGCAGAGATAATCGCAAAAAACGGCAAGGTAAAGAGGGGGGGAGAACGAAGACCCCCCCCTGTGTATTCTCCAATGGCCCTTCTTGCGAAAAAGGTTGCCGACCGCTGGTATAGTGGTTCGTAGAGCCTTTTATGTTAAATTACTGCGAACTTTTACAAAAGAGAAATAATCCACCAGCAGTAATTGTGTTGGCGCTACAATGGAAATGTCACGAAAGAAAAATCATACGATGTGACGTAAAAAGCGCCTTCTTTAACTTTGTCCGCGTTCAACGTAATATTTTCATCGTAAATCTTCAGTGAGTCTTTCTTTACGTAATTTCTGACCTGATTTTTTGCCGTCTCCAATGGAGAAAAAGAGAAATATCTAGTGTTCTTCCGCTTTCGTGGCTAGAGGCAATGGATTTCACGATTTAAAAGGAAACCTTTCCGAGACACCGGTGAATACAATCAAACGCTAAATAATTCAAAGTTCAGTGAATATAACGTACTCCTATCTGAATTAAAGTCGCAACAGATGTTTATAATTTACTGTATGCATTCGGTTTCCGGTTCTGTTTGTGTTTTATCGTTTTCATAAAAAGCTCAATTTTGCTAGTTGCCATCACTTTTTGATACGTTTACTCCAAACATTTTCATCGATTTATTCTACGTTAATCTTAAATTTACCAAACATGTCATTAAATCTATTCTTAATGAACTGAATATGATACGAGGTTTAGATGAAAAGAAGATGGTTTAACAAACCGTGCCTTTCAGGTATCCAGTCAGTCAAAGCCTCTTTTAACTTTCAGCTTCAGTGGAATTAGCATTTCTTTTTTTTTAATTCGTAAAATCTATTATAGGGCGTCATAATTTCTTGTTATTATTTTGGAGGTCCTCGGCACACACTTCAATTTCATCTTTGCTGCACGCAAACTCTTTGTCAATTCTATGACAATTGGTGAGCTTCCTAATAGCCCCGCATACATTATTTTTATCTAACTACAGCTATCTACTCATTGATCGGATGACTGTTGACACGAAAATATTAATTTTAAAAAATGTTCTCCGTAGTTTAATTTCACCGCAATATATTACAACATCACCCTACTGTTATATTAGGCGCAGAATGAAAAAATCGATATCCGCTTCTTCGAGAATTGCGAAGGTCTAATTTTCCTAGTATGTATTGGGTTGTGTTCATTTTCCAATAATGGCGCCGTCATTGCACTTGGCTTCCCATAAACTCGCCGCCACGCTTCATTCGACGGAGAAAGTTTATTTTTGCCCCAAACCTTCGCGTGGACACCCACAAGGCTCTCGCGAAACTCTCTTTTTACGATCGGACCAAAAATAGCGGCGAAAGTCACGGTCGATGGTGATCGCGGAGGGAGATGAGGAGAGTGAGAGGGAAGGAAGGAGGGAGGGGGGAGAGAGAGAGGGAGGGAGTTAGAGTAATACATAGAGGTGGCTCGTTTCGTGTCCCCCATACGGCAGCCTTAATCCCTCCTTTCGAAACAGTTCATCACGTCCGTCGGAAACCGTGGGTGCGCTTTCCTCTCGGCTTTGTTTTTCTCCTGGGTGCCAAAGTAACCGTGACGCGTTATTTTTTTTATTCGCAGGAGTTTTCCGATCTGTGACCGTTTGCTTTGGGAGATCTTTCGATTCGTTCCGCGAAGGACAGTCAGTAGACCTGAAGCATCGTTTGCGAATATAATTAGCGCTTCATCGACTAGTTTTTTTTCATTCAGGTTCTTTTCTCGGTCGCTGAGATGTTCACATCTTTCCCGAACATTCTAGATGACGAATCATATAGTTTCGAAGAAATGGAAAAGCGAAGCCTCGATGTTTTCGTCGCTCGGGAGCATTCCAGGCGACAGTGTGTTTTTTTTCGTGTGGAGAGAAGGCGAATGAGGTTGTGAAATTTCGAATGCGATCATATTCCCGCGGTTGCGTGGGTGCTCGATGTGACACTCGTCCCGTTTGCAATTCATATGTTGGAATAAACGAGAGAAATCCTCGCCTTTATAGCGGCGTGCGTCTGATTTCGCGAGAGTCGACCTCGTCCGCGTTGCGTACGCATCCATATCGCGGGTACTTGGGCAAGCCTCCCCCTCCCCCTCTTCCCCTCCTCCTCCCCCGACTCTCTTACCTCTCAATCTCTCCTCCCCCTAATCCTTTCCCCCGCAAATGGACGGTTTTCAAAAATTAACGTCGATGAAAAAAGGGAGGAAGTCGTGCTTTTTTCTTCTTTATTTTTCCCGCAACTTGAATCAACGTTCGTATTAATTTAGCCTGGCGCACATTTATCAGTGGTTACGCGTTGGTGAAATCAAACACGGTGATAAAAATTGCGGCAGGTTTTAAAGCTCAGCTTCCGTTAATTTCGCGAGGCTCCATGGATCTATATTTAGGTATTGCCCCAAACCAATGCGATAAGAACATTTCACATTAATCTTTTTATGAATAAAGATATTCTCGTATCAGCTTTTCGTCGGGTTTCCTCCTGTTAAAGCCTGCCAAGAGTGATCTTCAGATGTTTTTAGCCTACTTTGGAAATAGGCTTATAGTTTTTTCGTTGTGTCTGTCTGTCCGTCCCCCCTATTAACTTTTGAACCAATAGACCGATTTTCATGAAACTTGGTGGAAATCTCTTGCTATATGGGCCTAGCTACCGAAGATAGTTTTTGTTGCGAAGATTGAAGTTCCGAGTTCGATTCCAGGACTATCCTTTCCATTTGATTTACATGGGAAATCTGAAATCCACCTTGCAGGGTAATTTTCTCTTGCACATTATAATATCTTAGAATTGTAATATCGGAGCGAGTTTTGTACTTTTCTCTTAGAAAAAGAATGAAGATTCTAATTTTTATCGTAGAATTTTGCTTATCGATTCCATTTCTTAGAATTTCGCGTAAATACTGGCGATTTGTCAGTTTTTATCACTCAATATGAGAGTGTTGCCATAGCAACAACTATTGTTGGACTCATATTCAGTATATTCTAATACGTACACGCGTTATTTTTACCGCACAAATACGCGTGATCAATTTAATATTTTTAGTATTTTATAAAGCTAATTATGAAATTTAGGAACACAAAGAGGTACATATCCGCGATGACTTTAAAGCTATTAAACCCAATATATATATTAAATAAATGATTAAATGGAAAGTAGGCGTCATAAGTTCTGTTTGGATCATCTTGTTCTGTTTAACCTTTTGGATTAGTTCTGCGTTTAAGCGTGGCAACGTCGAAACACCGGCACGCGCTGTGTGTATGGAACCGAGCTGTTTACAATTGAAGAGCGTCCCGCGGTTTCCCTTCACCTCCGCCATCTACCCCACGCACCTTACGGCCTCAAGCTGTGCGGTACTGTTACCCT
The DNA here is from genome assembly GCA_028673005.1 of Tanypteryx hageni. Classification (NCBI taxonomy): domain Eukaryota; kingdom Metazoa; phylum Arthropoda; class Insecta; order Odonata; family Petaluridae; genus Tanypteryx; species Tanypteryx hageni. Next base: position 115,377,428 of record CM054116.1, read on the forward strand.
TCCTCTTCGTCTCTTTCTGTCCCTATGTCGGCCCGAGGGCCCTGCCATGCGCCTCTCTCCGCATGACGGATTTGCGAGGCGGCCCTTCCTCTCTCCTGCCGCCCTCCTCCGCACCTCTTTTAGTCTCGGGGAGGAGAAAACGCGGAAACAAAAGCTATGCGCCGCTTTCTACTGGATGTTGTACACACATGCGCACCCAGTTCAGCCGCAATTTTTCGCTTTAAGCATGTGACCATAATAGAGTTAAAAGGTAAAAAATATTGATTCATGTTTCCCGAAAGATAAATAGAAAATATTACCATGTATATTTGACTAGAAATACTTTCAGAAAATGTATTATTGAGCCCACTATCTCACTTGAATCCGATTTGTGTTCAAGTTAATACCTATGGCCATGAGGTAGTTCTGTAAACCATAGTCAATTTCAGCTTAATAATTGCCTCCCTCGGCGGTTATTCATTGATATTTGTATTTTATTGACACAGGAGACGGCTATATTGTGTAGTCGACCTATTGTTTGCTGCATGCGTTATATAGACAGTTTCTTAGAAGCAATATTGTTCATTTGCTTATTTTTTTCCGCAGAAATTTTCGCCGAAATAAAGGATTCTGCCATCACATTTTTACAAAAGCAACCATGTATTTTTATAGTTGATATCTTTTGCGTTTCATTTGAGATCAAATCGAATGTTTTTGTCGATTAATAATTTATTATACGACATAACATGCCGCATAATTTACTCATTTTTATACCAAATTCTTCTACTAAAATATTTTTTCCTTTGGAAGAAAATATTTTTTATTTAGTCTTTCACTATGTCAATTAAGGACAGTTGTATGGCCAGTCGGACTAGTTTCTTTACGAAGCGAACATGCATTTTTATTTGAATTATAAGAATTTTAGCAGGGAAGCGGACCACTTTTAAACCCAATATTTTTTCTTCAATCACGGTCAAAGGTAAAAAGACGGACTTGTTGATGTTATCACTATTTAGTAGTGTTTTCCGTGAAATGTCTGTAGAGTATTCTCATTTCTTTGGCCTACCGTAAACACTGATATAAACGACCGATTAATGAAAGAAACTGATTGGGGTGGAGGCAGGGACGCCTCGAGGAATTTTGGTGCCTCGGGCGAGATGGCATTTCATCGCCCCCCTCCGTAAATATTTGTTGAAATGTTTCCAAAGTGCGTGTTAATTTATTCATCGCTCTGTAAAAATTATTGACAATGAAAAAATAAAATGAATGCCATGAAGGATCCACCCTGTACCGCGATATAAATTGGTATCCTATATTTATTCACTTGCAAGTATTGCATAGCGCCCACGATACCTCGCGCTGGCCTTAGGTGGAGGGAGGAATATATGTAAAACGAGGTTTTATTCTTTTAATCCCCATAGCGAATGCGTTACCTCGCGAGATGATGAAATGGGGGAAATGTGTTCGAGTTGGTTCGGGAGGGAAATAGACACGTCTCATTCGCCTGCCCGTGTTCTACGCCCCACTCTGTCACCAGCTGTCCAAGCGCACCACCCATTTACGACGGAACACCAATAAATAATCCTCCGTGCTGTGGAGTTTTAAGCGACTTTACTCGAATGCCTCGCTGATGTATAGCGTCACAGACGCGTCTCCTTTACACCCTCGTAGGGCTTTTTGGGTCTCTGAGGGGAAAGGTTCGCGTGGTCACTCCTCGGCCTTCGAGGAGTTGTCCTTTTGCCGGTGGTGTGCGTGGGCGGGTTGACGGACTCGCGGCGGCGGCCGCTGCTCGCTCACAAGAATGGAAGGAGTGGAAAGGGGAGGGGGAGGAGGGGGTAACGGTGGGGGTAACAGTGGGGGTAACAGTGGGGAGAGGGCTATGATTTATTACCTCGCTTTATGGCGTCCTTTCGACGGCGTGCACTTCCAAAGGGACCAACTACCTTCTCCTCCGCTCCCTCTTCCCCTCCTCATGTCGTCCGGATTGTCCAGGGTCACGTCTTCATTTGTTGGGACGAGTCGCGGAAGTTGTGGCGTGCCCACGTATACGATGAATATTTATCATTCCGCCGCGGTGTGGCGCTCTCGAAATGGTTGGGGCGTACATCGACTGGATGGTTCTCCTCGGCTAACCCTTCCCCTACCCCCTTTACTCACCTCGCATTCTCTCTCTCTCTCTCTCCCTCTCTCCTCCCTCCGCGTTCTGCTGCACTCGTCTGAAATACTCGAATCTTCGTTCATTGCACCAGGTTGTTACAAGCTTTTTCTTTCGACGGCGAACATTGTCTTCGCTTTTCGGCGAAAAATGTATTGTAATTCAGTTCTTGGAACGCCTAACGATCAGGGCGGGCATGTCAAACTCGACGAGGCATCAGGGCCGCATTAAAGTAATGGATGTCATGCAAGGACCGCATTCGGTTTACAGTTGTATAATAAGAAACAGAGTTGGAAGAACACAAGACTTTTTCAAGCACGTTGTATGGGCTTTGCAAAAATGCAATAATATAGAAAGCGCGTTCAATTGTGCCTCAATAATTAAGCAAAAATCTTGTATCCTTTGCACAAAAATAAAGTATTTATTTTAAACCTCATGAGATTTAGTTGAGACAAAAATTCGTATTCTGGACACAGTAAGGTACAGAAAGAACAGCCAGTATGACATGTCTGGATTAGAGATTGCTTTTGCCACATGCAATGAGGTAATTCTTCAGTCACGTGTTAGATTACAAGCGGCTTTTATCATCCGTTTGAGAAAGGAATCAATGATATGGATTTGTTTGTTTCGGAGCAAAATGCAAACTGCCGTAGAATTTCATAAAAATTTATAGGAGATTATTTCAGTTATTAGGTATGCATATGAGTAAAGAGCATAAAATTGCTTCATATGATAAACTATTCCCAAAGACAAAGATGCAATAAGGAAATATAGGGTTTTGTTATGCATCTTCACTTCCACCTAATGTCTGCTCTACTGTGCTCGTTCTCTCTCATATAGATGTGGTGCCAAGTAAATGATCTCATCTCCTTGGTTCGTTTTTCTTATTAAACGGAATAAACCGAAAGTACTCACTTTTGGGCTCTGGAGTTGTAAATGTTACATAAACTGGTATCCAACAATGAATTTTCAAACTCGGTTATATTTGTGTCCAATAATTGGTAACTTCTGCATGCGAAAAGCGATTGAGTAAGCCTAATATTCTTTTCAGATATAAAAGCCACACTCAATCATCTGGCTGTTGATCGCAAGAAAAATTTCCTCTGGCATCTATTTCATATACCACGCAACTGTAATTGTCATACAAAGGTTGGGAAAACCAGATGCACATCTCGGATACGAAACAGCCGTCATCAGTGGCGATTCACCGATAGTAATTCCTCCCGACTTCTTTTTCCGAGTCTACTCTCGGTGAGTCGCCGCTCATGGCGAGATGCGAATCTGTTTTTCCAAACCTCTTTTGATTCCGTCATCTACTGTATACTCGGTTGGTGTTAGTAAAACTATATTCACCTTGTCTTCTTCGCTCTCTTTAATGTAGCCGTAATGTGTTTTCAGGGTTGACCGTATTAAGATGACAGCAGTTGGAAGACGCCACGTGGTGTCGTGTAACTGAAAGAGAGAGAGAGAGGGGAAATCAGCGCCGTGCGAATCAAGTCCGTCTTCAACAGTCGTCCTTCGATCGCTCGTTCGTCGCTTCAAAAGGTGAGTCACAGTCACGCGGTGCGGCGTGGAGTTTTCCGATCTCCCTTTCCGTACGTATTCTCACGGGCGAACGGAGCTCTCTTTTAATTTAAGATATTCTCTCGTGTGCCAATTATTGCGCGATTTGGAGCGGAACAACATTTTGAAAAACAAACGCTGCTGCACTCTAGCTTAACCCGTAAAATAAAGTCGAGTGAAAACACAGAAAGCAGGCTAAGCCGATTTATGAATCTGCTAGTTAAAAAGTAAATTTGAATGCAGGCACTTTCAATGTAACGTGAAAAATAAAACTGAATGAACAGCTTAATTCCATGTATCCTGTCGACGATCTCATATCCGCGCTTAAATTTTGCTGCTACATAAATGCCAATTATTTTAATTTTCAATTATTTGTGTGTATAGATTAATCTGTCGTTCCTAATTGGATTTGAAGGTGTCTGTAGTTATCAGCTACGAATATTTGCGAAGCGTATTTCGGTTATTGGGAGCGGGTTCCGATAGATAGATACTATTCATCATTTTCGCTTTTTTGGCAGACGCTATGCCAAGAATTTCTATTGGGTGAACTTAAGGGGGCTGCATTTTTTCGGTCGTCTTATAGAAAATCGAGGGAAATTTTTCACTCATTGAACTAATTAAAAGATATGACTGTGCTCGGTGCAGAATTCTGTAAAGAACCGGTTTCTTGCATGTGGTCTCACGCTTTCAACTTTGAAAGGAAGTTGGAGCAACATCCTTGTTGGGCGGATTTGGCTTTTATCTCACTTCCGCGCAAAAATACTAGCTGGACATGAGAGTACGCGACCTCTCGCTTATATACATATATATTTATAGGTGCAATAAGAGAGCGAGAGAGAGAGAAAGAAGGAAGGAGAAATAGAGAGAAAGTTTAAGTCGGGGGAGTTGAGAGAATAATGGCTATATCGTGGCGAAGTTGAGACTATAAGTTTTACCCTATGCTTAACTCATTGATCATAGGAACTAATTGAAATTTTTATTATTCAAATAAAGTAAAGAGGAAAATATATTTTCAGAAAAAAATTAGATAAATGAACGACGACGACATTTATGGGGAAACGCTAAAAATCGTCACGTTAGATTCTCTTGGTGGAAGATACCTCCGCTGCCTAACGTTCGTGGTAAGAAGTAGGCACGAAAACCATCGGAAAAGTGCATGTATATGTATCTGAAACGATAACCTGCGTATAGCAAACGCTTCACATCCATAATTGGCTGAATATCCATTCTCGTGCCTGCGTTAAAAAGTGAGTGAGAATGGTTTTCTCCTTGTATTTATAAAAAGGGAGAAGGAAGAAAAGGGGACTGGGACACGCATCTGCCGAGGCGTGCTTCCTCATACCTCTTCCCCTCGCCCTCCTCCCGACTCGATCTTCTCGCCCTCACACTCACAATGCGAATAAAGGAAGCGCGGAGGGAAGGGGTCGGGGGAAAGGGGCGGAGGAAGGGTTGGGGCCCGTAATGCACGGCGATCCGCAAGAGATGAACGATGGACGAAGTAGCGGGGAGTCCTTTCTTCCGAAAATCCCCCAATTTTTCCCGAAACGCACCAATTTCCTAGTTCCCACGGATTCTTTAACCCTTTCACGCTTTGAGGCAACAATGGTAGCAATTCTCTTCATCCTTCCCTCCTATCTCTACGCCTCGCTCTTCCAACTCCACTCCCATCCATTCTTGCATCCATCCATCCTCTTTTTGACCACACTCTTCCCCCCTCCCCTTCTCTCCCTCTGCGCCTCGTACCTCGAAAACACCTTTACCGGCGGGCAGTGTTTGCCTCGGCCAGATAAAGAGCCAAAGGGTTCATTCCTTATTCTTCCCACGCGGCCTCCTCTCTTTCCCTCCTCCTCCTTTTCCCTCCCTCCTCTCTCCCTACGGGTCCAGAGTACCCCTCCATTGTCACGTGTGTGCCCTCCGATGAAGGCGTCGCCACCGTGCGCGCTCCCTTCCGTCGTCCTTTTGGTGCATATGGTGTCGTTGGCGGGTGGGGGACGAAAAAATATAAGACGTACCATTTTGAATTCTTCACCGAATTTCCCACAAACCCTTTTGGGTGGTCTCCATTCGTAGCTGCTCTTCACTTCTCACTCCGGTTTTATTTTCGCTCTCCGCGCCGTCGTTCGCGCGGGTGACAAACGAGCGTCGAAGTCTTTTTCACTCGCTTGTATTTTGCTGATGAGTTCGCGCTCCTTTTTCGCTTCCCCAACCGAGCCAGTAAGTTATGGTTTCGGTAGCATCTTGGATTGAAAGTAAAACGAGAAATTATCATTTGAAATATCATGTGCGTGTGTTTTTTTCACTTTCATACCCTTCCGTGATGACGCTCATTTGTAGATTCCCAATCGAGGACTCTGTTATAGAGACACACAAAACGTTATTTTTAATGGTGTTGTGCTGTCCTAGTTCATTTGATAACGTTGAAATACCTATATTGCAATTTTGAATAATCTCGTTGAGCTATGAGATCAATTTGGGACGAAAATTTAAAATGAGCTTTAATGCTTGATGTTTTATAATTACAATTTTTTAATCCGAGGGCTGCCGTTTCATAGGAGTAGTTGATAATGTTCCGTGTTCAAGAATAATTGTTCGCTAAATCGGGGTCTTTTCAGTGGCGTAACTAGGAGCGGAAAAGCCCGCGGCAAAATATTATCGGTGGTCCTTCTCCCCATTCCCTCTCACCCAATAAATACATATGTTCAATGAAAACTAAAACACTTTGTAAAACTTACCAAGTTGCGCTTATTAATAAATTGACAGGAATATGCTAAATAGGTTAACTTTTTAAATTACTCTGTCCAAAAATAATGATCAACTGGAAATCCATTCAGAAATTAGGGCAAAAAAGAGAAATCGCTAAAACTTATTTAGTTTTTCTATATTCGGAAAAAATCGACCTCTCCCCTCCCCTCCGGACCCATGGGTTCGTGGCCTCCGGACCCATGGGTTCGTGGCATTTGGCCACCCACGCCACCCTACTGTTACGCCAATCTCTTCCTCAAACTTTCTCTGAAAGTGAGTGAGTTTCTTTACATACTAAATTCGCTATTAAAATCAACAGTCGTTTCTGACCAGACATCTGACCAGGATGAAGTTTAATCGGTGGCGTACCGGACACCCACTCAGTCCCGCTCAGCGAGAGACCCATGTCCAAAGGGGGCCCAGATTTTTTTATGAGCTCTTTCAATTTTTTTCCGGGACCTCAAATTTGTTTTGGCGGGGAAGCCTACATATTTTCCGGCACGCCACGGAGTTTGATGCAATTTTTTAAGTCGAAATTCGTCGCAAGACGTCTTACTCTTAAATACGACGTTCTCTGTCATCTCTTTGAAAATTCCCACTTCCGTTTTCATTATGACCAGCAGTTGGACCATTGGAACTACGCCGTCATATCTGAACAGTTTTTCGATTTTAAAATACCTCATGGCTCCTACCGAGGACAGCGATAGCGAGTTCTTTATCCACGCAACCGCCTCGTTCTCCCGGCCGCCGTTTCGCTTCCCAGTCGCGCCGCTAAAAGAGTCCGTGGAAAAGGGTCAGGGAAATGCCGTAGAGCTCCCATTCCTGCGGAATGTGTGAAAAGACGCTTTCATGAATGTCTTGCGACAAAAAATAAAGACTTTTGAAATCGTAAGTTGAATCGAAGAAAAAACATCTCTCCATTGTTGTAGAGGATTCTGAAAATTCTTCTCAAAGGAGAGAGATTGTATCCATGCGCGCGTGGAGACTGAGCGTGGAAAATTCAAGTTGGCACGTAATGCACGGCTCTAAAGAATTAACGTGTTTTTCGTTCTCATTGTTAGGACTTCCCCCTCGTGCACTACTTTACAACGCTAAATTATATATTTACTCATTTACAAGGGTTTTACTTTTTAATGGCTGGACCCTTGTCGTGTTTTATCTATCCCAAAACAGTAAGATGTGATCTTTTTCATTTAATTTTATATTTGAATTAACATTTTTAAGCGTATGAAATATTTTGGGCGTGGAAAACGTAACTCGTATTTTTCAATCGCTATCAACAAAGGAAAACTCCGAATCAAACCGTGTCATACCCAGACTCGGGTATTGTGTTAAAATGCTCCAATGTTAATGCTTCCGCCTTACCTTAAGCTTCGTGTTAGAATATACAGGAGTGTAAAAAAATCGCATTTGGAGTATTTTTTAAAAAGTGATCACGAGATTGCTCTCTGTTTTGTTTGGAAGTCCATAATTCAATCGCGTTCTCAGTTCTCACTCGATATACAGTCAACGCGGTACAGTTTTGATCCGTTCGCATTTAAGAATGCAAATAAATGGTCGACGCTTTCGAGTCTCAGTTCAAGGAAGCCATTTCGAAGGTGGTTTATTATGAGCCTTATGGCAGAAAAAGGCGTCGAATCCTGTTGAGATGGAACGAATCGTCGCACGAGTGGAATTCGTGCCCTCTAATAATAGCAGCGGAGTTCTTCCCCAGCTACCGCGGTGGCCAGTCGCATCTTTCCGACGTCCTTTTTAGAATCGCCGGATTCTGTGCTCTCGCCCCCCCCCCCCTCCCCGCCCCAAAACCCATATATGTACGTAGAGGCCCAGTTTTATTTGAGTTTGTTGGGCTAAAACGAAAGGAAGAGTGGTTGAAAACGAACCTATTGAGAAGTCGCGGTGGCCGTGCGCATGCGCGGTCGAGTTTGAAAACAGGCGAGATCGAGCCTCAATTCATCCTCGACCGAACGGCGTCTTTTCCGACCCATTTACAAAATTAGGTGGCTGATGGTTGATCGATTAATATCATCAACCTTGCTCTGTGGCGGAGGGTGATTAAGGCGGATTAATATGAACATTTCGCCAGTCGAGTAAGGACGCTAACGAGGATTGGCGAAATTTAGACCATAAAGTCCATTGTAACATTTATCCCTAGTGTTTGGTCAGCACATCTCTGCCCTGATCGCCTCACCTCCGCCATTTCCCCCACCCTGCAGCCTTCCTCCCCTTTGCTACACCGTACAGGAGATTCTCCAGAGCTCTTTGTCCCCACCAACACATACCTGTCACGTGGATAGAACTGCTTCTTCTCGGATGTGTGGCTCTGCTCCTATTACGGGAGTGTGCTGGAGGTGAAGTGGGAGGGATCTTTGGGGGCACTTACGGATTTGCTCGGAATTTATTTGAGAAACAGGGCCCCAACAGTCTATAAAAATGCCGCTTTTGGATTTTCAGACAACGCCAAATTTTTTTCTTCTCCCCCCTCCCCCTCCTGGAGGTTTTCCAACAAAAACTCGTGCGTGAGGTTTGGCTCGGTTAAATGTATTCCTATTTTTTATTTAAAACTTCAGATTTTATAGTTTAAGATTTCGGCCAGTAGTGTAGGAAATTTGCGCCTTTTAATTAACGCTTTTTGATTCGAACGGCGATAGAGTCGAAGAAGTACAATTTTGGAACCTATGTCATCCATTTTAAATCTTGAAGAGATAAAACGAATCAAACTGAGGTTAAACTTTCCACACGCTTGTGAGAGATAACAATCAAAATGTTTGTATGTCAGAGCGATACATTTCAGTTCTGAATTTGCTTAACAGTGATGCATTATCACTAATACTGTACTACTGATTATTCTAATCAATGGATGAATAATTTCACCATATAACGCCAAGAGCAGTTCCCGCGTATACTTAACTACTTTATAGCTTCCATTTTTAGGCGGATAAGTCGTAGAGGAAAATTTAAGGGATATTATGCATTCGCGGGCCACTCTTTCCTTTTCTTGCGTGACAGTATATATCACATCAAAATTTTACTCTCTAATTCTTCCTCTGCCACGATAACTCGTAAAGATTAAAAATGGAGGTCAAATAATAGACTCATAAACGGGCGAAGAAAGCATTTATAATAATAACTCGTTATTCTGAGAAGTGCAAGGATATACTTCCAACCTGTGCTAAAAATAAAACCACTTCCCCGGTTTGCGAAAAGGATTTTAATTAGCGCTCATTTCGGCTTCGTTTATTTAAAAAATAATAATAATCAACTCCGTAAGTACACGTTTTCTGATTGCTACATTCGCATTAATCCGCGTCCTTGAGAAAGTCTTCTCAGCTGCAGAGTAATTGCGAGATCGTCTTCCTTCGCGTTAAAAACTTTCTTCTGGTCGCGATGTGTATCGCATTCGTATTACTTTTCGTTCCGAAGAAATGGCCTCCCGGAATGAAAAATAAAAACTCCTCTATTATCCGATGCGCGCTTTTAAGCGGAAGGAATTTCCTTTTACCTTTTCTCCGCTACTTTGGCCGAGGACGTCGAGGTACTTACTACCTTTTAGTCCACATGGAACCATAGGCGCTATCACGCGGTGCGTTTCGGAAGCAGTTTACCGTAGACGCCACTCAGCTGTCAGAAAGATTTTGATGGTCAGCTCGGTGGCGGCGGCGAGAGTTTGGAGGGACGACGGAACAGACAATCTCGGCCATAACTGCAAATACCTGCATGGCAACCACCCTTAGGGGAGGGGAGGGGAAGGGAAGAGCGAGAGAGGCGGTCGGGGAGAAAATCCCGAAAAGCGGTGCCACTTGCCCCGCTGTCATATCCGTTGCTCGTGTGGAGACGGAAAATAGTATTCTTGTCTTTCGTTTGTGTTTTCCGTGGCAACGGAGTGATCGCCATTGTCCTTTGCGAGGCGCGACCAAGGCGGGACGTACGACTGTCAGCTCTTCCGCTTTTCTTCATGTGTCAAATGTATTACGTTTTGCAGCGATGAGGATCCCGGAGGGACTAAAAGAGACCAGTCGTGTTACCTTTCTGGCATACTCTTAAAAAGGACGTTTTCTCAAATTATGAAATATTATTTGATTTATAAATGGGTTGAATCAGTCTGCATAAAACTGCAGTACTGGGTGTGGTATTTTACGCAAACAAATTATTAATCAATCTGGAAATGAATTTATTGTCGTCTCTTTCCGTTGCTAATTTTATCTTTATTCGTTCGCATGAAACTATCATTAGTGGCGAATGACCAAAATCCAACTGAACTTTAAATTACAATTTATTTGCTTTTTTATGTTTCACTAGACTAATCAAGCTTCGGATTATTATTTTTTATAATTATTCATTGTTCCATTCTTATTCTCTGAAATATTTTAGCATTGCATCTATGCTGTAAATAGGATTATAATTGTTATAGGGTTTCATATGATGCCATAATACCTGAGGCAGTTCACTTAAGTCCTAGAGCACACTTAGCAACTGTCAAGAAAGTAATGAAGCCAAAATGTGCTACCAGAAAACAAAAATTCTAGGGGTTGATGTTTTTATTTTTAATTTGTGTTTCTATTTTACACTTAATCTTCCGAATTTTCAATTTTTCGCTAAAAGTTATTTTTATGAATATTTTTGGAAATCATTTATCATAGAAGCGAGGCATTGAAAACTATCTAATAACTGTTGAATTTGGCCACCGAAATTTCAATATAGTCAAGGATTGTGTCGTAATGAGATTATTCCCTGATTCTCTGCCAACAAGGCATAACGAAGCTTAGGTATTTTGTTGGGCGTGGTTAGCCAAGCGATCATTAAACCTCTTAAGAGGCGAGAATCGAAGGGCAGATTGTCTTAGTGTCTTGTAGCTCTTTTAATTTTTCTTTCCCTTCTTTCGTCTGTTGAGAGGGAGGGAAAGATCATCCACGTTACGTTGGCGAATTTTGTTAATTGGATTAACAACTTGTTTTCCTCTCAGCGTTGTATTCATAACACAATACTCCTGTTAAAGTCACGATATGCGCCGAGGAGTTTCAGTAGCAGTTGCTATTGCAACTTTTCGGAGCTGTTATCGATAATTTCCAATTTATTAATATTCTCACTTGCTGCGCATGTTATATGTTGAAAATTTTTCCTTTATTACCTTATAAGTTATAATTATATTTTAAAAATTAAGCATTAAATATACTTTTCATGCTAGGAAACCTGTGAGTTAGTTCATACATGCATTATTAGAAGAAAATACATGCATTCATGATTTAATTTTCCTTCGTATAGCTTACATATCTTTCCTTTGAAGTTGAAATCGAATTATATTTCATAATTTAAACAAAAATGCGATCATAATTCTACGTATTGTGTGTACGCACTGATCTGATAATTTCAAATTCGACTGTGAAAATAATTGAGGTAGGCACCGATTACTATTCATCGTCAAGATTGCCGAGGGACGGGCTGACGGATTCGGAAAATGTTGCGATCGCGTTTCTTGCAAGTCTCTCCGACTCCCGCTCTACTTCTTATCCTCTCTCTCTCTCACTCTCTTGGGTCTCGCAATTCCTCAGCCTCCCTCCACCTCCTTACTCTCCTTACGACTCGCCTCCACTCACTCCCTCGTCCACTCCCTCTTCATGTCCTTCACTCGGTCAATCCTTGTTTACAGCCCTTCCAGTCCCTCACTTTCAAGGGTTTTTTTTAGAATAGCCCTTCCCTCTCCCCTCTTCTATCCCCTCCCTTGACTCCATTCCTTCCTCCCCGATTCGCCTGACCGCCCTTCTCTCTCTCTCTCTGTCCCTTTAGCCGCTATGGCCAAACCAAACCCCAATTTTTTCCTCAAATGCGCGCGATGGTTGGGTTGGTGAAGGACAGAAAGAGGGTGTGGGTGGAGGGAGAGAGAGAATGTGCGTGGGAGGAGAGGCTGGTGGAAGGAGTGAGCGAAAGAGAGAGAGAGGAGGGTGAAAGAGGGAGGGGTTGTGAGTGAGAGGGTGTGCGTGTTTGTAAGTTTGAGAGGTTGAGAGAGAGAGAGAGAGACTGCCAGAGAGAGAGAGAGAGAGAGAAAATGACAGAGAAAGAGAGACAGAGAGAGAGACTGACAGAGAGAGAGAGACTGACAGAGAGAGAGAGACTGACAGAGAGAGAGAGACTGACAGAGAGAGAGAGAGACTGACAGAGAGAGAGAGAGACTGACAGAGAGAGAGAGACTGACAGAGAGAGAGAGACTGACAGAGAGAGAGAGACTGACAGAGAGAGAGAGACTGACAGAGAGAGAGAGACTGACAGAGAGAGAGAGACTGACAGAGAGAGAGAGAGAGAGACTGACAGAGAGAGAGAGAGAGAGACTGACAGAGAGAGAGAGAGAGAGAGACTAACAGAGAGAGAGAGACTGACAGAGAGAGAGAGACTGACAGAGAGAGAGAGAGAGACTGACAGAGAGAGAGAGAGACTGACAGAGAGAGAGAGACTGACAGAGAGAGAGAGAGACTGACAGAGAGAGAGACTGACAGAGAGAGAGAGACTGACAGAGAGAGAGAGACTGACAGAGAGAGAGAGACTGACAGAGAGAGAGAGAGAGACTGACAGAGAGAAAGACTGACAGAGGGAGACTGACAGAGAGAGAGAGACTGACAGAGAGAGAGAGACTGACAGAGAGAGAGAGAGACTGACAGAGAGAGAGACTGACAGAGAGAGAGACTGACAGAGAGAGAGAGAGAGACTGACAGAGAGAGAGAGACTGACAGAGAGAGAGAGAGACTGACAGAGAGAGAGAGACTGACAGAGAGAGAGACTGACAGAGAGAGAGAGAGACTGACAGAGAGAGAGAGACTGACAGAGAGAGAGAGACTGACAGAGAGAGAGAGAGACTGACAGAGAGAGAGAGACTGACAGAGAGAGAGACTGACAGAGAGAAAGACTGACAGAGGGAGACTGACAGAGAGAGAGAGAGAGACTGACAGAGAGAGAAAGACTGACAGAGAGAGAGACTGACAGAGAGAGAGAGACTGACAGAGAGAGAGAGAGACTGACAGAGAGAAAGACTGACAGAGAGAAAGACTGACAGAGAGAGAAAGACTGACAGAGAGAGAGAGACTGACAGAGAGAGAGAGACTGACAGAGAGAGAGACTGACAGAGAGAGAGACTGACAGAGAGAAAGACTGACTGAGGGAGACTGACAGAGAGAGAAAGAAGATGATTGAAATGGATTGGCATAGGAAGAGAGTGTGTGAAATAAGGAATTGAGAATTATCTTGCTCGTCTATTGGCTTAAAACAATTCATGAATAAAGATTCCAATATAAAATAAGTACTTATCTCGGGTATCTCCAATAACCATAGCAAGATTGTGAAAACCATATTCCCATTTCGGCTGCAATGCTACGACGAATTACCACTGTATACGGCTGCACTGTAGCCCAAATCCGTGTATGGTTTTTCATAACTTTCTTATGGCTATCGGAGATACCTAAGTAAGTACTTACTTTTTAATTTTTTATGTTGAAGCGCTTATTCTGGAATACAGTCCTAGTTGGAAGTATTTTTCAGAAATAAAATGAAGTGACCGGGACGACCTACCAAATACGGGGCCGTCCCAGCCACACCGTGACATATGGCCACCCTAATCCAGGAATAAGTTCCCAACTAGATATTCCCTGGTAGTGTTTCGTGGACATCACCGGCGACAAACTAGTTGCATACTTTTTAAAAATTTCAACTCAAATTGTATCCTTTTACGTTTGCGTTATAACTTTCTCATTCGTAGCATCCTCGACACTCTGAATAGAAAAAGAGATCCAGTTGATGAATCGGTCGGTGGATCAACAGCGACGGCAGCTGTTTTGTAATGGAAATGCTCATCTCGTTCTTCCAACTTTTGTCTTCCTCCTCAGTACAGAACAGTACAGTTACGGAACGATGTCGATATTTCATTGTTGAGAGCAAATAAGACGTCTGTTCACCGAAATTCGTTTCAGTCAAACCATGGCTAGAGCGAATTTCCATGGCTGTGTAAGAATGATGTAGGAGGGATTTGGGGCTAAGTGAGGCGGAAGGGAAAGTGTCGGGGAATTGGGAGAGGCGGAGAAAGACGTTTGGTATATAAGGGGGGAATGGAATAAAAAGGAGAGATGCAGAGTGATGGGTATAAAAAGTAATCGATGTATTTTATCAGGTGGAAGAGATGGAGGAAAAGAGTATAAACCCAAGGACAGAGGGAGAGCGCGTGGGAGGGAGGCGGTTTGGCGGAAAGGGAGAAAGAGGAGCGAGAATGCGAAAAAGTGTTTGAGATAGCACGAGAAAATTTAGGAATGAGAAGTGCCGTTAAAAGGCAGCGATAGAACGAATTAGATCAATGGTAGGGGTTTATGGATGGAAAGAAAAAGTTATAGGAAGGGAGCGAAGATGTTTTGGATGCTGCTTAATAAATTTGGAGGAAGAGAGAGAGAGAGAGGATGAAAGAAACCGGAGAGAGGCCCACGAAGAAATGAGGCTACGAGGGTGTTGAGGCAGGTAAGAGGTCAGCAAAAAACCTTATGAAAACAGAGAGGAGTTCTCGGGAGTGATGGCGAAATGTGCGCCGCAATGCTTTAAACACAAGAGCACACGAGGACTTAAAAGTTTTGCGAGGAAAAGATTGCGGCGCTCTTATCTGTAAACGCAGTCGGCAGCGAGTTGAACCTTTGATAGCCGTTAATTATGTTGGATAGCTCGAGCGACGTGCGTGTTTGTTGCGACTATTTCATTTACATGCTTGCAGGATGGTGTCTGGCAGAGAACGCTAGACGCCTAAACATCCTTATCATCATTTCCAGGCTCTTAGTATTTAAATTTCGCGACCGTGACTTCCGACGTAGATGGGAGTCAAACCTCGTACATAATTTAGTTGTTCCGACGTTTATTTCTTTAAAAAGCCAAATAGAGGTTCAGATCCGCCTTACTTCCCAATTTAAACAACTAATTATGCCATAACGCTTTGATTTCCGCCGTGGGCTTCTTTTACAAATTAATTTTCTCTGGATGGACTTCTTCTTACTCTAGTTATAGATTTTTTGTTGACATAAATCATCGAAAGTTTTTTAAGACTAACATAAGAAGTAATTTTTATAATTCTTTAATTCAGTGTTTCCCAACCTCGGGTCGCGACTCAAATCAGGGTCGCGGGGGGCATCAGAAGACAACTTTCCTGACAGTCTGGTTGTATCTATATACGTATTATTAGAACACTGTCTAACCTTTATCGGATAAGCAACATGCTTAACAGCCGATGCAAATCACTCTGGCCTTTCGAAGCTTTTAGCAATTATGTGCGAAATTGAATTGGGAAAAGCGATAATACCAGTGCAACCGAATAATTTCCCTCCGAACATTCGCTAACATGGGTTTCACACTATAATTGTACCCTTTTCTCGAAAATGGTCATGACCGAGACCGATCAAAAATGCGGTGCAGTAGCGTTACAATAGCAGTGCCTTCTGGCAGTGGCGTATTTACTGCTTCCTCTCCGGTTAATCTATATTGTATTTTCGCTCAATTAGAAGTAGAGGTTGCGAAATACGGATACGGGTCGCGAGGTCCTATTGTTGGTCAGTTTAGTGTCGCAGGAAAAAATGATTGGGAAACTCTGCTTTAATTGATCAAGGCGAAGGGTTTTTAATTGAAAAGTTGTATGGAAGGTCCTTTAGTCCTTAACAGACAGCACGGTAAAGATTTAATAAGCAGTTAACATATTTAGACGACGATCGGTACTCAATTATGCTATGTTTTAAAGTTAATTAAGTGATGGGAGTATATTATACGGCGTTAGGACGAAATTTCCAGCTTTACTAGTCTTCTGAGGTACGCTGAGGGCTTAGGCTAAGAAAAGGAGCCTTTTAGGAGGAAAATATATTTGTATTTGTCGTAGAAGGGGGAAGAGGACAAAAGCTTTCGAGAGATGTCACACACAAGTTGATGGAAACAAAGCGTGAGAATATTTGAACAGAGCCATGTCCATTTTCCTACGCCGTCAGAATACAGAATCCCCTCTTCTTTTTCTTTCTCCAAAGGATTGCTCTTATCTTTTAATGACACTTTTTTCTCCAGACGCTTTCGAAAACCATTTTTATCTTCTATACATTTACCGAAAAAACATTTCTCGTTGAAATTGTCACATCAAACATTATCATCTGACAGGTGGCAGACATGTTATTGGGACGACAGATCGCAGTCTATTAACTGTCCAAAGACCCTAAAAAAATAACGCTAATATTCGAATTGTCTTTGACTTCCTCGACGTCCTAACGTTTGTCACCGTAATTCGATTTCCTTCGCCGGGCGGCGTTCAATTGTTCGGCGACACTTCAAAAGGGGCGGCATATCACGTCACTGTTGGGTTATCGATCTTTGCATTTAGGTGTGTTGCGTGCGTGGGAGGGGGGGCGGGTGCAACCTGCGAGCGCGGAACAGGGTTAAGGGGAGGGGAGGAAGAGGGGGAGGTAGAGAGGGTTGGCGTTGGAAAGGGTGGCGGGGGTCTGGGAAAGGGTTAGAGAGAGGGATGGGGAGGAGGGTTAGAGAGAGGGGGAGGGTGAAGGGTTAGAGATGGGGATGGGGAGAAGGGTTAGAGAGAGGGATGGGGAGGATGTTTAGAGAGAGGGAGGGGGAGGAGGGTTAGAGAGGGAGAGAAGGGTTAGAGAGAGGGGGATGGGGATAAGGGTTAGAGGGAGGGAGGGGGAGGAGGGTTAGAGGGGGGAAGAAGGGCTATGGAAAAGAGAGAGAGCCTCGAGAACCGTTCGCAATCCAAGTAACACCAAACGCAATCACATTTGTTCTTGCTGTTCGTTCCGCTGCACACCTTAATGATTATCACTATTCTCTAGGAATGAAAATAAGTTCATGTCTGTTTTGGTAATGATAGCAACTATTATGCAACACAATTGATGGGAAGCTCTTGTTATGACCGCTCTTCGTGCGTGAAGAGTTAAACTTCCTCATATTTGTCCAACACCGTGGCATATCATCGAATATAGTTCAATAACCAAGTACTAATGATATAATTAACCGAATCAGGTGTTTCTTCGTGGAAGTAGGCATATTAAATCATATTAAATGATAAACATAGTAATTTTCTATAGATTTCTAGTCTGAAAAAGTACAACGTATCATTTAATATTAATAAGATTATTAATGATATTTTCCTCATGTAATAGTCAGACACGAACACCAAAGGCGCTTTCGCGTTGTAGGATTTTTTGTTAGAATGTAATTTTTTCAGTCGTCAGTTGGTTTTTTATTTTTCGACAAAATTATTAGATTCGCTGCTGTTTGAACGACACGAGGTCCGCCATGTATTTGGAAATCATAATTCGCTGGGATTAAAAGTAAGAGACGTTTACAGTATTAATCGTTCGGTGGCTAAACGATCTCACTAAAGTTTTAGAGAGGAATTTTAAACAATTTAAATGGTTCGAAAGCGATACATTCGTTACATCTAAGAATGTTGGAGTAAATGGACGTGATGATATTTACATTCTAATATCTCTAAATTACCAGAGCTTAATTAACTACTAGCTACGAGAAAGCAATTTTTCGAAAATACCATTCATGAGTATTTTGAGAAAAATTGCGTTCTCTATTTAGAATCTCCCAGCATTTGCAAATCTTGTTGTTGTATCGAGGTTAAAATTTTTGTTATATCTATGCGTTATATTTTATTGAAGAAAAATCATCAAATCAAATGTTTAAAAGCGGAAGACATACTAGTTATAGTGAACATAAACTCATACTTTATCATTTTACACGGTTTTTTCAATCGCTATAGTGCGGTTAAGAATATGTAATAGAAATGGGTTTTTTCATTCTCTTCGGAGGAACAATTTCAAAATTTTTGGAAAACAATTGAAGCGATCGCCAATCGAATGCATCGCTCGGATAACGAATCGCACAAAAAGAGGCGACCTTCGCTCCTTCGCCCTTATGCTCTTCCCTCCGAACTGACCCATTTTGCAAGGTCATCCTTCGAGCGACGAACATGTCGCGCTAAGAAGTTGTTAACGCGTCCTCTGCGCCCACACGGGCGCTCTCGCCCTCCCCTTGAAAGCCTCCACGTGAACGGAGTGCAGAATCGGAAATTCGCGCCGAACTTCTCTCGCTACTCGAAGGTGAATTTTTCGAGTTCCATTCTTTTGTCGTGGACAAGTCGTGCGATCCGGCGTCGAACGGGGTTCTTTCGCTGCGGAGACTGATGCGGCAGCTCGCGCCCCAACAATTAGAGACTCTCATCTGTTGCTCAAGGGTCCGGGATTCTGCACATCTTAATTTTTTCGCCTGGTACGATTTGAATACATGCGATGCGATTAGAAGACAAAGCGGATTTTGAATTTTGGTTCTTCGAACCTCCTTTGCGTCCCATAGCCAGCGTGTTGCGAAGGTTCGGCTTGAAAGACGCCGATCGATATGGCGCCGGCCAGCAACAACCATTTTTGCCTACATTGCCAAGGTTTTACGGGCAACCATTTTTTAGGCTAATAATTACAAAATCTGTCATCGTGAACCTTTATTTATTATTTCCATCGCGTGGAATCCTTTCGAAATGGGAAATTTTCACCGGATACCTTGACGAATTCCTACGCACACACGGTGTTTTCGGCGGCGGTGGCGCCATGGTTGGCTCTCGGCTTTTCCCTCAACTTCACAACCACCGCGAAGATCGATCGCGAGCTCTGCTCGTCTCGCGCCGTAGCAACGAATCGACCCGATCCACTTGCAACACAGGGTGACGTGCCCTCGCCTTCCCATTGGTCGTTCGTTTTGTATTAAAAATACCACAGGTTTGATCGATGGCGAGTATTGACCCCATCGTGCGATATTCCCGTCAACAGATGGGTGGGAAATGATGTAAACAAAAGGTGTTTCTATGGTGACCGCCATCTCCCAACATCTGGCGGTTCCTAGTTGGCGATAGTCAATCCTTTTGATTGGTTTGGATCGTGGCTTCTATAGTTTAACGCGGAGGAGCGTTCGGCGAGAAGGATGATTTTTTCCTAGTTTGCCGTACGTTCCTCGAACGCAGCACGAGGTGAGTTAGATTTTTCATAAAAATCACTAATTGTGCGCCGATTTTGATTCGAGGGAACGCGATAGATTCGTATTCGTGGCCGAGTCAAATTTTGTTTCCTGGGCATCCTAGCGCAGGGGTCGGCATGCGGGTCTTGAGAGCGCTTCGTCCGGTCCCGCGAAGCTATGGTGAAAAAGTGATTGGTGAAATTTAATGTATCTAGACAATTTAATATTTATCTGTGAAATTGTGGTATATATTATAACCTTTTGGTGAAGTCTTAACGCTATTAAATTATTTAGATTTGATTTTCACTAACATTGGACCTCAGAATCTCTAAGCATCTTTTAATTTAAACACTCATCCGGCCCACCGAAGCTCTCGTGACTTCCAATGCGGCCCTCGAAGCATTCACAACTATGAATGTGGCCCGCTATGCAGAAAAGGTTGCCGACTCTGGCCTAGCGCATTGTTTTCCAAACTGAGTGCCAAGGCAAGGTGGGGTGCAGACGTTGATTTTTTGGGTGCCGAAAATAACTATTAGTATATAAAAAACTATTTGGAAATGTTGATAGGTTATTAAGGCGATAGCCTTTCCTCCAATAGCTTATATTGTAGTACCAACAAATAGATGCGTTCAAAGCTTGTAATAATGTTTGATTATAAAACCTAGTGAGTGTTCCACGAAATACTGTTTGTATTTGAAAGGGTGCCGCGCCTACAAAAAGTTTGGAAAGCAGCGCATTGGCGTATGATCGCTTCACGAGGCTATTTGGTATTTTTCTCACGTGCGCCTCCTATTTTTCTCACGTGCGCCTCCGGTAATATTTTGAAGTTTAAAAAGGGTTGAAAAAATGAGTGCGGTTGTTTAAACGTATTTCCTCACCGCAAGCGCGAGGAGGAAATCACGGCCACTTGAAATGTTTGGATTCGCCTATCATTTTACATGACAGGTAGCTTTGGTTTGAGAGATTAACGATTTGTACATATCAAGATCGCGGTGTCATCGTCTTCTTGGCGACTCCGTGTTGACCGGCTACCTAATCACACATCATGGTTGGCAATTTTGTCGCGTTTTTTTCTTCTTAACTTTACACATTAAAACGAGGGGATTAACTCGTACGAGCGAAAATCTTTCTGTCAACTCGATTCGATAAAAATTCCCATCCCGTAAAAATTTGTTATCTCCGCGCACACATTATCAATTGATGTTAAATCCACGCCGTTGCGTAAAAAATAGACATCGAAAGAGTAATGTCATCTACGTTTACTTTACCCAGCCTTTCTCGACCGCAAGAAAGAATAACGCCTATCAAAAAAAAAGAAAATAATCGTCCAAGGTTGAAATTCCTCGATTGGTTTTTGTTTGCTCGCATCGCTTTTCATCTTTTTTTTAGGTGCGCCCAGATTGTGAGAGTGCTGAATGGGACAGCGAGACAAAGTTTATATCCTTTCCCTTGTCGCGCTGGAATATGGAAAAAACGAGCGTGTCAAAAAGGCTAAAATAATCGGTGTGGTTACCTGTGGAAGTTTTCTCGTCCGGGAAGAAAACCGCGAACGAACCTTCCATCGGCGCCGTCCTTTCCTTGCGAGGCGCAAACCAAATCCAATGCACTCGGAGTAATTCTTTCGACTCTTTTTTGTTTTTTTTTTGCTCCGGTAATCGCGTTGGGTAATACCTCCCTCCGCGTAATGCATCGGTGGAAAAAAACGAAGGTGCATGAGTCATTCGTCAATGATTCCGTTTCTGTTCCTCGCGTCCGTAAACAAGAGTTGGGCGGAGATTTTCCAGCGGAATTAATGCGGTTTTTTCCGAGCGATATCTATCCGCTAAACCGCACTTGGTTGACTCCTTTATGGAAAAGTTTTGATAAGTGTTTAAATTAAGCCCGTTGAAGGTTGCTGCCGTCCTTGTTCGACATTTAAAAGCCGCGAAGAAATTTATTTTGAAAATTTAATTTATGTAACAATAATCGCGTAGAAAGTGGTCTTCGTTTTATTCATCCTTTGCCACCACGGAAGTGATTTGGAAGCTTAGTATGTAATTTAAATTTTCCTCGACCTTAAAATCGAGTGTCGGGATCGTTGGGAATTTTGTTTTGTTTATTCTAGCAATGAGAGTTTTTCCGTTGGTTTGATATTGTTCGAATGCGCAGTGGAAAATTTTCGCATTTCGTATCATAGTGCATGTGATCGACCAAATGTCCCGCTGATGCAGCTTGGTTCAGCCTATCGCCGTCCCTGGTTGCCCTCGCTTCGGAAGTCGTGACGTCTTTATGTGGTGGCGGATAAAGCCCCATCCTCTGTTGATAGTGGTACGCCAGCCTGGGGAGAACGCATCCTCATGCGGTATTTGATATGTATTATATTGCGCCGCCGAATTCGATGGCTTCAGAGTGAGAGGGAGGGGGACGGCGGAATTAATTATCTTATAAATATAATAAAATATAGCAATGAGGAATAGGAAATGGCGTGATGATGACTGTTTTTGAAGGTAACAGCTTATGGATGGCAGTTGTTCACCGAGCGTATAAATTTCACGAACATTTATTGTATTTAAATGTCGACGTTATGTATTCTTATCGTAATGTTACTCATTGTCAAATTTAAAGGCTCTGAGAATGCGCGCGAAATCTATTTACCCGTTCGCGTCGGTTTGTGTTGGATCATGTAATAATTATAAATATGCACCGTGCGGTCTATTTTCAATTTAGCACATTGTAAAAATTTTCGGAATACCCGATGAACCTTTGGAATAATTAATGGAGAAATTAATAATATGTACACGGGCGTGTATTTCGAGAATTTCCGTTTCATAATTCGACTATTAATCTTCTTCATAAAATACGAAAATTAATCCGGAAAAGAAAAAATCTACAAATTTAAGCTCATTGTGCGCTGAGAAGTCATAAAGCCTTAGTAAGAAAGAATTCATAGCTAATTTTTATGATCGTTTCAAGAATATGTATCGATACTTCTCCACATTTTTCACTGGAGAGATTTTTAACGTTATGAATCGATAAACAACACGTTTCTCTCTCACGATCAATATAAGGCCTTCATACGTCGCTTTCATTGTCGTCAGGAAACCCATTTGTCACTCCGATACTCTCGGCATACCTACCGGCGAAATTTTCGGAATCTAAGAATGTTGTCCCAAACGGGGCCAGAAAGACATTATCCCACTAAATGAAAAAAACAACCCTTTTATTCCCCAGGCGTCGACCCCAACTACAGCTACGTCAGAGGCTGAGACAAACGTATAAATTATTTAAACGATTCTCAAATGTTCCTTCATTTCGCAGTTTCCTTTTTGCTTCGCTGACCAGTTCCTCAACTCCCGTCTCTCTCGCCCTCTCCGTCTCTGTCGCCTTTCTCCCCCCTCTCTCTCCCCCCTCCCCCCCCTCTCTCTCCCCCTCTCTCTCCCCCTCTCTCTCCCCCTCTCTCTCCCCCTCTCTCTCCCCCTCTCTCTCCCCCTCTCTCTCCCCCTCTCTCTCCCCCTCTCTCTCCCCCTCTCTCTCCCCCTCTCTCTCCCCCTCTCTCTCCCCCTCTCTCTCCCCCTCTCTCTCCCCCCTCTCTCCCCCTCTCTCTCTCCCCCTCTCTCTCTCCCCCTCTCTCTCTCCCCCTCTCTCTCCCCCTCTCTCTCCCCCTCTCCCCCCTCTCTCTCCCCCCTCTCTCTCCCCCTCTCCCCCCCCCCAGGTTTTTTACACCCCCCTTATCGTGTGGGTGTTTTCCTGCAGTAAGTTTTTTTACATGGATTCCATTATTCAGCAGTCCATATATATTCCCACAAAATCACATCTTTTCTTTTCAAATACTTGTATTTTTATTGTTACCTGTATTTACATTGCTAATCATTTATGTATTACTATATGTTTCATGACGAGGGGTTAGGTGGAAGATGTGACTTCCTAGTCTAAATCTCGCCCCAAATAAAGACTAAATCATTCAATCAATCAAGAAATCTCTCTATCTCTCTCTCCCTCCCTCCCTCTCTCCCCCTCCCTCTCCCCCCTCCCTCTCCCCCTCCCTCTCCCCCTCCCTCTCCCCCTCCCTCTCCCCCTCCCTCCCCCCTCCCTCCCCCCTCCCCCTCCCTCTCCCCCTCCCTCTCCCCCTCCCTCCCCCCTCCCTCCCCCCTCCCTCCCCCCTCCCTCCCCCCTCCCTCTCCCCCTCCCTCTCCCCCTCCCTCTCCCCATCCCCCTCCCCCTCCCTCTCCCCATCCCCCTCCCCCCTCCATCTCCCCCTCCCTCTCCCCCCTCCCTCTCCCCCTCCCTCTCCCTCCCTCTCCCCCTCCCTCTCCCCTCCCTCTCCCCCTTCCCCCTCCCTCCCCCTCCCCTCCCCCTCCCCTCCCTCTCCCCCTCCCTCTCTCCCTCTCCCTCCCCCTCTCCCTCCCCCTCTCCCCCCCCCTCCCTCTCTCTCCCACTATATATCCCTCTCTCTCTCTCTCCGTCTCCCTCCCACTCTCCGTCTCCCTCCCACTCTCCGTCTCCCTCCCACTCTCCGTCTCCCTCCCACTCTCCGTCTCCCTCCCACTCTCCGTCTCCCCTCCCACTCTCCGTCTCCCTCTCTCTCCGTCTCCCTCTCTCTCCGTCTCCCTCTCTCTCCGTCTCCCTCTCTCTCCGTCTCCCTCTCTCTCCGTCTCCCTCTCTCTCCGTCTCCCTCCCACTCTCCGTCTCCCTCCCACTCTCCGTCTCCCTCTCTCTCCGTCTCCCTCTCTCTCCGTCTCCCTCTCTCTCCCTCTCCCTCTCCGTCTCCTTCTCTCCCTCTCTCCGTCTCCCCCCCTCTCTCTCTCTCTCTCCGTCTCCCTCTCTCTTCGTCTCCCTCTCTCTCTCTCTCCGTCTCCCTCCCTCTCTCTCTCTCTCCGTCTCCCTCTCTCTCTCTCTCTCTCTCTCTCTCTCCATCTCCCTCTCTCTCCGTCTCCCTCTCTCTCCCTCTCCGTCTCCTTCTCTCCCTCTCTCCGTCTCCCTCTCTCTCTCTCTCTCTCTCTCTCTCCGTCTCCCTCTCTCTCTCTCCATCTCCCTCTCTCTCCGTCTCCCTCTCTCTCTCCGTCTCCCTCTCTCTCCCTCTCCGTCTCCTTCTCTCCCTCTCTCCGTCTCCCTCTCTCTCTCTCTCTCCGTCTCCCTCTCTCTCCCTCTCCTCTCTCTCTCTCTCTCCGTCTCCCTCTCTCTCTCTCCATCTCCCTCTCTCCGTCTCCCTCTCTCTCTCTCCGTCTCCCTCTCTCTCTCTCTCTCTCTCTCTCTCTCTCTCTCTCTCTCCATCTCCCTCCCTCTCTCTCTCTCCGTCTCCCTCTCTCTCTCTCCGTCTCCCTCTCTCTCTCTCCGTCTCCCTCCCTCTCTCTCTCTCCCTCTCTCTCCCTCCCTCTCTCTCCCTCCTCTCTCCATCTCCTCTCCCTCCCTCTCTCTATCCCTCCCTCTCTTCCAGCACTCCACTTCTACTCATTCTCTTCCCTGCCCTCCCCTTCCACCGAAAATCGCTCCGTTGCTATGGTCACCATTCTTCCTCTTCCTCCTCCTCCCCCTTCTTCCATCGCATTCCTCTCTTCTTTCTCTCTCTCGCCCTCCGTTTCTTGTCTCTCCTCCCTCCTCGCAGTGGAGAATGGGTGGCGCGGATGTGTATGCTACTCATTGGAGGGGAGGATAGTGTGGTATGGAGCGGAGAGGGCTAAGGGAGTGAGAGGAGAGATGGGGGGAGTGACTGCCGGTGACTTTATAAACAACTCCTCCCCCTCCTCCTTTGGCTTCTGCTGCTCCCCACCCTCTCCGTGTACAGGGATAGTCGAAGGGGTCCTACGGGAGAAGGAGGATGATTGGGCAAGCTCGAATTATGGATGAAGTCCCCTTACTGAGTTCCGTCGCGTTCCAATGATGCCAGGATCTGCGGTTTCTAATTCGATCTAGTCATTTGGGTCGCTTGGTTCTCTGTTTTAGATGCTTTCGCCAAGAATGCCGGCGTGCAACTTTATATACACTTAAGTAAGCGTCCAATTTAAAAAAAAATACCGCCGGTAATTCGAGTACTTGAGTTTATCGTGTGTCGCTGTAATCATTATCCCGAAATCGATGTTGGAACGGGTCTCCGAATCACTCTTCTTTATTGGTGCCGTGCGTGAGTATTGGGGGTGGAGTGGTTATAGGAGGGGGAGCATTTTTCCCCCAAATGAGCTGTCATATCCGTCTGTCGGATGTCTTAGTTCAATCCGGCCTAGTTTCGATCTCTCTCGTTTATTCGTATGTTTTTTTCCTTTCAAAATTTACGTTTCACGATTCTCGATTCGTATCGAAGACCAGCTCCACACATGCGCAATCGCGTTCCTTTCCGAGCTCATCATGGCGTCGTCCACGATCGCTACTTAGCGAATCGATTCTTTTCTAGACTATCCTGTGTGTTCGCGCATTTTTTGCTCTTGGGCAACAATATGGATTTTGCACACAACTGGAAGGAGCGTACAAAATGACCGCGGGATCACGGTTAATCGGGAAATTGCATCGGCCGTCGCGTTTTCCCAGGCTGCGTTCCCTCTACGATCTCGATCGGCGTAGGCGACAGCAGGGGAATTTAGTGAAGCGGAATAATCGAGTTTTATAAAGGCCATGTTTTTTAGGAATGGTTACTTTTTGGTGACGTCACGTCCTCGCACCCCCCTTCTCCTCCCTCCACCTTCGTTACTCTCTCGATACACGCGCCCACATGCCCGGTGCAATTACGGACATTATTACGCTCCTCGAGATGCAGAAAGCCCTCATATCCTCTCTTCTCCCTTCATACACGCTCGTTCTGAATTAGCTTTCTTCCTCTCCCCTCTCCCTCTCTACCCCTCTCTACCCCTCTCTACCCCTCTCTAACCCTCTCCCTCTCTACCCCTCTCTACCCCTCTCTACCCCTCTCTAACCCTCTCCCTCTCTACCCCTCTCCCTATTCCGTCCCCCACCCTCCCCCTCCTCCCTCCCCATTTGGCGTTCCCTCGTGACCTTCTTCCGCGAATCTCTTCGCAACCGACACCTTGCGTACAGAAATTCCGACGCGCGGTTCATTCTCGATTCCAGGGATTTTTAGCCATTACGCTCAGCCTAGAAAACTACCGCGGACCATTCTAGGCAAGGACATGTGCGATTTCCGTTTTTTTTGCGCTTAAAATTGCGCCGCTTCGGCGGTGTCATGTGTTCGAGAGTTGCTCTAATATTGATGCAACGAATTTTCCCCAAAACATCTGCAAAGCGTTCGCCATTTTTATCTGTATTTAGAATCGCTTCCTGCGCATCCCTTTTTATCCGGCCATACGCTGATGTCTTGTGACCTGTTTCCATGTTTAAATCAAGAATTTAGAATTTTATTCGAAGCGAATGTGTTAAGCAAAGTGTCATAAACTAGCAATTTTTGTGGAAAATCACTTTACGAGCATTTCGCCGTTGTGAAATTCATTCCAAAATTATCCAATGTTATCGAAGCTGTAACTTTTGCGTAAACGTTGCTATCCGAGCAAATGTTGACGTATCTCCCGAATTTCTCGTCTAGGTGGCGTTATGTGTTTTCCTTCGTTTCCGCAGGAGGAAGTAAAAGAATAAATAGTGAGCTTGTTTGGGAACCAATGGGGTCCGAGGGTTCGCGAAGCAGCACCGTTCGCTTGTTGGGGATTATTTTTCAATTGAGCGTAATACAAATGCCGATTTCGGCAATTCTGACTGGCAATCGAGCGAGCCAGGAGAGAATTTTCGAGACATCCCTGCAACCCAAAACTCAACCACAAACCAACTTAGTACGATAAAGAACCGAGTGTCTTTATATCTTATCTCTACTCTCCTTTCCTTCCTCCACCTTCCATCTATCTCTCCCCACCCACACACTCCTTTCCAATCCTCTCCTCCTCTTCCCACCTCCTCCCTCCAATTCTTCTACTTTTCCACGACTTGAGTCCTTCCCTTCGTTCCTCCCTTTTCGTTTTTTTATCTATATCAATTCTGATTTCTCAATAAGATGCCATGTTGCCAAAGTTGTCTTTTTTTGCCCGACAGCTATTCCCGCCTCTCGCAGGAAATGTGAATCACCAGGGAAACCTTAGCTGTTTTATTTCATTTTTATCTTTCTCGCCAGCTCGACTTCTTTTGTCGCGTCTCCTTTCCATTTTGGCAGGATTAAAGTTAGTCAGTCGAAACGGAGAAAACTTGCCGACTTTTAGTTCCAAGGTTTTGTCCGTTTGTCTTATTGTCGTTCGTTTCTATTCCTTTCGTCCAGGATTTGTTTCGTATTCGTTTTTTATTATTTTAAAGAGAAAATCATTTTACATACTTTGATCTCCAATGTCTGTTCTACAGGGTTGTCCCGAAAAAAGTATAGCTGTTTTTCTGCTTATTTTTAAATAATCTGCGACGCATAGAAATGGAGCATATTAGAGAGAAATATTATGAAGACGTAGAACTGCTACATATAAAAGAAAATTATTTATATAGTTCGTCGTAGAAGCACGTAACCTATTAAAGTAATAAATATGATAGCTGGAAAATCATTAACTTACTTTTTTCGGGGAAACGCTGCATCTTGATACTTAAGACGTATGTTCCAGAAGGCTCCGAATTATCGCAATATTGAGTTTCACTCGAAGCGAAACTTGTCGGTTACATGCATAAATAATTAATTCTGAATTTCGTAATGAAGGAATATTTATGCGTCCTTTACAGTACAAAAAGTGTGAATGTTCCGCTTCGTAAATATTTAACACCAAATAAAACAGATACAACGCCAGCGTTTCATAAAAGCCATTTTTAATCGACCATAATTATTTCTTCTAAAAAATGAACACGTTCGAGAGTTCCCATACAAATCGTTTTTTACTCCCGAATGGACAGTCTCGCTCGGAGACCTTGGGTTCGATAACCCTCCTTTATGGATTGCGGTTTTTATTACTCACTCGTATTCCGCATTTTGAAGCAAGGTCGTTTTCAAAAATAAGTAAACGGCTCGCTACTCGAAGGAAACGTGAAAAACATTGCTCAACGATAAAGGAATGCCTATTTTTTTTTAGATTTGGCGTCTTTGGACAGCGGGGAGCCACCGCTCCCTCGTCCGAAACAGAATCCGTCTCCGGCCCATCTCCTTCCCTCTCTCTCCCTTCCCATTCCTCTCTCCCTCCCCATTCCTCTCTCCTCCTCCTCCCTATCCCCGTTTCATTCTTCCCAACTCCCAAGTTCCGTTTTTCTCGCTCCTTCTCGTCCATCCTTCTTTTTCTCCTTCTTAACGCATCCTACTCACTCCCTTTCTATTCCCCTCTTCCTTTCCTCCTCCCATTCCTCTTTCCTCTTCAATTCAACTTTCTCTTTTTCTCTTATCCCTTTCCTATCCTATTCTTTCTCTCTCTTCTTTTCTCCTCACATCTTTGTCACGTCTTACCTCTTTTCTTCTTTTTTCCATTCTCTCTTTCTTTTCTCTATCCTTTCGCTACTTACATCCCTCTCCTCTTTCCTCACTCATTCGCTAACTCCCTATTTCCTTTTCTCTCTCTTTTTTATTTCTCTCCCTTTTCCCTCTCTTTCTCTCCCCTTTTCCTCTCTCTTTCTCCTTCGTTCTTTCTGCCTCAGTCTTCTCCTTTTACTACGATACACTTCGCCTCTTTGGCGGCCATCCAAATCTATTAGCTTCCGCTCTACATATCCCCTCCTCTTCCTTCTCCCTCCTCTCTCTTCTCCCTCCTCTCCCTTCTCCCTCCCCTCCATTCTCCCTCCCCTCCATTCTCCCTCCCCTCCATTCTCCCTCCCCTCCCTTCTCCTTCCTCCTCCATCCCACCACTTCTCTTTCTCCTCCTTCCCTCCCTCCTCACTCTCGTATCCATCTCGCACTTGTCACCGCCTCCCTTCCTCGCCTCTTCATAATCCCCTTCCTCTCTCGGAATGCGCTTAAATATAGCCGTCTATCAGTCGAGAGTTGTTTACGTATTTCCAGAAATCACGAAACGATTCGAGTGTTTCCTCTCGTATATTTTCGATTAATCACTCGCTCTCCAAAGTGCAGAACATCTTTCGACCTCTTGGTGCGCAAGAGGGACATGTGGCCGCTTAGAGATGGTGCCGCAGCAAACACAAACGTAAACGCTCTGTGCAAACTTTTTATTCGCGTCTACAATCTCGAGGGATGAGAGCGCCTTCTGGAAAACTATTACTCATCGCGTGACTATTTTTAAAGCTAATGTTTAGGAAAAAAAGCTGTTTCTTTCAGGCATTCTTCGATACGGTTTATTTGGTGTGCATCGTGAGATTTTTTATTGTTATCGTGTAATCGATTTTGTATAAGCTTTACGTTTTGTTTTTATGAATAATTAATTTCAATTATGAGAGTTTCATTTTCCGCGGTTAGATATATAAGGAAAAGAAAAGGTAGTGATGAGGGTGGCAACAAGGTGTTGAGGGAAGCCCAGCGGACACTTACCAAGTTGAGGACCAAGCTGGCAGGCTGCTGGGGGCGTCGAAGAGACACGTAAAGCACACGAACACAAAACAAAAAAACACGCAAGCTTATCGGGCCTATGCCCTTCTTCAGCGAAAGAGTATCTGCAAGTGACACCAATATATATATATATATATATATTTATAAAAGGTTTGTTCCGTTTCATTGTCTGGCTTTTTTGTATTCCTCACGCAAAAAGTGCTTGGAAAATATCGTTTGACAAACCTTGTCGTTTAGCGCTATCCGTCTTTGAAATCTTAAAGAAAAGAAAACATGCGTGAGGGAATATTTTTGTCGGGTCTCTAGACTCCGGATGCGGGTCAAATCAGGAATCGTGAGCTCCTTTTCCCATCTTCCGTTGAATTTCAATGATCGCCGCTTGGCGTGCGTGAAATGTCTCTCTCGCTCTTTCTGGCTGCCGTCTCCGTGTTCTCCGACTGAAGGGAAGAGCTTATTCCATTATTCGATAAAAGGGTAAACATCGCCTCCGCCGCAGCCTGGTTGATGTTTAGACATGAAACCCTATTTTGTCGGGAAGGTGTATACGTGTTCCATGAGAATATCCTTAGTTTCAACACCCCTCCGACGTCATCCAAATTAGCGGAATACTTTGCCTTTATCAGAATTTCTTTTAGTTTTTAAAATGCAAGTTCGCTCCCAAGAGCGTGTGAGAGGTATGCGGTAAAATATCGTTAATTGTTTTTATTGTTTTATTTATTTTACTGATAGTTCAATAGCACACACGTCGAGTTCACGAAAGACAGCGTCCGCATTTATCCGATTTCGATTGTATCATCGGTTTGTATACGGATCAAAGGACATCAAATAACATGGCAAAATGAAAAGCAAAGGCGAATCGTATGATTTCTAGTAATTTCCATTCTTTTGAACAACCTCCGAAAGCCACGAAACGCGCATCTAGTCTTCTCTTCGTGAACATTCCGCCATATTACATCGTTTTCTCGTCTAGAGGCACCATAGTCATACGTTACTCACGATGGCAGCTATCCAATTCGTAAATCAATAAATCTAATCGGATTTCGTAAGCAGTTTCCATCAGTACACGAATATGGCTTAATATCGGAACACATTAACGCTAGGAAAAATAATAAAAAAATAAGAATCCGTCATTTCTCTGAAGCATTAATTTCTTCTGCGAATTGAGACTAACTTAGATCCGAAGAAAAAGCCTTAGCAGTGCCCATTCTAGATTTTCTAACGGGGGATATTGGTAGGAATAACAGACGACAAATGATGAAGAAAACCGCTGCATAATTTGGTCAGGAACCGGAGGGGACGTATCAGTGGATTTATCCAATGTTCATAAGATGTCATGAATAAAAATTAACGCAATTTTTTTCAAACATATTTTGATATTTATCTCGTGCATCGAAAACTCGTTTTAATCGAAATCTCATGGCGAGAATTCGTATTAAATAAAACTTGCTTACTTCTTTATTTCTACCTACAAAAAAACTTCCGGGAGTCAAAAGATGGATTTAAGTGTTATTTTGACTTTTTTATGCGTCTCAATTGCGATATTATTCTTTTATATCCAAATTCCGACTTTAGGAAAAACAAATTTCGTGCTTAAAAAACCGATTTAAAGTTTCGTCAAAGGGAAAGAGCATTATTAATGGCAACAAATCGTGGGAACTGTGGAAACTGTTGTTTCTTTTCAGTGTTTAGTAAGAAAAAGATCAAGTAAGATTGATATCCTTCGTTTGGAGTAGGTTAAACAATTAAGCTTTAAGAAAGTAACATTTTTTTGCGTTTCAATAATTTTTTTCCTGTGCTTCGTAAAGGATCTTGTGGATATGCGTAGGGTTACATGATTAATGGGCCGAGAACTCGTTGAGATTTCTTCCGCCACCGACTCCTTAATCTGAAATTTTATTTTTTCGTTACGTTTCTCGAGAAAAGATAAATCGGTCTCTAGGTTACATGGATCCTGTTTTTATGCTCATATTTGATTTTATATTTCACCCGGAAATTAATATTTTTCCTCGATTTTACATTTCGCCCTGTTTTAACTGAAAACTGCATGACATCTGGAAAATGATGGAGAAATAAGAAATGCCGTCGTTTAAAAAAAAAAACGCATCATAATTTTCAGGATGCGTTTACCAGTCAACAGAGGTTATCTTGATTATTTTGGGTAAGGAAACATTGTGTTTATCTTTCGTTATATATAATTGTATCAATTATATCAATTCATTTTACGTGACTCATGAAGTCAACGAGCTTAACAAAAGAACGATGACTTTTATCTTGTGTGTTCAGATAGCGAGCGTCAAATTTCTTACATAAAACTCCCCTTATCAGTGGAGGTGAGTTTTTCCGAAGAATTTATTCCCTCGGGTAAAAATAAAGCCGAATGCAACTTAATTTATTTCGCTTAATGAAATTCCGTGAAAATCGTGCGGTTTTCGTCGATTTAACAGAGCGTCGTGTTTGAATTCGTTCTGCGATATCGCGGCATCGTTCGTATTATATTCGCCCCGCCGAGCAAAAACTCGAAAAAATTTCGCTTCGACAAAAAAGAATCTCGCTTCGTTGTAAAGCCCCTCCGCCCATTCGAATAACTAACTGTCGACCGTCTTTTTTCTATTTCCTTCGGTCCGTCGGGGCGGGATATCTTTTGTGGCGCGGTTCGAGGGCAAAGTACCGCCAAGGACCACGTATGGCGGCGGCGAGTACTACGGCGGCGCTGTTGGATGAAAACAAAAAACAAAAGCGAAAGGCTCCTTTTATATCGAGTGGGTTTAGCGCCTGGGAAGCCTTCGATTGCTGCGTTGTCTTTTTACCGGAAAGTTTGGCAACTGGAGGGAAAAAATATTGAGTCGGGCTTCTATTATTTGCGGAATTTTCGGATTTCACCGCAAAAATCTATATTATTAAAGTTTTTTTTTATGTCGACGGAACCGACTATAAAGGTCGATTATACAATCGCCTGTCACGGTTTGATTGCCTCCCTGAACACATTTTTAGCCTATTTTGTTTGATTTTTATGAAATACATCGTCCAGTTGCGACCGCCTCGGTTGGCATAAGGAATACAGTCGCTCCATAATTCCAACCAAATGAACCCAGTTGGCGCCAGCGTCTCGCGGGGATAATAAAAGAGTCATAAACCCCGAGATCTAGTTATGAGACTAATGCTGAATCAACGAGTTATTATAAACGATAGGTTAATAAGTCATTTTTGCGCCGTCGATATTATGCGTCGTTAATAACTCATAATTCTATTTTTAATTATACTAAGTATCCCGTCCAAACCTGTATTGACGCCAAACTGTCAAAAATCGTGTAAAAAATAAGCATATTAAAACAATAAAAAATTATTGTTGAAAGCCTAAGTATACCTCCAAATTAAAAGAAACTGTATTTTTCGATCTTCATTAGATAATATATACAATATATAATATGTATTAAACTGAATCGGATTGAATAATCCTTACCTAAATGAAAAATTATATTAGATCGAATATTCTCAGTTTTTTTCGATTTCACTTTTATCAGAGTAGAAGTTTATTTTTAAATTAGTTTAAAAATTAGAAAATTAGCTGAAGATTCGTGTGTTAAACTTGTAGGTAATTCTCACTTTAAATATAGTAACTAGTATGCAAACATATGCATGAAAAGATATATGTACAAAAATTTACTTCGATATGTTGGGATGCCGTTATGCGCTCGAGCACCTGTTTGAAGCTTTTGTCTCTCGAATGTAGGACAGAGCCCGAAGACATGGTGCTCCCGGAAGACGCAACTCTTAACGAAGACGAGAGCGGAAAACGGATAAAAGGAGAGAGCGAATGAGAGAGAAAATGGACAGCTGTGGAACAGAAGGAAGCGAAAGTGAAGGGAGGAGGTAAATGAGAGAGAGAGCGAGAGAGGTGAATTTTTTGGTAGCACTAGCGTGCAGAGCACAACGGTAGGTGGCGAGGAAGGGTCGTCGAGTGGGGAGGAGGAATTGTCGTTTGCGGTGGCGAGGAAGGGTTTCAGTATCGATCTGTATCGCGAAATTGCACCTGACAACCTTCGCGGCGTACAGCTGCCAAAAAAAAAAAAATGCAGCGCCGCATAGGTTGCCGCTCCTTCCCCCTCGTACCCTCCGCTGGCCTCGGGTCATGGGGGAAAGGGTTATCCTCTGTGACTGTGGAAATTTCCGACGCAGACTAAAAAGCAAGGCGGTTGATAATTTTCCGCTATGACTTACAAAAAGATTCGATGTGCGAACCTTCTGGGTCTGAATCATCGCGGATGGAATTTGCCGATCATACGGGAAAGTTTTTAAGTGTTCGTCGATCAAGATTGGTCTCGGGTTCGATCCCCGCATACCTCTTTCGTAGCGTGGTTTAGTCGCTGAAAGTTTAGAAGCGTGGAATTATTTTTCTACATAACCGAAGAAACGCTCTCGAACGCTATGGATTATTTACAACAAGCTCGTTTTCAAAGAGAGAGAGAGATAGGACTGTTGCACACGCGTCGTAGAATGAGCGGAAGTTACTCAACCGTGATCCCCAACGGAAGCGACCGTTGGAGAAATGAAGGGAACGGTTGAATCGGAAGAGAATCAAAGTGAGTCTGATGGAATGGTTTGGAAAATCATTGAGAAGACAGAGACGTCGCGATGGAAATGATTAATTGGGATCATAATGACGATGTTGGATAGAATGTCTAGAAAATAGACAAAGGGTGTAATTGGGAAGAAATTTAAATGTCAATTGACTGTGGAAATTCCATCGTATGCTGATCATAAGTGAGCGAAGGAAGTTGTCGGGTGAATTTCAACGGATATATTGCGAAGAAAAAGAAGAAATAGCAGAAAGTGGGCAAACGAAATGGTAAAAAATACATCGCAGTAGGTTCTGTTGAGTTTTTAATCGAAATTCTATTGGACAGACGCAATACTTGCTGGCATTCGCAGATGTGTTATTTCCTAGAAGTGAGTAAACGTGTACAAATCTATCAAAAACAAAGAAAAGTTAATGATAAAACATTAAGCGCCACTTTTAATTCATTATATTCCATTCTTTTAGATGCATTTTCTTTGCCAGCAGTTCCTGGATGCTATTCTATCGGAGGAGCGCGCTCGGGAAAAAAACAGACAATCTTCAAGGCGTGATATGCGTGCCAAACTCCCGTGTTTTCAATACGCGTTCCAAGAATTCGAGGATATCGACGCTGAAGTAATTGGAATTATGGGACTTCGAAATGGAAAATTTTCAGCGGATGACACCCTACCCCTTCTATTCGTCGTTCCGCACCTCTCACTTTTTCCCCCTCGACTCCCCCTTCTTCCCTCGACTCCCCCTACTTCCCTCAACCTCCCTTTCCTCCCTTAACCTCCCCTTCCTCCGTCAACCAACCCTCCGTCAACCTCCCTCCCTTTCCTCACACTCTCCTTCCAAAACCTCCATTTCCCTTCTTCCACACATCCGCAGCCTTGTATACACACACATATTTCCCCCGTTGGCTATTTTTTGCCTGCGTCACGCGGTTTAGTCACCTCCTAAGTCGAACACGCACCCTCAAGGTCTACTTCAACCCAGTTCCTAGCAATAATCGTTATCTTCCGATTTTTCTTTTTATGCGCAATATCAAATTACGTGATACAGAATGTCGCGCAAGGGTTTCCCTGAAAATTCGACGGGGTGCGCTGTATCTGAATCAATCCCACGATACCGTACGAGTGCTCGATGGAAAAGGTTTGCCCTTTTTTATCGTGTTACATATCAGGTTTTTTTTCACGCTCCGCCCCGATGCGAGAATTAAAAATCGATTGGCTAATGCAAATTCATCCTTTTTACCCCGAAACTTTTGAGGCTTTCGAATGAGATAACAGGTGACAAAATATCATCAAATCGAATCTCTCTCTTAATATTGAGAGGTAAAAAATCGGAAGATTTCATGCTCTCTTGGTTATACAGGGTGCCCAAGGAGGAAAGGTCAATATTCTGGGAGGTGATAGTATCAATCATTCTAAGAAAAAAAGTTCGTAAAAAGTTCCAAACAGTTTCCGATATAGAGCTATTTGAATGTACAGTTGCAAAATTATTGATAAGAAAGAGATATTACGTACTGTTGCTAATATTTATGGTTCAAGTGAAAATTTTGTTACAGTTTATAATAAATTTTCAAAAATTTCACTTTCAACATTAATGCACTTTTCAACTCGTTTGAGAACATGGCGTGTTGCTCGTCTGAGTTCACCTTGACGTTCCTTTACTCGAGAAATAGCACACATTATGCGATCGAGCAATTCGTCTCGTGTATCCACTTTTCTTTTGTGTACTTCACTCTTCATCCAAAACCCATAAACAAAAGTCTAACCGGGTTAGGGGTGGAGATCTTGGTGGTCAAGTAAGTGAATGGTACTGCCACGACCAATCCAACGATTAGGGAAAGTGTCATTTAGATGTTGCATCACAATTTGGGTATAATGAGGAGGGGCTCCGTCATGCTGAAAGTACATGGCAATCCGTGTAGCCAAAGGAACATCCTCTAGTTGTACGTAATATATCTCTTTCTTATCAATAATTTTGAAACTGTACATTCAAATAGCTCTATCTCGGAAACTGTTTGGAATAGGACACTTGTCCATACAAACTTTTTTTCTTAGAATGACCGATACTATCACCTCCCAGAATATTGACCTTTCCTCCTGGGACACCCTGTATAAAAAGTATAACACGATTTTTAGGACTTAGGAGTTCGGTGTAGAACAGGGATGCACAAACTTTTTATATCCGCGGGTTTTTACTTAGCCGAGGGCCGTACTATAATAAAGTCCGAACAATTTAAAATAAAAATTTTTTGGAATGTTAGGATTCACCTTACTAGTCGCTAAATATAAAATAAATTGTAAATTATTTATAATTAAATGCTCTCCACAATTACCTTTTTCAGCTGAAATGACGGAACTGCATCCGCAGATGTCATATCAAAGTAGTTCGACAAAACGAAAGAACTCACGTAATCGAGAAACCAAATAATGGGCATTATTAAAATATGACTTTAATACACTGTCAGTCGAAAACTACTTCGTACCGGGGAAGGGTGTGACATGGGTATACCCGTAATTGTGTGCCTCTTTTCAGAACACCTTATGACAACCTCGGCAACCTTCCTGCCGTCACATTTATAAAAAGTAACTACTCTACCTCACATTTGGTAATTGTTACTGTATTTTTGTTCTCTCCTATAATTGTCACTATATAGATTACCAAATGAAAATTTTATCTTAAAAGATTTTTTTAATATTAAACTTATGTTGTATCCTCTACGTGCCGCTCGGGCATCGACGGCGGGCAGCCATAAAACGGCGCGGCGTATTTGTTTTGAATTCAACGGCGTATGAAGAAACCGTTACTGAATTCGAATCGTCGGATTTGAATTTATTTCATAATTTATTTCATTTTTTCCGGAAGCATGGTGATGAGATGGCGTTTTAGTTATTTTTAAAAAATTCGTTCGATTCAGCGAGAGCATCGCCTGATAAGGTCGCGATTACCGACGGTTAACGTCCATCGCGATCGCGTTGCCCCCCTCCGCTCCCCTTTGGATTTACCGCCCTCCCCCTCCCTATCCGCGTGAGGTGAGTGCGTCCCATGAAGCTTCGATTTACTATCCCGCATCTCTCCGCTCCTTGACCTTGACAGCGTGCAAAGAGTGACGCTCTCTCCCCCGCCCTCTCGGAGCCTTGACCTCGTCAGCTGAGAGAGTCCAGCGAGAGAAAGGCCGGCGCGCGAACGCCGAGAGACAACCGTTTCCCTCGGCGGAGGCGACAAGGCATGCTTCTTGCGGAAATCTAACCCCGCAATTTGCATGGCAATCGAGGCGATTGGATGTTTTTTTTGCAAGAAAATGGATTTTGCGTGTGAGGATCGTTTTAACGGCCTGAGACACGCAAACGCTCTAAATACCATCGCTCTCGTTACGTCTGTCGGGAAAACAAAATCGCAACGATCGGCGTCGCTTTTGAAATGTCTGGAGTTTATGGCCGAGATTGTTGTCGTTAATAATTTCGAGGAGGTCGTTAAGAGAAAAACCTTTCCCCGGAGGATATGTATTATTAGTTTTTGTAGCAATCATCCTTCGATTTTTTTCAGCGGTGTATTCAATTTGCGCTAGTCTCGTTCTGTGCGTGTAGGTAACTTTTGATCGATATTATATACGGATCGATAATTATATACGGATCGGTCTTAATTGTGTAATTGGGCTTTTTCGCCTCGGCACTTGAAATGAGCGCTTTTTGCAAAATTTCCACGCAAAGATGGATCCAGGGACTAATTCTTTCGTTATTAGCGTCATCGTGTGGCTTCGGGGAGTTGCCCCTTCGACGATGAAGTTAGGAAAGTTTTCCCCCCTGAATTACTTGTGAAACAACTTAAAAGAGTATGATCCATATCCATAAAAAGGCACAGATTGAAAATGGAGCCGACGAACGGTACTGATGACGTAATATAAAAATCTGTGTTAATGCGTGCATTTTTGGGTAGGAATTGCGGTTTCGGTGCGAATTTCCTCTGCTATCCCTTGGATTTCTGTTTCTCTTTACATCAAAGGGTAAACAACAATGAGCTCGCACGTATTCTCTTCCTCGAATTGCACACATTCCGAGTGAACGCGTAATTCTTACATTAATCTAAAAACTTTCGGAACCACCATTTATGTGCACCCCGGGAGTAGGGCTCGACTATATATTCGCACGAATGGGCGTCAACAAAACAACCTTCGCCATCGCTTAAGTGGCATTTCCCCCAGCGTCGCACTCTGAGGGATAGCATCCGTAACCCGCATGGCGTTACTGGAACAGCATAAGGCGTCCGATATTTTGCGCCGAAGTTTATTCCGCTCACCTCTTACAAGTTAGCCGTCGGCTGGAAAAATACCCGACTTCCGTTGGAGATGAATGAATGCCAGTTGCAGTTCTCTTAGCCGTCCGCAGGTGCCAGAGAAAGAGGTAAGAGGGCATCGCTTGGTCACCTCCCAAACCCTTTCCCTTTTACACCTGCCCCGTCGTATTCTAAGACGGAGGAGAGTGAGAGGGAAGGAAAGGGTGAGAAGGGAGATGGGGAGGGGTAGGAGGAGGTGGGAGAGAGAGGTAAAAAGGGGAGGGAGAGAGAGAGAGAGTGAGAGTGATTCGGCATCGGACTTTTCCATTGCATCGGAAGAAATTTCGAGGAACAGAATTACTCGTGCAAATAGCAATTGATTCGAAGCCTTTGGTGATTTCATAATTTTTACAATAATAACGGTGATTAGATGGGTAAACTTGGTAGAACTGGCGGATATTCATTGTGAAAGAAGTATTAAAAAACTTGGAAACCCTGCCAAAAGAAGGTGGTGTCTAGTGAAATTCTTGTTGAATGACACTAAATTTTTCCTTCTTTCGTTTTGAAAACTAACCAATGATTAGTATTACTATCAGCGAGGGATGAAAGTTTTAATTTATTCAGAATTTCCCAAATACTACTTCGAGGTATTATGTGATCATACATGAAGTAATAAAATAAAAATGGATTTTGTAATCGGCAATCATTTGAAGTTGATTCTCTAACGTAATGAACGATTAATCACTGTAAAAATATTAATCTAACGTAGATTGATAATATTATTTGAGTTAATTATTACGATAACTGTTTGTGGAAAATTTACTTAAACTTCTTTGGGCCACCGGTAACTCCTTCTAAGGCGCGGTTTAGAAGAGGGACGTAAATGTATTATACATTCCCAGTGTCGTATCCAGGGAGGGGGGGTTGGGGGTTATAACTCCTCTCCCATGAGCAACGTATACTTAGAATATCCTCTTGAAAAGGTATTGACGACCCAAGATAATTGCGAACGTCGGAACGAGTAAACAAAATTTATTAGTGTTTTACTTGGCGTCCTACAAGTTAACTTTCTTTAAAAGATGAGTTATGCGATCAGGGCTTCCAAAACTGAAGGGGTCTCGTGAGAATGGGACCCATGTGCACGGCACTCCGGCGGACGGAGAGGTAGGGTGGCCGGAGGAGTGCCTCTCTCGGGCTAAGTGGTCGATTCTGTTCGGGCTTTTTTCGGGCCTTAAATGTGACCCATGTTATTATTTGCTGAATGTAAACGCCTTAGCTCTGCTTGTTGTTTCTCTCTTTATTTATACCTAACTCTTCATCTTATTTTCCTTAAAGGCTTAGGAGAGAAAGAAATGCAATGTGGGTTGGAGGGAAAGGCAATTACAATTAGTGGGGAAAAAATGCTTGACACTTGAGTGTCTTCTCACGAAAGAAAAAGGTGCTGTGAGGATGAGCCGAGATAAACGAAGAATTTATTAAAACCACTCCATAAACAGAACATGACTCGAAAGATTTGAGTTCATTAAGCATCTGCTGCCCGGCTAGTAAATCATAGCGCGCCTATGTGTATTTTTGGCTAATCAACCTCTTGGATTATTATAGAAAATAGAAACGCAAAAACTAAACCTGAAATACAGAGAACTTGGAAGAAAGCTGTAGGTCTCACATGTTCTGATGCTGCATGTACTCTCACTCCATATAATTTCTAGTCACTTTTCGTCGGTCATTCATTGCTAGTGGTCGAAGAAGGATCTCCTCGGTGCCTGTATATATATAAACATATTTCCGCGAATGTACCGCTGTGTGAAATTTAGCGAGATTGCTAATTTTTAGAATGAAATTTCCGAAAAGTTTTATTCCAAGTTAAAGCAACATATGACAATGTTTGCTGGGTTCTGCAATCACGCTTTACAAGTTAGTGACTTTATTTTATTTCAATATCAACATGTCGCGCCGCGCATCATTTATCTAAGCATTTTTCTTCAATTAAATCGCTAAACATAGAATCGTTATTTTTTGTTCTACATTATGAATAATAAGCGCGTTATATTGAATACAATGTTACAACAATTGACGTAACACAGGAGTGGGAAGACAACGCTTATTCGTGTAACACAGCAGGTCAATAGGATGATCCTAAAATACTGTAGTTTATTATTACCTTTCCCTTTCAATTTTTACTACTCCTTCATAAACAATTTCGTGTATGTTTTCACTTTTCCCCTACGTGTACAAGATATCTCAAAAAATTCCAGAGGGAGTAGTAATTTTTTCAGGATTAAAGTTCTCATACCTTGTGTTCGGAATGGTAAAATTTTGGTCAGCCCATTAGGCAGAGTCCTAATCTCAAAACCATTTTCTCAACTCGTGTAACACAGGAATGATTGACACGTAGAAACTCTTTTAAACTAAGATAAAAATATTTAAAAAATACAAAATCAAGACATTGACGTAGGATTGCACGAACGATTGGATTTTCATTTTATCATTGCCAAAATAAGAATCTCATTCTATAACTTATGTAAATCGACTAAGAACGCGAAAGTAGATGGATTTTAATGTTATATCATATCTATTGGTTTATTATTATTATTCACATAAACGCTACAATTGGGAGCATGTCCCGGTGGCAGCGGGTCCCCATCACAACTCAATGCATAATACCCAAATCACATAATAAAAATTGGGTTTACTTAATACAAAAATATAAGCTTTTTGATACCATTTCCTAAACACTATA
Organism: Tanypteryx hageni; assembly: GCA_028673005.1. Taxonomy (NCBI): domain Eukaryota; kingdom Metazoa; phylum Arthropoda; class Insecta; order Odonata; family Petaluridae; genus Tanypteryx; species Tanypteryx hageni. The sequence continues at coordinate 115,418,886 of CM054116.1, forward strand.
TACTACTTCTTAACTTCAAGTCACAGGAACTCCCGTCACAACAGCTTAGGTATCACCCAATACATAATGCCCACTTTACATAATAACAATTATACGTAATTATGATCAATCTATCGTGTCATTATCTACTTATGCAACGTATTTTGTTGAATCTCTAAAAAAAAGGTCAGTGGAGATGTTAGTGATGAGGCTGATAATCCACTCCTTGAAAAATTCCTGGATCCACTGTACATTCCACGGTTTCCATGTTAGCGTAGCGGTGTTTGCCTGTCCATCGCTTTTCCCATTCCCTTTCCTCGCTTCCACGTTGCCGAGAGAGCCTTCTTTTTCTATACGGCAAATAAAGTTTCGACCTCGTGGAATCGGATGTCGCTCTAGTTGACGGAAGTAGGCCGCCGCCGTTTCCATCTAGCGCCCAACAGCGCCCTTTCCGAATGCACTCGGCCCCAACTCGCAACTGCCACTACGACGCGAAGCCCCGACCGGCGGATTAGGATTACGAACCGAGAAAAAATTACGCGAGTCAGCTCAAAATTTTGCGATATTGCGCGGTTTCAGTTACACGGAACTCGCATGAGGGATGAGCACGACTTAAACATGAAAAAGAAGTACTTGATGCAAAAGGATACAGCGTCGACGTTAAAAATTTCGCTGTTATGTCTAGAATGTTGGGTAATTTATTTACAACATATATGAAAATAATAATTATTGTTATAAAATATTTTAATTTTTTATAAAGCGTAATTGGAAATCACGATAACCTTGCTTGTATTCCAGACATCGTTTTAAGAAACGTATTTATGTTTTAATAATTAATAGTAAAGGTGCCACTACGAGCTCTTTTATTATTTAATATGAAGTTATCATTGCTACATGATTGCCTACGTGTCCGAACTACGCCTATCAACAAATAACAAATATTTATCGTCTAATTAATGTTCTTTAGTGATATGACACACCAAGGCACAATAAAATCTCTGTTTGAGAGCTCAATTGTACAGGGCGTCGGTGGTGTAATGGTCAGCATAGTTGCCTTCCAAGCAGTTGATCCGGGTTCGATTCCCGGCCGACGCACTTTTTCTTCCTTTTTTTATCGATAGTTTAAATGCAGACTGTATTGTAATTATCAGCAAACGTTCTATTTTAATTATAATTATTGTTTTTCATTTATATTGAATTATTTTTCCTTTTTCTACGCGTTAATTTTAATTGCTTTTGAAATTAAACTCGATGATGCTCTACCGTATAAATTTGTCTATTTGTGTATATGTATATATTCAAATATAATGTATCATTATTTATCTGTTTTTGCCTACTACTGTTTCCTTGCCTTTTTATTAAAATGATCCCTCATAATTTGCGGTTTTCCGTTGATTCCTAGTCCTTAATTTGTATCTTCTTTTAACGTTTATGGTTAAAGAAAATGTATATATATATATATATATATATATATATATATATATATATATATATATATATATATATATATATATATATGTTATAAACCAATTTTATCTATTAAAATGGACTGAAAGATTATGTCGAACTTAGATCAGGCCGAAAAAGTCTTGTTTTAACACGTGAACGGCCTCTACGTCCATTGCCTTATGCGTTTCCGTATACAATTTCTGTTCCACTCGCAGCAGCCTCTCCAGCTTTTGATGGGCTTCATCAGAACCCCCCGAGTAGTATTAATTTTTTTTAAGGGTTCCGAAATTCCCAAATTGTGCAGATGTCCTTCTTTCGCAGTACGTCACCAGCACCACTCGGTCATCCCAAATGTTTCGCGTGACTCAACTCCATCAAAACAGACGGAAAAAACAAGGGTTAACGACTCCCACCCCAAGGTTGGATAGAAAAATGGCGCAGGAAAAAAACTGGTAAAAACCGTGGCGGAGGATCGAGGGAGGGAAAAAAGGAGGGATCCGACCTAATTCGACCCTTAATATGATTTATATCTGCTTATTCAACAGCCTCCCTCCTACAAACCTAAAGAACCGCTACTCTCGAGGCTTTTTTAACTCCAAAATGTCTCCCGTTCGCAAGTATCCCGATCTCTCGTAACACGTAGGGATATGTTAATTCGTAAAATTTATAATTTCATTTGTACGAAATGGCCTCCTTAATATCAACTAACGGTTTCTGTTGTAGTCATCATCGACCATTTATCCCACCTCTCCGAGCCACTTACACAGCTGCCACCTCTCTCTATCTCCCCTTCCCTCCTTCCTCTTTCTCTCCCCTCCTTCCTCTCTGCCTCCTCTCCTTCCTCTCTGCATCCCCTCCATCCTCTCCCTCTCCTCCTTCCTCTCCCTCCCCTCCTTCCCCTCCTTCCTACCTCCCCTCCTCCCTCCCTTCCTCCCTCCCTTCCTCCCTCCTTCCACTCTCCCTCCCTCCCTCCTTCCACTCTCCCTCCCTCCTTCCACTCTCCCTCCCTCCTTCCACTCTCCCTCCCTCCTTCCACTCTCCCTCCCTCCTTCCACTCTCCCTCCCTCCTTCCACTCTCCCTCCCTCCTTCCACTCTCCCTCCCTCCTTCCACTCTCCCTCCCTCCTTCCACTCTCCCTCCCTCCTTCCACTCTTCCTCCCTCCTTCCTCTCTCCTCTTCTCTCGCTTCCCCTCCTCTCCTTGCTATCTCTTCCACCCTCACCTATTCCTCTCACAGGATCTCCGACTCTTTCATGATCTCCCCTATATCCCTCCCTTCCCGCTCCTCCTCTCCATCCCCGCTCCTCCCCTCCCTCCCCGCTCCTCCCCTCCCTCCCCGCTCCTCCCCTCCCTCCCCTCCCTCCCCTCCCTCCCTCCCCTCCCCTCCCTCCCCGCTCCTCCCCTCCCTCCCCGCTCCTCCCCTCCCTCCCTCCCCTCCCTCCCTCCCCGCTCCTCCCCTCCCTCCCCGCACTTCTCCTCCTTACCTTCCCGGCCTCCGTCCCTCCCCGCCCTCTCTCCCTCCCTCCCCGCCCTCTCTCCCTCCCTCCCCGCCCTCTCTCCCTCCCTCCCCGCCCTCTCTCCCTCCCTCCCCGCCCTCTCTCCCTCCCTCCCCGCCCTCTCTCCCTCCCTCCCCGCCCTCTCTCCCTCCCTCCCCGCCCTCTCTCCCTCCCTCCCCGCCCTCTCTCCCTCCCTCCCCGCCCTCTCTCCCTCCCTCCCCGCCCTCTCTCCCTCCCTCCCCGCCCTCTCTCCCTCCCTCCCCCGCCCTCCCTCCCTCCCCGCCCTCCCTCCGTCCCCGCCCTCCCTCCCTCCCCGCCCTCTCTCCCTCCCCGCCCTCTCTCCCTCCCCGCCCTCTCTTCCTCCCTCTCTCCCCGCCCTCTCTTCCTCCCTCTCTCCCCGCCCTCTCTTCCTCCCTCTCTCCCCGCCCTCTCTTCCTCCCTCTCTCCCCGCCCTCTCTTCCTCCCTCTCTTCCTCCCTCTCTCCCCGCCCTCTCTTCCTCCCTCTCTCCCCGCCCTCTCTTCCTCTCTCTCTCCCCGCCCTCTCTCTCTCCCCGCCCTCTCTCCCTCCCCGCCCTCTCTCCCTCCCCGCCCTCTCTCCCTCCCCGCCCTCCCTCCCTCCCCGCCCTCTCTCCCTCCCCTCCCTCTCTCCCTCCCCGCCCTCCCTCTCTGCCTACCCTACCTTCCTCCCTCTCTGTGCCCTCCCACCCCCGCCCCGTATTCTCCTCCAGCTGGCGTCGGCTTCCCTCATTCATAGGGAAGCCGTACCTTGTTAATGATAGGAGCATTGTTTACAAAGAATTCTCATCTCTTTGTTTACCGCTCTCTGTAATGTTTTCTACTTTTTTCATCCATGCAAGCGCGATCGGTGTATATTCGGAGAAAAATTGCGTTCAGAAAGTTCTCGTGCGTTTGTGTCTCGCATACGTGCGCTCGGATTTGAAATTAGGTCTCTCGCGAATTCGCTGCTCACCCAGAGTCGTTCGATTTGTTAAGTTAATTTTTTTAAGTGCTGTAATTTAAAGATCATGGTTTTCGATCAAAGGAATTCAGTTTGTTAATTATTTTTAAAAAATCAGGTTGACGACGGTGAATTTCGCGCGCGTAGTTCTAAGAAGAGAATTTGCTGAATTTGTTTTCCCGTAATTCTTAACAAATTCATTGTTTTTTTGTTAAGGAGAGATAGGAAATACCAAAGGCACGGGTTAGATAGAATGATTGTTTAAAGGATGATCATTAACTTATGAAATATTAATCGAAAAGTGTCGAGAGGCTTTCTTAATTTTTACCTTGGGAGAAACAGCGAAACAGGTTCTTCGTCATCGATTGCAGTTGTCCTTCGATCGCGATAGCATAGAAAGCGAGACAGTTGTGCTTGTAAAAATGAAAGGGCTTTTTATTTCCATGTGCTTATTTTCTTGATTGTTTAAATAAAGTTATTTTAATAATTAATAATCATTCTATTAACAACCGTTCATGTGAACCGGTCTTGGTTTTTGGTCACCCCTTAGGATAACTCTTGATAAAACTTTTTACTCCTTGTTTTATTTATAAATATTTCTTTAAACGTCGTCCAGTTTCTTTGTAGCGGTTTATGGGCAACGATATGCCCACAATGTCACATCCGGTCGATTATTAAAGCAGAAATCAACATAAACGGTTCTTATCTTTTAATGCAGCAGCTTTCTCATTCGGCGCTTCCTAAGAATTCATAAATAGTGATTTTCATCCACGTGAGAATCCGAACGAGAAGTTTTTGTCTCAAGATACGTGCAAACCGACATAGGCCGATTGATTATTATTCCGACTCTCTCTTTATTACGTAAATTTCCACGTGGACGATACCCCTCCCTGTTGCGTTTTGCATTATATATCGTTGTTCGTTCGGAGGGGACTCGGTATTAAATCAACTATTTAAAGTGCCAGCGCAACCCTTCTGGCATTTATGCTTAGCAAGCTGAGAATTGTTGGCATTTCCCACTAAAGCGATTTTTAGTTTTTGGCCAAGAATTTGGCTCAAATACGTCGAGAGCACGTTTTAGTATAATGAAAAATTACGTCTAAGGATACGATTTGAAGTTTTTTTTTGTTTTTCATCACAAAATGAAGCCTTTATTTACAGCATAATGTATTTACAGGTGTGTAGCTTCGTGTGTATTTTGTATAATTTTCTGTATTAATCAGTTTGTAATTAGTACATATGAACGATACATACATGATGATTGTGGCTAATTGATGTAGTGGTCAAGAAAATGCGATTATTCAAATTTATCTTTGATTTTCATTTATATAAAAGTTAAAATTCTGTATATTCAAATTTCAAAGAAGTGAACAATACAGAATTTCACACACATAATAAATAACGGCGTGGTTATAGATGAATTGTAACTTCTTTCGAACAGTCAATTTTTTTATCACGACAATCTTCTTCCGTGTATGTGCCCGTTCATGCGATCACAATCTGTTATCTGTCGAAAATGTCGTCTCTCCGCATCCTCTGTTTCGAGAAATTTTTTACGCTGCACCTCTTTTCACGAACCTCTCAAGGCCTTCCGAAACCTCCAAACACGAGTCCCTCATTTCCAGAATCCGACCAGCCAGCCATTCCTCAATCGCACAAACACCAAAAAAATCACACTCGTTTTGAAGACAAAAAAGCCGACATTTTCCTGCCGGCACGACGGAAATAGCTAAGTGTCGCGGGACAAGTGTCGATTTTTAGGTAGGAATGAACGGAGCAGGAGACAAAAGGAAAAGAAAATGGAGGATGTAAGTTCATTTCAAGGTCGACGGAAGTGCATATGATAGGAGTGAGAGGAGAAATGGAGAGAGAGAGAGAGCTGAAGAAAGGATAGAAAGGGAGGGAGAGGAATTCGGACGAGAAAAACCATTGTCTATAGGGAGAAAGAAAGAGGGAGAGACGGAGATAGCGGCGATTGGGGAGGGTGGGAAAGGGGGAGGGAGGGGATGGGTGGAAAGAAACGGGAATATAACGAAGGGATGTCAATTGGATGCTCGTCACGATCGACGAAGCACACGTGACCCGATGTCGAAGACGGATTTTTTACATAAAATCCTGTCAAATCTGCCCGAAAGCGCCCCATTCGGTTGCCGATTGTGTTGACTTCTTCCCTCCCTCTCTCAACCCTTCCTTCGTCCCTTCGATTCTCCCTCGTAGTCCCCGGTGATGTCCGTTGAGGACGTCGTGCGTGTCGCGACGCGGAGTCGTCTGCTGGTCGGGGATTTTCGAGTCTGCCTCCGGGAGGGTTAACCATCACGCTGGAACAAAAGAGGTCGTGGTTATGAATCTTACCTACGAATTCCTCGCCTCGTCCTTTTTGTGTTGAGAATGAAGGCGAGTCGTCATTGATCACGATGGCCACCGTTAATCGCCATTACGGATGATTTGTGGCTCGGGAACAATGTCCAGCAGTTAATCAACATGGTCGCTACGTTTTACTGCCGCGTCTAATAAAAAAAATTGCTTTCACGTCGTCCCGATACTGCGGAGGAATAATTCTTTAAGAGTTATCCCTTGATTTATGCGTTAATTTATGCATAATTCAAGAAAATAAGACTGATCAAGATAGATTGGCTAAGTTTAAAATTGAAAGAAGTTCACCTTAACGTGGGAATAGCGCGATTCACTGCAAACATCTATAATCGTTAATTTACGCATAACTCAAGAAAATTAGATTGATCAAGATTGATTGGCGGAGACTGTAATCAAAAGAATTCCGTCTAAACATGGGAATCAAATTTTTTTTAAAGCGAGAAAGACTTGGGTTTAGACTTAAGTCCGCCGTAATTGTGTGGTGAGGCACCTGACGATGACGGTGAAACATTAGTCTTACATGGGTAGAAAATTTTCTGAGCGATCCTTGTCATTTTATTACGTGATTAATTCAAGAATAAACACTTCAATACAAAAAATTGGAAATGTAACTTCTTATCTTAGGCCATAACAAGAATTGAATATGTTTTCAGCCATAAGACGAGCTCGATATTTCTCTGGTGGACTTGATTGATTGGCACTATTTACTAAAGAAAGATGAAGACGAAAATTGTCTTCAATTTGGAATACTATGAGAGCAAAGGATGGAAACGAAAGGTTAGGCAATATTGGTTTGGTTTGTATTTATGGCTAATCCAACATCTTGGCTTATTATAGCCAGGCAATATTGGAAAGTGATATTAAGAATGACCTTTATGCAAAGATGCTGCGAAATTCAATGAGTGGGAATTATTCTGAAATCGTGTATAGTAGAAGAGCTGTAATGTGAGAGCACAGGTTGATTCTGGCGTGACGCAAGTTTTTGCTTAGCGATGTTTTAAGTGAAAAAACCGATGCATCAGATATGAAACAGACGTTATAACGTTTGTCATGGAAGGAGAACACAATGAATACATATATACGAAGAACAGGTGGATTTCTAATTTCAAAGAAATCATCCGACCATGAAACATTAACTTCTACCTTATATAAGGCTGCGTGAAAATTTTAGTCCTTTTACGTTGGACGAAAATGCGAGGTCATTTTGGAATGAAACCGCAGAATTTGACAGGCGATCGATTATTAGTTGTTGGCTTTTGCCTCAAAGGCTGCCTCGTTCAGGATCGAATCTCCAACTCCGCCGGCAACGGAAGGCAAGTATACACAGGGCCGCGCGTTGAAATTTATTGGGCTTCAAAATGTCAGCCTCCATGGAGTGAAACAGAACGCAGTAGCCTTTGGAGATACATTCGAAGTGGTCATAAATTTGCTACATAAATAGATTCGGAACGAACAAATAAGGTGGAAGCCTCGTTTTTCAAAAACAGCGTTCTCTGATTTGATCTGAAATTTACGTGCTGGAGGGAAGGAAAGAGAGAGAGAGCGTTCGTGAGGGAGAGACATAGAGCGAGATGAAGACATCGGCGATGTGATGTGGAGGAGAGATGTCGAGGAATGCGAGACCGCTCTTTCAGTGCCCATAGATGAAAAATGAAAATCTAGACCGAGTTGAAATGTCAGAGAAACGGCTTCATCATAGTTTTTTTCGTGAACGTTGCCGAAGCATATCGTTATCTTCATAGCTTTACGGGCGTGAATTGTTGGCTTTCTACTGATTTCGATATCTCCGCAGTTCGAATCCCCTCACTTTATTTCCTTCCTTTCCAATCTCTTCGTTTAAACCTTTCATATTTCCACCCTTCCTTCAGAATGTAAGCAATTCTCATTCTCTTCCCTCCTCGTGGCTTCGTTTCCTTCAAATTTCATAAATATAAATTCAAATTTTTTGGTCCCTGGTGCAGAGTAATTTCGTTTCCTTTCCACCTTTAGGATTAGTGCTTGTGCGATTGAGTGAGTGAATGTGCGAGTGACATCAGGTCCCTGGCGTGGAGTAACAACCCCTAAACCTGTAAGTTTATAATTTTTATTGTCTTTTGCCTTTTCCTGCTTTTCCTCCCCCTTTTTCATGGTGTCTCTAATTTTTAATATTACGGTTAAGGAGTTAATTCTATTTAACATCAATTCGCCGTGGTCTCCATATTTACTTATTTATAAATATCTCTGTTCTGAAAAAAACACGAGGAAGATTTTTTGTCTTAATTTCATCTATGTATTTAACGTATGTTAACCAGTCCAGATCATTTTCCCTCTGATCTGAGTCACTCTCAATATCTTTAAATGATCTAACAAAGGTGAAATACTCATTTAGCCAAAACAACTAGAGGAATGATAATAGGCTTTCTTCGATATTCAATTTTCAGGTACTAAAATATGTATTTAATCAATATAATACTTGGATATCGGCGAAGGATATTGTCAAGACGACGTTTATGTGCGTCATATTACGCAGGATATCATTCATATATCATATTTCTATACGGATGTAAATGAAAAATCGTTTATTTTGAAATCGTTCACCGCGATATAACATTATTTTACTGACACAAATTCGGTTCCCTTACTATAGAACCGCATTTGCTTTATTTTGTTTTCGTCGGTGAGATCCTTCTATTCGCATGAAAAGGTTTTTTTCGTCGGGGCGTCAACGAACTGCATAAATAAAATATTTAGCAAAATCTAGGGAAGCTAAATTGATAGCTATATTTACACTTCAGTTGCATAAGGTTGGAGCATTGTTGGAAACGACCTTTCTCCCATTTCCCGTCCTGCATGAGTTGCTTCCCTTTCCGTCATTACCTTCAAGGCAACCCGTTTCGTGCGATTAAGAACGCCGCCATCAGCTTCAGCGAAATTTTAATGCAGCCAATGGTTTTTAAAAAATGACGTTATAAATCATTTTCGAGAAAAATATTGAGGAGTGACTCCAGAGAAAACCGACCGTGTGAATTTCGCTCTCTCGGGCAGACCTACGTTACAGACGAACCAAACGTGCGATCAGTCTTCGCGAAATTAAACGCAATCGTGTGGATGCCGATGGGTCGTCGTTTCGAACTCGACCACGAGACAAAAATATTAAAACTCTCAATTCGTTCTTTTTTTTGTTTTAACGGATTCATTTGTCTCGGTAATCTGATGCACATCACGATTTGGGCGTACTTTTTCTTCTTTGTATCAGCGATTCGACCAGAATATCCACCTGACGACTTCGGAACGAAGAGGGGGAGATAGAGGTAGAGAGAGAGAGAGAGAGGATGGAGAGGGTGGGAGGGAGACTATTCCCCTCGAGTGAACCACCCACCGCGTGGGTTCACTCTCCGGTTATATTCCACTCCCTTTCTTTCACCTTCACTTTCCCTTCATCCCTTCCATATTCACTTTTACTCCTACCATTTTTCCTTTTCCATTTCCTTCACTTGTTATATTTCTCTCTTCCTCTCCTTACTTCTTTCTCTCTTCCTCTCCTATCTTTCTCTCTCTTCCTCTCCTATTTTTCTCTCTCTTCCTCTCCTATTTTTCTCTCTCTTCCTCTCCTATCTTTCTCTCTCTTACTCTACCATTTTTAGCCTACTTTCCAGAATGGAAATTGGCTTATCGTTTTGTCGCTGTGTCTGTCTGTCTGTCCGTCCCCCTTGAACTTTTGAACCAATAGACAGATTTTCATGATACATGATGGAAATCTCTTTCTACATGGGCCGAGGTCCCAAGGATAGTTTTTGTTGCGAAGATTGAAGTCCCGGGTTCGATTCCAGGAACTATCCTTCACATTTTCATGGGAAATCTGAAATCCACCGTGCAGGGAAATTTTCTCTTCGCATTGTAATATCGGAGCGAGTTTTGTACTATTCTCTGAGAAAAGGAATGAAGATTCTAATTTTCATCGTAGAATTTTGTTTGTCGATTATATTTCTTAGAATTTCGCGTAAATACTGGCGATTTTGCAGTTTTCATCACTCATTGTGAGTGTTGCCATAGCAACAACTATTGTTGGACTCAGATTTGGTATATTCTAATATGTACACACGTTATTTTTGCCGCACAAATACGCGTGATCATTTTAATATTCCGTGCGAATGTATTTGTAGTATTTTATAACGCTAAATTATGAAATTTGGGAACACAAAGAGCTACATATCCGCGATGACTTGAAAGCAATTAAAGCTAATATAAGTATTAAATAAATGATTAAATGGAAAGTAGGCATCATAAGTTCTGTTTGGATCATCTTGTATCTCTCTCTTTTCCCCTCAAAGAAAGTTTTTCACTATCCCAATGTCTCTATTTCCTATATCTATCCAAAAATGAAATATCTAACTCGCCTCTTGCCAAGAAGCCAGTTTGATGACGAAGATAATACCGACAGCCACAAAAGGCCGGAAACGCCAGATGCACATTTCGCCACTGAGGAAGGCTACCTTGTAGCCGAAATGCGCATTTAGTTTTTTCCGACCGTTTTGTGGCTAGCTGGGTTATCTTCGTCATCAATTCCTCTCCCATCTCCTGTTTCTCGCTTCTCCTTTCTCCTCCTTTCTCTCCTTTCCCGCTCACTCCCCTGTCCCCCGGGCCGTGAAGTTTTTTGCCCTCCCCCTTCCCTGCCTCGGGCTGTCTGGCGGACCTATCCTCACCCACTGACCCACCACCGCCCACGCGCCCTATAACCCTTTGAGCGCCGCGACACAGACTCGCAGGTACCTACGCTGTTTTTATTCGCACTCCCTTGCGACGTTCCTCTTACCACGATGAAGACGCTCGCCTTCTCCCTATTTCTCTCTCTCCGCTCTCACTCTTTCCCCTACTTTCTCTCTCTCTCCTTCCCCTACTTTGTCTCTCTCCCTCCCCTCCGCTCTCTCCCTCTCCCCCTCCCTCGATGCAGAGGAAAGTGAGCGAGGGTACCGTTATGCCTGTTACGTCTCCGTGCACGTGAGCGCGGACTACTATTGAAAGTCGGACCACGGTTTGGCGCTTCCTGAAGGGCTGTGAGTGACTGTCTGGAGTGGTTATTATTTGTTTCAGAAGGTGTTATGGTTTTTAGGTAGGTTTTTATTCGGCGAAAATTATAATTAGCTGCGGTTTGCCCATGGTCATTTCTCTCACTCCTGTGAAATCATTTTGTCTCGAGAGCTTTTAATGTGTCGGTCGTCACAGAGTTCTTTGAAAATGTGCAGCTATTTTTTCCGGTGTCTGCCATGATTGGGCGACTGCGCTGGTGTATTTATTATAGCTTAAGGCGTAGAAAACTCCCGAGTTCAATCACAGCGGGACTTTATCAAATGACTGAAGTTGGCATAATAAATGAATTTGCTTTGCCTTAATATTCCCCTTTTAGACGGAATCATTATACTAATTTCACAACTGTTTTTCCATTTTTTATCATTTTTTCTATTTTTTATAAATATAATTGATATTTTTATGCACATACTTGAATGCATTTCAGCATCCTGAAATCCTGTCCTCAAAATCGCTTACTTACCCAAGATTATATTTTTTAAACATTTTAAATAATTATAACTTTATTTTCAATTATGGATTATTTTATAATGATATTAATTTATTTAGCACAAAAAGGTTTTCCCAATTACATGTGTTGTAACAAATGTATTGACAATAACTTACGACTATTCCCCTGCTAGAATTCGAACCCGCGCCCTCTGTATTGGAAGCTACACAGGCTAATCACCATCGTATTTAAATGAATTTAATGTTGCAAATGTTAGTTTCTATTGCCCTTGCAGAGATTTCAATATCAGGTCCCAAAGTGACAATACCCTACTGATTTTGAATGACGTAGGGCCAATTTAAACGAAGGTCCAAGAGTGAGGCTCAATTGTTTCCTCAGCGACGTAACGTCCTTTATATCACTAAATCGATCGATCGTTTCATTACTTTCGTTCCAAGGGAAGGTATTTCTAGTTAAGGAACCTCGTCTTCTTTACGATACGCGAACCACTTATCCAAATGGGCCATTCACTTCCTCCTCTTTACCCTTTTCGTTTCCGCCTCCGCTTTTCCCCTATTACTGCGCCCTTCTGTAGGCTCCCTCGGGTCGCATTCCCTTCCGCAATTATGCGATCGCCCTTACCTTCGCTTCCATTCGCATCCGCTCTCCGGAGTTTTATTCCCTCTTGGGCGACTTGCGCCCAAACGGAAGGAATAATCCCCATGGCCTCCCTCCACTCCCATTCTCCCTCCCTTCTCCCTCCCTACCTTCTCCCTCCCTCCCTACCTTCTTCTCCCTCCCTTCTTCTCCCTCCCTTCTTCTCCCTCCCTTCTTCTCCCTCCCTTCTTCTCCCGCCCTTCTTCTCCCTCCCTCCCTTCTCCCTCCCTCCCTTCTCCCTCCCTCCCTTCTCCCTCCCTCCCTTCTCCCTCCCTCCCTTCTCCCTCCCTCCCTTCTCCCTCCCTCCCTTCTCCCTCCCTCCCTTCTCCCTCCCTCCCTTCTCCCTCCCTCCCTTCTCCCTCCCTCCCTTCTCCCTCCCTCCCTTCTCCCTCCCTCCCTTCTCCCTCCCTCCCTTCTCCCTCCCTCCCTTCTCCCTCCCTCCCTTCTCCCTCCCTCCCTTCTCCCTCCCCCCTCCCTACCTTCTTCTCCCTACCTTCTTCTCCCTACCTTCTTCTCCCTACCTTCTTCTCCCTCCATTCTTCTCCCTCCCTTCTTATCACTCCCTTCTTATCACTCCCTTCTTCTCCCTCCCTCCTTCTCCCTCCCTCCCTTCTTCTCCCTCCCTCCCTTCTTCTCCCTCCCTCCCTTCTTCTCCCTCCCTCCCTTCTTCTCCCTCCCTCCCTTCTTCTCCCTCCCTCCCTTCTTCTCCCTCCCTCCCTTCTTCTCCCTCCCTCCCTTCTTCTCCCTCCCTCCCTTCTTCTCCCTCCCTCCCTTCTTCTCCCTCCCTCCCTTCTTCTCCCTCCCTCCCTCCCTTCTTCTCCCTCCCTCCCTTCTTCTCCCTCCCTCCCTTCTTCTCCCTCCCTCCCTTCTTCTCCCTCCCTCCCTTCTTCTCCCTCCCTTCTTCTCCCTCCCTTCTTCTCCCTCCCTTCTTCTCCCTCCCTTCCTCTTCCTCCCTTCCTCTTCCTCCCTTCCTCTCCCTCCCCTCTTCTCCCTCTCTTCTTCTCCCTCTCTTCTTCTCCCTCCCTTCTTCTCCCTCCCTTCGTAACTCATACTTTCTCCTCCCTCATTTGTTGTCCCTTTTATTCCATCTTTTATCCCACCCACTCTTTCCGATTACAAATACAACTCATTTGAAAGAAATGAAAAGCCTCTCATGCCGGTTTTCGTCGTAACGTTTTTGCACGGAATTTCTGTTTTTTTTGTATTTGCCTCTGTGATAGTACGAAAACATATATTTATGTGTGCCGCTATAAAAATGTAACGATATTAAAATAAATTAGCCTTCGCCTTTGATATGACTTGAACAATTTTATGGCATATTTATCATTCGCTCCTTCGATAGGTTTGGATTCTAATGCAAAAGCATAGGCGTGATCGTTCACAATAGCGCTAGGCAGAAGCGGATTTTATGTTTGGCAGATGGGGCAATCGTCCGGGACTCCACACATTACGAGACTCAAAACTTTGCAAAAACATTATGGAGGAAGTTTTAGGAAGGAAGTGGCTCAAATACACTGACTGAACGTATTATTATGAATACTACACTAAGAGACTTTCATTGAAGCTTCATGGGTCGAGATTTAAATCGGAAATACCCAATTCTCCTATAGCCGAAGAGGCCTCAAATGACTCTCTTACTCAGGGTCCCAAGAACTATACAGCTCCCACTGGTGTTGGGTTTCTGTTATATTACATATTACCAGGTGACCTAAAACTATGCTTGTTATCTTGATGTGTCGATGCCGTCTCATAATTCGGGCTTTAATGAACATAATAGTGGGTTGCTTCGCTCTGTTACACTGATCACTTAGTTCATCTCTTAGTTTTGATTAATGCAATTAAGTTTTAGAAAAAAGGCTCCGACAGCTATTTTGGATTCATTTGGCAAGTTGCGGCTAAATAGGCCAATTTCTCCCAAACGACGGGGGAAACTTCGCCATATCTCCTCGATTCAATCTTTAGATAACGACACAAAAGGAAAAGCCGACGTTTTTGAATCGTCCTCAAATCCTGAGCCGTTCACTTTTTTAATTTTTTCCTCCGGCACCTACAAAATTCGACGATTCACCTGTCGCAATCGCAATTAGCTCAACGATATTCTGTCCCGCCCACCTAAATAAGGTCGCACCATCGATGCAAAGGTCGGGGTTCGAAATATTATGCGAGTTAATGCTCTCACGGCGGGATGGGAAAGAAGGGTCCCGGGAAGGGGCCACAAACTCATAACTGCATCTTGTCAACGAGATAATTTCAAAATATATTATTGTGGGCAGCGTGTCATAATAATTAGTAAGAATTTTGTTGAAAATCAAGTACACGCCTTTTATTGGTATTTATTTTAATTAAAAACACAAACTATCGTGTAATTCATAAACTTTGGGCATGTTTATTTTGTTTCGTATCTCTTAGCTACCTCATTATTGTCTGTCGAGGCGGGTCTCTTTTGAAGTCGCCGGACGATGAATATGGGTCACGATTGTGGGACACGGAGGTGCGAAGAGACGAAAACGCACGCATGCAATTCCACAAGACGACTGTAGAGCGCCCTGGTGTCGGTCCGGTAGATTTCTACGGAATCGTTTTGGCATTCTTGTGCCCTCGCGACGCAGCTGCCTTTTTCCTCTTAACTTTCCTCTCTCCATTCTCTTTTTCTCACTCTCCTCCCTTCCTCCCATATCTCTCTCCCTTCCTTCTCTCCCACCTCCCTTCATTCCCTCCCATATTCTCTCCCTCCTGCTTCCCCTCCTCCAGCTTCTCTCCCTTCGCTTCCTCCCATATTCTTTCTCCCCCTTCACTTCCTTCTATATTCTCTCTCCCCCTTCATCTTCCCCCTCTCCCTTCCCTTCCTGCATTTTCTCTCTCTCCCTTCCTTTCATCTTCCATTTCGCTCTCTTCTCTTCCTCCCATCTCTCTCTCTCTTCCCTTCATCCCATCCCTCTCTCCCTTTTCTTCCTCCATTCTCTCTCCCGAATAAAGACGCTTATCTATATGTCTATCCATCTCTATCTGCCCTCACTCCTATACGTCGTACGCAGAGGCCATGTGGCAACAGTGTCCTCGGTCCATTCACTCCCTCTATGTCACTCTCTCTCTTCTCACTTTCATCTTTACTTTCTCACTCCGGTAGTATTAACACCACGCGAGCGTGACCCTCCGTTACACATTCCTTAGTTAGATGCACTGTGCCGTTGCTTTACTGCGGAAAGAGTTATTTTGAGCGAGAGCGTTCAATAAATAAACAAGCATATGTATGTGCGCCTTTATTCGTATGTAAATATGTTTGGCTGTTTACGTATGTAAAAAATACGCGGCTATCGATGCAAATATGGTCAAGTAAACGTAATGAGAAAACAGTTGTTTGATGCTGACCGGAAGGAGCGAATGGACGCAATTACCTAATGCTCTGGGCGTCGAGGATGATAAGAGAAATTAGGAAAGGAGCCTTTCCTGGCCTCCAACCCCTTCCGCAGCAAATGAAGTAATCTGTCGACCACACCTATCTTATCTGAGTGAGACCTTTTCCATTCGGAGAAGTCTTTTTTTGACAGGCGCCGAATGTTTTATGGCCTGGAGATAACCGAATTATTGTCCGCGACCGAATACAAAAATTGTTCTCTAAATGGTATGGGGAGATGTTTGCTGGAGGAATGGAAGATAGGCGATCGTGATTCGCCATCATATTCGCCGGAAAAAATTCCTGGTTAATGAGAGAATGTTTCCTAGGAATGCGTCTCTCCATTTTTTGGTCGCTGAATGTTACACGGTGCAATTCTCTGATTTGTCTCTGTACGCTCCACAAATATAAACTTTCATCTTATAAAAATATTGTTGGAGTCGAGATAAATTTGTTACTCGCACTGCGGAAGTGATAAATCTCTGTGAAATGAACGTTTTCCTGAAATGAGCCTGCGTTTATTGGCTTCTATTTATTTTAATTTTTGCCGCTCGCTTGTATTCGCCTTCAAATTGAAATTGATAATTTCACTGTTACACGCTTAACTTGATGAAACTGGTTCTTTATTTACAGTTAATATATTTTTACTTTTTCCATATACGTAGTATTTATAGGGGAAAGTATTGTATTCACGAAAAAAATCGACTTCGAGATTTCAACGGAAATACACGTTTTGAGGTCCCCTGAACACGTTTTGACCATTTTCTCGATGATGTCTCTGTGTGTATGTGATAGCTTTTTTGTGGGTGCTCTAACTCAAAAACTATTAATCAGGTCAACGCGATCCGAAGATCCTATGCAGACAGGCATAAGATGTAATGTTGGAAATAATTTTGAAACGATCTTCGGATCGCTTTATTCCATCAATTTCTTGCTTGGCAATCTCACCATTTGAGAGGGAGGAGTTTTCTTCGATGTATCTCTTCGAGGATATCCGTTGGGTCAGTTTGATACTAGCTTGGCTAGTTCCGTCCCAACCATGAAAACATCCGCGTTCAGAAACGAGAAAACTGATCTGCTACGATAGTTCAGTGGTAGAATATCCGCCCGGGTTCGATTCCCGGTCATAGCAGACTTTTTTCTCGTTTCAAAATTATTACCATTCAGAGTATTTATAACTTTTTTCTGCATCAACACTCCGTTGGAATGTCCTTCTTCAACATGTTAAGAATTTTACTATAACACTCTTAAGTCAAACACGTTGGGAAAGTCGAGTGGATGCAGTAAAAGCAGTTAGGTACCAAATTGTGGATATATATGAAGCGCTCATTTCAATTTCCGAATACGATTCTCTTACTGGACAAACCGGAACTAAAACCAAAGTTGAAGCCAACGGTATTATAAAAAAAATATTGTTTCAAATTTTTATTCAGCGTCGTTCTCTGGTACGATATTTTATACGAGATAAATATTTCTAGTAAATTGTTACAAGGAATATGTATTGATATAGTTACAGCAATGGAGTCTTTGAAACATACCAAATCGTTTCTTAAAGATTGTATAACTGACGAAAAATTCTTTGTTGTAAAACAAAATGCCGTGGAGCTTGCAAAAACCATGGACATGATAGCTGATTTTCCAGTAGAGATAGACTTACGATCTTGAAGAAGAAAGAAGCAGTTTGATTATGAATCAGTCGATGAACCAATCGGGAATCCCAAAAAAATTTAGTATACATTTTTACAACACCAATCTTGACACCGCCATAAATTCGGTAGCAGACAGATTTGAACAAGTGATGGAATGCGATTCTGTACTCGGGTTTCTTTTTCATTTAGAAACAACATCTGATGATCAGTTAATTATATGCTGCACAAATGTAGAATCTGCTCTAAGTGATGGAAACGAAAACGATGTTAATGCATTGGAACCTTTTGACGAAATTAGATCAATATCAAGACGACTAAAATATTTCACACCAAAAGATATTTTGACCTATACAGTAGAAAATGAATTAATATCACTTTATCCTAATATTTTTATTTCAATAAAAATACTGTTGATACTACCGGTGAGGAGAACGAAGTTTTTCCTAACTGAAACTACTAAAAAATTACCTCCGCTCTATTATGAACCAAGAATGGTTAAACGAACTGGCCATCTCCTTGGAGAGTGATATTGCAGACAAGTTGGATGCTGATGCCCTACTGTCCGCGTCAAAAAGTCGTGCATCTCAACTTTGACGCGTGATCATTTGCGCTACGTTTATTGGAAAGAATATACAAAAATACCATTGGAAAGCTTATTTTATGCTTAATAAGGTTTGTTTTTTTTTAATATTTTTAGACAAAAAATGTAAAATTTTACGGCGAGTTAAACACAGAAACTACCCGTAAAAACCAGCTACGCAGCCAACTTTTGCGAAAGTAGTGATATATAATAATTCATAAACGAATAACTACTGAACAAAATCTTTTGAAATTTAAAACAGTGATGAACTAAGATAAAATAGAGGCAATGCAATAATTTTCTAAGCTCTATGTTAATTACAATGGTTTTAATTGGGTTACAACTTTAAAAAGAAACTCGTCGGTGGGGAAAAATGATAGAGGAATTCTGAAAACACTGTTGTAAAGAAAGACATAAAGAAAATTTTTTGTAGGAATCAGATTTTTAATAAAGACTTTTAATAAATTTATATAGATATTTTTCTTTGTAGCCATAAGGCGCTTCATTTCCTATGCTGATGTAGGTAGCGACGTTGCCACACCAATCTGGCGTGCGGGATGACTGAGCGGGATTTAAACTCCTATCTCTTTCTCTCTCTATCTAGCCTCATTGGAGGTTGCTAACGACTCATATAATGAGTAATAAAGAAGGTACTTGTTTTGTCTAGAGTTTTGTTTTCTTAGTTCATTTAGTGTCTCATCTCAGTCCAGTTGGTGCCTCGTGTTTTCGCTATGCCTCGAAAAAAGCGACTAGCTTTACAACAAATAGAAAATATTAGTAATAACAAATACGGTCTTTTCTCGAGGGATCAAGAAAATAAATTAGACAGTGAGTCTTTTGTGATTAACAAAAAATTACGTAGCCATGAGAAAACTGCCATTCAAAGTGCTAGAACATTTTTTCAAATGGTCAAAGATGGTGTGTTTAAATTTGATCCTAATCAAGTTGTTAAAAATACTGCAATGTGTTGTAATGTTAGTGAGAGGACTGTAGTAAATGTAAGTAATGAGTGCAAGAAAAATGTGCGTCCTTCAGAAAGTTCTCCCAAAAAAAGCAGCGGTAGAGCGTGAATTGTATTAGACGAAATGTTTCAAGGAGTGCTACGAAGAAAAGTGCATAGTTTTTACTTAAGAAAAGAATATCCAATAGTGTCTAATATTCTAATCGAACTGAAATCAGATTTTCCTGATTTTCCAGACGTGAGTGAATCTACTTTGTTACGGTGGATGAAGATGCTTGGCTTTCGCTTTAAAAAATACAACCCTGTATGCTTTGAAAGTCTCAGAATCCTGGACCAACGTGCAAAAAATTTATTCGGGAAACAAAGTCAGCTCGTCAAAGAGGATGGAAAATTATGTATTTGGACGAAACATTTTGTGGAGCAAATCACACACTATCATATGGTTGGCAAGAAAATGTGAATGAAAATAATAATGATATTGACTTTGATCGAGGTGTAATTCAAGAGGTCAATTGCTGGAAAGGTGGCCTTATTACTCCCTCTGGTACCGGAAAAAGAATAATTATTTTGCATATAGGGGGTGAAGATGGTTTTCTCCAGCCTGAAAATGACTGTATGCTCGTGTTCGAGGGAAACAAAAAGGATGATGACTATCATTCCGAGATAAATGCTCGACACTTTGAAGAGTATTTTAGGAGAATTTTAAATGCGATGGATCATGAAACCGCTATTGTTCTTGACCAAGCCCCGTATCACACCATGCAAGACCCAACAACAAGTAATCCGTCCAAAAGTTGGAGTAAGGACGATATAATAAATTGGCTAATTGAGCATCGCATCGAGCCAGAGGTAGATGATTCCGGCTGGCAAGATACATATGAGTCTTTAACCATTAGCGAACTACTTGAACTCGGCAGACCTCATTTCAAGTCTCACAGATACTTGCTAGATAGCATCATCAAAGAGAGCGGCAAAAGAGAAAAGCTAATTTGGACTCCAGTGGCCCATTGTGAACTCAATGCAATCGAGCTTATATGGGCTTGGGTTAAAAATTACGTGGCGAAGCGCAACAAAACGCACAAAATCAAAGACGTCCTGCAACTGTGTAAGGAGGCACTGCGTAACACCCCGAAGCGCGTGTGGGAAAACGCTGTGAAGCACACTATCAAGGTGGAGGACTTCTACGCCGCCAAGGACCAAGTGCCAAAGAATATTGTGGAACCCTTAATTATCAACCTCGATGAGGATTCCAGCAGCGACGAAATCAGTGAGGACGAAACTTAAGAGGAGATAAGGGGGTTTTTGTGCGGGCCATGGCCGCCTACCGGCGAGGGAGACAAAGAAGACATTTGGCAACATCGCAAATCGCCCAGAAAGCAACATATACGGTACTGTGTGTAGATTAAAATTAATTAAACAAAAACAAAAACGTTAAAACCAAATCTGATTCCTACAAAAAATTTCTTTATGTCTCTCTTTACAACAGTGTTTTCAGAATTCCTCTATCATTTTTCCCCACCGACGAGTTTCTTTTTAAAGTTGTAACCCAATTAAAACCATTGTAATTAACATAGAGCTTAGAAAATTATTGCATTGCCTCTATTTTATCTTAGTTCATCACTGTTTTAAATTTCAAAAGATTTTGTTCAGTAGTTATTCGTTTATGAATTATTATATATGACTACTTTCGCAAAAGTTGGCTGCGTAGCTGGTTTTTACGGGTAGTTTCTGTGTTTAACTCGCCGTAAAATTTTACATTTTCTGTCTAAAAATATTAAAAAAACAAACCTTATTAAGCATAAAATAAGCTTTCCAATGGTATTTTTGTATATTCTTTCCAATAAACGTAGCGCAAATGATCACGCGTCAAAGTTGAGATGCACGTCTTTTTGACGCGGACAGTAGTGCAAGATTTTGCTTTATTAAAATCTCTAAAAGTTCACTTTTAGTTTAAGTTTGTTAATAATTAATTAATTTTGTTAATAGTTAATAATTGTAACCTTGTGTAATAATACTGTACATTATACTGTGAAATAACATTATGTATAAAGTAAAATATTATTGGCTAATTATTTTTAATCAAAATATTTTTTTATTTAAAACTTTATTTTAATAAACGTGGTTAGAAGTTTTCGATAGAGGGGCGGCCAAATACTGTTTTGCCCACACACAAAAAAATCTTCGAGCCGGCCCTGGTGACGCAAATGAATTTTGCAAGAAGGCGTATTAGAACTTCCACTCCTCTCCGTTCCCCCCCAACCATCCATTTTGAACTTGATCTTGGCGCTCTTGCACCTCGCCGCCCTCCCCCCCCCTTGCACCCATACCCATTCCCCTCCACCCATCCACCTTCTCCGCAAGTTGGCCATTCGTTGAAAAACCGCTTCTTAAAAATACGAAATAGTGACACTTGGGCGGCGGCGCGTGAATCAAAGATAGCGCCCCTCTCTAACCTCGGAGTCTTTGTTTGCTTCAGTGTTGGACAACAAACTCTTCCTTCTCTTTTATTCCTCTCTCTGACTCTCACTCCTTCTCTCTCTCACTATCTCTCCCTCTTATTATCTCTCCCTCTCACTATCTCTCCCTCTCTCACTATCTCTCCCTCTCTCACTATCTCTCACTCTTTCACTATCTCTCACTCTTTCACTATCTCTCACTCTCTCCCCCTCTCACTCTCTCCCCCTCTCACTCTCTCCCCCCTCTCACTCTCCCCCTCTCACTCTCCCCCTCTCACTCTCCCCCTCTCACTCTCCCCCTCTCACTCTCCCCCTCTCACTCTCCCCCTCTCACTCTCCCCCTCTCACTCTCCCCCTCTCACTCTCCCCCTCTCACTCTCTCCCTCTCTCCCCACCCCCTCACTCTCTCCCCACCCCCTCACTCTCTCCCCACCCCCTCACTCTCTCCCCACCCCCTCACTCTCTCCCCACCCCCTCACTCTCTCCCCACCCCCTCACTCTCTCCCCACCCCCTCACTCTCTCTCCCCACCCCCTCTCTCTCCCCACCCCCTCTCTCTCTCTCCCCACCCCCTCTCTCTCTCTCCCCACCCCCCTCACTCTCTCCCCACCCCCCTCACTCTCTCTCCCCACCCCCCTCTCTCTCTCCCCACCCCCCCTCTCTCTCTCCCCACCCCCTCTCTCTCTCTCCCCACCCCCTCTCTCTCTCTCCCCACCCTCTCTCTCTCTCCCCACCCCCTCTCTCTCTCTCCCCACCCCCTCTCTCTCTCCCCACCCCCTCTCTCTCCCCAACCCCTCTCTCTCTCTCCCCACCCCCTCACTCTCTCCCCACCCCCTCACTCTCTCCCCACCCCCTCACTCTCTCCCCACCCCCTCACTCTCTCCCCACCCCCTCACTCTCGCCCCTCTCTCCCCCCTCTCCCTCTCTCCCCCCTCTCCCTCTCTCCCCTCTCTTCCCTCTCCCTTCCCTCTCTCCCTTCCCTCTCTCCCTTCCCTCTCTCCCTTCCCTCTCTCCCTTCCCTCTCTCCCTCCCCCTCTCTCCCTCCCCCTCTATCCTCTCCCCCCCTCCCCCTCTCCACCCATCTCTCTCCCCCCATCTCCACCCATCTCTCTCCCCCCATCTCAACCCATCTCTCTCCCCCATCTCTCACTCCCCCTCCCCTTCTCCCCCCTCTATCCTCCCCTTCCCCTCTCTCCTTCCCTTCCCCTCTCCCCCTCTCTCCTCCCCTTCCCCTCTCTCCTCCCCTCTCCCCTTCCCCTCTCCCCTTCCCCTCTCTCCCCTCTCTTCTATCCAAATTCAACTTGTTCCACTTTTCCTCTCTTTATACTTTACCTGCCTCTATCCCTATACATAATTCGTTTTAAAATCTTCTTTAATCTCGCTCCTTATCTCCATTATCCCCTTTTGGTGTTAGAAGGGAGAAGGAACTTTCTTGTTTTAATCTTGACCTTATAAAGGCGACGTGCTTCCATTTTAACTCTCTCCTCCACTCAGTTTTCATCTTCCAAATCCCTTTCTAAGTATTCCACTCTTTCCTTCAATCCTCCCTATGGTATCATCTCTTTCATTCTCTCTCCTATATCCTTGCATCTTTCTATTTCTATCTTCTGTCTTTTGCATTTCCCTTTCCCTTCTCTCTCGATCTTTCTTTCCCTCTGAACATGCATAGTTTCACTTTTCACTCGCATCGTTATCATAAATTCAATCATGTAATCAAGCTCATACCGACTCAACTTACTCTAATGAATATTTATTTTCTTTAGACACTGTGATTAAATGAATGCTGCTAAGAAAACGTTTAGTCATTACTGTGTGCGGGCGAAATAGGTATACACGACCTATTGATCATCATTTGTCAATGTGACGAATTTGAAAACATTATCATGGCGACTAAATATATTTAATGTATCCAATAAACCAAAATTACTCGAGTTTCACTATCGAAACTCTTTGCCTGATCTAGAGATTATATCGATAAAAATTTTCTATTAGACGCACAGATATAAAGAGAACCCAGTTTCGCTACAAAAAATATTTAAAAATTACATTGTACAATATGCAATGCTATCGCATTACTGTTACTCAAACCTGAAAAATATCGTCGTGAAACATTTCATGGGCGAGATATTGAACATTTTTGTGAGTACGATTTTTGTATATTTCTTGATTTTGTCTTATTTTCAAATTTAATTGACGATTTCATCTAAAGAGTTACAAAGTCTATCGCGAAATAATTTTTTGTTGTTCGAGAAATGTAGCGAAACATGGAAAAAAGAAGAGCCGCCATTGGATGTTACATCAACGCGCAGAGCAGATTCTCCCCGCGGAGTTAATTTCGTGACTCATTCCAATCTGTCTGCTTTGCCTTTCGGTTCCCATGGCAACCTTCACGCGAGAGAGGAAGGTCTTGCTCGGGATAAGTTCGGTGCACTCTTCAGAGCATTTCTATTTTATTTCTCTCTGTATGTATCAGGGGAGGCCAAACTTGGTATGCGGCTCTCTTAAATTTACACTCGGAGACGTGTCAATGTTTTTCATTACAGAAAATAATGACGTAGTGTGACTTGGTACGCGCCAGGAATGCCATGTATTATTATTATTATTATTATTATTATATGTATTATATCTGAATTGCTTCCGATACAGATTATGTTTTACTCTTCGTAAATTTATGAGCACTGAATTGTGTCATGCGACTCTCGAACTTCTGGAGATTATCGAATGCGGTTTCGAGGGTAAGTAAGTTTGGCCATCCCTGCTATATATAATCTTTTCCATGATTTTCCAAACCACTTAGAGAAATTGTCGCATTAGGAAAAGTTGAGGAGATACATCTAAAGTGTTTGTTTAGTTGGAGCAGTAATAATATTTCACCGCGATAAGGATTTATTTACTGGGGATTCCGTTAATGGTTAGTCGAATTGGATAGCCTGTTTACAAATTCTCAAAATCTCAATTTCGCGCGGGTTTTACGGCAGAAAGAAATGACTTAGGTTCTCTGAAATTGTAATTTTCTAAGTGAATGATTCATTACGGTATTTAGGTATTTCCCGTGTATGACGAAGTCATAGGGATGTAGTTTAAAATGAGAATTCATCATTCTTATGGCTACGTTTCATAACTTTTTTGCCGATGAGAATTTTAAAAGTTATTTTTCTATTCAGCATATCGAGTCCACAGGGATACGAACCCGGAGAATTCGGCTTCATTGGGTCACGCCTATTTATAGGCCGATGAGTCGATTCGGCTGCCCATCTCCTCGAAACATTGGCAACGTGTATTTTGCCACTGTCCTCTCGCGTGTATAGAATGAGAGGGGTTCGGGTCAGTCGGAAGGACTGGGAGTGGAGGGGGGGAGATGTGGGGGAGAGATGAGGGAGAAGAGAGGAGGGGGTAGAGAGGAGGGGGTAGAGAGGAGGGGGTAGAGAGGAGGGGGAAGAGAGAAGGGGGAAGAGAGGAGGGGGAGTAGAATGAGAAGAATAAAGGAGTGAAGGAGGGGGAGGAGAACGAAGGAAGGGAGAGGTGGAACTGAGGTAGCGAGGTGATGATAAACGTGGGAGGGCAAACTAGTTCCTTTTATGAAGAAGGCATCATCATCGTCGAGTGAATCCCACTCCAAACCTTCCAGTTGTGACATTAACCACCAGGTGGAGCAGATGTTAGGGTCTGATAGTCTCTTTTTCTCTGCGGATGTTTTCAAATCTCGGAGATTTGAGGTTGTTTCTTCCTCCAGATTTCGTCTGTTAGTTTTTGAGCCCGTATGGATGATATTATGATGGGCGCCTGATTTCAACGCCTCGCCATCCATCTCTGCGATGACTTCGCGGTAAGTGGTTCTCCAAGAACTTCTCCATTTCGGATGATATTTTGAATGCGGTACCGAATCTTTTTGAAGAAATTTCAGATAATGGTCCCAGTACTTCCGTAAAAATACTCCTCACCTCGTCGGGCATTGCGCAAGTGAAATCAGTAGGCGTGAGGGGAAAACCTTCATTAGGCGTGAGCTAATTCGATACGAGTGAGCGTTTTTCATTCGGAACTTTGGCGATTGAACATTTGAGCGGAAGCCAAGGATTAAAAGTCCCTCGTTTGGCCTTGCGAAAGCTCGTAACGGGAGAATACATCTTAATTAACGAACCAGGCAGATGGAATATAATAAAATTTAGTTTTCTTATCCGAGACTTATTAGAAAAAACACCTGCAATGAAGTTGGAGAAAATCATTTTTGCAACGTTCGTTTTGGGTTTATCTTTACAATTTATACCCTACAGCCCACCTAGGCGTGTGGTAGGAAGAGCGGACCGGTACAAAATCTACTGATATCAGTTTAGTGTTGCGGCAGCCAAATAATTCGCAGTTTATGAAGCGTTAATTGAATTTCAGTCCGAAAATTTAACATTACTGCATTCCATAACCGATAACTCGAACGTCTATGATTAAAAACTTCAGTAACTCGAAGGCGATATTTTTATTTCCGTTCGTATGCATATACTTCATAAATTAAGTTCCGCGAATCGAATTTTTTATTACTCGTACTAGGTAATACCTTTTTCTTTGAGGTTCGACCGTATTTCGCTGTTGTGATCATCCCCATCACGCGGAATAAATCGACTCATCTTGAGAGGCGGGAAGAATATGGGCGTTATTGCGAAATGTTCAAACACGTTTCCTTGTCGTCGCTTGAGGTGAGTGAGTGATAGAGAACGAGGGAGAGACAGAGAGTCGGGGTTTGCTCCTCGGGACTTCGAAGAGGCGGAAATAAATGGAGGGAGTTTACGCGGGAGGAAATGCATTTGCGGAATAATAACGAGTGGATGGGAAGAAAACGAGGGAGTTGAGAAGGTGGGAATAAGATGCGAAGTTCGAGAGAGCGAGAGATGAGAATAGGTGGATGAAGGGGGAGGGAGGGAGGGGAGAGGAAGGGAGGGAGGAAAGGAGGGAGGCATAGTCGAGCAGGCGCGAGCGAGGACAGGAGCGGCGAGAGCAGCCTGCTTGGCAGTGCGAAGTGTCGGTGGGAAGGGGCGGGTTCCGATGTGGAGGTGGGTGAGGCGTGGCGTAGAGAACGAGGGTTGGGATGGGGGAGAGGGTCGGGCGGCATGGCTGGAAACTCGAATCGAGTGCACGTGGTGACCCTCAGGACTCAGCAAGGCGTATCTCTCGCTCTCTTTGTCTCTCTCTCTCGGAAGAAAAGGATCCAAGCATGGTACTACTATACCAGGTAGGTCGTTGCGCATCTCAGGCGAGCGTCGCTTCGAGCGTGTGACCTCACGTGGTACATAGATTGCGCTTTCCGCCTATGATTTAGCATTGACTGGGGTCGCGGGTTTGGAAAATTATTGTTTTCTCTTGAACTTTGGCTTTCTCAGTGAAATTACGACTTGTGCGGTATTTGGTTGTAATAACAGTTACAAAAATTGTAATGGTAGGGTGAGATTTTTTCGATTTCCCCAAGGATTCGAGCATGCCGGAGAAGAGAAAACATAAATCACTGCAGATGAGTTGCTCTTTGTGTTCCCAAATTTCATAAATTAGCGTTATAAAATATTAAAAATACATTCGAGCAAAAAACTAAATTGATCATGTGTATTTTTGTGGCAAAACTAGACTATATCAAATCTGAATCCAACAATAGTCATTGCAATGGCTATAATCTTAATCTATAGATATTAATAAAAGGCAATGTGTGTGTGTGTGTGGACAGCATATCTCAAAAACCAAGAATCTTTGAGACTTAAAACTTGATACTTATTAATGGGATCAAGAGGATGTGCACCTAGGGGTCAGAATTTTTATTTTTGATGGAAGGAGTGTGCCGTTTTCCATAAGATAACACACAAAAATCTAATTTTCGATTTAAAGACTTTCACTCTTTTGTAAATTAAAATTAGAAAGAACTTCGGATCTAGACCATTTTAAAGAAAAATAAATAACGAGATTGTATTGATGCCTTAATCCTAATATGTACTATATACATTAAGGAATGCATGTGAATGCTTTAATACGAGAGAGAGAGAGGAAGAAATAAAGAAGGAGAGAGACAAAATTAAAGGTTCCATAGATTAAAAATAATTTTGGACGTAAAAGAATTGTGTACCGTAATGTATTTCTTTGTCATGCAATTTCTATTCGCCCATAAATATTTTTAATCTCTGGAACACTCAATTATGTGAATTTTATATTTATTGTTTACTTTTTAGTGCATCTAAAAGTTGGTTTCATTATTTTTTTCAATTTCAACTTAATTCACGTATACCCGTCATATTTGAAGGGCAATTACGCTAGTGAGTGATAAAAACGGCAGTATTTACGCGAAATTCTAAGAAATCAATTATGAAAAGAACTAAAAAGTTAACTTGGGAAAAATCGGTCTTTGAGTGAAAATTATACGAGAAATGAAGCCCTTCTCTTTGAGATGAGTCCGAGACCTTTCTTAGAAGTCTTTTCTCTTCATCGAAGTTCACTTGATGCTGAATGTTCTTAACAAACTTGAACTTTTTTCGATTCCGGTATTTCGTTAAAAAATCATTGTTGGTACAAATTAACGTCCCGGGATTTTATAGCATGACTTATAAATGTATTATTTATAATAACGAAGGGTGAAGAACTAAAAAGACGGATACCAGCAGCCGATTTACGTTAATTTTTATACAAATTTTAAGCTTCCCGCTACAAAGCTTACACCACGTGACGTCATGCGCAAACTGGACGCGTTTTCGTCCACCGGAACGACCTACCTCGTATAGAAGTACCATGGATCCAAGAGGAAGAGGTGCGCGTGTGCGCATGAGTGCATTATTATATCATATCATATAATATATATTATATCATATCATATCTCATATCATATCTCATATCATATCTCATATCATATCTCATATCATATCACATATATCAATCATATATTATATCAATCATATCATATTATATTATATTTTTCTCCATTTTCTGTGCGTGTCGGACGTGAAACAGATGAAAACCCTCCGAAAACCTGACTGGCAAAGCCCTTTGTTTGAGTCTCCCGTTTTATCTCCCTCTTTGGCAATTTTTGTTTGTTTGTTTGTTTCCGTTTTGGAAAGTCGCCAGACGCGAAGTTAGGAGACGACGAAGAAATTGATGTAAACGAATGAGATGGCTGTAAACGGCAACGGAAAGTATTCCATGAATGCGCTGTTGCGTTAATCCGTGTGAATCGCGTCATATTCATGTCTAATAGGAAAATGGAAAATATCTCTATCCAGTGGCGTATCGTAAAATGCGTAGGCCCTCCTCGCCAAAACAAAATCGAAGTCCCGGAAAAAATTTAAGGGCATAACGAAAAAAATATGGTCCCGCTTTGGCAATGGACCCTCCCGCCGCGCGGGGGTGTCCGGCACTCCAATGGCTCTTTTCTAGTCCATGCTTCTGTATCTCGAACGTTATTGCCTTCTGTTACTTTTTGGTTTAGTTTTTGTCTCTGATAATTTTGGGGGAATCCCGATGCGGAGTTCCACCAATTATCGACCTCTTCAAAGAATTAAAACATAATTTTTCTTTTGTTTCTGCTCAATTAGTGATTCTCTGGGAATGTAAAGTGACCTGGTATTGTAATTTAAAGAATGCATTTTTCCATGTTAGCGAAAGGTTTTCTCTTTGCTGAATGCTATTAATTGGCATTTAATCTGGTAAATTTTGTTTGTTTATTCCTTGAAAAAATAATCTTTTCTATAAAAAATGTTGGATTAGTGGGAATTCGGTAGCTTTCCGTAGAATAATTTTTGTCAGCGATTATTTTATTCTTAAAAAATCATTAAAGAGTACGAAGGGCGTAGTCGCTATTAAATTTTATATCCGAAAGATTAAATAGCCCTTCTACGCATAATTTGTCTGAGTTGATCTAAAGGTAGGTAGTTAAACTCGGGTTCGACTATTGAAGATTATTTTTATCATCCATTTAAATATTTGGGTTCTCAGCAGCATATTTTGAGACGATGTCGCCTACCGACCCAACCCGAGAGATAGGGCTTTGTTTGTAAATTCTATCAACCAAGGTTTTTTTCCGTATTGGTTTGTATTTCCATTCTTTATTTTCCAAGAATTCTGTCTCTCCCATTCCTGGAATATTTTGTTTACTTTTGAGGCAGTTATTAATGATGTTTTTCTCATTAGTTTATTCTGTCTTATGAAAATATTAGAATTTCGATAAATAATGATATTTTAAGCAATGTAGGCTTGAAAACGGCCCAAATAGACCTTCTTGGGGTTCAGTAAGCTTTGCGTAAAAATTATGCTGAGACTTGGTAAATGCCCCAAATTGCTGCCGTAGCTGTTACTTTTATGATTTGTTACTGATTTTTCGGGTCACGTAATTCTCAACCATTACTCTGTTATTTGTATTATTCGATAACACAAATACGACAGTTTCCCAGATATCTTACATTTTAAGATTCTTTGGAATGGAGTAGGCAGTGCATCAAGGACATTCAATTGTTTTGAATGGATCCCTCATTTGGGTCGTTCATCTCGGACAAGGAGTTCTTCATTTATTTAATGGAAACGAGTGCTCATTTAATCTTCTCCTCAATCAGAGTGTGTATTATACTATACTTTTATGGCTCATTCGCCCCGTTGGGGTATTCGTGCGCTCAAATTCCTTGCGAGGAAATCTACGGACTCGTTTTTCTAAGTGCTCTCTCTCTTTAGTGGGTTGAAACCACAAACTCAAGATAACGTCGGGAATAATTGCCATACAAAAACACAGTCGGCGCCAAACACTTTTCGTTGTGCTGTAAATCAGTCTCTTATGATGGCACCCATCGGGAAACTCGTTAGCCTAGTGTTATATTTCAGCTTTTCGTTTGTAAACATGCGGGATTGGTGCTGATAGTCGTGACCTTTCCTCCTTGACCTCGGCGGCCCCTCCGTAGCGTATGGCAGGCTGCACCCTGTCTGTCTCAGCCGTCCAATCAGCCATTGGAAAAAACGACCAGAGCGAGGAAAGAGATATGCCTCCCACCGAGTGGCGGATGCAAGGGAGGGGCGATGGGGGCGATCGCCCTCCCATTGGGCGACCGCCACTGGGTGCATTCTTAATAAATTCATTCCGCGCAACATTCCTTGTTTCTACGCCAAAATTAAGTCTGTGTGACAAGAGAAAGAAAGATTCTGATTTTCAAAATGTGTGATTGGCGAGAGAGGCGGAACCAAGAGGGGGAAGGGGTAATTGGGGCGATCGCACACCCCGCCCCCCCACCCCCCCTTGGGAAGTTTCTGGATCCGCCCCTGCTCCCACCACGTGTGTGAGAGTTCAAACGTCGATGTGTTTTCGTGCGTTCCAATGACTCATTTCATTTCCGTAACGTAATTATAATTTGATTGGCGAATAGCGCGCTGATATGAGATCATTTCTTCAACATGTCGGCGTAGCATTTCCATTTTCGTTAGAACGAAGTGGTCAGGTTACGAAATAGATTCGACTCGATGCGTTAACGTCTTCGCTGTTACAAATTGCAGATTATCGGAAAAGTGCAGTTCTTATTGTCCTACTGTAATTCGCTCCACCGCGAAAGGTTTTCTTCTGTTATGAGTTGTTTTGGATTTCGACGAGCTGCCCTTGGCAAAACAGAATGATTCAGTTTTGCTTGAGTAGTCTTACGAATCTTTTACGTTTAGTTATTCAACGAGCGTTACGTTTATTTTTCACAGTAATAATAATTCGACATTATGCATCATAAACTATTATATCAATAGAAAAAATGCTATTGAATGAGCTTAAGGGTTATAAATTGCGTATTCATGAAAAACCATAAATAAGTTCAGGGATGAAACTTTCATCATGAAGTGAAGTATAGGAATTGGAAGTATCCTCCAAAAGAGATAAATGATCGTATGAATAGACATATATTTGGGCTTCCTGATATTAAGACTTCAAAGTTTTATTCTCACGTACCACCTCAATCAATAATCGCAAAATAGAGATGTATAATATCTTTAATGCTTTCATGTTAATTTATAAGTGAGGGAAATAGAAACTTGTTTGGCTCGTTGTCTCTTAGTTCTTCAATATCAGGAAAATAAATAACTTGTAATCTCGTATTTAACGGAACATTCATTGCATATAATATCGACTTTCTTCTTACTATTCTGATTGTGCTTTGAAATTATCGAATACTTGCAAGTGTATACTATTTTAAGACTTTTATCTTATCGATCTTTTAGTTTTTATTATCATCTTATTGTCATGCCTTGATATTTACATAAACATCATTATTTAACAATTATTTTTAAACACAATTATTAAAATACTAATTATTGAAAATTAATTTAAAATATTTACTGACTTGTCGAAAAACGAAAGGAATAAGAAAATATTAGTATGTGATTTGCTCAAAAAATTCTTATGAAGAAAATGCCCGATGAAAGGACCAAAACTAAGTAAGGATGAAATTCAAAGCGTACCGTTTAATTTTACAGCTACAAAATAATTTTAAATGACAACGTAGAGAATTGCATACTTTGATAGAGATGTAAATATATGAAAGCATGTGCAGTTTATTGCAAATTATTGTATTGTCTAGACTTACTTTTGATCGATAAAGTTTCTTTCCGTATTCTCGTAAGATATTCGTGTTATCTCCTCAGACATTTTAATCTCGAGGGCAATACTCTCTTGAGCGGCGTTCGATAGACGCTTCATTCATCGATTGTCTGACGACGGATGTGCCGCAATGCCGTATGTGTTTAGCTTTCTCAATGAGCGAAGCGTTATCTTCTTTTATTGAGCGAGGCGTTGTGTGTTTGCGAAGGGTGGATTTTATGTTAGAATATCCGAACGAACGGACGACTTTTCATTGTTATTATAGTACTATGGACGCGTTCCTAAGAATGTTTTTTGGTCGAAATCCCAGATTACACTTATTACAATCTGCTAAGGGGATGGAATGGAACAAGGCGAGCTTAGTCTCTTCGGATTCCTCGATGTTTCGATTCTGCCTCATTGGATTGTGAATCACATATTCAAAAACCGTTAAAAAGTTACGCCGATGCATGATCTTCAGCTATTTTTCGTTCTCACAGTACAGTGACAGAAATTACTCCGTTTATTACGTACTCACGTTGTCTGAAATATTTAATGAACGCTTATCGTAATATTGCCAATCAAAATGTTTCCTTCGTATGATTTAACAAAAAATTATTAATTTGCGTTAATAATAATCCATATCATCTTTTGACATATACGACTTTGGCTCCATCGATGCGATGGGGATGAAAGCGCCTAAGTCCCTTTCATTAACTGACCAACGGTCGGCGGGATTGGCGATAACTTATAATGAATGGAACTCTTCACCAGCGCATGTATTTATGCACAAGCGCACACCCTTTGGCGAGATCCGAACCTGCGGTCTAGTCAATGCAGGGCACCTACTCCGTCATCCTAATCCGGAGCGTAAATCAGGGCTGATAGCTGAGGAGTCTGAATGAAGGCCGTGTGTTAGATACTGGGTTTATCAGCGCCGACCTCCTCTTTCCCACCTACTTCCTCTGCCTCTTCCTCTTTTCTTCTCCGCGCATCTTCCCTCCGCCTCCGCTCCCCGCCTCCTCCCAACTCCTCCCGTGACGCCACTCCAATCGGATCGTATCATCCTTTCTTTGATTTCAGCTCCCAAATATCTCCTGGAACTCCATACCGCTGCCTGTCCCTTATCAGCCGAAGAATCCCTTTTTTATTGAAATGATTTATCGTTGTTCTTACGAAGGACGATGGACTCCATCCTTTTCGGAGGAAGCGGTTTCTTAAAGTCCTTAAATTGTCGATTAAATTGAAGTTAATAAAAAATCAATTAGTGATTTTGTAAGAAAAACTCAAGGATGCGAGGATCAAGGACAAAATCGGTGATAAGGTTTGTTGAAATGTTTTTGTCTTACTTGATTCCATGAAGAAACATTTCCGCTATGAATGAATGTACTTGGCAGAACTCCGAGGTTATATAGTA
Organism: Tanypteryx hageni; assembly: GCA_028673005.1. Lineage (NCBI taxonomy): Eukaryota > Metazoa > Arthropoda > Insecta > Odonata > Petaluridae > Tanypteryx > Tanypteryx hageni. Next base: position 115,452,299 of record CM054116.1, read on the forward strand.
TTTTACCTCATAAATTATTTCTGGAAATTTTATTTCAACTTAAAAGAACGAAATTCTTCATCTTTGAAAATGTTGAAATGTTTTGATCAACTTCCAAATGAATGATGTAAAATTATCTTAACGGTACACGTAGAGCCCAATCTTGCTATACACGAGAAACATAAAACTATAGAGAGAATATACGGGAAAGTGAGCTCTTGATGGGTCTTAATTAAGGGCTGGTTTTTGCTGCCAGAAGCACGATTTCATTTTAATAGTTTGATTTTTAGATCCACGCAGAAAGTTGATCTCACAGTTAATGCGCCTAGAGAGAAAATCATTGTGGAAGATTAAACTGGCGTTCAAAAATCTGTCTTTTCTGCATCAGAATGCTTTGTAGATGGAGTGGGTAGAGGGTTGCTTATTTTTACCCTGTTGAAATCCCAATAATGGTATGCGTGTGGGAGGGTTTAAGGAGTACCTCGAAACGCGAAGATATATATAGAATAGCTGTGTCGAGTGGACGGATAAACAATCGTAAAAAGCATGAGAGAGTTTTAATTATAAAGTCAAAGTGCGTGAGACGTGGTTTTTCTCATAACTTAACCACAAGAGGTATGGAGAATTGGAGTAGTGTTCCTGGAAAAGCATTCGGCCTCTTCGTTGGGCCCCTTGAAAGAAAGGTCTGTTCACGTCGAATAAAAGACGATATTTCATGTCACTTGAATGACTTTGGATAAAAAAATACCCAGGATTGCATTCTTGTGGAGTTTAAGGGTGGTGGAAGTTGGGGGAGGAAGATAGATTTGGTTATGTGTCCTGTCATTTTCTGTCAAAATGCAATACGCAATTAAAAATTTTCCTATTTTTTGGTCCTTTGATCTTCAAGGCTTTTAATTATCGTGTCGCGGAATTTATTTGAAATAATCGATGCCAGGCATATGGCTCAGCGAGAAAATTTAATTTAAAATTATTTTACGCTGAACCTTTGCGTTGCATAAATAAATCTATAATTATGTAAGTATTTAATTGACAAGCTTTTGCTAAACATTGAGTAAGCGAATAAACTTTTACGGTTTTTATTACGTTTTCCACCTCATCGGATGAGGTTTTGCTTAGCTTTTTTGAAATATAGGTCAAGTTTTTTTTAACATAAGGCCTGCTTCGCTGTCACTTTAATACATGCTATTCTGCTGAAAAAGGAAGTCAATTTTTAGTCATCCCATTTCACCTCAGTACTCGTCGACATATGCTCTCGTCGCCTTAACATGCACTCCCCTCCCTCTCCTCCTCTCTACTCTCCCTCCCCACTGAAAATGAACCCGAGATTTACGGCCACCCGAGTACAGTCATTTTTTTCCATTTCTTTGTTTGGCGTCGGTTTGCCTGCGTGTCAACCGCGACGCGAAGTCCGAAAATAGCGAACTTTCCGTTGACGCTAGGCGTGTTTGGGTGGTCTAACCTTGCTTTTTTTTAATCTTCCCTCTTTGTTTTCGGGGAGCGCGTGGAGGTGACGTCATCGGCCAGCACCAGTCACGAAAGGGCCCATGGGTAAAGGGAGCGTGAAGGAGGGGAGGTATTTATGAGGGCAAAAGGGATGTAACGCGGATGCGAGCTGAAAAGAAGAGAGAGAATATGAAAGAAATAGAGAGTTAGAGAGAGAGAGGAAGGCAGAGAGATATATCTGAGGACGACAATGAATATTTCCAAGCAGAAAATACTATATACTAGCTTATTTTTCCTAGGCTTCGCTCAGGAAAGTTTAAGTTTATTTCAATTTTGAACGTTGCGTTGAATCATCTAGGATGCTCTCCACGTGGCACTCTATCTGATTTTATGACCAATTACTACGATTTCTCTGTACATAAATGTTGGTAAGCATTGGATATTTCTCAGTGAGCAGACATATTCAGTGACATTTCTTTAGTTCTTATAGCAAATATATACGAATTAGAGGGTTTTCTTAAAAAGTAAAGGAAGCCCTTGAATGGACCCTTGCGCAGGTGGCCAGCACATCTCGGGCCTGTACTAGTAGAAATCAGCGCAAAGTGCGAGACGAAGGCTTTTATACAAACTCACATAACCGTTAGACTTTAAGGTGAGTTTTGCGGACTACGGAGGTTTTGTCAATGCAATTCTTATAAAGCAATTAAGGTAAGCAAAAATCCCGTCGTGTAATTTCAAATAGAGCCATTTTCTCGAAGGGGAAATCAATTTACCGCAAGATCTCCGCCAATGTAAACGAATTACGGGAGTTATCGGGAGCGTTAAAAGAAACCCCACTTATATGTGCTGTGAATCAACGGTGGTAAAACACCTTATATGGCAGGGAATTAATCAGTAAGTGATGCGAAATATAAGAGGAAAAATACTTCTGAAGAATTCAAAAGATTATTCATTAAAATCACAACTATTAATAATGTAATAAAAGGATAAATTCTTTCTGCCTGAAATGATCAAATTTTACGATTGAAAAAACTGCAAATTTGCTTGCGTTCTCTCGGAAACTAGCGAAGGGATATTATTCGTAAAATGACTACCAACTTTTTATTAAAGAAGCAAAAACATTCAGCTTAAATTGATATTAGTAAAAAATTCAGACTTAATTTATTTTCGAAAATTATCAATGCATTGTGGGAGTCTAGAATTTTAAACTGAGCTATAAAAAAATAGACGATGGCCCAGACCTCAAAATTGGTTTGACGTGACGCAGAAAGACAGTAAGAGCAGAATAAAGAAAAAGTAAACTCGAATGATCGAAGAAAAAGAAATAATGAAGCTATCGAAAAGAACCCGGAATGTTTACGATCAGAAAGTATCCATATCATATTTTTTCATCTTGAGCGGCTTCATTCACGGAAGCGATCGTCCAAGAAAAGTTAATTGACCGCAGGAACCGAAGCAGTCAGAAGAATTTCAGAATATGAAATGATGAGAAATCGACCACCCTTTCCTAATATTATAAGCCTTTCTTAATCGACTTCCTTCGTGTAAAACCAGAATGTGAGCAAAACGAGCGGGTAAGTTGTTTGAAGTTTGAATCTCTGTAGAAACGCGGTCGTTAAATTTATCGCCTTCCATAAAACAATAAAACGACGCGATTTGCAATTTGGGGATTATGCTGGGTCGTAGCGCGGCTCGAATCTCCTGCGAGATAATCGTTGTAAATGGAATTCAGTGCCAATTTGTCGCTCGACTGTTTACTGGAATGAAGGCCTTCTAGGGAATTTTATTGTCGGAGGTTGTCATGGATTCTCACCCGCAATTTCAATTTGTTGGGAAACGCACAAGAGCCTCTGCCGTGTTTGTGCTAGTTTATAAATGTTCGCCAGGAATACATTTCATTGTCCATTAGTATTTCGCTCGAGTTTAAGGATAAAAAATGTATTCTGATAAACTTTAGTATATGCTTCGCCGTACGGCTGTTTTTTTCACATCCACACTCGCGAAGCAAAAAGTAATAACTCGTAGGAATTAATTTAAAAAAATATTTTCGCAGTGAAAACGTTGCAGGTTTGTTCGTGAAAATCTTTCCCCTGACTTTCATTCTCACGATCCGGTATTCTCTCCGGAGGTCGAAACATCTGTTTAGATGGAGAGATGCCAAATAATTCTAGAATTTTGGGAATCTTGGCGAGATAACGAAACGTTGTGTTTGCGTACTCCCGAATAAGTGATCCTTTGAGCGCTATATCCTTCACATAGTCCTCACTTTTATTGTTCCGCCATTTATGCGCCACCAAACAAGAGAGCGGCACTTTGGGCAACTAAAAACGTTCTCAACCTAGCAGGACTCTCGTGTATGCTCCTGTAAACAATACACTTCTAACGTCATACCTCACTCTCCCCTCTCTGTTTCCCGTATTTTCTCCTCTCTTCCATCTTTATGCTACGCTCTTTGTAATTTTGCTGGACGAATGCCGTCAGTATGATTTCTCTTATGGCGAAGTATGGAATACATTTCTTGAACATGCTTACGAGTTAATTAAAATAAATCCTTATAACTTGGACCCACTAAAATTGAAAACTTATCGTTATTATTGTTAGATGAAGGAGAGTGAAAGCTTTCGTTTAAGTTTTAAGTCATATTTAAAAAATAGTTTTTCCCACAGCTAATCGTGAAAATGTTGCTAGTTGATCGAGGACAAAATAACGTATGAGTTGGGCGACTTCTCACTAGCACTAGCAAACCCGTCTATCCCCAGCGACACTAATTTTTGAGTAACTTGGCAATTTTCGATAAAATGTTTCTGAAGATTTTAAAAAGGTTTAAATCGATTTGAAGGTCAGCCAATGAGATGCCAAACAACCCAATTACGAGCGAACTGTTGGCCTCGCGAAACAATTACGTTGTTTCCTTGTTTTCAATTCAAAGTTATTTCAAATGATTTTGAAAGGTTGCGACTTAATTATCCTCTCATATTCTTAATCCAAATAAATGCTCATTTACAAATTAATTTTAGATCATTTGTCCCATTTTAATAACGTATTAACGTGTATCCTTGGAAAGAGATCGTTTTATCTTTCCTACTTTTAATCTTAAATATATAATACATTAGGTTAAAATCCAGAGATTCCATTGTTCTCGTACGAGAAATCGTAACTTACCGATACATCTCTTCCTCTCATGACGGTTTATGATCTATTCTCTTTATCATCTGTAACTATTCTAAAATATTTTCTCTTTAATTTGTTTGTAATTATTCATAAATCGACTTTGCTGACAAAATGCATGTTTAAAGATGTAATGAAATGATTATAAAACGCTATGCTGACAGTTTTTTTTATCGGTGTTGCCTAGACCAGCGTTTCCCAACCTATGGCCCGCGAAGATTTTGATGGCGGTCCGCGGAGATTTCCAAAATTAGTTTATTTTTAGGCCGCACCTCGTATTTAGGTGGGGTTTTTTTGGGAAAAATTAAGCAAGTTTTACACTATCACAGGTATTGAATATTTTCATTAATGGCGTTTTTACTTGAACATTTCCCCACTCCTTCATATCTCCCGATTCCACCTCTTCCATCCGTAACTTACACTCACTGACCTCATAGGCTGAGAGTGCTCGTGCCGTTTGGAGTTCGCCCGCGTGGATACTTGAAAATGGTCAAGTAAACTACGTAACCAAGTACCCCCTTTTCTTAAACGTAGATACAGTAAGTAAGTTAGTATAAGTAATGAGGTGGTCCAGAGGGCCTGAAAGGGTTGCTGAAGTGGTCCGCGGAGTTCAAAAGGTTGGGAAACGCTGGCCTAGACTATGTTAGTGCATAGCTTGATAGAGTGATTTTAAAAATTGACTTTTGATTTGTTTGTCTTTCGAAATTTTACGCTTCTAACCATCAAGTAATTTATAAGAAATTTGGTACAAATAAGTTTTAAGGAAATGAAATTAGTCATTTTTATTTTACTTACCTTATCGTCATTTATAGGTGTGAACGATTTTGCCGCATGGCGGATTTTTTTATTCATTCAGTTCGTTCGTACCGTGAATATCGCTCCACGTTCGTCATTGATAAAAGGTTATTTATGGGCGAAAATATTTGATTTGCTTATTGGAACGCGGGATAAGCTGATAATCAGCACCAGACTAACTATGAGCGATAAATAAAAACAGATCGGAGTAGGAACAAGTGGATGAGTCATAGTATGCGAAAGAAGAGAAAGGAACGCGATCGATTAAACTTAATCACACTGCCCGTGGCGCTCAGCACGCGCGCCCACTAAAATATTATGAGCTCGATACATTGGAACGCATCAAACATGTTGTGCGGAACGACATCTGCGCAAATAGAAGATCCCAATATCTACACCAACCTCTCAGTGAATGTTATTGTTCTTCCTAGTTAATTGAAAATTGATTCCCCAGCTTGGGGAGCGGAATTCACGACGGGCGAATTACCGCTGAGGAGGGCGACTTTGCAGCTAAGATGAGAATAGTATTTGCTCGACCGTTTCATCATCATTGCAGTTGCCCTAAACACCTGTGGGTTCGAGTAAAAGTCAAAGGTTTTCTAACATAAATTACTCGGTGTTAGTCATTTAGCGGATTAATAAACATTTCTCTAATTAAAATATAGTTACATTTAAATACCATTCTTCTTGTAATGGTAAAAAACAGTTGGAATCTGAGATTATCAGGGGAAATGATCGGTATTAGTGTCATCCGATGGTGTCCATGTGCTTCAATATTCTCTCTACATATACATATATGTAGATCAGGCCTGTGAGATTCAATGATGCATAAGGACCGTGTTTTTTAAGGGTCGCATTACCGTGTTTAGGAAGCCACATAATGAAGTAAAATAGTGCCTTCTCAGCAGAACAACTATTTACTTAACAATGCGTAAGAAAACGTATAACTTGAGGAATAATTAAAAAACAATATTTTCTGGAAAATAAAGCATTAATAAATTTATTTTTGTAAATACGAAGTGTAACGTGAGAGTCGCACAAAGTTATAGCATGTCTTTAGCTTGACCTGCCTGTAAAAGATGTATCTGTATGAAAAATAGTTATGACTTAATGTTTATTATCTATTATCATAGGTAAACACAAGATATCATTGTGTACATAGCGAAGAAATAATGCGAGATGGATGCAGTAGGGAGGGTATCTTTTCAGTTTATCAAATTATAGATTAAAATGTCACCGAGAATAATTCTATTCCGTACTGGATCGTGTCATATTATACGAGTAGTTATAACTTAGATCTCCTCCTGTTCCATTTCTCCATTGCTAATCAGTGGCGGAACTACAAACTTTTGGCCCCCGTGAAAATAATTTTTGTGCTCCTTCATAATTCTTTGTTATATATATATATATATATATATATATATATATATATATATATATATACATACACATATATAATATATATAAAGATGCTCCTGCAGGGCCCCCTAAATCTATAGTCCCACCCGCGGACTCTGCGGTATTATAGTTCCGCTACTGTTGCCAACCCTGTGTCGTCGTTTGTGACCCAAATAATAACCGCTACCTCTCGCTAATTGCTCACTTTTAGTTATGACTCCTCCTTTCTGGTTGGTTTAGTACTAGGTAGATACGAAGATTTCCATTTCTTTCGGTCCTAGGGGTACTTCATATCTATTCAGGTAATGTTTTAATAGCCCTTCCTAGGTTGTCACTGAATACACCGTTTTTAGTAAATTGTTTACAAGCTCCATGTGTTCATGAATTTCCTTTACATTTCACCTGCCACCCTTATAAGTATCTCGATAAATAAATGCTTAAGAAATTGTTTCAATCCTTAGCATTGGTCAGGATTCGTTCACTCATCTTGTGTAGCATTTTCTTTGCCAGAGATGACGGCTGATGATGTCGCAAAGCATTGAAATCTAGATCGAGTCCTCTTGATAAAAGTATTGCAGAAAATTTCCCAAGTTGATGTATTTTTGAATTATGGATTTCTACAAAGTAATGGCCGAAACAGTTGACTGTATTGCCAGAAAGAATTTCCCATCAACCACCCCGAACATTTCGCTACCCTTAGTGGATCTATTGGTTGCTAATGGCTATCATATTAAAATATTATTGTCAATGGTCTATGTAGTTCAGTATGGTTTGAGTCAGTCAGTACTTATACGTAGTCATATAAGTACTTATTGAATAGTCGTATAAGCAGTGAGAGTGAAAGTTGTGATTCGTAACTTCTTTCTTCTTTTGGTAGTTATTTTGCCCACAATTGTTTCTTAAGGTATCTTTATCTGTCATTATGAAAAGATTGGGCGATGATAACACAGCGGGTGTTGTCCTTTTAAATAATTCCGACCAATTATCGGAATGCCGTGGATGGGATAAAACTCTGTGTCTTTCCTCGTTAAGGCTGAGTTTGTTCTTGATTTGGCGATTTAGTCGACCCATTACGACGGACATAAAATTTAGGTCGGAGGGCGAATGAGTCAAATTAACAGAAAGAAGTAGAGCATGGGTGCTAACTGCGCTAGTCGTGCATATAATTTTTTCGATGCTTAGGATGTCAAAGTTTTCATTCATGATACCAAATGCGCGATAATTGAAAACTCAAATCTGCGCCTGAAATACTTAATTTTTTACGGATTCAATTAGAATCATTCGGAATGAGAAAATTAAATCCTTGACTGGTAATTTTGTGGCTTATGGCGATAAAATATAATTTGGGTTACCGAAGGTTCTTCTTTCGAAAATTCGGGAGAGTACTATAATCGTGAAGAAAAAATCCGCACAGCTAGCGACGAAGAGCTCTTTAATCGCAAAGAGCACTGTATTTCATTGTTTATATATTAAGAAAAGCTCGTAATTTCCATTAACTCAGAGCTGAATAAAATCCATTGAGTTAGTGATGTCGATGGAAAATCATTGTTAGGCAAACCGTTGTTTGTCATTTAATTTTAATTAATTAAATCTCTGTTATTAAAGCATACTCAGCATTCCTGTTTATAAAAACAGCTTTCTTATAAATGCAGCATAAAAAATAATGGAATGATCTACTCCGTATCGAAATTCCCGATGTTTCCATAGCTTGACTCAAAACTCTTATAATTTACGGTTAAAGCTAAGAAAATTTCACTTTTAAGAAAGACCAACGGTTGGAAATGTCTCCGTAGCATCCGAAAATTATCTGCTCACCCGCTCTTCTATAATACGGGGAATGCGTTCTGTTAAGTGCCGTGTAATGTGAATCCGTGTTGTGCCAACTTGGCTTTACATAGTGAAAGGAAGGTTATGTTCCATACTCTCTCAGGAACCCTCATTCAGACCAAAAATTCTCAAACCGCTCTCCGATGAACATATATATGTACAAATAATGTTGTTGTCGATTATCTAAACGTATAAACTAAGCATCCCAAAGTATCTCTCCCTTGCTCAGAAATCTGTAATCCTACTTCGCAGATCCCACCAAACCGCGTTGATGGAACTATAATGCGCGTTATCTGATTTTTGCTATTAAAACCAAACAGCTTTGTAGCGGATCCGTCTTATGAGAACCCGTGTTGTAGAAGGCATTTGTATACGTACCAACTGTTCACGAGAATCACATAATAGCTCATTGAGTATTTGAAGCAGGGAAATCAGCCGCCAAATAAAAAAAGATAAAATGTCGCCCCATTTCAACTTATGCTTGTAAATAGTTGATATTTGATCCCTCCCTCCCCAATAAAAGTATCCGATGTCCATCTCAAACCCTACCAAACTTTTGCTTTCAGTTCAAACGTAAGCGGATTTTTTTCATCTAATTTCCAAACTATCACGAGTGTTTTCTTTCTTGCGAACGTGCGGCAACTAGGGTATCTTGGCGTATAATATTTCGCTCGGTTTTTTCACTCTTCCTAGTTGTCTTTTGCCCGTAGTCAAACGTTTGCCTGTGATCACTCTCAGGCAGTTTTTCATGGCATTCTGTTAGAAGAGGGTCGTTTCCTGTTTCTACTCGGGGATATTCTTTTAGCAAAATCCGTAATTTGTGGCGTTACTTTGTGGAATTTATCCATCATGGAGAATAAACACTTGAAATACCTTTTTCCACAATTTTCGGAAAAAGTACCAAGTATTTAAATTGTTTATTCTCCATGATATTTTTCAGCCTTCGTCGTCGTTTGTTATTCAGCAGGTCAGCACATTTTTTCCTCAAATATTCATGAATGAATTTGATTGTATTTTATAGCTACAGCGGATTCGTTTTGTTATTTAACTGATACCAGTTGTCGAGGAGGGGAAGCGGATTGACTAGTAAAATATACTTTTTTATTTGTTCCGAAAAATTTAATTGGCCGAGGTTTGCTGCATCATATTCCCCTAGATTAACAGAAAAGCAAATCACTCTATGCAAAAGAAGTCTCATTTTATATAAACTCTCTCAGTTAAATTTAATAATAAGGGATCGGATTCCACAGCTATTTAGTTATCCACAAGCAAGTCAGGGATGTGCGAGAATGAAGAATGAACTCTGATAAATCTGCCGCACACGAATTTGTGTTATTAATTAAAACTCTTCATAGTATGAAATTTATTGGTGTCCTGTGTTTTGTGTAACTAGAGATTCATTTTCCTGCTAGAGAAATACCGAAGTATTGTTTTGAGAGTATAGCTTCTTGTCCAGCATATGCCTGCCTGCATGGAATTTTAATTAACACTTTCATTTGTTTTTACCCAGAATTGCTGAACACGAAAATTCCACGGGACATCGAAAATCATACATGGATTGTAAATATTTAGAAGCGCGACTTAGAAAGGACTATACAATTGATAAAGATTAGAAAATGGTTTGAAAGGAAGGAAATAAAAAATACAGGTACATTCTGAAAGTTGTAGTTGATACTATAATGTTCTGTGCAACTAATAATCTTACTTTAAGAGTAAAGGTTAACTTATGGCTCGATTTTTTATCGGTGAGGAAACTCCTTCAGCCATAAAATTTATTAAAACCCGATGCATTTCGCCCACTAAGTGGGCATCTTCAGGGGCGAACTTTACTTTCAGGTCGATTCAAGTTCGCCCCTGAAGATGCCCACTTAGTGGGCGAAATGCATCGGGTTTTAATAAATTTTATGGCTGAAGGAGTTATCTCACCGATTACTTTAAGAGGTTTATCTTCATCTCATGCAATTAATTCAATTCTTCAAACTCGGGGATATTTCTAAATGTTGTAAATCTGATCAGTAAGTACGATACTAAAACTGCTGTTCTTGCCCACAACTATAGCATATTTTTCTCTCGATGCTCAAAATGAAACGATACATTTTCTGGGTTCAAAAGTGAGAGGAAAAAGTATTTCTCAGGTAAAGAAGTACAAATACTGCTCGTTGTTTAATTGTACACCCGACGTATCAGGTAATACGATACATAAAGATCGATGTGTAGTGCAGCACCGAAGAAAGTTTTATTGACTTCACCGAATCTAAAGATAAAACATAGTTTGGATTAGCTACCGTCATTGATGAAAAAGTCGTGAGAGATGGCTTAGATTTAAAGGCTGTAGAGGTCAATGTCATGACATGGCCGGCGTTCAAGCGCGATATTAGAAAACGGTGTTTGCATATTTTTCGTTTCTTTTCGGGATCGACATTGAGATGGAGTAATTTAGTGACTATTGAAAACTACTTCAAAATCAGACAGTGACACTAGAGAGTCAGCCAAACGACAGCCTATCGATTCTCTCTATAGAAATTTAGGATAACGGAATAACTGCTAACATAGTTCAACCTATGCGCTTAGGATTATGGCGTTTTATATAACAGTCATAATCCTAAGAAACAGCTCGACAGAGAAAAGGAAATTAAAAAATATTTCATTTTGAAAGATCCTGCTGAATTTTTAGGTCAGTTGTGAAGCAAAAATAATTCCAGTTTGCATAGTTATTTTTATTCGTAACATTCTTGAAATATCGAATATTCAATTATTTGGATGGCTTTGTGTCTCTCGTACATAATCCCTCGAAATTAGGAGGCATAAAAACCAAAATATCGTGCTATGCAGAAATTTATTTTTCCAAAGGTAATATTATTCACGTCCTGCTTGACCAGGCGTCAAGAACCGAGATCTGGTTCATTTAAAGTGTCTGAGCGTGTGTTGATGTTCGCGTTTGCTTGTTTTCTGCTATCTTTCTCAGGCTTTAAAAACATAACAAATCCTTTTGAAGTATATTGCCAGAGCAGGATGAGTCTCGCGATAAATAGCGTCTCATTTGTTTAGGGCTTGCTCTCGAACCCACGGAATTCAGCGAGAGAAGACTGGAATAGGCGTTTTGTTTTGAGAATCGCTCATCGGAGGTGATGTACATATGCACGTATTATTGAAGTAGTTGGTCATGCATCCATTTTGCCGTAATTCCTTTCTCGGTGAGTGACTTACTTTCTTTTCCCTATCAGTAGATCTCCGCTGACCTCGAAACGTATAAGTTTTCGAATTTTTTAGTGCCGAGTGAAAAAAGTCGTCGGGAACTTTCGCGAGCGCTTGATTTTTGTAAATATCTTGTACATATATTATAAAAACTTGCAATAATATCATTGAGAATAAATTCAAACCTTGAACCTTATAGAAATTGAATGCAGTGCAATAGAGTGGTACGAGCATGATCATAAAATACGTTCGTGATTCGTTTTTGCCATAGCAATGATATTGATGGCATCAAAACTTAAGTTGAAAGTTTCATGTGCTGCAAGTTGATTCTTGATGCAACATTATTGCCATGTTGGTTTAAAGAAATTATCATCGATTAAAGCGATTTGTTAATGAAATCTGGCCATTAATACTTATTTTCCTTAAAAATCAGAGAGTCATGCTTTCAGGTAATAATTAAAATTGGTCAATTGTTCCTTCAGGTGTTCCTCAGGGCAGTGTTGATTGATTGATGACTTAGCATCTCAATTACGTCTCTCTCAAGCCGAAATACTTATGTATGCAGACGACTCCAAGATATTTAGGCAAATTCATTCCGCTGAAGACAGTTACTTCAACAGGCAGTCAATATCGTAACCAACTGGTGTTCTGATTCTTCTCTTCGATTAAATCCAAGCAAATGCACCGTAATGACCCTAACACTACGTAAAAATCCTCTAGAATTTAACTACATAATTAACTCTGTTTTATTACCCAGAGTTGTCCTTCAGAAGGACCTACGGGTATTAATTGATAATAAGTTAAACTTCACAGCACACATAACTGCAATAAAAAGCAAAGCTATGTCCCTACTAGGAATATTATACAGATTTACGGACATAAAGGATGCAGCTTCCCTTAAATTATACTTTTCCACATTAGTCCTCGCAGTTATGAATTATGCTTCCTCTATTTGGTCTATGGCTGCAGCCTCTAGTCTTTCCTCTCTTGATTGTGTGCTAAATTTCATTGTTAGAATGGTTAAATATCGTATACCCTCTTTTCGCACCTCCTCTAAGGAAGCCATTCTAACGGTCTTGTCTCTAGACCAACTTTCGGTATCCCGACAAAAATCTGACCTTTCTCTATGTTACTATATTTTAAACTCTAATATAGACAGTCCAGAACTCTTGGCTTCTTTAGGTTTACGAGTACCCTCGAGAACAACTCGCTCAATGGATATACTCCACATCCCAACCACAAGGTTATCTATTGTCAGGCGCTCTCTATTTTTCCGTCTTCCTACTTTATTTAATTATCTTCCTTCCCATATAGATCCGTTTATCCTTACCTGTAATTCATTTATCAAAGGTTCTAGAGCTCATTTATCTCATTCTCAGCTCTGACTTCTCTGTGCTTCATTTGTAGCGCTATGCTCCCCTTTCTCTTTTGTGTTGTTTTTTATTATTCTCTGTATTTTTTTCCTGTTTTTATTTTTACTCATGATTTGTTATATATTTCACTCTAAAATGGCGAGTGGCATATGTGAAATTTTGATTAAATAAATAAATATGAATGTATAGAAGAAAGAAAAAAGCGTCAATTACTGAAGCAAACAATGAAATGTCTTTCTTTATCAGCTCCGTTCAAGTTATCATCCGTCTTCCCCTTTGTGCTCCTCATGCCGTGGCCCACTCAAGAGAGTCGTCACGTTCGAGACCCTAAAAACAAAGGAAGGCTCTGAGGCGCGATCCGTTTGAGATCGCATAGGGACGCTCGAGACGTGTGGTGTTAGCGAAAACTTTCTTCCGAGTACGCCATGGTCCTCCCTATGCGAAGATCTCTGGGGTGAGAGTCACGTCGAGGCGTGGGTGTGCTGGAGGGGTTGGTGGAGGGATGGCAGCGGGGGGACCTTACGTTTACAAACAGAGGCGGCGTGCTCGGGATGGGGATTTGCGGTGTAAGGAGTGAGAGAGAGAGAGAGAGAGAGAGAGTGAGTGAGAGAGAGAGTGAGAGAGAGAGAATTAGAATGAGAGGGGAGAGGGTGGGAGGGAAGAGGATAGCATCGTATCCTTGGAATGTTCCTTTCATGCGGATGCTGGCTGACGCTAGTGGTTCTCACGACACGGTCTGGCGGAGCGCGGGGGAAGTTGATTAAAGGGGCGTGGCCCGCGTGCGTGACTTTTGAAGAAGCAGGGGAATGAGTGTGTCGATGTTGCCGAACGCTGGTTAGTGCGCGAAAAAATAATTTCGCGAACGTCGTAGGAGAGGAGGGGGAGGAGTCGGGAAAGATCTACATTTTGTTGCGCCTCCAAATGTATAAGAGAAACGTAATGTGAATGTTTACTTTTTTATCAAGACGTAAATAGATATTAGGTGTAAGTGCGACAGTTTTGTCAACATGATGTGCATTATTTTATTCGTATTTCATTAAACAATTTCCATAAAGAATGTGATAATAAGAATATTACCAATTCAAATAACTTCTATGCTCTAGATCTAGAAGAGGGAAAGGCCGCGCTGAATTGTTCATCTAGTTCAGTTCAAAAGGAAACAATCTAGGTCGTCTTATGGCTGAAAAAATTCAAGAACGAGCAATTAAAAATGCACTTGCCTTAGGTATCTCCAATAGCCACAACAAGATTAAAAAACCATATACGCATTTCGGATATCTGTAATCTATTTTAAGTGAATTGCCACTGAAGACGGCTGCTTTGTAGCCGAAATGCACATATGGGTTTTTAACCTTGTTGTGGCTATTGGAGATACATACCTAAGGCAAGCATGTACATTTTTAACCGCTCGTTCTTGAATCTAGCACAGTGGTTCCCAAACTTTTTGTAGGCGCGATATCTTTTCAACGATCAACAGGATTTGAAACTAGATTTTATATTTATACATACAGGTATTACGACATTTAGATGCCTCCATTTGTTGGTACCACACCATAATCAATTTGTTAGAGGAAGAATTATTGTCCTAGTGACCTGCCAACATTTCCAAATCGTTTATTTATTTGCTCAATCAATTTTGTCGCAGCCCACCTAAAAATCAACTGCGGCGCCCAGTTTTGGGAAACAATTACACAGCATATTGACGACAGAGAAAATAAATGGCGGTCATCATGGCCTACGCTCTCCTTTATTTTTCAAAGCATTTACCTTGTTTTGTTTATTTTGAGTGCAATTTTTTCGAAGTTGCACAATCTGTTACCTACTCAGCTATGCCAAATTATTCAATTATTCGCTCCTATTTACTCCTACCTTTCCTATGATTCGGCGTTCAAGTTTGTGCTTCGCGAGGAGGGCATTGACGCTATCTTAATTAGATAAGGAGCGAAGCCACTAACACTCTCGAAATTCACCGGAATGATGTTTGTTTGGAGAGGGTTGGCGAGTACTTCCCTTCGCTTGATCCCCCCGATGACCGGCTTTTGTTCAGGAGCGACACGTAATAAGTTCGCCGAACCCCAGAAAAGTCACGTTTCGTGAGATGTAAATGGAGCACTTCGGAAAAGACAATGCGCTTTGCGGTTATTGGAGCTGCTACCGCAGAAGAGAGTCAATTAAAATTATGCCTCGCCAAGGAATGTAAGGGATATGCGGAAGAATAGTAATCGTATTTTACCAGCATTAATAGTAAAAAATCGCCATGTTTAGCATTTATCTCTCTAGGGCCTGAGTAGGGTTATTAAATATGCGATTCGTGGGCGCCGAATGGCACAACTTGGAAAGCTGAAAAGTGTTTGTGCGTGAATGCTGGAGTCCATCGGCGTGCCACCCCTGCGCCATAAATATTGCGGTTGAATGGCAGTCGTTATTATTATTAAAAGCGCAGTGCAGGATATGGCCATGTTTTTTTTTGAGAAGATTGAAGTGTCCCGTGACTGAAAGTCTCGCCCAAACTATCTCGGCTTTTGCCTGGCTATTATGGAAAAAAATGCGGGCGGAGGCTGAAAAGGCGATTAAATAAAATACGAGGGGCCCAGATTCAGCTTAAGAGGGAGTGTGAGGGAGAGAAGGGAATGGAATAAAGTGCTGATGAAGAGGTATGTAACAAAGCGGCAAAGAGCACGGACCAGGAAAGGATATAACGGTTGCAAAAGGAGCAAAAGAGAGAGCGAGAGGTGGAAGGGGAAGAAGTAAAGGGAAAGAGGAAAGCGGAGAAAGAGTAAAAGGAGAGAGAGAGAGAGGAAGTGGAGTGAGAGAATGGGGAGGAAAAGAGGGAAGGTAGTCGAGGGAGGGAGAAATAGAGGGTTAGAAGGGAGGTAAAGAGGAACTACACGCTTGCACCAAATAATGCCTGTAAAAATTTACAATCTAAAATTTTAATGAAATTTTTTTGCGAAAAAGCAATCCCCTTTTCGGAGAAATGTCTTAAAATAATACAGAGCTACAATCTGCCTGGTGTTTCGTTTCATATCTATTAGGAAAAAGAGCGTCCGCTCTCTTTTTATAGGTTCCAAGAAGTCCGTTTCTAATGCTTGGAGAGGCACTTTTCTTCCCTACGGTTTGCTTATGGCGGTAGGGACTACAAGCCATGCGTCATCGAGTTGGACGATATTATATTCGTTGAGATTTAGGAGGAAGGATATTGGTGAAATATAGTTAAAGAGAGAGAAAAGGGATTGGTGTACCAAATTCCTCCCGTTGCAAAGACCATTTGTCGTCAATGAGCGTTTACACCCTGTCTCGTGACGTCGTGGACCACTAACGCGACTTGCATTCGAAGGAATGGATCGAAGCGTGTGGAAAGTATTTCTGTTCCACACATCGTTATGGCCTTTTCACGCAAAGTTAACGTATCTTGCAGTTCGCGTCCACGATGATACTCAAATCAGTCCCTATTGGTCGCCATCATTCCAATTTCAATAACTCATGTTTTCTATTTTCACTTACTCGTGAATAATTATTTTTTATAGAGGCGAAAGGGTAATAAAATTTAACCTTATAGGCCAGTCCTCAAACATTTTGAGAGGATGGCCACATAGGAATATTGAAAGTGCTAGGCGGGCTGGATCGAAAAATAAACAGTTTCAAAATTTAAAATATTTTATTCTATAATTACTTAAGCATACATGCATATATAACTATAAGTAAACATTAATAAATGTAAGAAAAAATTCTAATGCGAACATTGGGCCTGTTTTTAAATTGGAAACACTGATTTTATGATGTTTAATAAAATTTCCGCGGGCCGGATAAAACCCTTTGGCGGGCCGGATCCGATCCGCGGGCCGTAGTTTGGGGACACCTGTTATAGACTATCGTCTATGATATTTAAATTTTCAGTTATTTAAACGGAGGATATTTCCAACGACCGCGTTTCATTTATAAGATGGAGCG
Organism: Tanypteryx hageni; assembly: GCA_028673005.1. NCBI lineage: Eukaryota > Metazoa > Arthropoda > Insecta > Odonata > Petaluridae > Tanypteryx > Tanypteryx hageni. Next base: position 115,469,431 of record CM054116.1, read on the forward strand.
AAAAAATAAATTTATCGGTTTTCATAATATGTTGAGTACCACAGAGCGAAGGCCATTCTTGTGCCTTGAGTATGTAATATTTCCCAATGATTTAAAGTTTTCATTCCTTGGATATCACGTTCGCGCCTTTCTTCTTAGATAGTTCGTGTGTATATATCTCTGCATCCCACCTCATGTACTCTTTGGACCTCTTCAAGGACACCGGGAATAACGCCCTCCTCTTCTTCCTTCCGCGTTTGCACTTTTCCCTTCCTGGAATATCCTTCCTCCTCCTTCCGCCACCATTTTCCCCTTTCAATGTGACACACTCAACGCTCTTTTCTCACACACTCACGCGCACACACTCTCTGCTGCATCCTAAGACCAGAAAACCTACTCACATGTTGGGAATGGGAAAGACAAGATTGGAAAGGTGTACTCCATGTCGGAGTACACAAGTTTCCAAATGCGTTCTTTGGGATTTTACAATGTTCTCAATATTTTTCGCTCGGATGAGTATTTAACGAGAAGCTAGTTAGGTACGTTGTAAAATACATGTAAGTTCTTATGTAAAGTTGTCGTTATTATTATCCGATTTTAACCAAAATTGGAATCGGTCGACCAATTTAGTAAAACTTCTTAATACCAAATCTCATCAAAATACGTCCTGCGGTTCCCGAATTGAAACAAACATTGTAAACTACATGCAGTTCTTCATGTAAAGTTGTCGTAATTGTCGTCTGATTTTAACCAAAATTGGAATCGGTCGACCAATTTTACTAAAATTTCTCAGTACCAAATTTCATCAAAATACATCCAGCGGTTCCCGAGTTGAAAAATAAACATTGTAAACTATATGTAGGCCTTCATGTAAAGTGGTGGTAATTGTTGTCCGATTTTAATCAAATTGAAATCGGTCGACCAATTTTAGCAAAATTTCTTAATACCAAATTTAATCAAAATACGTCCAGCGGTTCCCGGGTTTTAACATGCGGACGGACGGACCGACGCGACGGACGGAAACGACATCCCCTATATGCGTTCACTTCGTGCAAAGAACGCATAAAAATTTCTTTCTCACCTTTTCAATCCGCGCTACCATTCGTGTCCCAGTAAAGGTTAATGTATAAATAAAAATATGCACGCACACACACACAAGTGGGCGCCCGGGGTTTATATGACTCCGTTTTATTTTTGTTGATCGTCATGATATTGTTTATTCTATCTATTTAATGAATTTTGCTGATGTAAAATGCACTACAATGGCGTACGAGAGCAAAAAATATTATTGGACAAAATTTACAAAAAATAAAATAAAATTGTGTATGGTTTAATGGTCTATCAAATGGGAGCAAAATTTTAACTAACTTCCTGCTGGTGGGGATTTTTTCCATTGATTAAATAAAACCATGCTATTTTTCATTCCTATTACAGATTTCTTTTGTGCCCTAAAGTTGTTTTACGAATTTTACGGCACTGATAAAAAATCATGGATTTTTACTTTAAATGGGCTGTTATTTTTTACTCGGCATAAATTACCCAAGTTTTTTCTCGGAAATAAAAAAATCAGTCAAAACATGTGTAATATTATGCACAGTGTGATTCGATTCCATTGGATACGCTCATGGGTGCGGCGGAGTTAAGCGACGAGCTCCGCGATAAGTCCTACATGGGCCAGGCCTTGTCCGCGGGCACGGGCCGGTCCTTTGGAATTCACTACGGGCCCGGGCCGGGCTTTAAAAATTGCTGGATATAAAAGGTTTGTTATGAACATTTTCGGGATTTGACGGGCCGAAATACTTTAATCAGTGTCTGAAATTTACGTACCTATACGATTTGCCTAAATTTTTATTTAACCCATTCAGCACGGAGGACGAGTTTTAAGTAAAATAACCCAGGGTTAGTGAAGAACGAGTGTGACTTGTCCTCCGTACTGAATTGGTTGATATATTTTTTGCCTATAACATCATATTTGTGTATTTTGTATAGTAATTTATTTTGTTTGTGGTCTTTCAAGGCGTGCGAATATGTGGATTTAAAAAATCCTTTTCAAATCATTGAACAGCCCACAGATGTTGGTAGAAATGTTGGAATAAAATAATTACATTTTTTGAGCCGAGGGGCTATAAACGGGCCTCGGGCCGGGCCTAGAATTTCTTCGACAACGTGCTGGCCGAGCCGAGTCTGAATCTGTATGGGCCGGGCCTAGAAAATCAGTCCATGCAGAGCTCTACTCTTCGCAAGACGGTCGGTAGGTTTTCCTCTTCTCGCTCGGAAAATTTAATTTTCTCACCCCCGCGGTTTTAAAAGGACTGACGGAGTAGGACGTGCGAAGAGGTCTCTATGATCCCCTCGTCCAACGCGGTTCAGGGAACTCGGATGGAGGTATGGGAAGTGGCGGAGGAGGATTCGAGGAGGAGGCGGAGTGAGAGGAGAGCAGAGAGGACGAGGGAGTGGAGGGTCATTGTGCGCTCGAGATAAAGGCCTCTTCGAGATCACGTACGTTCGCGTGTGAAGTCATTTGTGCCGTCTGTTTATTAGATTATTTATGCGAATGTGTGTTAAGATTGGAAATAGTTTTTTTTTGGAAGTCTTGCGACATGCGACCGCTCTGGATCATCTTTGCGACTGCTTTGGCTCGGCGAAACGATAAATGAACAAGTAGAATGTACATCGTTAAAACTAATAGATCAACCGCGCTTGATTTATTACTGCATTAATTAATATTTCCTAGTGATAAGTTTTTTAATGTATTCAAATGCCCGCGAAATATGAGTTCAAACATTTAAAATTGTGTATTCAGACTCATCTGACTCCAGAGGAAACCAAATGTACATGATGTCTCCAGCATTGTGTTTAATCTGACATTTTTAGAGACCTATTTCTACCGCATTTCCGATTTTATTAAGAGCGGCATTTAAGGGTGGGCAGACAGTAAAACGGTAGTTTTTAACGCGATTCAAACGCGTCCTGTTGACCAGGAATTTTATTAATCGCTGTACTGTCGATGTCGTAAAGGATTGTAATTGTCCGTCGAGAAGAACAATGTCCAAATTCAAGATGATATCCCAACTAGACTAAGATAAAAAAGCAAATTTCGTATCAGCCTGCCATTAAATGAAAATATTACTTCATTATGTTATGTGTCGGATTTAAAAAAAAATATACTCGTTATTTAAAGGCCTTCAAATGAATCCTCTTTAAAGTGAGAGAAAGGAGAAGGGGGAAGGAAGAAAGGAGAAAAAGAAAAGAGAGAGAAGTGGGAGGAGGAGAGAAAGAATGAAATGAGAGAGAGGCCGTGATTGGGGGAATCGCGAGAGGATTAGCACATGGCTCCAGGAAGTGTATTTTTAGACTAATGAAGTGGTTTAAAGTTGGACTTGCGGGTGGAGAATATCTCCTTATATTTTGGGTGGGATGGGAAGGAGGAAGGGAGGATGAGAAAGGGGTTCGGCGTGGGGTGGATTGATTTAGGCCTCGCGGTTTCTGTAGCCGTAGACGGACCAACGCGGAGTGAAATCTGCCAGCCCTAAATAGCGTTCGCTCCCTCCCCCCCCGCCCCTCCCCATTCTTCCTCCCCTCCTCCCTCTCTCCCTTCCTCTGCTCTTACTCCTCCCCTATCCTCCTGCCTCACTCCCCCTTCTCCTTTCTCCCCGTCACTCGACGACTCCTCTGTATTCGTGCGATCCGGGTTGCGGCCTCGCCATTGTTTGTTTACACTGTCAAGCGGTCATCCACTTCACGTGCGGAGATCGAGAGCTCCAGAAGTATAGTCCAATTCTGGCGTGTTGGGCGCCTCAGCCCGTGAGTAAAGAGGGACTGGTTTATTTCCCAATGAAATTTGATAGATTGGTTGTGCCTGGGAAGGCACTAGTGTATGTTCGTTTGTTAAGACAGGAAATTTTTTTATTTCTTGAAAGGGGTAATAATATAACAGCTCTGATTTTTGATGTTATTATTCGGCCTTGTAAACTTAACGCGAATACATTAATGCCTAAGTAATCTCGTGCTTTGTTTACTTGCGCTTAAGCGTTATTGAGTATTAGTTAGTGTAGATTTAGACAAATTTAGCGTTAAAAGTGGAGATGTCAATTGCAGACTCTTCCCCACCTTATCTCAACTTCTTGCTCAACAAATTACGTATATATTTAATCAAAGTATGTCCTCTCCTCACTCCGCCGCTCCTTCCATCCTCTGCTCCTCTCCTCACTCCACTGCTGCCTCCTCCTCTTCCAGCCCTTTCTCAACTCCCCTCTTCACTCTCTTTCTCTCCCCCATTTTTCTTCCCTAGACCAAAATTCCACGGGATCTTTCGCGTAAATAAATAACGTTTCGTCGACTTGCCCTTTAAACGCCACGGAATACTTTTTTGCGCAATGGCAGGGGGTGGACAGACAATGAGAGGTAATTTGCAAAGAACACGCGGGCAGCTCCCCTCCCATCCCTCTATTAGCGGAGAGTGGATGAAATCCTATTTAAAATCATGTAATATAATGGAGGGAAAATGTTGTCATGGAAAAGGAAGAATAATTGATAAAAAATCAATATACAAGTTTCGGCAGACCGGTCTTTGCTTTATCGGCTCGGTGATTGCACCAGAAGGTTAAATGGCCGGTCTGCCCCTGCGCAGTATCTCTATTTATGGCTCCCAAAATTCTCTCTTTTGCTCTCCGGTGGATGCGAAATCAGTAAAAAAGTAAATTCCCACTGAAAATCTGTGGAATTTCAGTTTTAAATGCTCATAGCGAATTTTACGATGAAGTTGGACACAAAATTACTGCATTTTCATGCGTTCTGCGTGCCCAGTTAGAAGAAAATTTGTTTAATGTTTTTTTATAGTTAGTAATATACGTTCAGCTGACTCCTAATTCTTTGGCGACAATTTGACGCCAGCATAAAGACCAGTATAGCAAGAATCTTTGATTTGTACTTAGAGGGTAGTTCTTGTGGATTCGAAACTTTGAATAGGTATTTGGGCGTGGCGCGAAACAAAGAAAATAAATAATGTTGTAGGACAGGAAAGCAGAGCGTGGAAGTTTCGCATTTTGCTCTACGAGAGAGCGGTAATCGATGTGAGTAAATGATGTCTGAAGAAAAGTGTCGGGAATTACGGGATCGCTAATATCTTCTCGATCGTTAGCTAGATTGAAGTCCTTCCTTCCGAAAAAATACTGTTTTAGTTTTATCACAAATCAAACATGGATTTTGGCATCTTATAATTTGGAATCGGGGTGAATGATAAAGATTAACCTATGATGCGGTTGAGCGTATGAGTTAGCCGCTTTATTTATTTCATTGATAGCGTGCCATAAGGCGGTAAAGCGGAGTTCTTCAAATGGCGAAATTCATTCATCTGCCTCAGACATGTGACGATCGCCATTTGATACGAAAACTGAAAATTCTGGAACATGATGATGGGTATTATTTAGTTGTTTCAGACACACAGTTTCAGGGTTGTGCGTATTGTTATAACATAGACATGTTTTGTCCCTTTTTCTTTACCTTTAGAATCTTATAGTTAACGCTACTCCTGAAATCTTCAACAGCAACAAATATGCAAGACTTATAGAATTTTAAGGGATGTTAAGCAGTTGGTCCCCTTGGTGCTCTTCGTAAAGAGTACGCTAATGCCGGCACCGGGTTTCCCTTCTCCCTTGTGTGTGTGTTTGTTGTGGAAGAAGTTATACCTATAATAATCCAAGAGGTTGATTATCCATAAATACAGACCAACCACAACAACTTAAAATATAATTGGGAATGAGCTTCACAGCACACATGCAATGATAGAAAATAAAAAATCTCCAAATGCCATAATAAAATTGAGGTACTCCAATAAAGTAAGGTAAGGAAAGAGAAAAATTTGAAAATTTTTTAAAATTAAAAAATTGAAAACATAAAAACCTTACCCATACGTCTAGATGCTCCAGCTGCTGTTTAGGGGCTTTTTAAGGCCAGCGCCAGGGACAAGCAGGTCAGCCAACCAAGGTTTACGGGAGACTCCTCCGCGCCAGGGTCCTCCAAACACACTCAACATTCACACAGATCGGGTATGTGAAATAACTGCAGTGACCCTTGTCGTTAAGAAAAATACAAAACAAACCGATATCGGGTATGCGAGAAAAGAGGGGGGGTGCAGTAATCCTTGTTGTAAGTTAAAACGCAAGAAGGCGGAAGAGAACATGAAACATAAAAAATCAAATCAAATTAAAACAAAGAATCGGTAAGGCCGATTCGAGAAAAGGAAGGGAGTATGAACTGAAGGGCATTAATTTATTTTTTATGTTTCATGGTCTCTTCCGCCTTCTTGCGTTTTAACTTACGACAAGGGTCACTGCACCCCCCCCTTTTCTCGCATACCCGATATTTTTATTCATTTTTAATTATTCTTCTTAATCGGCCTCGCCGAGGTTTTACTATTTTTTGACCTCGGTTTGTTTTGTATTTTTCTTTACAAGGGCCACTGCAGTTTTTTCACATACCCGATCTGTGTGAATGTTGAGTGTGTTTGTAGGTCTCTGGCGCGTAGGAGTCTCCCGTAAACCTTGGTTGGCTGACCTGCTTGTCCCTGGCGCTGGCCTTAAAAAGCCCCTAAACAGCAGCTGGAGCATCTAGACGTATGGGTAAGGTTTTTATGTTTTCAATTTTTAATCTTTTAATTTTTTAAAAATTTTCAAATCTTTTTTCTTTCCTTACCTTACTTTATTGGGGTATCTCAATTTTATTACGGCATTTGGAGATTTTTTTACTTTTTATCAACAACAACAGAGAATTTTAGTTTTTCTCGCGAAGTACTTTATTTTTTGAACTGTGAAAAATATAAAGTTCTGGCATTTTAATTAGTCACTTGTGTATTTCCCGCCATTAATATTCCCATCACCAACAATATGATCTCACTTGGCGATTGTGTTTTTTTTTCTTTTGGAATCGTGTGAAGAAACCGAAAATAATTACTGGATAAACACCGGAGGGGTATCTCCATAGCGAGGATAGATAATACGGAGGTGTGAGTGTTGCCTGAACGCCGGTAAAGTAAATAAAGTGAAAAGCAGCGTCGTGCCTTTTTTGTTTGAGCGTGGGTGTTGGTTTTGCGATAGCGATATTCACGTGGAATGGGAAAAGAAGGCGGGAGGTTGAAAAGGAGATAAAAAAGAACGAGGAGGGAATGGCAGCTACCGAATGGGGAAGAGGAGGAGGAAATGGAGGGGGAGGGGGAGTTGGGGGAGGGAAGGGTAGTGGGGTGGTAGAGAGATGTCGCGCGATTTATTCGCCGTGTCGCAGTCGCGAGATGGCGCCCTAACGAAGCTCTGGTCAACTTTTCCGCACGCGACCGCGAAACGAGAAGGCGCTACGGTCGACTGTCGCGTAAGTGCAATTCCTTCATCCTCCAATGCAAAACTACGGTCACGATCTTCTGTTATTGAAATTTACTTTCCATCTCACGCTCTGAGGTGCAACGGCGATGTTGGCGCGCAAGTTCTTTTGAAAATATTTGTGAGCAACAGAAAGGCAGATGTTTTCACGAATAATTTTCGTTAACTTTCCCAGAAAATTATTTTTTTAAAAAACTTGTCTCTCAAAAACATTTTTCCTTTTTATTCTAACATCCTCCTTACGTTTACGGTCCTCTTCCCGTCTTCACTAAATAACCTAAAACTCCTTCCCCTTAACTCTTCTCGTAAAGTCAAAATTCCTTAAAGTATAAATAATTAAGATAACGCGTTATGAATATTTTTGAAGCTGGAATGCGCAATTCACCTTTTTCCTTCAATTTAAATTTTTAGACTATGCCGCTCGTCCAAGTGGACGCGCACTTGGGATTACTTTAGGCGTCTTATCTTTTGCGTTTTTATCGTTAAGGAAGCCGTGGTTCCTTTCAAAGGGGATGTCCCTCACTACTTCTCTCGATATTACATCACGAAAGCCAAGCAAAGGGGACTCAAAAATGATAAATATCGGGAAATGTTAGATAAGCGGAAACAAACCTGCTAGAGGATATCTTATGATTACGATAATTAGCCGACGAATACTAAATAATAGCATAAATAGTAAAACTTCCTTATATATATGTGTGTATATAAAATTGGTAAAAAGAGACAACTCCTAATATTGGCAAATCGCATGATGAATATAATTAACTATTGAAGGTGTAACTTGGTGGAATTGCATTTTAATTAAATCCGATCCAACACAACTTTGTGCAATTTCCGCCGTTATCCAAGTTTATTTTGTAAACGAAAATAATTGTTTTCTGATCGAGTAGTGATGTTTTTCTGACTAGTATTTAAACCGCATCCTTTCTATTGAAATGCACCAATTTGACTGTTCTTGATTTTTCCCAATACCGTAGTTTATTTCAAATTATCATCTACGTATCTATATTTTTTGTTTGTAAGTTGTTTAGGCAGTGACGGAACTGTCTTTGGGTGGAACCAGGGCAGAACCCTAGTGCTAACCGTTGAAGCATAACCAATTCTTCAACCAACTCTACTTTGGCAATAATACTAATAATAAAATAGGTGGAAAATGTTTTTATGCCAAAACTTTTATTCGTAATTACACTGTTATTTACAATTTTACTAATGTTAGTGGATATAGAATTGTCTTTCAATTAAAAATTATATGGGTGGAGAGTCTCGCAGGAAAGATTAAGTAAGGTTTCAAATCAATAGAAATGAGAAAGTACGAAAAACCAGTTTGAAGCAATGAAATTCGCGTCTGCAGAAATATTTAAGGATTTGATTTAAATTAATTATTAAAACTCGAACTAAAATAGCTCTTTAAACTCATGATATCCAGAAGCATATTTTGCTCTGGGGACGAAGGCATATTTATTCCGCCACTTCCTTCGTTGGTCATGGCTTCATATCTTCCTACCTTTCTTCAGAAAACTTTAGATTTTCCGTCGACTTAGGATTTTGGAGATTGTCTTTTGATATCTTCATATTTCTTATCCCGAAATTCGTCATAGAATTTCCGAAACCTATCTTCTATTACTTAAGTTATGGTGCAAATACCGAATAGTTCGTCATAGTTGCGGTGCGCGTTTTTCGAGTTTTAGACTGTAAAAAAAATTATTGCTATCATTTAGCGTGGGCAGAATGATCTTAGATATGGTTATCTGTACAAAACTTCGTTCGATAGCGGGCTAGATGAAAGAAACTTCCTCCCGCGCTACACCTGCACTTATGCACCGTGCATTGCAAGTGAGTAACGCGTGATGTCAGCATCGCCATACGCAGGCGCCAAGCCTAACTACCTCCTTTGTTTCAAGCTATTGCTATCAGAGCCCTCTGTCGTCCTTTGGCGAACTACTTGATGTATTTCAAACTGATTGAATAAAAATTTCCAAAGGAGAGAGTGGTATGCGAGTTTTTACCCCAGAGATATTAACCCATTTCCGCCCAATGCACCAGAGAAGCATCTTTATATTTAATAATTTTTGTAGCTGGCATTATAGGTATCCCTCGAAATACGATCATTCGAGATACCCTTTTCCGCTAATACGTCATGACAGAATTTAGGGAGCAAAATTTGAGATACGTAGTCTTCCCTCGCTAATACGACAATTTAAATATATCATTGTCGTGACTGTTTCTCTCGATGGTATGACACACATTAATGTTCTAAGCAACAAATATTAACCCCACAAGCGCGACTTTTCCATGGTACTTAAACTACTAAGCATGTCTTTTTTCGACTATGTCGGTTTCCAATCATATATATTCGCTTAGTACTTCGTCGCCATACAACACTCCAAAGCTAGAAGATATTTTGAACTGACTGAGGGCTGTACTAAGGGGCAGACCCTCAGAAGAAAAAAATAACAAAGCTGTAAACACAGACAACAAAGAACCACAGAACCTATGCTGAAGAAATGAACTCATAAACTAACTGAAGGAGAGCTATAGTTAATGGTTTCAGGCGTCACTTGGTGGAATTTCTTCATATTCTAGAAATAAAGAGACTTATTTAAAAGACGCAACGAAGAAACCTAGTACATAATAAAAGTTTGTGTGGAATTACCAAATAAGTCTCTTTATTTTTACAATATGAAGGAGAGCTAATAAATCAGGGCCCAAAAGATTTGACCTCATAATGAAAACGTGGATGAAAATGATCGCACTCGCTAGAGGAGTTATAGACTGCTCAAGCTAACTCGGCAACAACCTTTCTCTTGTAGTGTTTGCATCCATGGAGTTTCATTATTTGTCGTCACTGTCTTTGTGCATTAATTAATAACCCTCATGTCGGAAAAGAATGTTAAAGATGCAATTAAGGTAACAGGGGCTATTTCCCTTGAAATAAAACTCGAAGATGTGAATCGCTTTGGAAAAGGAAAGCATGGAATGGAAATTGCTACGACTTTGAACATTCCACCATCAACTGTGCGCACAATATTGGTATAAGGACTAGACAAAGGAATGTGCAAAAATTGCTATGTCTTTAAGTGTCTCTCGGATTGCTCTTGTGAAACAAAACCCTGTAATTGTGAAGATGGAGAAGTTACTTATATATCTGGACCGATGAGCAGATTCAAAGGAAAAGTCAATTATATCAATATTTAGGTAATGACTAAATTGACATTTTTGAGCTGGAAACGCATCAATTATTATAACATAGGGTTATATGGAGACATGTTTCCCGAGATACACTTTTTTGAGATACGCTCCGTTTCCTAGGAACGCATACCCGACTTATCTTGAGGGAAACCTGTATTACATTTTTTGGAGATTTCACTGATTGTATGTGGTATCAATGTTTTTAACCTTAATAAATGTTTTTAGGTCTTGATAAACTAGTATTTCTATTTCTTAACATTTTTGGAACTATCCTCATTAAGCGTAATTTTTATGTAGTTAAAATGGAAATGATACGATACCCCTGGGATATAAGTAATTAAAACAAAGAAATGGTAGTGGAAAGAACTCCATGAAAATGTTAAGTGCCAACTATCGAATCAAAATAAGAGGGGAAAAATTATATTGACCAATTTTTGCAAGTGTATTGGGCAATTCAATTTTGAATGCTTGAAAAATTCATAAGCTCGCTACTAGCGGTGAAATTGGACAAGTTGACCTCAGATTCTACCTGATTTTATGATTCCCCAGAGGTGAAGAAGCCTGGATAACAATGAGGTGATGAAGAATAGAATTAAAATTGGATATTTTTGCCAAGCGAAGTGACATATCTGATACAGTAACTTACTTGGGCTTCTCTCGCTCTTTATTCCTCTGAAAAATTACGTTGATATTTACATCATTTGTTTATGAAGGGAGGTGTTTTTATGAAAATGGTGCTCCATTTCATGGAAAATAAGAAAGTATTGCTTTCATATTCATAATGAATTTAATATTGTAAATTTCTGTTAAGTGTTTTCGGGTAACTATTAACAAAGACAACGTTTAGTTATTTTGCCTGCGGATAGAATTTCCTTATATAGTTAGAAACTTGTTAGTCCAGTTTCTTGCCTATCTGACTCATTGATTTAAGATGCATCGAACTATAGTTAATAATAATATAGTCATATAAATAATCTCTAATATATAATAATCTATAATGTATCATTCTTTTATCACATAAAATTTTTGGATACTAGAAAGGGGTTCCAAGATCAAAACGTTTGTTGTCCACTGACATTCTCCAGATACTCACATTAGCCTATGATTCTATTGAAATTATGTCATCATTTATTCATTGTCTTCGATCACAATATCTTGAAGTCCCGTAGATATGATTGATTTGTCAAGACAGAGTGTGCAATCCAATAATCGTTGTGGGCTCATGGACACAAGAAGCAAACACCTGTGGTCCCAATGGCCTCATAACAATGACATTCATATAGCATATATGATCACCTACAAACTAAAGCCTTCTGTAAAAGAGCCGTCTTCATTTTTTAGCACCATTCAGGCGAGTTAGCACCTCAAAAGAACCAAACATAACCTTGAAAACTTGTTACTTTCATGTCATTGCTCTTAGTCATATAAAATAGAATGACCCTGAATGCATCACACTGGTTACAATAAAGCTTCACTATAGTATAAAAGCATATCTTTGGAAACAGACTTTGAATTGTGGAAATTGATCATTCCAATAAATTTTCGCAAATCATATTGTTTCTTGAGGTTTCAAGAGATCCCTATCTTCTCCTGAGAAACTGAATCTTCACTGGACTCTGTCCATTTGCCCTCTATTATAACTTGCTTGTGTCGGCGTTTCTTCTTGTTTCATTTTGTTGATGATGCCACAAGTGCTTATTCCAAGTGAGTTAGGGAGCATAGTCACTTTAATCGTTCTAAGAAGCACGTACTCTCACCAGGATGAAGTTGGATCAAGATATGAAACAGTCTGTGGAGGGGGAGGTAAGGAGAGGATGGGGCACTTGCAGGCTGGCAGGAGAGGAGAATAGTTAAACCAGTGTTGCCATTTCTACAGATTTTGTATGTCTTTTTAGGTTATTCTCCCCAAATGAGGTGAATCTACAGATTTTTAAAATATGTTACATGAAGGCTGTTGATAAAAAAGAAATGCTATTACAATAGAAGCTGAAAAGGATCAAATACATTTACCAACTTCCTCTTCTATGAAATTTGAGTTTCATCATAATAATCATAATCATTTATTCAGCCATTGGCCAGTACAAGACCAGAATAGGCATAGTCAGAGGTAAATACAATTAAAATGATTGATAGTTACAAAAGAGAGACACATTTACATAACAAATATATATAAATAACATGAGAAAGAAGAGCTACAATAATACATTAACTACTATGAAAAGAAATGTCTATACCACCTTCAAAGTATCGATTTACTGAAAAAAGCCTTTTCAGCAAGCCATGAAAACATAATAGATTTGAACTTATTCACTGGTATGGATCTGGTGACTGAAGGTAGTCTGTTGAAAAAACATAGAGAAGAAGAATTGTAGCTGACTAGGGTAATATCTTACATGAAAGATTTCAATTTTATTCAATGACCTTGTCATGTGAATGTATTTGTGCTCTGATGGCAAAGGATTCGAGATTTGCTTTTACAGGTACATAGTAATTTTTCATAGATATAGTAGCTGTACAAGGTTAGAATTTTATGGCTAGCAAATGGTGGTTTACAGTGTTCTTTTGAGGAAACACCAGAAATTATTCTTAATGCTTTTTTGTAGCATAAATATTGACTTTGCACTTGATGTGTGGCCCCAGAGATGAATTCCATATGTGATTTGGGAATAAAAAAATGCGAAGTATACTGACCTAATGTATTGATCAGATATACATGGCTTCAATTTTCTCAACATGTACAGCACATGAGAAAGTCTATTGCAGATCATGATTGTGGTAATTCCATGATAGTTTAGAGTCAAGCCAAAAACCCAGGAGTTTGATAGAGTTCATTGTGCCATAGTTATGAGATAGATCATGCAAGGAGAAGATAGTGCTCTGAGTTTAATTCACATACAGCAAAAGTTAATTAGCAGAGAACCAACTCTTGGCAGATTCCAGAGTGAGAGCTGAGTTAGCTACTATAGTATTGATATTTTTACCATGGTCAATAAAGGTAGTGTCATCAGCAAACAAGAGAGTATTAGCTCTAACGTTGTGATCAAGATCATTTATAGCAACTAGGAACAGTAGAGGACCGAGAATCGAGCCTTGCAGTATCCCGGAATTAATTTCTGAATCACAATAATCAATAGAAACAAATTGATGTCTACCTGAGAGATATGACTGAAGTACCTTTAGAGCATCCCCTCTAATACCATAGCATTCCAGTTTGAACAGTCAAATGCCTTGGTAAGATCACTATATCACTATAACTAGTAACTGTAGTAAATTTTCAAAGGCAGAAATAACTATTCAATAGGGACTCAACTGCAGAAGCAGTAAACATTCCAGTTCTGAAACCATGTTGCATGGGAGAGAAGAGATTGTGGGATTCAAAATGATAGTACAACTGATTGTGCATAGCCATTTAAAATTTTTTTGATATAGTAGGAATAATTGATATTGGGTGATAGCTGCTGGGATCATTATGGCTGCCCTTTTTAAAACTTGGAAATATTTTTGAGTTTAAAGGAATCAGAGAAAATACCAGTTTGTAAAGAATCATTCAAGAGCACTGCAAGGGGTTCAGCAATTATTATTATCAATTATTTGTTTAAGAAGGTTATTAGATATGCCATGCACATCCTTGTAGAAAGAATTCTTCATACGATGTACAATTTTTTTAACCTCAACCTTCAACTTGGCAATATTATTGCAATCATCCACACTCTATCGTCTATTGTATCTCATATACTGTCTTGATTATTGAACTAATCATGAATCTAGGGTTTTGATTCTAAATTCTGATTACTATCCTGAAGAATTAAGTATTTTATTGCATATAAGAATCAAACCTGATTTCTTAAAAACACACCACAACCTACATGTGACTGACTAAATTTGAGGAGTCAGAGTAAGAAACTTAATTCTTACCACAGACAATCTCAAGAAGTAATAATAAGGATAACTATTAAAAATATGGTTTTAGTTAACAAAATGAGGCAGAGAGCTTCAAAATTCCAGTGCATGATTGTTGATAATCAGATTTTCGAACAGCTCACTTTTTTTAAATCTTCCATATGCATGTTTGAAATTACCTTTATATAAAGAGGACCTTACAAGAGATGTATATAGCTACTATCAGTGCAGCCCCAAGTGCACAAAAGACTTGAAAAAATTTCAAGAATTCACAAATGTCAAGCCTTACAAGTTATTGCATCCTTTTCAGACAAGGTGGCTATCTATTCAATTGGTGGTGTCTAGACTTCTGGAGCAGTATAATGCACTGAAATTATACTTTACAAATGCTGTACTTAGTGATGGACTTGTAGCAAATGAAATAATCCTTCAGAGACTGAATATTCCAGTAACGAAGCTTTACCTAATGTTTCTCGATTTTATCTTGCCATTATTTAACAATTTGAATAAGCAAATGTAGTTAGTCAACTCAAATTCATTCCTGACACAAACCAGTTACTCTAATCAAAAAAACAATTTTTGAATGCTATATGAAAGAAGATTATCTCAAAGTTACACCCTTAAAAGATATAGGACATGAGATGATGGTAATATTAAGCCAATGGAGGAATTATATCTTGGAATAAAAGTGGAAATTGAGCTTAGAAATTCAACTAATATTGACATTGGAGAAATTAGAAACTTTCTAAAAAGCTGTTTGGAGTTTCTAATTGAAAGTGCTTTCCAAATTTTTAAAAGATTTCAATTTGAATCAGTGGCTTTAGAATCCCTACAAATGCTGTCCTAAAGTGGTGTTTAAAAAACTAGTACCTTCCCTAATTAATCTTATTTTATCTTTTGAACATTTGCCTTCTTCAGAAGTTCAAAGGATTGATAGGGAATGGAGACTGCTAAGAAACATGTTATAGAGTTTAGAAGTAAATTACAATATGAGACCTAAAGAATTTTGAAGTGAAGTATTGAAAATGACATAAATGGACAATGGACAACTTTTTCCTAATCTATCTCAAATCCATGCAAATGTTATTGTTTGCTGCACTATAGTGCTGCAGTTGAGAGAGTTTTTTCAGCAATTAACAGAATGAAAGATAGAACAAAAAACAGACTATCAACGGAAACCATTGCAGATTTAATATTAGCAAAACAATTAATAAATAATGCATATCGTTATAATTTTAATGCATGCAAGTCACTGTTAAAGAGAGCGAGCAAGGCAGGAGAGAAATATAATCGTTTAGTCCTAAATCACAATGTAGTAGATTAGAGGAAAATAAAATATTTCGTTCGCATTTTCTCATTATATGTATTCATAAAACTATTTGATCGATTTAAGTATTTTTAATTTAGGGCTGAGCCATTTAGTTTAATTGCCATACCTAGTTGCATTGTATATTCCTAACAGAGGTCTTTCTTTTTCCATTAATAAATAATTATTATCATAAAAAACTATCATTCATTTCTTTAGTCAAGTGAGTAAAATAACCGTGTTTAGTTTTTCCTAAATTTACATATATAAAACGGAATTGTGAGCATAAATATTTTTTAACAGATAATTCTACAGATTTTATAACTACTTGGGCAGATTTTTCTTTCCGATTCTACAGATATTTTAAATTTTGGAACGGCTACACTGTTAGACCATCAATCAGTTTCGGAGGCCTACGCCACGCAATGAGATAATAGTGCTTCAAGAATAGAGCGGATTGCTGGGGACGAATTAGCTTATTTTCAGGGTTGGATCGAGTGTGCTCATCTGTCTTCTTTCGCGGATGACACATTTCGACACATTGAGATCATTCTGAAGGTTTTCTCGCACCTACTCAAGAGCTCGCCGGCACGCGCGCAGTGAAGGTGTCACAAGCCGCGGCGATCATCCGCCCGACAATGGGGTCCATTGTTGAGCGCGCTCTTTCTCCGGAGGCGTGGGTTTGTCCTCTGTCATGGTCACCGAGTAAACAAACGGAACACGCGGCACACATTCTCTCTTCGGGAAAAAAATTGTACTGCGACATTCGTGTGTCTGCTCCTCAGAAAGGGGTGGGCGGCGGCGAACGGAGCGAATTGCGAAATCATTTGAACGACTTTTTGCGCAATGTGACTTTAAAGTGATTATCGTGCTCCTTCGCTCTATTCCGAATATTTTTTATGCCAGGACCGCTAAATAATGAATATCGGTAAATGTCTGAAGCTTGAGAGTAATTTTAACCTTGACACCATCATCGATTGTTCAGCTATTAGTGTGTAATTTTGAATTAGGTAATATATGGAAACGACCAGGCAGCTAAAGCGAATCTGGTAAATCTCCGTGTTACCTTCGTTCCTTCAAAAGCGTACGATATCACTAAATTCATTTACCTGCCTTGCCGTGCACCATCATTTTTGTTATATTTTCCAAAATTTTTAATGTGATGTCAAAGATTATAAATACAGGAATTTTACAGATTGTTCATATTTTTTTATTTGGAATCTGATTGTCAATGAATTCGAAAATTTGAATGAAATTTTAACGATAGGTTTAACAGAGAATTATTAAGTTAAGTAGTCAGCATTAATTTAATTTGGAAGAATAAAAATCTACCTTTTCGTTAAAATTACTCTAAAATTCTAATTATAATGTACATTTTTGAAAAATTATGTTCCCAAATTCCTGCCATTTATCCGCGGCGAAAAGGTATTATTTGTGCGCTGTTTTCTGAAACGCTTTTCCGACATTCTCCAAAGCTTCCCAATATTTTCCTCCTGTTATTAAAATTTCGTTTCATCCCGCTTGATTATAATACGGCGAAGAAAGTGCTACGATTCGCCGAATCTTTTAAATTTGATCTATTATTTGCAATCACTCAGCATAAAGCATCCGCTGGCTCATTCATTTGCACTGTTTCTCAACTAAGATTTGAATTCAAAAAGAAAATTTTGGTCACTTAATGATTATGATACTTTGCTTCGCGTTTGATGATATGCTCGCAAGTGTTCTTTCATCGCTCGGCGTGTCTTAAGTGGAAATTTCTTTTGTAGTAACCTAACACACCTTGAATAATAAAGAGAAATAAAATAAACCTCACCCCCTGTCATTTTAGAAATTTAAATTAAATTAAAGTACTTTTTTGTGAGATATTATGGTACTGGATTATCCATAATAATTAAGGGGTTGTGCTGTAGAATTTTCTTGTGAGATATTTTTCACGCTTTGAATGACGATAGTAAATTAATTGAAAATGTTTATCTTTATTTATTGATCTATACTTCAATCATTTTTACGCAAGCTCTAGTTTCCAAAATACTGAATTGTTCATAGGAAGATCTCATGTACAGGTTTTATAGGAAATAACATATTCAGTTTGATTTGATGTTTGCAGAATATACAAAATTGGCGTCTATAATTTTTATATTTTATTTTGATTTTTACTTGTAATTTTCCTCCAAACAAATTATAGTAAATAAAAATATGAAAAGAAAACTGCTCCACATATTTTATTTATTGACGATTCGATTTTAAAAACATCCAAGAACTTAAGACTGGAAAATTTTGAGTAGTGACTGTGATAAATAAGAGAGTTCATTTTCTATATCTGGATTGATTTTGATGTTAAATATGCACTGTTGTTCTTTTTGTATCATTTTAGTTGCCTGTACAAATTTCTCCTGAATGAGTTTTGGTCTGGGAGTGAGAAGCCATGAGCCCTAATGATGAGAGGTATTGCTCAGGAGGTGCAAGGGGAATTTTACAAAAAAGGTAAGTTTACTCCAAAGAATTTTTAAGCCTAAATATTTTATATTGAAAAAAGAACTTTGTTATTTCCACAAATTTTTAATTTAAAAACGACCGGTTTCACTATGATAATAGCATCATCAGGTGATAAGATATAAATCGTTCCATTTATATAAGGTAAAAGGAGGGGGGGGGGAGAGGGAGACAGGAGGGGTTACAAAGAAAACGAATGGAAGGTAATTGAATAAGAAGGGGCTGGGAAAGGAAGGTGAAAGCAACATAGTAGCAAAATGTTACAAAAACTTGGTAAATGGGCCAAAGACAACAATGTTGATACAAAGTATTTACAAAATATTCGGTAAGTTAAATAGAGGAGAATGATTGTGGAAAAGGTATTCATTTAAGAGGGGTGAGTCTTCACAAATAATTATCTCTAGCTGTTCGAGAGCATCCAATTTGCGACCTTTAATTTCAAAGTGGAGGAATTTAGGGGTGAAGGAACTATGATGATTGAGGTTTAAAAGATGTTTCGCAAATTGAGAATTCAAATTATTTAAACGGAAGTATCGCTTATGTTCCTTAATCCTCTTGTCAAAACTCCTCCCCGTTTGGCCGATGTAGACCGCTCTGCAATCATCACAAGCAAGTTTATATACACCACTTCTTAATGACAACTTTATCGGGTCTTTAGCATTAAGGAATAATTTGGAAAAAGTTACTGGAGAGTAGAAAGCAGGTTTAAGTTTGAGTTTAGGAAAGAGATTGGACAATTTATCAGAAATGTTTCCTAAAAATGTGAGTCTGCGCCAACTAAGCGGTTTGGGGTTGAGATTAGGCGGGAGGCAATAAATAAACAATTTTTAGAGATAATTTTATCGATTAAACCCGTTTGGTAGCCATTATTGATAGCGATCTGTTTAATGGTGTTAAGTTCTATAAGGAAATTGGGTTTAGAAAGTGATGTATTTAAATTGTTCCATCAAGTTTAAGTTTGCGTCGTTAAACATTTTCTTCATCAGTAAATGTTTAAGACTTGGTGTTTTCCTGAAATTCGTGTGCATCAAGACTAAATCTTCTTCATCAGCTGCCTTGCAGGCCATCAAGACAGCCAAGATTTCTTGGTTGAAGTTTGAACTTAAATCTTGGTATTCCAAGAGGTCTTCTCTTTCCCATTACTTGTGCCTCCTCCCCAACCCTTCTTTTCCCAACTGCTTATTCAATTACCTTCCATTTGTTTTCTTTGTAACCCCTCCTGTCTCCCTCCCCCCCCTCATTTACCCTATAAATATGGAATGATTTATATCTTATCACTTGATGATGCTACCATCGTAGTGAAACTGGTCGTTTTTAAATTAAATATTTGTGGAAATAACAAAGTTCTTTTTTCATTATGAGTAAATTCCACAGAGTTGAGCCTGACCTCATTACTGATACCTAAATATTTTGTTTCTCTCTTTGCATACTTATTCTTTTAAAAGAATTCAGAAATATTTTTAAATAATTCATTGGATTTTCTTGTTTAAGATTACAAATGCTTTTCATGACCCATTTTGTGGTCATAAAATTTTAAAATTATGAAAATAAAAAAGATTTCCTAGAGTAAAATGACCATGAAATTGGTTATTGGTTTCTTGTTTAGCATACATATTAAAATTTTTAAATCATATTAATTAAAAAGTAATATGTTAAAAGATCTAATTGTAATGTTTTTTTAAACCACCTTTATCAAATCGATGGATAAGAAGAACAAATATTATAATTCTAAATCTATCTATTTCTTTGCAGTTTGATTGAACTGTGTCAGTAGTTTAAATAATAATAAATGTCTGGGGCTCTTTTCTTGTGACCCATGGCTGTCAACACAAAATTTTAAATAACTTGACAATTTTTTTCCAGATTGCATTATACCAAAATAAAAGATTGAGCTGATTGTGATTATTTTTTATTATTTTGGTGATCATTTAACTTTATTATATGTAATAACCACTTGACGATACCCGTACAATGTAAATTTTCCCATGGTGGATTATTATTATGTTTCTTGTTGCAGGAGTGATGAATCACCATTATTGCCACAGCAGCAAGGTCTACAGCCTACTGTGGTATCGACTGGCTCCAACTCTCGGAGGACCCAGTTAGCAGCTGGGCCTGTTCGTTTTAGAGTTGGAAAAGAGCCAGAAGTACAGGAGTTTGATGCCCAAAGAGAAATTCTTGCTAATGCAAATGAAGTGTTCTACTTATTTTTCAATGGTTCAATGCCAAACAGATCAGAGGACAAAATCCCAATTTGTGATGTGGATCCTCGTGCATTTGAGAACCTCTTGAGGTAAATTAAAATTCGTATGTTGTGTGAGGAATGATTAAAGCCTCCTTCATTAAAACTGAAAATAATATGAAACAGATGCATATAAATTCCCTTACTTTTAAACTGTTGATACACTGCATTTTGTAATAAAAATCAATGCACGTTAGCACCTAAATAAAAATAATTATTGAACTTGCTCTGATTTTTGTCTATATTTGTAAAGAGAGGCACTCTCCCTTTAAGTATTTTGGATTTGTAATTCCCTAATGGGATATTTTGCTCCCCAGGTTTATTGAAGGAAAGGAGGTCCACTTCCGATCTGCGACAACAGCTCTCCTAACGCTTTATGCTGCAAACAAATACATGGAGCCACGACTTGCCATTCACTGTTTGCAGTACCTCAATAGCAAACTATCTTCAGAGATTGTTCCTGAACTTCTTGTATATATATCCCTCTTCTGCAACGAAACCAAGGCCTCACTTGGTCATAGCAACATCGTAAGATGCAACAGTAACCCTCTTTTTGGTGATCATTCTACACAGACGTCTCCTCTCATGTCTTCTGACCCAATGAGATCAGATGCCAACCTGCAATTAAAGTGAGTGTTAAGCTGCCTGCTTGCATTTTATGGCAAGCATTGTATTCACAAATTAAAAGTCACAGCCACCTAAAACTGTGAATTTGTGCTATTTAAATAGGTTTGATCATAATCCATACAATTTCGTAACATTTATAAACATAACTGATATAGATAATTTCAGTAGCATATAAATTCCAATAAAATGTTGAGCATATACATTTGTAACAGAAATGTTCATGATTATATTTGTAAATGTGACAGAAACTTTTTGTTTTAAGCTCTATAACTGGCCCTCACAAGTCTCTTGTTCACTAATATAGGGAGGATAATGTAGCTTCTTGTCTAGAAGACTCTGTAACAACTCTACAGAATGAGGCAAATGGACGTGTTGGGCGAAGAGGAAGTGGGGGCAAGGGAAGGCATCCTCCATCTACTCCCAGTGATAAGGAAATCAGGAAAGATATTGACTTGAAAGACATGTGGAAGAAAGCCAAGTACCTGAGACATAATTGCTATGAATGGGTTGACTGTAATGCCGATGAAATTCTTGCTTCAGAAACTGCGGAGGACTTTGATCAAAATGTGTTGCATCATATAATATCCAGGTAAAGTGCTATTTTCTTCTTGAGTAAATGGAAATATGCTGCATATTCTTCCTAACTATTTTGGTAAATTTTTCATTAACCCCTCAAGTGTGATTTAAAAAAAGTTTTCTTAGTGATTCAAATTTCACAGAACAATTTGTGTTATTTTAATCAAAGCAGAGAGAATATACTAGTTTGGGAACGTTCACTAATTCAATGAGCCTAGATAATTAAGTTCCTGGAATGTCCCTGTGGAAACCATATATACTCACATGCTATTGGCTATTGTCACCCTCAAAGTAGCCTCCCTGGGCAGCGATACTCTTAGCCCAACAACATTGGCACTGCTGAAAACATTGCTGAAACTCCTCCTTAGAAATACAATTTAGGATTGCTGTCACATTTTTTGGATATGTCAAGTTCTGCAAATCTATGGCCCTTCAAAGCAGTCTTCAGCTTTTAGAAAAGCAAAAAACCACAGGGGGCCAAATCTAGAGAATAAGGTGGATGGTCCAGCATCATGATTGATTCGTTGGCCAGAAATTGCCTGACAGTGAGTGTGTCATGAGCAGGGGCATTATCATGAGGCAAGATCCATGCACGAGGCCAAAGTTTGGGCCTTTTCTGATGAACAGAGTCACATAGCCTTTTTAATATTTCCACATAATAATGCTGGTTCAGCGTTTGAACTTGTGGGATTGACTCTAAAGTGAAACACCTTAGGAATCAAAGAAAAAAACCATCATTGCCTTCATTTGGGCTCTTGAGATAATGACGTTTTCCATTGCATACTTTGTCTTTTCATCTTGGGATCATATTGAAAGCACCGTGTTTCATCTCCAGTAATAACTTTATCTATAAAGGTGTTTCCACTGGTCAACTCACAAGAAAATTGGAACAACCATCTAGCTGACACTGTCTCTGTTCATCAGTCAAAATTCATGGCACCATCTTTGCTGAAACTTTCTCCATGTCCAAATCCTCGTACACTTAAAAGTCTGTCTGACCAAACCAAAGTCCACAATCTTTCCACGTTTCCAACACTTCTGTGAGTTTTCGGACAAATGCTTCTTTCATCATCCTCCTGACTCTCTTTAAACTGCTTATGCCATTAAAAAACACTTGAATTTTTCATCGTTGCATCTCCAAAAACCATTTATAACATCTCCACAATTTCACTTGCACTTTTCTCTAACTTTGAACTAAACTTGATATTGATTCTTTGCACTAACCAGTGTTCACTAACTTTCACAATGGGATTGAGAAACTCTCTCTTACTATCAATATGCATTACAAGGACTGACACAATTGTTTTCGTCTGCAGCATAAGTTACCACACACATGTTGGTACATGTCTGTATGCTCAGGTAACCTGACACCAAACTGTAAAGGTGACTTTATTGTCACATCTTATATATTATGATTTTTGGCAGAAACTCAACAAACAAAGGATAAAGGAACTGGAAAAATGGATGCTGCAGAGGATGACATATATTGTCGTACACACTTGAGGGGTTAAAGAATACAAATTTATACTGAAAATTACTGTAATTTTCGACTCATTTTATGCCCCAAATTGTCTTATGATGTGTGAACTAAGTTCTTAATTTTGGTTCATTAATAGGCCTTCTTTGGGAGTGTCATCTGAGACAAGAGTTGTAGACCTTCTACAGAGGTGGTCAAAAAGTGAGTGCAGGAGAAAGGGTCTTCCTGTAAATGATGAAAATAAAATGCAGTGCCTTGGGGACCTAAGGTAGGCTTCTGAAAGATTTACATTAATGTAATACTGTATATTATTTTAATATTTTTTAATTTCTGTGGAATATCACTTTAGATGTGGTTTAGTTTTCATAGTATATTAAGCATAACTTACCCCTTTTTTGTATGTTCTGGTATGGCATTTTATCTTAATTCTCAAGCATCCACTTGATACTATATATACAGTGTGAGACCCCTTATCCATAAAACTGGCAACCAGAAGTTTGCCCGATTTGGGGATTTTCCAGATTTTGGATCCTTAGCTTAGTATTATTATAATAAAAGCCTAGATGGTGGGGGTTTGTGTATAACGCTGACATCATCAATGGCACTTTTTAATGGGAGAGGGAGGAGGCAGGGAGAGGGATGGAGGAGGAAAGGAGGATGGAGGAGGAAAAGGGACACAGGGAGGGGGAGGGAGGGAAGGAGAGGGATGGAGGAGGGAAGGAGTGAGGGCGGAGGAACAGGGAGAGGGCATGGAGGGAGAGGGATGGAGGGAGGGGGAGGCAGGGAGGGATGGAGAGGAAGGGATGGGTGGATAGGGTTGAAGGAGGGAGAGAGGAGGGTGGAGGGAGGTATGGGGGAGACAGGAGGAAGAGGGAGGGTGGGTGGAAGAGTGAGGGAGAGATGGTGACGGAGGGATGGTGAGCTAGGGAGGAATATGGAGGGTGGGATAGGAAGGGAGAGAAAGGGGAGGGAGACAGGAATGGAGGAGGGAAGGGAGGGAGGGATGGAGGGAGAGGGGGACGATGGGAGATGAGGACGGAGGGAGAGGAGGAAGAGGGAGCAAGAGCGATTGAGGGAGAGAGTTGGAGGAACAGGGAGTGGAAAGGGGGGCGGGAGGGAGAGGGATGTATGGAAGGAGAGGGATGGTAAGGGAGATGGAGAGAGGGAAAGGGAAGGAGAGGGGATGGAGGACGGAGGGAGGCAGTGACAGGGCGGGAGAGAGAGGGTTGGAGGGAGGGAGGGGAATGGAGGGAGAGTGGGAGGGAGGTAGATAGAGAGGGAGGGAGAGAGGATGAAGAGGGAGGGAGATGATGGAGGAGGGTGGAATAGGCAGGGAGAGAGAGGGAGGGATAGAGGAGGATGAGGGAGGGAGAGGATGGAGAGGGGTGGAGGAAGGGAGAGAGGGGTGGAGGAGGAAGGGAGAGAGAGAGGGAGGAAGGAAGAGGGAGGTAGGGAGAGAGAGAGAGAGGGAGGTAGTAGGGTGTGGGAGAGGGAGTGGGGGTGAGAGGGGGAGGGAGAGAGAAGGATGGAGGGAGGTAGAGGGAGGGAGGGAGGGAGTGAGGGGGAAGGAGGTAGATGGAGAGGGAGGGAGAGGATGGGGAGGGGAGGAGGGAGAGGGAGGGAGGGAAGTGATGGAGAAGGATGGAGGGAAAGAGGAAGGAAGAGGATGGGGGAGAGGGAGGGATCATGAGGGGGGATAGGGAGGGAGGGATAGGGAAGGAGGGGGAGGGTGGTGGAGGGAGGGAGTTGGAAGAAGAGGGAGGAATAGAGGAGGAATAGAGGAGGAAGAGGATGGAGAGGGGTGGAGGAGGGAGGGAGGGAGATTGGTGGAGGAGGGAGGGAGAGAGAGGGAGGGAGAGGGATAGAGGAGGAAGATGGGGAGGGAGGGAGGGAGAAGGATGGAGGAAGAGCAGGGAGAGGAAGGAGGGAGAGTGAGGGACGGTGAGGGAGGTAGGGAGGGCGATGGAGGGAGGGTGATGGTGGGAGAGGGGGAGGGAGGTAGATGGAGAGGGAGGGAGAGAAGTGGAAGAGGAGCGGAAGAGGGAGGTGGAGAAGGGATAGAGGGGAATAGAAGAGGAAGAGGGAGGGAGAGGATGGAGAGGGGTGGAGGGAGATTGGTTGGAGGTGGGAGGGAGAGAGAGGAAGAGGGAGGGAGGGAGAGGGATAGAGGAGGAAGAGGGAGGGAGGGAATGGAGGGAGAAGGATGGAGGAAGAGGAGGGAGAAGGATGTAGGAAGAGCAGGGAGAGAGAGGGAGGGATAGAGGGAGCGATGGTGATGGAGGTAGGTAGGGAGGGCGATGGAGGGAGAAGGGGAGGGAGGTAGATGGAGAGGGAGGGAGGATGGAGAGGTGTGGAGTAGGGAGAGGGAGGAAGGGAGAGGGAGGGATAGAGGAGGAAGAGGAGCAGAGGAGGGAGGGAGGTGGAGAAGGGAGAGAGGGGGAGGGAGTGAGGAGGGTGTGGGAGAGAGAGAGAGAGAGAGGGGGCAGAGAGTGAGGGGGAGGGTAATGGATGGAGGATGGGAGAGCAATGCAGAAGGGTGGGGGAGGGAGAGGCACAGAGGATGGGAGGGAGTGTGGGGGAGGGTTTTAGAGGGAGAGATAGAGAGGGAGGGAACGAGAGGGTTGGAACTGGGAGGAACTCTCAGAGAGGGAGGGAGGACGAAGAGGGAGGGAGGAGGAAGAGGGAGGGAGGGAGGGAGAGGGATGGAACTGGGAGGAAGAGTGAGAGGGTGGAAGGGAGAGGGAAGGATGGGGAGGGAGGAAGGGAGCGAGGTTGAGGGAGGGAGGGGTAGACATAGAGGGGGAGTGAGGGATGGAGAGGGGAAGGGGATGGAGAGGGAGGGAGAGGTAAGGGGAAGAGGGAGGTAGATTTAGGGAGATGGAGGAAGAGGGAGGGAGGGTGTGAGGGATGGAGAGGGAGGGATAGAGAGGGGGAAGAGGGAGAGTGAAGCAGAGGGGCGGAGGAGGGAGGGAGAGAGAGAGAGAGAGGGTGGAAGGGGTAGAGGGAGAGGGGTAGGGGGAGGGAGGGAGGTTTGGAGAGATTTAGAGGGAGGGAGGGAGGGAGGGAGTTTTTGAGGTAGGTAGAGGGAGGAAAAGTTCAGAGAGAGAGAGAGAAATCACCTCCTAGTAGCCAGAAATGGTACTTTGTCCACATACCTCTCTCTTCGAGTGAAGGGATAGCCAGCAGTGTCCCCACTGAGATATTCTGAGCATATGTTATGCATACCTCATGGGTGTAGCCTTTTAGTAATCTTCTGGTTTAAGAGATTATCATTCTTTGTATTTCATGAAAATAGAAATGATAATTTCTTTTTGTCACATCCATTCAAACAGTATTTTTCTCATGTGATGACAACAATTTTATTTCATTATGAATAGTAATAATAATAGTAATTTTAATTTCAAATTTCAGGTTTATGGCTCGCTATCTCCTCATGGATTCAAATGAGTTTGTGCATGGTTACAAACCAACCAAAGGCTCTCAGGGAAAAGAAGATAAATTCAATACAGCTGAATTCATACCACCAGCCTTTTCAGGGCTTCTCACAAACGAAGAGAGTTTGTGGATATTGAAAAGAATAACACCAGAGGTACATTCGGGAGGCATTTGTGCCAAACCTCCACCACTATCCTTATCCCCTTGGGTCAGCAACATGCAATGCCCTCGTGAATCACCAAAGAGGGACTTTGTTACCCTCGATGGAAAACCCAATGGCTCGAAGGATGGCAGGGGAAAGCGAAAAGACTCATCTATGGAATCGTCTTCAGTGAGATCAAAGTTGAGGGCCGCTCTATCACTGGGTTGGAGGAAGAGTCGTGGTGAGAAGAGGAGGAGGGAGGCTGAGAGTGAGAGGGAGAAAGAGAAGACGAGAGAGGGAGGGGGGAGGAAGAGGAGCAAAGATTCTGGGACGGGACAGCGTTGCTCAGGGTCATGCTTTGCAGAATACTTCTTCACTGCTCTCTCATGTTTCTTTGATTGAGCAATTTTGAGTTGCTTGGGTAATGCTAAATGAGCGAGGTTTTATTTTCATGGAGTGGCCAGTATTTTTATCGTTGTTGATGTGTTATCATCCTGAGGCTTCCAATGAACTTAAGCTTGCAGAATGACATTTTATGAACCAAGGATAATTTAAGCACTGCCTGTCAAAACCCTAAGTAAAGATTGGAAGGTTTAAGTCGAGTGTATGCTGCTGCCCTCTTATTTTGTTCTGGATGTTCCTAGACTGGGCCTGAAGATCAGTTGGGGAAAGTATTTTTGTGTTCTGTCATGGTTTAATGTTTCCTATTTATGTAAAAGTCTATGCTCCCAAGTTTTATTTAATCCTAGTGCCATAAAATTCATTTTGTAATGATTACAATTATTTTTAAGAAGCTACTGCAAGTAGGAATGTGATTTGTAAGTTATATCCTCATGGATCATAAAGTGTGAGTTTAAAAGACTTTTGATTTTCAGTGGAAACAAAATGCAAATATGCCAAATTCTGCATCAGTATTTGATGTTGTATCTTTAATGTAAATACAGTTAATCCCATAGGGGTTAAATTCCTCTCAATGTTATAATTGAGATGATAGAATTGAGAAAGTGGCTATGATAGCTTAAAATCTATCAAGATATGAGAAGAAATCGTCCCTGTTTAAAAGTGTAATTAAATTTATCCCCAGTTCAGGTGGTACGATGGCTATTTTCTCTGCTTTTCAAAAACTGAAATTAAATATTTATCTCAGAGGGAAACATGCTTGCACGTATGACCCCTTATTTTCCAAACTCATGTGGAAATCTTAAATGTATAACACTATGATCGCGTTGCATATTTTAATAATTTGAAGGACGTATATGTCTCTTGCTAAGAAATTTAAATGTGGTATAAGGCAGCCATCATTAGCACTTTTATTGCCATTACTTTTGCTCAATTTTTCCAAACTTTCAGTTTCAATTACTTTAATATACCTTAATAATTATTTACCTGCTGTGCACTTACATGACATGGGAGTTTCTGCGAGTTAAATTTTCTAGAAAATTATGCTGATGTCCATGTTTTATTATTTTTAAATTGAAGTGGATTAATTTTATGAGATAGTCATGCACGCTTTTTATTTAACGATAGTATCACAGCAAATGCTTTATCATGAAAATAATACTATGTAGTAAAAATAAGGCATTATATCATCCTAGGATTATTAATCCAGCCATTTTTCAGGCTAATGTTCAAAATTGCAGCAGAGGAAATATTTGATGACATGCTTGTCTTGGAGGAAATTGTACCATACATGTGTTCATACGTTATGAAAAGTTAGGATGATGTTGATGATTGTAATTGCTATGGCAGGGGGAGATGCGAGCATAATGAAATAATTTTGGTATATTACTCAATTCCTGTCAATTGGAATAGTTTAAAATTATTTTCTTCTCATTCCAGAATTAAATTTTATGTCAATTCATTTGCATTCTGTAAATGCCTTTAAAACTCATACATAAAAACATTTTTTTGTGTGATTCAGTCTTTGGTTTCTATTCTCAATTACCTTATGGAGAGGAGGGTTACTTTATTCTAAATCTAGTCAATTATTCACAACAAGTTTTTAGTCTTCAACAGTTGGTGATCAAAACATTTTGTTTACTCTCCCTGCTGTATTATCTGGAGAAATTTTACCAAATCTCCAATGTTACTGTATATGTAAATTTCAATATTTCTAGTGATGTGCCACTGCTTCTATAGATCAATGTTAGTAAATGCTTTTTTATTGTTTTTTTATATAATTTATTTTAAATTTTGACAGTTGTGCTATAGCTCTTAATCCCTCAAATGGACTCATTTTGGGGATATGAGTTTTACGTGTCAAATGAAAATGAAATGTTTTCTTTTGTATATCTAACATTATAAAAATGAAACATGTTGTATGTTTGATAAAGTCTATGTTAAATGTTAAAATCATGTAATGTTTCAAAATTTAACTAGATGACTAGGAACCTGTTTAGAAAAGGAGCTTGGTGCAATTTTGAAAAGGCACTGAAATTTCCAGTGAATTCATATGAGAGCAAGCAAAAGTTGTAATTTTTTTACCATTTGACCAAAATAAATAATTTTGTGATATGCTATTGAAATTATATGGATTTGTTTGGTTGCATCAATTGTAAAACGTATTTTGTTAAAAATCAGCAAGATATGTTGATAATTTCAAAGATGCATATTAAATAATTATCAACGAGAGAATGTTTTTATTTTATGTTAAAAAATTATATATTCAACATGCTGATAGCATGTATTGATCTCAAGAGCCCATTTATGAGATGAAAATGCTGTTTTGAAAGCCATTTGTTAGCTTTTTTGATCCTACAATTACAATTTTTTGTAGATTACACAAGACATTGGGGTGAAGGCTTGACGTTGAAGTGGGGGTAGGAGGAGGAAAGGGGGAAGGTTAAACATTTCATTTCATGTTTTCCTCACTGTACCGTATGTGTCAACCGATCAGGAAACTAGTATGTTGGCTAATTCAGGGGAAGTGTAAAAATTGTCCATGGTCAAGCAGTACCCTTTGTCTAATCGAGGCTTCATCAGTGACATGACCACTTGAGAGGACATTGGCATGTCCTCGAATTCCTTATCAATAAGAGTTCCTTTGCCAGTATAAATTATCGTAGACCACACATCCACTCCTCGATTCAGTCAAAATAAAAGCTTTTATTCAGAATCTTGCTCTCTTTTGTGGCATGTACTGATGCCACCCTAACCTGCCCATTGTATAACAAAAGACTTTCGTCGATTGTAATATCCCTCTCCGGTGAGTACAGTCCTTGAAATTTTTCTTTCAACTTCTGATAAATTGGCCATATCTTATTCAGCTTGGGATTGGGATGTGTCGCCGGATTGTATTCAGAATTATTGCAAAAATGCAAATATTGCCTTATTTTTACAAATCTTCAGTAAGACATGGTCTGACTGAAGAAGGGGTGGAAAGTATCAGTCTTGTTGACCAATAATGCTTGGTGTCTGACTTTCGTATAATGCTTTGCAGCATAACAAGTGCCAAAAACACGGATTTCTGAACCACTGACTTCTCGCCATTGCTTCTCAGACCGTGATCCTGAAGGTTTCTCACGGAAAGACCATCTGGCATAGCGATTTGTTTCATTGGTAATGTAACCAATGAGATCATCATAAAAAAAGTTCAAAATATTTTAACAACACCATCAGGAACAACTTCGAAGTTCATTGAAGATTCTCCTTCAAAATAAAATCTAAGCGGTGCTGGGGTAGAAGGGCCTGATGAGGGAAGTTCACGTCATTCTCCTTCTTGCCCTGGTTCCACTGCATCACTGGATTCGGAGCTCATATCTTCCGAGAAACTTGATTCTGACCCGGAAACTTAAATATTAACTTCTATTTCAAAATCTGAACTGTCATAATCATCGTCACGTTCCATAATGGAAAGGGTGAAGTAAAATAACAATGTAATGCAACGTAAATAATAACAGATAACAATGAAAATGATAACGGAGAACAGTGAAAATGATAACACTGGCAAAATGACAAGAAATATGCTTACAACTATATTGGAGTGACTACAAAGCAGAAATATAGTGAGATACTTAATAGAAATGTCCACTTGGAGGGATAACAAACTATAAGAAAAGTATTCAATCGCAGGGAAATCTTCCGTAGGTCCAGTTCACAGCTGCATGCCTCTCTCCAAGTGCTTCCTCGTTCTCTCTCCCACTCCGTCTCTCTCTCTCTCTCCCGGCTGCTTGTCCGCGACGTCAGATTGGAAGTCCCCTGGTTCGCACTGTATTGCAAATAGAGAGCACTGCACTCGCGAAAGTCTATTGGTTCTGGCCCTCGATCATAGCGTTCTCTTCTGGGCTAATGTCTGTTGCTATAAAAGGAGGAACTCTGTACGTACGTGCAAAGCCGAAGTACTCGCGTTTGCCAAAGTACAAGCATATGCCGAAGTGCGTGCATATGCAGGGGTGCGTCGTTTGCTGGAGTTGGTTGTTTGATTGAGTTCGAACACGAAAAACTGATGGGGAACTCGATAAATTGTCAGAGGGAAAAATGCTGCAGTACACAAACTTTGCTAAGGCGTACATTGATGGCAAGTCAAATTTTGCCCAATCAGAAGCTGCATACTGAGTGCTCTCATGGGCATGCAACCTATGGCCTATGGGACACATCTGGCCCATGAGAGCATTTTATATGGCCCATGATGCTTTGATTAGGATGCATAGTATTTAATCCAGAAAATTTCATCAACTTTAATGAAAATTGCAGTCATAAAATCTTGTTTAATGAAGATTTAATGCTAAAAAATTGTTTAGACTTTATTTTCATTTAAAAAATCACATATGATCCTTTGAGTAAGTTCCCATATAAACTCTCATCCAGACTGGTGAGGCACTTGTGACTTATAATACGGCCTGCAAAAGCACTCACATCCACGAATGCGGCCCGCCACGCAAAAAGATTGCACACCCCTGCTCTAGAAGATTCTGTTTACAATGCATTGTTTTCAGTTCGGTACAGGTTGAGTAGTGATTTCTAAATATATTTGACATATTTAAGCCTTTAAATAATTAAAAATAAGAAAAAGTGTTAGTAATGCCTCTAATTGTGAGAAGAAAGTGTGGAAAGCAATTATTTTAGAGGACAATCTACTGTATTTCTTGGCATATATTATGCACTTTTTTCCAGAAAAATGACCCCCAAAATCAGCCTGTCTTATATTTCAAAGATTATTACTGTTCTCAATACTGACACTAACGAGCACACTCATCTCAAAAATGGAATAATTGGCAGTTATTCATTACAAAAACAATAAAATTTACATTATTAATACTAGTGAAAAATTTGTTAATATATACAGTAATACCTTATGCAACATGAATTCCAAGGACACATTTTCATTGTTACACTTTAATACATGTCCACTCACAGTGATTACAATTTTGGCGAGTTTGCGATGTTTTAGTTCCTAATCTGCCCGTTGAATAGCACAATTAATGCTACAGAACAGTAGAATTTGTGTACATGCCATAAATATTTTATACATATCTATATTATATATAATACTATATATAAAGAAAAATCATTTTTGCATGCAACAAATTCCTACGTTGCTATCTACAACCAATAAATAAACAAATTACTTCATCGCTATCCACAACCAGTAAATAAAGACTAATTTAGTTTAGAACTTTATTTCAATGAAAATATTAATAAATTGAGTGTGGAGCAAGAATTGATATATACAAATATCATCACTACAATTGATTCATCAAACCAAAGGATCAAAAGGTTCTTTTTCATCTAGGGACCAGGGGGTTCCGGTAAAACTTCATCTACAAATTGGTCTTAGCAAAAGTTAGATCAAGAGAAGATATTGCTCTGGCTGTTGCATCTTCTGGAATTGCTGCAGTTTTACTACCGAAGGGATCCTTGTGAGAGAATGTTCTGACGGAACTAAACATTCAGATCAGGAATTTGCTTCATATCTTTTGACTCGGAAAAGGGGAAGATAATGACAATGAAGATCATGTAACTTTACCTAATGATCTATTGTCACCTCTTTCTAATTTTGAAACTTTCATCAACCAATTGATTGATAAGAAAGAATTACATAATTGGACAATTTTAACAACAAAAAATCAATTTGTTGATGAAATTAACACATACATTCTCGGGAAAACTCCAGGATCACAAATAACTCTATTAAGTTCGGACTCAATTGTTAAAGAAGAAAGTGAGAACTTATATCCTGCAGAATTTTTAAATACTATTAATATCAGTGGAATCCTTCCTCATAAGTTAGTGCTAAAAAACTGTCGAGTCATACTTATGAGAAACCTTAATCCAACTCTTGGTTTCTGTAATGGAACTCAATTAAAGGTTCTGGAAATTCATCCTTCAAATAAATTAATCAAAGCTGAAATCCTTGGTGGAACATTCAATAGAAATATTGTTTTGATTCCTAGAATTATTTTGATGTCTTTGGATTCGGGTCTTCCTTTTACACTCAAACAAAGACAATTCCCCCTTAGACCAGCCTTTATAATAAATAAAAGTCAAGGCCAAACTCTCACGAATGTTTTGATTTATTTGAAAGAAGACGTCTTCTCTCACGGACAATTATATGTTGCAATGTCACGTGTTACTAATCAACAAAACCTCAAAATATCCTGTAAACTATCTAATAATTCATGTAAAATCAAAAATATTGTCTATAAAGAGATATTCAATAATCAGTAATCAATTTTTGTAACTTAATAAAGAATAAAGATTAAACATTTAAAAAAATAATTTCTTCCAACCAGATCATGCGGTATTGCCCTAGTCTAGGATAAATAATGTTACGTGTATTGAGATTGCAATGGCTACAAGAATGCAAAGATATTACTATGCTATTAGTTTTTAAGCTTCAGGCGATTCAATATGCAAAAATGCTTGGAAACCGAACAGCAGCACTTCATTTTGGTCCTCCTCCTACAGAAAAAAATGATCCATGAATGGAGAAAACGAGGAAAAACTGAAGATGATGGGATAAAAAAAAGTCTTTGTAAGGATGGTCTTAAATGGCCACAACTAAAGGAGGAAATGATGGATAGTAGAATAGATGAAGTTTGGTATTGCTGTATCGATCAAAATCATTATGTACAAGGCATAAATAGTTGCAGAAGAAAAATGACTATTTGGGCATACATATCATTATTACATATGCATTCAATTTATTATTTATACCATTATATTAAAATATCATCTTGAACTTAAGTTTAAGTAAATACCATCAGTAAAGTGCATCTATATGTGCGGTGCACTCTGACAGCTTTAATTAATACAACTACCAAGTTCATGCAAGGCACATTTAGCTATCATTTAGCTATCATGGCTGGAAATGATACATGACATGGCCATTTCTAAATGCCTTTGTGAACCAAAATGCTTTTTTCCTGAAAAGCCTTCTAAAAAACCATGATGCATCTTATACCCTGGTGCATCTTATATGCCGAGAAATACGGTAAGTATCGTTAGAAAATATGAGAGTGGCATTTCGATAACTGAAATTGGAAGGTCTACATACTTTTCTAAATCAACTGTGATCATGATACTGAAACAGAAACACATTATTTTGGAAATGCCACAGGATTGGCACCAATGTTGTCAAAACACATCAGCCCTAGGGGTTCCATTATGCTTTTCCTGCGATATAACTCAATATTTTATATGATTTTACACTGATTGAGAGATAATATCAAACTAAATCTGCAAAATGTGGAAATTTGTCCTTGTTGCACAAGGCTCACTTGGTAACAGAATTGTCTATACCATAGTTAACTATTTAAAAAAAACAACTCGGAAAGGCCTCGTTATTGACCATACCATTGTCCGAATTTCTCGGATTCGTATTTTGCCGACGAGCAGTTCTCAGTTTATCAGTAATGAAAAGAATGGGTTACAACTTCGTCGATCTAGTAGTATGAGCTTGCTCGATGTAACCTTCAGCGAGTTCAGTATACGTATTACGAAATGTGTTCTATGAATCTGTATTTTAGATTAGAATGTAAAAGTATTCCGTGCGCTTGTCGACTGAGTTGGCTATATAGACCCGGTTATCAAGCAGTCGAATGGATCTTGACGCCGACGAATCCGTGAGGTCTTAAAAAACATTTTTATAATACCAATGAAAGAATAAAATGTCATTCGTAGTTATAAAATGCATTCAATATAATTCAATGCTCGAGTAGAGTAGGGACATCATGTAACTTGATACGAAATAAAGCCATAGCATTACCGTTGTAGATAAATCAGATAAAAATGTTCCATTTGTTAGAATATTTCAAAAAGTCTTGGTTACACATAAGGATTTGAAATGTTATATTGGCGATTTTAAGTTCGACCACATTTGTAAGTTATCATTGTCGGAATATCTGTACCAATGAGTATTTGTGGCTGCATGCGTCACTTTTATTAGTTGCAGTTCGTTTACAGCAAACATGTTTTGCAAGTTGGTAAATTTTGTTAAAATAATATATAGTATTAAATAAAAACAACTTTCAGTTATTAATTTAATGCATGTATTGGAATCAAGTCATGAATATAATTCAAATAACTTGAACTAAAAGCTTGTGTTTTCATCAGGACCACTGCAAGGGTATTTTGTGCCCTAGGTGAACCTTGCACCTTGCATCCCCTCGCTCACAACTTTCAAAAATAAATATTGTTCATTAGTATACAAATTCTGCTTTTATAATTTCAGATTTAGTCTACATGATAGTGCTGTGCGTTATTTACTGTGAAGATAGTGAATTCACCTTTAGTGTGGACAGTCTCTATATAGGCAGGTAAGTGTAAGAATAGAAATGAGTTTAGGATATAGACTAGAGATTAAATAAGGAAGGGTTATCACCTAGTGGTAAATGTGGGAATAATTACTCTAGACTGTGGTATTAGTATTTAACAGTGCATTAAAAATTTTGTTTGGAATTGTTTGAATATTAACATTTCTTAGGAAAATAGAAGTATAAGTCACCCATGGTGGAATGGCAAAATTTTTTCGTCTTTTGTTGTGTCACCCATGAAAAATGTAAGAATAGTTGTTTATTAGATACGTCATTGTTTTTTGCATGGAGGCACATTTTGCTTGTCCTCACCATATTGGGTAAGTTAGATCGAAGTATTTTTCATTCCTCCTCAAAGGAACATTTTGTTTAGGGACATTATTGCTTGGAGGAACATTTTGCTCGCCATCACTGGGTTGGGTAATTTGGTTTTAGTATATTGCATATTAATACTATTTACATTTGTATTCATAGCAATATCAAGTTTGTTCTTAAATCTTAAAATTTCTCATACCTCAGTGATGCGGACCTGGTTGACTTATACTGAAGCTGTTCCAAATAGAATTTACTAGTAGTTGGTGCTTGCATACTGCAAGCATTTAATATCACCTTGAAAAACATTCACTTTTCAGACAGACATTTCATCATTACAAATATTCTTTCAATTCTAAAGATTTAACCTCCGCAGCGATTTCCGTTTTTCCCACATGTAAAAATAATAGTTTAAAACAATCCCCAAATGAAGCAATTTTAAAAATTTTACACTATCTTCATTATGGGGTAATAATGCTACACATTTTAGCCAAACTTTAAAGTTGTAGCACTTCTATAAGTAAAATAATATTTTTTTAAATGTTTAAATTTAAATAATTATTAACGGCCGCCGCAATTCATATATGGTAAAATTTCAAGCCGAACTAAGATTGGACATATGGTTGTTAAGAAATTTAGTCATATGTGTTTAGTTTTCAGGTATTAATTTTAAGGAAAAATATGTAAGAAAATCTAATCTTGCGCTAAGCCTTTCAATTTTTGGCCAATTTTTTGCTTAAGAGAATGAATTTTGCTGCGTTTATGATACGAGAAGAATTTTTGGGGTTTGCAACCCTTACTAGTTTTGATCCTAAGTCTATTGCTGAAACTATAATGAATACATTTACACAATCGGGGCGCGCCTTGAAAACTTAATTGGACAAGGGTATGATGGGTGTGCAACAATGGCTGGGAAGGAGTGAGGAGTGCAGAGCATTATTAAAGAAATATGTCCTAAAGCCAATTTCGTGCATTGTTCTGCACACAGACTAAATCTAATTGTAAATGGTTTAAATGCAGTGCCAGAAATAAGGAACACCATTGGGTCAGTCAAAGCCATTATAAATTATTTTTGTGGCAGTCCTAAAAGAAGATCTTTGATTCCATCTATACCAATACTATGCAAAACTCATTGGAGTGCTAAGTACAAAAGTATTAGGATTTTCATGTCTAACTTTTTGAAAGTTCACAAAAAATTAAACCAAATAACTGAAACATAGTTTGGTAAAGCATCCCAAGAGGCACATAACTAGTCAATGTCACAAACACAAGTTTTTTGCTCAGTCTCATTATTATTTCGACTTATTCATCAATACTAAAACCTGTAATGCAAGCTCTTCATGCCATTCAGTTGGATATTTTGAAAGTTCATGAGCATGTACTAAAGCTTTTAATAGTTCTCTGAAATCACAGACAAAATGTTGATAGTCATTTTAACGACATTTTTTTGGAAGTTAAGGATCTACCCAAAAAACTGAACATTAATCTAATGCTACCAAGTTCATATGCATGCCAGACCTATCGATTCAATTTCAAAGATTTGCCTGTGGAGGATTATGTTTTTATTCCTTATTTAGACTCGATTATCTCATCCCTTGAATGCCGATTTTCTCCAGAAAATGAGAAGCATTTCAATATTTTTATACTCTGTCCAAAACAAATGAGTCAATTGGGACGACAGGAGTAAAAAAATGGAATTTTGAATCTAAACATAATTTATGAAATCGATAATATGGAAAATGAAGCAATGGCATGGTATGATATGTGGTCAAGTAAGGCAGATTTTGAGCTGGAGAATGGCATAATTGATTTGATTGATCACACAGACCTTTACCCGGCTATTAGGAAAGCAATTTTAATTGTATTAACTTTGACTATTTCTAATTGTACGATAGAACAAAGTCTTAGTACAATGAAGAGAGTAAAGACTTGGTTAAGGTCAACTATGGGTGATGATCATTTGTCTGGGCTATGCACGTTAAGCATACATAGGAAATATGTAAATAAAAACAAAAAAATATTTATTGACCAAGTAGTAGAAAAGATTGGTGCTGCCACAAGGCATTTGCAATTTTTGTTTAAAAATTAATTTCTGTGATTTTGAGAATGACTATTATGTTTTTGTTAATAGTTTTTGTAAATAAATGAATTTTTATGAATTTTATTTGTTGTTTTCTCATTATGTATTTTAACCTGAAAAATATTCTGCCAATGCAAATGTACACATTCATGGTTGTTCATTAAAGGTGGGTATTTTAAATATATTATAAACATGCAATATTTATATTCGACGTTAATCGTTCCATGAAAATTAGGCAAATCAAAGATTGATACATTTTTTATTTGCATCAAAGCAAAGCCTGTCGGAGTACATTTTACTGTGCTTCAAGGGAAAAACAATCATCATACACAAAGTGAAAAACTCAAGACAAACGTACCTTAAGCTAATTTCAATAGAATATTCAATAGAATTTGGTTCTTTGGTGTAGATTTGTCGTCACCTGGAGGCCAGTTAAGTAAAATTTTCACGGGTTTGTAAAATCGTGTCTGCCCCTGTGTGTTAGGCACTTTTGTGTCCCCCCTGCAAGATTTTCTGCCGACGCCCATGGTAATTACATTATGTTTTCTCCTCTTGGATTTTTTTCTGTGGGACATGGACTGAAATGATGTTCTGCTGCTCTGTTTGCATGCGTTTTTATTTATTGAATCACTTGAGGCTTATAGCTAATATTGTATGCATATCTTTTCACTCTTGTAGCAATTGCGATCTCAATACATGTAACGGTATTTATCCAAGATAGGTATTATTAAAAAATTTATGACACCTATGGGATTTATAATGTTCTGTGGCACTAATCGTGCAATTCAACAGACTCAATAGGAATTAAACATAACATACACACCAGAATTGTAATTACTGTTAGCAGGAAGTAATAAAGCGCAATAATGAAAATGTGTTGTCACAATTCACATTGCATAAGGATTTACTGTATATATTAACAATTTTTTATTGTTAATGTATATTTTAATGATTTTGCCGTGAATCACTGCCAATTATTCCCTTTTGGGGATCATTGGGTTTCTGAATGTCAGTACTGAATACAGTAATAATCTTACCTTCTGTCTATAAGATGCAGGCTAATTTTGGGAGTCATTTTTCTGGAAAAGTAGTGTATCTTATAGCCCGAAAAATATGGTAATTAAAATCCTCCCAGTAGTTTCAGAGATTAAACCTACTGACGGATGGAGGACACGTGCCCATAAGGATTTTATAGTACAATAATACACTGTTTAATGCTGCCCCGTACAATGCTGAATTGTTATAATGCTCTTTGTTTTTGGACCAATTTTTACTTTCTCCATATGGTTTTCAGGATACTCGAACTCAAGAACTAATTGCCGGATCATCACCAAATTTTAGATTTAACATTTTTATTATAGAGCCAAGAGCTTGATTAGTTACTGGTTAATATTGGTCTACTGGAGGTGTATGTTTACCTGTGTCATTTTTGTCATTCTTTTTAATTTTTTTCAAATAAGTCTTGTGAATGTTTTTGTTTACATATCTCATGAAATTGGGCACCTATTGGTGGTATTTGGTGCTGAATATAAGAGGAGGGTGTGTGGAATCTGTTACAGTGTGGGAAAATGACAAAAAAGCTGCAACAGTTATTATATTGCAGGATTTCTGGTATGTAGCAGATCTGCTACATTGCGTATTTAAGGATTAATCATTTGTAGTACAATTTTACGAGTATTGGAGAGAAGAATGGCTGTACTAATATTTTGAAAATACATAAATTATGATGTTAGAAGTGCATCTTAATAATTACTATACTAAAATGACCCCACATAACGCTGATTCAGTTAGCGCTCTCATTTTCAGGAGCACATCCCCAGCATTAAACAGGGCATGACTCTATTTTAATCAGATAATAACTTCATGAAGATGGCAATGAAAAATTTGGGCTTGAGAAGTTATAGCTGTCCCAATATTAATTACTTTTATAAATTTTTTATACTACTAAATTTTTAAAGTGTTTATGCTTGCTTTTAAACATGTTGATTCATTCATGGTTATTCTACCTTGAAGTAAATTTCTGGCTCACTCAACCAAATCTGTCCCTTTCAATGCCTTCATCTTCACATATGCATCACCTTATTTTAATGCATCTAATATTTCTTTTTTAGGTGCTCTTTACATAAAAAGAACGCCTTTAATGTACATTTAACTAATCAAATATGATTTGTTCAGTAAATTTTTGTTGAAGCAGTAGTCAATTTCAGGAAAATCAAACTAAACTTGGAAACTTTTTTCTATTTTTAATTGTTGCCAATGATAACAAACTTTGTGGCAACTGAAGTTGGTTGAAAATACTATAATACGGTTAACTTCTGGTCTCTCAGATCACCATCGAACTAGGATTTCTGCAGAGTAGATCCCAGGTCTCTGAAACAAAGCAATCCTTCTTTAATTATACCTTCTAGACAATCATATAATAAGTTTATAGTTATTAAAAAATTGTATTTTGATATTCCTCAGTATATAAGCCATTAATAAATTTCTACTCTTAGATAATGTAACTTATAGTGCAATCTCTATGGGAAAGCAGAAATTTCTTAAGGTTGC
Organism: Tanypteryx hageni; assembly: GCA_028673005.1. Classification (NCBI taxonomy): domain Eukaryota; kingdom Metazoa; phylum Arthropoda; class Insecta; order Odonata; family Petaluridae; genus Tanypteryx; species Tanypteryx hageni. The sequence goes on from CM054116.1 coordinate 115,509,865, forward strand.
ATAAATGGAAATTTAGTTTTCAGATATCAGGTATACCATTACAATCTATTTTAAACTAGGCTATATTATTTTTTATGGAAAAGTATACTCCATAAATGGAATATGCAGAGATTTCCAAGGAAATGCATACAAAATGGTATTGAAAGGCGGTTCTTGAATAACCCGATTTTGGTTTAACACTGTTTTTAAAGCAGTTTCGACTAACACCTCTGGTTGTTCCACAACTGTTAGAGATGTTTGGCCCTCTCTTGCAGGATGATTGTCATCTATGTGTCTCAGTTGACCATGATTTTTCAACTAAAAATATAGATAGTATTCTATAGATACTATGTTGTCATCTTTTGTAAAATTATTTCATGTATTAAAACAAAAATTTGTTTAAAATTTATTTTTACAAATTGACAACATGAAGTAGAATTTGCAAAAGATGAGCTCTGTCTGGAAATAATAATCTGTATATACATAAAGAAAATAAGTATTTATGTAGATAATCCATTTCCCTTCATTTACAAATTGTTGCATGCACACGAAATAATTTAATGAGGTATTTACAGCAGATATTGTTTACTTAAGTTGTCACGAAGAGAACGATTAAAAACCATTTTTTGTTATAAGTTCAAAGTGAATTACGACATGCTAATTGGTCAGTTCTACAATATTGAAAACTTTTTGTCATAAGTCCCGCCATTTTGTCCTGTTTTAAAACTTATTGTAATAAAAATTCAGATTTTCTGATAGTACAGCTTAAATAACTAATATACAATTCTTGGAAATATTGACTAATTCATCATTTTTCAGTAGATGGTGGTGCAGTTGATAATCATAGCGGAAACAACTAAGAGCGGGTGCAGAGGAGGTATTAGCAGATTTTCGGATGATAAGCACATGCTTTGAGGATGATGTTGCCAAGAGAAGGAAAAGTAAAGAAAACATCTAGAACATCAACATCTTGGAAAGCTGAAGATTTAGAAGTGAGAAGTCCCTTCTCCAAACTACTCCAGCGTCAGTGATAAATCTTCAGTAGAATTATTCCACAATTAGCTCACTGGAATAAATATAATTAAACATTTGAAAAGTTTAGGATATGAGGCGACGGGAACACAGAGATAATTGCGTTCCCAAAGACTGCCCTATAACCCATGTCAAAGAGTTAAAAAAATAATAAACGTGAAACATATATCACGTGAGCATGGTAGCTGGGTAGATAACTCCATGGTTACAATCATGTAAACATGCCATGGTGTAAATCCTATAAAAAATATCCAGAACAATTTGTCAGTTGAAAAGAAAAAAATTTCTGTGGAGCAACCAGCTACATTTTTGGCATACAATAAATTTATGGGTGGTAGCGGCTGAATAGATGAAAATATCATGATGCACAGAATTTGTATTCAGCATAAGAAATGATGGTTGTTGGATGCCGCAATACATAATGCCTGAATGATAATGAAAAAAATCTGGTAGGGAAGTGAAAACTGGAATTTATGGAGAAGGTTGTCATATGCAAGGATGGACTGAATACAGCAAATGTAATTTTGGGTTGTGTGTACTGTGTTTCATAGAATGTGATATTGCATAATTATTTTATCAAAACATAACATCTTTCCCTGAATTTTGACTGAAAAATAAAACACGACTATTTATGCCTGAATGACAAGTTATAGCCAAATGGCATCACCCTATATCTCAGAAACGGTAAAGAATACTGTCTCAAAATTATGTATAGTTACTTTTAGTGAATATTTAAATAAAATTTTGAAATATAGTTAAAAAGTAACACAAAAATTCTGGCATTGGAGGGTTAATGAAAGCATTATCATTATTAATTTAAATGTTGGACAGATTATAGATGAGATTTCCGAGATAGGGGTTACAAATTTTCCAGAAAATCCACACCGTAGAGAAAGAATAGCCAATGCCAAGATAAAGGGTACAAATGGATTCATGCCTAAATATAGTCTATGAATACTTTTAAAGTGAGTCAAATGATTTTTCAGGAATATTAAAACATTGTTATCTTTTACCATTAACATTGAATGGTTTATCACAACATAAATCGATACATTACATTTGTCCACATAATTTCATTGCTGCTTTAAAGGCTTCGGTGCATCTACATTAATATCTTCATCTGTGTTTTTAAAGTATTCAAATCTTTTCTTTCAGTGTCACATACACTTTGCAGATTCAATTCATTGATATTATTCACACTTAGTTTATTCTCGTTTTTTCAAAGAATCAGGCTTTAATGTTTCGAAATTATTCATGACCTGCAGGACTTCATTTAAAAATTGTCAGCTACTAACGAAATATTTTTTTTAGCAATTTCCCAGAAACGTATTTGGAAATGACAAAAACTGAAAAATAGTTAGATCCGACTAACTACACTCAATACTCAAATACTTTTCAACTATTCAATTTATTTTTGGGTATAGGTAGCAACATTATAACTAGGTTCTCCTAGAATAATTTCATTGAAATTTTACGTTAACAAAAAATAACATGCAAAACTAATATTTTTCAAGGGGAGAGGGGGTTATCAACCTCATCACTAACATCTCCACTGACCTTTTTTTTAGAGATTCAACGCTGCATAAGTAGATAATGACATGATAGATTGATCATAATTATGCATAATAAACCAATAGATATGATATAACATCTACTTTCGCATTCTTAGTCGATTTACGTATGTTATAGAATGAGATTCTTATTTTGGCAATGATAAAATGAAAATCCAATCGTTCGTGCAACCCTACGCCAATGTCTTGATTTTGTATTTTTTAAATATTTTTATCTTAGTTTAAAAGAGTTTCTACGTGTCAATCATTCCTGTGTTACATGAGTTGATTTTGTATTTTTTAAATATTTTAATCTTAGTTTAAAAAAGTGTCAGTCATCCCTGTGTTACACGAGTTGAGAAAATTGTTTTTGGATTAGAACTATGCCTAATGGGCCGACCAAAATTTTACCATTCCGTGCTATTTAATCCTGAAAACATGAATTTTTTGAGATATCTTGTACACAGGGACAAAGTGAAAACATACAAAAAATTGTTTATGAAGGAGTATTAAAAATTGAAAGGGAAAGGTAAGAGCAAACTAGTTTTTTAAGATCATCCTATTGACCTGCTGTTACATGAATAAGCACTGTCTCCCCACTCCTTGTGTTACGTCAATTGTCGTAACATTGTATTTAATAAAACGTGCTAATTTTTCATAAAGTAGAACAAAAAATAACGCTTCTATGTTTATCGATTTAATTTAAGAAAAATGCTGCCACAATACAATGGATTAAAAATTATTTTTACATGCATTTGTGTTGAACTGTTCACATCAATTTTAAGCAAATTTAATACTTATAATTAGGGCAAGGATGTTTATGACGTCATATTTTTTCCTTGCCCTTATTATCATTATAAAGTTAATTTCATTATGTTTTAGCTTATTCTGATTAAAATTATATGGTTTTTATTGCGCATATAATTGCATATTTCGGCCTTTTTTAGGATTTGGTGATATTTTGATCATTTAAGGTCATATATTGTCATATTTTATGCATTTTCTACCTTTCAAACCAAATTTTGTAAAAATTATATGCCAAGTGGAAGTTATTGATTTTTTGACATGACTAGTAATATCTTTCTGCTAGAGTTACGGTTTATTTACAAACAAAGAATTGAGGATAGATATGCTACTATATAAGTGATATATTTTGGAATCCAGCTTTTGTGTTCAGTATGACCGGAATTACACCAGGTTTCGTCCAATTAGAATATTAATAACAGGATACCACATAAGAAAATGTAGAAGGGGTGGGATTTCCATGTTTTGTAACGGCAAATCACTGGCTGATTATGTGGCTGAAATTATTGACAATTCTGTGGCTGAAAATTAACGGAATTGCGTGCCGTTTGGTGTCAAATCAATCATCAAATCGCAAGGACAATGTTTACGATATTTGTTTTTAACTACTATGTCGAAGATAGAAATATTATAATTTTAGTAATTAATAGTCCACTTGTGAGTCACCGAACATTACTCACCAGGCAACCACAATTAGGCTCGTTCGGGCATGATGGGGATGGCGCAAAGAAAAGGATTATTGGAAGAAGGAAGGGTCATCTACCTGCTCTGCCGTAACTTGTCTGCAACTATAGCAGACTTGCTGTGAAGGTCATCTCAGATGACGCATCCGCTTTAAGAATTACAGACAGAGTGATGCAATTAGGGTATGGCGAGATTGCAGTAACATAATGAGTTGGTTTTTCCCTCCCTAAGTGGCTTGGAAGATTTCATTGTGTCACCTCAGTCTCACATTGTGTGTCACATCAGTCTCAGCTAAAGATTCCTAAAGCAAAGCCTTCAAAAAATACTAAGTTAAGAGAATTTGTACGGGAGTTTGGAGAGCAACATTTTAGTACAGATGGCGAGATATTATTTTGTAAAGTGTGCGAAGGAAAAGTTGCCGCTGAGAAGCGGTTTAATGTACAACAACACTGCAGCACCTCAAAACACAAGAGCATTGTGACTCGAAATTCTGCATTAGAGAGCCGGCAACAACTACTGTTTCAGAAGAAATCAACATCGTCCATGCCAAGCAAAACATCTGAGTTTTCCAAGGACCTGTGTGAGATGATTATATCTTCTGATAACCCTTTGCATAAACTCAATAACCAGCATTTAAGGAAATTTCTAGAGAGGTACACCAATCAGCACATCCCCAGTGAAACAAAGCTATGGAAAAACTACGCGACTGCTTGTTACCAAGACATTTTAAATAACAGGATCTTGCATTGCCAACAAGATATGGATTTCCATTGATGAAACCATCGATGTTGAATGGAGGTACATAGCTAATGTTGTTGGAATTGTAAGAGAAGACCGACCTGGAGAAAAGTTTCTCCTTTCTTGTTTAGTGTTGGAGAGGGCTAACCACCATTGCTGTGCTCTTCGACAGTGCTATGAACCTCCTGTGGCCAGATGGAGTGAAGAGAGAAAATGTTCTTCTGCTAGTAACAGATGCAGCTCCATACATGGTGAAGGCGGCCAAAGGTCTGAAGACGCTGTATCCAAAAATGGTGCACCTAACTTGCATTGCATGGGGTAGCTGAAGAAATTCGTGGGAACTATCCTGATGTGGACAAGCTAATTTCTAATGTGAAAAAAATATTCATCAAAGCCCCACTACGAGTGTAGAAATTCAAAGAAATCGCCCCTTCAGTGCATCTGCCTCCAGAACCTGTCCTCACAGGTTGGGGAACCTGGCTCCAAGCAGCAGTTTATTACTGCATCAACTACAGTGAAATTGAGAAAGTTGTTAGTAGTTTCAGCGACGACGAAGCAACACTTTGTCCGGAAACCTCGTCTATATCAAGCCCAACTTCAGCAAACTAGCAACAACAATCACTCAACTTGAAACAACGGGTGTAGAACTTTGTCGGGGTCTTGAACTTGTGAAAAATGTTGAGAGTGAGTTAAATGTAGCCCATGGCATGGTAGTTGACAATATGTTTGCAAAACTACCAAGTGTACTCCATCGAAATGAAGGATATTCAACAATCTGCAAGATTAGTGACATTCTTAGTGGTAAGCAGGTAACATTCAAGGAAGACGGCCCAGAACTTAGAAGCAATGATTTCACATTTTTAAAATATGCCCCAATTACTTCCTGTGATGTAGAAAATAGTTTTTCCCGTTATAAAACCATGTTAAGTGACAATCGGAGATCATTTTTGTTTGAAAACTTCAAAATGTATGTAATTGTTTACTGTAATTCTGAGAACTGAACATGATACGCTAGGTACCATTATGTATAATTTATTTTTCTGTAGCCAATCAGCATGGAAACAATTATATGGTCAGTAAATAAAGTGCGATCTTATTCATTTGAAATATTGTGTTGAATTTTTCTTAAGTAGTCAGTACAATTTAGCCTTAAACTAAAGTAAAATGCTATGAACGAGGCCAAGTTTATTTTTAGGCTACACCTTGATATTTGGGAATCAATCAGTCAGATTTTTTAAATAAATAAAGCTCGATGATTTTTTTACATTATGTTGGAGATTGTAGGTCATATTTTGAAATTTTTAGGTCATAATTTGTAATTTTAAAAGTTATAAATGCTTGCTTATTTGCATGATTTTTAGGTCATAAACAACCTTGCCCTACTTATAATACACACACATACGAGGTCTGATCAAAAAGTTCTAAGACACGATGTATTAGAAAAGGCGAGTTGAAGGTAATGGGCCAAAATAATGAGTCAGCATAGACAATGATGTATTACATGCAGGAGTGGTGCCACTTCCCCCTCCACCAAACCAGTTCTGAGCAGAGCATTGTCAAGTTGAGACATGTCTTTGCTCTCAGTCGCAGTTGCAATAGATACAAAAGAAGAGCAACGTATGTGCATCAAGTTTTGTGTGAAGAATGGGAAAAATGGAGCAGAAATTGTCCGAATGCTAAGAACTGCTTATGGCGATGCTTGTTTAAGCAAGCCAGTTGTTTATCAATGGACAAACCATTTCCAACATTGCCAAGAATCTGTTGAAGATGGCCCATGTCCATCAGCTTAACGCAGCGATTAAATGGTCGCTAAAGTAAATGAAAAAATTTGTTCCGATTGATGATTAACCATTAGAGAAATCGCCAATGAACAGGAGATATCGTACAGATCATGTCAGGTGATTTTGACGGATAATCTTCGCATGCGTCGAGTGTGCAAAATTTGTCCCGAAACTGTTGAGTGATGACCAGAAACTACTGTCAAGAAGTGTGCTAGGACATAAAAATGATGGTGGAAATAGACATTAATTTTAATCTGATTTTTCTATCCACTAAAATGAAAATTAAGCTAAGATGAAGATTTGAGGACATTCCAACTATCCAATGGAATGTTGACATCAGAACTCGACCACCTCAAAGTTGAAGTCTTCCAGTGATGCTTCCAGAAGTGGCAGAAACGTTGGGTCACCTAAATATCAATGGGGGAGACTACTTTGGAATAAAAATGTTTTGTTATTTATTTTCTTTTTTGTAAATAAAGTCTTATAACTTTTTGATCAGACCTAGTATACTAAACCATATTAGTATATTTAAATCGAATCAGTCAAACAGGGATGCCACAATTTCAAATTAAACTCTTTCAGTAATTAAGAATTTTGAAAGAATTGGCTGAACGGATTTCAATTAAATTTTGTATATAAGATTTGTACAACATACTATAATGAAATCAAGATGTTAAAAGCGGAGCTAAAGAGCAGGACTACCACAGTAAAAAGTTAAATAATATTTTTGCACTTATTTCTAGAGAATGAGTCCATTTACAAAATTTTATTTTCGAGCGAAAATACTTGAATCCCATGTGTTATAATACGGCGATTTAAAAAATCGTGCTCCGAAAATCCATTTCTCAACATAAAGGTCATTATTGTCAATTAAAAATACAGATTATCCTCGGAAATGGTACCTTATCTAAAAACGAGCCGTGATTGGTCATAGCTTAGCGTGCAAGAGGCAACATAGAAAGTTTGTAGCATGGTTATCGCAGATTCCACAAATGCCTGTACACCGAAGGGGGGGGGGGTCTGAACCACACCCCTGGGTATTTTCTTGATATTTAACGTCAGTATAATTAATATAGGTTTACAACGTATAATGATAATTTACCCAATTCACAACTACCTTTAATTTTTGTACTTTTTCTTTAGTAACTCAGGAGTGGAGTAGGTATGTATTATAGAATTCCCAACAGGTTTCTTGAAATTTATTTTTGTCACTAGTAAGACCTTGAGAGTTCAGATTTTGAGTTGCAATTTTTCAAATATCCACAACTTATTCCTTTGTGAGAAAGCACGTTCTACAGAAGAATTAGTTCCTGGGAGACATAATATAAACTGAATTAATTCTGACATATGTTTGGGGCTGATATCTCTGTCTCTGAAATGGGTGAATAGTTCCACCAACTGTCGGTATCTTAGATGCATTCCAAACTCCTCAAACTGAATCAGACATAGACAGTAAGATGCCATCTAGGCAATATCATCCAAATTTTACGACAGGTTTGAATAAGGAGAATCCCGATTAATTATGTCGTCATTTGTTTTGACATCTGAAAAATGCTATTAGCCAATTTAAATACTGCATCATGGCCGATTGGTGATCTGTGTCGTCCGCTTTGTTGTGGACGAGGCTGATTAATATTCTTATGATTATTATTATTTTTGTTTCATTCACTGTTATTATTTACGTATCTTTGATTGTTTTAGGTTGTTTAATTCATTGTTGTGAATAGCTTTATTTTATGTTTCACTTGTTGCAAAAACATTTGAATAATCGGGACATTTATCATCAATATATCCAAAAGCAGGACAATTTTGCATCTCCCTAAATATTTGGGGGACAGCGAGCCGAAATCGGGCTGTCTGGTCACCTTATCCAAAACAGAAGAGAAGTCAATAGTTGTCATATCAAATGGCCACACAACATTCGGAATTCATTACACATTCCTTTCTGAAGTCACTTATGTCACTGCCGCAAAATCCAAAGCCAAATTTAAGGGACAAAACAATATGATCGGTTTATCGCGCTCTGTTTTTACCCTCCACCAGATCCAATAATACTTACACGCTTTGGATTTCATTTACTGAAAAGTCGAGAGACGTCGATTGTGTTCTGTGTGACAAGATCTACCAACCTCCTCCCAAAACCAACAAAAAACTTTTCCCGAAATTGACTACCGATCATTTTAAAAAGCACTCTGTCATAAAATTTATATAATCCTACCTCTAAGAGTGTCCCCCATGCTTAGCTTCTTTTGCATTACTGTCGAAGAAACATCATTCTGTATATGCAATCTGGGTTTTTTCCTGCATTCATAGGCGTTTATTACTCAACAACGTATGATTTTTTAAATCAAAATATTCATTCATACATTAGGTTATACATTATATTCATGTGACATAAATTTTTCAACGAATGGTCACAATTTTGTGCATAAGGGGGCGTGAATTAACAAGTAAAATATACTTTGTTTTATTCTGAAAAATTAACTTCCAGGTTGGGAAGAGAGAGGGGGGGGGAGAATGGAAGGGAGGGAAAGAATGGGAGGAAGGGAGAGAATGGGAGGAAGGGAGAGAATGGGAGAAAGGGAGGGAGAGAATAGGAGGAAGGGAGAGAGAATGGGAGAAAGGCATGGGAGAGAGGGAGAAAACAAGGAGATGGAAAATGTATTTATTTGTTGTAAGGCATCATAATTACGTAAATGGTTTGTCACACACTATCGATGTTTGATTATTCTTTTTCTTTGCTTTTTGTTTGTTATTGCTTTTATCATTTTTGTTCGTCTTTACGGTTTTATCTACGCTCTTATTTGTTTGTTCCTTGTTCATTTTGCCAATCCCTCCCAATGTTGGACTCTTTTTTTCTGCTCGTTCTTCATTTAATATAATACTTTTTGACATTTCTCAAAATTTACCGCAGTAGAACTGGGGGCTCTCGATTAGTATTCATTAAAAATAAAGAAATTAATATCCATACATAAGTATGCCTATCAGTATGTACCTGTTTTGTTTAAACATATGTATAAATTTTAAACGGAAAAGAAAGCGATTTCTAGTTTTACTAAAAAACCTTATCAACTATTTAACAGAATACATTTTTAGAATTGGATATTTGTTAACAACAAAAGCAATAAATAACAATTATATAATTACGAAATAGCTTTAGTTCGAAAATTGGACGGTAGAGAAACTGACAGCTCTGGGGTGGACAGCAGGGGAATCTGTAATTGTAAGCGATGCACTATATCCTGAAATGAGCAACATTGCGATTTCCTTTGACGACGATAGATTTTTAAATAAAAAATGCGAAATTTTCGTGTTAAAAACGAATACATGGTCTGAATGGATGCGTAATTGAAAATTGACGCTAGAAAATGAATTTTCATGCTTTTAAGCGTTTTTTGGATCAAGTCCCACATTCGTATGACGATTCTAAATAATTTTAAAATGCGATTTAAAATTATGCTGTACTGCTTCTCGTTTACGTAGTTTCCATACAAAATATACGGAGGCTTCATACGCACGCACGCAGCTTTACGCAAAAATAAATATTAAGATTGAAACAATTTAATTTTATTCCAATGGGCGGCAACCCCGTGCCTCGCACCGTAAGGCGAATTCGTCCGCTGCACGTGTGCAACCCTGAAACTCCTCCTTTCGGCCTATTAAGGTAGAGAATTATATCTAGCCCTACTTTCGGGCTTCTCCCTCCCTTCTTCCCACTCTCCCTCTCTACCTCCCTCTATCCCTCCCACCAAACCTCCCCCTTTTCCTCATCCTCTCCCTCTCTTCTCTCTCCTTCCTATTCTCCACCACTGCTTGCTTCGCTCGGACCTCAAAGCCGTTCGGGCTTTGATGAATGTTTTCTTTTTTATGGCCTCGAAATTTCTCACAAAATATTACCCTAAATTTTCATGTATAATGCACTCACACAGATAACGCGCAGCAAAGACTGCGCGCGCGTTCAATGAGTCCCATAATACTCGTATATATAACGCGAACCCATAACCTCAGCACTGTAAACGAAGAACGAACGGAAAAGAAGTCAAAAGTGAAAAAGTCGAGAGTGTGAAAAAATGAGGAGCATCGACAAAAACAAATCCAATGGTAGGGAGAATGTTTAGTCTATGATTTGCATCAAAGCATTTGTTGCGAGTTGATTGGAATAAAATCGATAATTTTTGGCAATTTTCGGAAAGCCTTTATAACCTTTTTCAAAGATTTCACAAAAATATTTTATAGAACATTGAGGTGAGCATCAGAATCGATAGTGGGTGCACCAGTGAGAGAAATCTAAGAGCGCCGCCGTACGTGGTCATATCTACAGCAGAAAGTAATCGCTAATTAAACTGGGATTGTTTCTTTGCGTTATTTATGACGTAAAAGGATACTACGAAACAGAAGTACGCCGGTAAACTAACAAACTTCGGAAAGTCGCGACGTTCAGTGCGAACTCTGTCATAAATGATAAACGACGAAACTCGAAAATACGTTAAGCGAGCCGATGCTATACGTGGGGTAGTTTTAATTTTTTATACTTAATTGCTTATTCTGGAATTAATTTTCAACCACAAGATGAGCTCGATAATTCGAGTTGAGTGAAGCAGCGTTTTTTTTGAGTGAAGGAATTTCGCGAGGGGACATTTTTTACGCTCGACAAAATCGCTAATCTACTAATTTCTCAATTCCTTTCCAGCTCTCTCCTTTCCTCCTTAATACATACACTCTCTCTCTATCTCTCCTCTTGACCGATTGACTGGCAGACTGCCCGTAACTGCCCATCTGGTTGGGAGAGTTCAATGGCTGACCAAGACAACGGGATTGAGGGGAGAAACTGCGGGGATGGGATTGAGGGATAAATGGATGTGCAAAGAGGACGGGAGGGAGAGAGAGAGGAAGAGGAATTTAGAAAATGTAGAAAGAGTAATAAAAATTAAGAAAGCATCTTCTCTCCCTTACTGTAAACATTTCTCAACCGATAAAAGTAAAAATATGAACACATGTATTATTAGACAGGTATCCATGAGCTATAATATCGTCTTCCGACAACGAGATGAGTTGTAACGACCACATGGACATGATATAGAGCAAGAACTTAAACACATTAAAAGATTAATATCTTGCACAGTGTCTGACCATTTTCTTATTGCAACCAATCAATACTGTCAAAATTTTCACTGACAACCCTTCTAGCATTAGTATTGAATAGCGGTTGCAGGAAGCTTTACAGTAACAGGCTCACAAAAAATAATTAAATAAAAAAACGAGCAGAGCTGGGAGCCCAGGTGGAGCCGGTTCGTCCATACCTGCATCCAGCGCTGGCCAAAATTATCAGAATTAAATCAGAAAAAAGTATTATAAAAAAGCGCGTGAGGTAGTTTTGCCGCCTTACACGTTTTAAAAACTGTGCAATGCCCTTTTCGCTTCTCCTTCCTTCTCCTCTCAGGATTAGTCAACATTTATTTATATTCTATTTGTATTTTCCCTAACTAGATTAGTTAAACTTAGTTTCCTGCACTGCCACATAAATGAGATAAAATTAATTCTACGGTGTTTTCATCCTTGCTAACTTAGCTACTAGAAATAAAGAACGCCTTATCCTTCATTCAAACGTGTAACTTAAGGTAACTTCACATTTCTTAGATAATCTACGAAAGTCGAAGGCTCTTTGAGTGAGCAAGGTAAAATTTATAGTAAGCAGAGAAATTTCCGCGCACTTAGCTGTATCAAATCAATCGTTCGACCAATATCAGACGTAAAAAATATCATTACCATCATTAATAATATCCACAGACCGGTCCGCAATTGTACATTTATTTCTATTTTGTCTTCAATATTTCGGCAGTACATTGAAACTGAATAAAGACGGGAAACTATATTATGGATAAAACAGAAATCTCCGTAGACCGTAGGTAATAATAATGTGCCGAAAAATTCGCTGCGCGTCGCTCGTTAGTATCAATATGACTGCTTAAGGATTATTTCGGGAGAATCGACTTCTTCGTCTAATCTAAGAAGAGTTTCGAGAGGAGAGGATGTTGTCTGCACTTAAAATAAATAAGATACGTGCCCTTTGGCGGAATGACTCGAGTATCAAAAGAACTGGTTAAAAGATCGGAATGTTAACGGACGCGAGCATTGGTATATATGGATGGAAACTTCTACGAACTCACCACTCTAGAGACTGAATAGCTTGGAAGTCGCTTCACTCTCTCTAGAATGGCCAAATTTACAAATTTTATTTTCCTAATACTGTCATTGTTCATATTTGCAGACCATATTCAACTGACAACACAGGACAGTTGGGACACGACATTTTTAAACAGGACTATAGATTTACGCTTCTATGTTCGAAGAAACCAAACAGGTCATTACATCACTAAGTGGATGGTGAACAAAGAATCATCCAAATTACCAAACAACATTAAGATTGACGTGAAAAGCAGCTTAATGGAATACAAAGGAATACAGTCATTCCGACTTCAAGGATTAATATCGGGTAATTAAGTTTCAAGTATTAAAGGATACTAGGTTAAATAGTAAATTTCATAATGTAAAAATAGTTTCAATGATAATTCTTTGTCCTTATCTTAATTAGACAAAACATATCCCTGTGCCATTTACATGAGGGCATTACGTTATGGATTCTAATCACAATTTTCATTTAGTTCCACCTCCTAAACCTGCAAGTTATGAATTGTTTCCTGGAATTGGGTATTATAAGTTCTACCCAGAAGGATCTCTTACATATTATCAGGCATCTGCAACTTGCACCAGTGAAGGTGGCCATCTTGCAATCATAAATTCTGAGGCAGAGGCTAACGCATTGACAATTCTCTATGCCAGGTACCCAAATGCCAAAGAATGGGCATACATAGGATTCAATGATTTAGATGTAGAAGGCAACTATGTCACCATATTTGGTAAGTTTTTACTTTGACTTTAATGTTAAAGATGTCTTTTTAACTTAGTAATGTATTTTCTGTAATTCAGAAAATTTTTCCTCAAACATAAACCATCATTAACAGTTTTCAATTTTCCCTTTCTAATGTTCCAGAAATAGTTATAATAATTTAAATTCTAGCATGTAAACTACTCTAAATTTAGTACTATAAATAAATATGTAATTGATGAAATGTTTTAAAGATAAAAACCACCTTTAAGAAAATAAAGGAAAAATCAAAAGCTGATTTAAATACCTTACACTGCAGGAGAACCTCTCGATAAAGCTGGGTACTTACAATGGCACCCAGGACAGCCAGATCAAGGTGATGGCAATGAAGACTGTGGATCAATACATCGAACAGGAAAGTTTAATGATCTTTGGTGTGACAAGAGAGGACCTTGGCCATTTATCTGTGAATATGATCTTTCTTGGGAGGAATTCTAAAGTTAATTTTCAAAATAATAAAAATATGATGTTAACAGGCCATGTAAAATTAACAATGTACAATTCTTGAACAAATAAATTTTCTAAGTGTTTTCAAAGGTATAAAGTTTTTTTCTCCACATTAGTCATTGGCAATAATGATACTAAAGCTGTAAACAGTTCTTCTGGGAAACTAGAATTACTTTAAAAATCAAGAACAAAGTTGAAAACAATGCTCTTTATTTTGGAAATAAATATGTACTTATTATTTAGCATTTCAAGTTAACCTCTTCAAGTTCATAATCAAATGGTTAAACTAGCTGTTCAAGTAAGCATTTTAGGATACATTTTACATTTCATAGATTTTGATTCTTTTCCACTATTGAATTTTTTGAGCCAATTTAGTGATTTTGCACTTAAGGAATTAGTACCGTATCTGCCCGAATAGAAGCCGACCCCACGAAATTTTCCAACATTTTTTGGCAAAAAAAGTATTTTCGTAAATTTTATGCTTAAGTGCACCAGACATGCACGCACAACCTAGAATACATTATGCATTACATCTATATAATTATATACGTTCCATGTAAAGTTTTATTAGGTATTATTACTGTTAATTATAAATATAGTCAACGCCGTTGCTCACCTTACAACCAAATGTAAGTATATTTATTTATCTTACTGGAATTCAAACTGTTGCGCATCGAAAGCTGTCATCGAATTTGGCGTGATCATCTATTTAGTCATTATACGCAATTTTAATGGATTCTATGAAAGAGGTTTCCAAGTTTTATTATTATTGCTGTTAATTATCAGATGAATTACAGTTAACGCCGTTGCTCACACCTTTGAATCAGACGTATCTTATGTTAGCGGAATTCAAACAGTTGCGCATCGAAAGTCGTCATCGAATTTTTCGAATTGACTAAGCAGACGATATCGTCTGCCTAGTCAGTATACGTACTTTTAATACATTCTATGAAAGAGGGTTTTAACATGCATACAAAAATGACAATGGCTATAGCAAAATATAAAATAAACAAGAAAAATTAATATGAACCTCTTTTATACTGTCGGCTCCTATCTTTAACGTACCTGCCATTTAAAGGATCCGTAAAAGCTACGATGTCTGCTACATCTGAACTTTAAATCGATTGCAGCACCAAGAAGTGCAATTAAAACAAAGAGTTGAAGAAGTTTAGTGTAGTCAGAATTTGTAAAAACCTCTAATAAGACCGGTGTTGGTATCTTAAGAACTCATTGCAAATTATGATCAAAACGAATTTGCTGTAGCGTGCAATCATGCTATGAACCTGGTGGGTTGTTAAAACTCGATTGTTTTATATACCGCCGTTTCCTTTGGATAAGAACCCATTTACTTTTAACTACGTGTTAAAATATATAAATAACCTTCAATAGCAATTCAAATTACAGCTCCGGGCAGTCGCTGTAAGAAGGGAGCGTTTTTCAGACATCGAGTGCCTTATTAGTGGAATATAGGAGGTATGCTATGGAAACGAGACATTTTTCAGCGATGGCGTCGTACGAGGATGCCAAATTTTTCCTCAGGCTCGCATTTAAGCCGAGGGTGATTTTTTTCACGATAGATTTTAACAAAAAGTATCGGCTTATATTCGGGCAGATACGGTAATTTTCAATAAAATGCTGCTCTAAAATACTTCCTATAGGAAGCTGGGAATGATAAAAAGAAACAATGACAAGCTTAGAAATATTATATACAGTAGTCCCTTGCCAACTGCAGAGATTATGCTCCTGACTTAAACTGGGATTGGCAAAATCATGCTTGACAAGGGCCAGAGCTTATGGGAAATTGGGGGCTAGAAATAGTGATCCCCGAGAGACATACTTAAAGTCTTATAATGTACACTTCTAAGTTAAAAATAAATAGGTTATACATATTTCAAAATGACATTCATTATATAAAAATAAAAATAACACATTCAAAGTGCAAGAAGTACTTTACATAAACAATATAATGGCAGAGCAGCCCCTGCTGATGCTACATGTCTGGCCTTATGTATCAAATTCCTCAAACCTCCACCTCCCTACTATTTTGTGGTGGGATCCAAAAAGTCTTTTTTCCTATGTCTCTCCTTCTGGTAAAGAATAATTAGTATGCAGCTTTTTCAAAAACAAATTTTAATACTGGTAAAATTAGCCAACTAGACAGGGCTGTACAGAGAAGCATGAATATTCAAGATGGGACATTGAAGTTGGCAAGGGACTACTGTACTAATGAGCATGAAATAATGTAGTGATTGGACAAATTGCATTTATAATAGAATTCACAATAAATGAGACAATTAATTGAGGTATGAGATAGTTAATTTTTATCTTACATACTATCTAAATTTCCCAAAAGGGTCTGGATGTCCATCATTAACAAAGATAGATGATATAAGATCTTTGATACAAACTTAAAAATCGCTTTGCTGAGATAGTAATTGAGAATTAAGGAAAGTGATCTTACAGTGAAGGATGTAGAGTTTTTTTATCATACATAGAGCAATGCCATGGGCATTGCTTGCAAAAGGTTATTTAAATAATTAATAAACATTAATAATATCATGCGCTGTACTTAGGGTATTCCCCATGCTTATAAATAGGCTCTCGCTAATGTTTCACTTCCATTTCCAGAGTCTTCTTCATTCATCCGAAAAATCATCGAGAAAATGGTCAAAACGTTCAGGGGACCTCAAAACATGTATTTCCGTTGAAATCTGAAAATCGATTTTTTCATGAAAACGATACTTTCCTCTATACTATGTATGGAGAAGTAAAAAAGTACACACCCACTTCCGGTTGCCAGATTTTTACCAAAAACTAACCAGTTCTTTTCCCTTGAAAAAATCTGATGTGGCCACCACATGACTTTCTCCATATCTGTAATATTTTTAAAAATTCCAAATAGGGGACATAATAATAAATATTTTCAGAAACTGCGAGAAAATTTTAGATTTTACAAAGAACAGAAAAAAACTCAAACCATAGACTTCTGACATTGGAAAAGCCACAAAGCTTTAACAATTAAGAAAAGAAAAAGGAGCATTACTAAGATGTAACTAAGCATCAATTGTTAACAATAGTCGTCGGTAGGTGGCGTGGTGGTGGCAGCTAAAAATATATCTCTTAAACATTGCATTATATGGAAAACTGTTTCAAACAAAGGTTGTAGAAAATAAAATTTCCTACAACATTTATTCCAGTATATTTTTACATTTATCAAATATTTCAAAATAACAGATAAGTGAAAAGAGTAAATACCCACTTCCGGTTGACCGATTTTTACCAAAAACTAATCAGTTCTTCTGACCTTTATAAAAATGTTAAATATAAAATTTCACAATGACCTGATTGATAGATTTTGAGTCAGAACACCCACAAAAAGGTATCACATTCATGCACACACACACACATCATCGAGAAAATGGTCAAAACGTGTTCAGGGGACCTCAAAACATGTACAGTAAAACCCCTATTTAATGAATCGCTGGGGGATTAGAATATATTTCACTAAATCGAGGTTTTCATTAAATGGAGGTTTTCAATTAAAATGAGTTAAATTTATCTTTTTTGCTTGTGTATTAGTTCCATTATACAATACCAGAATAAGGCCACTGAAAATGGTCTCTATAATAAAAATCCATTTTTCAATTTTGTATGCACAATACTTATATTAATACTTTTAAAATAAACATTTATAAACAAATTCCAGTGACAAACAAGCCTTATTGCTATTGAATATGAAAATTTCTGTAACGAATCATTCATATGATTACGAAAAATAATTTCAAAATTTTAAAAATATTTTCAAAATTGACATAAATCTTGAAACAATTTTTCATCCCTCCTTTAAAAAGCTTCATCATACAACATTCAATAGAAAATATTAAAATATATTTGGAATTTCACAAAAAAATATCAAAATTATTCAAAAACCAAGCATACATAGCTCCAAGAAAATTATTTATTAAAATAGTCCAGCAAACTTGTTTGCTTCTTCTGGCAGGTGCTCTGAACATTCAGAACTTCTCACTCCAAAGAATTTACTTTTGATATAGTAGTGCTGTTCACATCAAAAGAAGTTAAATATCTTTGCACCACTTCAAGTGCCTGAACCGCTTCACCAAGTGTGGGAACTGATTCTTCTTGTACTGCCTCTTCTTCTACTACTGCCTCTTCTTCCTCTGCCTCTTTGGTATTACAGATTTCTTCCACGTCTTGTGGAGGACCAGACGTACTCTCAAGATCATCACACCGGACAAACTCTTCAAAATTTGTGTCCATGTCAGGTGCAATTTTCAACCAATTTTCGTGGTCAATCACATCGATATCTACATCAATTTCCATAGCATTGTTGCAATTGAACGCAGCCTTATGAAAACAGTTTGATATTGTTTGAGGTGTAACTGAATTCTATGCAGCTGTTACCATATGCAAACCCTGAAGGACGCTCAGTTTCAAATGTTTATTCATCTCAATGTAGGATACTGCTTTCTGCACCAAAGCCTTCCTGTACTTTGCTTTCATGGAGTGAATAATACCCAAGTCAAGTGGCTGCAGACGGCTAGTACAATTAGCTGGAAAAAACACCACTTTAATATTGCGAAGAAAATCAGTATCTGGAGGGTGGGCCGGACATTTATCAATAAATAGAAGAATTTTTCTATTTGCACCACCCATCTTTGCATATAATGATTTGAAAAATGTTTTAAATATATCCGTTGTCATTCATGCATTTTTATTACTGGCATATTTACATGGCAATGCCCGTACATTTTTAAAACACCTTGGCTTGGCAAATTTACCTATTATTAGAGGCGTCAACTTTTCACTGCCATCTGAATTTGCACATAAAAGTGCAGTTATCCTATCTTTACTTCTCTTTCCACCATGGCACTTGTCTCCTCTAGTAGCAAGAGTTTTTGATGGAAGAAGGTTGAAAAAAATGCGTTTCATCTGCATTAAAAATATCATTCGGCTTATAGCCTTCTAAATACCTTACCAATGTTACACTCTTCCAGTAGTCAACAGCTCCTTCATCAACACTAGCACTTTCGCCACAAACACTTTTATATTCAAGTCCATGGCGCTTCTTAAATCTGTCCAGCCATCCATTGGAACCCTTAAAGTTTTCTATTCTAAGCCTAGTTGCTACCCTAATTGCTTTCTCCTTCAACAGTACACCATTGATTGGGAGGTTGGCGGAGCGCATTCCCTCAAACCACTCTATCAATATCTTCTCCATTTCATCATATGGTGATGATTTGATATTTTTTCTTTTGATGGGTTTACCCCCACATTTCACTTTTTCGTCAAGTATTAATTGTTTATTTTTCATTATACAAAACAATGAAGAGGGTGCAAGATTAAATTTGCGTGCAATTTCTATCGCAGGCATGCTTGGGTTATTTTCCACTTCTTGAATGATTTTCACTTTTTCCGTAATTGTCAGCTTCTTCCTTTTACTAGTAGCCATTTAAGGAATAAAAATAAAAATAGTAGAAAGAATATTTTTCACAATTGCTTCAGGTTTACACAGTGATCGCCGAACAGGCAGGCAGCACAACGAAGAGTTGAACTGCTAGATAAGGTAGACGGAGAGGGGACAGGCATTACGTCATCGGGATCGGAGTAATCAGCTGGCATGTCTCACAAGGGAAGCCCCCAAGGTGTGACACTCGTATCCGATTGCGACTTTGCAGAATGAAATTATATGCAAAATAACGGACTCCTATTTCTACCTAGGTGCCAACTCGACGTCGTTTACGAGAAAATGTCCTTTGAAAATCGCGATCCGTGAGTCATCGAGATAAGAACGTTAAAACTTTTTCATGAGCAAAAAGAAATCAGAAAAGAAGCATATTGTACGTAAAAATTACGATATACGCTCAAAACATTGTGAATGGCTCATCACGCGCAAGCGGCTACATTGCCTGCTAAGACGGTAGCGGCCGCAAGGAAACCGTAAATCCTACAATGTAATGAATCCCGCTCGTATGTTCCTCATATCTGGTATCACGCTCAGTTACCTGTTGTCATAGTGTGCTATATAGTCGACGTCGTTTACGAGAAAATGCCCTTTGAAAATCGCCTCCGCTGTAGCTTTATTTGTTGCCCCAAAACAAGTGAAGGCTATGCGCGCACTTGGCACCAATGAAGGATGCTCAAGCGCAAGACCATAGCTACAACATTACACCACCACTTAGCTGGACAGAGGAAAAGGCCATGACTGCGCAATGCTACGAATAAAATCTTTGGGAATCACACCTAAGAAGCGAAGTAATTTTAAGACTGCGGATTGCTTGGTCATGTTTATTTATTTAAATATAAATAACCAAGAGACAAAATCCCATATTACTCCGGTTTAACTTTCTCATAAAACTTAATGCCACGATCTTTCTTCCTATATCTATCTCAGTGGTTCTTAACCTTTTGCCTCTTGAGCGCTGTGTGTAGTTTTCTCGTCCTTCTTTGAAGGCCTTCTCCGCATTTATATCCTGTAGGATCTTCTGCGGTGGACGGGAACATCATCCGTGATAATTCCTCCGCGGGATGAGCCAACCTAAGGCTCTTTTAGCGCCTCCTCCTTTTCAGGGGAGGCTGGTCGGTCGTGAGGCCAGTTGAGGCTCGGGGGCGTTTAAACAGGTCCCAGGGACGGGTGGCGGTGTCAGCAAGCTCCCGAACGATGACAGGAGTTTTCCCGGAGAGGTTGTCGTAGTAGCGACGGGCCGTTTCCTGCATCCTTTCGACAAGCGGCGTTGTCTCAGTCAGCATATAGAGCACCTCGTTGGTGGTGTTCCATCCGAGCCGGAGTATGGAGCGGAGGCAGCTCCGTTCCGCCTTGGCCAAGCGTTGACAGGAGGCTTCGGAGAGGTATCCGCTCCAGGCTGGTGCCGCGTAGATAAGTGCCGGGAAGATCACCGAACGGTAAAGCTGGAGTTTCCTCTTCAGGGAAACGAGGTCGGAGCGCAGGATCGGTGTGAGCCGGATGCGGGTAGAGATGGCCATGTAGGCCAGCTTGGTCGTGTGCCTCTTGAATGTCAGGTGCTTGTCGAAGGTAACTCCGAGGTAACAGACGTCCTCCTGCCATTCCACTTCAGTGTAGTCCAGCAGGATCCCATCCGGTTCTCTCCTAGGTCCGGGCGAGAAGAGAATAGCCTGGGTCTTGGCCGGGTTGATGGCCACGTGCCATTGATTGTACCAGTCCAAGAGCGTGTCAGTTGCTGCCTGAAGGTAGCGGGCCGCCATCGATGATTTTGTAGACCGGGCAATGACCGCTGCGTCGTCAGCATACAATGCCAACATGGTGTTCCAGCCAAAGTCCTTCGGAATATCTGCAGTGTAGATGTTGAACAGCTGAGGTCCGAGAACGGATCCTTGTGGAACACCAGCGGCTACCGCGTGCCATGGAGAGAGCGTCTGCTGCCAGGATACCCGGAATTTCCTCCCATGCAGGTAGGAGCGGACCAGTTGGACGATCCAGGCTGGGTAGTGGAAGAGGGCGAGCTTGTGAAGAAGCCCCTCGTGCCACACTCTGTCACACTCTGTCGAATGCTTTTTGGACATCGAAGAAAATGGCCGCTGCACAGCAGTTGCGGTTGAAGGCCTCAGAGACGAACTCGCAGACCCGTGTGAGCTGGTGGACGGTGGCGTGTTCGCTCCGGAAGCCAAACTGCTGCGGTGGCAGGATGTTGTGTTCTTCTGTATGTCGACAGAGGTACGGCAGGACAAGCCTCTCCAGCAGTTTCCCCATTCCATCCAAGAGGGATATAGGGCGGAAGTTCTCCGGCGCCCTGGATTTGCCGGGTTTAGGAATGCAGATTACTCTTGCCAGTTTCCACTGGCTTGGGAAGTGGCCAAGCTCGATCGCCGCGTTGTAGACTGCCAGCAGATGGGGAATGAAGCCGTTTGGGAGACGGCGGAGGACCTCGTTGGTGATGCCATCTTCACCAGGTGCTTTTTTAAGCCGAAGAGACAGCAGGGCAGGAGACAGCTGGTCGCGGGTGATGACAGGAACCGGCTCTTTAGCATCTCCTTCCTGCGCTGTGGTTGGAGCCGCGTCAGGAATGCCAGGTCCGTCGTTGGGCTGGAAAGTGGTCTCCAAATAGGCGGCAAGATGTTTGGCTTTCTCGTCCGGAGTGCAGGCAAAACCTTGCGGGGTCTTCAGCGGAGGGTCTGCCTCCAGAGGGTTGCGTAGACGCTTAGCCAGCCGCCATAATGAGCCGTCCTCGTAGGAGAGGGAGGCCATCTTCCGGTCCCACATCTCGCTGCGAAAGGCTTGGATCTCGTCCTGGATGTGGCGAGTCATCGCCTTGATCTGTCGCTTTTGGTCGGGGCAGCCGGTGTTTTGGTGCTTCCTCCTGAGCCTGTTCCTCGCTCGGATGTCCTGCAGGATGTTTCGAGGCAGATCCAAGAAGTCAGGCCGTCGGCGTTGGGTCCGCGGGACAGATTCAGCGACCGCATCCGTAAGCTTCCCGGTCAGGACGGTGACGTACTCGTCTACGTCTGTCGGAGTGGTGAGTGCGGGAGGATCTCCAGGGAGTGAGTCCACTAGATGTCGGCGAAAAGCAGCCCAATCAGCTTTCCGGAGGTCTAGAAAGGAGGAGGGAGGAGGGAAGAGGACCGGGCGTGCTCCGATGTAGGCGATCACTGGGTAATGGTCGCTCGTCAGACATGGGACCGTGTAGACGTTGATTGACTGACGAACGCCAGACGCGAGGAAGATGTCCAGGAAGGAGCCGGATCCAGTCAGGGGTGCCCGAGTGGGGGAAGTCGGGTCGGGTCGGTCGGGTCGGGTCGGGTCTTAACGCCGTTGGTGTCAGCCCATCTGCGGAGAAGCTCGCCGTTCCGGTTTGCGGCTGAGGAATTCCATGACTCGTGTTTAGCGTTGTAGTCTCCTCCTGCGACGAGTGGAATGCCCGGAGATAGTAGCTGTTGAAAGTCCTCCGCATGAAATTTCCGCTTGGGTGCCAGGTAGCATGAGGGCAAACGGAT
Source organism: Tanypteryx hageni (assembly GCA_028673005.1). Lineage (NCBI taxonomy): Eukaryota > Metazoa > Arthropoda > Insecta > Odonata > Petaluridae > Tanypteryx > Tanypteryx hageni. Next base: position 115,532,814 of record CM054116.1, read on the forward strand.
GTCGCCCAAGGATGTGGTGATGACAGCCGCAGTAGCCTCAAGCGTCCGCATCGCAGGCAGGTTGATCTCGTAAGCCGAGATGTCTTCCCGGACCAGGATAGCTGTTCCTCCTGCCGACCTAGAGGGCGAGTCCCTGTCCTTCCTGTAGATCCGGTAGCCCGGGATGCTCCACCGCCAGTTTGACCGCAGGTGTGTCTCCTGGATGAGAGCGACGTCGACGTTCCTTCCCCGGAGAAACGCCAGAAGCTCAGGTGTCTTAGCTCTGATGCCACCATTGGCATTCCACGAGCTGAGGACGAGGGCAGGCGTTGCGCGCTTAGGGGTGAATGGGCTGCACAGTACCGGAGAGTTGGGCAATAACTTGCCCAAGGGCCGTGAGCTGTTGTTGCAGCACCGTCGTGAGGGACTGCAGCGTCTTGAAAAGGGTTGTCAGGGCAGGCGCCAGGAGAGACAAGGCCGGGTCCGCTGAAAGAGGTTCAGCAACAGGCGCAGGGCGCGGCTGACGGGTTCGGCGGCTGAGAGGGACGTTAAGCTCCTCAACCGATTCTGTGCATGGAGCAGCTGCAGGCTGGAGCGGTGGAAAGTCCAGGCGTTTCCGCGGGTGCGGTAACTGCTGAGGAGGACGACGAGGAGCGTTGCCTCTGCCCCAAGCATTGGTGATGCCGAGAGTCGGGATCGGTGCAGGAGCAGCAACTGGTCTCAGAAGTTCAAAATCAGCTTCCGGAGCAGCTTTCTCGAGCGTCGTGGGTGGACCGAAGCGCCTTCGATGTTCCCTGGCATAAACAGGGCAGGAACGGGAGTAGGCTGCATGCGGACCGCCGCAGTTGCAGCAGGTAGGAGTCCCATCCTCCTTGGACTTGGTGCAATTCCGACCCTCATGGGGGCCGGCACACCTGTAGCATCTGGGCGCCGCTGTGCAGAAGACCGAGCTGTGGCCGAAACGGTTACATTTGAAGCACATCTGCGGCTCGTCATATCGGTAGCGCTGGATGCGCAGTTTCGAATTTCCCAGGGACGTCCAGCGCAGAAAGTCCTTCGGGTCCCAGTCTGCGGTGGCAGCGCGCGTGGTGATGACGAAGACGCCAAGTGGAGATCCGTCGGCCTTGCGGATCTGCCTGACTCTGATGACTGGTACCCGTGCATCTTCCAAAAGCTCCTTAAGGTAGTTGTCATCGGTCTTGAGGTGCAGTCCGCGAGCAGCGAAGCTTAGGGTCCGTTCATTACGAGCACTCCAAGTGGAGTATTGGGCCTGGGCGCCATCCAGCATCTGTCGGACGGAAGCATAGTCCTCAAAGGTCGCAAGCTGGAGCCGGGTGTGATTCCTCCTGGAGGTAACCTGAAAGGAATGGTCCTTTGTGGCTCCGTTGATGGCGGAAATAAATTTACGGAAATCCGCCAGCTCGTACACCAGGATAGCAGGCGGCTTTGGTGGGCCGGGCGGTCTGGCGTTGGTCTTGGCTGCAGGAACAGGAGCAGCAGCAGAAGAAGAGGGTCCAGGAGCGATGTCAGTGGCGGCATCAGCAAGCAGAGGGGCGTATCGGTTGGCAGTGCGAACCGCAGGAGGCCAGGTCTGCAGCTGATTGGCAATGGACTCGGCAGCAGTGGTGAAGGCCTTCCTAGTCTTCTACCGTTGAGGAACGCGGAAGGAGCCCGTGTCCATCCTCTCGGAGACGTCGGAGTCAGCCTCAGTGGTGCCCTCATCCATAGAAGGGACAGCAGAGCCGGGTTTGAGTGAGGTGGGGAGGCTCTGGGTAGAGCCAGCAGCGTCTTGGTCCCGTGGCAGACCGATGTCGGAGGCCGATTTTTGGCCCTGTAAAGGGCCGTTTTTTGGTCCTGGCAATGAATCTGCATTCATTGTTGCAGAGGACGTAGAGAATAAAATGCGCCGGATGGCGCCAGGAAGGTCTCCGGGAGAACCGGTTTGAAGTGCCAGCCGGGTGGCGGAATCGGCGCCGAAGGAGCAAGCTCCTTGAGCCTCAATCTTGGGAGGTTCGATTTGAAAAAATCAGACCACCCGCGAAACGAGAATCAGCAATACGTGAGATATTCACCAGATTACAGCAGAAAGCTATCTCACGGCTGCCTCTTGAGTCCCACCTATCACCTCCTCAAGATATCCAAGTCCCACCCATAAAGAAAACCTAACTTTTTCTTGTAGATGTATTTCTACATTTATAAGCATATAAGTGGTATATTAATTATTGGTAGACATTTTTAAGGATTTTAAAATGTAGTCATAATTTAAAATAACTTTATTTCACAAATATGAAAGCATAAATTATGGATATACAAACAAAATTATGATTTTGACAGAAATATGACAAATGTTTTATTAATAAGAAACCTGGGATTGTTCTTCATTTACAAGCATGTCAATTCTTGGCGTTATACAGGAAACGGCAAGTTGAAGTGCTGGTTCAAGTTGAAGACGATTTCTTTCCTTTGTTTTTACAGTTGCCAAGGCAGAGAAACAAAGATTTGTGGAAGGAAATGGAATAAGTTTCTTAAATGCTTTTTCACTTAGTTGTTCGTATTCTTTTTTAACTTTAAGCCAGAAGGTTTCCAAAGGCACACTCTTAAATAACGCTTTCAATATAGGATCACTTGCCAATTCAATCAGGCTATCCTGCTCTGAGACTGAAAGAGATAGCCTATTTGTCTCAGACTCATAATGAATGAATGGATCTAGTACCCACAAATAACCAATTCTTGCATCGTCTTCAGAAGGAAAATATTTATTGAACTCGATCTCCAGTTTATCTAAATGTTCAGAAACAAGCTTGGAAATATTATTAATGCCACATCCTCTGTTGTCTACAACTTCAGAAAAACAATGAAACATATCAAATATTCCTACATCTACCCTATTCTTTCAAACAATTAATTTCTTTTTGAACGCTTCTATCGTAGTTGCGAGGTGGAAGGTGGAAGACTTTGGGCCTTGTAATCGCAAATTTAATTAATTTAGTATTGAAAATATGTCTGCCAAATATGCCAATTTCAAACCCAAATTAGTGTTATCAAACAGCTCTGCTAGTTTTGATTTCTTTAGACTCAAGAAACTCATAATTTCCTCTCTGAGTTCAAAGACACGAGGTAACACCTTTCCACGTAATTACCATCTAACTTCCGTATGTAACAAAAAAATCACATGTTCTGCACCCATCTCATCACAAAAAAACTTGAAATAATCGGCTGTTTAGTGCATTGACTTTGATAAAATTCACCACTTTAATACAATCAGACAGCACATCAGAGAGTTCCGGAACCATTACTTTACCAGCTAGTTGCTCGCGATGGATCATACAATCATTATTTGTAAGGTGACCAGATATTTTTTTCCAAAAAGGAGGACAGATCCCGTATTTTTACAAAATGTAAAGACAAAGGGAGGGAAAAGAAACGAGAAAGGAAGGACACATTTCATGACAGAAAAACTGTTTATATGCTATCTTTCATATTTTTTCAAACAAACTAAAGATTTTAAAAGAACATACATTACAATAGTCTCATGACATGAAATTTTTTGTTTTAAAAAATGTTGTAAGCTTTCAAGAAAAATAATAATTTTAGATACCATTTTTCACAGTGAAACACTAAAATTACATAATGACAAATCGTATTGAACGAATTTCAATTTCAGAAGTTCAAAGGTGAATTGCACAAATTTTAAACGTAAGTGTTCATTAATTATGTGTGTTTTACATATTCGAGAAAAATAAACCCCAACACGGAAAAGTTTAAACGAAGTTCAAAAGCAATTAAAATTGAAAATAATAGATTCAATCCTACAAATTGTTATTTATTCTAAATTATATTCTGATTGCTTGAAAATTATTTTATATAAGCCAATATTTATTCAAAATATATATTTACTGAAACATATCTTTTCTCTACAGGCTGAAATATGTAGTATATTTTTAAAAATGAAGTGTTTTCATTCTAATAATGACATGATTGTTTTGTATTGAAATATTTGTCATTTCTGTAAATTTTTTTCAAAAAATCGTCATTTTTATTTAACATTTCTGAGAATCGCTCGCAGCTATAATCCATGTTAACTTTTATCATTATGATTAAGGTCAATGTTTCCAAAGAAAGACTGCTCTCTACCCAGTCCCACACATCATTAATTATCGAGAATACACGCTCTACACTTGCATTTGTCCCAGGTAAACATAAAGCTATTTCAACCAATATCTATAAATTAATAAAAGGAAGATATTCAGTTTTTTAAAAACTGAAATATTTCCTCCCATCTTTTGTAGACTTCTATTTTACTTTCAGACCATTCTGAAAACTTATTAGCTGAGCAGTGCTCATTTAGTCTCCGAACCTCATCAAACAGTATTGTCATCAATCTTTATGAGACACTTGATTTGCAAATTTCACCAATTCTACCACTTTTTCCCACTCGATCGATTTTCTTAATAAAGTCCACTGAAAAAAATTGATTTCATCCAGAAAATTTGTCCATTTGATCAAATAATCAAGGCAATTTCTATAAAATAGTTGAACCTCGTCCGTGAATGCCCCTCTAACTGTTGGATTATTCTCTTCTAGTTTTTTCAATAAATTATCTGCATTTACTGGTAAACATTTCATATTTAATCTAGATTCCAATTGATCATTAAAACTGTGAAGAATTGACATTACTTCAGCTGCACATATTTTGTTCTTTTTAATTTGCTCTATATTCGACTGAAACAATGTTGCCTTACTATGCATGATATGCAGAGTAATTTCATCTAATGGATTTTCAAAAAAATCTTTTAGAAGTTTGGGACATTTATCTAAACTTAAAAAATGTAAGCTTAATGGTTCAAATAATTGAGTAACACGTTCAATGGCAGGTGTTAAAGCCAACCACCTGGTTTTTGAGTAACCTAATAATTTCTTATGCTCAACTGAAGCGACCTCACAAAATTTAGTTTGACTCTTTACTCTCACAGTGAAACGATGAAAATGTAAGTATATTTGTGGAAGGATTACTTCTATATCTATAGCCAGTTGACTTGAGAATACACAAATACACCAATTAAAAGAACGCGTGGCTTGAGTAAAAGGAAGGACAATAGCAGAGAAATGTTCAAAAAGGAGGACATGGAAGGACAAAAGGTTTAGGGAGGACAGCGATTGAAAAAGAAGGACTGTCCTTCCAAAAGGAGGACGTTTGGTCACCTTATTATTTGCAACTTCGCGAATTTTTGCTGCGACTCCGGAGTGCGAACCTGTCATTGCAGCAGCGCCATCTGAACAAAGGCCAATTAAACATTTCCAATCTAGGCCCTTATTTAAAAAGTAATCATTAATAACGAAGAATATTTCTGAACTTCTTTTTGTCTGCAAACTACAAACCATTAAAATATCCTCAAGTAATTCGTCTTCATAGATATATCTATCATATCCAGTTAAAATGGCACTGCTCAAAATATCCAAAGATTCATCTAACTAAAGAGAAAAAAGCTGTGATTTATTCAAACGGATAAGGAGTTGAACCTCGATACCACAAGACATGCTTTCAATGCGACGCTTAACTGTATCGTTTGAAAGTGGGATAGTAGTAATCTTATTTACTGTTCCATAGCCAAGAACCTCTCTGCAAGCATCTACATATCATCGCTGGTTTTATTAATGTTTCATCTATTGTCTATGGCTTTTTACATTTCGCTATTCGCAAAGAGACTAAAAATGATGAGCGAAGGGCGGCAGAGCCAACATTTGAAAAAGCAAGCATATCTTTTTGTTGAGCTTTCATTACTGAATTAAATCGTTGGAAATAATCAATAGACTTATCTTTTAAGTGTGGATGTTTTCCCTCCAAATGCCTCTTCAAATTTTGAGGCTTCATTCCTTCATTCGTTAATGTTTCTCCACATACAACACATAATGGAACAGGTGCATTATCAGTTCCTCTCTTTGAAAATCCATACTGTATGTAGCTTTCGTTGTACTTTCTTCTAACGCTCTTTTTCTGTCTCTTCTCCGCTGGAATCCCTTATTCAGAGTACGTTGTTTCCAATGAGATGAATCCAAATCTTTTAAGTCCTTTGTTACTTATTTTGATTCTGAGGGTAAAAAATGGAAATATAAAGCAATAAGTGAAAATAAAATTGGATTTAAAGAATGAATTGAAATTATTACTACCATTACACTAAAAATTAAGTCGTATATCATCCAAAGAAAATATTCTTAGCTAATATAAAACATTAAATAATTATATAAAAATAATAAATAAAATATGGAAATACAAGCAGGATAAAACATTATCTCATTACCCATGGCCATAGAAAACTCAGTGATTGTTTAGCGAGAGTAAGGGTAAGAAATGGCTCTAGATATTCTGTCGTAACAACGATGCACTAAATTTGTATTGATATTTTAATAGAATTTAATTACAATGCAGTCTCAATTAGATGAGATTATTAGAAGATTAGAGAGGTTCCGTTTAACTAGAGGCACATGAGAAAAAATTTGGTAAAGAATTGATTTGAAAATCGGTAAATGAAAAGTGTAATGTTTGATATAATTCACCACTTTAATACAATCAGACAGCACATCAGAGAGTTCCAGAACCATTACTTTACCAGCTAGTGGTTCACGATGGATCATACAATGTGTGGCTTAAAAATCATTATTTGCAACTTCGCGAATTTTTGCTGTGACTCCGGAGTGCAAACCTATCATTGCAGCAGCGCCATCTGAACAAAGGCCAATTAAACATTTCCAATCTAGGCTCTTATTTAAAAAGTAATCATTAATAACAAAGAATATTTCTGAACTTTTTTTTTGTCTGCAAACTACTCGGGGGTAATATAATGTTTCATGCTTGTGGGCAAATAAACCGTTCAATGACTTTTATCTGGGGGAATTGTCAAACATTACAGAAAGCAATATAAGCAATAAGTCAGTTACAAAACTAAAGTAGAATGGCGTTTCTATCTGTGTGAATAGGTAGTACTGATTTCATTAAACTTATTACATTAATATAAAAATAATTCGCTTTTCTGGAACAAAATGACTTTCCAGGTTGATATTTCGCTGGTTTAGTGGCAGAAATGGTGAAAAGTATAGCTTCTCTTCCTCCTTGAAATCACACAATACGAACGTACTTCTTCCACTCAAGGCAAAACGACAATATTCACTAAGATCATTCACATTACTAAATGAGAATGCAGCAGAGGGCTAGTAGGAAAAGGCCACAATACGCAAATGATATTTCACGTGATGCTTAAGCCTTTTGATCTTGTCCCAGAAAAAGAAATAGGAAGGTAGTAAAAAAGATAAAGCACCAAGAAACGCATTTTTCATTGTTCCTTTGGGTAGGATGACAGTGAGCGGGGTAATTAGGGAGGTTTAGGCTACCGAATTTCCTGCAGTACTGTGTACATGCCTGTTCGAGTCTGGAGGGTTCGTGAGCCAGCGGGAGACATTCGCAGAAGGACCGAAAATGAAATCTCGGAAATAGGTTTTATGATCTGATTTACCTCATATCATCGGTCCCTGTCATTTGTTTTCAAATTGCTTCTCTGAAACATTTTCTTCGATCCTTTTTAGAGATGACAATATACTCCCAGGTCAAGGTATCTAGAATAGGAGGTAGTCTCAGCTGGATCGAGGGTGGAGGCGTGACGTCACAAGCAGAGTGGCGGCTCGTGTATAGGCACTGCGGAACTGCAGCACCCCCTATTTCCACTTGATATTATCGATAACATTTAATATAATGAGTCCTTTTTTTCTTTGTATGGAACTGTGCGCTTCACAGTGCCAGCGACGTGGTGATTGACTGTTGTGCGCATGCGCGCATAGGAGGAGGGGTGGGGAGGAAGGCGGGACTGTTGCTCTCGCAGTGCCGGCTCTGGCGTGATGGTGGAAGGAAGTTTTTTTTTACTCAGCGTGTGTTGTGCTTAAAAACCGTGTACCATATTCTTGAATGTGATAAAGTGTAGAAGAGTGTAGAATTAGATTATTATTCTGCTTCCAGCTATTCTATTTGATTCATTTTTTTTCGGTTCTTTTATTTAACAGAAAACTTTAACCATGGCCTTGGATCCCCAAGAAATAAGTTCTGTGACTGTAAGTGAACTTCAACAGCTTAAGTTTTCACAGCTATCTCTCCATGAGAAAGTTACAGTTAAGAAAAGAGGTCGTTCAACACCTGATATTCTAATATCTCAGCCAGGCAAAAGCAACAACAAGAAATATATTCGTAGCTTTAATTCTGAATGGTACCAACGGAAAAGTTGGCTTTGCGGCTGTGAAGTAAAAAATGCACTGTTTTGCTTCCCGTGTTTGCTGTTTGGAGGTGATGTACCGTGGACAAAAGATGGTTTTAGAAATATAAACAAAATGAAAGAAAAAACTGAAAAGCATGAGAAGTCAAAGAAGCACGTTGATAATCTTGTTTCACTGTCACTTTGACTTGGAGATGTTTTACCTAATTCGTCCTTTACTATGCACCAAGTTTCCTTAGTTTTATTTGTAGCATTTATTAATCTATGATCATTGCATGTTTTCTTGGCTGCTTTAATATGTGCAATATATATTTTTTTAGTGCATAAAAAGTGTGAATGAGAAATGGGGGTACTATATAATTTATCAGAATGGGCCTGTTCTTTTACTACCCTTGATAATGCAATAATCTCATTCGTTAGCCATGACTTTTTTCCTGATTTACCATTACCTTTCAATTTGTCTATTGTTGGAATTGCAAGTTCAAATAAATAACAAAATTTTAAGTAAAAACAATCAAAACTTTCATCAAAAGAATTAGCAGAAAAAACATCATCCCATTTTTCATCCAATAGTAAAGTTTTTAAACGATCAATGTTGGATGAAGAAAACACTTTAGTTTTATAGGTAATATTGATTTGTTTACTAACAGTAAGATAAAATGTGGCTTCAATAATTAAATGGTCAGATATTCCCATATCATATACATCAGATGAAGTAAACAGTTGATCATAGTTTGTTGCTATATTATCAATTGACGTTTTGGATATAGATGTGACACGAGTAGGTTGTGATATTAAAAACTTCAAACCATATGACTCAAATAAGCTAACTAATTGAGCACTTTGAGAGGAGTCAGACATAAGATTACAATTAAAGTCACCAGTGATTACCAAAGTATGGCTTTTGTTATAGAAGTAATACAATAGCTGATCCAATTTACCAAGAAAAGCATTGAAATTGCTCGATGGTGAGCGATAAAGCAAAACAATCACAAAATTGGTATGTCCAATTAAACAAGTACATGCAGAACATTCAAAAAGTTTTTCCTCTGTTATAGGGACTTTTGTTTAATTGATAACATAAGGTAATCCATTATTAGCGAAGATTGCCACTCCACCATTCTTGAAATTGCTACGAGAGAAAGAAGACACTAAGCGATAATTTTTTAAATTTAAGGCACTCAATTCATTATCCCCTAACCAATGTTCTGACAAACACAATAAATCAGTTTTCAAATTATGGAGAGACACATCTAATAAGTCCATTTTGTTTCTTAAACACTGAATGTTTAGGTGTACTATTTTTAACTTGATATTGTTTTTTTGAGGGTGCGACATAACCTGATGTCATTGAGACAAATTTTGTGGCGTATTTGTTAATTGATTGTCAGTGGCTTTCGGGCGAATGAAGGGATTCACAACTGTGCCAATTGGCCAAATCGTAGGATTTTTTAGTTTTTCAAGGTCATTAAAAAAAATGCCAACTTTAAATGCACCATATACACTTTTTCCCTTCACTTTTTCACACGAAACACAGTTAATGTTCAGCACTTTCGTTATATGATCCGATAACTGATTAGTTGAAGTTTCACTGGCCAAGCGACCAATATAGACGTGCATAATTCGCTTAGCAGGACGAAGACCATTATCATCCGTAGATTCGCAATTTCCCGTGCCGATAACCCGGATATTTTGCCGAAAAGATTGGCGTTTTTTATAAGTTACCTGTTTGAAGTCATTGCAAACGTCATGGTCTATAGTTGTGGTTGGTTGGAGACTGGCAGATCCTTCGCTTTGCTTATCTGGATCGATGTTTTTAGATGAAACTAGTTCAATCGATGTTTTTAGATGAAACTAGTTCAATCGATGTTTCTTTAACATCAAGAGTAGGTGATATATTTTCCCGTATAGCGCTCTGAGAGGCTCCAGGCGTTTGGATGATGTTTTGCTTTGTCGTTTGACGCGTTGCTGGACGCTCGTACTTGGGTTTGACGTTATCTTGCCTCAAAGTTTCTCGAGCAATATCTTTTGGTCGATCCTTGATCTCAGCAGTAACAACTGAGAGCTCGGGATGCACAGGATTGGCATCGGGCAACATACCGGCAGCGATCTTTTTTAAGTCGGCACGAAGTGATGATACTTCCGCCATGATGTTAGCAATGACGGCGGAACGATCAAGTATGCAGTTAATACAAGACCAAAATGGTGAAGATTGGTCTTTGATTAGCTTAAACGAAATTTCATTAATGTCGGTACATTTAAGATGATAAGGCGTGGTACATATGCCACAATATATAGTTTTTTCCCGGTTATTAAAGGTATTTTTGCAGGAGGTGCAAGTATGAGTTAAGTGACCAGGCGCCATCTTGAATTAAATTGGACATAATCCTTCAAGGAAATGGACAAAAACTGATAGCTCAGACATTTGATGGTGCAAATGTCATGAAAGGCAAAAAAGCAGGAGTTCAAGCAAAAATTAAAGCAGTTTATAGTAATGCACATTTCATTCACTGTTATGCACATCAACTTAATTTAATAATGAGAAATGCAGCAAGTATTACACGAAACGCAAGAATACTTTTCTCTAACATTCTGGCTATTCCAACATTCTTCTCAAGATCACCACAACGTGTGTCCATTCTCAAGAAACATATGGACGTCAGCATTCCACGTCCCTCCTCTACAAGGTGGAATTGCAACATACGGACCATAAACAGAGTTCATGAAAATTTGCAACCTTTAAAAAACTGCCCTACTGAAATTCAGTCAACATCAAATGCAGATCAAACCATTGCAGAAGCAACAGGAATTTTAAAATACCTGAATGATGATAATTTCAAGTTTTGGTTAGAGCTTTTTCATCAGATTATGCCTCATGTTGAAATAATTTACAACCAAATGCAATCTCGAGAAATTAGTGTGTTTAAAGTTAATGAATACATAACAAATTTCAAAACTACTATTTTAGAATTGAGAAACTCAAAGTACTGTGAGAATCCTTCAAAGACACTCATGGCAGAAGCTAAGGAAGTGTGTGACTATATATGTGTTGATATAATGGACAGATATTCTTCCACTAAACACTTAGTAGCAGCTAAATTGTTCAACAAGAAATGCTTCACTAGATTTAAGAATGAACATCCCACAAAAGAGATAGTACTGACCACTGAAGCTTATCCCATGATTGACAAAGAAAAGCTTGAAACTGAACTAAAAGTATTCTATTGTAGGACTGATATTCATGAATATTGCAAATTAATTGAGCTGCTGAAATTTATCTTGGAAAATAATCTAGATGATGTTTTTAGTGAAATTACGAAACTGATAAAAATCCTCTTGACAATTCCCATGACTACATCAGAGTCAGAGCGCTGCTTTTCAACATTGAAAAGAATAAAAACTTTTTTAAGAAGCACTATAAATTCGGAGACTAAATGCGCTTGCAGTACTTTCAATGGAGAAAAATTTCCTCAATTGTCATCCAGAGATCAAGGAGGAAATTATTGAACTTTTTGCGAAAATTAAAACAAGAAGAATGGATATCATTTTTAAATGAATAGATCCAGCTTGAACTGTAACAATTTAAGTTAAAGTAAGTAAAAAATGTTTGGTTTTTTTTGTTAAGATTTTATCAAGTTCCTGAATAAATTTTCTTTTTATACATGTTTTTTTCCTTTTACACAATTTTAAAACAAAGGCTAAAAATTTTCTGGAGCAGCACCCCCACTAATTTTAGCTACGAGCCGCCACTGGTCACAAGGTTCCCGACTCGGCAGAGTGAAAGCGCTGTATATGTAGTTACGGCGCGCGAGTATTGCCATATAGCATTTAAAATAGAGATTTTTCCTGATGTTGTAGATGAAAATGTATATAATTAAGGCTTGTTAGCACCTCGTAAGCATATGCGATGAGAATTCCATGCTGTATTGCTCTTTTGAGAAAAATATGACTCCTACGTAAACTTACGTTCATCAGAACATTTCCGCTGTAGATTTCCTCGGAAATTTTTAGTGAGTGAATATTGTAATGGTCTAATATAGCGAAACGAAAATTTTATCGTTTAGCGTTCATCATTCTCATAAATAGGATATTTGACGACAGCACGACGATGAAGAATTCATTCTCATCGATGATAAAAATTCTGAACCGGAAGAAGGAAATGAATTAAGACTATTAAGTGTTGCAAGGCAAATTGAAGTTTCTGAAGATTTACAGCAAGAAGACATAAAGCAATGGATCCAAGGTGACTATTTGTTGGAGAAAGAAACTTTGGAGGATGCAGAAATCATACAGGCCGTGATGGAAACAGAAGGATCAAAGTTTGAAGAGGAAGGAGAATTAAATACAGAGCCAAAAACACCTCATGCAGCAGCCAAAGATGCCCTAGATGTAGTTTTGCATTACATTGAACTAGAGTCTGATTCAACTGTTAACGAAGTGATTCTTATAAAAAAAATGGAGGGAATATGCAGTTAAACAGCACGTTACTTCATCTAAACAACTGAAAATTTTTTATTTTTCTTAAAATACAGACGGTGTATATGTACTTTTCTATTGGAAAATTTTTGATTTTTAAAATAAATGACTTATAACATAACATTTGTATCTGTATTGTCTTAATATATTTCATGTATGTTAAAATAAATGCGTCCTTCCTCCACATTTGCAAGGTAACTGAAAACGCCCTGCCCTCCGAGTTTACATAATTCCTGCATGGGTGCAGCACTAAACAGACAATGGAAAGTTACACAGCCACTTTACCCGACATGGCCACTTTACCATGCCTTTCCCTAATTACTATTGGTCTTTACAAATGATTTAATATCTGCTTCATGGACAGGAATCATGAAATTATCCTTCCAAACATCTGGAAATGGCCATTCTTAAGTGACTTATTAAAAAATATAGTAAGAGTATAAGTTAAATAGTTAGAGCAGTGCTTCAGCAAGAGAGGAGGCCCAGCGCTCGTATTTACATCAAGCGTACTAATGGCATTAAGAACACTTATTTGAAGAACACCACAAGAGTGTAGATCAACTGTACGAGAATACTGGTATTGTGGTATTATGTTACTAGGAGTAGGATATACACTGGAAAGATGTTCAGCAAAGAGATTACCAGATTCCTGAAATGAACATAATTCCACAATCTACTTGTATTCGATGGAATGGAATCTTGAGCAGAACTAATATAAGAGAGGTGACAGACTTTTGACAATGACTTCCATTTAGCATGAAGAGATGCAAAAGAATTGTAATCTACACCAGATCAACTTATTTTAAGCTTCTTGTGGGCTATTTTCTTATCATATATTAATGAAATTAATTCTTTACTAAACCAGTTGGGTAAGTGGTTGATCCACTCTTGTGTAAAATTTCAGGAACATACAGATTAATGGTATTATTTACAATATCATAAAAATAACAACCAGCATCATCTAATTGTAATTCAGTCAGTATAAACCAATCTATAGAGCTAAAGTAATCTATCATTGCAGAATAGTTTCCTTTCCTAAAGTTGAAAGTTTCAAAATTAATATCTACACGTGGGGATACACCTACATGAAGTTCACACATAAGAGGAGGATGATAGGCATTACAAGGCAAAAGTCACATCAACATCATACACACTGTTCAATGAGCACTTTGTAATATCTGTTAAACACAAATCCAGAATCTCGCCATATTGTTTGGTAACTAAGTTTTTTGTACAAAATTCAGATATTGGCAGTGAGGTAAACTTCAGGAAAGAATGTTGACCAATTATTACCTGGCAAATTAAATCGCCAAACATAAGCGAATGGGCGTCTGTACACAAATATGCAAGACGCTTTATTCTTCACGATATTTTTGGTATATGCTTTGGTCAGATTTGGGAGGAATGTAAACACATCATTAATTAGTTTAAGAGACAGACAGACAAACGACTTTATTAGGGCGAAATTGAGACTATGCAGTCCCTTCTTACATTGAACCCTTTCGACATATAAGTAATTACAATATTTACAAAATAAGCGAAATTAATTACATACAGATTTCAACAAAATACATATTAATTACGAGTTAATATATTTGTTAGTAGATAACAGAGTATTACCAAAGAATGTTAGTTTTGTGGCTCATAAAAATCTGTGTATCAGTTATGTTGTAACACAGAAAAAATTCCCACCGCGGAAAACACCGCTGAAATACGCATGTCCGTTAATTTAGTCCGCAAACCGCGGACATTCTGGTAGTATGCGGTAATGTTAGTTACGAATTTTTTAAATGTTTATCTATCACTATTTTGGGAACAAAGGAGTAATATCCGCTCTTCATAACATTTTTATAATGATAACAGTTTATTGATTTTAGTAGGATTGTCGATGTAATTATTTAATTTTGAGGCATGATTATTCTATATATTATGGCATTCTATTCACCCTGCTTCTAAAAAACTTCTACCTTCACTCCATTTGTAGTCCATAGATGGCATGAGCGTGACGAATCTAATGAAAGTGAATTATTAATATGATAGGCATATTTGAAGATCCAGAGACTAAACTGTTCCCGTAGAAAAAAGTAACTCTGATATAAATCACCAAATAGAGTACCAAATGCTGTGAATAGCTAAATTTTCGGATTATTAATCAAAATTGAGAATCGATAACTTTGATTCATAACGATTTCGATGATCGATTCATTGTATGAAAGTAGTAATGGTTGATTGATTTGTTTCAGTTTAATATAAATCGACTTCGTAAAACAGGATGTTGATATGTGTACTGTATTTTTCGGGTTATAAGGTGCACTTTTTTCAGAAAAATTACTCCCAAAATTATCCAGCGCCGTATAGACTAAAGGTAAGATTATTACTGCATTTAGTAGTGACACGAATCCACTCACCCCCAAAATGGAGTAATTGGCCGTCATTCATTGTTAAAACAATAAAATATACATTATTAAGAATTAATAGTGAAAAAACTGGTAACATATTTAGTGAATCCTTATGCAGCGGTAATTCTTACGTCGCATTTTCATTATTGCGCTTTATTACAAGTCCGCTCGCAGTGATTACAATTTCCGTTCGTTTGTGATGTTAATAGGGATGTTTCCGTTTCTATTGAGGCTGTTTAATGCCACGGAACATTAGACTTCCGGCCGATGTGAAATTTTTTAAAAATATCTAGGATAACGTCATGTGTATTGAGATCGCAATGGTTACGAGAGTAAAAAGATATGGGATTACATAAAGAAACTTTTTCCTCCCCCCCAGAAGTGTCTTCAGGTTCTGACTCCAATGACAACCAAACCGGGGGAGGAAATAGTATGAACCCAGCCGCTTAACACAACCCAGAGTAAGAAAATGAAATGAACCCAACCCCCAAACCTGGGTAGGAAATTGGAATGAGTCCAACCCACAATCACTTAACCCAACCAGGGGTAAGAAAATGGAACAAACCCACCCCAACCACAACCCAATCCGGGGGTTGGAGATACTGGATCACATGAATCTCCCCTCCCCCCAGCACTACCTGGGGAGTTTCTTTAGGTGGAGTGCACTGGGGTGGGAGATTCTTCTGGTGGAATACCTGGGGGGGGAGTTCCTTCAGATGGAGAAACTGGAGTAAAAACTAAAGGTGACAGGAAAAGAGAAACAACTGGAAGAGTAAGTGAAATATTTGGTATTGCTGTATCAATCAAAGGTTCTGTACAAAGCAAAAAGAGTTGCAGAAGGAAAAGGACTAGTTGAGAATACATACCGTTATTACTTGTGTATTCCATTTATGTATTAGGAATCTCATCTTACACTTAAGTTAATGTAAGTACTATGGGTAAGGTGTGTCTATATGTGCGATGTGTACAGCACACTCCGACAGCTGAATTAATAGGACTGCTGAGTGCATGCAGGACACATTTAGCGATAGAAGTTTCGAAGCAATTATTTATGCTTTAGATCATCTCTATTTACTTTCAGGAATTAATTTAATCTAAAGCATTATATTTAACTGTTTTCATGATGCAATGTTTTTTTAAATGTTGCCAGATTTGAAAATATTCTGAAAAGAAATAAAAAAATCTGTAGATCTACTCGATTATTAACCAAATATGTTCAATTATGTCTTCATAATTATAAATTAACAATTTTTTGTTATCAATAAATACTACTTAAAATTATAAATAATAAAAATATTTTGTTGCAAAAATCCTGTAGGTTGTGCTGCTCATTAAGATGGATTTCAGATGTTGCAATAAATAAAAAATTTCCTTTTAGATTATCATCCTAAAACTTCAGGAATTTTTGTTCTCAAATTTAATAATGTTGCCTATATTTGTATTTAACCAATATTTTTAAGAACTTGGAAAAGTGAACATTACCTGTGGGCACCTGCTGGATCTTCATTACAAGTTGAAATTTTTAAAATTTCTAATAAAGCTCCAAATCAGATTATTTATCTCTTGTCACATGGAACAATAATCAGAATTTTTCTTTCAGTTTTGTTACATAGAGAAATGAAGAAAGTACAATTTAAAGGGATATTTTTTATCTTCAAATTAGTTACTGGAAGCTAAAGATATATCAGTTTTGGTTCAGAGAATATTATGATGCTTGGGTTTTATTTGGGTTCATTTCCTTCAGAAATCAAATCATGATACAACAAAGCAATCTATATCAATGGCTTTCAAACTTTTTGAAGTAAAAAGACCCTCATATTTAAAATAACTTCCGAAACTTCAGCCAACAGTTCAACACACCTGTTGTACCAAACTCACCTCATCATCTCATACTATCTTTTCACCTGCATTTAGTAAGATTAATTAACTATTATATTATTATTTTTCTTAATACAGTAGTATATTCAATTTGTCTTTATTTGTTACAGAGCTGGGAAAGTTCTGGAACAAGGAACAGTTCCAAAATGGTTCCTGTTCCCAGAACCAGAACAAACAAAAATTGCGTTGAAACCAGAATCAGAACTGGAACATTGTTGTCAAAATTTGTTCTGGAACGGTTCCCTTAAAAATGGAGTAATGGGTTTTGAAGTAGATTCTTGATATTTGAATATCATCCGTAATCCAAAGAAAGAAACCTATTAGAAGAATATTATTAAATAATTGAATTTGTTGTTTAATGGATCAAAAATTGATGGAATAATAGGAAACTATGCAGAATGGACGGATATTCTACCACTGATCAGTGGTAGAATAACCGCCCAGCAAGTGGAAGACCCAGGTTCAATTCCCGGTCATAGCAGAATTTTTTCCGTTTCCAAGTTATTCCTAATGGATCAAAGATAAGTTTAAGAATTTTAAGATGAAAATATAATATAAATCCAGTATCTTTATTCAATTGACAAAATAAAACTAAATCTTAATCATAGGTTTGTTTTACATCCCCTTGAAGAGAACAATTTAAGTATTGTTTATTAAAATTTATTTTTAACCATTAGTTGTTTTCATAATAAAATAACTTGTTTTATGAATTTCATAGAATGGGTAGGCAAACAACGACCCGTGGGCCAGGACCAGCCCATTGCTCTTTATAATCAGGCCTGTGGTAAGATTTCTAAGAATATACTTCTATGATATCAGGATTTTTAAATGTTTAACATGCAAAGGGATAAAATTCTGCCTTTTTCTCGAGTTTCTAATGTTTTTTTGCATTATTCTATGGAAAATTACCCTTTGTAAGGACTGCATAACCTTACAGAGGTGGGAAGGTTTGTGTACTCTTATGAACCAAAGAGCTATGCCAGCGGGAGATAATTCTCCTGGTAGGACCATCCAAGCCGGAAAGGTCTGAGGGGAAGAGTCAGACTAAGAAGCAGTCTTGGGGGTTTTACATCCCCCTGTGCAAGGGCAGCAGCTTGCACAGTACCTCTGTAGGTGGTGATCATGTGGATCTGAACAGCTACAGATGGGTAATCACTCTTGTGAAACTGCGATGAGGAAAGCAAGGGGAAACTACCTCATTATATTTCCCATGATAGGCTGAAAAGCTGAAAATACCTCTATGGATCTCTCTGGGGTAAAATATTCTAGAAATAAAATAGTCCTCCAATTGGATCTCCGGGTGGGGACTACCCTAGGGGATGCACAGAGGAAATATAACATTAATAAGTAGAAAGCAAGTAGTGAAAAATTAAGAATAGGCACATGGAATGTTAGGACTATGAATTCAGGGGGTAAACTAGAGAACTAAAAAAGGGAAATGAGAAGGAATAATGTAGGTATAGTAGGTCTTAGTGAAGTTTGGTAGGAAGGAGAAGGCGAGATAAATTCAGACAAATTTAAGATTATTTACTCGGGAGGAGAGAAAAAGGAAAGGGGAGTGGGGATTATAATGAGAAAAGAGATAGCTGAAAGAATTAGCAAGGTAGTGACAATAAATAAGTAAAGATGGAGACTATGGCGGAATTGATGTTAAATAGAAATTAACTCCTTAACCGTAAAATTCAAATTTAGAGACATACAATGAAAAAGGGGGGAAGAAAGGAAGGAAATGGCAAAAGACAATAAAAATTATAAACTTACAGGTTCAGGGGTTGTTACTCCAGGCCAGGGACCTGATGTCACTCACACATTCACTCACTCAATCGCACAAGCACTAATCCTAAAGGTGGAAAGGAAACGGGACCGGGTTTGCAAGAAATTACTCTGCCCCAGGGACCCCAAAAAATCACACTGTTGCTAAAGGGTTTGTGAGTCAGTACGACTGCAACAGGTACCTACTAAGCAACCACAAACACCCACACATACACGTCAAGAGGTAAAGGAAAAAATGGGAAGGAAATGATAGATTAATAGCCGTAAAACTTCAGATGGAGCCAGTGGAAATGCCTATAATTCAAGTGTATATGCCAACAACTAATGCTGGTGATGACGAAGTAGATGAAATGTATGAACAGATTGCAGAGATATTGGAGGAGGAGGGAAAAGGAAGGATCACCACCAAAGTAATGGGAGACTGGAACAGTGTAGTCGGAGAGGGACAGGAAGATAACATAGTGGGGGAATATGGACCAGGGAAGAGATGAAAGAGGGGAGAAACTTGTGGAATTCTGCCATAGAAATAGACTGATTGTAACTAATACATGGTTTAAGCATCACCAGCGGAGACTTTACACATGGAGAAGCCCGGGAGACCAGAGACGATACCAGATAGATTACATACTAGTCAATGAAAGATTTAGAAATAGCATTAAAAATGTGAAAACACTACCAGGGGCTGATATCAGTTCCAACCACAACCTTTTGGTGGCAAATACACAATGTAGACTGAAGAGCGTTAAGAGAAACATAAGAGTTAAAACGAAATGGAACTTAGTTAGAGGAACTCCTTAAGAACAAGGAGGCTATCATGACTGAGCTGGAGGAAAGGTTGGGAGAGAGCTGAAGAAAATAGGAAAAATGTAGATGAGGAGTGGAGATACATCCATAGCAACATTAAAGATGTAATGGAAAAGAAGGTAAGAAAGATAACAGGCAAAAGAAACAAAAAAACCCTGGGTCACAGCAGCCATGCTGCAAAAAATGGAAGAGAGGAGAAAGTGGAAGAACATAAACACTGAAGAAGGCTAAAGAAAGTACAAGGAGTTAAATAATGCTTTAAGAAGGGAAACAGATAAAGCCAGAGAACAGTGGATAAATGAGAAATGCGAGGAGATTGTCGAGTGTGAAAGAATTTGTAGAACAGACCTCATGTATAGCAAAGCAAGGGAACTATTCAAGAAAAAGGCAAGAAAGATAGGACGTAAAGGAATCATGAACAAAAGTGGTAAAATAGTATCGGAGCCAGACAATGTAAAGAATGTCTGGAAAGAATACATTGAGGTGCTGTATGACAAAGAAGGAAAGCCAAGAAATATTGAATTAAATGAAAAAGAGGATGTGGACCAAGTATTCTCGAGTCTGAAGTTAAAAGAGCAATTGATGGCATGAAAATAAGGAAGGCTGTTGGGAGAGATGATATACCAGTGGACGTTCTTAAGGTTTTGGGGTCGAAAGCAGTTAAGCAACTCACAAAATTCTTTAACCAAGTATATGATACTGGCACATGGCCTGAAGATTTTTTAGATGTTGTTATGGTACCACTGGAGAAAAAGAACAATGCAAAATGTTGTAAGGATTACAGAACTATTGGTTTAATTTCTCATACAGCTAAAGTTCTAACCAGAATAATAACCAAAAGAATTGAAGGTAAAATAAAAAAGGAGCTGCAAGATAATCAGTTTGGTTTCAGAAGGGGAAGAGGGACAAGAGATGCTATAGGATGTATGAGGATGATGATAATAAGAGTGCTAGAAGTCAATAAAGATATGTATTTTTGTTTTGTAGATTGGGAGAAAGCTTTTGACCGAGTGAAATGGGATAAAATGCTGGGTATTTTAAATAAAGTAGGAATAGATTGGAAAGATAAAAGACTACTTAAAAACCTTTACTTTGATCAAAAGTTTAGAGTCAGGGTTGAAGGAGAAGAAACAGAAAGTACTTCAATAGGGAGGGGAGTGAGGCAGGGATGTCCTATTTCACCAGCGATATTTAATATTTATGCAGAAACAATAACAGATGAAACGTTGATGGAAGAGAAAGGATTTAAGATAGCAGGTGAAAGTATTACCATCATTAAATATGCAGATTATCAGGGATTAACAGCAGAAGATGAGAAAGAACTTCAGAGGATGGCAGACAAACCAGTGGAGGTTGACCAACAATATGGAATGAAGATCAATGCCGAAAAAACGAAAGTCATGGTGGTTTCAAAGGAACATGAAGAATTAAATATAATGATAAATGGCCAAAATTTGGAACAAGTAAGTAGTTTCAAATATCTTGGCAGTATTTTAGCGCAGGATGGAAGTAGTACACGAGACATCAGAAGTAGGATTGCAATGGCAAAAGCAGCATTTAATGAGAAGAAGGAGCTTCTCACAAGCAAGAAAATAAATTTAGCAACAAGGAAGAAATTAGCAAAATGCTTCATATGGAGCATAGCTCTTTATGGTGCAGAGACGTGGACGGTAAGGAGGAAAAATATTTAGAAAGTTTTGAGATGTGGGTATGGAGGAGGATGATGAAAGTGAAATGGACAGAGAGGAAGAGAAACGAAGAAGTATTAGAAATGGTAGGAGAAGACAGGATGCTAATAAAAACCATCAGGAAAAGAAAAGCAAATTGGATAGGGCACATATTGAGAAGACAGTGTTTACAAAGGACGATCTTAGAAGGAAAAATTAGTAGAAGAGGAAGATGGAGAAAAAGAATAGTAATATTAGAGAATATAAAGCAGGAATATAATACTTATGGAGGTATAAAAGAGGCTTCTAGGGAGAGAGAGAAATGGAGGCAGCGATTCAGCTAAAACCTGTCTTCGGACAGCAGCATCATGATGATGATGGAAAATTTATCTCAATAATGTTTTCATATTTAAGTTTAATGTGAGCCAATGAAGCTCAAGGTTGTTTAAATATGGCCCTCCTAATGCCTTATGACAATGTGCCTGGCTATTAAATAAAGGTTATTCTCCCCTGTCGTTGAGGTTCCCCTGAAAATGCCTCATATTTATATAGACAACCATTAGGAATATAACTGAACCTACACCAATGTATACTGAAATATATTAGTATCTTTGGATGAATAAAGAAATTGAAAGTGTAAAAATGCAATTTTAATATGTTGAACCTAAAAAAAGATGAAGAAAGGCTCAATAAAGAGGGGGAATTTTGAATTAAAAAGGAAATTTTCTTTAAAAAGATTACCTTGGTCACATTACTTATAAGAGACTCATAACATCTTAATTTAATTGAAAAAAGTTGTAATTCATGTAAAATTTTATCAATAAAAATCATTTCTTTAAAACTAGAATGGTTCGGGAACTGAACCTGGAACGAAACAAGTTCGAAAATTTGGACTGGAACTTCCTAGCTCTGATTAGCTCCGGGGTCAAAAAAACATGACCTACCTAATTTTAGCTATTTCTTATGGAGAAAATTCTTTTGCTTAATGTCGTTTTTCAGGATTGTATGTGCACCCCCCAAACTGCTCCAGATAATATGAAATTTAGTGTGTTAGCCAATGCAGTAATAATGTTAATTAAAACAGGACAACAGTGCATATATTTTATGATTGTTACATTGTTAATATAAATTCAAAAATGCCTAATTGTGATAGTGGACTGCTAATAAGCTTCTCGAACATCAAGTCATGGGCAATGCTAATGATTTTTTGTTCTGGATACAGGAATTCCCATGCCTTCCTTTTATAAACCATGGCAACAGCGCCGCCTCCCCTGGCCTGTTTGGTGCAACAAAGTTGGTGACACTATTTTGCCACGATGAGTCTGTTGAACCGCTGCTATTCTGTATATATGAATGTGTATTCTACACCTCATTAAGAAATTGATACTTCGTTCAAAGTAGTTAAGTTACTGATTATTACTATCTTACCATCAATTTATAAACAAAATTTATATTTTATTTATATTATAATTATACCCTAGGATAATTGAGAATGAGTAAATTAAAACAAATTATTTTACCAAACAAATACGTCAAACTCAAGGCCAAGAATATATGAAACGGGAATATACAATTGAAGCTGAAAAATCTATTGAACAAGAGTCTACAAATGAACTAAAAGAAGAAACTCGCACTGTAGAAAATCGAAACGCTGTAATGATCAATGATGAAAAATATGATGCATCAAATTTTGTTGAACGACACTTGGACGATGAAGAAAAAATAAATATTTTTGATAACATTTGGAAGCCAGCCCCAAACTTTGTATTTCCTAGCATGTCATTTGGAAATGAAAAAGTTACAAGGAAGTTTAATTATATATGGTTGTTTGATTACCCCTGGCTTGCATATTCCAAAAATAAAAATGGAGTGTACTGTAAATATCGTCTTATATTAGCTAAGCAGTGTGCTGGACAATCTAGTAGTCAAACTCTTGGAGAATTTGTCAAGGATCCATTTTGCAACATGCAAAAAGCAAAAAAATTTAAAAACCACCAGGAAACAAAAGACCATGTATTTTAGTTGCTTTGTGCAGACGACTTAAAAGAAATTGTTTGTGGCAATAAACAATCAGTTATTAATATGATGGAGACAGCTAGCATACTTCAAGCCCAAGAAAACAGAAACACTGATTTTAATAATAAAAACTAATATTCTATGGTAGAAATGCATTTTCTCTAAGAGGTCACTGTAATTCTGGGCGCATAAATTTAGGTGATCCTATCGAACAACATCTAGAAGGAAATTTTCGACAATTATTAAGATTTCAAGTTGACAAGATGAAAAACTAAAAATACATATGGAAACCAGTGCAAGTAATAATAATAATAATTTTATTCACAGTTTGGTACATTGTACATGGTTTCGTCAAAAGAACAAGAAAATGGAAATTACAAAAAAAAATTTTTACATAACATATGACAGAATTATAAAAGGAAAGACATCACAACTTTTCTTTACAAATATCGTAGAACTCCTCCAGTGAGTACAGTGGTTTTTTAATTAAAAATATCTTAAGACTATTTTTAAATTTTTTTAATGTTTCAACTCTTTTTATGCTTGAGGGAAGCAAATTCATTAATTTAGCACCTTTATGGTAAGGCCCCTCACTATTTAATTTAGATACCCTGAACTGAACATTTAAATCTAATTTGGTTCTGGTGTTGTGTCCATGAATGTTACAATTTAAAGTATACAAATGTATGTTTTTCTTTACAAACAATATCAGATTATAGATATATAATGCAGTCAGAGGCATTATTTTTAAATTATGAAAATGAGGCCTACATGCAATGCAATGCATATTTCGGCCCATGTACAGAAGGAAACTATAGACAGTTGCAATCAAATAATTTTATGAAAGATAGTCCAAAAAGTCAACAAAAGCAATATTTTTCAGTTTGTGTTGATGAAACTACAGACATTTCTATGTAATACCAGTTTTCAATTTGTGTAAGATTCGTAGATGAGAAGGGAAACAACCAAAATTTAGTTGAAAACCTTCAATTTGTTCCTGTAGCTTCTATCTGTGGAGAAGGCTTAGCAAACACCATACTAGATTCTATGAGCTTGGATTTAAATTATTTGAGGGGCAAGGATATGATGGTACAGTGGCAATGTCTGGAAAATTCAATGGGGTACAAGCAAAAATACTAGAAAATTATCCGACTGCATTGTACATATGTGCATTGCACATCACATTGCCTTAATTTAGCAATTTCAGATGCATGTCAAATTAAAGATATTTGCAATTGCATTGGGTTAATTGAAAAATGCTATTCTTTCATGAATACTCCAAAGGAAATGGAATTCTTCAATATAGTATAATGAAATTGTGCCCAACATCCAGGAGGAAAACTGAAATTAATGAGTCCTACTCCCTTTATTGAACAACATGAATCTATAATGGTGATGGTAGAATTACTCAAAATTTTAGTTCATAGAAATTATAAAAACTTGATATGATAAGGAAACCTTCAGGGATGCATATGCTGCTAAACACTTAAAAGCTCAAATTTTGTAATATCCTTGTTCACAATGGAAATAAATGGTGCAATATACATTGCACAAATATGTTTGGTCGACTGGATATGTTTATAAAAGAAAAACACTTATAAATCAGTTTAACCATAGTTTAGTATATATTTTAATGCCACTGGTCAATATTTAGTATTTTTTGGGGACATATGGCTTAGTAAGTATTATTTGTGCATGCTGTACAATTGGATGGATTTTAATCAAAATCCTTATAGCCATTTTTGAGTCAATCGAATTTTGTTTCAAAACATCCTAGAATAAAGTACCCCTAATTGTTGTACAATATCATTCATCTCTTCAGTGTGTCTATTATTAATGATATTATCCACAAATCATTCGATTTAGTTTAACTGTTTAGGCTGTAATAACAATTTTAGTGGATCGCGGTGGAGGCGTGATGTCATAGGGCTTGAGTAAGGTAGCTTAGCATACATTGTAATGCCACTGGATGCCATATGGTGACTTCAAGAGATATATGGCTTATGTAGTATTATTTGTGACATCACGCTCTACGATTGGGTTGATTTTATTCAAATTCTCTGGAGCCATTTTTGAGTAAATAAGATTTTTCTAAAAATCGCCAAGAATAAACTACCCCTAATTTTTGCACAATATCATTCTTATGAAAAAAGGTCTGCAAAAGATGATATATTGCACAAATATGAAATATCATTCGATTTCATATACGTGTTTGGGCCCTAGAACAGCGAACAGACCGACAGACGGCATGGCGAAAACCACTTTTATGGACTCAGGGACACCTAAAATGTGTATTTCCATCAAAATCTTGAAATCGAATTTTTTCACGATAAAAATACTTTCTCAATATACTATATATATGAGAAAGTAAAAATATATTCATATATGTATTCATTAAGCAAAATATTGCAATCAATATCTCTAGATTGTGTCTGCGGTTAAATTATCTGAAGATGTCATAAGTGAATTGGAAAACATGAAATTCTGCATAAGATGCTTTTAGTGAATTTAAAAAAAAAGTCATTGCCAGTTTTGCTGGAAATAGTAGAAGATTTCAAAATTATTATTCCATGAATAGCAGGTAGACAAACTTGTCATTATAATATCAAAATTGAGTCATCTGAAATATATTATTGCATATCAATATTTTTCACAGTTCTTGGATTCAATCATCTTATAATTGAAGGATAGATTTATAAAACATAAAACAATATTGGAATCTTTAAATATTGTAATTCCTGGAATGAAATGAATGAGGTTATGAAAAAAATTATAAACACTTATCTCTAAATACTCTTTCGATTTGGCAGAATGCAATTTAAATACTTTAATTGCTGAATACATGCTTTAGAACAAACAGCTGTACCAAAATCTGCAATAGAATCATTACAATTATGCAATGCAGATATTTATCCAAATATGTACAAATTTTTAAAAATATTGGTAGCATTACCTGTTACTTCATGTACTACTGAGCAATCATTTTCTACATTGAAATACCATATATACTTGCATATAAGTCGATCTCGTGTATAGTTCACCCCACAACTTTTTCATAAAAATTTTTGTTTTTCGTATATTTCATGTACAAGTCGACTCCAGATTTTCAGGTGTAGTAGAACAATTTTTTTTGTATTCCCCTAACCAACCTAACCCTGTGGGGAAGCATAATATTTTGTAAGTTTCAAATATCCATAATATGTAGGTATGAGTGCATAGTACAGTATCTCGGTGAGGGCAAATGTGAACGTGGAAGAAAAGGATGCAAAAGGTAAACAAAGCGATGCTAGTGCCACCAACATTACAATAAAGGATATTACATGACTTCCCTTACATTACAAACCTTGAAATCTGATATTTACATTTGTCTTCTGTTTTTCCACCTTTCCTCCTTGTAGTTCCTTTTCTCGCTGCTTTCTTGGCATCACCTTGTTTACCTTTGCCCCAGTTATGCGCACAGTACCATAATTTTTATACCATAAATACTTTGGCGATACTAATTTAATCTATGATGCTTAGAGGTAGGTGTTGCCTTCCCGTGAATCACCGATGAGGTATGTTTCTTTATTAACATGTTACAGAGTTACCATATTGCGCATATGTCTTGCTGCCAGTTTTCTGTCTTGCCACCAGTTTTCTGTCTTGCCGCCATCACATTACCGAATGTCAGGTTTACCAAAATTCCTTCATTATATGCAAAGCATCAGAGATCAACTTATGATCACCAAACAGAATATTTTGGCTTCATTAACCACTCATGCTCATATATGGATACTAAACATTTTTTGTTCTTTCTGTACAGGGTCTTCAGTTAAAATGAAATACCTGATAACTAAAATTTAAAAATCAAGCGTCTGCTTAGTGAAAAAAATCTTCAATCAAGAAAACAAATCCAACTTTTCAAACCATTTCCCTAAAATCCTAGAAATTAGCCATCATCAGAGTCGTCATCGGTAATATGGAACTCGTTGTGAACTTCATTTGTTTCTGAAGCTTCAGATTTGTCTGATTCTAATTTTACAGCCGTTGTGCCATTGTTGTCATCATCTTCCCATAATGTGTTGTCTTCACTTCCATCTAAAGCATTACTTATGCAACATTTTTTGAATCCCTTAATTATCATTTCCGAGTGGTGATCATTCCATGCTTCCACAATCCACTTACAGATTGTTTTTATACCTACTTTGCAATGAGTCCACCTTTGGTGAATGTGTGTGTGCCATTCACCATCCAATTGGCCCACTTCTTTTTC
The DNA here is from genome assembly GCA_028673005.1 of Tanypteryx hageni. NCBI lineage: Eukaryota > Metazoa > Arthropoda > Insecta > Odonata > Petaluridae > Tanypteryx > Tanypteryx hageni. Next base: position 115,560,313 of record CM054116.1, read on the forward strand.
AGTGCAGATTTAAATGGCTTGTTAACAGCAATGTCTATAGGCTACAGGATCGATGTCATTCCCCCTGGGATAATCACCAAATTTGTCTTAATTTCAGGGAGTTTCTTTTTTACATCAGGATGTGTGTGGCATCAGAAAGCATCTAAGACCAAGAGAAATCTTTGATGCATTCCACCAGACCTTTTTCAAACAGTCTCGATCCAGTCACTGGTGGTGTTTTTATCAAACCAACCTTGCTGTTGCACTCGAACTATGATGCCATGGGGAAATTCGCATTTTGGCATTGTTTTTCTTTTAAAATCTACATATGGAAGCAGTTTCATCCCATCAGCCATACAGGCAAGCGTGACAGTGAAACATTTTTTTTCATTTCCCGTTCCTCTCATTGTGACGGTTTTTGCACCTTTCTCATTAACTGTTGTATCAGACAGCATATCAAATGTTAATGGCGTTTGGTCGGCATTGCATATTTGACTATATGGAAAATTGAATTTCTTTCTTAATTGTATTATATAGGACTGATATGCAATTAATTTCTTCTCGTGATCTTCGGGTAAACGTTGACTTATCGTAGTACATCTGCAGATTGATAAATCATGTCTTTTGTAGAAATGACGACACCAATGCATAGATGCTTTGAAGTCTTTAATGGTTAATTCTTTGGATAATCTCAAAGCTTGCACATGAACAGCTGATGTGCTAACACCCAAGCAGTCCCTTTGTGTATCTCTTATCCATTTCAGCAAGCATTTTTCCATTTCAGGATGGTTTGCTTTACTACCACAGTTCGCCTTTTTGATCTTCGCCATATTTTTATCATTTCTTCAGCCTTTCTCCATTTTCTTATAAGACATTCACTGGGCCCAAATTCACTTTCAGCTGCTCTATTACCATGTTCTTTACCATACTGACACTCTTAATTTATAATTAGCATCATAACTTTGTCTGTTGACTTTCATTTTTTCTATCATAGATAAGGGTAAAAATAAAATCCATTAGTAAGTGATTAATAATCCGAACTGCCATTTGTAAAGCAGGAATGGAAGCTCATTTTACGTACGTAGTAATACTTTAAGAAATTTACCTGCGAATTAGCTGGGTATTGCAAAAGTAGCATCAATGTAATTTTTAATCTTCAAAACATCAAATAGGTAATTGAGGGAACTCAACAAAGAATAACCATACCTGCCTACAGTTCAACATTTTGTTTCTAGATGGCTCTCAACCTTCTAAAAAAGTCGTTTGTCTGTCTGTCTGTTTATTTCACCTGAAACGTCATTTGGAAGCACCATGAAAATTATAGTCAGTATTAAGGGATGGAACTTTGAAGAAATCTTTATCAATAATTGAAATAAATAACTTTTTTAAATTCAAAACATTTTATTTTTACTGCAAGTTTCACTGACGATCGCAGAAATTTTTACCGAGTTTTTTATTTCAATTGGGTAGGAGTCTCAAAAATCTGCTACAGTTTATCTTCTACATTGCTTTCCCAAGTGTTTTACTATATCTTGTAATAAGTAGTTTTGACATAGGTAAATCTCGTAATACAAATACTTCAGTACATTGACTTTTCAGATCATACTTAGGAGAAAGTATATTCAACGGAAATCATCTAATAGAATGGATATGAATCTTTTATTGCAGCTTATTGTTTATTTCTATAATTTTAAGAGAAAATCTTCTTGCGTCCTATACATGGAAACAGAAAATCCTCAGAATTTGAGCCAAAAACCTCCCTCTGTTCTATACACGGATGCATGCTATATGCGGGTCTTTATGGTAATTGGAAATTTTAGAAATATTACAGGTATGGAGAAAGTTATGTGGTGGCCACATCAGATTTTTAGCCTACTTTCCAGAATGGAAATAGGCTTATAGTTTTGTCGTTGGGTCTATCTGTCGGTCCATCTCCTCCTATTAACTTTTGAACCAATAGACCGATTTTCATGAAACTTGGTGGAAATCTCTTGCTACATGGGCCGAGCTCCGAAGGATAGTTTTTGTTGTGAAGATTGAAGTCCCGGGTTCGATTCCAGAAACTATCCTTCCCATTTGATTTACATGGGAAATCTGAAATCCATCGTACAGGGTAATTTTCTCTTGCACATTAAAATATCTTAGAATTGTAATATTGGAGCAAGTTTTGTACTATTCTCTGAGGGAAGGAATGAAGATTTTAATTTTTATTGTAGAATTTTGCTTATTAATCGTATTTCTTCGAATTTTGCATAAATACTGGCGATTTTGCAGTATTTATCACTCATTACAAGAGTGTTGCCATAGCAACGACTGTTGTTGGACTCGGATTCGGTATATTCTAATACATATGCATGTTATTTTTGTTGCACAAATATGCATGATCAATTTAATACTCTGTTCAAATGTGTTTGTAATATTTTATAATGCTAAATTAGGGAATTTGGGAAAAAGAGCAGTGATTTTAAAGCTATTACAGCCAATATATGTAAGTACATATTAAATAAATGATTAAATGGAAACTAGGCATCATAAGTTCTGTTTGGATCATCTTGTTTGCTTTGATATTATATTTACTTTGAATGAAAAAAGATTTAAAAATCACAATGCAATTTATATGAATACTTTATAACTTTTAGTTCTAAAGAAATTTAACTTTTGATATGATGGTGCAATTTTTGTAAACACAGGGCATTTAAATGCTCAGCGAAGTGGAGATACATTTGGGATTTAATTCAGTACTTAAAAGGTTAAATAGCCTACATAATAATAAATACTATACTACTGTAAATAGACTAATAATAGTAAAGCAATACAGTACTTTATTTACCAATACTGTAGGGATTCAGAAGTGATCCCCGTTATTGGCTTCCCTTAGGACCGCTCAGTGATAAACCACTTATACAAAACAGTATCTAATTGAGAGAACTTTGGCTTTTTCAAAGTTTGTCGTACATCAATGCCTTTTGCTGTATTCTTTGCATCGCTCATAATATTTTATAGTCTTTAAAATTCTGCTCTTATTAAAACTACATTTTCCAAAAAATACAATTACTGTTGCCACATTTTACATATTGGATTATAAATTTTCACACATTAAAAAATAATAATTGTTGACAATTAGCACAGCAACAAGGGAAACAGCTGCTTTTAATGTGGTTGCACTCATCTTGGATCTGTTATGGTTGATGAGTTTGCATTGATTGTCTATATATTCAGACAATTTTTGTGCAATTATTATACCTACTACTAGCAAAACCATGCGAAAAATTCACAAAAAAATTAATTATTGTGTCAGTGCTATTGATTACATCTTTATATTTAAAAAATATGAGATAGAAGAATATTTATTCGTTTATAAAGACAAACAAAAGCCTCCTTATTTTTCCCCCTAAACATCTATTACTCGTTCAATAAAATATTTCTTCAAAATTTTTTTCTGTGAGCACTTAATATTCACAGTCCACTAAGTCTATCCTCAGCCATTTTGAAGTCTAGTTTTCACTCTGAGGAAGTATTTAAATGATTACTTAATGGTACACATAGTTGCAGGTAAAAGTAGTGCAATTATGTTGCTGATTTTAAAGCCTGGTAAAAATGTATATTTATCTAATATGTTGCTCAGTGAACATGGAACATCATTGATATTTTTGCAAGCCATTGTGATTTTCTTTGATAAAGGAAATTAATTAAATCCGGCCTGTTCATTTTCATCTCCCTTGGGTGTAATTTAAATAACTTTAATATGATATTAAATAGGTTTAGAGGTCTCGTAAGTAAAAACCCTCGTATTTCAAATTACAAAAAAAATTACAACATTTACAGGGAGGAGAAGGTGCACCCCCCCCCCCTCCTCCCATTGCTCCCTTCAGCGGATGCCCATGGATTTTTCTTTGTATATCATTTTAGAAAAATGCAGCTCTCATATGTATACATACTTTAAAACATTTATTTCAATCTATGCGTATGATCAGGAAATCATCCACTGTTTAGGCAAAGATATTTTTAGCCAGGCTGCTCCAGGCAAGTAGCTAAAACCATGAATGATGAGGCCATGAATGGTAAGGGTTTGCTGTATATGCAAAAAAAAAACATTTATACAGATACATATGAAAATGAAAATAGTTAGGTAGTTTAGATTTTGTAAAGAATATATCATTCACTGAAAAAAACTATTATTACCGAGTGCAAATCCATTTGCACAGATTTATTTCAAATTCTATTTTATGATTTGCATTTAGGGAGGAAGGGCATGCTGGGAATCTCACCCTCCCTCTTTTCCTTGGAACATTACTGCTACATTTATGAGGAATTTAAAGGCATTAATGTTTATCATTCATCATCATAGGTAGTCTGTCCGTAGACAGGTCCGTGATTATTCTTCGTTAAACCTGGTTCTCCATATACTCCTATTTTCCGCTGTCCTCTTCATATCTTGATAACTCTCTTTCCCTTTCAAATCGTCTATCAGCTGAAACCTTTTCCTACCTCTTTCCCTTTTCCAATCTAGTTTTCCTTCTAACACATCTTTAATCATACTCTCTCTCCTCAGGTAATGTTTATCATTATACAGTCATAAAAGCTTCTGAATCTCCCAAAAGATATATGGGCATCATTAGTGGTAATATGTGGCATTTTGAGTAAGAAATTTGTTAAATTCTGATTTATTCCTTGATGAAATAATGGAAACTTAAGTCATAAGTTTTTATGAAAGTTTTTCTTATGAAACTGCTCTATTTTTGCCAAAATCATTAAGCAGAATCGTGATTTGAAACAAGGGTCACATAATTTTTATCATTGAATGAAATTGTATTAAGTTGTGTATTTCTTTTTGAAATTTAGCATTTGCATTCTTAAGAGCATTTCAATATTTAGTTTTATGAGTTTAAAAGCTGTACTTCACAACTTTTTCTTCAATGAAAATAAAGCATATAAACATCCTGTATGTGCAATAAGGTAATATTTTAATTCATTGAACCGAAGGCTTTCCAAGTCAGTAACCAGATAGGCTATGTAAAAATATATTTTGGGGGAATTACTTTCTCTTGTCACAGTGAACCATAAAGAAGGTGAGAGAACACACACACGCTAGGCTATGAAAATTGAGCATTTCGTGGCACTTTTTACTAAACCCAGAAGGTGTTGTGTTTATTTTCTTTCAAAAAATAAATTTTTATTACACAAGATTTTCATGAATCAAGACATCTTAATAGGAGTAACTTCAGGCCTCTTGGGGAGTTTAACAATCTTATTATTTTAATTCGACACTTTTATTGAATACTTTAATATACTTGGCGACTTTTGAATAGCTCCCTCAGCTATAAAAATGTTGGGACAAAAATGTGCATTTCAACTTCAAATCATCTATCATTAGTGGCAATTTAGCGATAGAAGATTCTAAAAGAGAGCGGCAGTGGCGTAGCTAGGTTCTCCTTCGCCCGAGGACAAGTCACAGAGATGCGCCCCTTCACCCCCCATGGCTCCCTGTACAATATTCCAGATACTAAATGTAATGTGGAGAATGTGATGGAAACCCAAGCATACTATACAAGCATTTTAATTCGGCATGCCTATATTATAATAATATTATTGTTTATAAACAGAAACGTTAATTTTCTGTCCATGAGTTTGCGCCTCTTCAGGCCTGCGCCTTGGGGCAACACCCCCTCTGCTCCCCACTCGCTACGCCACTGGAGAGGGGAGCTCGTTTTTATAGTAATTTGATTTCGTTGGATGTATCGGCGTGAATATGAGTTATGGTATGGAAGAATAACTAGGGAGGTCGTCGCAGATGTCTATGTCCTGGATGAGAGTAATTATACTGTTACGAGAATATTATCACTTAAGCATTTCGGGAATTTCGTCGTCATCTTGCAAGTTGATCGAATCGGAGGGGCTTCTGAAGATGCCGGATATCGTAGTGCGTCGAGGTAATAACGATAGGAAGGACTTTGTGGCGAGGTGTCGGAAGGAAGAATGCGGCGTCTGACGTGAAAGCTTGGCCGCTGGCGGTGTGGAGGAAAGGTGTCTTGTGTCTTCGATGAGGAGAGGGCATGAGGGAAGTTAACGCGTGGTATGAGAGAGGAGATTCGAATTAAGAGAAGATGCGGTGAGAGTGGAGTGATTTGTGTTTTGTAAGCGTGTTGTAACCTTACGTAGCTAAAGGAGGGGAGAGGAGGAGAGAGGCAGGAGGAGGAGGAGAGAGGCAGAAGCGGAGAGGAGGAGAGAATTTCGAAGCTGTTGTGCTGTCTGTTGAGACTCTACAACCGCCTTTTATTTACGTCACCGACATCGAAATGATTTCTCCCTGCCGCTACCGGTTGTATTCATCGTATTTGACCAGATGGCGGAAGTGAACGAAAGTCGTTATCTCCCATTCATTCCGGATGAACAGGCATCATTCCCAAATCGCTCGCGTGACAATTTTTTTCAGGTTTACAGATTACGTTCGAAGATTTTTTTTTAGTTCCACATTCAGGCGATTATTATAAATGTATTACGAAGATCAAGTGGTTTCCGCTCTGCACGCCCCCCTTACCTCTTGATATTTTCCCAAAACTGAAACGTTGAGACTCTATAAATAACTTGTTAAATTTTTGTCGTATTTTGTTTGAGCAACTTCTCACTAGTCGAGTTGTTTTCTAGTGTTCAGGAGACATTATGCATAGCTGAAGGGCATTATAATCAGTAATGCCATATTATTTGTGCGTGTCGCTACCTCAATGCATACTGTTCTATTGTATTTGTAGAGCGCTCTTTACTTGAAAATTTGATGATTCTGGTAAAATGAAATAAAAAATTCAGAATGTATCTACTTTTGGTATAAATCGAAATACATTACTTTTACAACGACTACGCTTTTACCGCGGGCCTTCCTTTCTTCTCATAACATTCTACATTGAAATTAACAAAAATCCACTTTATATATGTTCGTATTCTTACTTTTACTGTTTGTGGAAATAAAAATTATAATGATAATTTTTAAAAGGTACGTCCTATATCGGGTCAACATGATTGTTCCTCGGTCATATCCCTTGAGGTCTTATAATGCGAGTCGCCGCGCCTGCTGTTAAAACCGCGATATAACTGGGAAACTATGTACAGTGGAGTTAAAACATTCCCGAGTGGTTAAATTAACGGAAATCCCCACGAATGCATAATCTGCAAATGCATATTTAGCTTAAAGCATACGCGAACAAGAAGGTTAGCTGAGATGACGACAGAGGTGAATCCTCGGGGATGATGAGAATCAACTTATACACGCGAATACAGCTTTTTCTACACTCCCACTATTTGAATCGATTTCATTGAGTGACAATATTATTTTTTGCATTGTATTGTAGCATATGTACTATATAATCGATTCTCCGAAAGTTTGGCGTTTTTAAACGAGTCGAATGACGGATTGTTAAGTAGTTCGTCTGCATCTTCAGTTTTCCCCAAAGTTATCAGATGTTATGATCTTGCAATCAGTTATTCTACTTTTTTGAAATATTCGTTTCGAAACTGAGACGAGGGCCTGACCTCAATATACATATTTGTGGCACCGTGCAGCGGCGGCGAAAGGTATAATAACGAATCTGATGTAGTTTTAACGAAGGCTGAGGTGGGAGATTTTGGCGAAAGGAAAGTTTCCAATTTTGAATGAAAGAACACTCGAATGTGTTAATAATTGCATGTACACGCTTAAATTAGTAGGCCCTTCTGCACTAACTATAAGATCGTGTAAGGTTTCGGTAATCTTTATTATTTGTTACTCTAAAATACTCGTTCCTCTTTATTCTGATCTATTCCGTGATAATTTTCTATACTCATTTTCTGAATATGTAAAATTATTTAATATATTTTGAACAAACGTATGCTCCAACAACTAAAAATATTAACATAAATGCGATAAAAAGACTAAAAATCACACGTTGTACCGGTTAGTCAGACGGTAACGCTCAAGGAATGCGTACATGAACAGTGCCAATTTTAAGAGAATTATGCTCGCATCAATATATTATATATTGCAATATATATATATATTGCAGTTAATTTTAGTTAGATTAACAAATTAACGCAGTCATCTTAAAGACAACGCATAGTGGGAAAAAGGAACACGACCTGACAAATGCTAACCTTTTACAAGCAAATTATATCCTTCCGAGAACGATATTAATCGGTTTGTTATGGAAGTCGAAGATTAAGGAGCCGTCACGTTAAAAGATAGCAAATAAAACGAAACGCGCATGCGCGTAATCGCCCTCCAGAATCGACGTTGCCCGTAAGCGAAACAAGGGTATGGCCGACGCGCCCTTAACCTTTCCATGCCGGAAAATCAACGTTTGCACGTTAAGCGTTGAGAGCGTGGGAAAGTATATTCTGACGTTGCATCCGACTCTGGGATTGAACGTTCACTCTTAAAGCACGATTTTTTCGTATCGCCTCTTTAAAGAGTTGCGCGAATTGTGGCGCCTTTCTTTTGTCCGTGATCTTCGCAGATCGTGGTCGCATAAACCGCGGTCGGGAATTTCTCAGGAGAACGAGAGTAAAAGTAAACGAATCCCATAAACCGCCGGTCGTGAGGTTAAGCGCCTCGCGTCCGTACTTTCCATTCCTCTGATCTCGATCTCCATCCGCCCGTTCGGTTCTTATTGTCCGGAAATAAATCACCGACGGAATTAATGTTTTGACGCGCGCCGAACGAAAATAACCTTCGGAGATGGAACGCTTTCTCACGACTCCGGGAAAAATAACTCGCGGGAGTAAAAGTTGGCCCCGGAGCTCCCTTTACGGTTCGAAAATACCACCGGAGTCGAATCCTCGAAAACACTCGCTTGCAACTCCCACCTTGCGTCATTCTTAAATTTAGGAGAGCGGGAGCGATGTTCGCACCATCCTCCTCCATCTCCTGTCGAAGCCGCTTTCGGAAATTTAATCATCGAACCGGCATCCTTACCGAAAATTTTGACGGCAATCTCCTTCGCTCCTCAGGCGAGAAGAAGCGTCCAGAAGCCCTCCTCCGTTCCGTGTGTTTCTCTCTTCCTTTAAATCTCCCTTTCCCTCCATTCCCTTCTCATTCTCCTCTTCTCTCATCTCTGCGCTTCCTCCTGCCGGAGGCGAAGACTCTCCCCCGGGGGCTTAGTCCTCGGCGCGCGTAACACACTTTCCATTTCTCTGGAGCGCGCCGTTTGGAATACAGAATTTTTCGAAGTGCGAGCAGGATGGAATCCTGTCTCTTTCTCCGCCTCGAATCTTCGTGGTGCGTATCTCTTCAAATCAAACCCAGGATCGTGGTGGTGGCGATGTCCTTTCAGCCCACTTGGCCGAGACCCTCCCGGTTTCCCCCGATTTGGCCGTCGTATGTCAGAAAGCGGTTTATCCTTTTGAGCCAATGGAAACGGGACGTGTCGGCGGTCGCAGAGAATATTTGCCTCTCCATATCGCGCGCCACGAAAGAAAAGCAGTCGACCACTTCTCTATTCGGCCAGAGAGAGAGCGAGTTCTTTCACGCGTAAATCTCCTGATCTTTATTCATCTGTCTATCGGCTCTTGTCTATTTCAGCGGTTCCCAATCTTTTTCGCTTCGCGAACCCATTGAGCTAACCTGTTTCTCGTCGCGAACCCCTTGGGTTAACATTTTATCTTCGCGAACCCCTTAAGTCGTAACAGTTTTGGCGGCGAAGCTTTTATAATGGCGAGTAAATTTTGTAAAAACAAATCTTTTTAAAAAGTTTAATTCATTAAAAATAATAAATTTATATAGCACGTAGAATGTAAACGTTTACAATAAAAACAGAATCTCTGATATTGTCATCAGTTTCAAGTTGGTACCCTGTAAAATTCAAATATAATTCTTGAAGCATAAGAAAAAAATTGAAAACAAAACCATGCAACTAATTTGAAAGAAACTAAAATATTGGTAAGAATTATAGAACCGTGAAAGTGAAAAAGACGCCATTACCGAATTTTTCTCAAGAACATAGGGGTACGCGAACCGCCGGTTGGGAAACGCTTGTCTGTTTCATTGTTTTCGATTGTATTTCTTCGATAACCGTTTATATTTGCCGTCTTACTCGAATTCTCCATTCCCATATAAATCTGCTTCGAGAAGTTTTCGTTCGTGTCGCTCGGCAGTTGACATCAACGACCTACGCGGCCATAAGGAGTATTTTGGCGTCGAGGGAATGGGTGTTGTGATTGGCAGTTATTTAGGAAATTTTAAGGTGGATGACGAAATGCCACTAGAATAAACATTCAAGTATCAAATATTGAAAAATGTAGTACTTTTCTTATATAGGTATCTCCAATACCCATAACATTATAAACTTGTTATGGCTTTTGGAGATGCCTATGCCAAGTGATTATTTTTTCGATTTTTTACACATATGATCTCATTCTGGAATTTTCTTCTGATACAAGTAGAGCTCGATAATTCTCTAGTGAACATATGCTATATATATTTTTTCCCACAATTCGGCTTCTGTTTGTATAGCTTTAGAAAATGGTTTGCAGGATATAATCATATACATTGGCAATAAATGTAGCTTTTTATTATTCAAGATGTAGTGTTTCGAAGATATAGCTTGGCAGTTTAAAGTTGGATTAATTTATTTGAATGCCATCGAAGAGCCCTAATAGATATTCAGAAATTAATTACTTTTAGAGAATTACACGGATTTTTTTCCTTTAAATTGGTTATGAAAGTAAGTTGGAATGGATTTAGAAGTGTCGTAACTAAGCTTTGGTAGTGGTCGAATTTTCATTAAAGACTTCCAAACGGCTCCCGCAAAATGTGCCAAAATATATTTTCGCTTAAATAAATGCTCATTCGAGATGCATACATGTAACCTATTTTAATTAAAAATAAATAATTTATTACAACGTTGAAAAATAATATTCTGCAGAACAATTTTTGAACGGTGCTTCAACAGGCGTTGTATCTTCCAATTACGGCTATAATTATACACCCCGAGACATTATTAATCGATCGCTATATCTGTTGAGAAAAGCAAGTCTCTTCCTGTCACGCAAGTTTAAAAAAAGTCATTATGCTCAAGTTTTGATGCCGCGCCTAAAATGAACTAAATCAATCCCGAAGAGGGGGGTCTTCCGGGAAAGAGCGCTAAATCATTCCAATTTGCGACACTTAGAATGTAATAATCAATCGTAAAATATAAAGTGAGATCGATCGATTTGTTAAGCGAAACATCACTTTCTAATTGCCACAGCGCTAGAGGAACAAATTTCCCCGTTATAAATCCATCTGATATGAGTAATCCTTAGCGTGGATTTGGTTGAATCCTCTGGTTAGATTCATCGTATTGAATTTCCTGATAGAACTGCGGATAAAGACATGCTAGAATCTTTTATTCTTATCTCGGTGGAGTAGATTGGTTTGAGATTTTGACTGGACGTCGAGTTTTCCTTTGTATTGACGATTGCTTTTATTCCTATCATCCAAAATCTGCATAAGGCGATTTAAAAAGTACCTAAACGAAATTACGGATGTTTCTTCAATTTCAACTTATATTCTCTTCTCCTTGATCTTTCATTCTTTAAACTCCCTCCATTTCCCTCTCTCTTGCTTTGTCTCTGATTTCATTCACTCCCCATTCCATTCCTTCTTTCGTTCATATGTGCCTGTAATTTCGCAGATTATGGTCATTCCTTTTGAGGGATTGTTGCACGATGAGCATTAGAGAATTGAAATATGGAAGCTTGATTTGAAAGACCAAACTGTGAAGTAGAAATTGTAAAATGAGCTCTTTCTCTAACGCACACGCACGAAAACCGTACTCGGGGAGTGAAATTATTCTTTGTTATGTTAACTCACAACTTTCTCTTCGACTAAAACCGGATTTCGAATTGTAACAAAATTAATAGATGTTATTCAACTTTCCCGATATAGCAACTTAATACGGCGTTTGCTGCTTGCGTCGAAACGATAGAGAGAAAGAATTCAGCTTTCTTGAGACCCACGCGTTTATTACCCCCGTATGGACACTTTTTGAATTTTTATTTCGTTTGTTTTACTTGATGTCGGAAAAATGCCAGATTACGTATAAATAGCGTTAGGAGTCGTCGCCCTGCAGCTAAATGTCCACTCAATTGATTAATGGATTCACAGGAGATACGGAGTGGTTGCAGTGAAATGTATTGTTAGGTGAAGAGATGGAGTAGGAAGATCTATTTTCATTCCGAGACTAATTTGCGCGAAAATGAGAAGGATGTGACCATCAAGATAATATTATTTAAAAAGAAGGAAATGATTTTAGACGTAAGAAGAAGCATCGTGGGATAACACGAAATAAAGCAGTAGCCATCAAATTTTACGCCGCGTATATGAGCACGATATTACTCATTCAGGAGACCTCTGGGAAAGTGAGAAACTCGGTGAAGTTTTTGAGATCTTTTGGCTCTTCTTGTGAGGTGTCTCCCCTGGCTCGCTGCTTGTTTTCGTGCTCGAGATGGACGCCTCGAGGCGTGGGCGATACGTCCGTGTTAGTTTCTCACTCTCACGCCAGAGACGAATCCGAAAAGAGTGTGGAAACTAGATTTAGGAAGAAAATGGGCTTTAAAAGTCTCAACTTGGTCACTCAGATGAGCGGTCAAAAGAGACAAGATCACTTCTGAATTATAATTCTTCGCGGTGTGGCGATATCAGACCATGAAGGAAATTCCAGGTATCTCTCCGGCGATGAGAAGTGGCAAAACAACACTGCGGAGGTGGTTTGAAAGAGACGTTGTAAGGACAGGAGAAGGCTTGGCACGTTAGCTTGTCAAAGGAAGTGATGGGCATATTGGTTGATGACGTTATCGAAGAGCATAAATTTGATTCGGTATTTTAGGAAAATATGGTCTCAGCGTAACATTAGTCGTAAAGGAGCCCAAAGATGAATTGACGGAAATTCTACCCCTCATTTTATCTTAAGCAAAGTGGCAACTGGAGATTTTTCCAATAAAACGCATGAATAAGTCATGAGCTTGGAAACTGCACAAGATACGTTCGAGCGAAAAATTGCGAGTTTTCAATTGGATGAGTTTTCAAAGTCAATATGATAATATAGTCCCGTAAGATAAAGAAAAGGGGGTCTACAAGTTAACGTCCCCGTAAAGGTTATTAGATTAGGTTGGCGAAGGAGAAAGCGTAGATTTAATTGAAGGAAAACATTTTAATATTCGAGGAGAAGAAATTTGTTCCAGAAAGATAATCGCACAAGCTCAGTATTTAGATTGTTATCAACGAAGACGCAAATCTAAGGAACAAGCTATATTAGGAAAAAAGGTCTCATAGGGCCAACGGAAATCGATGTGATCATTTAAACTGGAGATGAGACAGGAATGACAAACTTAATTTTCAAAATTATCGAGGCAGAAACAGATTTTATTGCATTAAAAATTCGTTAAGAGAGTAATGGAAACGAAGTTTTTTAGGCGATGACGGGAAGGCAAACAATTTTAATAATTAACATTATTCGCCGTAGACTGTGTGACATGCTGGAATTACATATTAAACAAAATATTTGGGAAAAATTCTTTCACATTTTCTATGCTGCTTATTTCCATCCCTTGCAAGATCATATTTACATTTGAAGAATTTGCATTCCATTGCGTTAAGAGAGAATAATGGTTATGAAGTTAATACGTTGAGCATGTATTTTGAACTCCCTTTTAAACGTATTGATGGAAATCATGCATAAAGTGAAATTCGACTTTATAGTTGATTGTAAAATATGGAGGTCGAGAAACGCAAAATGCTGTGATAGTTCCAGAAAAGGGCTCCTAGAAATAAATTAGTATTGGCAATAAACCGTGGATATTTTGAAAGTGCTGATTTAATATACTTCTTAAACTTATTAGATTATTTATAAGGATTTGCGTGAGATATTTTATATAAATAAAATTTGAGTATAGGCAGCGTATAAAAAATAGCTTACTCCGCGGGCAACATAAATGCACCAGGCGGACGGCGAGTTTGTGATCCCTGCATTAGATGATGACATCGAGCCATGGATTTGTTCATTTACCTTAATATTTTGATGTATGAGACACGGTGAAACAATACAATAGTAAATAAATAAAAATTCCTTCACAGTAAACAGGAAGAGAATACTCACATTCACGCTGCATGTTGCTGGTAAACACCGTCGCAGGACCGGAGACACGCGCACGCGCAAAAACACACAAGTTCTTTAAAATGCACTCACACAGTAAACTCGAACAAAAAATTTAAACTAGACACCGATGTTTCGACAGCTAAGCTGTCATCTTCAGTAAGTCACTACACGTATCGCATGTCATTAAATAAAAATCAAATTAATGTGACTATCTCACCTTAAATGTATGCCGCTTTTTTATATACTGTAGTCGCAGCCAAGTATTTTCGTCGTATTTTGATTGACATTTTCGCCACACAGTTATCGTTTTCTCGACCTCAAAACGAGACCGTTAACATTTAGCAAGAGGACGATTAACCATTTCTTAACGGAGTAATTTGTATCTTAGTAAATTTAAACACGTAAGATGTTTTTCGTCTTCAGTAAGTCACTTGAACATCTTTAACATGGAAGGTTTACAAGCTCGTCCGTGTCAAAAACATCTTTTTATTATTTGAGTAACTCATTTACGTTACAGCATCGTCTTCACAACTCGAAAATGTGTGTACCGAGTCAAAAGCTGATAGGCATGGGAAATTTTACGCAAATGAAAGAAATTAAATGCATATCTTGGCCCTCATCTGTACTTTCATTTGGTTTGGGTCATTTCTTAACGGGTAATTTTCAGGGTGCCAAAAATGTGCATATTTTTGGGTATAATCTGTTCTAAATGTGTGCGAATTAAAAGGTATTATGTATCCGAAGGTTCGATTAGAATTATAGACTTTTTTCCACTGATAGGTTGGCTCCCCTTTCCGGCGCCTCGGTGTTCATGGGTTAGACTTTGGGAGAAAGTAGCGTGAGAGGCGGAGGAGGAGTGCGCTTCCGAAAGAGATAAAGATAGGGAGAGAGAGGAGAGGAAGAGTAGAAAAAGGAGGAGCAGATTGGACGAAGAGGGGAAGATATGAAAGGATTGAGGCGAGAATTGAAGGAATATCGCAGGAAGAGGGTCAAGTGTCTTTTAAAAGTTTTTACTCGGAAATTTCCTCTCTCTCTCTCTTTGAGCAGGAAATATCGAAGTTTATCTTCGCCATGTTCGTCTCAGGTAAAAAAAAGGAAAGTCGATGCGCCATGAAATTTAGAGACGCGTTAACCTTAAAGGACCTGTCATTTCGTATTGTTTCGGGGAAAGCGAATCCGTAAATAGCCTTAATGTTCTTACCAAATCGATTGAGAAGCACGAAGGAGAAATATTTTTTTCGCCTGATAGCGGTTCTAGTTTTTGGCATATCGCAAAAACCTTTTTTTACAAAACTATTTTTTGTAATTTCAGAAAGCTCTTTTACGTTTGGAAGAGAATATATATCACTTTGTCTTATTGGCCTTAAGCGCAAAAATGAAATACTATATTGACCTCAATTGCATCATTACAGAAATTAAGTAGTATAACTTAGAAAATAATTTTCATCTCGAAGTTGTTAGAATATTAAATAAAAATGCAATTTACTATTTCGAAATAATTCGAATAATATGATTTTTCGATATTTATATGATTTCATTAGCAATTTTGAATAATTTCCATATTTTAGGAAAATTTTCCTTTCTAAACGTATTCAGATTTTCACTTTCAGATCCACTGAGTTTTTAATATCAAAAGAAAAAATGTCGACTTTCCAAAAGTATCATTAAAACTCTCTTATGTATTAATGAAAAATTGGCGTAGATTAAAATTTGAAGGAATACAACTCGCAGATACATTAATTTACTCGTAATAAATGAACTACTTGAGCATTTTAGGGAATAAAAAAGTACACATTTGAAAATTTTTATTTTCTCTGAAAGTTTCTAAAACTAAAACGACCTTAAATTATAATTACACAAGTCGAACAAGATTTTCATTTATTTAACGTGACCAGAGGAGCGAAATCAATTTCCCGAGTACGTTTCAAATGGTTCAGCCTTATAAAGAGCGATCGAGCGTTGAAAAAGAAAACTTCAAGTACTCGTGGTCGGAAGTAATTGCGCTAAAAAGCTTCTCTCCTCATTCTGCGTCCGCAAAGTCCCTTTCCTTTCATTTTCAGACGCATTGCGGAAGAAAATGATTACACAGCGATGGAAAAAAGGGCACTCCATAAGGATCGGAAGAGTAAGCGTTGGGACCAGTGAAAGTTTATGAAATCGCCTCGTGGATGTTTGAAGAGGCCCTTTAAAACGTCTCTCGAGTAGAGAGTTGGATAACGAGGCGGAAAACATTACCTGGGGAGTGTCATCTTTGCTGGGAATTTGGAATGCGCCGACGCGACGGTTGGATCTCCAACTCAACTTTTCCTTTCGTTCCGCTGCGGCGTTGTCCTACGATAGAAATCCTCCTTGTTTTGTTGTCCATTTTCATCTTTTCTCCGATCCCCGCTGCCTTTGGTTTATCCTCTAAATCAGTGTTTCTCAACCGGTGCTCCGTGGAGCACCAGTGCTCCGCAAGCATGAGGAAGGTGTACCACAAGCCTCTAACAAATAAAAAGAAAAAGTCCGATTATTAGAACTATAACATTATTTATTAGAACCAAGTGAAGACTTTCGTCCATTCCGTTACGATAATTGCAACCCAGCTCTCATTATAAAATCTTCGCCATTCTTTCAGAATAATAATTCGTTTTATTACCCATTCCCCAACCTCTTCCAACTTTCTACCTCCCGATTACCACTCTCCAATACCGTTCCTTCCACACCTTAGGCCCTATTCACACGGCGGCACTCGGTGTGGCACCACGCAGCGTCGAAAAGACTCTAACACTCGTCACGAAATATTTTCCTAAATGCCACTGTGGCTGCATCGAATTTGGTGGCGTGTAACCGTGTGGACAGTTACAATTTAAAACAATACTTCTCAAGGAGCAAAGTCACTCTGTAGCGCCACCAAGTGTCAACGTGTGAATAAGGCCTTACTTCTTTTTATTTAGAAACTTATTCACTCGCTCTATTTCTGCCTCACCTCTCCCTGTTTCTCCTTCCACACTGTATACATAAAAGAACATTTTGTTGTCATTGTACTTTATTTAAAATTGTGTTTCGAGTTGTACTGACGGTGCAGAAAATATGACAGGTGTACATGCAAAACTGCTTGCAAAATTTTAGGATGTAGTGCCACAAATTCAAAGAATTATTATTATTCACCGAGAAGTATTAGCATGTAAAAAGTTAAGCCCAGAGTTGCATCAAGTGTTAGCAATATCCATCAAAACAGTAAATTTTATAAAATCCAGTGCCTTTAACCCCCGATTATTTGAAATACTATGCCATGAAATGGGGTTTGCACATTCCACACTATTACTGCATGCAGAACTTCGCTGGCTGTCCAAAGGAGAGTGCTATAAGGATTGTGTGAACTTAGAGAGGAAGTAGTATTGTTTCTGTTGGAGAGAAATTCAGATCTTATTAAATAATATATGGATATCAATTGATACTTGAAACTCTGCTATCTTGTTGACATTTTTCAGAATCTGAATGAGTTAAATTTATCTTTACAAGGACCACTGAAAAATGTATTTCACATGTATAGTGGAATAGGAGGGTTTAAAAAGAAATTAAAGTTGTGGATTAGCAGAGTCATTGACAACTACTTTGATATGTTTTCTGTATTAACAGAGATCCTGAATGAAGTGAAAGATAAAAACAATGAATTTAATTATGCAGAACTTAAACTGATCATTTTTAATCACTTGAATAGACTTAGTGATAAATTTGATGACTATTTTCCTTCAAGCAAAGATCCAAGAGTAGGTTTTTTATGGATATTTGATCCATTTAATGATAACAAAGAAAATAACTTATCACTAGAAGAAGAGGAGTTACTAGCTGATCTTTCCTCAGGCTGCTCATTAAAAATTTTAAAGAGGAATTTTCCTCTTGAAACATTTTGGATTAAAGCTCACAGTGAATTTCCACAGCTAAGTGAAAAGGCGCTGGAAGTCCTTCCGTTTTCATCAAAATATCTATAAGCGAGTGGATTTTTTGTAGCTACTGAAACAAAAAGCAAGCTGAGAAATCGTCTGGGCCTCACTTCAGCATTAAGACTATCTCTACCCAAACTTACAATTAGCCCAAGAATAGATTAACTTTGTTCGAGCATGCAGGCCCGTATATCCCATTAAGTGTGGATGAACACTTACATTATGTAAGAATAACAAAATCAAATTATCAATTCTCTACTTATTCTTACTGTTACCTTTTATTATTCTTCATTATAATAACATTATTTATTCATTTTTTGTGTTTTTGAAAAGGTTATCTAGCTTTTTCAATGTTTCCTTAATTTTTGTCATTTTTAATGATAGTATTTTGCTATTTTGGATTTTCCTTTCATTTCCATTTGATGGATTGTCTTTACCTTATTCTACCTATTTAGCAATACTATGTTTACAGTATTTTCTGTTTTTGTAATAATTGTACTTGCTACATTGTTTGATTTGTTTTATGTAAAAATTTGATTACGGCATTTCTAGACTAAGGGTTTCAGTGCTGAGGAATACATTTTACATAATTTATTAACAAGTATTTTCTGTGTATATATGAGTAAGAGCATACATACTCCATTTTCTGGATCGTTTTTATGAGAATGTAATACTTATGTAAATAAAATGTGAAAAAATAGACGCATATGCATATATTTGTTCTGGTGCTCCTCTTAAATTACGGAATATCTTGGGGTGCTAAAAGGAAAAGAGCGCGAAACGAAATCAGTTGGCGGTAAAAAAAACGTCAAAAGAGAGGAAGTGCGACGAATTCGTTCTCGAACCGCTCGGCTTCCGCGGCGTTGTTTCATGGCGGGAAACCTACTTAGCGACTAGTTAATGATTCCAGTAGCCCAGGCCCCGATAATCAGTAAACTGAAACGGCGGCTCGAAGAAAACTGCGGATAAATGGAAGTGAAAATTTACCGCTTGGTTATCCTAAGGGGAATAGAATTAATTCCACGACGAAAAATTTACCGTAGGAATAATTTGACCAAAAGTATACATCGGTATAATATCATTTTGCCAGTATTTTTCTAATTCATATTTTGCGATGCTACCGAGTCTTATCGGTTACAACAAAGGAAGGGTCGCTATATACCGACTTATTTGATTTTATGATGCAGAGCAGCATTTTTCACACCGTCGTTAAAAGAATTCTGCAGATTTTGTAAATCAGTGGTTTCCAAACTGTTTATCCTGCGGCACTAAACTGACCAACAATGGGACCTCGCGGCCCGTATCCGTATTTCACGACCCCTACTTCCAATTGAGCAAAAATACAATATAGATTCACCGGAGAGGAAGCAGTAAATACGCCACTGCCAGCGGGCACTGCTATTGTAACGTTGCTGCACCGCAATTTTAATCGGTCTCGGTCATGACCATTTTCGAGGAAAGGGTATCATCATCATAGGTAGTCTGTCCGTAGACAGGTCCGTGATTATTCATGGTTAAACCTGGTTCTCCATATACTCCTATTTTCCGCTGTCCTCTTTATATCTTGATAACTCTCTTTCCCTTTCAAATCGTCTATCAGCTGAAACCTTTTCCTACCTCTTTCCCTTTTCCCATCTAGTTTTCCTTCTAACACGTCTTTAATCATACTCTCTCTCCTCAGGTAATGTCCAACCCAGTTAGCCTTCCTCTTTCTGATAGTCTGTATAATCATTCGCTTCTCTCCTATTCTTCGTAGCACTTCATCGTTTTTCATCCTATCTGTCCATTTTATCTTCAGCATTCTCCTCCAAGTCCACATTTCAAAGCTTTCCAAGTATTTTATGTCATTTTTCCTTAGCGTCCATGTTTCTGCCCCATACAATGCTATACTCCATACGTAGCATTTTATCAACTTCTTGCGGATATCTTCCCTTATATTCCCTGTAAGTAGTTGTTTCTTTCTCCTAAAAGCCGCTTTTGCTTTTCCTATTCTAGTTTTGATCTCATCCGTACATTTTGCCTCTCGTGTTATGAAAGGGTATATATAATTATTGAATGCAACCCATGTTAGCAGGTGTGTGGAGATTGCTCTGGTATTCCCGCTTTTCCTCATCCATTTTCTTACATTAATTGGCCGGACGAAGCGAAGTCTCTCCTGTCGAGTCCCTGTTCCTGAATTTGAGAAGACAAGGTCTACCTTCGTTAAGGAGATAAAACGATAAAGCAGGAGTGATTGTTGAACTGGTTAAACATTTTCGTACGATGTAACCGAGTCTAAACCTCATATTCGAATTAAGATAGGCAATTAAATATCATGATCGAGAAAAACCTTACGTTTTCGTTTATTATTGTAGCTATTGCCGAAGAAAGAGATGCTCAAGATTGGCACATGCAGATTGCAAACGAAAAAGAACTGCGGATACATTTCACGAACAGCAAGTAAGGATTTGTTTCCAAATCAAGCAATTTCGTTTGGTGGTGTTACGAATGATATCCCATGGATGGCGAAAATCCATCGTCCCACGGGATAAGGCGCGGTACAGAAGGGATTGCGAGAGGGGGTGGGGAAGAAATAGAGGGTGGGGATTGTTCTCCTGGATCCCTCTGAATGAAAGCAAAGCAAGCGATGAGTACTATTCAAGTTTTTCGTCATTATCCTGAAGTTCCCCATAGGGGGCCATAACCGCTTTCTCATGAGCAACCATAAGTTAGTTTATAAAATGAATGACGTGACATAAGGACTGTATAAATAGTAATATTAATCAAATAGAATTCTCATTGCCATTTCAAAATATTGAGTGTTTTGTGTAAAATATAATGAATGGCATTTCTGCAGCTACGTATATTTTTTGAACTACATTTTCAAGTTTAGTAGAGGCGCGACGGAGGGGCAGCTGGGCTTGTTTAAGCGATATTTTATACATGTAACTCATCAGCATAATTAGACCCACGAAATCTGAAAATTTCTCGCCGTAGGTTTTGACCGCAATTTCAATTTAAGTGACAGCACGACGCACGGGTTGATGAGAGCAAAGGTTGGGACGGTTGTTGTTAAAAGCGAGCGGAAAATCTATATTTTTCAATCATTTTCATGCTTTCGCCTGAAAATTAAATTTTATTTCCTAAATATTGTATTTTCCAGATACTTACAATTATCTTTAATGCTATGCGACAACCAAAACACTCAGTTCGTTGAGAACCATCGGCAAAGTTGTACTCGAGGATTCATTTGGAAAGGTTAAAATAAAACTCACTTAATTGAATTCAAATCATTTGATTAAATTCGCGGGTTTCTTATCGATTACGAGATGAGAATTTTGAATAACCTGTCGATAAGTCCATTTTGTTAATCAACCTATAAAAATAATTCAAGTTGTTGTCAGCATTTAGGATCCTGGTAAGGATTTTTAGTAAAGCATATCATGCAGTTATAAGTTAATACCCATAATGATGCGCCGCTTGCAGCGAAACCTTTTTTCGTAACGCCTAAAATTATGCGGATACACTATATTTCGTTGTTTTTAGCACTCCCTTGGGATACTGATAATCATGACGAAACAGTGACTCCTGTGTCCTCTGGGAAGTGGGGTCGAAATAAATTCGTTCGGAACGACTTGTGACATCGATCTCTTCGCATCCGAACGAGGTAAAGAAAAGACCGGAGGCGTTTTATCTCACGTGAGATGTATTCAAAGGACTTCGGCATAGTTTCAGTTGTTAATCAGTCGGAGAGAGAGAGAAAGATTTACGTAATGTCCGGAGAAAGTTGCTTCTCCGCGTGTCGGTGAAGTTAATCGCTCTTGGGCTATTAGCTGAGATATGAGAGAGGAAGAAATGGAAAGAGAGGGAGGGGAAGGAGAGAGAGGGGGAGGAGAGAGAGGGGGAGGAGAGAGAGAGAGGGGGGGAGGAGAGAGAGGGGGAGGAGAGAGAGAGGGGGAGGGGAGAGAGGGGGGGAGAGGGGGGGAGGGGGAAGACAGACAGACAGACAAACGACTTTATTAGGGCGAAATTGAGACTATGTAGTCCCTTCTTACATTTAATCCTTTCGTCATATAAGTAATTACAATATTTACAAAATAAGAGAAATTAATTACATACAGATTTCAACAAAATACATATTAATTACAAGTTTAGAAGAGAGGGGAGAGGAGGAAGAGAGGGGGGAGGGGAGAGAAGGGGAGGGGAGAGAGGGGGGAAGGAAGATAGGGGGAGGGAGAGGGGGAGGTAGAGGGGGAGAGGAGGGAGAAGAAGCTCATTCTGCAAACACATTTAGGAGCGGTGGGTCCCGACCTCTTATTTTTTAGGAGCGTCGCTCGGTGGCGTTCTCTCTTTCTCTAGAACGGGAGAAGTTGGGGAGAAACTTAAGACGGAGAAAGTGTTTGTGCGGGAGGGAGAGAGTGACGGACGGAGAAAGAGAGTAAGGAGGGGAGGTGAGAGAGAGGGAGGGTGAGGGAGATAACTTCTTTGGAAGAATTTAGGCTATGGAGGGATTGGGAGCCCACAATGAGAGGATGTGATTTACATTCGTTTGGAATGACTCGCTTGGCGTAAGCTCAAGGAAGCTTTTCGGTCGTAAAATTATGACTTTTGTCGGAGCGGAATTTTAATTAGGGCTTTGTTTCGGATCATCTCGAAGGGATTTGGCGTATCGTTTTGTTTTTCTGTTTTATGACGAGATCGCCGTGTGTTTGTTTTTACATAATTAGAAAGAATAAGTACGCGATGAAAAATGTTGTAATTCTTTCCTTAATATTCGGCATTTAGGGGTTGCGATCACTATCAAATGTGTTAATAGGAGGAACTTGGAATTAATTTGCGTCAACTTTTTTCTGAAAGATGAAATAAGCAACTTGGAACGTTTAAATTCAACTTAGGTGCTATTAACTGATGATGAAAGTATTCTTCGCATTACATCTCTGGAACATTATTATTTTCAATAGAAATGCCAATATCTAGGACTAAATCTTCATTGAACACTAAATTTTTTATAGCTCGACTCTTCTGGCGTTCCAAAATTTTAAAGATTTATCTTCACTCTGTTGGTATTCGCTGGACTTGGCAATTATAAACGTCCTTGATCTTGATCTATGAGACCGTAATCCTACGCAAAGAGGACGATTCTTCTTCGACTATCCTTCACTGGGCGATTTATCTTTTACACTTGCACGGATTCCAATGTCTGCAAATAACCTCTCGTTCTCTTTCCCATTTGCTTATATTTGCACCGAGATATGCATTAATAAATACTCTTAATCAAAATAAAAATCTTCTAATCGGTTATCCAGTCTATCTTCACTCCAAATTGACCTCAGCGCCTTGAGATTCTGAGAACATATACAACAATACCCCGCTATACGTCGGAGATGCGTTCCTGAAACTGGAACTTATAAAGAAACAACGTATAGCGAGACATTTTCTCGTAAGAAAAATGAGAAATGTAGGGGTTACGTTCCAGGTCGATATTTCGTAGTTATGAAATTATAATATTAGTATTTTTATAAAAAACGCTGAAAAGGTGCATTTGTTCAAAATGAAGATAAATAATAATAATAATAATGAAATTTCTGTAGCTAATACTAGTAAGTGAAATTGAAACTACTGCGTAACACTGCTCACACATATTTGATCATTTGGTAGGGAGAGGGCCAAAAAAGGTGGCAAAATTAAATTAAACATGTAATAAAATTAATTTATATAAATAATAATAAACATGAAATTAAAAGACAAATAGAGGGGTTTTACTGCTATAGTAATAATTTATGTACCGCAATTTTAATTTCTGAAATTTTGCTTTTAGCACAACGACGTATATGCGAAGCGACGCAACTTATAACGAAACGTTCCTAAATTGATTGACGACGTATATGCGAATCAACGTATAGCGGGGCGATTTATAACGGGCAATTACTGTACTTACTAACAATTTTTCTCTTTGTTGCATCCATGTAATTGGCGGCATTATATGTGTTTATATGTTTGCATAAAAGAACTACTGTAGCTTCTCTATTTAACGCGCCGAATGCTAGATTTTCTTTTTCATAGGCAGCCTAGCCTATCGACAAATAACCTTCAAACTAAAAGGGAGTTCGGTTGATGCTTTTGTTCACGTATTTTGCGTTTGTGGCTCGAGATACAAACTTTCCGTATTGTTTCCTTTTTAAATTATCGTGATGTTGAGATCAAATCTTTTTGAGAGAAAACCTGAGAAACCCTTTGATGCTGAGGAAGACGAAAAATTCTCAGATTATAATATTTTTATCTCAAATAATGAGAGGAGAGAATAGAGAGAGAGGAAGGAGGTTCTCATTTCTCTCTCTCATCTCAACAATTAGGTTTTGTTTCCTCTATCAGATTCCACAGTTTTCCCCAAATCTTCCTTCCCACGCAAAAGCGGCTGTTCGAAAAAAAACTTACACGAAATGTACGAAACTGATAATATATTTTAATATCATGCCCTCTAACTTTCGCATAGGTTTAATATCACATCGTGTTTTAGAATCTGATTTCTCCTTTCCCGGTAGCTGTAAAAATCCTTTTTCTACGATCGTAACTCCTGAAATTTCTCCTGTTTATCGGAGATGTACCTTATGTACCTTCATTGTGTCATTACGATGTCATATACCGCGCGAAACTTCGCTTATTAATTCAGCATTAAGCTCAAAGCGAGGATAACGGCTCAATGGTTGCCTACCAATGTGCATATGGGTAATCGGCTTTGCTTATAACTTCTTTTATTCATGTTTCTCTCTCCGGTAGCATGGATGGATTATCGATGAGTTTTTGTTTTGGACTGCAGGTTACCATTTCATCCATCAAAGTCCGTTCTTTCGCGTTTGAAGTTCCTTCATTTCGTGTCTTGTCGCTTCATTGAAGCAGGCACTTGCGGTGCGCTTTCTTCTCGTAGTATTTCATCGTTTTTAATGAAATCTCTCATAAGTACGTGGTCCGCCTCGGCCTCTTCCTTTCCCCTTCATCTCCCATGATTCCTTTCTGCTTCCTCCAAAACGCTCTCCAGTTCGTCGAAATTCGCAATGGTCCAATTCGCTTTATGGATGAGGGAAGTCTTTCAGCACTTTTGGTGTCGATTTTCTCTGAAAATCATCGATCGTAGAAATCTCTTTTATTTCCGCGTCCTCTCCCTTCGCTCTCTTGAGTTGTATACGACTCGAAAATCTCATTTCGTCACTTCTGGTACTTCAGACGCAGTGTTGCATCCCGCATTTATCGATGCTTCACCAAATTGTCGCTCTCGATGTACTTCAGTCCCAAAATATCTTCTATAATTTAGGGCATAATTTAGCGGAACTGGCTAATGTTCATCACGGATGGAGAAAAATATCTTCAACCTTCCATGAGAATTATTTCTTAGCGTATTCTTTTATTTGTCATTGTGTCATATTCTATGCTCATCAAGCCGAACGTCTTTCAATTTCTACCTCTGGCTCCCATCTTGCTTTTGTCTTTCATTTTTTTCAAACATGCCGCGGAATTTTCGCGGGAGTCTAATTGATTAATATTCAATTGCTTTTAAAATGAATGTAGCTCAAATGACTTATGAAGGATTTACGAATGCGCACCTTTGTCTCGAATTTGGTTCTGAATAACTGGGAAGAAATTTCGGTGACATCATTTCGGAGATGTCAACGAACGTTCCGTGACCGTTTTAGGTAAGCCGCGTATTTTTTCTCGGAATACGACGGTTGAATAGCTTTGGTTTACTCGTTTTTACTTTCCACAAAAAGGACGTTGCGTCATAGGATCAAAAAAATAAATCCGAAATTCCAATTAATTGGCGTTCGATGATCGGTTAGTCTTCTAGTTGACTGCTTCAATAGGATAAAAGAAGGCTATAGAGGCGAACGGTGGAAACAGGAAGGAAATGATTTTACATCTTGTCTTTGTCTCTATTTTGTTTCCTCGGACTCAATATTCCTCCCACTCCACCCGTTATATGGGTTTCATTCGGTACATGTGTGCGCATTTCGACTAATGGATTTTAATTTACTGCATACTCACGGTCTTATTTCTCTATATGGAAAGCTCCTATCTACATTCCATTAATTGTTCGAATTTAAAGGTAATTTTCTTATTATTGACCTCCTTTCCGTTACTCACTGCCCTCACTTCATTTGGTGCCTTTCTATTCTGGATTGTTATTTTTTGATCATTTGTTGCCTTTTCAGTATTCTATTTATAATTTCAGATATGTATTTTACTTAATCGCCCGGGGGAGATTTAACGTAAGATTACAATTTCGTTAGCTGTAATATATTTAATTTTACCGCAAACTATAATAACTTAAGGTTATTTAAGATTGTTAATGGTCCCCTTAAAAGATTGCTTTCGAACTACATTACCGCATTGACCCTACATACAGGGCTTCCCAAAATGAATATACCAAAAACTAAGTTCGATAATTTTTTATCATTCGAGATAACGATAATATTCGAAAGAAAATGATCTCTAAAAGGTTGAAAGCTTCATTGAAGTTAATTATGAAGCTTACATTTTTCAAGGATACGCACTTAAGTCTCGAACATTGAAAATCCAGTTCTAATCTTAACTATCTCCAATAGTCATAACAGCATTATGCACAAGATTAATGCTTCATTTTTCAATTTTTCAAACTGAATTTCCTAATCTTGAATTTGTTTTCAGCCACAAAACGAGCTTGATAGTTCCCCAGCCAAGTTTAATTTTATTTTATAAATACAGACCTTCTCAAGTGTCGTATCAATTATGCTGTCTTATATCCATCCATACGGCTCTGCTGGAAAATGTATGTTGATTGGATTGACAACAGCTGATGATGGAACGCATGCAAAATTTAATTAATTAACTTGAGCAAAATTTTATGTCTTTCAGAGGTTATTTTCTCTTGAGTTATGTTGTTATCTCAAATAGTAAAATAACTATTCAAGTCTGTTTTTGGTATATTCATTTTGTCACAACCTGGATATCTTGCGATACACAAGTCGAGACTCCACAACATCTTTCTCGCCCTAATCTACAAATACGTTTTGTTTTCTTTCATTCCCTCCTTTTTTCTCTGTTTCTAACTTTCCCTTTCTCTCATTCCACCTTCTCTTTCCGCTCTCTCCCTCTCGTTCGATATGTACACTTTCTACCGAGAACGTCTCTCCTGCCAGAGTAAGAGTATTGCACGCGAAGTTTCAGGGAGAATGAGAGTGGGAAAAGAATGCAGGCTATTGAGAGGGGGGAAGGTATTAGGGGGAGGAAGTATTAGGGGGAGGAAGAGGGATGGGAGAGAAGTTGCCCTCTGGGACAGCGTTGGTCTCTTTAATTTCTCTCTTTTTAGCCCTCTCCCTTTTCACTTGTTTTTCGTCAAGGACGCTTCCCGGGCGAATTCTCGTACGAGTTGCATCCGAGGCCATAATTATCCCAACCGACAGCTTTCGCTTCTTACGTTTTGTCAAGTGAATTGTCTTGATTACTTGGTTTTTTCCGGCAGTGAGTGAATAATTGCAAGGAGGTCCTAAAGGTCCGGTCTAAGTATTTCGACAAAAATTCGCATGCGTTATTTGCAAGCCTAAGGAGAACGTTGTTGGATGATACGTATTCCGTAGGATGAGAGCGTTTTACTGTCAGTATGTGTTAGTCATTCCAAGGAATTCTCATACCACAAAAACCATTTGTAATTCATAGTTTATCAATGATAGAGAAAATTAGGAAAACAAGTTAATAGAGCATTATCAGATTTAAAATATGTACTAAAAACAATATCAAAATCTCTTTCTGGCATTATATTTTGCATGTGTTTTTTTTAAATAAACGAATTTAATAAATGTTGCTGTTTATACGGTAATAGGTATGGATGGATCAACTGTCCATTGCTGAAGGTTATTCGAGTGGAAAAAAAACAAGTGAAGATATAAAAATGAATTTTTATAACCAACTTTTATATAGTTAATACTTTAATATGAATAAACTCTATAATACAGTTATGATAACCTTTCTGTTTGCATGGGCGTAAAAAGTTGCAAAAGTGTCTACCAGCTGTTGAGTGGTGTAGGGGTCTCTATATTTAACCTTTAATCTTTTTACTGTTGAGAGAATGGCAGTCAGAAGTAGAGAACTCAGTGGCAAATGTAAGAATGTTTGGTATAGAAGAACTAAGGAGTTTGATACTAGTATCTTTTGTTTCATTAATGAAAATACTGACTTATTCATTCATATTGCTTAAACTCAACGAAAATATACTGCTAGTTCAGAGTAATTCTGCATTAGATACTAGTAGGAGTGAAAGTGTTGATGACCAACGAGGTTTTCAATGGCCTTTTCATAGGGAAAACAGTTTTCAGAATAATCTTAAATGAATAAAGATAAAAAGTTTTTAAGATAAATAAAAACTTGCTATCAATAATAATTACGATAAATAAAAATATAAAATTATTAGCAGAAATATCTATTCAAAAAACGTAGGAATGCTCGTATCAATATAAATCCACATTAAAATAAAGAGACTTCTATTACACCACGAACATTGAAAATAGTTTGTTTAATCTCGTTGTTATTCTGGACGCTTGTAATTTGTTCAAAAGTCGGTAATAACTCATTTGTTCACTCATCTATGCTCAAGCCGAGTTCGGTAATAATCGTCTCCATGGCATCAATCCGATAAAATACGATTTAAAACGAAGAAACGCTATGTTTTAGTAGAAATTCAAGAAAATACGATCAATTATAAAAATTCTTAGAACAGCACAAATTTCGCTCCAATATCCGAATTTTAAGATATTTTAAAGTATTAAAGAAAACATCTCTGCACGATGGATTTGAGACTTCTTATGCAAAACAAATAGGGAAAAAATGTTCATGGAATCGAATCTGGGACTTCAATCTTCGCCAAATAAAATATAGCCCGGAGGTGGGCCCTGGCAGCACGATCCTCAGAGCAAGTTTCATGAAAATCTGTCCATTTATGCAAAAGGTGTGTGTGGGGGATACACACACACAGACACGACCATTTCATAAAGCTGTTTCCTTTGGAAACCAACCTAAAATGGTTTTGGCATAATTGAGTCTTTTACAACATCTATTGCTCACGGAATATTTTTAAATAAAAAGGAATTACTTCAATAATGGCTATTATGTTCACGATAAATTATTCAAAATTATCATATTTCTCTGTTTAATAAAATGGATAAATTATTATTTGAGATTGCTTAAATTTGTAACGGGTGTATAATTTTATCAACATTGGCTTTGGTTAATTTTTATTTATCGATGATGCATTCACTCGTGCTACGGCTTTTTACCTTTGCAATATAAGGATGTGCATATGTTTTAATTTGTAAAAATCAACATGAATGCGTTTTAAAATGGAGTAAATTTGAAAACGCGCGAGGTCGTCAAAGAAAATACCAGTTAATGTTGACATTTCATAGGAAAATGGAACGAAATGGATATCGCGTTCGGTTTCTTAAATATGTAAGATGCTTTTATGATCATTTTTAGATCTATTTCTCACTTTGCATTAAAATTTAATTTGAAAAGTACAAATAAAAAAATGCGCTACGATAACGACTAAAACTGGCAATGCAAGAATTGGTTAACTAATACAATAGATTTCATTGGCTGAGTGAAGATGTCTCCTTCACTATAATAATATTATTTAAAAAATAAGAATACGATCAATACAGAAAATATGCAAAGTCGCATGACTTTGTGTTTTATAGCCGACGCAAAATAATTATAACTCATTACACCGATCAATATTACAGGCATTTCGTAAAATACACCATGTTTGTGAATAAATAAATATTATAGAGACAGTCGTTTTGATAACAGTAGTATTTCGACTATAAAATCTAATTACATGAGAGTATATGGTTGTTTGATGACTGATTTTTTTTGATTGATCTAATCTTAAAAAAAGCAAAAAACCTGTTAAAAAATGATCCGTAATTGATTCAAATTCACCTCGCAGTGGAACCAGGTGAAAATTGACATTATGCGTCCATTGATTTCTTCGCAAAGAGATAATATAAATCATTCTGAAAAATTTTATCCTTCCTCGTTGCCAGGCATATGCAATAATAAAATAATATTATTTAACTTTGGTAATCAAGTGGAACTTCCTAAAATACATATATCAGTGATTCGTGTCACATGGCAGTAATAACGGTATAAAAGCCATCGTTTCAGTAATATAAACAGCATATATCCATCTTTAAAGAATTTGAAGTGAGCTGTGTGATAAGGGATATTTAAAAAAATCAGTCTTGGATGTAAATGCCATTGCTGTTTGCGTTAGGTGTTTTACTGAAATATATCGTTTATATTAGACAATATTTCAGTTATTTTATTTCTCTCTTTGATTTAATACTTTTATGGTGATGTATTTACTAATTCATTGTATGCATTATCAGTTTCTTGAATAAATCGTATTCGTGGATATTGGTTAATTTATCTTTCTCTTCATAGAGATATGAATTTATTGTTTATTTATTAAATTGCTCCAAAAACCTATGTCATCTAATGAAAACAGGCTTATAATTTTTCAGAAATACGGAAGTTACATTTACTCAATTGAAATAGCTACTTTCAAGTTTAGAGAGACAACAACGATATTTTTTCCCCATAAATAACCACTTTACCTGAATCGCTTAAAGGCGCTTTGTTTCATTTTTCCCGTGTAAAACCGCTGGAGCGATGATTGTGCAATAGATGGAGTTGTTAACAGAGGTGGATGACTCTACCCAAACCCCTGCCATTCTCCTCTTCCCCTCTCCATCCTACGCGGATATCACCTGAGAAATGGGTCATGCGCGGCTTATTGTTCAATTGTTTCCTCCTCTTCGGTTTCTTCTCATGATTCCTCTTTTCCCCACAATGGAACAACTTTCGCAACAATAACTCCGCCTCTGAAGCTTTAAAGAACTCCTATTATGCTCCGAACATTGCGTTCTCATGGAAACCCGCGACGAATAAAAAGGGAGATATTATACACAAATCAGAAGATTAATGAACCTCCAACATAAATGAATTCAGTTGGATCACAAATTCTTATTTATGACAGTAGTATTTATCCCAATTTTCCCATGATCATTAAGTTCAAGAATGGACTCAAAACGCAAAAACAAAACCTGTCGCCAGATTACATTAAACATTAAATGATGTCTGTGAAATTTTACCACATAATAGTAATTTCCGTTGCACAGGATTTGAGTTGGTGGCAGCAAAAATGGCCAGTGTGATAATTCGTAATTTGGAAAACTTCATTGGCCAAGACATAATAACGAAATACCTTCGTAATAGGCGGTGAAACAGTAACCGGGAAAGTGCATAAGATGAAAAAATTATAATAATTATGTTTATCGGCGAAACCTAAAGATCGAAGTCGTAGTACTATCGATTCTTATTGTCTTTTTATTAATTCATTCTGTTTAACCCGAAAACCATTCTTCCGGGACATTGAAATGGCAATGCTATAAACAAGAAAAACGATCACCTGCTGCCACACACACACACACGATCGGATTCAAATCTACGACACGCTAGCCATTCCTATCCCAAGGTCGCTTTTTAATATAAAATATTCTCACCAACGAGGCGCAATTCCTGAAACGTCTCAACTACGGAGAGATCATTGCCACGACCTTAGCGCATTATCCGGTTTGTGAGAATTTACAGGAAAGACGTTAGCCGACAAGATACGGCAGTTGGGCGAAATAATAACGGGCGGATTCAATTTCGAAGGAGGAGGATTTAATTAGGGGTTATGAGTATGCATTAGAAACTGGATAATGAGGACGAGCCTGGAGACGTTAATTTAGGAACATCCACTTTGGCGGCCCGTGGTGTATAATGCGGATTAACCCGTGCGAGACCATTTGACGCTTTCGTGATTCCTCTGCTCGCATGAGACCATTTCATCTTATCTTATTTTTAGAGAGTAAATAATGAGAGCTCGGGCTAATGTCTTCCATTTGAATGCCCTTCCGATCGGACGCGTAGCCTCTTTGTTGTTGTTGCAGCAATGAGGCATTTTGTTCAAAATCCCCGCGGGCTAGTTGCAGATAGCGTCTTCTCTATGCAATTCAAATGTATTAAGTGGAAAACTCTTTGTATTCCATAGGATACGAATTGAACATTCAGTTAAAATAATTATGGATGAAAAATATTCTTCAGTAAGGCTTCTAATTGCATGAGAATACAATGAAAACAAGAAGTCCAAACCAGGGCTGATGCAGGCTGCTTTCCCAAAGTTGACGTCCCGTATTGATTACTTATGTAATTGACAGAAAATGTTTCAGTATGTGTTAGTCATTCCAAGAAATATTTGTTCACTCGTCTAGGCTCAAACCGAGTTCGGTAATAATCGTCTCCGTGGCAACAATTCGACAAATGCGATTTAAAATGCAAAAACTCTATGTTTTAGTAGAAGTTCAAGAAGATACGACCACTTATCAAAATTCTGTAATAAGAATTTGAATTTACATTCTTTTCCCCTTAGATCAGTACAAATCGCGCTCCGATATCACATTGTTAAGATATTTTAAAGCATTAAAGAAAACATCTCTGCACGATGAATTTGAGATTTCCCATGTAAAACAAATGGAAAAAAAAGTTCCTGAAATCGAACCCAGCACTTCAATCTTCGCCAAATACAATACAGCCCGGAGGTGGACCCTGGCAGCACGAGTCTCATACCAAGTTTCATGAAAATCGGTCCATTGGTTCAAAAGTTGTTAGTAGAGGGCACACACACACACACACACACACACAGACAGACACACACACACAAACAGGACCATTTCATAAGGCTATGTTTCCTCTGGAAACCAGCCTAAAAACTAATTTAGTTAATTAATTTAATTGAATATATGATATTTTGAGAGGATGTTCAGTCCGGACCGATTATTTGGATGAATATGGAAATACTGATGTACAGTAAAAGCGTACAGTAATGAGCGTTCTTATTCAAGGGAATACATTTCTCTATTGAATAAATATTTATTTGGAAAACACAGGATTTTAAAAAACTCGAAGGATCACGAGAATGGCATAATTAAATACGAATCATTGAAAAAAGAAGTTCCTTCGATTAATGTCACTATAGATCTTTCGCCTGTGTAATACATACGATAGTGGTGTCAAAGATTGGTTGGGAATCTAGCAATATGGCGAGCTCGGCGTTTCCTTTTTGGATGATTGGTTTGCGACGCATCGCGAAAACGTGGACGTGACTACATGTGTGTCTTTACAAAAGTGACCTTTTTAAGCGTTGCCTTGGACTTCTCGCTCTGCGATCGCCTAGAATGAGAGCCACGCAAGTGTCGCCTGCAATGGCCAGGGAGAAAAAGGCAGGACAGAGTCGCGTCACGCTAAACGAATGGGAAACGAAACCGGAGCTTGGGATTTAGGTGGAGGGCGTGGAAAATTCGAAGTGACGGCGACGAATCGGATTTAAAGGCCAATCAACGAATGTGTTTTTTTTCCGAGGGATGGTCGGGCCTATACCTTTGGAACGAGAGCGATTGATGAAGTAGAAGCTTATGGGTGTAAAATTATTACTGTACTTGTTTCATGATATTGCGTTAGCCTTCTAACGTGTGTGTGTGTCTGTTTCACCGGCAGCACCAATTTATTACTTATTTTAATGCGATATTAAAAAGAAAGGTTTGATTCCCTTCATTTTATCATTATTTATATAATTTCTTTAGCAACGTCAATTAACTCATCGAAACGATTACATTAGATTGATAAATTTTGTGCAATTCTCAGCTATATGCAATAAAACTACATTTATAAACGTGAAATTTAATTAAAAACAGAGAAAATCGGCTTCATTATGACGAAAAACTTGAAAAATTAAGTTTGTTCCAATCAGGAGTAAATTTCATCGAGTCGGGTCCCATCATTATGAAGCTGAATGAGCACATTCCCGAAATTCTCAAAGCAAAACTTATTCTCACTACATTCAGAGGAATAAATGAATGAATTATGGATGCTTCCATATATTCGGCCATCTAATATGTTTGCTATCTAAGAAATCTGTGAAAATAAAAAGTGACTAAAAGCACTTGGACCTTCGAAGGCGATATTTGTTCGATTTCTGCGGTATTTTCTGCAATTACTTTATGAAAGTGGCTGCGAAACAGTTTCGCTGCACCTCGCCAGCTGTCGATGTTTTGCTTATGATCAAGTCGATAATATAGATTCGCAACAAAAACGACTGCACATCTAATGCGTTCTCTTGATCTTCAGTTGGATATCAAACAAAAGGTTACCTCGATATTTTTTTGTTAGGAACCAATGTTTTGGCAAATTTTTTCAAGTAGCGAGGATAATTTCTTACCATTTAAATATTTATTTATTTTTCAATCACAACAAAAGGATGTCTTTTTTCCTTACAGGCCAAAAAGTGTTTTTTGAAACTTTTTATTTGGAATTTTTAATTTAAAAGAATCTTGTATATTAAAAACGTAATGTAGCTGCGTATGAAGCTTCCGCCCTTTCGAATTTTCATCTCCGAAACTAAGAGTAGTATTTTCGTGCCATCGCTGAACATTTTGTGACGAATAATGTCCTCTATCCGGATAAATTGTTTAATCGACACCTCTCAGATCATATAGGAGCTAGGGAGAGAAAAATGATTTTTTAGTTCTGAAAAGCACTATCATCTTTGTGATGTACGTCCGTCCGTACGCATATATCAGAGAAAATTGGTTAAACTGATTTCAACCAAATTTGGCACAGAATTTTCACATAAGTTCATGACTAAAATGATATATTTCGACCGAATCGACTCAGCAGGGGTGCCAAAATTGCATAATTAAACTTTTGGGTAATTATAAATTTGGAAGGAATTGACGGAATCGATTTCAACAAAATTTTGTATAAAGGACGCGTGCAACATAAAAAAACAAAATCAAGATTTTTAGCATAGATATCGAAACCAGGGCTGCCACAATACAAGTAATAAACAAATTTCTTTTTAAAAGTATTTGTGTTGAATTGTCCCCATCAATCAAGGTTAGAATGTTTTTGCAACTACAAACTTCGAAGGTATTGTTGGTTCAACCGATTTCAAATAAATGTCGTCTGTAGGGCGAGTATAGAATGGCAAAACGAAATGAGCATTTTTAGAACGGATCTAAAAAGCAGGGCTACCACATTATAAGGAAAAAATAAATTTCTGATTTCAAAGCAAATGCATTAGTTACTACGGAGAATTTGACGAGAAGCACTTTTGTGCCATGGGAAACCCGTATGCATTCCTACTTGTTTAATTGTTGTTCACCGAAACAATATTCTTCCTAATCGATGTAAACAAAATAGAAGTACTCTCTAGTCATTTTCATAAGATCACCTATAAGCCGCCTCCGATAATTTTTCTTTTTTTCCTAACTTTCATTCATTCTGTATTTTCTGTAGTTTCTTGCACGCGGAGTTATCTATTGAAACTAGATTAAGGACTATTATAGAA
This sequence comes from Tanypteryx hageni, assembly GCA_028673005.1. NCBI lineage: Eukaryota > Metazoa > Arthropoda > Insecta > Odonata > Petaluridae > Tanypteryx > Tanypteryx hageni. The sequence continues at coordinate 115,595,775 of CM054116.1, forward strand.
TGCGTTTTATCCGTGAAGAGCAAATAAAGCCTCGTAAGCCATTAAGTCGTCTTGCAACAGTCTCGGTCAATGTGCAAATGGCACGTTCTGGTTTCATTATCCTTACGCCAAACAGGTTTTCACCTGAAGACCTTTGCTAGGATGAAAGGTGAATGAACATATACCATTGGATAAACTAGCGTAATTATTGTGCGAAACTTGCATAATACCTAAAGTAAAAGAAAATAATGGATCGATTTATCTATAACTTAACACAGCGGTTCCCAGCCATTTTCATTTCGCGAACTCCTTGAGCTAATCTATTTCTCGTCGCGAACCCCTTGGATTAACCTTTTATCCTCGCGAACTCCTTGAGTTGCAACAGTTTTGGCGGCAATCCCTTATAATGGAGAGTAAATTTTGTAAAACATCTTTCTGAACGCGTTTAAGTCATGAAAAATAAAAAGTTTATATAGCACATAGTATTTAAACGTTCACAATAAAATCAGAATCTCTGATATTGTCATCAGTTTCTATTGATATAGTACCCAGTAAAATTCAAATATAACTCTTGAAGCATAAGAAAAAATTGAAGAAAACATGCAATATGTAATTTGAAAGAAACTAAAATATTGGTAAGAATTGTAGAACCAAGAAAGTGAAAAAGACTCCATCGCCAAATTTTTCTCGCGAACCCCTCAGATTTATTTCGCGGACCCCTCGGGGTACGCGAACCACCGGTTGGGAAACGCTGATTTAACAAGAGAAATTTATGTACGCGGCTTCTTCGTAAAATTTGTCTGAGTATATACTGCGTCGCTTCTCTTGCGTTTGTTTTTCCTAAATAAAAAAAATCAGAAAAAAAGACCTTCGATGGAGGTTCCTCGCACGCTTGGTTTCCAGTTCACCGTCCGCGTGGGAGTTCCGTACTTCTCCACGAGTTAGGAACAAACGCTGAAATATTCGTGAGCGGAAGTTCTCATCGCGTCCGCCGGCGGCGCCCAGGGAAACTCGTTTGTTCCTTCCAATTGACATTGACCAATCGCGGAGCGCTCCCGTTCCCACTCGTGCGTTATGTTTAATAAAAGCTCCCGATGTTTATCGCGACCATCCGTCATTTCATTTTACGGCACGCTTTAATTGCTCGTAAATGAATAAGGGAAGGTGTTCAACTACGCACCTCTATTGAAAATCACTTTTCGTCATGGAAGAGTTCCGCACCAGATTGTAATATTATTGTTTTAGCACATATTATAACGAAAGGTATTTTAATTACTTAAAAGGGGGTGAAAGCCAAGGAAGATGAATTATATTAATTTTAATGAGGTCTTCTGAAATAAAATTGCTTTTTTGATCTACGCGTTAGACCAGGGGTGGGGGAACCTTTTAGGCGGGCGGGCCACATTGGTGGCAGCGAATCTTTCAAGGGGCCACATTGGAATATGCAATGAGTTTAAATTGAGAGTTACCTAGAGATTCTGAGGTATCATATAAGTGAAAATAAATTCTAAATGAGATTATTAGTAATAACATAAAATTATTTAATTGTCGTAATTTGAATTTAAAAAATATTAGGGGCTCCACCCTGGCGCCTATGGCACTCTACCCCTCGTTTCACAAGTTGTTTTTGCCCTCTCCACGGGTTACATGCGTCAGCCCCTCCCTCCGTTCGCTGCAGGCAGGACTGCGCTACGCGCCTTGATTTTCCATGGTAAAGTCGTTGAAAATGAGAAGTACTTATGTAGTTATTTAGAGACCAACAACTCATTTACTAAACCTACTCGCGAATTGTTTTTGATTTAATTTATTTTTACTTTCTCCATATACGAAGTATAGAGAAAGTATTGTTTTCATGAAAAATATCGAATTCGAGATTTCAACGGAAATACATGTTTTAAGGACCCCTGAACACGTTTTGACTATTTTCTCAATGATGTCTGTGTGTCTTCCTGTCTGTATGTCATAGATTTTTGTGGGCGCTCTAACTCAAAAACTATTAATCAGATCAACGCAAAATTTTATATTTACCATTTTTATAAAAGTTAAAAGATCTGATTAGTTTTTGGTAAAAATCGGTTGATCGGAAGCAGGTGTTTACTCTAGTCACTTATCCGTTATTTTGAAATATTTGTTTTAATATTTGATTAATGTAAAAGTATACTAGAATAAAAGTTATAGAAATCTTTATTTTCTACAACCTTTGTTTGAAATATTTTTCCATATAATGCATTGTTTAAGAGATATCTTATATTTTTAGCTGCCACAACCACGCCACCTACCGAAGACTTGTTAACAATTGACGCTTAGTTACGTAACGCTCCTTTTTCTTTTCTTAATTGTCAACCGGAAGTAAATATTGACAACGATCCCAAAGCTAACCAAATGTAATTTGTCATATAAATATGGAGAAAGTCATGTGTTGCCCACATCAGTTTATTTAAACAGGTAAAAATGTTTCCATCGCGGTCAAAATGACCGCGCGCGACTCTTCTGTTACAAAATACCGCGCTACAACTTTAAGAATTCAAATCCGACGCTGCCCATCGAACCATCTGAGATTTTAAATGGGGCCCATAGAAACAACCGCGATTTTAAATGCGGCCCGCCAAGGTACTCGGAAACATTAATGCAGCCCGCCATCGGAAAAGGTTTTCACATACCTACCCTATGTTGCGCGAGCTATCCCCACTCCTTCATCTCCTCTCATCATTTAACATGCTGCCAAGGGTAAATACTCTCTCCTCTATTTTGTGAAACGTTTGCCGGTATATCGTCTCAAATATTTTAAAAAATATTGAGAGATAAATTTTTGGTTTCCCAAAGTTGACGTCCCGAATTGATTACTTATGTATATTGACAGGAAATGTTTCAGTATGGTTAGTCATTCCAAGGAATTCTCATACCATAAATGTTCATAGTTTATCAGTGATAGAGAAAAATTGGAAAACCAATTACTAGAGCGTTATCAGGTTTAAAATACTAAAAACAATGTCAAAATCTCTTTCTGATGAGAGGTTAGGTGGAAGAGGGGACTTCTTAGTCTCAATCTTGCCCCAAATATAGACCAAATCAATCAATAAATCAATCAATTTGACATATTTCGCAAGTATATTTTTAAATAAACGAATTTAATAAATGTTACTGTTTATACGCTAATATGTCTGTATCAACTGTCCATTGCTGAAGAGTAGTCCACCGGAAAAGAAAATAACCTATTTGTTCACTCGTCTATGCTCAAACCGAGTTCGGTAATAATCGTCTCCCTGGCAACAATCCGGTAAAATGCGGTTTAAAATGCAAATTTAATAGAAATTCGAGAAAATACTATCAATTATCAAAATTCTGTGATAAGAATTAGAATTTACATTCTTTTCCCCTTAGATCAGTACAAATCGCTCTCTGATATCACGATTTTTAGATATTTTTATGTATAAAAAAACATCTCTGCACGTTGGATCTGAGATTTCCTATATAAAAAAATGGACAAAAAACGTTCCTGGAATCGAACCCGGAACTCAAATATTCGCCAAATAAAATATGGCCTCTGGCAGCATGATCCTCATACCAAGTCTCATGGTTCAAAAGTTGTTAATAGGACACACACACAGACAGGACTATTTCATAAGGCTTTGGAAACCAGCCTAAAAATATTTAGAGCGAAAGATGTATTACATATTTATGTATTTATTTATGGAAATTCGATGTGACGGTTAATAGAGTTGCTGAATTTCAGGAGAAAAAATTCTGTCATGACCGGGAATCAAATCCGAGCTTTCCATTTTCCTGATAGACGAATTCATCTGTTTCATCATAGCTGAATTTTTCTCCTGATTTCCAGCAACTCTTAAATTTCAGCATATGCTTGCAATGATTTAAAGTTTCCATCATGATGATTAATTGATGAAAAGGATTGATCCGAAGATCTTTATGCTGTAATTTGGGAACAATTTGGAAAGAGGAGAAAGTTATCCCATGACCGGGAATCGAATCCGTGTTTTCTACTTGTCGGGCGAATCGTATCGTAGCAGACTAATGCACCCGTTTCAAGTGGAAGACCCCAGTTCCATTCCCGGTCATGGCGGAATTATTTTTCTCCCGTTTCCAAATTATTCCCATGGTGATTAATGGTATGGCAGGAATATTTTTAAAAAGTTTTAGCGCTTTTTAGCTATGAACTTGGGTTTTTGGTTTGTGTTTTAGTGTGTGTAGACCAATGTTTTTCAAATTATTTGCGTCGAGGCCTGGCGGAGGAAAAATACAGTAGAGCCCCGGGCGTTTAGGATTGAGTTTGAACTATCCCGCTTATATCATAAATGAAGGAGACACGGACTTCAATGATTTATTAAACAACCACCGATTTGTCAGATATATCAAACAAAACCTGTTTCAGCAAAAGAGAGAAAGTGGACCGAGTTCTTTGTCGAAAAATGCAACGTAAACGGATTTATCTACAGTTTTTATTCGAAATGAAGTTTTTTTCCTTTTATTTTAGAGAGATTATTATAAATCAAGAACCATCTTAAATCCTTTGTGATATTAAGTTACTCCATGAGCGGGTGAATGCTTTATTAAAATATAATTCTTAATATCTCACCTTTTTCATATGCATGCATAACGATTATCTGTTGGTCAGAAAGAATGGTCACTGCAAAAAACAAAGTTTAATTTTCTGTTAATTTATTCCACCCTATTTTTGAAACGGGAAACAATTCTGCTATGACCGTTTCAAACAATTTAAAAAATATTCCAAACTTTAGCGCTTATGCCTGTCTGCGTAGGATCTAAAGGTCACTTTCTTCCATCAGTTTCTATTCCGCTCTAATTAAAGTTTTTTTCAACTGAGCTTTTTATTTATGGCATGCGGCCTGTTTTTACCTAAAACATTTGTACAGTGTTTAACAGTCATTATACCAAATTTTACCTAAAATACGTATTATCCGTGTTTCTCAATTCTCCTTGCCTACCTAAGTTCCATTTAAAACAGATAATCGGGGTTTTACTGTACGTATGTCTACAACCTTCAGTGAAGAAGAGTATTATTTTCTAGAGAGTTTTCGTAAATTTCCTCGCTGTCTCAATAGCTAATAGAAGAAAACGTCTGTTATTATATGCATCAAGTTATTATCCAAAGTTTATCATGTTCGCTTTATGTGACTCATAACCCAAGTTACTCCTATTTTTAGTTATACGAATACATTCTAATCTTAAAATAATTATCTGGTATGAAAGATGCTGAAGTCATAGAGAAAGTTTTCAAAGTAAAACTATGGATGGAATGTGGGGAGGAAAATATGAGTAATGCGAATCAAGAGCATATCGTCTGGATGGTTTCGTGAAAATTGAATGAATGACCAAGCGATGAGGAACGGGTGGCGGAAACCATTACCGTTAACCGGAAACGCAGTCGTCGCAACACCTACGACTTTGATATTTTGAATCATAATTCTTCTGAAAAATAAAGGCCTCAGGTCCCGCAGGAGAAAGGAAAGTACCTACATATTGGAATCTAGCGAGCGTCCGTCCCGCTAAGACACAGCGACCCGTAATATTGGGGCACTCGGACAAAGGGGAAAATTAGAAAACGTCAGAAGAGAAAAGGAAGGAGTTGACATGGATATTTCAAGAATTGAGGGAAATTAGCTCGGAACGAAATGGTCATTTGCGTAGAATCACTATACTGTACGATGGGAAAAATAAATTGGAGGAAATATTGTAATTTAAAAAATAAAATACGGAAGCGAAGATAAGCGATGACGAGGCGGTGGCTGGTATCGCAAGAAACACAGATTTGAAAATTATTTATTTTGGCCGATGCCGGTGAATTTTTCTCGTTGAAAATGGAGCAGGGGTCCGCCACCTTTTCAATGTAGCGAGCACCAAGTTACATTCTAGAGCACCCGTCGAGCGCCACTATACTTTAGTAAAACAAGGAATGATCACAAATAAACTCAAATTAATATCAAAGTGATTGAAAATGTCCTTTCGTACTTTTAGAAAGAAAACACGAAAAAATGAAATTAATGGTAGAAGTGCACTGTAAGACTGCTAAAGAGTAAAAAGTTTGGTATGATTCCGCTAGTAATACGTTTAGCATTATCGATGATAATAGGTGGTGGGTTAAAGTGACAGCAATCAAAGTTCAGCGAGATTAATATTTAAATTTATGGCGAGAGTACCGATAAACTCTATCACCGCGAAAAAACCTTGGAAGGGAAATAAGTTAACTTTAAAAACGATAAAAACAAAAAAGCAATGATTGGAAGACAAGGAGAGCTCGATTTTTGTTAGAAATTCAAATTTATTGGAGGAGAAATGTTAAAAATTAAAACACCGTAGAAAGATATTAACATCGATGAAGGGGGAAAATTAAATGATGGGTAAGAAACTGAAAAAAATGTAAAATGAAGAAACTATTCGGGAAATTTTTCGACGGATTCAGCATACACGAATTATTTGAATGGAAAAGTACTTTATACCTGTTAGCGGAGCGTCTTTCCTTCAGTTACATAGGTCAGTCTCATGAATATTATCATAAATAGTTCAAAATATACTCATCAGATTCAAATTTAAAATTAAAGAAATTTTAAAATCATCTCCTAAACCGTACAATTCAAAAATCCTTTAGAGATAAACAGTCAAAAATATCAAGTTTGTGGAAAATTAATTCTCGCCAGGGACTTGATATCTCAAACAAATGTCTGACGACAGGGACTAAACAGACTTAAGACCAAACACACACACACACTCAATCTCAATCTGAAGATGACAGCTTAACTGTCGAAACATCAGTGTCTAGTTTTAATTTAGAGCTTACTGTATGAGTGGCTTATGTATGTTTCTGCGTGTGCGTGTGTCTCCTTTTGACTTAAGCCCTGCGACGGTGTTTACCAGCACCCTGTAGCGTGAGTGTGAGTATTCTATTCTTTTTCACGGCGAAGGAGTTTTTGTTTATTTACTAATGTAATCGTTTGCTCAAGAACTTACGTGTTACTACACAATCAAAGCAAAAAACCGCGCCAAACTAACGACAGCCATGGACGTCTAAATGCGGCGATAATGCAATTGTCGTTATAGTTACAATTTCTCATCGTTAAAAAACCTGAAAATACTGAATCTGAGTCTAGAAACAATTTCCAGATTCGATTTCTCTCTTCTACAAAAATAAATTTTGTCTTTTTTTACGTGTATAGGCGTCTCAATTTCGTTGTTTAATTTAAGAAATCCTAAAATGAAATTTAAATATATTTTACTCTCAATTCTATGCTAAACAAATGCATGAAATAAATACCCCTTGAATTGAATCAGCCCCGTTAGTGCAGTAACGTGCAAAGAGATACGCTGGACAATCACCATTACGGATTTATTTCCGCGAATCCCCTGAGCCTTCTTGTGAACCTCCTAGGGGTTCGCGAACCGCAGTCTGGGAACCTCTGCTCTACACGTATTCCTGATTGGAAGGAATTCCTACTTCTACAAAAACAACAAAACCGCGGAAATGTTTTTGTGTGCGTAAATGGCATTACCAAATTTGCATAACCACATATATGTAATAATCAAATTTGATAAATAAGAACCATACATAAATATCAAGTATTATGTGGATTGGTGAAGCCACACAGGCGCTGAAACATTATTGCAGGAGGAAGTTTGTTGAGAGAACTGGGGAGAGCAATACAGTAGCTGGGCGTAAAATTTATATAATGTCGCTGGACGCTATTTATGTAGTTATTTTTAGATCGTAATTTCATCTGAAAAAGCCATAGAAAACAGTGACGGATGGATATTCGAGAATTTGAATATAAAGCTAATAGCTTATGTTATAGAGCCGGATGCTGTTATTGTCAGACTAACTTCGCACATATGTCGTAGTTTTGTTATGAATAATCTTCTGAACGTTGATTCGGAGAGTATTAAGGATGCGAATGGGACCCTCGATCGGGAGAATGTGGAGCGATCTTCCAATCGCCCGGCGCTTCGTTCGGGTTTCAAAAGATTCGAAAGATCTTTCCTCCGCCTCTCTTCCGTCTCTATCGAGTGCGCAGATCGCCGGTTCGAATCTCGAGAGAGTCGCAGTCACCTCTCCGCGGGAGAGTTTACCGGGCACCCCGAGTGGTGAAACGGGCGGATGAGGGATGACCAGGTGACCCACAATCTCACTTGCCCACTGCGACCGAGTTGCTCTCACCTTCTGAGCACCGAGGAGCCATTCAAGTGGTCAATTTTTCCAGTTTTTTCTCCCAATTCACGGCGAGTGAGCGGGACACGGAATGGTTCGAAATGCGTTCGAAAACGACGTCTGCGCTTTTCATTTTTGAGCGCGACCCATCCTCTGGAAATTAAAGGGCATAGGCGGTCCAATTAAAGGAACCGGTCATTCATTCATTGGTGTGAAGACCCGCGGTCACTTGAGACGGGAGCGTCGGATGCGCGCCGGAGAGAAATTGAATCTGAGGCCAAAGCGTTTTACCTGGAGTAACTTGGAAATATAAATTTTATTTTTGTTAATTTTTTCCTCGTGGGGCTTTGAATCAAGAATGTCTTTTACTTTATATGTGCAGTAACGTATAAAACGAGGTGGATTTGGCGTTCTTAAAAAACTCATTTTCGCTGTATTATGTCGTGTAATGTATACGTGACGCCATTCAACAGTTAGCGCAAAAATTAATTGAAAGCATCGGGAAATATCTGAAAACCTCGGAATAGCCATGAATTAATCAATTAAAAAATACACTTTTCCCATAAGAAACGCATTGCATTTAAGGTAGCTATATTCCTCCGGCAGGAATATGACACTCTTAAGCTAGCTAAATGCCTCGTGATCCGATGGATAAACGAGAAGGGATAGATACAGAGAGAGCGTGAAAAATTGCATTTTAAACCGTGAAAAGACTCGAAAAAATCTGATGTGGCCATCACATGACTTTCTCCATACATGAAATATTTCTAAAAATTCCAAATAGGTTATATAATAAATATTTTAAGAAACTGCGAGAAAATTTTAGACTTGACATAGAAAAGAAATAAATTCAAACCATAGCCTTCTGATATTGGATATAGCCACAAAGCTCCAACAATTAACAAAATAAAAGGGAGCGTTACTAAGACGTAACTAAGCCTCAATTGTTAACAATACTCGTCGGTAGGTGACGTAGTGGTGTCAGCTAAAAATATAAGATATCTCTTAAAAAATGCATTATATGGAAAAATATTTCAAACAAAGGTTGTAGAAAATTAATTTTCTACAACTTTTATTCCGGTAATCTTTTATATTGATCAACTATTAAAGCAAATATAAAAAAAACGGATAAGTGACAAGAGTAAACACCCACTTTCGGTTGGCCGATTTTTACCAAAACCTAATCAGTTCTTGTGACTTTCATAGAAATGTTAAATATAAAATTTCGCATTGATCTGATTAATACTTTTTGAGTTATAGCATTCACAAAAAAGCTGTCATATACACACACAGACATCATCGAGAAAATTGTCAAGACGTGTTCAGGGGACTTCAAAACGTGTATTTCCGTTGAAATGTCGAAATCGATATTTTAATGAAAACAATACTTTCCCCTGTACTACGTATAGAGAAAGTAATAAAGCTATTTTAATTGCTAATTCATAACTTGTTTCGATATTTTTAATATAAAAACAATAAGGTTCTTTTAATTATACTTCTTAAGTATTAAACATTAACTATATAAATTCATGTTTTTAGTCCTTTTTTCCTATCTTCTTCGAACGTTACATCAAAATCGCCAGCAACGTTACAACGGGAAGACTGTTTTTCTTACTTGTTGTTAATATCAAGTATATAGATTCGACAAATTTTATTGTATTTATTAAAATCACTAACTTTAGACTTCTCGATTCAACGACAATGCGAATAGTTATTAGTTACAAATTAATATTTTTGGATATAATATAATATATAAGCCCTCCATCTTGCATGCAGTAAATAACTATTTAAGAATGGAAAACAATCTTATTTCCTTTAAAGCCTAGAAATTAGAAAAAACATTTAACTACTCGAATAAAATAAAAATTCTATTTTCTTACATGTAAAATGAGTGATAGAACTGGTTTTTCTTCTTTTTCTCCACTATATAGTAGATAAATCTAATTTGTCCATATTACTTTTATGGAACATAGAAATGGAACCTAACGGATGAATGTACTGATTCAAATAATTTCTTTCATAGAGAAATATGGTTGTCAGAGAGTTTCTTTTAAAGAGAATGTTTTCTCTTTTTGTGGTTCGCATTTTTTGTTCTTTTTATTTTTTAATAACCCTCTTTTGACCAATCTTTACTTAAACAAAAAATTTCTAAAAAAATTCCTTTCTTTCCATCTCCATTAATTAATTAATCTCCATCTAATTAAAGGTTTTAAAAAAAAGTTCTCTAAATAAAGTTAAAAAGGGTACAAAAACGTATTTGTCTATCATTTATTCTTCAGGAAAATTTCCATTCCCTGTACGCTTTCTTGTCCATGAAAATCTTAAAATGTTCTCTTTTTTGTCTCGATAGATGTTATAATGTATTTCGCCATTGAAAAATGCAATTATGTATTGTACTTAATATTGGTATATTCTACTTTGTTTTAGACAATCAGAGAAATACGGGTAGTTCAATAATATACAATTAAAAAGCTGAATTTAATGTATCCTTGGAATGTCTTATTTTAACCATCGGAACCACTGAAAGTGACGCAATAAATTCCGGGAAATATCGTAAGCAAGTATAACCAACTTAAGAAACCTGTAAAACAGGTCCCGAAGAGGGTTGCATATACAAATAAATGTATTTTTGTGAAATCATCAATTCCCGTATTGCACCAATGAAAATTAATGGATTCGATATACCGGCGTACCTCGCTTTGCGCGACCTCGTTTTAAGCGGATTCGTTAGAGCGCGATGCAGGCCCGCGCCTATCGAGTTTACCAAAAACAAAGTTGGCCGATTATTGAGGCTGCCTAACCATATATGAATTATAAATTCCATTTTTTTCAGACTTGTGGATGTTATATCGTTTGTGGATCCCCATTTAGGGTCAAGGTGTTCTACTATAAAAGATATCCCGAGGACGGCGCACCTTTTTATCTCTCGATCGACGGTTGTTTGGCGTTATTGCTTTTAAAGAAAGGTGATTTTCCGAACAAAACCTCCTTGCTGATTGATTTAGGATTTCATTCATACAGGAAATAATTACAATTACGACTGAATATAATGAAGTTTTTAGTTTTCTATACCATTTGAAAATTACCGATGAAGAAAAGTTTTTGAAAAAACGTAAAGATTTGCATCTGGATTTGATGGATGAAAGCCGAAAATAAGCTGTTTTACAGGTTAACGGCTTATTCTTATTAATATTACACTTTAGTTTTCGCGTCCGTGAAACTTATACTCATTTACATAATGACCCCGTTTTGCGCGAAATTTTCAGGAACCTATTTGTCGCGTAAAGCGAGGTATTACTGTATTTGAAATAATTATATCTTATTAAGCAGAATATATTTAGTACATGGCTTCCTATCTTGTAGACGTCTTTTTGGCTTAATCAAAAAATCATCGTGGAAAAGTGTTTCAATTAAGAGACCACTGGTAAAAGCTCATTTAATTCATCCAGAACGATGAAACGATAGCGTCAATTTAAAAGAGAAATTAAAAGAAAACGATTCAAAATCATGAATGGTCTGCTGGTTGTGGCGGGATGTCGCACTGTTAAAAGAGAAACTATATTTTTCACGGATATTTGATTTGATGGTGTCTACATCTGCATCTACATCTACAGTTTACCCTGCAAGCCACCGCAAGGGTGTGTGGCAGGGGGTGTATTAACACCAAGGGGAAAACTCCAAAATTAGGCCTTGGTTTACGCCCCTACGCGAGGTTACTTTTGATCGCAAGTTTTATTCTGCTCAGCTATCGTTCTAGGGAAAAATGAGCCTTTGTATCTCTCTGTCCTACAGGCTGTCTCTCTTATTTTACGAGGATGCTCCATTCTACCGATATAGGTGGGAGTTCTTATTATTTCTTTGACGTCGCTGGAGAAAGTACTCGTTCTAAATCTTTCAAGAAGTTTTAACCTAGCACGTGATCGGCGCTCAGCTAGTGATTCCCATCCTAAGTCCTGTATCAAGCCTGTAACGCTTTTATTTCTATCATAACAATTTTTGACGAATCTAGCAGCTTTTCGCTGCACTTTCTCTAACTCGGCGATTAATCCTTTCTCGTACGGATCCCATATGCTCGACGCATACTCTAGCAGCGGTCTAACTAAAGAAAAGTAACATGTCTCTTTGACTTTTTCTTCGCTTTTACCTACTATCCGTTTGATGAATCCTAGTTTCTGCTTAGCTTTCCCGGATATATTTCGTATGTGTGTGTCCCACGAGAGGTTACTTGTTAAAATGACACCTAAGTATTTGACGGATTCGGCTAAATTTATATGTACGCCTTCTATACTGTAATTCATCGCCTCAATTTCTTTGTTTCTCCAGAATCTCATAAAGGAACACTTACCTAAGTTCAGCTCTAATTGCCACTCTTTACACCACTCGAGAATTGCGTGTAGGTCGTTAGAAAGTAATGCTTGATCAGCAGGACTGTTAATCTCTCTGTAAACTACCGTATCATCCGCGAATAACTTGATTTTACTTGTAATAACATTATCTAAGTCATTTATGTATATAAGGAATAATAGGGGACCGATGACACTTCCCGATCGAGGGAAAAGAGTGCGATTTTTATGGTTTTCTGTACCTTTTCATCCTATGCGTTAGTAATTATGCGTTCTTTGCACGAAGTGATCGCATATAGGGGAGGTCGTTTCCGTCCGTCCGTCCGTCCTCATGTTTAAACTCGGAAACCGCTGGGAGTATTATGATGAAATTTTGTATTAAGAAGTTTTGCGAAAATTGGTCGACCGATTTCAATTTTGGTCAAAATCGGACAAAAATGATGACCGCTTTACATGAAGACCTACAATGTTCCTTTGTGTCAACTCGGGAACCGCTGGACTAACTTTGATGAAATTTGGTATTGGGGAGTTTTGCTAAAATTGATCGACCGATTCCAATTTTGGTTAAAATCGGACAAAATTACGACCACTTTACATGACCTACAAATAGTTGACAATGTTCCTTTGTTTCAACTCGGGACCCGGTGGACGTATTTTGATGAAATTTGGTATTGGGGAGTATTGCTAAAATTGGTGGACCGATTCCAATTTTGGTTAAAATCGGACAACAATTACGACCGCTTTATATGACCTACAAATAGTTTACAATGTTCCTTTGTTTCAACTCGGGAAGCACTTAATGTATTTTGATGAAATTTGGTATTGGGGAGTTTTGCTAAAATCAGTCGACCAATTCCAATTTTGGTTAAAATCGGACAACAATGAGGACCACTTTACATTAAGACCTACATGTAGTTTACAATGTTCCTTTGTTTCAACTCGGGAACCGCAGGACGTATTTTAATGAAATTTGGTATTGGGGAGTTTTGCTAAAATTGGTCGACCGATTCCAATTTTTGTTAAAATAGGACAATAATTAATACTACTTTACATTAAGACCTACATGTGTTTTACAACGTACCTTGCTTGCGTCTCGTTAAATTCTCATATGAGCGAAAAATATCGAGAACATTGTGAAATCTAAAATAACGCATTTGGAAACTCTGTGTACTCCGACATGGAGTATTCCATTCCAATCTTGTTTTATAGTCACAGTTGAAACGTTTCTTAATAATAAAATGTAAGCAATATAAAAATTCAATTTTTAAAAGTTTGGATGAAAGCAAATGTGAAGAAATTAGAAGTTAATTTTTCAAAAGCAATAAAATATCTGTAAAAATATAACGTTGAGAAAATATTTACTTAACCTGATTGTTTACAAGGCACCTAGAAAGACGAGAATGCTACAGACCAAAAAGTCAATGAAAGAGGAATGGTTAGGGAACTGTTTTACTTATGTTTACATAAAACAGAATTTATACATAGATGGAACGTAGTTGGCTGCCTGAAGGTTATTTGCTGTCAGTGTTTCGGTTTAAAATTAAATGATATATTTAATATTATTTGTGCTATTCTAAATCGAAGATTCCTATTTTTTATGATTTTAACTCTCAAGGTTTCAACTTCCCAATTGCATTTTCATATTTAGATGAAAACATTCTATTATGTGTTTTTCTAGTAATTATTATCCCTCATATATGTAGAATTCGGCTTTAAACAGAGGATATTTTCTCCTCTCGTAATAATTAATTAAATTTTACCTAATTCATTTGATTCCAACAGCCTTCAGATAAATTAAATTTTTAAAGTTTCCTATAAATTATATTTTATAGTAAATCTCGCAAAATATTTTCGTCATTCGTACTAAAATTTCTAAAATTCATCTTTTTTTGTCCCAAGTAAGGTTAGAAAAATTTTCTAACAAACTAATTCACCAACGACTTCTCAATTATCACAACCGCATTGCTTCATTACGCCTCATCCGCTTACGCAAATTCATTTGATTATATCGTACGCTTTCGCCGTTTCATTTGAGAATATGGATGCATACGAGGGTACGTATTCACCATTAAGCTGAGGTCAACATTTATGTTGTGACATGTTCCTCCATGGCAAAATGTTATTTCATACTCTCAACTTTTTGATTTCACATGAGCGAATTTCTTTTGTCATTTGGCGAGATCACTGTATTTATTATCGGCAAAACTATTTATCCTTTCACGGATTCCAAGAGTTCCACCCAATGTCTGAACTTCCACTCGATTGTTCAACGTAAAATCTTCAGAAGTATTTCTGACGATCTTCCGCGGGATTCCGATGGAATCATTATGTAGTCTTTATTTCACTCATTGCCTTCATCTTTATATAGAAATATCCGATAAAGCACTGCCTTTCTTAAAGATTCCTTTCTTAAAAAAAACTGTTTTAAACCACTCATCTTTATATAATATACATGCTCTAGATTTACAATAAGCGGCGTCAATGATAGGCAACTAATTGGAAATTGAGTTTGTCATTTCCAGGATTTTTTAATTGGTTTGAAGCTGATATATGTTCAGAAATACTCCTCACGACGAACTAGATTTCTGATAGCAATTGGCTCGAATTGAATGCGATCTTTTATGATAAATAAACGATTGTTTTTCTTTTCACAATTGCTAATTTTACATGTCGAGCGTCTTATGTTAGTGAATGCACCCTCGTCACTTACTAGCATAAACGGCGGTTATATTGTATTTTACATAATCAATTCTTCTAAGTTCTTGGGTAGACCTGTCTATTATTTATTTGTCTGTTTGAAATACTTATACACTGGAATAACTTCTAAAAAAGTTCATTATCTTGGACAAAATTTATAGTTGGTTATTTTTCACTATAAATGTCTATCGTATTATTCCACTTGAATCCTATTTGTGTTCTATGAGCCAACGATGGTTACTGCCGGTATTTATTCTATGCTTTCATTACCCTTGCAGAATTACGGTTAGATAACTTTCGGAGACGCCATAACAGTACGAATTGTCATCTATTTTTGTAAAGATACGCTATGGGCTACACATACAGTTATTTAAATTTATAACCAGATTATTTTCATTATTTGCAATCCGATAAGTAAAACCGAAAGCGATAAAGAAGTCCAAATCGGCTCGTTTCGGCGATGAAATACGAACCGATGAGCCAATTACGAAACTGGACTCGATAAAAAAGGTCGACCTTTTAGAGAACGGCCGCTTCTCCTTCGGAGAAGAGGTTTGCGCAACGACGGATTGTTTTTTTTACGCGTGATCGCGGACACACGAATTCGTAGTGATCGGACGAGATGGGATGAGGAGAGATAGAAAGAGATGGCGGGAGAGAGAGATAGAGTGGATTTGTGAATCGGGTCTTATCGTTCAGATCCAATGCCTAGCATCACGCGAGTAAACTGGGTGTGTAACCCATATCCCTTCTCTCTCTCTCCCCACCTCTCTTTCTCCCTCCTTTCACCAAGGGCGGGAGCTTTTGGCGCGCAGACGGTCGCCGTGTCATCGTGCGCAAAATGATGGTGACCGCCAAAGTGGAACACCCATAAATAAAATATTCTGAACCGTTTATTTAATCCACATTCAAATAGGTCTTTCTCTCGAGAGGGAGTTCTCTAAACTCTCACCTTGTTTCCTCACGCAGCCACACCTCGGACGGACTAGTCTCGGACGAAAGCGAAATCGGAGCGCAGAAGAGTCCCGCCACCGCAGGAATTTCATTGAAAAGATTCGATCGGAGTCCGTAGGCACGCATGGGGGCGGAGAGAGGGATTAGCCGAAGGGGGAAGCCTCCCTCCGACTGCCTCTGCCGTCGATCGGGGGCGGCGAAACGTGACCGGGGGTGGGAGGGGGATGATAAAAGAGTGCGCCGGGGTTGGGTGCTGACCCTCGCCGTCGGGTATGAGGGAGAGAGAAACTGTCGCAGCGGAGAGAGCGGCGACACAGGTGGAAGCAGAAAATGTAACCAGTCTACGCAGGAATAGCGGATGGGGAAGAATTTGGATATCGGAGAGGGAGTGGTCCAGAGGAGGAGGGAAAGGGGGAGGGGGTGATTAGAGACCACCTACTGGACGAGTGGTTCCCGTATATTTTCTTCATCAGACCGCTTTCGGCACTATTTCGCGCGACCTTTTCGTCACGGTAGCGTGTGTGCATGTTTGGACACGTTTCCGTTAGTCAAAAGTGTAGCTATAGATCAGTCAGATGAAAGATGAGATATTATAAGATAGTACGGGATGTGAACGAGAGTTTGGTGTTCTTGAATATTTTCAGAGCATTTAATATTCAATTAGAGACAATAACTGAGGGGAAATTTTACTTTCCCTCCAGTTCGGTTGGATCTTGAGAACAAAAAAAATTCTCCGGGTAAATTTGGAACAAATTTTTGTTTCGTTTTTTTCTCAATTATATTTAATTTAAAAAATAGTTTTTTTCCATTTTTAGATCGAAACAGATGCGATCACTTTAAAAATATAATTTTTTTTGCATATGCATGCATTCATGGTTGCATGAGTAAGCGAACAAAAGGTTCCCAAAATGTTAAATGGCGGCGATTGAAAAAGAGTGGGAGAAAGAAATCCGCAATTTTTTTGTAGAAAATTGCTGCCAGTTATGGGTGAGAGTTTTATTAATATTTATGAATCCTTGGCCCATGTTTCGCTTATAAATTCAAAGGCAAAACTCCTTACGTGCCAAATTTAGCATTTCGTGCTAACCTCGAGATAATTGAAAGTTTTTATGTAAAATTTCCTGAGTGGCTAATGACCTAGGAAGCTTCTTTTACTAACAGACTTTAACCGGAAATTTCAACTATATGATATGAGTCTTTAGCATTTGCTTGCTGATTAAAAAAAAATTGATATCCTTTTATAAAACCTGTTATTGGATTACCACTGAGGACGGCTACATTGTAATTCACATCAATTCCACACAATAATTTAACTATCTCAGAACTTAAGCCGTAATTTGGACACGATAACTCATTTTGAATCAATCCGTTTTGGGTCAAATTTTTTTGTAAAATGGTCAACCTTGCAAAATATATCCATGAACTTTATCGAATTAATTTTTTTTGCAACGCTCCATGGCTTATCAAGAGCTACAGATACATAATAATAAAATTAATTGGTTCGAATCACGTTATTGTATGTTCATATAGCGTGATATAATGATGGATCTGATTTAAGAGCAAATTTGTGCGCATTCCTAGTATCCAGTCATGTTTCGTGAGAGATGACTTTCCCCGCAAAAAGATTTCCGTTCTCTCGTGGCTGCAATTTGCGATATATTACAAAAATCCGCTAGCCTTTCATCGCTTCGACCCTGATGCAGTTGACCGATTTCCCCACCCACTAAATCGTGGAAAATTTTTCAAGTATTCCGCGCGGCACACTTATGGCAAGAATCACGATATCCTTCGTGGGACAGCGCGAAAAAAAGAGATCTCTGACGTTCTCCATGCGACGCGCCACCTGTCCCTCTCATTATGTGTTCGTAATGACCCGAAAAACGCGCCTTGTCCCTCTCCCTCCTCTCTATCTTCCTCCCCCCTCTCCTCCTTTCCTCTCTCCCCCTCTCCATCCTTCGTTTCTTTCCCTCCTCACTCTCTTTCTCTGCTAATTCTCCAATGCACGTACCCAGGAATTTACTTGGGGGAGGGAGGAGGAGGGGGTAAGGGAGGAGGAGGGGGAGGGAGGAGGAGGGGGGAGGAGGGGGGAGGGGGGTCTGAGGCCGAAAACCAATTTCCAGCAATTGATTAAATAGAAGTCCTATTCTACATCTACATCTACATCTACAAGTTACCCTGCAATTCACCAAGTTGGTGGGTGGCAGGGGGTGCAATGCACCAATCCTACCTAAAGATTGTCTAACGCAATTCGAAATTTCCTATTGTGATCTCTTATTGTCCTCGGAAAGAACGAGCCTAGATAACGTTCCGTCCTACAATCGATCTCACGTATTTTATCGTCTCGATCATTTTTACCTATATACGTCGGTGCCACAATTATTCCCACTACCTCCTCTTTTAGACATTCTGACCTATATTTCTCTAGAAGTTTCAACCTTGAGTGCAATCTACGCTCCTCCAGTGATACCCAGTTCAAATCGCTCAATAAAGAGGTGACGCTTTCCTTATGTTCGTACTTTTGTTTTACAAATCTGGCTGCTCTGCGCTGTACTCTTTCTAGTTGAATTATGTGTCCCTTCTCGTACGGATCCCATATGCTCGCTGCGTATTCCACTTGTGGTCTTACCAGTGATAAGTAGCATGTTTCGCGTACTTTCTCTGTAGTGTTCCGTACTATTCTACCTATGAATGCCAGTTTCTTGTTGGCCGCGCCTATAACTCGACGAATGTGCATGTCCCACGAAAGATCTCGACAAATGGTTACTCCTAAATATTTTACATACTCAGCTTGTCGAATACTCATTTCATCTATTTTATATTCGAAACCTAAATCTTTGTTCTTACTTTTCCAGAACGTGACTGCGGCACATTTAGTATAATTAATTTCGATTTGCCATTCTTTGCACCACGCTGAAATGGCTCTTAAGTCTTCACACAGAGACTGATGGCCCTCCTGATTTTTTATTTCATTATATAGAACGGTGTCATCGGCGAAAAGCCTAATTTTACTACGAACAACCGAGCACATATCATTTACATAGATTAAGAAGAGCAGAGGGCCCAATACACTTCCCTGAGGAACACCCGAAGCAACTTTAACGGGGGACGAGTATTTCCCATCGATGACAACTATCTGTTCCCTATTCGAGAGGAAGTCTCTCACCCAACCGACAACTTTCGAATTGATACCACATTGTCCTAACTTCGCAATTAATTTCCTATGAGATACTTTATCGAACGCCTTCCTGAAATCAATGAATATGGCATTGACCTGAGTATTTTTCTCTCCGCATCGCAACAAATCGTCCACGAACAGGCCGAGCTGCGTTTCGCATGATCTACCTCTCCGGAATCCGTGTTGGCATCCGCTAAGCAATGAATGACTATCTAAATAGCGCATTACAGAGCTAAAGACTATGTGCTCAAGTATCTTGCACGATAATGAAGTTAAGGATATCGGCCTATAATTTTCGGGGTTCTCTCTGTCGCCACTCTTATGGATGGGCGTAACATGTGCCACCTTCCAATCTTTAGGAACTACTCCTTCTCTAATGGATTTCTCGAATATAATTTTCAAATACGGCGCGATTTCAGCAGCTAATTCTTTCATTACACGCGCGGGAATTTCCTCCGGTCCAGGAGATTTATTTGGCTTAATTGAATGAAGTTGGAGCGCGATGCCATTTTCCGAAAATACCAAATCTTCCATCGAATCGCCCTGACGCATAGGAATAGGGGTTTCACATTCATCGTCATCACGAGTAAAAGCTTTCTGAAAGTGATGATTTAATAGGTTTGCTTTATCCATACTATCGTGAACTACGTTTCCCGTTTCCGACCGCAGTGACGCAATAGTGGGGCCCCTACCTTGAACTTCCCTGACGTAAGACCAAAATGCTTTTGGGTTCTCTTTCAAGTTTTCCTGTAAAACCTTCTTTTTATAATTGTTAAACGCATTACGCATTGCTACTCTGGCTATGGAGCGCGCCTCCTTGTATTGATGCCTTATTATTGCATTCTGTTCGACCGTAGCTGTTGAGGATGTGTTATTTACGCGAGAGTGGAGTTTTCTTTGACGTCGGAGAGCGCTTCTTACTTCCTGATTGTACCATCTAGGTTCTGCACTATCACGCTTCTGTTTGCTCGGAATAAATTTATCTGTACACTCTCGCATCATATCTCTGAACATGCACCAGGATTCCTCCACGTCTGCACTATCGGTTAAATTGCAGAAATTAGTATATTTATTTCGCAGAAAAGACCTAAATCTTGTGAAATCGGCTTTGGCGAATACATAAAGTTTTCTTTTGGCCTTAACCTGTTTCTCAATAATTAACTGAAATTCCACGTAAACTGCCTTGTGATCGCTTATTCCCTCAGCATCAGATACTCTATTCATACGCTCAGGAAGATTAGTAACAAATAAATCTAATATATTATTAAATCTCGTGGGAAATCTCACTAATTGATACAATGAGTGCTTACCGAAAGTTTCTAGTAACGCCTCGCACGATTCACGCTCTCTACCTCCGGGATAAAAGCAATTATGCCTCCAATCTATTGACGGAAGATTGAAATCGCCCCCGATTATAATGGCTTTATCTTTATTAGACGAATTTAGCGTCGCCACTTGTTTCTCCAGAGAATGAATAGTTTCCACGCTCGCATTTGGGGGTCTATAAAAAGCGCATATATTTATAGTTTTTGAGTCGCTTCCTTTCACACGACACCAAACACTTTCGACTTCGTCGTCGTTAATCTGTATTGGGTAACTTTCGTATTTATTGCTAACTGCTATAAAGACTCCACCTCCCGACCGGATACATCGATCTTTTCTGAATACGCTATAGTCACGAGGAAAGATCTCCTGACTGGCTATGTCTGCCGTAAGCCAACTTTCAGTGCCTATAACTACATCAGCACGCAGACTACGAATAAGATGTTCAAATTCGGCCTCCTTTCTGCGAATGCTGCGACAATTAACCGTAATGATTTTTAATTTCTCGCTATGACTACGTAACGATTCCTCGCGCTCTACTGAGCTATTATTACTGTTATTATTATTAAGATTATAATTATTATTATTTACTGCCTCCTTATCCTTCCTACTTTGTCGACTATTTCTACGCTTGGAATGTATTCTACTGTTACTTAACGTCGGGTTTATAGCGTTGTTAAGGTCGCACGCATTATCTACGGAATTGTTGCATGGAAAATCGTTTATCCCCATGCCTTCGATAATTCTGTTACCGCACGGATTTCTTACATTTTCCCCTATTGTGCTCTCAATTAATCCCGTACCGGCAAGCCGCCTACATCCTAACCTACCATCTGATCTACTATTGGCGTGCATCTCAACGCTTGCTAAAAAATTGCAATTGCTTAAATCTAACCTAAAAAAGCCCTAGAATGCTCAAACACCCTACGCGCTACCGCCTCCGCAGCCTCGGCAGTGTAGTGCACACCAGAACCGTTTAGGGATGCCCTACATGAGTCCAGGACCGGCCTCAGGTCAACGAAGTCCACTCCATTGCCCCTACAGAAGTCCCACAGCCTACGGTTCAGCCCGACCACTCGGCTCCAAACCATAGAACCGCAGTCCGTCCGAGGAACAATGCTACAGATGGAAAGCCGCACATCAGCACCAGACTCCTCTCGGACACGAGCAACCTCAGCGGCCAAGTCCTTAAAAGAGCTTAAGACCTCCTCGGAGCCGCGCTTCGAAGCGTCATTGGTACCAACATGGGCCACCACCCGCAGCGAGGAGCAACCCGTGCCCGATACCGACACCCTGAACTCCTTCGTCACCTGGGGCACCGAACCTCCTGGTATACACCTGGAGAACACCCGCTCGTGAACTCCCTCCCGGCGGGCCCGTGACAGTAAAGGCGCCACCACACGCCGGACGTTGGAGCTCCCTATCACTAACAGCCCTCTCTTTCCCCCCGAGCTCTCCTTGGGCCCGGCCTCCACCGAGGAGACGGGAGCGGGCACGGGCGTAACGGCAGTGGAGTCGTCCTCCGACAACACCGCAAACCGATTACTAACAGGAAGAGGGGCCACCGAGGCGTTCCCAACTCCCTGTCTCCGCAACACCACCCCACGATCCCCCCGAGTGGACACCACACACCACTCATCGGGCTTCCGGACCGGAGGACCCTCGACCCGCGAAGAGGAGCTAGGAGCCTCCCCGATCGCTCTGCCGGCTTCCGCACCCAGGCGAACCCGAGCCGCCATTTTGGCGCGGTTTGCTCTCAGGGAAGAACCCGCACCCCTCCCACGCGCCAAGGCTGCCTCCGACCTTTCCACCCTCTGAAGGAGGTCCGCAACCACCCTCTCCAGCTCCGTGATCCGAGACCTCATGGCCTCGCAACCAGCGTCGCGCAAGAAGGAGGAAACAGGAGTCCTCGGAGTAGCCATCCTATCCTCTTAACTAATCTGTACTATCTATATAAATATACTAGACCTAACGTAAATACGCGGTTGGCTGTCTTCAAGGTTAAATTAGGGTCGAGCGCAGGTAAAAAGTGAAAGGGAAAGTGTTTCACTACACCAACAACGTTAGTAAATAAGCAAGAAAGTTTAGCACAAGAGCAATGTAGATTTAGAAGCTAAAGAAATGCTAAGGTAAAAGGAAATAATTAAGAACGAGTAAAGTAATACGCTACTATAAATAAATATTACAAAGATTACGGATTTAGTGGCTGAGAGACGCAATTAACTACTATGATACGGCAAGAGAAGGATGAGTAAGATTTACGCTCAAAGATGAGTTAAACTACAATTACAACAAAACAATTAACGTAAGAAGATGAAAAAATAAATAGAATAAATAGAAAAAATACTAGTTCTACTTAAGACAACAATACGGCTACAGCTAAACTACAGCTACTGCTACTACTACAGGTGTCGCTCGCAGACAGGTCAGCGCTCGCAGGAGGAAGTGAAAGGCACGTCCGTCCTCTTCGAGGGCCAGGTGACTACCAAATTCAAATAATATAAACTTTTAAACGTTTTTAGTTCTCATAACTCAACGCAGCAAGTGGCAGCATAGCAAGAGGAAACGTAGCAAATTTGTAGCGTGTTTATCGCAGATTTCACAAATGTCTGTATACCGGAGGGAGAGTCCGAACCCCCCGGTCCCTCCCCCTGGGTACGTCATTGCTCCCTCCTCACTCTCTTCCTCCTCTCCTTTCTCTCTCATCTCTTTCCCTCCTCTCCTTTCTCTCCCTCCCTCATCTCTCTCCTCTCTCTCCCTCCTCTCCTTCCTCTCTCTCTCCCTCTCCTTCCTCTCTCTTTCCTCTCTCTCCTTCCTCTCTCCATCATAACCCTCTACCTCCTCACTTTCCATCCCCCCTCTCCCTCCTCACTCTCCCTCCCTCCTCTCTCTCCTCTCTCTCCTCTCTCTCTTCTCTCTCCTCTCTCTCACTCTCTTTTCTCTCTCCCTCCTCTCTCTCTACTTCCTCTCTCCTCTCTCTCTACTTCCTCTCTCTCCCTTCTCTCCCTCTCTCTCCATCTCCCTTCTCTCTCTCTATCTCCCTTCTCTCTCTATCTCCCTTCTCCTCTCTTCCTCCTCTCTCTCTGTCTCCCTTCCCCTCTCTTCCTCTTCTCTCTCTCTCTCTCCCTTCCCCTCTCTTCCTCTTCTCTCTCTCTCTTTCCTCTCTCTTTCCCTCCCTCCCCACCTCCCATTTCCAGCATCTTTCGCATCTCACGCTCTCTCCCACTCTGGATCACTGCATATCAACCCCGCCCTCTCGCTCACGTTTCGCGTTCCAGGCGTGCTTGGCCACTGAAAATTAATGTCACGACTAGTTTGAAATGGCGTGGCGGTAACTGGGTCGCGCTGAATGCACTACCATATTCTCAAAGTCACTGGCATTCGCCCGCCGTCAAAAAGGCGTCTCTTTTCTCCGCAATACAGGTTTATTTTCGTCCGACTTAACGGGTGCCCATCTCCTTGTTTTCGAACGGCCTTTACCGTCTTATTGCCTCGAGGTGGTCTCTTTCACGCCACTGCGTAATCGACAGTGCCATTCCAGCAACGAAGAAACCACTTCTTCCGCATGTTATTGTTTGCTACTAACCTAACATCATCATCATCATGCTGCTGTCCGAAGACAGGTTTTAGCTGAATCGCTGCCTCCATCTCTCTCTCTTAGTCTTAGTCTTAGTCTAATGCTCGTGGTAGCCTGACGTGCCTTCAGGTCGCTCCGTCCCCTTTCACTTTCCATTTTTAGCCATCCTGACCGCTGAATATGCCGCCGAAGGCTTTAAAGAAGGACGTTGAGTCCGATAGCACGGAGTTCCGTGCTATGATGGAAACGGTTATGAAGACTATGTCTTCATTTCAAGATGAACTGAGCCAAATCCATAAGGAAGATACTCCTAAGAGAAAAGAATCCCTTTCATCCTTAGAGGATAGATTCAACAGCTTCCGAACAAAAGTGATCGAAGACTTCCGCCGTCTCTCTGGCCGCCTTAGTGATCTAGAGAAGAAAGGCGTGGAATTGGATGAGAGACAAGACGCCTTAGAGCAGTATTCCCGACGCAACTGTCTTCTCATTCATGGTGTAACGGAGAAGGAGAATGAAGATTGCTTACTTCTAGTGACTAAATTCTTCAAGGACGAAGTAAAAGAAGAGATCGACATGCAGCGTCTTTCCAGAGCTCACAGAATCGGTGTTCCCAGAAGCTCCAATCCTCACCCCAGAGCTATCATCGTCAGGTTTTTATCCTATCAGGAAAGAGACAAGGTGTGGAGAAACAAGAGACGCCTCAAAGGTACCAATTTTCTTGTCACCGAGTCGCTTACCTCTACGCGAAAAAAGTTATTGCAAGAGGTAAAAATGTTGACAGGACCACGTGGGGTCTGGACGCAAGACGGGAAAATAGTTGTCCTGCATGACGGCAGCAGACGGTTTATCTCCACCATGAGAGATTTAGAGGCATTGAAGCGGGCCTGGCCCTCTCAGAAATCAACTCCGGGGGACGGACGTCGCTAAGTAACCTTACGAGCAAGACTTTGGATTTGATTAGAAACTGACAAAGACCACTACGGCATAATCATTAGGTAACATCTGTCGTGCGTACTGCATTGTGCTACTTGAGTTCCTGTTTTCCACTAACTCCGTTTTTGTCATCGCCTGGCATCCCCGTTCCTGCATTTGCTGATTCTCGGCTGTTTTCCGTGTTCCTGAGAGAAGAAAGAAGCTCCCTGTGCGTTTCCGTCCCCCCTTCTTTAGCAGCGAGTTTCTTTTCTTTCTTTTTTTTTTCTCTCTTTTTTTTCTTTTTCTCTTTTCTTTCTTTCTTTCCCTCCCTTACGTGGCGTCCCAAGTGAAAATTAGTGCCTGTGTATATTAGTGTCTGTTTATATTAGTGCCTGTGTTTATTAGTGCTTGTGTATATTAGTGCCTGTGTATATTAGTGCCTGTATTTATCTGTCTCCCCGACATCCCTAGTTCTCCCAAGTTAATTCATTCATAGCCCCTCATTTCTCTAGTGTCAGTTCTCCCCACAGTGTTTTCATTTTCGGTTCTCTCTAGTGCAATTTCTCCCAAAATCTAATCCTAAGAGCCCCTATTTCCCAGTGCTAGTGCTCCAAGTAGTGTTTTATTCCAATCATCTCACCAGTGCAAATAAGTGTCTGTAGTTATCTGTCTCCCTTCCACCCTTAGTGCTCCCAAAGCCGTTTCCCAATAGCTCTTACTCCACAGTGTTAGTGTTCCACTAAGTGTTTTATTCCACTCACTCGATAAGTTCCTTTAGCTCTCTAGGGCAGTTCTCATATCCCTACAGTGCAGTGCTCGCGCCTTCCTGTGCTCCTCTGTTTTCCTTTGCAATTAGTTTATAACTTATCCTTTACTTGACCTGTGTGTATTTTCCTGCTTTTTCATTATACATTGCAATATTGTATTGTGTCTTGTATTCCTAACTTTGCGCATCCTACTCTATAAAATATCCTCACCTATGTTTAATTCTTCCCCTGGAATCGTGCCCACTAATAGCACTTCTTTCCCGTTCGTACCTCCCATCAGTAGACCCTCCCAGCAGGACGTTATGACGCGCATTAGCTCTTCTGACTCTCCACCCCCCGCTGACCACCCTTTCCCCCGCTTTTCCCATTGCACTCAAAATAACAACACATGCCCTCTCTCGCCCATCACCTCTTCCCCTGTCCCACCATATAACCTTAATACGCATGGTCCTCACACCCTCAACCCAGAGGCAGCAGAATTCTTACCCCCCCCCCTCCATTCCACTCCCGTCCCCACCCCCCTCACTACCTGCTATACATCCAGCCACAATCCGTACCTACTTTAACCCACATGCTCCTGATTTCATTCCTTCCCTAACTCAACCGCGTCCTTCCTTAGACCCAAATGCCTCTGAATTCTACCCATACGTATCTCCTGGTTCCGCATCTTCTAATCTTCTCCCTATCACTAATAAAAGCTTATCCTCATATTGCAATTCCAATACAAAGGCCATTCTATCTGAACAGTTTAAGCCCTTTCCACGCTCCCTCCAGATCTTATATTTAAATGCTCAAAGCCTAACAGCACATATCGAAGAACTCCGTGGTATACTACCTAACAATAAAGTACACATCATCGCTATTGCTGAGACCTGGTTGAAACCATCTATGTCTTCCTCTACTGTTAACATTGACGGTTTTAAACTTTACCGCAACGATCGCGTTGGCAAAGGCGGCGGCGGTGTCGGAGTATATGTAAGAAACGATATTTCAACTAAATTTATTGAAAGTAGCGAATGTAATTACAGCAAAAGACCCGAATTTCTCTTTCTTGAATTGAAAATCTATTCACAGAAAATACTTTTCGGTATTTTCTACCGTCCACCCAAAATTGGTCATCTATCCGATATTGATGAAGTCATCTCTAATCACATTAACGATTACAATCATTTAATAATTACTGGCGATTTTAATGCCAATATACTCGCACCAAACCCTGATTCGACATATTTATATAACTCCTTCAACTCTCTAGGCCTTAGTATTCTACCTCTAAATGCTACTCACCATACTCCTACTTCCTCTACCCTAATTGATTTAGCCGTTACCGCCAATCCTGACAAGGTTCTCGCGCATGGCCAACTCTCTGCTCCGGGAATCTCCGCACATGACATAATATACATTGCATATTCAATAAGGAGCCCAACTCACAAGCCGAAATATATCACCTATAGGGACTTCAAAAACATCAACAATGAGAAGTTAATTGCTGACGCGTCTGCCATGCCTTGGTATTCTATTGAGTACATGGACGACATTAACGACAAGGTTGAGACTTTCAACAATTTTGCACAGTCATTAATCAACACTCACGCTCCACTAAAGACTAAAAGAGTCTCTAAGCCCCATGCACCATGGCTCACAACAGACATCAAACTGATAATGAAGAGACGTGACAATGCCTTCCGCATTTTCAAAAATACAAAAACACAGATCTCATTCAACCAATTTAAAAAACTAAGAAATAAAACTAAGCAACTTATCAGAAACTCTAAAACTCGGTACATTCATTCACTGTCCCGTCCAAATTCTTCACAATCTGCTCTATGGAGTAACTTAAAATTATTTGGTATTGGAAAATCTAAGGATACACAACTTCCTCCTCATATTTGCCTTGATACACTTAACACTCTATTCACCACTCCCCCAACTCCTGATGACAACGAAATAAAACAGAATCACATACACCACCTACTTCAACACATTCCTCCCACCACAGCATCACCACCATTCCAATTTTCTCCTGTAACTCAGCTGGAAGTACTGAATTGTTTACGTAAAATCAAGTCCAGAGCACAAGGTGCTGACGAAATTCCAATAGTTTTCCTTCATAAGATTATTCATCTAGTGCTACCCGTCATCACTCATATATTCAATTGGTCGCTTATGCAAAACAAATTCCCATCGCAATGGAAACTCGCCATAGTCCGTCCCATACCTAAGAAAAGTCTTACTTCTGACATAACCGACTTTCGGCCCATCAGTTTACTTCCTGTATTATCAAAGGCATTTGAAAAGGTTTTACATGAACAAATCACATATTTTCTAATTAGTAATAATATCCTCGATTCTCTACAATCAGGATTCCGAAAATCACACAGCACTACCACAGCACTTCTCAAAATCACTGACGATATCAGATTAGCAATGGACAAAAGAGAAGTCACTATTATGACTCTTCTTGACTTTAGTAAAGCTTTTGACTCTGTAGATGTAAACATACTTCTAACCAAACTGCGCCTCATGAACTTCTCCTCAGATTCCCTAAACTTAATTAGTTCTTACCTGAATGATCGCTATCAAAAGGTCGTAACTGACAATCATTCCTCAAGATGGATTAAAGTGTCACGTGGCGTACCACAAGGTTCCACCCTCGGGCCACTGCTCTTCTCTCTGTACATTAATGATATATCTTCTCAGCTTGCTCACTGTAAATACCACCTTTATGCTGATGATCTCCAAATCTATATGCACTCTCGCTCTATTGATCTCCATCTTATCATTGATAAAATGAACCATGACCTCACTTCTTTATCCAAATGGAGCAATGTAAATTTCCTCAAAATTAATCCTTTAAAAAGTCAGTCTATTATTATTGGGTATCCCAAACTTCTCTCGTCACTAAACTTCTCAGAACTTCCCCCAATTCTGCTCAATAACTCTGTCATTCGTTTCCAAAAAACTGCAACCAATCTCGGGTTAGTATTCAATGACACATTGACCTGGACTGATCATATAACTAAAATATGTAATACTGTTAACAGTTCACTTCACTCACTTAAAAGAATTAAAAGCATTACCCATTTCTCCCTTCGCAAGCGACTTATCACCGCTCTTGTCCTTCCTCACCTTGATTACTGCGATACGGTCTATCAAGATCTATCTAACGAGCTATCTCTAAAATTGCAGCGTGCACAAAATTCCTGCGTAAGATTCATTTGTGATCTCCAAAAGAGAGACCATGTCACTCAACCTCTATATACGTTAGGCTGGCTTCGCACTGAAGCTCGTAGACGTCTTCACCTCCTCTCGTTATTTTACCGAATTATAACTCTTCAAAACCCGCAGTATCTGAACTCCAAATTTTCCCAAATGAACTCTGTACACAACGCCAACACTAGGGGCACCAATCTCTTCCAGATCCCACATCACAGGACGGAAATTTATAATAAATCCTTCCATGTTACAGCTTGTAGACTTTGGAACGCCCTACCTACTGACCTCCAAAACGCAACATCTCTCCAAATATTCAAACATAAATACTTTAAATTGCTGTTCTCTGCCCAAAATTCAGGTCAGCTTTAACATTTTCTTCTTACCAATTGCAAGACGGCTTCCTTCACTCTTCCTTACTTAATTAACATTAATTATTTTTTTTGCAGGTTATCGAGTTCGCAAAGTGTACGCCTCCTTCGACTGTTACCTTTTCATTGTCTAGTGTCTACTATGTTATAGTGTTTATGACGGTATACAACGATGCTGTATATACGAAGACTTACTGTACATACTCCTTTCTATTTAATGTTGTATTACTATATCATTATATGTACACTATCTAGGGTTTTCGCAGGTTTTTCACACCCCCCTTCTCAGTGGGTGTTTTCCTGCGTGGGTTTTACTAGGGAGGACATGCCTGTTTTACCTAGGTTTTCCCCACAATCTCTAATCTGTCTTCAATTTTATATATATATATATATATTTTTTTTTTACTCTGTATGATTTAGGTATATACTGTTTATGTTATGCATATTGTATATATATATATCTTACTTTACCATTTTTTTATATTTTTTTTATATTGACGAAGGGTTAAATGTAAGAATGGACCTTATGGTCTAAATTTCGCCCGAATAAAGACGATTATCTATCTATCTATCTATCTCCCTAGAAGCCTCATTTATACCTCTATAAGTACTATATTCCTGCTTTATATTCTCTAATATTCCTGTTCTTTTTCTCCCTCTTCCTTTTCTTCCGCTAATTTTGCCTTCTAAGATCGTCCTTTGTAAACACCGTCTTCTCAATATGTGCCCTATCCAATTTGCTTCTCTTTTCCTATTGTTTTTATTAGTATCCTTTCTTCTCCCACCATTTCTAATATTTCTTCGTTTCTCTTTCTCTCTGTCCATTTCACTTTCGCCATCCTCCTCCATATCCACATCTCAAAACTTTCTAAATATTTTTCCTCCTTTCTCCTTACCGTCCACATCTCTGCACCATAAAGAGCTATGCTCCATATGTAGCATTTTGCTAATTTCTTTCTTATTTCTAAATTTATTTTCTTGCTTGTGAGAAGCTCCTTCTTCTCATTAAATGCTGCTAATTGCGAACCTACTTCTGATGTCCTGTGTACTACTTCCATCCTGCGCTAAAATACTGCCAAGATATTTGAAACTACTTACTTGTTCCAAATTTTGGCCATTTATCATTATATTTAATTCTTCATGTTCCTTTGAAACCACCATGACTTTCGTTTTTTCGGCATTGATCTTCATTCCATATTGTTGGCCAACCTCCACTAGTCTGTCTGTCATCCTCTGAAGTTCTTTCTCGTCTTCTGCTGTTAATCCCTGATAATCTGCATATTTAATGATGGTAATACTTTCACCTGCTATCTTAAATCCTTTCTCTTCCATCAACGCTTCATCTGTTATTGTTTCTGCATAAATATTAAATATCGCTGGTGAAATAGGACATCCCTGCCTCACTCCCCTCCCTATTGAAGTACTTTCTGTTTCTTCTCCTTCAACCTGACTCTAATCTTTTAATCAAAGTAAAGGTTTTTAAGCAGTCTTTTATCTTTCCAATATATTCCTATTTATTTAAAATACTAAGCATTTTATCCCATTTCACTCGGTCAAAAACTTTCTCCCAAAACAAAAATACATATCTTTATTGACTTCTAGCACTGTTTCTATTATCATCCTCATACATCCTATAGCATCTCTAGTCCCTCTTCCTCTTCTGAAACCAAACTGATTATCTTGCAGCTCCTTTTTATTTTACCTTCAATTTTTTTGGTTATTATTCTGGTTAGAACTTTAGCTGTATGATAAATTAAACTAATAGTTCTGTAATCCTTACAACATTTTGCATTGTTCTTTTTCTTCAGTGGTACCATAACAACATCTAAAAAAATCTTCAGGCCATATGCCAGTATCATATACTTGGTTAAAGAATTTTGTGAGTTGCTTAACTGCTTTCGACCCCAAAACCTTAAGAACGTCCACTGGTATGCCATCACTCCCAACAGCCTTCCTTATTTTCATGTCATCAATTGCTCTTTTAACTTCAGACTCGAGAATACTTGGTCCACATCCTCTTTTTCATTTAATTCAATATTTCTTGGCTTTCCTTCTTTGTCATACAGCACCTCAATGTATTCTTTCCAGACAATCTTTACATTGTCTGGCTCCAAGACTATTTTACCATTTTTGCTCATGATTCCTTTACGTCCTATCTTTCTTGCCTTTTTCTTGAATAGTTCCCTTGCTTTGCTATACATGAGGTCTGTTCTACAAATTCTTTCACACTCGACAATCTCCTCGCATTTCTCATTTATTCACTATTCTCTGGCTTTATCTGTTTCCCTTCTCAAAGCATTATTTAACTCCTTGCACTTTCTTTTGCCTTGTTCAGTGTTTATGTTCTTCCACTTTCTCCTCTCTTCCATTTTTTGCAGCATGGCTGCTGTGACCCAGGGTTTTTTTGTTTCTTTCGCCTGTTATCTTTCCTACCTTCTTTTCCATTACATCTTTAATGTTGCTATGGATGTATCTCCACTCCTCATCTACATTTTTCTCATTTTCTTTAGCTCTCTCCCCCAAACTTTTCTCTAACTCAGTCATGATAGATTCCTTGTTCTTAAAGAGTTCCTCTAAGTTCCATTTCTTGTTAACTCTTATGTTTCTCTTAAAGCTCTTCAGTCTACATTGTGTATTTGCCACAAAAAGGTTGTGGTCGTAATCAATATCTGTCCTTGGTAGTGTTTTCACATTTTTAATGCTATTTCTAAGTCTTTCATTGACTAGTATGTAATCTATCTGGTATCATCTCTGGTCTCCTGGGCTTCTCCATGTGTAAAGTCTCCGCTGGTGATGCTTAAATCATGTATTAGTTACAATCAGTCTATTCCTATGGCAGAATTCCACAAGTTTCTCCCCTCATTCATCTCTTCCCTGGTCCATATTTTCCCACTATGTTATCTTCCTGTCCCTCTCCAACTACACTGTTCCAGTCTCCCATTACTTTGGTGGTGATCCTTCCTTTTCCCACCTCCTCCAATATCTCTTCAATCTGTTCATACATTTCATCTACTTCGTCGTCGCCAGCATTAGTTTTTGGCATATACACTTGAATTATAAGCATTTCCACTGGCTCCATCTGAAGTTTTACGGCTATTAATCTATCATTAACTGTCACTACCTTGCTAATTCTTTCAGCTATCTCTTTTCTCATCATAATCCCACTCCTCTTTCCTTTTTCTGTCCTCCCGAGTAAATAATCTTAAATTCGCCTGAATTTATCTCGCCTTCTCCTTCCCACCGAACTTCACTAAGACCTACTATACTTACATTATTCCTTTTCATTTCCATTTTTAAGTTCTCTAGTTTATTCCCTGATTTCATAGTCCTAACATTCCATGTGCCTCTTCTTAATTTCTCACTACTTGCTTTCTTCTTATTAATGTTACATTTCCTCTGTGCATCCCCTAGGGTAGTCCCCACCCGGAGATCCGATTGGGGGACTATTTTATCTCCGAAATATTTTACCCCAGATAGTTCCACAGAGGTAATTGCTGCTTTTCAGCTTATCATGGGAAATATAATGAGGTAGTTTCCCCTTGCTTTCCTCATCGCAGTTTCACAAGAGTGATTACCCATCTGTAGCTGTTCAGATCCACATGATCACCACCTACAGAGGTACTGTGCAAGCTGCTGCCCTTGCACAGGGGGATGTAAAACCCCCAAGATTGCTTCTTAGTCTGACTTTTCCCCTCAGACCTTTCCGGCTTGGATGGTCCTAACAGGAGAATTATCTCCCACCGGCATAGCTCTTTGGTTCATAAGATTACACAAACCCTCCCACCTCTGCAAGGTTATGCAGTCCTTAGGGAGGGAACCTAACATAAATATCTCAAATATTTTAGTTGTCATCAATGTAGATGTTGATGAACGTAGAAACGATGCTCATAAATTTTATCTACTTAAAATGTTTTAACTAAAACGAAAAAATGGATATGTATTTGATTATATTGGATATTTACTATTAAAATCGACTGAAATCTACCGTAGTGTGTGATAATCGACAAAGTTGTAGGTTCTCATTACAAAAATTCAAAGTCATTTGTGGTAGATTATTATAAATATACTTTTGTCTTAAAATATATGTTTGATTTTTAGCGAAATTTAACGGTAGAATCTCGTTAATGTTATTTTAACTATAGATTCTGTGTGCATAATGGAGCTAAACAGGGTGCGGTGAGTCTTAACTCCAAGGAAACGTGTGGAATACAGCCCAAGAGTGGGGTCGCATTAACACCGCCGGCGTATTGTCGTAGTTTTCAAGTTAAGGACACCTTAAATACTATACTGTTCTCGACAAAATTCCTTGGCGTTCAAATGTACTGCGTCGTATGATGTTCTCTAATATTCTTTAGCAGCAATGATTTTATAATGCGTTTTTTCAACACAATTATATTCTTTCCATACTAATACTCATTGCCGCTAGGAGGGTCTTCCCTCTGAGGGGAGAGGGAGGATGACGGCTCTTGGCCCTGAAATACTAGTGACACTGCATCATTGTGCTCAGGATAATGGGACCCTGCCCAAGGGTAAGAATTTGAAGGGAGTAGTTAGGGACTAGTATTCACAAAGGGCCTCGCTTTGCCTTCGAACCTTCCTTCCCGTGGTGACGGTTACAAGGAAGAAGAAAGATTGAGCATAAATTAACATATAGCTTTGTCAAATTGAAACGCACAGCTCTTCTAAATTAATTTTATTTCCCAAACTGATTCCAAAACTTTTATTCACTAAAAAATGCACAACCAATTTAAATTCGTTTTGCCTCTAATATAGTGCATATAGATAAATGTAATTCGGCAATTACTTTACCATTGAAACATATATATATGCACTCAGAAAAGCAATCTGAGGCTAACGCGAAATAACGCCAAAATAAGATTCGCTCTTGCAAATAAATTTTGGGCGCAACGCAATCCCGAATTAATAAATAGAAAAAAACGATATTGATGTCAATGAGTTTAAACAAGTAGCTTCCGACATCGTCTCAATTCCACAAAAACAGTCGCCGTCTCCTGTGAACCGATAACCAGCTGTTTCTTTGCGGGTGCCTTCGTTTTTTTCCGAATTGACAAGTTCAAAGAAGAGTTCTCGTTCGCTGCAGAAAACGGAAGCAACGGTATATACATACATACATAGGTGTTTGAGATTGAAAGAGGTCGTCGAAATCGCTACAGTTGCGACCTTTTGACATTGGGAACGCGCGATGGATCGAGGGTCGCGAGAGGTTGATATGCAGTCGCCATCTTTTTGAAGGTTTTATTTATTACACGTAGGTATCTCAAGGTATCTCACTTTTATCGACCTCCGCAACTCCGCTGCCCCAACCTCCTCAACTCGATTTGTGAATGACGCCCTTAAAAAAGTATATCTGAGCTTTTATTTCACTCAAGTAAAAACAGCCCACAATTTTATGAATTCACAAAATTACGTATATCGTGATATTTACTCTTAAAAAGAGGCTTGGCACTTAAAATTTATGAACATCACTCCTTAACCGTACCGTTTTGTACATCATCTTCACGGTAGTCTCCATTGTCACTTATCTAACGCTTGGCAGGTTAAACCCCGCAATGTGATAAAAAACGGAGAAGAAAGTTAAATGATGACTTAAAAAACTACACGTCGTCGCAACACCTATTTCAGGATCTTTATTAATCTATTTTTCGATTCTACGTAACTTCGTAATAAAGTGATTGATTGCACAATAAAAATATTGAACATTCATCTTATCGAAACGAAATCGCCCATAGAATAAAGAAGTGAAGCTTCCAGTATTCTTCGGGGTCTATTACGCTTCTAGAGCAGGTGGCGAACAAGACAAAAAATGAGGATGCCAAAAGCGCAGTCCGTGTCGAAAGTGGCTTTTTAAATTTATAATACCGAAGGAATGAAATGCGAGGCATTTGCGGTTCGAAGCAACTTTCGAACTGATTTGGGTCTGCCGTTAAGTGAAATTCCAATCTCCCGCATCGATGTAAAAATTGACGTGTTTTAAAAATTTATAAACTCGTAAGTTCTTCTTCTCTTGAATCTCACATGTAAAAAAGATTTCCATCCACAGTAGTTATAGTGAACGATAAAAATTCATATTCCACGGACTGTATTGATAAGAATTACCATATTATATTATAACCAGAAAGAAATGAAGCCGATTTTTAGACGAATAACGATGTTTTGAGAAACGATACGACATGGAAATCGCCGTAGCATTTCAGTTGAAAAGACTCTCGGTTGCCCTATTCGACGAAACTATTCAGCAGGTGTGGTACGTGCGGTTCGTGCGTTGAATCGCTCTTGCACGGCGTATTCCAATCGTCAGCCATTCACTTTCGATCACCTTTTACCCCAGGGCGCGGGGAGGAGTGGGGGAGTGCAGTTGGCCAAGGTCCGAATTTTCATACCCGTCCAATGGAAATAAAACATTCGGATAGGACGTCGAAAAGTTATGAGATTTTAAAGAGACACTGTGAGGTTTTCCTGCGACGATTTAATTACTTTTTAGCAAACCAGCAGATATATATGTAAGATAGGTATAAACGAGTATGCATAATGCATATATAAATGTTTTCCGCTTCGTGTTAGATATTATAAGTCTTGTTAATTCCACACCCGCCCTGGTGGCATAATAAATACTTCATCTCTCGTTTCATTTTGATGTGCATTTGTTTTCGAGAGGGCGGAAATATCCCGGTCGCCATTGTTTCAGGTTGTCGTAACGCCTCACTGTTTCTAGGAATTTGATGGAGCGGCAGAAGTGCGATCCATCCTACTCCATTTGGCTGTATTTTATTAGCCTCGTTTAATTTTACGGCCAAATCTTTATGGAATACCCACTTATCCTTATCATTCATAAAAATCCTCATAACAATGAAAAACTTACTTGGAAATTTATCTCATAGGTAAACTAATATGCATTTGTTTTAAATTTTCTTTTGGTTGCCTGATAAGTGCCTCAGGGTGGCATATTTCTCAAGAACGTCTCGTTGAAATGACTACGTTGCCGCAGTCTACGAATACCTTCGCCGTCCTTCCGCTGGCTGCCTGAGTGCATTCCTCGGATTTTCCTTTCCCTCTGCAACGGTCCTCCCGCTCTTTCTTTCTCCCTCTCGATAGCCTTGCCAACTTTACGTCGCTTCCATCTCTTTCTCCTCTTTCGCAGTCATCTTCTTCATCTTTGTGCATGATCACATCGTGAATAAGCGACAGAGCGTTCAATTTTTTTCGCCATCAATTGTATTTGATCAAATAAAACATATTGGGAGAAATGCGTTATGTTTTTACACATAACCTGCTAGGTGTGCACTGAAACTGAGGTAAACTAAATCTTAATAAGGTGTGTGAGTTGGCAGATGCTGTAACGCGGATCTTTATAAATTTCGGACAAGATTAAATGGGCCCTCATTCCACTCGATTTGCGGGATTCATAAAATTGTTGCAGGAAATTCTACAGCTCAAAGAAACGATGGGATGCATATTTGGTGCATTCATAAATGCATTGCTGCCGTTCAGAACTTCTCTTGGCCGATTAGAACGTTCTCTGTAATATTCGGAATAATTTATGAAAGTACGCGTTTTACACATTAACATTTTTGGGTTTGAATATAATTTATTTTGGCTTGGAGAGAATATTCGGAGTGACAAAAGAATTTATTTAAATTTAATGCTTTAAACGATTTTTGGATCATTCTCTGCTTCGGAACTTTCAAGAAGTAAAAGTTTCTCTTTTGTTTTTGGTATATTGGGGGATACTGTCTCTTGCTAGGGAACACCAAATATTTGCTTACAAAGCGACGCTTAACGCTGAGCATGTTAATGATGCGGTGGTCCCTTAAATTAATTTGTCGAGAGAACCCTTTGGTTGAATGCGTTCTCGTTATTCCAATTGCGCTCTCCGTGGCCTATGTCCTGCTTACATTATACCAATCGTCACTGCCAACATATCAATACCTCCAATCGGAATAGCGACAATGCAATTCCTTGCTTGGCACCATAATCCACCAAACGGCCAAGTGAGAGCTATTATATTTATAACTCTTCAATCCTGGTTTTAAAAGTATCCCCATTATTCTGGACGAAGCATTTTTTATGATCTTCCCTTCAAGATTGGAAAACAATTTCGAAAGTTCCGTTTTACTTATTCCGCTTGCGATCAGAACTTAATTTGGAAGACCTTCACGCTTTGAATACCATGAAAATGCATTGTTCTTTCCGAGTTCTTTTTTTCCTATCTTTTCATCCCCGAGTGCCTAATGAAATACGTCACGGACGAGTATTCTCGGTGCTACGGATGGGATTCGATGAGTCACACAAAAGGGGAGTGCCTCGAAACACTTGGATAGCCTACCAACACTCTCTCTTTCTCTCTTTCCTTATCCCTCTTTATGCCTCAACCTCCTTCGCTACTTTTCCCCTCCCTTCTCACTGTCTCCCTCCTCTCTCTCTCTCCTTGTTCCTTCCCCTCCCTCTTTTTTACCCCATAATTTCTTCCTCACATATTCCCCTCTTTCCTTCCCTCCCTTTCTAACTCTTTCTCACTCCCTCCTCCTTTTCCTCGTCCCCTCCTTTCTATCCCCCTCCTCCTCTCCCCTCCTTCCCTCCCCCTCATCTTACTCATTCGTCGTGGTTATCCATTACACTACCCGGGTGAAGATTGTCACCACTCAAAATAATCAACATTTAGAAACCTTCTTGCTCAAATACCTTTTTAAGAGTTTCTTGTTGCTCTCTGGATACCGCTAAAAGCCACTCATTAAACCCCTCCGGCGAAAGTATTTGGGGAAGATTCGGTTGCTGTATTATCACGAGTGACGAAATTTGAACGTAATCCGTCTTTATTTGGAATGACGATTGCGTGCAACATTATAATCACTTTCATCCACTCGAGATGGGAAACCTTATCTACAGTGCGGGCCATATGGGTTTTGACAAATTCTTCGGCGGTCTGTACTGGAAGTGGATAATTTTCTGGTTGGCCGGATTGGACTTAGCACCAGAAGTTACCTCGAGGTACTGAGATGCCATATAAGTGAAAATCAGTTCTAAGTTAGGTTTTTACGGTTGAAATTTCAGCATCCAAGGCTTTCTTATAATAATTTTAATTGAAAAGTATTAATTTGTGGGTTAAACTTTGTGGGTGGCTTTTATATCATAGCTTCGCAGGCCGCATTAAAGGTTCTCGGAGACCGCATACGGTCCGTGGACCGTAGATTTCTCACCCCCTGATGTAGACGAAGGAGTATATGTACCTAGAAATGGTTTTGTGACGGTTAAAAATTGTATTGTATTTTCATTTCATACAGAGATAATTTCGCGAATTCCGTGGGAAAATCGCACTCCCGCGCCGTATCTATTTCCGATCGAAAAACGTCCGCCAAAGGCGGCTCGGGACATCCGCGGCGAAAAAGCAAAATAGGAATCAATAGATTTAAACCAGTCGCCTTAGGGGGAGAGGAAGAATTTTAACGGCGTCTTTCAAGAGACGCCGAAACAACGACTTGTAAAGTATAATTCAAATACTCGAAAGTATATTCGACTGGGGGCGTGATGAAAGTTGTCGCCGCCGTTTTCACTCCTCGCGTCGACTTTCCAAATCGTTCGTCGTCGCGAAGGATTACGGAGATCCCACAGACGGGAAAAAACAAACCGCGCGAACTTTTACGCAATTATGGGAAAATCGCACTCCCGCGCCTTATCTATTTCCGATCGAAAAACGTCCGCCAAAGGCGGCCCGGGACATCCGCGGCGAAAAAGCAAAATAGGAAGCGGAAAAGGCGACGTCGGCTGTGATTCCGCAATCCGCCGCAGACACAGGAAGGGCAGCACCGTATTTCCATGTGGGGGAGGGAAATTCTTCGAAGGTGAGCGGAGGGGGTTGGAAGGAAAAGAGAAGTCCTCTGCAGAGGAGGGAGGGAGAAAGGAGAGGGTGGGTGGGGAGGGAGAGGAGGGGGAAGGAGGAGAGGGCGGTGGGAGTGGGAGCAGAGAAAGTGTGGAAAAAGGTGTCCACCGCTGGTCCCTCAGCGCATTTGTCTGCGGAAGGACGAGCGAGATACACTTGAGAGTGAAAAAGCTTTAGAGAAGTGCGGAAGTGAGCAGTTGTCATGGAGATGAAGACTGCGTGTATCCTGGCACTGGTTGCCTTCGTTGCATCAGGTGAGTTAACTGAGGTCCCTCGAAAAACGAATTCTCCGTGCCTTGTCCAATAAGAGCGATTCGTCCGAAAGGTTTCTCTCCGGCCGGCGTTCGATAACTTAAAGTGGAAAAGGGCATCTTCGGAAAAGGGAGTCGACGTCTTAGGGTCGTTGTTTGACACGTTGTGGATATCACCACGACGATGAATGATAGATATCCATGCTAGGATTTCATTCAGTGAAATATTACTCGGAATTCGGCAATTTTTTCATACGCAACGTGGAATTCATATTTTCATGTTTTAATTTCCTCTCTAATGCCTAGAAAAATTGCTCGCATACACTGATTTCGCGACGAAGTTGTGTTATTTTTATCTATAATATTTTACCTTATGTGCCATTCTTTCTATAATCATATCAACTTCCACACAACTCTAAGTGTTAGCCTATATTTTTATCCACATTAGGTGGCCTTGTTTAAAAAAAACGCTTTACAGTAGAAAGTTTTGTCTTTGGATGCGGTTAGTTAAGATATTGTTTTCAATCGTTTAAGTCGAACGGTATAATCAAAAGTGTATGGTTACCTGAAAATTTGTTTTCCGCTCCTCGCGAAATCGCATCGTGATCGACTCCAGGAACCCTTCAGTGCCGCAGTTCGCTCCAGTTTAGCTCATTCCCGGCAAAATGTTTCCCTCCCTATGGTTGCATAACGAAAGGCGCAGTCAAAGTTGTGGTTCAACAACCTCTAGCTCTAAATAACACACAAGACCACCTCACCCAGCAGTGTAGCTCTCTTTTTTTCACGTATTTAAGAAGTGGTAAGGCTTGCCGTTTTTTAGACCAAGGTTGTCCACTCTCTCTCCGGAATTGTGTATTTTTAAGGAGTTTGCAACGTTCGAGAGGATTCGATTGTCAAAAGAATTTGCATTCGAGCGCCTCTCCTCCAGAAAAACGAGGAGCACGGGAAAAAATTTAAAACCTGATATATATTCGTTATAATTCACCATGTTTAATATTTGGGTCGGATTGAAATTAAATTCATCGAGTATTACATTGACCGTATGTTCTCCCTCGACGCCACTGAGTTTTTATTGTAATTTGGCTAATCTGCAATATGACAAGCAAATATTTAGTTAAAATTGCGATAACTTTGTCTCTGTGCCCCAAAAGTATAATTCCACCGATGCGAAATCTTTTGGAATGGGTATACGCCGTTTTGCGCCAGAACTCTTACAAAAATATTTCTCCAACTTTGCAACTCGACGAAATGATGAAAGTTATGTTTGAATTTTTCCAGAGAAGGGATCGCCATCATTGTATTTTATCTCCTCATTTTTTATTGTCTTTATGGGAGCGCTTTTTATAAGAGCAAAATCGGTTTTTCATCATGAGACATGCTGAGCACCGTTTGAACAGGTAACCTTGCAGAAACGAAAAAAAACAACTCCGAACGGACTATGCAGTCGATCGCTAGTTGTTCAACAGGCCGTTACGAGAAGAATTCAAACGCTAGGAGGTCAGAGCTATTCCCCAATGCCGTCCACATAATTGGAGCGGGCTTAAATAAATCATACCTCGTATGGCGTGTTGCCAATTTTTATTCTTTTATGTGGGATTTCTCAGTATAATCCATTTTATACTCGCTTGCCACAGTAAAAGTTTAAGCGTTAATTCCTTTCTTGTTCGAGCAATTGTTGTATACTGTTTTGCTGCGTCAAAAGGTTTGGATAAAATGGACGTAATGCTACAAATGTTACTAAAATCGTTTCGCGTTTTTGTTTAGTGATTTATTCTGCCCACCACCCAGTGCCGACTCGATTCCGTAATCGTTTCTCTTTGCGACTGATTTTTTTTTCTGGCGATGCTTCAGCCTTGAAATAGTTACAGTTCAAGAGGAAGAGAGGCAAAAACTTGCACAAAGTTTGTAAGAAGAGAAGAGAGATCTACGTTTGATGGAGAGAGAGAGAGAGAGAAAAAAGAAAAGAAATGCTTTTTCGGAGAGAAATGGACCGAGGCGATTCCTTTTTTTCCGTTCCCATTCATTTCGTGCGACCTTGAAGGAGAATGCGTTGTTATCGTCACGCACATGGAAATGGGACGAATAAGATCGTTTCAGGATTAATAGGAGCTTGGTGCGCTATTTTCCTTTTAAAATTATAAAAAGGCTGCAGATAAGAGATAAAATATGTTAGCAGTAGTGAGTGACAATGACATCATGAGTATCAGCCAAAATTCTATTAGATGGAACAAAAAATCTCATTCCGCGATGATAGTTGAATGTAAACGGCATGCGTCATTATGTTTACTTATAATGATAATTATTCCTCGATTCAGGTTTGATTACTCATAAAATCCTAAATTTAATTACATATTTTAAAATTAACGATTACTCATAATAATAATAACAATTCATGTCATGAACTCATGAACTTCGAAAGCCCTCCGCTATTATGCTCTTTAGTTCTTGCCCATGATCAATGCAAAACCTTTGCGAAATCGATAAAATAGCATATGTTCCCACCAGTACATAATATTCCCACTTTTTTATTTCAAATGTTTAACTTCGTGTATTCTCTATCTAATCCAACGCGTTTCAGCAACGTGGCGATGGCGAAGGGATTATTCAATCTCCATGGAATTCTTTTAGGCTTTCCTTTTCCTGGCAACGGAAGGAACGTCAGGTGACTGCCAAATCGCAGTTGAGCGATGTGCGTGAAAGACGCTCCTAACGGAATCGCATTCAGAGAGAGTGAGAGTATTCGCACCATGTCACCAAAGTAGAGGCGCGCGTGCGCAATATCGGTCGGTGGTGCCAACGGACACCGAGGATGGATAGACGCCCAGTGAGCCGGATGCGATTGTTACAATGCGAACTGGAGTTTTAAAATTGGATTGCTGAACCGGATAATTCCGAAGACTATAAGTGTAGCAAAAAGATTTACCTTCAAAATTCTCATCTATTCTATGGATTGTACGACTCATTACAGATGCTTTTGGTTTTCTGAATTTA
The DNA here is from genome assembly GCA_028673005.1 of Tanypteryx hageni. Lineage (NCBI taxonomy): Eukaryota > Metazoa > Arthropoda > Insecta > Odonata > Petaluridae > Tanypteryx > Tanypteryx hageni. Next base: position 115,638,399 of record CM054116.1, read on the forward strand.
ATATTAATGAAAAAATATAACATTAAAATGTTGTCATCGCTAGTCGATTGGTTGATCGTCGAGTTGTATTTTCCGTTTATATGAAGAATATCATTTCTTTTTGCAAGTTTTGTAGAAAATGCATTACAAATTTGTGAGGTTGCGAGACTTTAACGGCCGAAGAAATCCGATTAAAAAGAAAAATCTCGCTCGGAACGGAAACAAAGGAACAATGGTTCTAGCAGAGTGCAACCAATGAGCCAAATAGAAGGATCACTCCGCTGCGTTTTCCTGCTTTGGCACATTATCATCATCGTCCACGACGCAATCATTTTCCACGTTGTTTCACTGCTTTAGTGGTGCGTCGCTTTACGCCGATTTTCATCTCGAAGTCTAGTTCCAATTTAAGTCCGGAAGCGAGGCCTATCACCATTGTACTGGATTTTTTTTAGTAGAGGAAGAGATTGAAACATAATAAAAGCGCCGTCGCAATTCTCTTGAGACTGGATGCAACTTCCTTTCTTCGCCTGGAGTCACGCTGCGCTCGGAACTTTTATCGCCAGTCATTTGTTTTCCGCCCTGCTGGTCGAATCGGTTTTATTCTGCTCGATTGAATGTCCGACAGCAGTTTGGTGTAGAAAGCGTGGATTTGGGTTTTGAGGAAAGGAGACGAGTGCGCACATGGCCGACGGAGGGCGATGGAGGTTGGGCTGGGGGAAGAGGGAGATGATAACCGTAAAACAAGATTGAGTTCATTTAAATGAGCTTCCAATCCTCTTTCGATCTTGAGGACCACTTAGTTGTTGCCTTCCTCAAGGCGACATGAATTCCGTTAGTCTGAATCTCTCCCGCTCCCTACGGCAACGGGAAATCGACTCTCAGCCATTCCCCTCATGTCTTTATATCCCTCTCACTCTTTATCTGTTTTCCTTCCTCTGTATCTCCATCTCTCTCTCTTTCTCTCTCCCTTCTCCCTTTTCCATCTCTCCCTCACCTCTGCTTCCTTCGCCAACGACCACTGAGGCCTTCGCATTTGAATTCCCGTTGTCCTTCGCAACTACAGCTCTAGGTACAGACAGTGGCTCCCTCAGCGGTCGCATCCGCGGGATTGAGAATTACACCGAAAGTGAACCGTCCTCAGCTTTTGTCTTTTTCTTGTATATTTTTCTTTCCATGTGTACTTGCGAATTACCTTGAAACTATTTCATTGTGTAAATGGGACGATTTTCATTTAATTTCATTGACGTAGCTTGGATAAGGCGCTTTTAGGTTGGTTTGCCGAAAAAGGTGGTCAAAATACATGAATCAAAATTTTTCGGAACGAAACGATTTTTGATAGCGTCTGTAACCGTAATCGGAGTGTTTTTGTGTATCATAGTCTCATTTAATGCGGTTTTTATCAGTTCTTTAGCCTCTAATAAATACAAATACAAGAACCAGGTCATGTTGTTCTGCTTTCGAGAGTCTAGTTGTTGGGAAAGGCATCCCAGGGGCGTTTCCAGGACGACATGCTAATTCACAGCAGGAGAGAGTGTTGCGTCTCTATCTCTCTCTCTTTTCCTTCCTCTTGTAAGTGAGACGTGATTTTGAAAGGAGAGGGATGAGCGAGGTGAGGGAGGCGTTGGAAATTTTAACGGGAGAGGCTGAGAGAGGGAAGGAGAGTTGGGGAGGTGGTGGGTGCGAGGTTCATCCTTAGGGGATCCTGTGCTCTGTTGTTTCTTGAAAAAGGACCGTAACATGCACAGAGGCGGAACGCGAGATGGGGACGAGGTGTATAAACAAGTGAAAGTTGAAGAGGCGCATCTCCCGTTCCGCGAAATGCTTCGTCACGAAAGCTTGTCGAATGCTAAAATTAAATATTAGGAGAGAGATAGAGAGTGAGAGAGAGATAAAGAGGGAAAACTTTGTGCTGTTGCACATTTTATTGACCAAAGAATTACAGCGTGGCATCATAAGGGCATCCATACATTTTTTGGAATGCAAGAAATGAAGTTCTACGATCTAGAGGCGTTTTAATAAAATTTAGTAAAAGAAATTATTCGAGACATTTCATTGATAACTGCAGCAGGTTGTTCGAATAAGTTAGAAAAATTAAAAAGTAGCATTTGTCCTCTTATTCTTAAAAAAGCGAAAGCGAGTCAGTGAAAATTATTGAATTATTATTTTTAAAGGATTAAAAAACCATTTAGAGGACGGTAAGGCTTGATGGGAATTTCACCGGGCATAAAGAAACATGCAAGTTTGGCGCGTGGATTCTGACGAACTTCCTTCCGCGTAGGATACGAGATGAAGGGATTGTGAAATAATCGATTACGCCGTTTCCAGAGATAGTTACCTAAGGGCTTTGCAAATGATTCCCTCGAAGGAACGACGCCTCATTCGCTTCAGCCTATAAGGTCGCACTCGAGAGAATCACAAGCATCCGTCGGACGACTATGAATACTTCCCGATTCCGTTCTTCCACTCGACCCGTCTCCCTTCGCCTTCTGTACCTGCTTCATGCGGAGGCTTTCCCTCTGATGATGGAATCCCTCATATTTCCTCTTCCTTAAAAGGCAAGGGAGCGCTTCTTCCTCATCGGAGGTAACGTAAGAGAGGAGACACTCGCTCAGTGAACACCAGCCCTCCGTCTTCCTCTACTCTCTTAAGAGCGCTGACATACTTTCCCACGCTGGAGGGAGAGAGAAAGAGAGTGAGAGAGGTATGCCCCGTACACTTTCACTGACCCGCAACAACTCTCTCGCTTGCTCGCCCTACCCTTTCTCCCTCTCTTTCTCTTTTCCTCGGGTGATCAGTCAAACCAAACGAAGGGAAGCCTCACTGCCCCTCAGTGTCTCCTTCCCTCCACTCGCATCTTACTCTCCATATTGCCTCTCTACCTCTCTCCCTCTTTCTCTCTCTCCCTCTTTCTCTCTCTCCCTCTTTCTCTCTCCATCTTTCTCTCTCCCTCTTTCTCTTTCTCTCTCCCTCTTTCTCTCTCCCTCTCTCTCTCCCTCTTCTTCTCTCTCTCCCTCTTTCTCTCCCTCTTTATCTCTCTCTCTCTCTTTATCTCTCTCCCTCTTTCTCTCTCTTTCTCCCTCTTTTTCTCTCCGCTCCTCACTCTCTCGTCAATTTCACTTTTAGAAAAGTTGCCCAAGATCGGCTGGACCGCTTCGTTAGTTCGTTTTATCTCCCCCTCAGCGTCCAATCTGTTCCGAAACGGAAACGAAAATAAAAATCCAAAGAGTTTCGGATAGTTTATCTTGATATAAATGTTGTCGCGCTCTGTAATTCGCCGCGAAGGGAAACGAGAGAAATCGGAAGCTCGTTGAGAGCGATTATTTTTTCCCGGAATTATTTTTCCGTCGATGTGATACGTGATGTTGATCACGGAGCAAACGAGCCCATTTCATGAGTCGAAATATTCACTCCCCCAAGTGGGTCGTTTTCTCCAACGACGTGCGAAAATGGAATTTTTTAAAAGTCTCATTTTAACGCCCATCCCTAAAATAACTCGTTCTTTAACGAGTATGCATAAATATTCACTTTAATGGGCTCGTTTTTGGTGGAAACTTTTTCCTTTGGGATGGCATATATATCATGTGAATGCAAAGGTATTCCGAGTCATTCCGCGGCTATATTTATATTCCGCACGAAAAACGATTCTCCATCCTCTCGAGTCCTTGACGGAACGATTGGTATTCCTCGCGGATGTTAGCTCGTTTCGAACAGAAAAAAACGGAAAGTCGTGATAGGGATCGCCGTATTTTTCGATCGTTATAATCGGCCCTGTAGGGAGACGGAACGTTAAAGGCTCTGGGAAACGGAACTCGATGAAAAAAATTATCTCTCGTTTGAAAAAGCAACGGTCTAGAAGGTCCGCTTACGGAATCCTGTGAAATACGACTCGGCAGCATTCCCATCTTCGTCATGAAGGATGTATAAAAAGGAAACGGGCTGTAAAAAAGGCGACCCGCTCTCTCGGTTCAAGGAGAAATCCTCTGGTTCGCTCGTCGGATGCGTCTTGTTCTTCGAATCTCCGCTCGTCCTCAGCTCGTCGGACGCTCTCAGTCGCCCTTCCTCCCCCCTTCCCACAACCTCCCACTCCCACCCACTCCGTAGAGGGAGCCGGAGAAAGGTATTGGACGACTGGGATCCGTCTTGTAGGTGCAGTCGTGACTGGACATCCTTTAGAATTTCAAGGGCAGCGGATACTGAATCTGCCCCTTCCCCCACCCTTCTGCGGCCGCGTTGGGAAGGGCGGAAGGGGGCGAAGAGTAGCGATGTAGGAAAAGGGGTTAAGGAGAGGGATGAGAGAGAGAGAAGATGGAGTTGAAGGAGGAAGAGGGGTGAGGAGGAGTTTGGGGATGGACTGGTGGTCGTCTGGAAGAATGGAGGTTTTTCGAATAGTTTCCGATATGGGATGCGTGCGATTCCATCGATGGAGATGAGATAAACAAGGCCGTTGCAAAAATAAAGGAATGCCAGGTAGCGTGGCCGTCTATAGTTCTCCTCTTGTCTGATTATATGTATTATCCATTGGAAGACGAAGGGGATGTCGAAATAGAAGCATAAATATGTACACGCCACACAGTGATGAAGTTGTTTTCCTTGACTTTTTTTCATGATACATTAGGTAGTGACCTAAGCGTTACATACCTTTAAACGGTATTTCTACGACTCAAGTTTTCGTTTTTTTGGGATATTTTGGATGTTTTTTGGGCCGTTCAGGAAGCATTGTCAGTTTGCTACAGTTCTTCTATGCCTTGAATTGCTAATTGACTAGTCTTCAGAATTTTTTTCTTCGTTTACAAAATAAATAAAAAACTGCGTTGTTATTTTAATCGAAATAAATCGATGGAAAACGAGAAACTTTCTATTGCATACTTCAATATTCCAACGGTGAGGATGTCGTTTCAATTAAAATTGATCCTTTATTATTGGGATAAAACGAAAATTGAATTCTAAGCTTTGTTGTAATGATGAAAAATGAGGAATCCGTGGAAGCTTTGGAAAAAGTGGAGTGTGAAGGATGGAGGTAGAGGAGATAGAAAGAGGGAGTGAAAGGAGGAGGGATGAAGAGGGGAAGGAAGATGGGAGCGAAGAGAGAAGAGGGAAGGATGAACTTGGAAGGAGGAGGTGGTCACTGGAGCTTGAAGGTCGAGCAGTCTGAGATGACTTTCTTCCTCTCCTCTGTTTCCATGGTAATTGTCTGCTGTCAGAAGATTTAGGGTGGCACACTTAACAGGTGCCTCGGAGCACTTTAAAACTTACAAGGAAATGTGACTCAGGCGATAAACGCAAAAAAATATTACCGTTTCTTTAAGGATTTCCACTCCAATAGAGAGTTTGGAAATGGTTGTCTGTATTCGTTTTTCTTTAAACATTTATTTTTAACGCCACCTATTTTATCATTTGTAAAGAGAGTATATATTACCTTTTAAATGCTTTCCTACGCTAAGGAATCGGACCCATGATTAATGAGGAAGCGCTTTCAACGACTTTAGTGAGCCTTCGCGTTCAATTGATTAATTGGATCAACTTCTTTATGCAAATGTTAAATAAAATGGGATCATATTTATTTTCGTTTGCATATTAAAAATATGAGGGCTCATTCCATACATCTCAAGTATATACAGAATCTGTGCTTTCCCTTTATAAGGGTATTCATGGCGTAAAGCATTTTGTATTTATCGAGAATTGACGACCACATATCCATCTTCATGATGACATTGAGGCTCATGAAAATGTTTAAGGTGGAGAGTATACCGTATAATTAAATTGCGTAACATGGATAATTGATTTGTTCGGATAATCGAATAATTTTGATTCGAAGAGCAAATAAATTGAATGTACACGCATATTGGTATTGAATTATCGACAATGTGCATTTTGCTTATGTTTACAAGCATTGTAATATTTTAGATCAATGCCTTAAATAATAATGGACAAGTTTTTACATTTTATTTAAAATATTAATTCATTTTAGGTCGCACTTAACTTAGCATCGACTTTCTAGTAGTGGGCACTTTAGATAATTCACGTTCGGATAATCGACGCTTTGCTATATATCTATACCTTTTCTTTATGATTCCATCCCCTTAAGCCAAATTGCAATTCTGTTAAATGTTCATACCATCCAAAAACTCTCACGGTGATCTCTTAATCGCCCCTTGACCTTCGTTTAGAAAGGCGCATTCGGTACTTCGAAGGCCATCGCCTCTGGATTATATTCCCTCCTTCTCTCTCGCTTCTATCCCGCGGTAAGCGACTTGGCCTCGGAGGGATCGGATCGCCTCAACGAGCCGCAATAACCTGCAACTGTAACGCGCTAATTTCCGCGAATAATACGCGTATTTATTTTTTGAACGAAACGAAATATTTGCCATTCTATTCCGAGCAATTTAAAAATTACTCTCTCTATCTTTCTCTTTACTTTTTTGCCACTCTTAAATTATTCTGATGTGTTTACGAAATACGGCGATACGGATCTTTCTGGAGTATCCGCTAAGTCCGTCCACTGGGCTTTCTAATAGCGACACTGGACCGTCACGTTTGGCGTGGCGTGAATGAAGGATAAAGGCGTGAGGGTAGGGTGATGGGAAGGGGAGAGTGGAAGGAGGGAGAGCGACGGAAACGCTTCCGTTGGAATATCGAATGAGTTGTGGTGTCTTTTGGATCTAAGTGTACCTCTCCATGTGGTCAGTTGAAACTTTACCGTCCAGTCAGAACGAATTTCTCATTGCGATGGGCACCACGTGTCTATATGGGTGCATACGTTTAAGGATACTGAATTATGAGTCCGTAGTCGCCATACCAAAGTTTTTGTATTCACCGACCGGTAAGCCACAGGGTTGACATACTCGCCCAAATTAGGAGCCATTTGGCCATGTTATCAATGGCAAACAACATTTTTTGTATTTAAAAAAATTTCTTATTTCCAGGTTTTGTCCAAAATTTAATTCGGGCTTAACGCCAGTCTGTGGATTGATATTTGGGAAGCAGTGACCCATTTGATAATTATATTTCATAAAAATAAATTACAGCTATTGAAGCCTTGCTGTCTTCAAAAGTTAACTTTCATGTATCGTTATTACTTTCAAAATAACACATTTGTTGTCCAATAAAGTATGCTACCTTGAGGCATAGATGAATGTATTTTTGGTTTCTACTAACTACATTTTTTTCTTTTATATTTATAAATTTTTACGTTTCTACTAAATCGATCGTTATTTACAATAAAATTTTAATATATTTATTAAGCATTAAGTAATATAATTTTTTGAACTATCGTATTAAGTTGTGATATTGAAAAAAGAAATACTTCCCTTGGGATTGTGGTGTCGCTATGGCCGCACTATTATTCGAATGTTCTGTGTGCCTATCATATGGTAGTTAACATAATATTGTTAGGTAATAACTTGTGGACTTTTATCATGTTTAAATAATAATAAGTAATGACGTTAATTTCTACTCGAATAAACATATACTACGCTCTACTACTACTTTTGTCTCAATTATGTACTTTTATTTATTATTATAATATTATTATAAAATCTTATGAAGAAAATATCTTGAGGTATAAAACTAAGTGTCCGAGAACTGTGTAAGTATTCAATATCTCATGCTTCAAACCTTTGGTAAGCGTTGGCATAATGCGAATAAACTAAGTATTTGTAATTTTAGATTAAGACACTTGTCTCCTCCGTTACAATAATAAAATAAACCTTAATCCTCGGCTATTAATAAACGCTCGGACGGTTTTCCAGATCATTGGGTTAGCGCTAGAATAATTCGACGTCCTTTTCTCTCTTTTCCGCACAGTTAGCGCCCAGAAGAAAGAACAGGCGGAGATAGACCCGTGCAAGGTGAAGGGAAGGCTGGCGCCAGACTCAACTTATTGCGACAGGTACTGGGAGTGTGTGAGCGGTCAGCCCGAGCTCTACGACTGCCCCAATGGATTGGTTTTTGCCGGAAAGCACCGCGGAGTGACCGAGGGATGCGACTACCCGTGGAGAGCCAATTATTGCGAGGGAAAGCAGTTCGCGAGTGAGTCTCTTTGTGACGAACCAAACGGGAGGGAAAAGTAAAACGTTTCCTATGAGCCAATAACGGACTGGGAAATCTCTCCTGCCTGCTTTTTCACTTGGCAACGAGCAAAGTATCGATAGATTGCTTCCAGTTCATGCATATGTATCATAATGTCTCCAGAAAATTTAGAATCAAAAAGATTATTGCATAAAAATACAGATCAAAACCTTATATCTTTTTTAAATGTCGTTTTTTATTTAAATGAAATTACGGGTGCTAATTTTTGTTCATTAAGTTATTCATTTATTCCGAAGCTACGGTTTTAAACCGCCATTTAAAAATTTAACGTAACGGTAAATAAAATCGTTGCCCCGAGTAATTATTCTGTGAATTTTTGTTAAATATGGTCTAATAACAAATTAAATCACAAATAATATAAACATGAAATAATGGATACCAATTTTGATCTTTTATGATATTTATATAATATATTTATCTCAGATATGTCTCTTAATTATTCAAACTATGCTAGGCATCACTATTTTCTTAGTTTTTATTGAAAAACGTGAAATTAGCACCGCATTCGGCTGCACTTTCGAAATAGATATAATGGCCTAGTCACTAAGTCGGTCGGCCTTTCATTTAGCTCGAGGGAATGTGACTGTCTTTATCCAAGCAAAGTAACATTTCGCGCTCTAAATATCTCCACATTGTCCTTCTGTGTAGACGGCCCCATCTCCACCGAGCACTGCGATTGGCTGTACGGAATCTTCGGACACGAAACGTCTTGCACGAGGTACTGGACTTGCTGGAACGGCACGGCCACTGAACAGCTCTGCATCGGAGGCCTTCTTTACAACGAGAACACCCACTCATGCGACTGGCCCGAGAACGTGGACGGATGCCAGAAACATCGTAAGAGAAAATTCTTATTCTTATTTGCGATCGTTTGAGTTGCCTATTTCTCACCGTATACGGATAATTTATAGCGTGCCTTTATTTTGCTCGAGTTTTCTGCATTCTGAAGGAAGTGATTTTTAGAACTCCTTCCCAAACTTTGCATGAGGACCGTTCAAATCGATCGAGTACGCAAAGTTCTCGATAGAGGACCAATGATGAGGATTCGCTGTCACTAGGAATTCTTTTATTGCTTAAAATTCCAGTAAATCGATGTCGTATGCATTTTGAGATACGGGATATGATAAGGTGCAAAGAAAGGTTTATTCGTTAAAAACCCAATTTCAGTGGTTTGCTATTTATAAAGTCACTAATTTTTATACGTAAATACGTTATTGGCACCGAAAGAAATCATTTGTTCATTCCAAATGTTTTCTTCGTGGTGAATAAAATTCCTAATGGGTCACGCGCTCTTATTTTAGCAGTGGGCGTGGTTTTAGTTAGATCCATGCATCTTAGGAATCCGTATGAAGAGGTGTGGTCGTGACCTTCATAGCTACTATCGTGAGTGCGAAGGCTATAGAAGCTTTATGCAGGTAAAACGAGAGGCAGTTGCTATTCGTAAAACAATGAAAATAAGAACCTAAAAATTAAACGATGACTTCTCTCTGAAAAACTCAAACAAGGATTATTTTTTTCTTTGAAAATTTCTACAGGAACTTAAATGTTATTTTGTTTAAAAACTGGAAATATAACTAATATTTCAATAAAACCCTGACAGCTTAAACAACCAGAGAATTTTCGGGAATATTTTCCCATTGCCAAGAATATAATTTTTGTTATTATAATTATCACAAATTTACATACTGAACTCTTTTGAAAAGCTACGTGCGATTAACTAAAAATCATGTGCATTATTATAAAAAGTTAAAACTCGAAAAATAATAAGTAAGCCGGCTCTCTGTTGTTGATTGCTCCCGTAACAAACCTTCCCGTTTTGTCCGAGCAGCTCTTTGCAACGATGACGCCAACGGAAACGTTCCTCTCGGAAAATCCTGCAACCGCTACTGGCAGTGCCAGGGAGGATACCCCCGGCTCCAGCGCTGTCCCGCCACCTTGGTCTTCGACAAGCGCTCACTCCGCTGCGTGGTTCCCCCGACGGAAGACTGCGAGGCCCCCACCACCCCACCTCCCGAGGAGGAGGAAGAGGAGGGCCATAGGGGAAGGGCCCCTCAAGGAGGAAGGTTCGCAGAGGACGAGGAGAACATCCCAAGGCCCGGACAGGCCCCTGGACCAAGGGCAAACTTGAGATCCCAGAACTCGGGCGGATTCCAGGTGCCGCAGGGAGCCGTCCCTCTGCCAGTCAGAGCCAAGCAGACGCGGAATTGAAAGGGACCAGAAATGCATTCTCGTGAGATAACGGACGATTTCCGACGAAATGGAATCTAGTGATACCGAATGCTCGAAGTAGTGTTTCCCGAGATGTATGTTTACATCAGATCCCGGCCGGACGTTGATTCGAGAAAATTTTGGTCAGGAAAATCAGCGTGACAAGTTTTCTTACGAATGTTTTAATTTTTTTTAAAGATCGCTCTCACGTTTGGAAAAAATGACGTCGTCGCCATCTTGTCGACCGTCGTCTCTCAACAGAAGTAAATTACATTTTTGACGGAAGGTTTCTTTCAGCTATGCAGCTTTTCGGTCGCTCTGCAATATTTGTCCCCTTAAAGTCGTATCTCTGAACGAATGGGCGATGCCATTAGAATAACTTCGTTCCTTTTTCAAACCAACAGCTGTGTCTATCCGCTGTTTCGGAAGCAGGCCTTCTTCACGGCTCCTGGTGCTGCCGAGGCAACGGTGGATGGTAGCACGTCCGGCTCACCAAAGTTCTTCAAACTCACACAGAAGATGGAAGAAGTCTCGTGAATTTGTTATTGCAGGCATCAAGATTAATGCATTTCACTGTATAAGCGGGTCTCGCGACTCTGATAAGTTTATCGACATCTCATAAGTGACAGAAGTTTATTTCTACTCAAAGGAAATCGAAAGCACGCGCCCATAAAGGGGCTGGATTATCTTCTCGCTTCTTGCGTGTTTATTCTCCTGTTGAAGTCACTCGAATCAAAACCCATATTCCAAAGCGTGTTGTGCGTGTTGTATAACTGGAAAAGACTTTTTTCTCGATTCTCATGGCGTTATTTTTCTATTCTCGATCCCACATTTTTTTCCAACTGTCCCTATATTTTCAATCGCCTCCACCTCAGTTATAACTACAATATTTCCAGGTTAATTATATCTGCAGTACAAAAGCAATAATTAGCTGGTTTCGGCACGTGGTTTGTACTTAAATGCTCATGTTAATATATGTACGCTGAACGTTTATTTTCGTGTCTCGCGTGATTCATTAGAACGCTATGCTATCGTACGTGCACTTCATCTTTTCATCGATCTCACCTTTTCATTTCACCATTCATTCTCTTTATCGAAAAAAGACATCGACATCATCTTTTTAATTGATTTTTTCCAGGTTTCAAACTGAATCCAATGCAATTTTGCAAAGTGTTTGCACAGTGACCTGCAATCAATCACAGTTAATGCAATATTTTTCGTTTTATTTTGAATTGAACAGTCACTTATTCTTATATCCTTGTAATTCGTTTTCCCGTAATTGAGTTTTTGTAAAATATATATATATATTCCTGTGAATTAATATTTTTCCAAATACCCCAATGAACGGCCATTTTAATGTCGATGCATCGCTCCACTGAGATGCATCGAACGAGTATTTAATCAATAATGTATGCAAATGTATTTTTTTTAATACAATGGTTGATTATATTTTAGTACGTATTTTATTTTCTTCACAATCGTACCCAATCACGAATGAAAGCTTTTTGTTGAATGCTGTAAACTATTAAAGGGTGTTTAGATGTTGACGTTTATTTGTCCTTTGTTCTTTTCTCTTAGCTTTTAGTATTGGGAGAAATTGGTGTTTCCAATGCTGATTTGCTGCAGAATTGTTATACTTGGCAAAAACTTGGTGATTTTTCTAGATTAGTTTTTTAGTATTCCACTAATAAAATAGACTTCGTTGCTTATACAACAAAAATGCGCGAAATTACTTTGTAAAGGCATCCTTGTTAAAATAAAACTACGGTCATGATTTACATGTCCTTGGTGTTATGAAACTGTTTGAGCTGAGACTATCACAATAATGAACTCGTCAGTAAACACTATTATTTTAATCATGCACTACACTTCTTATAATAGGATGTTATGTTTAGCCTTGGAGTGGAAGCGAACAGTATGGATCTATTGAGGCATAAAATTTATCGAGGAATTCTGTTTACCGTATACATGGTGAAAAAATAAGAGCTGGATTATCAGGCAATCTTGTACATTTCACTAGTATAAAATAGAATATTGATTACATTAAAAATGTTAAGAAAAAATAAAATTAAAAACATATACTCAGAAAATATGTTCTCAGATGTGTTTAGTGCCGTAACATGATGACTAAGAGAACACCATGTTCGAAGGTGACCATTTTAATTCATTTGGTTCAGAAACAAAAATCAGGTGAAGTCATTAAAAATATCATTATTTAAAGTTAAAACAGTTTTATGTTTTGAGCCAAAACGAGACTCTTCGCAACCAAGCTCAATCAACGCCTCTCCCAGTCGCTGCTCACGCCGGCGCACCTTTATAAGTTGAAAAGGTTAACGATGGAAGACTTCCAGTTCATTAGGTCAGCGGGAGAAAGGCAGAGAGAAAGACGGAGGGAGAAGGAGAGACTTTCAGGTTTCGGCGGGTCGGCTCTTTGAAGATGATATCCCTCTCCCACGCAGTTGATTTCCTATATATTACGAGATCAAACGTGCGACGGGGAGAGAGTACCAATGCAGTTTTCCTTTTGTCAGACCTTATTTGGTAATTATGGCGATAATAAACTCTAAGGAACTCGAACCAAAATTATCTTGATTTTAATCCATCGAATCCTAACTCTTCCTTGTCCCTTTTTATTTGTCCATTTTTGGACAACTTTCTACTCTACGAGGCAGTCGTCTTAGTACTTGCACTACCTTTCTCGGAGAAAACAATTTTCTCTTTCTGGTAACAGGTGGCGTTGCTGATGATGCGCACGCGTGCTACCATCAGATTTCTACTGCAAAATACAGTTGTATCCCATGCTTACCTTGTGTTAGCGCCTTATCTCAGGCATATCTAAGTCCTTGATGAATTACGGCCGCATTTACACAGGAATCATGTTAACTGGGAAACAGTTTAATGAATATTCAAAGTGAGCTTTAATGAAAAATCGTACTTTTATAATGAATTACTCATTTATTTAACATGAGAATCACGGATACGTGTTTCTTTTCAGGGCCGGCTTTTAGCATTTGCGAACAGTGCGGCTGCACTTGGCCCCGCATGGACAAATGGGCCTGCACTTTCCTATCATTTTATATCTTTGTATTTAACATTGTTTTCATGAAATAGATAAAACGAAAATATAATTTCTTGACCAACAAAATTTTTCAGACCTAGATTTTTATTGTATGGGTGCTGCCGAAATCTTTGGTGTAGGTCCCCGCAAAAGGTAGCAGTGGCCAAGCCGCTTATTATCGTAATGAATAGGAAAAGCTAATCTCATTTTTCGTTAATTACCGTAATTTTCCGATTATAATACCCACCCATGTTTTTACGAATGAAATGTGAAAATTGCCTTATCACCATACATAATACGCACCTGATTTTTTTGTATAAAGATTAGTGTAACTTTTCACTAGACTATTAGCAGTATCGATACAGTTCTCGCTTTGCCGCCAAGTGATATACGTGCGAGAGAGTTTACGAGGATACCACGTTACGTTCTGACTCACTTATTAAAGATCTACGCAATGTATTAAAATATGTACGCCATGGATGGTTCCGAAGACGACATCGTATGGGATGATGATTTCGGTGAAGTGGATAACGCGGGTGAAGACGACGTTCTCGGCGATGCCATTTCCGCACACGATGAGAGTGAACGCAAGATCGCGGATGAACTATTTGAAAACAAGAGGGCAGTGATTGTGAATTCGGAGATTTTAGTGATTAGGACAGCTATAAATAAATAAATAATTATTCTCAGTTTTGCTTTGAATTAAAAAATAATAAATGCTATCAGAATGCAATGAAAAGTACAATTTATTTAGAAAGTCGTGTCCGAAAATAAAATTATTTCCTTACTAGAAAAAGTTATATGCGTTTGTTACAATGTATAATACGCACCCTAAGTTTTTTTACAATATTTTGAGAAAAGAATGCGTATTATAATCGTAAAATTACGGTACTCTAAGAACATGTACCAATCCTAATCCAACGATTATTCAATTGTTCCGTAAAATGTTCGAGCGTATTTGTTTTATAAGACTGCAAATAAGATGTTTCTAAAAGACCCTAAAATAAATTCTTTGAGTCATGGCGAACCGAGATTCATGGTAGCTATTTAGCGTGTAATTTTCTTGTTTTTTAAATCATCATGGATAATAAGTCATTCCGAAAGCTAATTTTATTTCCATCGTGAATCGTCATACAAGTAATCAATGGCAACTTTACAATGTTTCCACCCACCCCTCAGCTTCATGACACGACAATAGAATCCTTGGCACAGTTGTCACATCTTTGTAAACGTCTCTTCAAGTTGTATTTTAAAAACAGGTAATTTATTCATTTAATAGATTGGTGACCGTCACAAGACATCATTTCGCGGGAATTTAAGAGAAAACGTCGAAGGATTGGCAATCTCGTTGATTTATGTACAGTGCAGGTTAACCGCTTCATTTCAGAAATCTAATTTATGCTTACCTAACGGATGAAAAGATAAGAAAATCTGAAATTCTAATTCCGCTAAAACAAATAATACTAATTATAATCCTAAACTTTTATTATTGAACCCATTCATGATAATGACATTATACGAGAAAAGGTATAGCTCAAGAAGTCACTTAAAATCTTCGGTGTCAGCAACTGATCTAAGAACATTGCTGTTAATTTCATCTCCTATTGGCTGTAGAGTACATGATCAATTACGGAGGCTTCCCAAATAAACATGTTCTTAGTTACCTCAGATCTATTCTAAAAAGATCTTTCCGACGCATATTTCGGCATTCTTTTTCTTTCTCATATACGTATTTTAGTTTCTGATATACCTAGTATATTGAGAAAGTATTGTAATCGTGAAAAAATTCGACTTCGAGATTTTGATGGAAATACACATTTCAGGTGTCCCCGAGTCCAAAAAAGTGGTTTTCGCCATGCCGTCTGTCTGTCTGTTCGCAGTCCTAGGGCCCAAACGCGTGCATTAAATCGAATTATATCTCGTATTTATGCAATATATCATCTTTTGCAGACCCTTTTTCATAAAAATGATATTGCACAAAAATAAAGGGTAGTTTATTGTTGGCGATTTTTAGAAAAAATTTACTCAAAAATGGCTCCATAGAATTAAATTAAAATCAATACAGTTATAGAGCCTGATGTTAAACATAATACTGCGTAAGCCATATTTCTCAAAAACTCACCATATGGCGTCTAGTGACATTACAATTTACGCTAAGCTAACTTACCTAAGCCCTTTAACGTCACGCCTCCGCCGTGATTCATTCAAACTCTTACTACAGCCTTACGGTTAAAGTAAATCGAATGATAACTCAAATTTATGGATAATATCATTCATAAAAGACATTCCGAAGAGATGAACGATATTTTTTAACAATTAAGGGTACCTACTTCATTCTTGGATATTTTGAAACAAAATTCGATTTACTCAAAAATGGCTCTAAGGATTTCGTTTAAAATGCTTTCAAACGTACTGCCTGATGTCACAAATAGTACTAACTACGCCATATATCCCAAAAAATTACTTGATATCGATCAGTGGCATTAAAATATACGCTTAACTACGATTAACTTTTAATTAAAAGCGTTTTTCTTATACAAGCGTACACAGTGGACCAAACGTATATGAGAAAGTTTGTGCAATGTATATTGCGCCGTTTATTAACTTCGCAACACAAAATGAAGACTTAAAAGCTTATGGTAATGAAACTCTATATCCGATAGTTTCCATTTGAATTCTTGTGGATTTGGGCATCTAGATACTTTAAGAGATCGATAACCGTATGGCATCTCCATAAAAAGTACAAGAATCTATTACCGCTTGCTTTATTTACTGAAAAACTCAGTTTATTAATTTTAATTAATAATAATTTTATTGGCTTTTAAATTAAAATTAAATTAAAATACTGAATATGAATTTAAATTGTACAGACATCAAAATTATAGTAATATAAAAATTTAAAATGGAAAACTCAGCTTTGTTTAGTTGACAGTGTTATTCAAAAATATTAATGCGACCGGAATTTTAGCGGAGAATTTTCATCTAAAAATCCGTAACTCATGTACCAGTTGACTCGAATCGTAGGTATAGTTTTAAAATTTATTTATATATTTATCAAAATTGAATAGTTTTCATTTCAAATTTTATAATATATTTCACGAGTTTTGGCGGCAAAAATTAATCATTTAAATTTATTAAACATTTTGTCATTTCTTGTATGTGGAATTTTATGAAAAACGACTAGCTCTGTCAATGCTCAAGTTGTGTAAAGGAAAGATTCAAAAACCTCCTTTCAACTTCTACAAATCAGTGAGACGATTTTTTATAATCGGAATTGGCTCATTACTTTGAGAAAAGATCCATATTACAATAATTACAGAAGATTAAAGGAAATTGGACGAGAACATTATGAGAGCCTAATTTTTAGGCAGGAGCAGGGACAGGATAAGCAACATGGATAGCCATACATATTGTGATGTTATCACGGTCAAAATAAGGATGGTAGAAAGAAAAGTTTATATTCTATCTTTTCGTTAAATTTTTGCAGTTAAAATTTCAGACCGTGAAAATCTATTCGATAGGAAATTGCCGAGCTCGTTTTATGGCTGAAAGTTTTCAAGAACAAATCTAGCTTATCAGTTTTGGAAACATAACATCTCCTCTCAGAACACTTATTGATTAAAAATTGCAAACTATTGCCATAAACTGAAGTCGATAGATTCATATATTTATCAAATAAAAATAAAATTAAGTCTGAAACTAACTAATCACAATAACAATTGAAGATTGTATGATGCCATCAATATTTAAAGTGGAAATTGTGAAATATTCTTGAATAATTACCGTTTCATTTAACCTCCCAATTTCAGCAAAGTTTTGCATAAGATACGCTTATATATTATATATATTTACTGAAATTCATTTCACTATAAACACTATTGAAACAACTACCGTTACATTTAATCTTTAAATTCGAGTGATTACCTGCGAATTTTCTTTCTCGTGTGTTTCGTGTTAAGACAATGAATTGTGTTTCTTATTCTAATCTAATTATTTGCAAAGATTTTCACCAGTTTCTATCTATTATAACCTATAATATATTTTTCACTTCAAATATGATTATCTCTGAAGTCAACGGGTCTAACCAATTGCTATTTCGTTTTTATGCTGTCGTACGTAATACATACTCTTCTTGCCACTCTTATCCGTAAGAATGAATATTAGGACGGATGGCACTTGGATGCTACTTTGATCTCCTACAGTATTCAAGACAACTATAAATTTCCCTCATTCCAATTCTATTCGCGTCGCTATAATGATAGATGCGTCTCCGTATGTCATTTCAAGTACGAGACTTGGAAAATGGAATTTTATTTAATGGCCCTATACACTCGGCTATTTGCTATTCAAGAAGTCCTGTTGGTTTATGAACCATGATATCACAATTTTACCATTTGATTGCAATGCAGCATTATTGAAAAGTTGCGTACACGGTTATTAAAATAGACTTTATCCACCGTGAAAAATTATTGCGTCATTCGATGAAAATCGATCGACTCATCCCATGCCTTCGGACAAGTGATATACGGTCGTTTTTCTAGTAACTTCAAACAACGGATTATAACTCTCAGGCATGTATGAAAAGTACGCGAAAGATGCAGTAAAAAAGCACCTCGGATTTTCTTTGTCGCATAAAATATGATTTTGAAATAAATCATGCATCGAAATAAAACAATGTAGGAGTTATAGCTATTTAACCGGACATCTAATATCAACCTCGATGCGGAAAGTTAGTTGAGTTTTAGTGCGCGCCATTGCCACGAGGGCGCTAGCATCGCGTTTATCATCTTTCACCTCCCACGTCCACGTTCTCCTTGCCTCTCACTGATCGTGAATTCTGAAAACGGCAAATTAAATCTGCTTGAGGAAACGTGACGAATCGATCACAAACGCACGCAATTTCAGTTAAGTGTTTGAACAACTTAAAGAGAGATTGTTTCGAAGCGTAAAACTTTCCCTAACATTACTAGAAGAGAGCCTAATGCTTTCGAGGTCATAATATAAAATGCTACCTTTTATCGAAAGTTACAATGGAAAATCAATCAATTAGCCAAGACGCGTTATTTAAACTTGTTGGAAAATATGGTACTTTTTGACCAAGCTTTTAAGTAAACTTGCAAAAATTAAAGAGAGTGCTTTCATGATATTCCGTTACTTTTAATAAATACGAAGTGCGATAGGACAGGTATTCTAAATAGTTGGGAACTCTTGCGAAAACGTGCGAACCAAAAGTTAAGAATAGTATCATTAGTGCCTATAACCTTCAAACGGTTCAGAGGCGTCGTAAACACAACGGGAGTATTGCCGATTCACGCCCCACCCCGGTCCTTATCCCAGAAATATGTACAGATAAAAATTATAAAAAATTAAGTAAGCACAAGTTACGCAATAAATTCAATGTTATACAATGTTTTTAATTTATTGGATAATTAGTAAAAACTATTACACAATATATCTAGGTAGGTATTTTTTCGCTTGTCAAATTTGAGACTTGCGACTTCCTCCCTCTCCTCCCAAAATACAACTTCGGGTGCGTCACTGAATGGTTGAGTAAACCAGGCGCAAATTTCAGCTACAAATTTTTCCTACTTGGCAAAATTTCTCCGATTCAGTAATATCAAATACACTAGTAATACCATCCACTCTCCTCATTCAACATGGGAAAAAGAGTGCGAACGACGACACTAGTACCATCTAGCGGCAAGGAATGATCAGAGTGGCGGCAATCGAAAAGGGCCGTGTAAAACAGTGACGAGATTTACAGAAATGTTCGAGCAGCTGCGCGTTCAAGCCAAGAAGTTGTTTATCCCATTGTTATTGAAAACATTAAGAATAAGATCAACATTCAGAATTAAAGAAACAAGCTGTCCGAGCCGAGAACAAAAGATGGGATGCACCGTTCGAAAGTTAGCGGTAGAAATCGAAAATTCGGCATTGTATTGAATTTTTTTATCCAAAAACGTAGCTCTAAGGCCGCCACCCATTCCTTGGATTGGAAGTGTTAGGTTTATTAAAAATGAATGAACGTTTCAGAAGCCATTAGATATTACTTAACAAATATACGATACATATACACACCTGTGTAAAACCACATTTAATAAATCTTACTCGGGATCATAATAAGTAGACACCAAAAAAATCTAACCTGCAAAAAGGCAAAAAAAAACGCACACAGGCATGATGGCATTATAGGGCAGTTTTATTCCAGAAACAAGTAGAGTATGTATTTATGTGACAACTTCCAGCCTCATCACGTCAATATTATGCTTGTATTGCACTTGCAGTGCTCAGAATTACAGTTTATAAATCCACCTAAGATGCTAACTCCTTATCTTTCCTATGCATGCAGTAATTTTTTTGTTTTGGCATTTCTTTTGTTTTTTATAACAGATGTACAAGTCATTAAGAGTTTTGATAAAACAATTAATGGTTACATTTATTAGCTTGTGCATGAACACATTTAGACAATCATCACACAGAGAAATATTTAAAGGTATGTTTTCGATAATGCGCGCCTTCACACTATACACACACTTTCCATAAAAAAAACTGAGGAAAGGAATGGAGATTCTAATTTTTATCTTAGAATTTAGCTTATCGACCGTATTTCTTCAAATTTCGAGTAAATACTGGCGTTTTGGCAGTTTTTATCACTCATTACGAGAGTGTTACCATTGCAACGACTATTGTTGGACTCGGATTCGGTATACTCTAGTACATATTACGCGTTATTTTTGTCACACACATACGAGTGAAGAATTTAATTTTCCGTTCGAATGTATTTGTAATATTTTATAACGGTAAATTATGAAATTTTGGAACACAAAGAGCAACATATCCGCGGTGATTTTAAAGCTATTAAAGCCAAAATAAGTATTAAATAAATAATTATGTGGAAGGTAGGCATCATAAGTTCCGTTTGGATCCTCTTGTTTTTGTAATATGTACCCCATAATGTAACGGACTCCTGTTGTGACTCCACTTTCAATAAGCACTCATTATGAAGGAGTTTGCTGCGAACTCACCCAGTTACGTAATTCAAAGCATTCTGTTCGAGGATTTGATTAACGGTTAATTCAGAATTATTGCTTTCGTTATCTTTAACTTTCATTGTATTTTCTAGGCATGTACAATTTTAAATCGTGACTTTTCAATACCTGCCTTGCTCACGGAATGCATATAGCTTTAATCTGTTTAGAACTCCGGCCATTCCCTGCCGCTAGGAGCGCTGTCATCGCTGTTTTCGCAAAACGGGCAGGAGTAGATGGCACTACTATTCTAGTGTGTTGGGTAATATCACTAAATGGTCGCTGTATCACATATTTTTCAGCTTGATTACCATTTCGCCCTAACCTTGGTTTCTTTCTCCCTCATTCCATTCTCGCCTCGCACCGTCAAACAAAAGCGACTCGCTTTCCCGCTCGCGTGGGCGTACTTTCCTTCTGCAGCGAAACGCACTATCCTCGAATCTATTAACATGAGCGCCACGTATCAGCCTCGGTAGGAAAGCGCTCCCCAATCTCTCCTCCGGCGCAATCTGGCGATCTCGCTTTCGTCGTCGATCGAGTCACGTGACTCTCCCTCCCCACATCGCTCCAATCACTTTCTCCGTCCGCGCGCGCGCTCCGTGCCGCCATTCGACATTTGAATGCCGTTGACCTTCGTCTGACTGCGTGAAAAAGAAGAGAATCGAGCGGACCATACGCGTGTGTCCGCTGACACACATACTCTCATGCCAGCGACGCATTCCCGGGGAAACATTTTTGAAAGTCTCCGATTTTTTTAAGGGGTTGACATTTCCCGTCGAGTCTCCTGCGTTTAAATATACGTTATAAGAGACCTGCGATGCGGTATAACTCTCCGAATACCTCTCGTTAGTTATTCGATCTTTGCAAGGCGTTCCCAAGTTGGAGTTTCTTAGCGATCCCGGGCAGAGGCGTGTCGCGGCGAGTTCATTGAGAGAGCGACAACTTCGCCATCTGCCGACAAAAGCGGACGCACGTAACTTTTCAACTCGGAGAATAATTTCGGCGATTTTTTTAAACTGAGCAACCGTATTTTGAGGATTCCAGGAGACATTTTGGAGGCTCTTAAATTAGAATACCATTGACAATAATAAGGAAGGATAAACTTTTAAATTTCTCAAAATTCGTTCGTTTTCCGGCTTGTTAATAACAGCCATGATTGGAATGCCTCCGTCGAAAATAGTCTTCTGCGTTTGTATTCGTAGATGTACATCGATCCATTATAAGAGATCAAGGTTGCTAATTATGATTAAGTTATAAATGAATTCCGTTTTATTTATAATTAAAAACCCACCTTTAATTGTAATTTTCAAGGTTTCAATAAAGACCTTTTGGAAAATAGTGCATCTATTAACGCATCCTTACGGAAGATAGAAAATTATTAAGTTAAACATTTTTGTGAAGACTTTTAAAATTAAAGTTGCGTCGCGGAAAAAATCAGAATTTTAATGTCATTTGACATGTCGTCGGTTTAAGTCTTTTGAACTTATTTGAAAATATTCACGATGATCGTAGCTTATTATTTGCAATGGAAATATCATATCTAATCAAAATTTGAATGTTCTAGTATTCTTTAGGATAATAGTATGTCGATAAGGGTTATTGTAACTATTCTCACATGCGAATTAAAATTGATTGATAAATCTTTAATCAGAAGTTATGAACTGACTTCCATTGCAACGGTCGCAATGGAGGCCTCATGGTTGGTGCAACCAGTCATCATATCTCTCAGCTTCTACTTTTGCTATAGTATTCCATGTTTCTTCTTTCAATTTGACTATCCAGCAGCCGATAGAATATAAGCAACCGAGATGCATCAAAAATTAATGTCAAACTCCGTCATCCACTCAATTAATGATGAAGATAACTCCAGTGACTATAAAATGGACGGAAAATTCAAACGCCATCTCGGCTACAAGAGTCTTTGATGATGAACCACCGACTGTAATTGGCTTCTTCGTCGACAAAGTTTGATTTCCCCAACTGTTCAATTGTTCAATGATGTAAGAAAAAAAATCTATTCATATCGGGAATCAAACCTGGGTCTTTCACTAAGCAGGTGGATGCCAAAACCGAGTAGAGTATTAAGCAATCAAGTGTCAAATTAATCATAATCGAGTAGATACTCTCATGCATACCGAAACTTCAATCCATTAATCCATTCCGTTTTATCGCTATGGAAGTTATCTTCATAATCAATTGAGCCTAGATGGTGTAAGTAAGGCCTCCTGCTTGGTATTTCGTAACCGTTTCTTATACAATTGGAATTATTAATTTCTATGCTAAAATGATGAAGATTTTTAAACAATTAATTAATATCCTAAAAGAAAGAGACATGCTGTGAAAATTAAAATTTGTATAGACAAAAGGAAATGATTCATTATGAAGATATTTTTTCTTTAAATATATATTTTTTATTCTATTTACAATTATATGATTCTATATACACTCATATAGATAACATCTTCCTTAGTAGCTAAAATGGAAGTTTAATAAGCAGAACTATATTTTATTCCGTCACCACTTTATTTCATAAATTAGATAAACACTAAAAAATACCCTCCGTAACTATCCTCAGATCTGTCCACGATATTTTTATCTCGATTTTTTCGTTTTTAATCGGGCTAATATTGGCATGTATTTTAAATAAGATGGTTACAACGAATCTAATAACTGAAAAAACCATTAGATAAGTAAATGGTCTTCATTTAATATTATTTGTACGAGATATGTTTATCCTGCACCTAGAATCTTATAATAACAGGAAAAAATACGAATAAATGAATGTCTTATGATTTAATACCTTAATAACTTCGCTAAATATTTTTTCGTTTTATATTTTCTAGTTAATGAGACGATTTATAGATAAGCTGAATACACGTGATTAGCTAGTGACCATTTTAGATTATTTCCTATTAACATGCATAGCAATAATTTTTATTTTCCAGTTCCACTATAAAGTGTTGTAAAAAATTAGCGATATAATTTACAAATAATAGAAGTACTTCTTAAGATAAAGTAAGTAAGTATATTTACAGAGAGCTTTCAAAAATCACAACAAAAAAGATACGAGTGATCGATTAACTTGAGACTAAAGCTAGGCCGTAAACTTATACCTGTGAAAAATACAGCAGATTTACAATAAGCAAAAACGAAAAATATGTTCAGTTACCATAGGAACCAATCTTAATTTGTGAATTTTTATGGTAATATATAAATTTTACGTGCTATTTAGTGATATCAATTATTAAGAGTGACTTGAGCAGAAATCTTACACCAAATCCTATACCTGCATTATAATTCAATATAAAAAATTTGACTATTTTGTCGTTAACTATATAAAAGGCACCCTAGATAATTTGACGAATTAATTGAAATTTAACTCCTATATAGTTTGCCTGACTTAAAATTAGACTTTAAGAAATAACTTTCTCCAAACCTGTTTCCATCTATAAAATTACTTCAGTTTTAGCTATAATTGTTTAGTTAGCCGAAACAAAGCCGCGCCCGACAGTTAATTATCAAAACAAATAATGAAAATAACTACTAAATTTGAATAATGATGAGATTAATTTCACAATCTCTACGAATAAAAAAATTAAACAACAGAGATGATATTTATATTCTGACGTTTCTTTTTAAAAAATTATTTTAATATTCAATTTACAATAATATTTCGAGGATTGTATCATTTTCCAGCACATTCATTAGGACAAAATTTAAGCTTATCAGAAAAACGTAGATGTTATCCAATGTTGCAGTCCTCTGTTTTAAAATTAAGTTGTTTTTTTTTTTGAAGAGTGCTGTTTGGAGTGAGGGTAGGATCTTCAAAATGCTTCTTTACTTCTTCACGAAATTTCCGCTGAAAAATATAAAAATATAAACTTTTACCTCTGAGTATTATTTATTCAATAAAACATTTGGAATCATTGGTGGAAATAAATTTTAGCACTTCTAAGAAACATTAGTTGAACCTTAAGCAACTCGATAGAACAAGTAGTTTTTTCGATTGACCAAATAGCGTTGCCATTGAATATTTATTTTTATTGGCATATGAGGAACTTTTAATAAATATTTGAAGTTATATTTTCTCTGAAGGGGTGTCAAAAATACAAATGATACTGGGAAATATATTATTACCTTTATTTAGTGGACAGTGTTGAATAATTTATGCTTATTCATTGAAAGCTTATTTAACTCATTTGAAAACATTTATATGCAAATTTGTCTCTTTAATTCCCTTACATATTTCTTTTAACTACACGAATTTTTGTTGTTTGTATTATCAATTGTTTGTAGACTAGGAAAACGTCTTAGCCGATTTATATTAACAGTATACAAATTAATCTAAATTTAATAGTATTAAAGAGTAGAGAAATTTCTGTAAAAATCAACTGCATAATGCATTCATAATTATTTGGAATTTCAAATTACTTAATCGTATTCATCAATATAACTTCCCACAATACCCTCTTCACGGCGGATTCATTTCTTTTTTTAAATTCTTTTATTCTTTTTTACACTTGAGCCATATTTTAGATCCATTTCTTTCATTTCGCATGTATTGCAAATGTAGTCCATATTTTACTAAAAAATCATATGTAATTTGATATTAAATGTACAAAGTTCTATCATATAATACACTATTTTTAATATAATTCACCAACTGACTTTTCCCTCATTTTTTATTTCTATCTGCTTCTTTGTGATTGGTTCTTGTGTACTTTATTTAGAAAACCTCAAGAGGTCATATCGCCCCTAGGAGTGTTTCTACATGCTTCTAATAGAATGCCCCACGCAATCCACAAGTAACAGAGTAAATTGAGAACATATTTTTTGCGCGAAACTCAAAATATCTGCAGTTATCGTGGTAGCAGCCGTTAAGCGAGTAGGAAGTGCCATTTCCTGAATTTCACCCATTTTTTTCTTTTTCTATAACTCTTCTTTTAAAGTAATTTTGGACCATTTGGAATTTATGTTTTTCCCAGTCAATCAAGAGGTTGCCAGTAGCACAAATTTGATCTGTATCTTGATCAGTCTTTCCTCAATTCGTTTAAGGCAAATGATGATATGATTAATCAAAATTTCGATTAAAATCCACGTTTCCTCATATAATGGCTATTTGAGACCTTCTCAAAGATAAGTTGGTTCATATTTAAATAAAACAGTAAGAAATCTGTTTCTGGCTCTTTATCTCGTCTTAAAATATTTGGTAACGGTTCGGCTACGCCAAAGAAATGTCATACTTTTTTATGGATGAGCTACATTTAATGCTCAATATCACATATATTGAGTTTTACAAAAAAATAACTTTTCCGCTGTCTTTAAATTCTATAATATCTACTTATTTGCTTTCGTGAAATCCAAATGATATGAGGTTCTCTATTGCAAAAGAATGTTTACTCGGATTATTCCGATAGATGTACTATCCAGGTCTTTCTAAATGATTTCAGAATAAGTAAATTAGATTTTTTTCCTACAAACAAATACTTACTGTGAATAAGTTCAGTGCTAATCACACCAAATATAAAATATAATCTGATATTCACTTTTATAACAATCCCTGTGAAAGTGATTTTTTTAAACTTCAAATCGTGAAGATGTATCCAAATCGATTATTGCTCCTTATATCTGCAATAAATTTCAATTTTTATTTATTCTTCCAAAACTTTTAAAATTTATATACACTGTCTCTACCGTGCGGTATAAATCGAAGGATTTCATGGAATTCTTGATATCTCCATCATAACAGATCACTCTCATTTTATAAGATTAAGAGATTATTACTGAAATAAATTATCATTATCATCCCTAGACGACCGACTGAATGTCCGCCTGTTCATTCGTCACCCGCCTCATCCTCTTACCACTTGGGAACGTGCTCCGGATCCTCGCAGCTGAGGGTCTCGGCGTCGAACACCTTTCCGTCTCCGCACGTGATGAGCCTAGGGTGTCCATTGACACAGGTGATGAGCCTGGAGCAGTCTCCGGGCACTGGGAACCTGGGATAGGGCCAGAACTTAGCAGCAGGGGAGTTGCTGGGAACCTTGTCTGGGCAGCGGAAACCAATGATAGCTGAAAAGGTAACGTTGAAATTGTTTTACTGAAATGTGTAATGAGACATTTTCATCCCATTAGAGTTCCAAATTGCGAACATTTTTCATTTTATGAGATGGATATTGACAATTTCTCCCATACCTCGAAATATTATTGGTATTTTTTTAATTTTATGATATGATAAAAACAACACTCCATGAACTATTTAGCGATCATTTTCTGTATAGGTTTTGCGAATAAAATGTACATATATATATATATATATATATATATATATATATATATATATATAGAGAGAGAGAGAGAGAGAGAGTCCACTGAACTTGAAAAAATTAATTTTTTACAAAAAATGGAATGATTTAGAGCAGCAATTTAAGAACATCACATTTTAATATCACAGAAAAACTTCAAGGTTACACTAAAATAATTTCAATATTATGCATAAAATAATTTGGAACTAATTAAAATTATTATAAAAAGCGAAAAACCGGAAAAAAAAGTTCAAAAAAATCAGCTTGCTTACATTTTTAATGTTCAGATTTTATTTTGTTATTGATATTTCCACCTTTCTCTTCCTTCATATCCATTCACAAGATTCATTAGGTCCAATAACACTTCCTGAGATCCCTCTTTTCGCAAGGGCCAGTGCAAGTGTGTTTTTCGCCCTAGGCGAACCTTCCACGTTGCGCCCCCTCGCTCACAATTAACTTTCAAAAATATTCTTCATTAGTATTATACAAATTCTGCTTTTATAATTTCAGATTTAGTCTACACGATAAAGAAGAATAATCTGATAATGAGTGTATATGTTCATTGTTTTATACTTTGCACAATATACATCCTAAAAGAAATAAACAGTATTAACATTATAATTTAGAATTTTATTTCTGTGCTGGCCGTACGCCAAGTCAAAGTACAACACTTCCATTCTTATTCATTCATGTTTACAGCAAGGGCGAGAAAAAAATTTTCGAGAGCGACTTTTGCCGCCCTAGTCTATTGCCTAGTGGTTAAACCGGCCCTGTTTGATCGGCATCGATTGTCACTTGTTCTGCTTCCATTGAATTTCTTCTCTCTCTCTCTCTCTCTCTCTCTCCTGCCCACTTCTTTTTTGATCTACCCATGGAATTTTTTCGCCCATTCGCTTGGACAGTTTAACATATGCATCTTTATTGATTGATGGCCCTGTCAGATTACACTGATCTCCTCTATTGGTTCTGGTACTCAGCAAAAAATTATCGAAGAATTTTTCAATCTTCCCTTCTTTTCATGATACTTCACTGGCAGTGTTAGTGGATATCATCGCTTTATTTTTTTCAGAACTGCCACCGAGACTTTCTTGCTCCGCATGGCTTCACTAATATTTTCAACCCCTTTCTCTCCTACGGAGATGTTCTATATCGCCAGTATCATCCTGTGACACTCCACTCAACAAGTGTTGGGTTTTTAGCTTGCCTTTTTTCGTGAGAATTTTTCTCCGACTAGCCTGAATTTTTCACTATAGTTTTCTCTTTTTTCCTAGTTCACTAACTTTTGACTTTCTATCATGGCCATCTTATAGAGTTTCATTTTTTCCTTTCTCCCATTGTTGTAACTCATTTTTATGTCGCTAAATCCTCAATGCTCACTCATCCAATCTTCTCTGTCGCTTTGCTAAAACCTTTCATCTATCTTAACGCATTATTTATAAACCATGTATTTTTTGTCATTTTTATTTCCATCGATCATCAAAACCTATCCACTGGTGCGACTCCTTTAACCGTAAAAAAAGGTTGGGCAAAGGAGAGGGTGATTTCATGTAAAAGTGTAAATCCTCAATTATAAACAACTTTATTTGATTTTAATAATAAATATGGAATAAATGTCATGGCGTATGGCAACACTTTCTGATTATAACGTTCGGATAACTACCAACGAAATACGAATCTCATCACAACAGTATTATGGCTAAAGATGTTACCTTGATCATCCATTATATCTTCTTTTGTTATAAATATTAAATAGATCCGTGATCCATCAATCGTAGAGCCACATTTGATTTTTGCCATAAGATTGATTGTTCTTGTTCTAGATCTTGGTTTGGATTCCACTAGGTGCTTCATTTTCTCTGATTTTAGCCTACGTTCCACTCGTGTATCTTTAATAGTGATATTGCTGTAACTCTTCCTTATCTATTCGATTTATTTCCCCATATATTATTTATATTCCTTCCCAACCAGGATCTACTACTAAATGTAGCATATTCTTAATCGTTGCTGATATGGGTACTAAGACTAGTATCAGCAGGTTCATAGGAAAATAACCAACCATTAATGTTATTTCGCATAAAATTTATTTTCAATAAAATATGATTAACATGATAATTTTGAAATAATTTCATCTTACAAACAGTTAAGAAAAACTTGTTTGGATGTCTTTACTTATCATAAAAGGGTGCAGACGAGGACTATACCTCGAATTACACTTTATTGCTCGATTTATTAGTAATTTCTAAACGAATGTAATAGAATACTGATCAGTGAAAAATGTAGTACCTACTTACTAATGTATGTTCCCAGTTGATTCACCTCTTGCCTACGCGCAATGGGTATCTAAGAGGTAGTGCAATGAATAGCTGGATAGCAAGGGAGAAGAGAAACCCGGTGCCGGCATTAGCCTACTCTTAACGAAGGACACCAATGGGGCCAACGGTTTAACATCCCTTCCGAAGGACGGAACAGCTGAATTTGCGCGGTCTCCTCAAACCACACAAACAGGGGGCCGGGCGACATTGGAAAAAATCAAAATCCTACTTGCGCAGGATTCGTGCCCGCTGCCTTTTCAGACAGCAGGCCAGTAGCAGCCAGCGTCCTAACCACTATACCACCGGCACCCCCAGTAGATATTTCTCCAGGCATTTGAGTTACAAAATTGATCGAGTGGAAAACTAGCGTTTACTTGATTCTAACCCTCGTTGGTCGTCACGTCACTCACCTTCTGGGTTGCAGGATTCGAGTAGTTCATCGGGCCAGTTGCAGCCGTGGATGCGGTGGTCATAGACGAGACCGGGTTCGCAGGGAGTCTGGTAGGGGACGCCGTGGGCGCACTTGATGTAGTTGGTGCTGCACGCTGCGCTCTCTGGATAAACTCCGAACTTGAATTCGCATCCTGGGGCGTTGATTGGAACCACTTCGCAGAAAAAATGATAGATTTGTTAATATTATTACAATTTATTAATATTACTGTTCCTCTCGATTCGGATAAATTCTTTCTCTTAATATTGCGCGCTCGAGATTCTTTAACATGACAATTTCCATGCTTGGCCTTTTTGAAAAATAAATAAATTCATGCGCCCCAGTAAAGATTTTATTCTTCCTTAAAAAATGCATTTTTGAACGATGCCGTAACAGTTGCTTATAAGATGGTCATCATATGATTTTTCAAAGCGTCAAGTGCAATAGTGTTCATAATTTAAATAAATTGTTACAAATCGATAAAATTTAGATATGGCAATCGCAATTAATCTTTATACGTACAAGGTTTGAAGCGTATAAACTTGTTTTTCAATTTGGAAGTAATCGCTAAAACGTATTAAAAGCAATGACTTTCATATTCCTTATAAAATAGAATTAACTTAGGGAATTTTCTCGGTCATCCCACTTTATTTTTCCCAACCACTAAAATGAAATTGGGCATTTTCATAGAAAGAACTGCTGAGATAAGGAGGATCGTAAAGAAATGTGGATTGGGAGAGGGGAGAAGGAAGTTTCGTCTAAATGGACAGTAAGCAGTGAAATCTTTAGTATCGTGAGAGTACAGGAAGCTATTAGGTTCCTTCTTAAAATCCAACCCTGAATAAAAATAGACGGGGCGAGTGAGGTGGATAAAAGGAAGTTAAAGGGGCGCACTAACATTCAGCCAGCCTGTCTCCGCAGTCCACCGCCCAGTGGTAGTTGCAGTGGTCGTGCACGTTGCCCTTTCCGTCGAACAGAAGTCCGTTCTCGCAAGCCTCGACGGTCGCCGTGCCGTTGACACAGCGAATGAAGTGGTCACAGAGCTGCGGGTGCGGGTACGCCTGCTCCCCGTACGGCTCGGGGCAATGCTGCGCCGCCACGCACGATATAAGACCTGTTCGAATTGTGAAGAAGATGAGAGTTAGAGACTGAGCTAAAATGTAAGTTAATTGCGATTCATTCTTTGATGGAAGGCAACAAAGGCAAAAAACAACTCAAATTTTCAGAAGAGATTCTACATCTTTGAAAAATCCTGCAAATCGGAACAATGAGATACTTAGAGCCTTTGTATCATATCCATTTCTTGAGAAGTGAACGAAACTGACTTATGTTCTTTATGGCAGTCGAAAAAAGCGAGTTTTCTCAACTAGATATAATATAAACAGTACTGAAACAATATGAATTATACCCTTCTGACCTTCCAACGAAGAATTTATATCTACTAATATCATCTATATTTAGGATTGAAATAAACCACGAGTAAATATTTTCCCTCGAGTTTTGCGCACTTTTTATTTTCTTTCGAACAGTACTTTTCAAGGAATACCTCTGGTTTTAATAGTTTTGGTTTTAAAACAAATTAGATATGGACTCGTGAAGTAATTGTATAGAATTCCTTTACCATTGTGTGCGACTCTACGGCTAGGCAATTGGAGGGAACGAGAGAGAGAGAGTGGGTAAACGGCTGTCGGTTCATTACCAGAGAGGTTAACCGTTTTATATTTGTGAGTCAGTGCGTGGGAATCACGCTCGGATGAGAGCAATTTTTTCTTCGAGGGTGAAATTGAACCAGTCCGTGAAAATTGGTCATTTCACGCGCCTGATTCATGAGAGTAATAGCGTGGGCTGTGTTTAGGGCAATTAAGAACAGACGAGTGAGTGGGGTTGATGGAGGGATTCAACGAGGGGACGACCCGCGAAGCAAATCAAGCAAAAATGTTTAAAAGTACGTATTAGTGAGTGACAAGCAGCTGCAGATCGATCGAAAACCGTGGATGTTCACTAAGCTAAGAGGTCCGGATACTCGTCGAAGGGAGGAATATTATTGACGATGGGGGTAGAATACAGCAACAGAATATCAGGACGCACATCTGAAGAATGAATAGGTACCGATACATTAATTTATATATGACCTTAGAGATTTTCACAAAATATTTTTATAAATAATTTCTAACGCAAAAATGTCATTTGTTTAACCTTTAACTAATGAGGTCAAATTATTATCACTCTGTAACTGAGGTGCGGTCTTCCAAGCTGCTATTTTTTATTATTATTATATTCACTAGCTATATCTACAATTGGATTTTCCGTGTTTAATAATGTCATGAGGCTTAAGAGGTAATAAACATTAAAAATTTCGCATACTCTTATATCTTTGTAAGATGTGAACTAGTGGAAAGTAAAGTTGACACTATAACTTAGGTTTTGTCTCACAGACCGCATCTCAGTAAAATGTCAAATGCACAAAGAAAAGTTTTCAGTAAGCTTATCGAATCCTTAATCCCATGCACCCAAACAACGGCGTTTTCAGCGAATAAGTACAATATCTGAAAAAATTAATACTGTTAAAGAACTATAATTTGACAGTAGTAATTTATTTGGGATATCTCGCTGTGCATTAAGGAAGACAATTTTAGGAATTTTAGGTGTTTGTCTCTTGACTTTTGATCTTAGTTTTCTTCCCGAGGTACATCACATCATTAAAAACACATGGGACAGTGAAAGCAAGCATGCGAGGCTAAATGCTGACGACCTGCGCATTTTCAATCTCTCCCGCACATTCCTCCATTCCAAACCTTTCTCTGATTATTTTATGTAAGGCATGATTTATTGGACGATAGGTTTCTGTAATTCTCTTGTTTCGATAAACCATTGCATAATTAAGGATGTCATCAACCAAAACATTTCGCATTCACAATGGCCATCCGGATGGTCGAAGAATACATCGTTAAACACGCTCGTCCTCTGGGAACCGCCGCTGTTGCCTCGCACTTCGGGAATAATGCTTACTTCATGCCTGCGTCTGAAAGGAATATTTGCTTACGTAACTTGGGTTTTTTAGTTTTAATTTTCCTCGTGTTTGCTTTATTCAAGGTTTTGCAGAAAAATTTGCTACTAAGATGATGGGTGCCATTATAGGCTATAATTCAGATTTAATTTTACGGTCTTTAAAGAATATGTAAGGCATAGTGCATAGTCATTTGAAAATTTAAATGTGAAACATTTTGTTTTCTCTGCCTTCTCACTCTATACCTTCTCTCTCTTTTTTCCTTTTCTCGAAGAATGACTATCTCTCTTTTTCATTTCCTTCATCCTTCGCCTTCCTCCATCAAATTCCTCTCGATTCTCACTCTTTCGATGTGTATACAATAGGGAATCTGCAATCCTTGGAAACTACCGTTGTGCGGCCTCTGAATTTTTGTGGAGTTAAAAAAATGTAAACCACGGACTAACGTCTCAACATACCGCTACTATGACAGTGAGATTAGTTTACATAATGCGGTCTCCAAATGCTGTTTCTATTATTTGTAACCATGAATTATATAAAAACTCCAACAAAATTTAGTTATATTGGCCACACTTCATGTTGAGGTCAATTTGGACCGTCAAATGTGAATGTTTGCGAGTTTAAAATGTTATTATTTTGCATCTTATAATGGATACCTGGTCTCATTTACATCTAAAAGAATAAATTATGAAAATGAAAGTAAAACAAAGAGACGAACTTAAATTCTCATTGGAATATATATATATAGCAAAATCAATTTTAAACGAGTTATAATTACGTACAGACATTTAATGTCTCAGCACGTTTTAACGATATAAAAGAGCCTGACTAACCAATCAAAAATTTTTCTATTTTGAATATAAATACTGTAAATAATGCAAAGAAAAGTATTTCAAACATATGTATGTCTAGATTTCAGTTTAATCTTAGTTTCAATCAATAAATACAATGTGAAGGGGATTTATTTGTAATTTTCCTTGCAATAATATCATGTTATATAAAATCATTCCATTTAAAAAACAAGTTAAATTCATGTTAAACCCCACTAGAAAGGACTCACGTGTCAAATAAAGCCATGTAACCTGATTCATGTAAACGTACGTTGGAATATCGAATCAAATGTAACCTAAGTCACTGTTCCTTAATTGTTGGGCCACGCGTTATTTCTCTGGGGTCCGCGAGTTGAGCAGGACATGATGTTTATTTTTATCTATAACTTTTTGATTCGCGCACAGCTCTGATTAATACTTCAAATTGTGGGACTTCGTGGAGGTTCCGCTGCTCTAAAAAAGCTATGAAACAATGACATAAATAATATCATGAAAATATTTTGGAATTCAGGAAATGTGTCAGTGTTAGAAAAATTTTTAAGAATAAACTGAAACCAAGCAATTCACTCATCATGTGCCTTAAATGGATAATTTATCAACATTATAACTGCACGCTCTGTAATGTTTGGTATTCAAACTTCATAAAAGGCCTGACTTTATAAGTTAATGAAGCAAACATTAGTTTTTCAGAAAATAAAGCAAGCCTACAGAGCTTTTTTGAGTAGGAAAAATTAAGAACTCCTTTTGATTGCTAGGAGCCTCATGTCATTAACTGATATTGGTATAAAAACACGATTACTTTTTTCTCTAACAATAAGATGCGAAAAATTCTTGAAAATTCAAGCGATCTCTGCATTTAAAAAGTAAAATTTAAATCCTCATTCTCATTATATTCTTTTAAGACTCTAAAGTAAGGAATTGTTTTCTATAATAAATTTAAGATCGCACTGTCACATTTACTTGAAGGTAGTGATTACTTCATAATAATTTTCTGCAAAATCATCGCCTTTGCACGGTAATAAAATTGAAATTAATGATTATTAGAAAAACAATATTTATATTTCCTCAATATGGACCTGACAAGTCACGACTTACGAAGACTTTGTTTTCTACTTATTCTGGTTTCAGTTAACTAATTATAGCCATTGGTAACTGCTGTATCCATAAAGCGGCTAGGCTAAAAATTGGCCCTCCTTTAGAGTCCTACAGTTCATCCTTAAAAGAACCGGTTAATTATTATCTTTCAGTACGCAAATGTTTTTGCGGCTGAAATTGCTCATCTGATCGTTTTATGGGTACTTGAGTTACCCAGATCATGTACTGAGCTCAAACTGGACTGACTTGATCTTTTTAAGTAGCTCGTAGGTTATGCTAATATTTTTTCTTTCATACAGTTTACGGAGCACGTGATTTTCTGCTGACTTTAACAGCAAGGTCGAAACCGTTCTTTTGCCCTCATAATTTATTATTACAATATTTGAACCTCTGCAGAACAGATATTTTTGCCTCCATCCCAATATTTTCTTCCTCTCTGCCACCTTCCCCGCCTTCCTTCCCTCTCTCTCCGCCTTCCCTCCCTCCCTCTCTCTCTCTCCCACCCCCTCTCTCCCATTCCCACCCCTCTCTCCCCCTCCCACTCCCTCCCCCTCCACCCTTTCCAGGCTCCCATAGTTGGCCCTGGATAGGTAGCCGGATGGACAAGAAGGGTGTGGCCGATAAAGGAGCTCGGAATGGCATTGAGGCGTGAGAGAGGGAAGGAGTGAGAGGGTAAGAGAGAGAAGGGGGAGGGAAAAAGATTGCGGTGGGGGTGAGAGAAGAGAGTGCTGCAGAGAATTGAGAGAGAAAGAGGGGTTAGAAGGTGGGAGAGGGGGTTAGAGATCTTTTGAAGGGTTGGGTACAAGGGGAATGCCCTTCTGAGCTGGAGGGGGCCGAAGGGAGGAGCAGGAGAAATAAGGGGGAAGGGTAATGGCGGAGAGTAAGGCGAAAGGGTGAAAGGATATGAGAATCGCCGCGGCAACGCTTTCCAGCATTCCTTTGTTTCTCTCCCGGGTTGATGCCGATACCCTATGTAAAAAATGCGCCGCTCAGTCCCGGCATTATTGGCTCATTTTTCTAATATGCGGAACTGTTGGAACCTTACGATTTCGATTTTCTTATAAGCGTCTAACCTAAAGCTTAGCTACTTGTTTTTTATAAAAGAGTGAAACTTATTTTAGTTTACGTTTGTGGCAAAAATAATTTTGCAACAAGATTAAGCTTTCACTTTTTTAAGACATTCACCTTTTGGAAAATCCGACTATTTATTTTGACAGCACAATTAAGATTTGTTATCCTGTGTGTCACGATACAAATTTCCTTGTAAAAAATCTTGTTATAATATGCATGTAACCGCAAAATAAATGATAATTATAATGGCATTTTATTTTATTTCGTGATTATATGTATTCGACTTGAATTTTCGACAGCGCGAAGCTATTTTTTCCCTTTCTAATATGTTTAATTGAATTTAACTAGAATATTCTCAACTTTCACGTAAATATGTTCGTCCGAGGCTATTGAATTATAGAAAGGGAACAAAGATTCTAATTGTGGCGTTTCAAATCTATAAATAGACACTATTAGTGGAAAAAAATATTGTCCTCGAGTTATAATTTTAGCGGTAAATGTTTAAGTCTGTTTGAACTTGAGTGTGTCATTCAGCATCTCTGGGTCCAGGATACCTCAGCATTAGACCGGTGTAAAATGAT
Source organism: Tanypteryx hageni (assembly GCA_028673005.1). Lineage (NCBI taxonomy): Eukaryota > Metazoa > Arthropoda > Insecta > Odonata > Petaluridae > Tanypteryx > Tanypteryx hageni. The sequence continues at coordinate 115,674,391 of CM054116.1, forward strand.
TTACGAGCATAACAAGCGGTTAAACGTGACAATGGACCTCGCGTGCCGAAATCGTTCCCATCGCCCGGACGATACAATTTCAGAGGGCGTAACCGTCACCGGATTGTCCTCCGCTCGCCCGTTTTGCAGCGAAGGACTTTTTCATTTCCCCACTCGCATCAACTTGGAATACCGAACAATAAAATGAATCTCGACCTTGGAATTCTCAGTGGTATTGGCGAAGCGACAGTGCGCTTTTCAAATGAGACGTTAGTGCGAAACGATTCGCTTTTTGCTCTTACGGTTGGAATAGATAACCATTATATGAAAGCTTGGCAGTCATTGCCTTTCATATAATTGGAGCGTGTACAGTTATAGATTGTATAGGTATAATTTGAAAGTACAGCTAATCTTGTAATGACATTGTTTGAAGGACAGCAAAAATAACTGGTTGTTTCCCTTCTCTGCTCCCCTGCCTCTTTCCCTGCCCTTTTTTTTACTATTTATTGGGCAAGTGCGAGTACAATTGGAATTAAAAAGTTCTTCCTTTCAACGTCTTTGTGTGTAAAAAATGTTTATTTTTCGATTCCTCATCTCATAAACAATCGAAAATTTCTAATCGAACTATATCTTTTATTCGAATTTTTGCAAAGAGCAGCTTCTGTTACTTTTGAGATTTTATCAAAATCTGAAATCGATTTAATTAGCATACAAATACTATGTTTTCTATCATATTTGTTAGTAGTATAATAGTTTATAAACAATATAGGTAGATAAAACCGTAAAAAATATGTAGCTGCTTGATTAAGAACAATTCCAATCGTAGCTAAAATTTTAACTCCAATATTTCAGTTATTTTCCAGCTATTTTTTCTACATATATGTTCAAAGTTTAACATTTTAGTGTTTTCATTATAAAACCAAAATCGCTTGAATAAAGTAAAAAATCTCAACTAATCTAAAATATAATTGTGAAGAATTTCAGAGCTTGACCGAGTTACAAAGTTTATTAAGAGTTGACAGAATTAACATTATATGTACACTTCATCGTTTATTAAAATAAAAAGTAGCTCTAAATAAGCACGGCATTATGAATAATAACTTAAATTGTCAACAGAACAATCTTCTATGGTGATATGAATAAACCACGCCTTCACTCCGTATAAACGTTGTTTAATTCGATTGATAAAATCTCATTGTATGTCATTAATGGATTCGACTGGCACTCAGAATGATAAATGCTCGCAGTATATTCGGTTAACACCCAAACCGAGCCCTTCGGATCAATTGCTGGACACTCCCTTCTCACACTTCCTCCAAAACATAAAAAGGTCCAACACAAGTCCTCCTTCGATTGAATTCGAACCCAAAGCGGTGCACACAGCCTCGCCGTCCCATTTCCTGCAGGGAAAGATTAAAAAAAACCACCACAGATCCAGACTCCGCCCTCTCTCTCTCTCTTCCCCCTCCCCTCTCCACAATCTCCTCCTTCCTCATCTCCCTTTCCCTCTTCCTTTCGCTCTCCCTTCTCTCTCTCCTTCCTCCTCTCCTTCCCCTCATACCACACTGACCGACACCTCTTGCCCCAGTAACAGGGCGCCACCTCCATGGAATAACCTGTTCCGCCGATACACTGGTACCTTACACGTATGCATTACACCACCCAGAGCGCTCATTCTTAAAAGGACTACGATCGAGTAGCGGTACTGCCGTCTCAATCTTCCTCATCCTCCCGCCTTTCGGGTCTCGATTTCGAACGCCTCCATCCCATCTTGCGACGACCTCCACCAGTTCATCTACACTTCGTCCTTGCAGACGCGGCGAAGATCGGATCTACGGAGGGTTCGTTGTATGTTCCTCCGCCGTCTTCTCTGCATTTACCCCTCGTCCTCCGCCCATTACCCCATTATTTATCCCCCACCCTCTCTCTCTTCTCTTACTCCCTCCGCCATCGACGTTCTCTACCTTTGCGGAGAAAGCGAAACTTCCATTGAGGCCGCCGAGGCATTTAGAAAGGCACCGAACGGGCGTCGAAGGGCGGTATTTGCTTCTCGAAGCGATCGGAAATCAAATAGCAAGACGTCGGCGCTGATCCCGGAAACATAGTGGATTTCGTGATTTATTGAGTTTTTTCTGCGTATTGGGTGCTAGCGTCAAAAATCCTATATGCTCTATTACTATCGTCGGTGAAAAATTACACGATTTTATCATTACGAGGCACTGCATTCGTTTCTCGGATGGTGATGCCAGCAATAAAAAGATATATAATTTATGGTATTTCATGAAAATAGAACAAAATTCAAAGATTCTATGATCTTAGTTGGTTCAATTCCGAAATGATAATTCAAATGATTCAGATGGAATGTTAAATCACGATTTCATTGTTTACACTTGTTTTTAAATTCCAATCGAGTAAACATTTTAAGCAGACACCCATACAAATCACAGGAAAGCAGGAGTAAATAATTTCGTTTTGGAAAATATTTTATAATACCTCCCCATCGATATATTCCTCACAATGCACGAGTTATGAAATAGAGAAAGGTTTCGATTGCGCGTATGAGAGGTAAACCCGATCAGTGCATGCAACGAGAGGGAGAAAGAGAGCCAAAGAGCGGACATTCGCAGGTGGTGTTGTTGAAGGAGAGGGGGAGCAGGTGGGGAGGGGTTGGAGGGGAGTGATGGAGAAGGACGACCAAAAAGCACCTTACGCGAGCCTTCGAATCTTACGAGGCATTATTACGACCACTAGAGTTTAAAAAGAGAAAGAAAAATGCAGCAACTATCGTCGAAGAGACGTTTCAATTGAATACACAATTATGGGAAAAAATTTATTTTGGTTACGTATATTGCGTTCGCGTATTGGAGTGTAGACTGAAATTTTGAATTTATAATTCAAATTACTAAAAATTATGTGATATTATGATATTGTTCTTTTTAGAGGGTCCTAAACATATTCACCGCTCTGTATAACCTTTTATATGCATACAGTGTACAAACACTAACAAGTGAGAAGCCATTATCAAAAGGTAATTCTCTCTCTGTATATATAGATTGAGCAACAGAATAACTGACTTTTACATAACGTTGATCCGGGGGCTACCCTCAAATAACTCGGAATACGCAGCGCGCCTTTGCATTTTATGGAGGCTGGGAGGTATAATCCGACGGAGAGCCGACGTGTGGGTAAAGTGAGAGGCAATCCGAATCTCGGATTGCTCCAGATTCCTATTCGTTCTCTCCGCTTTCCATAGCGAGTTAAGTGGGACCGGAAAACCAAATGCATAATAGTCTCCCGCATTACGACCGCAATGATCGAACAGGCCTCCAACTTCTCTTTCGGGATCGTGATTTCTCTCCGTCAGTGTTAATTGATTGACGTTTTTCATCCGGACGGTGATTTGCGGTTTGAAAATAATTATAGATTGCTACTAATTGGGTCGAAATTCGAAAAATTTTCTCGAGAAGAGAGAGGTCGCAAAATGTTTTGCTATCGTGCTCCATTATACGAGTAACATCACGGTCCAGTCTTTAAAATAAATGTCATTTTATGATAATATATCACGCTAGAAATATTTTCCTTTGATTAATGTCAGCGATTATATGAAAGGATGTAGTGTTGATGCTTTTGTTTCTCGAAATTTCATCGCTGTTGTTATGTTGTCATAGCCTAAATTCCTAAAAATGTAAGAATCTGTAGCTTATTTCTTTGAGACAGATTTGTTTGAGTGTAAATCTCACGAATCTAATTATTAAGGAATATTAGGCAACATGAAATTTACTGTTTGGTAATGCGGATAATAGAATTTTTGCTATACGTTAGCGCGAAATAAATTATCTTGTGAATGTATGCGTCTGTGAAGAATCACTCTAGCTGATGATTTTATCTAATTTTAGGTTTTTTCATATCTAATATTCTAACCGGTGCCTCTTCACCTTCACTTCATTCGTCCTTGAGCAATTCAAATTATTTGTTTTCTAATGCGAAGCTAAAATTTATCTGTACCAACTTCTTTTTTAATCTCCTATGTTCGTATCACCTGGTACCTCAATCAGTAACCTCCGAAGGTCTACTACTTTTCCACAAAAAAGGACCTTGCCCACTCATTGGCGGGAGCCGTTCCCATGGCAACCAATCCCGAAAGAGATACTAAGATACTGTAAAATTTGTAGCCTATCCGAAGATTTATCTCACAGACAGCGTCACCAGCATGGTCGGATTCGAAAGTATGAACGAATAATCTTAATTGATCTCCAGATATATCTAGAAATATGATGAGATGTAGAACTCTAACGAAAATATTCTCAAGGTTAACTTTTAATGGACATCGAGCCGACTCGTAAAAAAATATCCTCCATTTAATAATTAAATTTCTGTTGTCTGCTTCCTTAGAACTTTTAATGCAGCGTATAAATAGGGATAGTATCAAATTTACGTTAATATAAAAATTTCTTTCTTTTTATATTTCGACGAAAAAATAAATATCTGCATTAAATGCCAATAGATTCAAGAGGAAATTTATATTTATTACTAAACATTAATTTAACATGAGTATCAATTTAGTGTTATTTTAACTTTCTGTATCTGAAAGAGAATAGGAAAATTAACTGAATGTGTCTTAATTTAACATAATAATAACTGGACGTTATTTAATATCTCCTTCGAAGGTGCTATCCACATGGTTTCCACCTATAAACGAAGCCAGTATCACTATTTTGCGATTCATGTTCATACATTTCAAATATTTCCTTCTATATCAAGACTAATCCCTTAAAAAAATCGATTAAATAAAAGTTTTTAAATAATATTTTAATCTAAAAAAATCAGTGTAGATATTTTGTGAAAAAATGAGAAACTCTTTGAATTAATGTCAATAAAAATACTATTCTTTTGAAAACTATATTAAATATATTTATGCCACAAATATATTCTAGTAAACCTTCAAATAAGTTTACTAAATATTCAATTGATATGAAGTTAGGATAGAATTGTATAAAGGCTCTTATAAAACAGGAAATAAATAGTACAATGGACGTTAGATGAATTTGGAGATTCCAACGCCTGCTAATTTAAATATCAAATAGGAAACTAATGCTATATTATATTTTTATGGATTTATGCTTCATTAAATGTTAACCAATGGTAGCATGTTTGTGTAAATGAAATTTAAAAACTTGTACTCCAAGTTGAGTAAATTTATACTTAATCTTTCCGTAACAATTATTGAATAACAAACAAAATAAATTCAGAGGTTCATGAAAATAAAAATCAGTGCATTTAAATAGATGGACCGTTAAAATTTTAAGTGTAAATTTAATAATTCTCGAATAGATGCAATTTTTCCAGAAAACTAAAATATGTAATTCTAAATATTTAAATTTCTTAATAAGTATTTCATATTTACATTTATGGCATGCATCAAGCTGTTACGCCAACGCTATGAATTAACTTGCATTTCAGTTTCACGTGGATAAAGTCAGTGGGATACAATGCCTCAAAAATGTTGTGATCTTTGAGCGTATGAGCTTGAAGAGTAACCATACAAATTCTTTACCATTGTTAACTTTTTATTACCGAAGGATCACATGAGATACGAGTTTTTGTTGCGTAAATGCATGTTTACATGAATATTTCGGCAACCAGTTCACCGATTTACTCATTTATTTATGACTATCAACGCTTAAATGTCAGCTATGCTGTTTAAATACCACGAAAAGAAATTGTGTAAGGAAATATTGCTCGATCCAACAACTTAGTCACCCATATCGCAAACACGAAATAATCTGTCGGAGTGAGACACGATCCTTCCCGAATCTGAAAATTTTCACACGCAAACAAGCAAGTAGAACAGATGAAAGAATTCCATTCGAGAGGTTTGTCATAACACACGTTGAAATAAACATTCCGCTTTCCATTTCAACAGAGCGGCCTTCTCCCTCCGAAGCAAACCGAGACTTAAGAGAGGAGCGCAGAAAGCAGAGAGACGAGAAATAGAGAGAGAGAGAGAGAGAGAGATAGAGGCTTGCGAATCGCGTTATACGCGGTGGGATGGGGTTCGCGGTGCCGGCGACGGCCGCGGCGGCGACGACGACGGAGAAGGCGAACACGGCAGGGAATTATACGTCGTCCCGGAGGACGGAGTATCCTCGCTGCAGGGCACACGGATAAACGACACTCGGAGACACTCGCGGAGAAATGGACTCACCGAGAGCGGCCACGCAGGAGAAGAGTATTTCACGGGAGAACACCATGGCGAGTGGGATATCCTTCCGTCGATGGCTGCTGAAAGGGCCGATCTGGTTCGAAAATACGGCGCTTTGGAAGACTTACCTCTCCTCTCCTCTCTCTCTATATCTCCTCCACCCCTACTGCCGTTCTCCCTCACGACTCTCCTCCTCCCTTGCATCTCCTCCTCCCTTCCATCCCCTCCTCCCGTCTCTCCCTTTCTACCTCCCTCTCCTTCCCAGGCTCTCACCTCCGCCTCCCCCTCCCCTCCACCTACAAACACACACACGACTCCCACGCCCTCTCCCGCTTCCTCACGATTACTTCAGCTACACCTCAATGGTCTATCTCTTGATCTTCCTCTTTGCTTCCTTCACTATATCTCTCTCTCTCTCTCTCGATGTTTTCTCCTCGTAGTTAGTCAATTAAGAATTTCCGAGATATTTTAATAAGTTACATAAAGGCGAAGTCGTCTATTACTGAAATTTATTTGCCGATAAAGTACGAGCAACAAGCGTGGATTAACATCGTCGATAGAGGTGCTCACCAGCCGAATTATTCTCTTAGCGTTGTTTGTTTTATGCATAAATGTAGTTTTCAATTTCTAATTCGTGCTTTGGATCTCAGCCATAGTTCAACAGCGTAGGCTAACGGCAATACTAACATAAGTTGCCATCACCAAAGTGAATTCCTTTTACGTGGATGGAAACTCAAACTTGATTCCCTTTAAAGTACCAGTCGGGCATCCGAGCGCGTATGCATTCGAATTATCCGCTTTTCATCTCCACGCCTTTGGAATAAATGGCAGCCCTAAAAGATTAGATTTTGCTTGAAGATTTATAATTTTTAATTTCTTTTGGAATATTTATCCACATTTTCATTCCCCAAACATCTTACCCTTCTCCTCTCTATCCCACCCCGTATCTCCATCTCTTTGCATTTGTCTCCCCTCTCTTTCTTGCAATCGTCCTCTCTTCTTTAAATATATCGCTCCTTACCTCTCTCCATGCCTCTCTTTGCTCCTTTTGTCTTCGTTGCTTTATTATTATTCTCTACACTTCTCACGCTTTTTCCTTCCTCGGCTGTGGCGAATCTTACTTGCATTCTTTAACCTTCCATTGCCATCATTTATCTTGCTAATAAGGGGAACTTTGCACCTCTCGCCTAACTTTCCTTTTTCTATTTCATTCTCTATATGTAGTTTTTCCATAAATATCTTCGTTTCTCTATCGCAATCTTTTTGTATTTCGAGTGATTTCCGGAATCAGCCTTTCTCCTTTTTAGTGAAATAACGGGCATATTTCTCCGCCCTCTTGTTTACATTCCGTTTGACTAACTAACTTAGAGTTCCTCGAGTCCTTTCATGCCGACACGTTCCGTCTCATCACCAATGCGATATTTAATTTCCATGTAGACTTCTTTCTCTCCCTGCTACTTCTTATTTAACCTCTTTTATAACATTATTCATCTCTATCTATCTTTTTAATTCTTATTAAGATCTCTCTGCACACCTTGCTTTCCTAGCATAAGCCATTTTTTGCCCTGTCTTACAAACCAAACAGTTTCCCCTTTCCTTGTCCACTCTTTCACTTAAGCTAATGTTTTTCCCCCACATTAACTACTTTCTTACCCGAAAAACATGCACTCAACGTCATAATAGGTATTTCGTCGTGCCTTCGGGCATCTTCACCTCCAAACAATAGTTATATCACCTTAGGTTTTATGTCTAAACTCAGTTTCACGCACGAAATATCTCTCATGTTTTTTCTTTTACCATGAAACGGAATTAAGTGGCTCCAAAAACTGAATATCCGACTCTTGACTACGACATTTTTAGTTCTTGTGCCGGATTTAAATCGGATAAAGTGATATCACTCAAAGGAAGTTTTTCATTTGTTTATGTTAGTGTTTATTTGGAGAGCTGAAATATCAGAAGTGATTTCCACTCTTAACTTACATACTCTTAAGGGAGAAAAATCCCCATTGATTTGTGCCAACTGCAGTATGTGCGTTAATTTTCCTATCTAATGATTTACTTCGCCCTCCTATACGATCCTAATCTATAAAAGGTTAATTTTGGGTAGCAGTGAACAAATGTTGACATTTAAGAAGAGGGGTAGTAAAAAATATTTTAATATATGATATTAAAATTTTTAAAGTTATTACACATATATACTATAATAAAAATTACATCTATAAAAAATGGGTCCGAAGGAATGTGCATGTTTAGTGGAGGTAAAACTCCGATTATCAGATGCACTAATCTCGAAAAAAGGCCGATAAATTTAAAGAAGCGTGCAAAAAGTAAACGTGTATCACAAAGATTGAAGTAAAGAAAATGACGGAGAAACAAAAGTCACTTAAGGAAGAAATTTGCTGCTTTTTTCTGAAAACGATTGGAGATAAGAAAGAATATTTTTATGAATAAATATTTAATGTAATGTGATCATTACAACTCAATCTAAATAGACCGACGAACAGCATTTAGCTGAAAAATTTTCCCTAACAATTTAAAGTTATCAATATCCACGATATCCTTATGTTTGGAATATTAATTTGCAATTGCTGGTCCGTAAATCATAGAATCATTTTCTAGCTGGGCTTTGGTTCTAAACTTTTGGACACCTCGGGTTTAAAACTATTTTACTCTCTTTGATTATCCTTTTGGAATGCCATTCTTCAAATTTTGGGTGGTTTATTTAATTTTTTATCAAAAAGTCACGTCGACCTCGTGCTGTCGATTTGAGCAGGAAGTCCAGCATGAAATCTCCTTGATCATGCCTTGCAGTTGACTGAACCCGTTGTTGCGATGCATCGCTTACGACCTATTTTAAGAGCCAATTTCACTTGAATAAGATTGTTCATGGTCAAATAGTTATTCTACTGTGAGATACAAGGAAAACGTTCAAAGGAAACTGCCAAATATTTCGTATATGCCTATAGATCATCAATACATTAATTACACTTTGGTAGTACAAATGGAATAATTTACTTTAGGTTCACTAAAAGAATAATATCTCGTTGAATCATAGAGAAAAGATCTTAGGCTATTTATTATTTAATGAATTTTTATTAGAAAATATTTTTTATTCATCTGTTTTAAAATTTATCGATAAACTTGCAGACTTTAAAGCTTTTTAATTTTAAAATCTCTGTCAATAGAACATTTACATTTTCAACTACCATATATTTGTATTTCTAATTTTCTACTTTTTGTATTATTTAGTATATTTTTTTTGTTTTTTATACACATCAGTAATTATACATATACATATATAGGATAAAATACTAACACAAAATGCACCAAAAGAGAGGACTTACTGCATTGCTACCCTTAGAAAATTAAAAATTATATGAAATAAAAACAGTAATTTCTCTCCAAGTATTTTACGAATTTCAACTTTCATAATTCGCCCATTCAAATATCCATCTTATATTGTTAAGCCAATCATTAATAGCTAAACATAACCATTGATACATAGAATAATTATCAGGCTAGCCTTATGCCTTGAATCAAATTTTTAAATTAGATATTTCCATTATCCATAAAAAGTTTGAGTAAACATCAACCTTCTTCAGTGGTGATGCATCATTAGTAGGTTTTTAAAGAATCGATGTTTTTGCGACCTTTTTTTATTAATATATCTATCAAAATTATCAATAGCCATTGGCAAAAATTTTGAATTGCAGTAAAATTATAGTTTTAAAACAATTTGGAAATAATTTTTCACGTTGCGTTATTATTACAGCGGCAAGTAACACCGACTCGCATAAGGGTGGATATACAATTAAGCACTTCCTCACAGACGGATTTATACTGAAATTTATCGGTCTATGGTACATTTAATGTATGATTATGATCAATTCGTCTGGGAAACCCTAATCTTGCAAGGTTATTGATTGAAAATTTTTTCTCTTACCCGCAAACTACGTCAATGATAATTTGGCATTTCTCTCGCATAAAGTAATGTTTACTGCATTTCTGCAGAAATTTGTTCAAACCAATAATGTACACCTTTTACCGCATCTGCTTCGGAAAAATTCTTTCGACTAGCTATCGAATAATATATACAACGTTAATTTACCTGAACAATAACTGTTCTCAGTTCTATTGTAGTGCTTTTCAAAACCTTTATTCTACCCCCATCGGTACTGCAGAGATTCGTCGATTTATTCTATGCGTTATTTTGACGACATAGAAACTTCCATTAACACTACAGGTTATGCTATATAAGACATTCAAATTGCAATTTCGCATTGGTTGAATAACTGCATCCGTCACAGAAACGGCTATTACGCCCCTCTTTTACAATCCTTAACTCATCAAACTCGAGTGCTTGTGTTTTGTCTTTCTCTCGTTCATCTCGATTTCCTTGCCGGCAGCACCGTCGTCTGGGCGGGTCCACTGCAGCTTTCAACGCATTTACCACAACATCCGTGTTAGAATTAATTAATCTTTATGGTAGTTTTGGTCTCTATGAGCAGTAAAGTTGTCGAAAAATAAAATGATTCAACGCGATAATAGTCCAAGAGACTGATTCGCCATCCAACACACACACACACACACACACACACACACACACACACACACACACACTCAACGCGAGGTCGCTTAAAAAAATATGCGTTGAATTCATTGCCCAAGATTTGAGTAACCAGTCTACGTTACCGATGATTGAAATATGCCAAATAAAAAATTATAAATTTTGTACGTAATTAACCTATTCTCAGAGAATGATAGATTATATTCATTTGCTAAATTTTATGGAAGTCTGATTCTCATTTATTAGTTACAATATTAATCCGCAACCTTTGTTTTCTAAATTATTTCAATTTACAATTGTCGATATTTATCTGTAAATGATCATCAGTCGCCTCATCTTTGGCACTAAATTTTCGATTTTGAACTTTTTTTAACTTTAGAATAGATAAATATGCGAAATTAGCATTTCCGCAATCGCAACAAACCAACACTTCAACATGTTATTTAAGAGCTACAGTAAAATGCCAGTAAGAATTAGCACCTAGCGAGCATGATAGATTCCAATGTTGAGAAACCTGTCAATCATTCACTTTCTCCAAATTTTCTCATTCACTCAGCGTCGGACCCAATCACTTTTTCTCGAGAAACACAAAAAACGCTTGCGTCGAAGGCGCTTGAATGCGTAGTATGCCAAATGCCATTTCCGCACGAGTGGAAGCGGAAGTGCTTCTCGAATGAGCTGAAATAATAAGATATAGACTAATAAAGTACGTTTTTACCTTTCTTAATTAGCTGATAAGCTGAACAGATTTATGCAGCGTTCATTAGCCAAAGTAGCGCAGAAAGTATATCCAGAAAAACCGCTTTTTCAACATTGATTAATCATTTTCAGTGGAATCTGTGTAATGTTGGTAGACTTTCATACCATTTTATATTTTTCATACACTTTTTCAGTTTTGTGAGATGTTCTTATTGACCCTATGTGGCGGAGCACTGCTTCCCAACACGGTGTCCGCGCGCATTTCACATAAGTAAAAATAATTATTCCAACAAAAAATGCCGTCACAGCCGATTAAACTCAGAACAATAATATTTAGAAAAATTTCTCACAGACTATACGCAAAATGAGACTGATGCTTAACACCCCATCTCAAATCATTTTCCACGCATCATGTTATGTAGCAGTCCCAGGTTCGAATCCGACGGAGATCGGTTTTTCAACCTGGGATCGTCCCGTCCCCTACTTGCGTGGTTTGAGGAAGGACATTAAGAAGTTGGCCCCCTTGGTTCTCTTCGTAAAGAGTAGGCTAATGCCGGCACCGGGTGTCCCTCCTCCCTTCTGTGTGTGTTTGGTGTGGAAGGAGTTATGGCTATAATAATCTAAGAGGCTAATTAGCCAGAAATACAAAAAACATACAAGCATCATGTTATGGTCCCTCATGCCATTGTCTCATGCAGCTCTGCCGTAGGATCCGATTGCAAATAAAATGTTCGATTTATAGTATAATACTGACTGTATTAGAAAGACAGGAGACTGATTAGGAATCTATATGAGAATCAAGTTGTAAAGGTCAGGTTTGAGAATGTGGACACCTGCGGAATAAATATCGGTAGAGGAGTAAGACAAGGCTGCTGCCTATCGCCAACCCTATTCAATATATATGGAGAAAGTCTAATGCAAGAAGCTTTAGAAGGCACAGGGGATTTCAAAATTGGAGGAAGGATTTTAAGAACAGTAAAATACGCAGATGATCAAGTACTTCTAGCAAGAAAGGAAGAGGAGCTACAAAAAATGATAAATAGACTAGTGATAACGGGTAGAAAATACGGTATGGAAATAAATACAGAAAAATCCAAGGTCATTCGAATATCGGGTAAAGAAGAGAATCTGAACATAACTATTGGGGGAAAGCCATTAGAACAAGTTTCAGAATATAAATACCTTGGAAGTATCATAACACGAGAGGCAAAATGTACGGATGAGATAAGAACTAGAATAGGAAAAGCAAAAGCGGCTTTCAGGAGAAAGAAACAACTACTTACAGGGAATATAAGGGAAGATATCCGCAAGAAGTTGATAAAATGCTACGTATGGAGTATAGCATTGTATGGGGCAGAAACATGGACGCTAAGGAAAAATGACATCAAATACTTGGAAAGCTTTGAAATGTGGACTTGGAGGAGAATGCTGAAGATAAAATGGACAGATAGGATGAAAAACGATGAAGTGCTACGAAGAATAGGAGAGAAGCGAATGATTATACAGACTATTAGAAAGAGGAAGGCTAACTGGGTTGGACATTACCTGAGGAGAGAGAGTATGATTAAAGACGTGTTAGAAGGAAAACTAGATGGGAAAAGGGAAAGAGGCAGGAAAAGGTTTCAGCTGATAGACGATTTGAAAGGGAAAGAGAGTTATCAAGATATGAAGAGGACAGCGGAAAATAGGAGTATATGGAGAACCAGGTTTAACCATGAATAATCACGGACCTGTCTACGGACAGACTACCTATGATGATGATGACTGACTGTATCCTCGATGATGTCCCACCAATTCGTCCCGGGCAATTCGTCGAGGGCAATTCGTCGCATGTCAAATTCGTCGCAATGCAAATTCGTCGCAAGGCAAATTCGTCGCATGGCAAATTTGTCGCGAATTCAGGAATCGTTGAAATAGGAAATCCTTTTCTTCACTAATCCTGCAATACACCATATTTACCCTTACCCTCTGTGAGGTTCCTGATGATTGGAGACTAGCACACGTCACACCCATTCATAAGGGAGGTGACAAAGAAAACCCCGAAAATTATAGGCCGATTTCTCTAACATCATTATCATGTAAGATTTTGAAGCACATTATTGTTAGCAACACAATGCATTATCTTGAGAGTAGATCGCTCTTAGTCAGCTGTCAACATGGCTTCAGAAAAGGTAGATCCTGTGACACCCAACTCGGTCTGTTTGTGAATGATGTTTTATCATGCGGCGAAAATAATAAGCAGGTCGATGCAGTGTTCCTTGATTTTAGAAAAGCTTTTGACAAGGTTCCCCACCGTAAGTTGTTATTAAAATTGGGAAATCTTGGCGTTAATGTTAAAGTCATTAACTGGGTTCGCGCTTTCCTTTGGAATAGAAAACAAAAAGTAGTCATCGATGGTAAGTCCTCGAGTGTGGCAGATGTAGTCTCTGGAGTGCCGCAGGGTAGTGTGATCGGACCTATGCTTTTCTTGCTTTATATAAACGACATCAGCTCAGTTGTGAAAAGTAATATCAGGCTTTTTGCGGATGACACCGTAGTCTATAGAGAAATTAGTGGTCCTAGCGACCATCGTCAGCTTCAGGATGATCTGGATGCGTTATCTGTTTGGTGCAAGGAATGGCAGCTAGAAATCAATCAGAAAAAGAGTAACGTTCTAAACTTTTGGAAATCTAGAAGCCCATCGTCCGTGTTAACCTACTCGATAGATGGTGAGAGCATTCCTGTTTCGGAATCCGTGAAATACCTCGGGGTAACCTTGAATCGTGACCTGTCTTGGGACACCCACATAAGACGAGTGATAGGTGCGGCAAATAAGAAGTTGGCTTTTGTGCGTAGAGTAGTCAGGAAAAGCACGGAAAAGGTGAGAGAATCCTGTTATTTATCCTTGGTTAGACCTCAAATGGAATACGCAGCAGCGGTTTGGGATCCATATCAGAGGGGACTCATAAAGGATTTTGAAAAAATACAGCGGCGAGCAGCTAGATTCGTGAAAAAGAATTACGATAAAAAACAGAGCGTTACGTTACTCATTGAAGAGTTGAGTTGGCCATCGTTGAAAGATCGTAGATTACAGGCGAGACTTAACTTCTAGATAAATATAGGTCGGAGATATTCGTAAATGAAATGAAGGATATTATTCGACAACCAACGTATATCGGACGGAGGGATAATGAGGACAAGATTCGCGAAATAGATAGTAGGACGGAGAGGTATAAGGAGTCATTTTTCCCTAGGACAATACGTGACCACAATAGATAACTGTGAATAATAATTAGTTAGGAACTTGGTGCGTGGCACCCCCTACCATCCACCGTCAAGGTGACTTGCAGGGTAATATGTAGATGTAGATAGATGTAGATGTAGTGTATGGGAAGGGCTGACGATGCCTCATAATTTCCGAGTGAATTATAGAACTCCTGTGCAAATTATTTACAACAATTATACTAACTAGTGGTACCCGCAAAAACTTTTGCGAAGTCAGTCAGAAATCTGCACGTTTAAAATCATCATCTTTAAAAATGCCCAAAGCCCGCACGCAGTTTACTGAATAATAATAATCTTCAATTATTAACGTTGCAACGTTAAGTTTGACCTTGATACAACTATAATTTCGATGCTTCATAAAAAGCGCGAAGCGAATAACGCAATTCTTTAGTCTATTTGAAGGCTTAATAGACGCTAATTCAATCGGAGGCAACAATGCGGGTCGCCTTTGCAACACCCGGAAAGACTACGAAAAAGCTATAAAATTTCGAAAAGAAACTTGTGTTTCTGACAAATTCCTCCGTGTAACGTCTAAACAAGTTTTTGGTCCCTATTGACGTATTTTAACGAATGAAGGAAATAAACCTTGCACCTTGTAAAATCTAAACTCCTGTGTAAACATATGGGAAAATGTAATCGTCTCCCGGAGTCAAATCCGAGACACTTATGTAAACGAAAATAGTTTTCCCGGGGTCTCCTAGTAGGCAGAAACAAAATGGCTTTTACAGCATTTCTCTATGACAAACTGTTCAAGAGATAAAAGGGGAGACGGACGGACGGTCAGACATTGAGTAATAATATGTAAAGATAAAAATTTCTGAAAATATAATTGATGAAATATTCGTACCTCATCTGATCAGGACATTAATAAAAGACATTCCTCTTTTCACTTTATGTATGACGCTTCTTATACGTGTTTTAACAAACTTCCCGTCTACGTAGGTGATTGAGATTTCGCAGGAATCCAGCGCGTCTCCGCTGCAACTACCCCTCTAAACCAATTAGGGAAAAGGTTAATCAGATTTAACATAAAATTTATTGTAAGATAACGTTAGAATTTGAATCTGTCGTACATAAAGATTTTTTTACTCGCATTCACATGAGGTGAACTGAGACGTCGTTGTGAGTGTTATAATAGGATGCGAGTTGAGATTTGGCAGTAATACTTTAGTCACGCATTGTAAGTCAATGACGAAAAAAATCCCGAAAAAGTCCCGGGTTCGAATCCAGAAGCGTCCCTTCTCTGCTTGAATAACTAGAGAAGGGTTGAAACGTAGCGTACAAGCCTTTTTTCGATAAAATTTTAAAATATCTATAAGTTGAGATATCGACGCGGGCGCATTTATAAGGAGAAAGGTATGAAGATTAGTTTTCTTATTGTGAAAATTGAAATATTCGAAATCTCTAAATGAAAAACAAAATCGTACAAAAATTTATCTGCATCTTAATTTGCGACGAATTTGCCATACGACGAATTTGCCATGCGACGAAATTGTCTCGCGACGAATTTGTATTGCGACGAATTTGACACGCGACGAATTGACGTAGAACCGTGGTAGGTATATATAATGCTTATAACTTTATGACTGAATAAAATTACAAAGAGGTCTTCAAATTTGGCTTAAGCCATTACCGACAGAATTAATCATACAATTTTACTGCACATCGTTTCGAGTTGAAGAACAAGCACTTGAATACCAGAAATTGAAAAATTATGTACTTATTATCTTAGGCATCTCCAGCAACCATGACGAGGCTATGAAAAACCCGATGCGCATTTTGGTTACGACGCAGCCAATTCAGTGGCGATTCACCAAAAATAGAATGTGAATCATCTTTGAAGACGGCTTCATTGCAGCCGAAATGCGCATCTGCGTTTTAATAACCTTGTGATGGCTGTTGGAGATACCTAAGATAGTAAGTACATAATTTTTTAATTTCTTTTACTTAAGTGATTATTCTGGAGTTTGTTTTCAACCATAAGACGAGCTCGATAATTCTCTAGTACGGTAGAGAGAGGGGAGGGAGGGAGGAGGGAGAGGGGAGAGAGGGAGTGGGGAGGGAGGGAGGAGGAGAGAGGCCACCTTGACTACATGGCGGGCCGCATCGGTGGTTGCGAATGCTTCTTCGGGCCGGTTGGGAGTCGCATATGCCTAGGAGAGAATGATTCGAGTTTAAATTGAAAGTTACGTAGAGATTCTGAGGCATCATTTTAATGAAATCAATTCTAAATGAGGTTCTTATGGCTAAAATTTCAATATTATAGGTTTTATTAACTTAATTTGAATTAAAAAATATGAATTTTGTGTTAAATTTTACGGATCTGTTTTTCATCGTTGCTTCGCCGGCCGCATAAAATGCTCTCGGAAGCCACAAGCGGCCCGTGGGCCGTAGGTTTCCCTACCCCTTCTCTAGTGAATCTTTCCATTTGTTTAAAGATACTGAATTCTAGTCTTTCACTTGTGAATCCTCAGCATCGCGTTATCTCTTTAGCATCTCCCTCTTTTTGCTTCTTCTGGGAACGTGTATTAATTATAGAATAGGAGGAAGAGGGGCGTTTGGAGAACCGAGAAGGCGGAGGTTGGAGGCAAGAGGGGGTGGGTCATTAGAGGGGGATGATGGGTAATGGAAGGAGACACGTCCTTGTGGATGCTTCGAAGGTCGTCTCCGGACACAGACAAAACGACTGCGGTGAGAGAGGCAGAGAGAGGGGGGGGGCAGGAAGATCCTTGGCAACGAACACGTTCTTGTTTCTCAGTAATTCCAAGACAGCGATATTTATCGGAGAGAGAATGTTCGAAAGGATCTTGTAGAAATATTTTTAACGAGAAACGAATAAGACCAGTATCCTTGTAACTGCTTGACCATTTCAGCATTCACTAGAAAATTATTGACCTCGTCTTACAACTGAGAACAAATTCACGAATACGCGCTTAGGTATCATAAATTTTAAAAAGTGCTTATCTTAGGGCGCATTGTTCAACATGGCTGCCACACGCCACATGTGGCGAGTCGGAACTCTTCATCAGTTGTATATACTTTTTATTTCTTTGGGCTTGAATGTATTAACAGGGCATTCCTGAAAGGCGAAGCAGGGTGGCTGTCGCTACTTCACTTCAGTCAATGTGTTTGAAATGCATGTTATGACATTTCTTTTCAAAATTAAAATTTAGCGCAATACTTATGTTAATCCCGGTTTGAAATAAAATGAAAACACCGCCTTTCCCCGCCAGCTCATTTTTTGTCCAGAAATATTTTAATATTTTAACCAATATATAATATTAATAAGTTTCTGAGTAAATAATAGAAAAAATAACATGTAATAATAATAAATAATACAACCTGAAACCTATTTTTAAAATATTAAACATTTTTATTATAAATATTCCAAAAATTTAGTATTATATGGCGAATATGAAAATCTGTTAGTCAAAATTTTGGCGAGCCTTGAAATTCTGTTGGACAACGCTGATCTTAGGTATCTCCGATCAAATTTAATCCACTTTCGGTGAATCAACATTGAACACGGATGCATTGTAGCCGAAATGCGCATCTGATTTTTCATAAATTTGTTATCTCTATTGTAGATACCTATGATAAGAACATATTTTTTCAATTTGTTATAGTTAAGTTCTTTATCTTGAATATGGACCTCATTTGCAAGATTTGGCTGACAATGAGTAATATTCGTATTTACATCGTCGTTAATTTTGGACAAGATACACTCTCTTTACCTACAAATTTTTCAATTCGACGCCAAAGTTTCTTTTATGATATAAAATGCAACTTACGTTAGATTAAGGCAGTTTCCCAAGCGGTGGTTTGCAAACCACTTGGGAGAAAAATATTTCAAGGGGTTCGCTAAAAATTTTACGTAATGGAGGATTTTTATGTACGTTGCTCTATTCCAAGAAATACGTTAGTACTGGGGTTGGTAACGTGGGTGGTTGCGAATTCTTCGGCGGGTAGAATTGGAAGTTGCCAATGCTTTGGTCTGTCGGATTAGAGTTTAAATCGAAAGTTACCTAGAGATTCTGCGGTATCATGCAAGTAAAAATGAAGTCTAGATTAAAATTTTAGGGTTAGCATTTCAAAAATTTAAGGTTTTATTATTAAAAGTGTATCAAAAAAGACCAAAGATGTGCGTAATATTGTTTTCGGATCGATTTTTCGTTGTAGCTTCGCCAGCCGCGTAAAAGGCCTTCGGGGCCGCGTAAAAGGCCTTCGGGGCCGCGTACTACCTGCGGGCCCCGTCTTAGTGCATAGAATATCATTCGATTGATGATAAAGCTAAAGAGATATCCTGCCTCTTCGGCTGGCTAATTATTATAATGCAGGAAATTGCGTATATGCTCTTGACTATTTTTGAAGTTATAAAAATAACACGTTTTTTATTCAAAACAATTTGAAATATCTTTTTTTAGACATTGCCACCTAGGAAAGCTGTAATTTTATGGTAAGGTTTGGATTTGTCCTTACGCAATTGCAGCTGTGCAGGTATCATAGTGTATTTGGTATTCTCTTCATATTCGCATTAGGAACGAAATCGAGTCTTTGAAAAATTATTCATTCCTAAAGAAATCCAAAGAATTTAATATAAATAAATAAAATCCGCTCTATATTTGATTTACATTAAAAATGTTTTTATTTAATTGCAACTAAATGGGAGATTTACTATTTAATGGTGCGCATTAACCTGTTTCAATGAAATGCGTTTGGAGCATGGATGGGTATATTTCTATATATTGTCCAACATTTTTATGTTAATGAATGATATTTTAATGAATGAAAATACATCAGATCATAATTTATTCTCAGAATATTTAGAAGGGGATTCGCGACAAAACAAAATATTGTTCAAGGATCTCGCGATGCGAAAATATTTGGGAACCGCCGGATTAAGGTAACGGACAAAGAAGATGAATTTGCTTTCTTTTATTCATACTTTTGCAAATTTAAAATAATTTTTAGTTGTTTTAACAAATATAGTGTGCGTCATTAAATTATTTTTTAATAAAAAAGTCACAGGAAGAAACTGATTAGTAATAAAAAATTAAAATTATATTATTCTATGAAATCTATATCTATCTACTATAAGATTCACTAGTGGATATCATATATATATATATATATATATATATATATATATATACGTATATGTATATATCATTTAGCAATTAGACGTCGCATATTGAATTTGCATGATAATAATTATAGAATATAAATTAATACTACCAAGACTAGAGTAAATTTAAAAGTGATAAGATATAAGCTTTGCAAGAGACATTTTATGCAAAGCGGAATAGATTAATAAATAAACAGTTGAGATAGAGAGAAAATATCGCGCAATGTAACTTCGATTAAAAGATATGTTATGTTTTATCTCTTTTTAAAAGTTTTACATTGAATCTTGAACCACCACACAGATAACGATTTTTATAACCGTTGTTGTATTTGTAAACCCAATAATTAAATTGTGTAAACATTTCAAATTTAATAATGGCAGTATTAGCATGAACTTTGCAACGAGTGATTTCTATCGAAAATTTAATTAGTCCTTTTTATGATGTCTAAACACCAAATACGTCATTCATATCCTACTTAAAGTACCAACACTCCGATAATCACCTTTTAATCAGCGGTCACTCACACCTTGAGATGAAAGTTTTAAGTGTAAACTCTTTAGACCCGTCGAAAGCTGTTTACCTGCTTGCCTCCTTCCTTTCCTTCAGAAAACAGTGTTGTACTTGTCACCGTTAGTTTTAGCAGCCGCTCGTGAAACATTAATATTTTTATCAGAAAGTAATTCGGCCACATCAGAATACAAGGGATTTATAATTATTTGAAGATACGATATATTTTCTCGTAAACTACACTCAATGTTAAGGGTTAAGCGAATGAAACATTTATAAGACAACGTCGTTGATTTCAGAGAAAGTTTGTCCTATGAAAGCAAATTAAATGCTATTCTCTATTGTTCGTGTTATTTAAGCGTGGAAATTCTTTCTGTCTGTATTGTCAGTAAGAATCTTTCTCAAAATTAAAATAAAAAATTGGTGTCTAAGTAGTGATATTCATTTGAATGGTCGGTTATATCAACAAATACTTAAGTTTTCTAAATGCGATGCATTACTACTAAGATTTCTATCATTATTGAGTGTTATAGAACTTTGAATGTGTACCTGTATACATATACACGCTATACACGTTCACATATCCATGAAAAGAGGTATAATTAATCTGTTCAGCGATAAAAATCATTTAAGAAAGTCCTAGATTAATTTGAAATTATGTGGAAAATAAGCAAGTTTTAAACTACATTGTGTCACTATAACTAATGATTTTGGCCTAGGGATGGGAGAAGTCTGTCATTTTTACAGGCTCTTCTGCGAGAGTGAAAATTCGAAAAAGTGGAAAAGAATTTTTGCAGAAGATGGAAAACTCCAATTATCTCATTCAAACTCGATAAACATTTATAAGCATTCTCTCCAATTTTATGTTTTGCTTCATGGCAACAAATCACGTTGGTTGCGTCAGATTAAATGAGACAAAATAAATGAAACCATATGAGCAGCCATTCATATTAAAAAGCATAACCATCAGTGGCACACCTTTTAATACTTAAACCCAGATAAATGCAACGAGTTACTTCATTTAATTTCCTTATAGCAATTCATAATGACTAGACCATGTATCGACGTTTGCAAAAAGACGCGTCCCTCGATGATGAAATCGAATCAGAATCAACGAAGAAAGCTGCCGAAACATCCGGGATTATTAAAGAAATTGATCTCTTTCCCGCGACTTCCTTTTCCTTTGTGAATTGTGAATGCCGCCGAAGTGTTGGCTACTGGGCTGCGACGGCGCAGATGGATCCGGTAGAATATAATGTTTTTATCGAAGTTTAACTTTCGACAGTGACCTGGATTGCAAAGGATATCTGTTGCTCGTTCCGTGACAACTCCTCCGAGTCTCATCCTGTAGAATAGAAAAAAGACTGGAATGGAAGAATAGCGTAAATAACTCACAGAATAAGAGCTTCAATTGTGTCGGAATTAGTTAATAGGCGGATACGTTGGCCGCGTTAACGACCAAAGTCATACAAATTTCATTATCACGCGTTATTTTTTTGATAGAGACCATTGCTATTATACAAGTATGAGGAATTAATTTAGGAGCGTCTGACTGTGGTCACTAAATTGAAAAGATTGAAAACTTTTACCGTCTTCTAATTTTGTAATGAAAAATGTTATTTAAATTTGATATATATATATATATATATATATATATATATATATATATATATATATATATATATATATATATATATAACAGCTTACGGAAAAGGAAAGGTAAAATGGATATATGGATGTCAACAAGGTGTTGGGATGAGGAAACCCAGTGAACACTCACCAATCAGACGACTTCAGGTTAGCGAGGCCCCGGGGATGTCGAAGCGACACACGTAAAATAACACTAAAACACAGAAACATCACAAACATAGAAGGTTTCGGAATTATTCCTTCATCAGCTATGTGTGTCGCTTCGACATCCCCGGGGCCTCGCCAACCTGAAGTCATCTGATTGGTGAGTGTTCACTGGGTTTCCTCATCCCAACACCTTGTTGACATCCATATATATATATATATATATATATATATATATATATATATATACATGGCTTGATTTAAATTTAATTGCGCCGGAGTTGGCATTTGTAAGATTATTCATGCACTCACGAGAATGAGCACGTCAAGAAAATGGTAAAAAGCGAGGAAATGTATTTGATAAGAAAGTGAGAGTGGAGAAGAAAAAAAACGAGGAAAGAGCGAAGGAAACACAAATGGACGACATCAAAAGAGACGCTATTGTCATCAAAAAGCGCGGGGGAAGAAATGCATGAAGCGAACGAGAGAAGCGGCGCTAAAAGAGAGGATAAAAGTGAGAATCGAGTGGGAGTGAGAGCATAAAAAGTTGCGAAGAGGTCATAAATGGAGAGATAAGCAATGGAGAAACAGCTTGTTTTGAAAGATGGAGAGATAAATCGAATGGGGATTAGATGGCGAAGGAGACAGAGAAAGGGAGAGATGGGAAGAGGGAGAAGAGCGAGAGAGAGAGAGAGGAAAGGAGATTTGGAGGGATTGGTCTTTATATCAAGGGGCGTCGGTCTTGAGAGCTGTAGGTCGACTTTCACTTGTCTTGACGTGGTTTTCTTGCTCCAGACGGCCCTAAGGGAGTGAGAAAGAGGAGGTTGCTAAGTGAGGGAGGCGAGGGCGGGGGGAAAAGAGGAGGGAGAGAAAGAGAGGGAGGGATGGGGAGAAAGGGAGGGAGGAGGGCGGCAGGAGAGGGAGTGGGAGGTGGAAGGAGGCTGGTAGAGGGAGGTCTGGAGTAAAGGAAAGTTTCTCTCCCCAGGGCAGTGTGGAAAAAATACATATTTGAAAATGTGGGGCAACGGGACATGGGTGCCAACCTAATGGGTTTAGAGCGTTGCGAATTTAATAATCACCTAAATATCGTATGAGTGAAAGACCGCAGCATTACTTATTTCTCGGTTCAATCAGTTCGTCTTCTCACCTAACTGACTTCTAAGGAAAATTTAATTATTCCAAATCATGATTTTAGTCTATGTAATTATCAATAAGAAAATGTGTCGCCGTTGTAATGCGAATATATTATTTATGATGGAATAATCCGCTGTTTATACATTAAGCGAAAATCGTCGAAGGCGGGTGTATGGTATGCTAACACACCTAATATCAAGAGTTCGTTAAACTTAAAATAAAACTCGCACAGTAACTCGAAAAATGTTTAAATATATATAAATATAGTAGATAAAATATTTTTGTAGAAAAAATAGGAGGGTATCCTGAATTCCAAGAAGGTGTGGCCTTTTAAGAATAAATTTAAATAATAAAATAATAGCATCACATTTAATCGCATACTTCACCCATTTACCGCCGATATTCTAACTCTAAAGCGGGTTGGGGGAAATTACACGGCTCATTCTTCACTCGAGTGTGAAAATGGTGGTGTCAGTTCTATGGCTGGCATGAATTTGCGAAGGAAAAGAGTAGCCTAAGGCTTGGAAAGGAAAAGGGCTGAGACAAGCAGTCGTCGTATATATGTGCTGTGACATACTGCGATAGAGTAAAAAATGAAAAATTACGTCAGAAAAATTGTTAATTTCTTTCTCAAAATCGAAGGGGAAAATACTGCAAGTATGATAATTAAGTAATCCGCGAAAACTAAATTTACTAATGAAAAAGACACTGAAATTATTAGTATTGAATTTACTATAGACGGAAAATTTGAAAAATGGAATACTCAAAGAAAAAACGCCGGTTTTGCGTATAAAGAGCACGCGATGATAATTGTAAAATTGTTATATCCGATCGAATTTCAAGATTGTAGCGGAACAATATACTTGTAGCAGCTGTACCTAAATGTATATATACTTTGATAGTAGAAAATATATTAAAAATTAATGCTGGTGTAACAGTTTTTAAAAGTAAGATGACAAATTACGTGATTGTAAACTATAAAAACCGCATAGTAAATAAGAGTTAAAATAAGCGAAATTGAAAAATAAAATTGAGAAATTTTAAGTAACAGAAAGACCAAAGTCTTATCAATGAGTAAATATGACTACCAATAGAGGATTCCTACCAACGAAAGATACATAATAAATGTTGAATTGGTTTAAATATTAACATAGAGAATATACCTTATGTAATATAAAATTACATGTTAGGCACGATAGGTACGTATACTCTGTTGGCAGTAAATATTATATTTCTTGAATATATGCAATCTGTAGTCTGTTGTTAACCCATAAACTCTCCAACCTAATGGGAAGGCACGGCGCCAAATACCAAATTCACTTCTTACTGCTATTGAACTCTTTTACCGCTTTTGAGAAAAGAACTCCTGTAAACTTCTCAAATTTTTCTGTCGAGTTTGACATAGCTATTTCAGAAAAACCTTATATAACCCTTTATTCTCCATAAATCTCTTTGGAGCATTCGTTTTTTTATTTTCCTTTTATGTCTAATAATTAAATAACCCCCAAGAAATCTTAAGAGAATTTACAGACAACTCTGTTGCAACAAGCTTCTCCAAGAGATATCACGTACTTCTCTTGCACCCAGCTTCATATCTAGTCAGAAATGCAGTAAAAAGTTTATCTAGCTATCTCTGTGCTCTTGCCAACTATTCGTCGGACAAGGGACCTTTTCCAAATGTCTCTCTAAGGTTATGGCTTTTACTTAATTCCTGGTATATTTTCTCCACCGATTTCATAGTTGTTTCAAATTAAATGACTCCAAATAAAATTTTCTAAACGAGAAATGTTTTTGGTTTTACTTCAGCTACCGATCGTTACAGCAAGCTTATATAACTATCGAATTTGTGGTCTGCGGAGACTTGTGACTTATTAATCTATCACTTCCAAGCATATGATGAACCAAGATGGTGTAATTCTGCTTCCAAATGGTGAGATCCTAAATATATTCGAATATTTGGTCTACCCGTTGATCGCTATGGTTAAATTTGTTTTTAATTTTTACTTTCTCCATACCCACCTACTGGCGACTATTGTTAACAATTGACGCTTAGTTACGTCTTAGTAACGCTCCTATTTATTTTCTTAATTGTTGGAGATTCCTGGCTATATCCAATATCAGAAGGCTATTTCTGTTCTTTGTTAGATGTCTTTAAATTTTTCTCGCATTTACATAAAATATTCATTATCATTTAACCTACCTATTTGGAATTTTAGAAATATTACAGGTATGGAGAAAGTCATGTGGTGGCCACATCAGATTTTTTATATTTGTTACGAAAACGCCTTACGGTTTCGCGAATGCTTAATGGAGTTCCGTGTGAGAATGAGAAGGAGAGACCAAATATGTTCTGCCCTGTTGGTTAGGGATTCTGGAATAAATATTTCAAACGTAAGGGTTCCATGACCTCGGTATGTTTTTAAATCCCTGTTCAATACATACAGATGGATGATGGTTGAAAGATGCTTCTCTGCGGAAATCAGAAACAAAGTTTAATCCCTCTAATACCGAGCTTTTTACGCTTTTAGCGCGTTTTATTTCATAACCGTTGTAGTTGTCTGCCCGTCTGTATAATCAGTTGTATTAAAATAGTAAGTAAAATATAAGAGATTCAGATTGAAATTTGCAGGGTGTGTGATTTATGACGCCATTTATTACGCTGCCAAAGAAAGTTTTTGGAGAAATATGGAGGCGTCAAAAATTTCCAATTAAGTTTCTGAAAAAATTGTCATAAATAGATAGTTAAAAATTTTCACTATTTGTGTGACCTTTTTATGACATCTATGAAACTGCAGAATATTTTTTTATAAATCAGAGAGTGTCAGGGGAGGGCCTTTTATTTGGAGAGAGCGGAGAGAGACAGGGGGGGCCTTTTTAGTAATAATATCATAAGCCCATATTCATTAGAGTACGAATATACATTTTTCGTTAATTATCGAATAAATCACTTTATGTCATATAATTTTATTACTAAGTTTATAAAGAATTTTAAATTTGCAATTCTAAATAAACTTCAACAAAGAAAACGCGCTTTTTCATATTGCGTAAGCAAATGAAGCTTCCATTTTTTCACCTACTTCCGTGTAGAAGAAATGCTATGTCGACTGCCCACAAGAAGTAAAGGAATACTTAGGGCCTTTAATTTCGAAACTGAAAATTATTTAACTTCTTTCTTTCGGACGTAATTAAAATTTCAATTCGAGTAATTTTAATCTCTCAAAAATTAATTGCAAAATTTCATGCGCCGATTCCCCGATTCGTTCAAGTGCATAGTAATGCTTCCGAGTTCGAACCGTCGCGCTTCAGGAAGTAATGAAATTAGAATGAAATCGACAGGAAATTTGGAGGAAATTTATGGATCCAAGACCGGAAAAGAAATTAGTTAACGAATTCTTTGCTATACGTTGGAAATGCGTTCCTGAAAACTATTGCATATAGCCAAGTATAGCGAAACCGGAAACGGAAAACGTAGGGGTTACGTTCCATCGGGACATCTTGTGTTACTTGTGTCATTTCTTCAATAAGGCACTGTATGTCAAAAATAGACAAACAAAATGAAGTGAATGATACCCTTGCTCATAAAAATACTTGATCAAAATTAATCTGAGGCTTGTTCTGAGAGGTATTTTTGGGCGGGGAAAGGTAATGTGGTGGCAGTAAACGAAGGGGAATACTTATTAATTATGCATTGTGTATTATAAAGTAATATAGTCAAGTTATTTTATTACTCGATAATTATTTGTTTATAACTATATGAATAATGACGAATATTAACACGATTTGAGCTATAGTACTGTTGGAACTTCCTGATCGAATAAAATCATGTGAAAGACTAAATCGTTCTTGAAATGGCAATCTTTACCATTCATTTAGCAATATGAAATCATAAATAAATATGTTAAAGTAAATTAATCTTCTTAGACACATAACGAACGTTATATGTGCGTAACGGCGCAGTCTATAACAAGTTTTTCGAATGGACCGAAATATTCACTTTATTTGAGTTCGTATTCCGACCGACTCATTGTTATGACTAAAATGAATTGTTTTGACGATCAGAAAAATTTGGCCTCTCATTACGATGATTGGCTGCTTTTCATTCCATGCTCTATTGTCAGTTCATAGTCTTGTTTCAAGAAACCATGCTAATGTGAAAATTAACCTGATGGGTCACGACGCTATTACGGATGGAATCCCTCCGAATTTTAATCGTAAATTATCTTTTAAATCGCAAATCGCAGCCCAGAATTCAGTTCTCTTCTGGCATGACAATAATTATAAATTAGCTTCGTTTGTGCATAGTATAGTAAACTAGCTTCGATATTCTATTTAATGTTAAGTTTTCTGGATGTTAAAAAAGAGTAAATTTAGATCAAATTCTTTGCAAATTTTAAGGCAAGACAGGTACTTATTTCAAATATATAATCTATAAGCTGAAGTGTAAAAGTCAAGATGCGAAGGGCATGCACCAAACAGGCAGAAAGTTTGTGTAAGAGTCAATTTCCTCTAAGATTACGTCGAACGAGTTGGGACAGTTATTTTAACATAAAATTATATTTCATTCAGTTCAGGTAAACACGAAGAACGCCTTTACTGAAAAGTAGAGACAAGTTGTATTATATAAAGAATTATGTAAATAAATCTTAAATTATGGAATTAATCGATGTTCCTGCAATTAATTAGTGCCTTTTATCATATAGTGCAAATCGCGCCTCTCTTATTCAAATCATCATGTAGATACTTGTTCAGATACTTATATACGTACTTCCACATTTTTTAAATAAAAAACATTTAACACGAAATTCGGATAACACGAAATTTTGTTGCCGTTGTGTTTGTGTGTGAGAAAATACCGTATTTAGCCGACTATTATGCAAAGTTTTTTCTGTTTTATTTTAATCAAAAGTTTAAGGGAAGTCTTACATTCGTGAACAAAGAAATACAATAATAAATAACAAATAGTGGAAATGATTATTAATAGTCTAGCATGGTTTTATCTATATATATATCTTATATGTATATATATATATATATATATATATATATATATATATATATATATATATATATATATATCTTATATATATTTCTCTTACTCCGTCTTCCACCACGCGCCACCAGACTGCGCCACTGAACCACCCATGCCGCTATTAATCGTTTATATCTCAAAAAACGGTAAGAGACAATGGTTCAAAATTTTCCAGGATTGATTGATTCACATATAAAAAGTGATCGGCGAAAAAATATTTGGAAAAACGATTCGGGTTCGACTCCAGGAAATTATTTCTATTTCTCATAAGGTAACACGTAAAAATAGACTTTTGGACGTGCAGGCTTTTCTTCTTTTTTAAATTAAAATTAGAAAAATTTGACCTTCAATCTTAGAATCTTGACCATTCTAAAGAAAACATTTTCAAGTTTTTTATTCTCTTCGTATTTTTTCTCCTTCAGCTCAAAATCGCTCATGTTAATCGTTTGAATGGTATATTTTGGAAAAATCTTGGCATTTTGACGGGATGTTGCCTTGCCTACCAACTACATTGTTGATTTGATGACTTTTATTAAGAAAAGGGGAGAAAAACGGAAGGAGGGGAAAATGGTTTTTATAGCAATCAATGTAAACAACATTCGTTGCGTTATTTACGAGACGGAATACCTGAAAATCTGAAATACTATTCAAAGAAATTAAAAATCGTAATAATGAGCTAAATTCAATATTATTGAAATAAAAACGGCATGAAAATCTGAAGAACGTGCTTTATGTTTTGATAAACAAACCGAGCATGCAAAAAATTTTATGGAGTGGAGGATTGTGCGATAGGTTACGGGAATTAGGTAGAAGAATGAGGACATGAGGACGGTTTTCGAAATAGGGAGAGAAAGAGTGGTTTAAAAGAACCAATGAATCACAAAAACAACGTCCGTTGGTCTGAGTGCCAAACTATTAAAACTCGAGTAACTCAATCAAGGATGTAGATTGAAAATCGGCAGAAATAATATATTCAAATATAGAAATGATTTGCCGAAAGAAAATTCACGAAAAAATTCCCGAGTTCGACTCCGGGGTAATATTTCCATTCTTCGTAAGGTAACACTCAAAAATCGAGTTTTTGTCGTGCAGACTTTCCTTTTTTTGGAAATTAAAATTGGAAAAACCTGACCTACGATCATCCGATTTGAAATATTTTAAAGAAAAATTAATAAAGTCATTTATTCTATTCTTCTTTTTCCGAAATCGTTCGTTTATCTTGACAACCGACTGCTGTGAGAAACAAAAAAATTAAAATTATTATCATTAAAATAATTTATTTAAAGTTAAAAATTTAAATTCCGTTTTATATTAATTTGAACCCGTCATTTTTGACGGGCAATTGCGCTAGTTACATTTATCTTTGCACTACACATTGTGATTACAATTTTTAGAGATTTAAATAAAAAATAACTCCAATAATCTTTATTAATTTATTTGCTTTAGAATGCTTTATAAATAATTTTCTCCTAAAAATTATCTTCGCTAAAAAGGGAGTTGTCTTATATTCGAGGTCGTCTTGTAGTCGAATAAATACGATTCTTCCAATCCTTTCATTGAGGCTCCTTAGATGATTTTTAACTTACAGCAATTATTATAAATTGTGCCTATTGACACAACATATTCCTTGTATTGAATAACAGATATATTGTTAAGTTAACTAAATTTAAAGTATTTTTTGCCTCAAGATATAGAGAGAAGCTATAAATAACCCAAAGAAATTTCGTCATTTTTTGTATCAACAGTGCGAATATTTGAAACCCTCGTCCACAAGACCCGCCACATGCAATACCTTCTATTATTTTTGACTATTCTGAAATTAATGACAAAACAGACAACTGTATATATTTCTCCCGGAAAGAGCAAAGCAAAGATATTTAACACTGACCATCGCGCAAGTTTGAACTCCAATAAATTAGTTTTTTCCTGTAGAGATTTGTGGGAAGTAAAGAAAAAGTTGAATTTACTAAATCCTCTAAATTTTCTTGTGTAATTAAAAAGTTATGTTACAAAGATATTTCCTTAAAAATTATTTCTTGAGCATGAAGAGATTCTTCGTTGCATTGTTTACGAATTAGTTGCATTTGATATCCTCTCCCCCAGCACCATTTTCCTTACTGCGACGTCAGAATTTTCCCATCATTTTCACGAGTGGAACACTCTTTTCTTGCCGAAATCCTTCTTTCCGTCTCCGTCTGAATCGTGGTAAAGTTCTTTGAACCTCGGATGATCTTTGTAGAAGTTTTCGCTGCGGAGGAAAAACAAATGAGTTACGTAAATCACGCGCACACACACCAATCAGTCATTTTAAATGTGATATGGATTATAAAAATTATATATCAACGTTGAAACTCCACCCAGAAGCCGTTAACCATGTTTGTCGTTGAGGTGATCGGTGAAGATGAACTTAAACAGCACATTATCCGCTCACCTAACAATTTCGAGCGATTTTATTTCAGTTATAAATCTAAAAGTAAAAACGATTGTATAATAAAATGATGTTCAAAATTTCGTTTTGAATACGGTAAACTACATGATATTAGCAACATCTCAATTGTCTTACAATATTTTTGGAAAACGAAAGAGAAAAAGTAATTGATGCAAGAGAAGAAAGTGCTGAGGAGACATGTAGTTGACCGTGATTCCATCAGATTCGTGATTTTACGAGATATGCATCTATTCGTTTTGTGTCAAGCTCATTTAATTTACTCATTTCTCAATTTTTCCCTCGCTAGACGATATTTGGGGTTCAGCGTTAATGAATCGTTTTTCTCCAATCTTCAGGTATCATGTTTCGAAGAATATGGCTCTCACACTATACAGGTCTGAGTTATTTGAAAGAGTTGCGCTTTATTTCATTTAATTTTACCTCACCGTTTATAGAAATTTTCTCCTTTAGCCACCTTCCTAGCTCCCTAATTTTTTCATGACTAATATTGGTTACTCGCGTAACCGTAAAACAATTGAGTGAATCCGAAGCGCATTGCAGCTAGAGCGTATCCAGTCGTCGTGGTGATTCACTTATCTTTAAATCTAACACTTTAATCAGAGATCATGAATTCGAAGGCAAAATGCGTGAAATAGATTTCAGAATATAGATTTTTCCTAGGGTAAAAGGTATAATGAAAGAAGAGCCAAACTTGGAAGAGTAAAATGGTATGGATATAGGTATCTTTCATCCCATTATTCTTACCATTTTGATGAATTTCGGTGCAATATGTTGATGTAGATTAGTCCCTATCAATAATATCTGAAATACTACCAATAACTGATACTTAATAGCTGAAGTTAGCAACCGGTTTTGACAGAAACATTACAGTCACAGGAAATGGGTAGACCTTGTGTTGATTTGAAGAATAAGGTGTCCATTTTTAATTTTTTCAAATTTGTACTCTTACTGTCTTCAAACTTGAACTGTCTCTATCTATCTCCGTTCTTATGTTTTTGGATCTTTCTCTAATATCTTTCTTATGGCGACCAGCTAATGGTCTTGCTGGACCATGTTGTCTCTTTTCTTCCTTGCTCAATCCTATAAAAGAGTCAAGAACTTATTATTTCCCCTGTTCACTTAACTATCATATGAATGAGAACTTGTGACCTTAAATAATACCATTTTGACATTCATAGACGCATACTTTAGTCATCCTTGATGATCCGAGATGTTTACTACAATCCGATATGTCCCATTCACACATTCAAATCTATTGCGCTGATAACTTCATACTTTCTTACTTGAAAAGTTACAAGTAATTCAATTAAACATTTGGCATTCTCTTTAACTTTCGTGAATGCGTCCTAAAATTCACAATTTTCCTGGTCACGTGCAGTTATTCTTCTTTTCGAATACTGGTGTACTTTTTTCACTTTTTTCGGGATATCATTGCATTACAAAGAGCTAGTAGTTAGTTTTCCATGTGTACGATACTAAATAACTTACAAATCCTATATATCCTCATTTCATTGCCATTCTAATTAAATACGCTGAAAGTAATCTTTGATTTAAGTGGCAGCTATCTTCGAAGAATTTTGAGGATGTTAATCTCTTTAATAGTTTTTTCTTAAATTTCTTTTAGCGACGTTATATGTAACTTTATCTGTATGTGCATCGTCTTGCAATTCTTTCTTTAAATTTAAACGTATAAATGAATTGTAACTGCCTTTGGAACATCTTCCAAATCATAATCAACGTAAATATCCTTCAGATATTTTATAAATCTAATAAGTTATTTGGAAGTAAGCAATTTAGAAAATGAATAATCAATATATTTTATATACACATTTTATTACTCAATATATGTTTTACAATTAAAGTTTCCATAAAAAATTATAATTACATTTTCGAAATGGACAAAAACGCTCTTAACCAGCACTCCTTGTAAGGCCAAATACTCTTTAAAGTTTTCATCATGCTGTAATATATACCCATTTTTTGGAGCGCTGTTCTCGATATGAGGCCAAAAAAATTGCTTATAAAATTTTTATAAAGTATAAAGGTAGAAATACGTGGTTATGGATAATGGAGGGCAACACGATGCCTCAGTGAAATACTTTTTCTGTAGCAACTAAGAGATGCAAATAAAATTGTCCCACAAGGAATGTACATTACACTTTTCTCAGGATCAAAACCTTTTTAGACGCACTTCGCTTACACCCAATTGTGCCCATTAAATATCTTCCTTCTCCACCACTTCCATTGTTAACTTCTTCGTGAACTCACACTGCGCATGCTCACTCGATTCATCCGTAATTTTCCGTCACAGAGTTCCAAATCACAACAACGTGCCTCTTTATGCGCTTAGTCTCTCCTCTTCTTGTTCTTTGACTCCTTCAACTTTTTCACTTCTTCGTTGTCCTTGTACCATTCCTCACTGAAATGAAACGGAAATCATAATGAAGCATCTTAAAATTTGAAATGCCTACTAAAAATATGATGTGCCGCACGCAAAGAAAATATGTTAGTTTCAGTTGTTAGTGCCATTGCTAGCCATAGGGTATTTCACCAGGTGCAAGCAAAACATGTGGAATGTGTCATTTTTTTATTCCAAAAGCTGTTCTCACGACACATCGATAGCTGAACGGTCTCGTAACCGGTGCTCTTCAGCTTTTCTGCATCAGAAATTTTCTTTAAGGTTTCCTGACATCTTCCGCCGTCCCCAACGGTTTTGCGTCGCAGATTATCTCTCGCACACATTTGGTATACCAACTAAGCTATCAAGCCAGTCAAATTTTCCATTCCCGATCAAGTTCAGAATTTATCTTCTTCTCCAAGTTCACATTTGTGTTTAATCTTATGCACTCACGCATACAAACTACATTTCCAAACATTCCATCTTATAACAGCCACTTTTTTGCTGGAATCAAAATATTGTTTTTCCGACCGTTTCGTTGCTATTGAAGAGACATAGTTTGTCAATTTGATAACAGCCATAATGAGAGCTCTATAATTTTCTTTTGAATGTTTTCCATAATTCTGCAATTAACTATCTCGTTAAAGTTAAAAGTGTGGTTATAATTCTAACTTTTCCTTTTTTGTTTTGTTTATTAACTGCTCTAATATTCCTAGATTTAAATAGTCTTTTATTAAACTAAAGCTGAAATGTGCACCAATTGTAGCTACCTTAAATATTATTAAATTGACTAAATTATCAATTTTTCTTACAAATTTTAGACGACATTTTTCAGATTTTATTTTATTTATGCGGGCTACAATTGTGTGTAAGGCTCTGCGATATATTTTGATAAGTAAATATTTATAAATATCAATAAAAAAGATTCTCCACAAATTTTATAATTTACAAGACTATTTGTGCGTAAGTTTTATCAAAGATGGATTTTTTGTGTAAATATATTTTCAAAACGGAATGTAAATGTTCCTGATAAGCGTAATATAATATAAAGCACAGCAAAGTTAGAGAAAATGTTAGTCACCTTAATTATGATATTACTTTTTAATGGAGACTAACAAAGATTGTGATAAAATTTTTAGTGTGAAAAACTAAAACTAATTTATATTTTTTCGAAATCAAAAAACACAAAGAACACACAGGAATATTACGATTTATGTATTCGAATTATATCTCATTAAAATTATTTTTCAAAATATATGTGAAAATGCTTAGTCAAACATCAGTCAAAACTATTTATCTATTGGCGCAGTAAAGCCTGTATTATTTTAAAAAATGATTTGTTAAATTATCGGGACCAGAATTCAATGAGAGGAGATCTCCCATTTCGTTTAAATACTGCTCACCATCCGGGAACGTCCTCCGGGTCTTCACATCTCTGAGTATCTTCCGAGTATACTTCTCCCAGGGAGCAACCCTGTTCCCTTGGAGTGACGCCATTCAGGCATACGTAGAACTTCTGGCAATCCTTAGGGTGGGCGTATTTGGGGTGAGCCACCACTTGTCCGTCGTCATTCCTCAGGCCTTCTTTTGGGCAAGAGAATCCATCCTTGAGAGCCTCTGCGAACAAAATTTGAACCCAGAAATTAAAATAAACCAAACCGTTTCGAATGAGAGATTATACACATTCTTAAAAATTAGTCCTGCAAAATTTAGCATCAATTATTTTGCCACTGAGTTATCCAGAACTAATTAAAGCTATAAATTCATTTTGAATAGAGGAGTACAGAAAATATTTCTAATCCGAATAAGAGATTTAAAAGCGAAGCGTTTTTTAAATTAGCTCCTACTGGACTAGAAAATGTTGATTGTTTGTAAATGAATGCCATTTATTACATCACTTTCATTCTAAGCAATGAAGCGTTTCGTTATCTATGTTTGAAAATTTTAATGATAAAAATTTTGTTGCGAAATGAAGTGCCTGTTTTTAAAGAAATCTTTGTACTTGCTGACTAAATTTTCATGTTATCGTCATGTTAATTTTTATGAACAGAAAAGAATAAGAATTTCTCTTATAATGTAATCATTATCTTATACTACATTTGCTGGATAGATTGCTCCATAGATGTATCTCCTATTCTAAGGAACAGTTTTCTTTTAACTCTTTGGTTTGGGAAGCCCTTAACAATTGAATAAAATTTTGCACTTTAGAAACATCAATCAGGAAGAATAGAGAGATAAAATGATTACGGTTATTTAACGTATCACTTTTAACAAGTGCGTTTTGATGTTGACTAAACAAAGAAAAGCTGAGCGCAAAGCAATGGAGTCAATCCAAGGAATTAGAGATCGTAATTCGCGGCAGTTTTCACTGGTCTCCTCTACGTTCAAATTTGAGGTTAACATTCGGTCGACGGTGCTGCCCTCACCCTGCTTCTCTCCGCACCCCGTCCTTCCAGCAGCCGCCGGCCACACGCACGTGCCCGAGTATTCGTCGAAATGGAGTCCACTGGGGCATTTGCTCTCTATCGCGTCTCCGCCTATGCAGTTGAAGAAAATGTGGCACACGCTTTCGTCCGGATGGGCGAAGAAGCCGTTCTTCCTGGGACAGTTGTGGTTCGACTGCGGTTCCTCTGAAAATTTGCGGAAAGTATTTCAATTAATTACTTTGCCTCTGATATCTGATAGTTCTCCCGTGTTTCTTTTACTTTATTGTCAGCCAATAAAACTAACGATAAATAATTCTATTACGTGGAAAAACAAAAATTCCATAGTTATAAGATAATAAAACAGTAAACATCCTTTTATGATTTATTATACGAGTTGTCTGCAAGCAAGCGTTCAAAAAATCACCATACACCAAGATATAAACTAGTAAATAAACCTTCACGATAGCATTTGAACTACACAGAGCCCATTTAAAAAAGACAATAGTTTCCATTTTCTGCGAAATCAAGGCATCCATCCGGAATTTATAAAATTCTCTGGCAATCGGCTTCGTGTCCAAGTTTTCCGGTTTCAAGTTTCGTGGCTCAGATCGCCCTTTTTAAGCAATAACTATAATCATCCCTAAGATAATAGCTTATATGTTACACTAAAGTTTATGTAAAAATTAGGACATTTTGTTTGTTAGGATTATAGTTTCATCATCCGTGCCTTTTAGTACGTATCTGGATAAAAAAAATAATTTAAAATTATTACGTCATCATATGTATACGTCGTTGGCTGAAATCAAATAGATTATAACTAGAGAGCCTGTGACGCTTCGCTTTCACATTAAGTTGATTTTGATTTTTTTAAATAATTAATTTGATCAGACATTTATTTGACAAAAGATGTAAACTTCTTTCTTCGTAAATATTACAGAAGATTCTATTTATTATTAACCTGTATTAGGATTAAGGATAAGTGTAATTTAATTTTTATTTAATGTAATTTTTTAATTTTCCAAGTGATGCGATAAACAAAAATATCTGACCTTGCTAAGTTTTTTTAAATTTCTTCCTTTGTAAATATTACAGAATAAACAAGCTAAGCATAAAGACCTAAATCAACATAAATGCAAACAAACAAAATGACGTAATATCGTCAAGTGGCTCGCGAGTATACACCCAATATTACCACTCGCTCAAATGAGGTGGCCATGGTAACTGACAATTCTCATTGTTTAAAAGTCTCGTTTTTTCGAATCAAAAAGGGATTTTCTGGGAAATTCAGAACGTAATTGAATTTTCACGGTAACCAAAATGAACTTCTTTCTTTTTCCAACACAACCGTTTAGGTCCCGACTTCGTATCTTGATTCAAACTAATTTTAAAATGCGATTTTATAATGCCCGAAACTGGTTCCAATGCTTTTCTTATGGAGTGCAGGGGTATGAGAAAACCCCCCTTAAAAAATAATATATTTATTTCCGGTTGAATTTAGTACCGCTAAAGAACAGGAGATTTTCGCATCTTTAAAAATTATAGATGACGAAAATAGCCCAAACAGCGGCGGAGATATAAGCTTCCCAATAGATTATAACCAACCTACCAATAAGTTCGCCTACGACTACGATTACGGTAATATAATATAAGATGCAATCTAAGCATTAAATCAATGCTCTTTAAGTATGGAAAATACATTTCCATTGACAGGCATTGGGATCGTCGCTATGGCAGTTAATATTTTCATTGTTGAAAACAAAATATTTTCATAATTTTACGATTCAAATTCAAATTCAAATGCATGCTGCATTTGAATTCTGTTTTTAATAAAAATAAAATTCATTCTTTTTTCCACCGTATGGTGCATGTCCCGGCTTTGCATCTTAATTTTAAATAATTTAAAAAAGCAGTTATATATAGCCCTGCACAGTTTTCAATGCTTTTCTTATGGGTGTTTAAAAATTGGACTTTGGGGTGAAAAACACCCCTTAAATATAACTTTTTCTGAAATTTCGGATTTTTTCCAGATGTTGTAACCAATTAACTATATTTATGCCTAAATTTCAACTCTGTAGCACTTCTATAAAAACCTTAGGTTTTATATGATATCATTATATATAGACGTTTCTTACTAATGTTTAGGCACTTCCAGATGAGCTGGAGATTCGAAATTTTTATCTTAGGTGGTATCTTGTGCAAAACCTACTAGAAAAAACGAAAATTTTGAAAAAGTGCAACAATGCGGCCGCTAAAAATTCGCAATTGTTTAAACAAATTTTCAAGGATTATGTATTTTGAAATGTGCTACGGAGCTGAAATTATTTCTAGAGGTAGGATTTGTAAAATAACGAAATAGGGAATATAGAAATTTTGATATTTTATTTTGTTTGGCAGTTAAAAATTCTTAAAGTTTAAACAAATAGGTAAGTGTTTAGACAATACGCGGCAAGTTAGGGAGCTGAAATTTTCAAGTTATTTAGAGTTTAGTCTATTTAAACGAATAAACATTTCATTATATCTATGAAGTTCTTATTGCGGCCGTTAATAATTATTTAAATTTAAGCAATTAGATAAATGTTATTTCACTTCTAAATGTGCTACAAATTTAAAATTTGGCATAAATGTGTGGCATTATTAACTGAATGTGGAAAACGTATAATATTTATAAATTTCAAAAATTAGCAGTTGTTTTACTCCATTATTGTTCCATAAGGAAAAAAAGAAATTTGATCCCTAGGAGAAATCTTTTGAATTAAATATTTCCCATGATGAAATATCTCTCTAAAAAATTTATGTTTTTTCAAGGTGAGATAAAATGCTCGCAGTATGCAAGCACCTTCTACTAGTGTGGATATATATATATATATATATATATATATATATCCTATATATGTAAGAAGCAGCTATTTATAATGATAACTGAAAAACGATTACTGACAGAGAGACGTTCTGCAATAAAGTGTTAGCTGATATCTTTACACGGCGAAATTACCGTCTCAAACATTTACCAGTAATTTTGCGTAAAAACTTAAATTTTATTCAAAGGAATTGATTTTTTTAATAAGACCGCATTCGCTTACGCAATTCGACGCGGGTTCCGCAGTCCACATTGAATGGCTGGTCGCACTTGTTGATTTTACGGTTAAGAGGGTCGAACACCAGGCCATCTGGACAGAGTTTCTCGGTCGCAACTGATTCGTCGCACTCGTAGTACTTGTCGCATTGTATCGAATCCGGGAACGACCCGTACTTCTCCGGACACTTAAAATCCGTCGCCGCCAGCGACAGTCCCACTGAAAACATAGAAGAAATATATAAATGATATTAATTATTTGAGAGGTGAGAAAAAGGAAATAAAAAATAGTAGGGATTCGCTATCAGTTGGTGTTTATGGTCCTGGACACCACGGATGACTAAACAAAGTGCATGTGGGAAAAGGGATTTTTGTTTCATATTTCACCTGAATGGATATATTTTCAAAAGAATGAATGTGTATATTATAACCAATGAACATATTATTAGTCGTTAAAAGAAGATAACTGATGAAATGTTTTCATTAATTACTAGCATGCCCTCTCAGGTTTGTTTTTAAAGATATTTCACCTTTTAAAGAATAAGAAAATATGCATGCTATTAAGGATTTAGCTGGCTTATTTGTCATTTTCACAGAATTTGGAAGACTTTGGAGTTAACACCATCATATCTACTCTCTACAAACCTTTCTTTCGGAAAAAGCAGTTCCTTTTCGAGCTCTCCAATGAGTTAAAATATCTGCATTGCATTACTAGCTGAGTACCAGATTGTGCGTGTTGTGTTTCGATAACACGAGAAAGAAACTTTGGCTTTGCTAGAAGACAGGAAAGTTGCGCAATCGGAATTTATTCAAACTTCAGCACTGTATTCCTTAATTATAAAAAGTTGCCTTTCTTTTTCGACAGAATCCTAAAAATTAGATGCATTAAATTTTGTCCCGTCTTTTTTGACGGGGATTTCCGCTAATTATATCTGAATTTCAACATACAACTACATTGTAATAACTATAGATATTAATCGTATTTCTTTGGATAATATTTATTTCCGTGTTTTGAAAAAAGTATAATTATCATGTAGTTTTAACTCTTAAATAACAAGGGCAATATAATGTGTAAAATATTGGCATATTTTATAAATTAAATTTGAATTCTTAATGCCTGACGAAATTGAAGAAATATTCATAAAATTAGGCCAGCGGTCTCCAAACTTGATCCATCTGCGAACCCCTCTCAAGGGAGCCGATCTTAGCGCGACCCTCTTTTAAAGCCGACACATTCTCATTTCCTATAATCCCATCCATTAACAAATAAATATAAAATGTGATGTTGATTTTAAAATATTTTAAATGTCTATTTTATTTGCGAAAAGTTAATTTCGTTCTAAATATATCAATGCATAAAATTAAAAATTAAACAAAATCATTCCGTCTTCTTAACCCCCAATTGGGGTCCCATTTTTC
This sequence comes from Tanypteryx hageni, assembly GCA_028673005.1. NCBI lineage: Eukaryota > Metazoa > Arthropoda > Insecta > Odonata > Petaluridae > Tanypteryx > Tanypteryx hageni. The sequence continues at coordinate 115,714,457 of CM054116.1, forward strand.
TAGGCTGTGATATTTTCGACTAAAATTTTTCTTACCACTAATATCTGATAGGTAACACAAAAAAGAAATGCAATGAAATATTAAAATTAAAATTATATTTCATTGCCTTCGCGCTTAATACACTTAATATAAATAAACCGCAATAATAGTAAAACAGGAATACGACTCGGGCGTAACACAAATTATAATGACGGAGTTTGTTTATTCAAATTTAAAAGTGGCATGGATAACATACCCAGCAAATTGCTGCCTTGGGTGACGCCTTTTATGGGGCGCATTACGGCACGCTAGTTTTATAATTTCACCTAATTTTTTTGTCTGCGTTTCGTCATCTTTTCCGGAATGTATTTTCTTCCTGGCCGTGCTGCGAGCATATCCCGGCGGACAAGTATTTACCTACGGGTTTCGGAGAATTTCATTTCTTCTCGACTGTTTGCAATGAAAGTTGCTGAATGCCAAATAAGTTCGTTGACTCGCGAGACTCATTGAGTTCCCTTTGAGTGTGTGGCCGACTGAAAGGGTTGCGAAATTCCTATGCAGATTGCACTCTCGCTCTTTCTCTTACTCTCTCTCACTTTCTCTTTCTTTCCTTCTCCCATCTTTCACTCTCTCCTCATCCCTTTCCCTCTCGAGATATATATATATATATATATATATATATATATATATATATATATATATATATTTCCACCCCTACCAACCATTTCTCCCTCTCTTTCCGACGTGAGGGTAGTTTCCGCATTTCCCGTCGTCCTCTTTTACGACCGCTACAACGTCGCTCCTCCCACTCGCAACAATCGCCTCCCGCCTCAACAATCGCTTTCCGACCGCCATCTGGAGTCTGCGGTTGCGCTAACACATCTCGGCCATTTTGATTTAGCTCCTTAGCGCCCACTTTATGGCTGCTCGGATTCCGATGAACAAGGGGAGGGAGAGTTAGGGGTGGAGGATGGAGGGAGTGGGAGGGGTGGAGGATGGAGGGAGCGGGAGGGCACGCCCGGTGAATGCATTCCGCGACCAGTTCCACAACGGAGGCGGACATTGACTACGCTTTGACAAAAATTTCGGTTCGACCCGTCTTCACGTGAAGCTGCAGCATAAATTGTAACGCGAATGGATACATGGGATAAAACACGTCCATTACCATATTGAAAATCATCGGTTAGACCTGTAATATATCTCCGAAGCCCACCTTAAAATTACGGGAAAGTTTTACCTTCGAGTTAAACTTTCTAAATGGACCGGTACGATAACGCTACCAGAAGAATTTCAAGTTCTGAGCGACTGAGAGTCGTATTTGGAGGGAGGATATTGTTCATGAGATCATATTATCAATAATCCTTTATTTTCCTGCGGAGGAAATGACGGTGCTGCTTAGTATTCAATAAACGATTGCAGCATCCGAATTCTACGATCGTAACGTCAGTCGTATCTTGCACATTATGGTTATTTTAGCGAGGAACAACACCGATAAAAATAAAACTAAAACAAAAAATGTCCATTGATGGTTTTCTTCTTTTCTTTCAGTCTCTTTATCCTTCGGGTAAGGCATAAGGTATTCACTTAAGTAACGAATGCGTTCCTAATGTCTGGAAATTACTATTGACTATAAAATGATTTGCATTATATAATGAGATGGTTAAGCACTAAAAGTACTATAAAATGATCCCGTTCGAAATAAATCGTCTAATAAAAGGAAAAATAACGCAAAGATATTCATGCAATAGGTCGAGAGATGTTTTTCGAAAGCTCCTTGCACCCACTCGTGGTGTAGATCCATAACTCATTCAGTTTTTTTGGTGAAATAACTATAATTTCGGACAAGTAAAAGCAGGTGATGTTGTTCCGGGATATAACTCGAAAGTCATTGCATGATTTCGCAACACTGGCATCGCCTTTGTAGAAAATTAAAGAAGGATTTACTTATGTAGGTACGTAATTGCTATTTTAGAATAATAGCCATCTTCAACTATTACTATCGAAGATTAATATCGCTATATATTATAGAAACAAATAAAAATTTTATTTCGATGAAAATATGTCACTTAGGGCAGTGGTTCTTAGACTTACAATTGCCGCGACCCCCTTGAATACCATGCTACCCTTTTTTTAAATTAAAATAGCAAAAATAAGAAATTCAATACGCTTTTTTCATTTTATATAGCTATTTATAATTTTTAGAACATTGTATTTCCTAAATTTCCCTGAAAAAATTATTATTCGTGAAGTTTTTATTTTTTGGCATTTCATCTTACATCCAAAATAATTTTGCGGACCTCTGGTGGCCCGCGGTCCATATTTTGTGAAACACTGACTTAGGGCATCGTAAAAGGATACTCGAATTGCTTTTTAAATGATAAACTTCTTTGTGCTGGATACAAAATTTACCTGGAGAATGGTGTATATTAATCATCATTCCCCCTAATAAATATTATTACTACTATTTATATATAACTAAAGAAGCCAAATGATAGCTTTATATGCCTAATGGCATTTTCTAATGCCAAAATAATGTTTCTGAGAAAATAGTTTCTGAAATAGTTTCACTGAAATAGGTGCTGACACGATTTGTGTTTTGAATTTTATCTTCAAAAGTTGAAAATCAAAATAGCATAGAGACACGCTCTTTCTGATCTCCGGGATTGAAGATGTCTTCACCATTTAAACGAAATGTTTTAACTCACATTGCGATCAGAATTAGACCCGTAAAAATATCGGAATGGATCTAAATTGCACAATTAATGACTGGAGCTGCAGTTTCTTTTTTATTACGGAAGGTATTATTTTGAATTTATTTTTTAAATCATGTTTTATAAATCATTTTTTATAAATCGTTTGATACGATACTCACGGATCGCCATTTACTCTCTCCCATTAAATTTAAATGGACGGAATTTATCAGTTTTAAACGTTTGAAGTTTAGTGTCGTATTTGCTATACCTAAGGCAGGAGTCGGCAACCTGTGGCTCCGGAGCCGCATATGGCTCCTTGAGTACATACTTGTGGCTCTTTAGAAGTTAGCTAAGCTCCATAACCTTTATCAGGGGCAGCTAGTCACTGTGTGGCTCCCAAGCATTTTGGAATGAGACAAAAAACCAAAAATAACTAATTTATTTTGAAAGGTTGCCAACCCTTTGCCTAAGGAAAGATCTTTGAGAATACCTAGCACACGGGGAGATTCGGAATGTTGGACCTACCTATTTCTTAAATTTGGAACATTTACTTCCGAGTTCCTCATTCCGCAAATAAGTAAACCGAAACCCGAGTTACCGAAGCATTTTTATCGCATTTCACCTCAGCTTGCTTACCATCTCTTTAAATAAATCAACGGAACCTTTGCAATGCGATTTAAACCAAGTTGGTAAATTGAATGCGAGATACTCGTCTCGGAGATCGACTGAACCGTTCCATATTTATAGACTTTCTCGTCCATATGCTGTCCTTACCATTTCACCGCCTCCCAAATGGGAGTTTGGTGTATTCCTCCCTCTGCTATGAGAAAGGGGGTCTCTGTATCCTTCCTTCCATTGCTCTCTCTCTCTTGATCATAAATCCCCCACTACTCTCTCACTCTATCTCTAGTCCTGCCATCCAACTAGATGTGCCGCCCTCGATTTCTCTTCCATCTGACACTAGAGAGCGCGATTCGACATGGAAGAGGTAGAGGTGGTGAGAGGAAGAGGGCGAAAAGAGGGAAAAAGAGGGAAATAAGGAGGTTTGAGGGAGAGAGAAGAAAATTAATGAGAAAAGGTGAGGTAAAACATTTACGAGTTTCATTTATATATAATATATGAAAAATGTAATAATTTTTATAATGAATGGGTCCTACGCGTTAGACCACAAATCAAACCCAATGGGAGAGCGACTAAATTAAATTCACACGAGGTCATTGGAAAAGAGAAATGGATTAGTATTAACTTTATTTGAATCAGCCAGGCAATAGTCTAACAGTATAGTATCTCATAAGCTACATGTGTTGTTATTTAAATTACTAAAAAGATTCTGTCGGCTGAAGATTTTGCAAACTTTTGTTTTCTATCAACATGGGTGAATATTTTCGGAAAGTTGATTTCGAAAAAGCATTTATATTCATTCTCAAGTTTTAACTTAAAAATTTATTGAACCGGTTGATCGCTAATGGTAATAAACTGCTAACCATGTAAAGCAGATAAATAAATGTAATTCAAAGAAACAAAATTTGTTCAGTCAGATTTTAATCATGTTTATTATTTTCCATATTTTTATTATAAATCATTCGTCATCATCTTCCATATTAATACGAACTACGATATTTACTTGGCGTAGCACTTATCATTTACGAAAGGCAAGACATCAACATGACTAAAAGAGCCATTTCTACATGCCGCTGTCGCGTTTACGTGCAACGCCTACTTAAAACTGCTAAAAAGAGGGGAGTCCATTGAGGCGAAGGGTGTTTCTTAGTAACGGGGCGCGTGGAGGATTTCACCGTGAGAGGGATGAGATGGAGAAGGGGGCTGGAGAGTTGGAGAGGGGAGGGGGGAGAGAGGCGTGATCGAGACGAAATGCGCGGCGGCTGGTTCTGAGATGAAAAAGAAGGGGTTGGTGATCGGTGCAAGAGTATGAAAAGTAACGGAACCAGTAATCGTAAATCGAGGAAAAATTCAAACGAGTTTTGTCGTTAACCCCTCAACTTAATTTAAATTGAGTTACCTCAGAATGAAAGAGTGTGTAACAAATTTGATCGATTAGCTAAGGCGTCAAAATCATACCTACATAGATATTACGATACATTCTTCGCGTACGATTCTAATGACTATCAATACATCTAAATTTGTTATACACATTAACATATTGTTAAGAAGTTTTGGCAACTCGTTTTTACATTTGAACTCTACCCATTTTAATTGCTAATGGAAATAAAGATTATTAGTAGAAAATGTTTCAAAAGATACACCATACTCAATTTGTTATCGAAGATCATGTATATTTGTTCTAACAGAAAAATTGTTATTATAGATGCAAATCATCCGATGTAATTCTTATTGATTTTATTTGCCTAATGATTATATATATATGTATATATATATATATATATATATATATATATATATATATATATATATATATATATACACACACACACACACACACATACACACACAAATTCAATATAACCTTTGGGGTTTGGTGTCATAATGACTAGAAGTAAATAACCATTGGATTCTGTCAAAAGTTAAGATTAGGTTTAAACCCAAAAATGATTTTTTTGGCATTCGAACTCTTAAACCAGTTCATGCGACCGTAATAACTTTTTGGCATTTTAAATCCGACTCCCGGCCTTCATTTTTTCGCTGTAGAATAGATTTTTTTACCAAGAAAAGAAATTTTCAAATCGGTTTTAATAGAAAAAACAGTTTCCCCAGGCCAGCTTAGGGCGGTTCGGTGGGTGGCCAATTATTTCAAACGCAATGCCGTCAATCGAACGGGAGTTCTGCAAACGCACCTTAAGGATTCAGCAAAGTCATTACCGCGTTCCATATGCTTCCTCTCTTTCGACCAAAGGCCTTTTCTCCGAAATCCTAGAGCGCAAAGCAATCGACAATGCGCTCATTAGAGCGTATCCCAGAAACCTGACTCGGCGCATCCGCGCGTCCGACATCGAGACGTGATCGGTTGATGAGACCTCAACCCCCTCCCTGCTTCATTCCTCCGCTGCCTCTCTAGCCCCCTCCTCCCACAATCACACCTCCTCTCCTCCCACGCCTCCTCTCCTACCGATCCACCCCTTCAGCCCTCCCCCAAAAAAATAAAAGACGGCGGGGAAGATCACGTAGCCTACCGGATGCGCAATGGATGACGGGAGAAACGGTTTCTCGGAAAGGTTCCTCGATATTCTGTTTTTATTCGAATCACGTCCTTGGGATGGAAAGAAGCATCAGGTTCGATTCTCGTTGCGGGCACGGGCTGAGACATTCCTGCGTTACCATGGCACGCGGCCCAATGTGGTAGAGATCGCGTTCGTTAGATTCCTTCCCCAAATCGTGAAGAAATTTGAATTAAAATAATGGACAATCACCTCATTCCAAGTTAATGATAATTTTCTTCTAAGACTTTATTCCATGTTATTTTCAAGGAGATTCGGCAATGTTTTATGCATCGCACAGATATTGTGCGAAATGAACATATAGAAATAACTCAAAACCTTCTGCTATTCAAACTTTGTGCCTTACAATATTTTAAAAATAAATACGCATTTGATATTTTGATTTCATTAAAAATTATTACAGAAGGATTTTTTTAAACAAGGAATCAAAATAATTTGTTAATTACTGATTAGTCCAACGATGACAGGTCACAGAGATTCCGAAATTTAACATCCCCCAAACTTCACTCGGATTTACATTTCTTAATTTTAAAAAAGCACTTCCAAGAAACGCACTTTTATTCCGTTTGCAATAGGAAACAATATAGTGAGCATGTACCCGAAATTTACGAAATTTTAATATACGGTACTAATTCTCACTGCGTCAATTGTCATAAATTGATGCCACGTAACCAAGTAAGTACGCATGCGCGCGCGGAACTTGACATCATCCGCAGGACCTTTTCACCTCGGATTACACACTGTCTTTATATAAAGCGAGCGACCTTGGGCTAGCGGTCTTCGTAAAGGTCATCCAGGTGACATTCTCCAGAGGGTGTGGTGTCCCGTGAAATATTCGGAATTCCGTTTTGGCCCACTTTTAATCGCTCTACTTACTCTCGAAGGATAGATAATGTTATTCACCTCGGAAAAATCGTGTGGCGGGCCCATTTCTCGGAGAATAATTTAGGCCGATAAAATATAGAAACTTTTTGGAAGGATATATTTCAATCAGGAGACTGAATAGCGAAAGGTTTTATCGGTGATTTAGCTGAAGAAAATCAAAAATTTTTAGGATGGTCTTCATATAGTTTTAATAAAATATTTTAACCCTCGAACAACTAACTTTGAAAATAAAAAATATTCTAACTCGAAAGTTAAGTAATTATTTTACAAAATATAAATCTCTGAATGATCGCTATATTTTTCATGAATTTATACTTTTGGTTAGTGTTGCTGAGAGATGCGCTGAGAGAGGTTTAGAAAGTACGTAAATAATTCAGCATCGAGGCCCGTATGTTTCCGGGGTGGCTATGCTAAAGGAAAATATCCGTACGTTGCGAGAATGTGAAATTTTTCTCGAGACGGTCATCGCATATAGTAAATCTGCAAAAATTTATGTTAATCATGAATTTACTCTATGCATCTCACAAAGCAACATAAATGGACCGATGGTAGAAATTGGTCAAATTTTGGGAGTTCGTTTCATCGGTTAAGGATTTTAAGAGAATTTTACCTCGAAAATCTCTCCAAAAAATCCTGAAAGACAGAAAACTTTTATCATGAGAACTAAAACAAATTATATTGTGAATGATCACGGATTATGTACAAAAAATCTCTAACTTTTTTGAACCATGTTTATATAAAATATTTATATAAATTTATATAAAAATATTTCTCCTTCCTTTTTGAAACTTTTGAATTTTCTTGTTTGCAGTGATATTTCTTATGGGTAATATTTTTGTTATGTCATTACTATAGATCTTTTTATTGCTGTCTTATTGTTTGTCTTTAGATCTCGTTGTTGGATGTGTGAAAGACCTACGAGGTTTCTTTATGTTACCACCTGGCAGATCGCCAACTTGTAGCACTAAGTTTTAAATAAATAAAAATTAAATTTCAGTAGGAGTTGAACATTTATACATGGAATATTCATAAAATTCCCTAATAAAAATCTTTGTACCAAACGTGGTCCATACGAATAAGATAGAATGGGATGGGGAATAATTTTCAATATAAAATACCGCATGATGAAATTTTGAGGTATAGTATGTGCCACGAACACCCCTTGCCGATCAAATGCATGCATCGAGGCGCTGAGATTAAAAGTCTGGCAACCCTGTCGTGCTCTACCATGACACATATTTTGTCAATTCGGAGAACACGGAGCAGGGGACATGCTAAGATAAATGAGCACAAATACGGAATTTCTGGCAACTTGTCCGCGGAATGCAGAAACCGACAAGGGTGGAAGGGGGATGCAAACCACCCCTCGACCAATCCCGGCTCCTCGTTCGGGAGACGCCCATCCGTGCCGAGAATCGTCGACGACGTGCCAAATTGCGACGGCTTTCATGTCAAGGGAATCCCTTGCGCGTTTCTCTCCTCCTTTGTTTTCGCAAAAGATCGTCCTTTCGGGATGCGTCTTACTTTTCAATCTCGTATAATTTGGCTACCATTTAATGCGCCTTGGCGCGAATGTTCGACAAACGTGACTCTTGGCAACAACGCTCCGCGACTTCCTTCCCCCGCACGTGGCCAATCCGTGCAGCGCTTATCCTGCAAAACGGCATTCCCATTCACTTTCGCTTCCTGGTTGTCGTGGCTGAGAATTTTACCTTTGCTCTCAACTCTTAGAAACCCCATATTCTCCGATTTGATCTCACCTCGCGATTCGCAGCGGCAATGAATGCTTTATTATATTTTCGAATTTCGTTTATGAATGACAAAGTAAAAATTTCCTCATTTTTAACAAACGCATTGAGTAATAAAAAGTCATATTCTGGAATATTTTTTCTTAGAGTTATAACATTATTTTTTAAGTAAACACCTCCTGGCACCCATCCCCTTCCTTCTCCAACCGGTGTACTTGAACACAGAGATATTGAGCGTTAATAAAAACTCCTTCCATTTTCTCCGAAAATCTAGATGACCTGAAAAATATTTTTTTTCACAATAACGCTAATGATTAATAAGGAAAACTATTTATAAATCCTCGCTCGCAACCTCTCACGCACTAACACTCGAATATAAAGAAACCGGCGGACGAAAATAAGCATGAACACACCATGCGTCGAAGATAATTTAAATAACATTTCAAATTCAACTGTTTGGAATAAATTCTCTGTAAAACATTATCACTTACGGTAATTATAGTCCCTCCTTTTTTTAACTCTATCATGAAGGTCGCTACGGAAAACCAACCAAACGTATATTTGTGCACACACCTGATTCGAGGAAAGAATGATTAATGGTTAACCCTCAAACCGAAACATCGGTTTCCCTGACAGACCGGTACTTCAATGATGACATTAAAAAGTATACATCGGTTTCAGAGTTACGACATAGGGGCATCGAAAACATGAAAATAAAAAACACCATACGCGTGAATAAAACTCTGAAGCGACACGCACCGTATGTATGTCACTCACGACGGCCTTCTCGTGACTTCTGACACGCCCGAGACCTAAAGAAGCGTCCCACCGACCGACCCACCTCCACGCAACATAACGGTCTAACTCCGAGACCCGCGAGAAACGCACGCGACCGCCTCTTGAAAAAGATCGACACAACCAGCGGCTTAAGAGGATTTTTTCCTAAAAAACCCGAAGCACGCACGCCCTTTTGGGAGAGTAGGCGCGGGGCCGTCGTATTGCAAGCGGACAGTACGGGTGCTAGAAGATAGGTGGCAGCATTGAGTACTCACCGCAGAGGAAGAGTGCTAGTGTTGAGGATGTCATCGCTAAGGCTTCTTGTCTCAGACTATCGGAAGAGAAGACGATGAGGCTGGAGTAGAGAGAGAGACAGAGAGAGGGAGGGAGGGAGAGAGAGAGATATAGAGAGTGTGTGTGTGTGTGTGTGTACATGGAGAGGGAGGGGAGTAGGATTAAACGGAGAAAGAGAGAGAGAGGGACTTGCCGCCGGGGAACTGGCAAGGAGAGAGAGGGAGGGAGAGAGAGAGGGAGGGAGGGTAAGAGAGGGAGGGCAAGAGAGGGAGAAGTTAGGAGGGAAAAGGGTAAGGAAAAATCATCGACGGAAAGCAAGTCGATTGCAAACTGGGTAAAAACTGTAAACGGTCGACTTAATAAAAAAATATTCGCCCACTGGCCGTTGAAAATTTCTCGCATTCGTTAAAATTTCAACGTTTTCCAACCAATGCGGGACTTAATTATTGGTCCGTTTCGCTCCGCTAGCTCTCCCTAAAGGTGATTTCATAGCGGATTGAATTCTGGAGGCCGGAGTAGACTGACTTACTTCCGATACCGAGAAAGGGAAACGAGGTCTCATCGGTTCACGGGGAAGATGGAGTCTTTTTTGGTACCTCCCGGAGAGCCGATCGCCGCGAAGGGTTCGTTGTTCACGTCGAACGGATGAATCTGTGGTTATCGTTTCGTTTTTCCGTGCATTCTGTGTCGTGTCGGGACTTTGAAGGGCACCTTGAATTATGGAAAGGATGTCTGAACCTCGCCTGTTCTTTAGATCGTTGGGGTAGAAGGCCGTCTGTGTAAATGGCATGCGAACAGAAATAATTCGTTAAGTGCCTATATTCAGAAAGTGGCATAATTTTTATTTAAAGTTAGATCAACTTTATGTCAAACGCTGACCTTATTTCGATAAATTGTTTCGTAAAATAAATTGACTATTGAATTTTGTGTCCTTCATTTTATGTAAATCGACAATGCTCACAATATGAATCAATTAGGAGCAACAGCGCGCAATAATGCACGAACGTCGGACGGCGCGGACGTAAAATAATGTTTAATATTCCTCTAAGGAAAATCCGTAAAATTTCGATCGGCTTTTTAGTTTTTCATATCCTTCTCTATATAGAATAATAGAATATCACATTCCAAAGTTAAAATTTTAAGGCACATTTAATTATGAGGGATATAAATATATCTTTGTCTTCATGAATTGTTTCTTAAATTGTATTCTGCATTGGTTTTCAAATACTTCTCGTGTGATAAATATGCAAGCAGATTAATTTTACTATAAAGGCATTTTATACAGCTAGAGTTTACAAAAGTAAATTTTATTATTCATTGTCAGTTTTGCGCATCTCACCACAATTACATATTTAATACAAATTTTATTTTTGTCAGTGTTACTTAGAAATGAACTTTCACACTCTCCTGAATGGGAAGATCGCATAAATATAAACTCAAAATTCATTAGTATTCATCATTTGAGTGAAATCGATAGAAAATATTTCCAAATAAATTTGGCAAATTATTGAAGCGTATCAATATTTTTAATAAATGCAATTAAACTTCTGCAAACTGGAGTTTTTTTATAAAAACAGTTTTGAGTCTTAAGAGGCTAGAGTTTCATGATAAAGACCAAATTACGTAGGAAAATGTAACTAATATTGTGAACCAGCAAAAATAAAAGAATTAAATGGAGATCAAACGATGATTTATTTGTTGTATTTGTTAAATCGAACTAAGAGTACTATTAGAATTTCTGTTTCCTTAGCATCGTGGATCTCCTCAATTCATATTATATTTTTCAAAGAAAAGATCGGCATTCATGAAAAATTTTCGTTGTTTAGTTGCTTTTTTCTGTGAAAGGACCAGCGATCACTACAAAGGCAATGGTATCGCAGTAAACAGAGCAAACCAAAACATTAGGCTTTGGAATTGTGCGGAGAAAGAGGTGAGAACCACTGGGAAGTGAAGGGTGAAAGCTTGATGACATCAATGAGTGCGGCCATGTTCCTTAGATGTGCCCATTTGCCCAGGGGGGCGTGACGTAGAGCTGCGGACTTTGATCTGATTGGTTTTGCAGTAACGTACGATTGCTGGTTTTCACGGAATTTCTCCTTAATTAGTTGTTGTCAATAATATATTCATGTAATAAACGTCCCTGAGTTAAAATTTACTAGATTACTTGTTTGTTCATTGTGAGATAATATTAGAGTTAATTTACATCAATATATACTTATATACATTGGTAGTATCGCGAATATATAATAAAATATATCATAAGTAAGAAGTAGATATATAGTATAGATATAAACAGCGAATTTTGAAAATGGAACAAAATGCCAAAATCCACTTCCTAAGAAATCATCATAAAACTATGAGACAGTATTTTAAGATGATGCGCCAGGAATGTTGTCTCCAATTTAATATTATATCTTCTCATTACCACCTAATTTTAACCTGGTATTGCAGAATTACACTTCATAAATTCCAAGGATAATATTTGTTAAACCGATTCAAATTTTCGATTTTTATCATTGAACCCTTTGGGCAAATATTTCAGAAATGGCTTGTCTAAACTACACAGGAAGATCAGAATACAGTAAATGTTTTCATTCACGGTCTTAGTTCTGAAAAATATACTTAATGCTTATCAATTTTTACGTACAAAATTATTCAGCAACCAAATGTTTTTTAATAAAGGCATTCCACGCAAATATTGCGCGTTTATTTAGAGGGTTTTTGTTATTTAATAATATTTTATTCATCAAATTCACTCTTTAAAGAATATCGTGTATTCACGTGACTATAAGCGATCCATTTCCTACTCCTTGGGCAATCCGTGTCGAGGCGTTTGCGGCTTTAGGTCGTTTTGCGGTGCGATCACCTCTTCCAGACCGCACGTGCACGCGAAGAGAGTTAGATCCCTGGCGCATTTAGAGGACAGGGGTCGGGCCAATCGAAGCAACGATAGCAGTGTGCCAAGGATAGAGAGAAGGGAGAGAGGGACGGAGAATGGGAGAAGAGAGCGAGGAGGAGAAAATTGAGACCGATGGAGATTAAATTTGGTAAATTAGAGAAGGTAAATGAAGGAAAGAGGGACCTAAGGAGAATGAAGCAGATAGATTCGAATGGAAATAAAGGAGGTTCCTATGGTTGGAGAGAAGATAAACGAAAGAGTCGAGGGAAAAGAAGGCGGATGTGATTCCGCGAAACGACAACATCGAGCGGCTAAATGATAATCAAAGATTCTTTGGAAATTCGTCCTTCGCCACATTGGATCCACGACCCCCACCGTTGGAGGAACCCAGTGGACACCGGAAGACTACGGGATCATCTCAAACGAAATGGCGCATTTAGGGATCAAAGGATGAGGACAGAAACAAGGGAGGTGCTATGAGAAAAACTTAGAAAAGGGGAATAGTGAAATTAATAATATCTAATAGAAGGAAAGGGAGAGTGAGGGAATTGAAATAAAGAGGGAAAACAGGTAGAGGAGAGAGAGAAATGTTTGATGAAGAGTAGAGAAAAAATGCGAAAAGGAGAGAACAGAAACGATAGAAGATTAATAGGGGAAAGGGATGGCAAGAGAAAGAGAGAGAGACAGGACCGCTCCACAATATTTTGGTTCCACAGTTATCGTTAAGGGGACTCCTTGCTCATCGAAAATTAAAATTTCGATTGTGTTCTCCTCTTCCCTTTCCTCTTTTTTGCTGAGTTAATAAATATTTACGCTGCTTTTTACGAATACTCCCGCAGTATTGCAGCAGGGGTTACCATGCATAAACACGAAATAAAATACTCTATTTTTTAAGCAGTGAGAAAAAATTGCAGTGTTTTCAGCCCATTGGTTGCGGGACCCATTAATCACGGACTCCCTTTATCACTGGCCCCCCTGCGGCCATAGGTTCCGCAGTTTTGGACTGGATGGCTCTGGGGAGAGAGAAAAGGAGTAAAGAAGATATGAGGGAGTCGGTATAGTTGGATAAGAGTTATAGAGAATCGCAAAGAGAATAAGAGATTGAAAGAAAAGGAGGACGCAAAAAAGAGAAAATACATCGAGAACAGTAGTAGAGGTGGGGAGAAAAAGAAAGGATAAAGAGGCGAGAGAAAGAGAGGGAAAGAGAGAGGGATTGAGAAAGAGAGAATATGAAAAAGAGAGATATGAATGTGTACTCATCTGAGGAGGTGATTGCGGGATAAAACGAGGCGGGGGGAGGAGGAAGAGGAAAATAATTCCTAGTGGGGGTGAGGAGAGGGCGCGAGCCAAGGAGGGAGGCCGAGGTGAAGAAGGGAGTGAGAGATTGGATCTGAGGGGAGGGAATATAACGGTTCGTTCCAGCGAGAGTCTCGACGAGGCGAGGGGCAGGATGGAAGCGGTAGGTTACTTTCGCCCTCTAGGGAAGCAAGAAACAACTGCCTGCGAGGCTGCGACTTGAATGAGCAACCTTTCTCTCTCTCACACTCTCTCTCTCGCTAGCGCTCTCACTCTTTCTTTTTATTTAATCTCGACTCCAGTCTCCTTCGCCGCTTTCAAAGGTTATCCTTTCATTTCTTTTCCCCTGCAAATGTCCTATCGCTTAATCAATACATAAAGCTTATTAAAAACCTCTTTAGCGCTTTTGATTTTCACGGCGGAATATGGCGCTCGGGGGCTTACCAACAATAAAGCGCGACGTCGTCCATCTTGTCCTCAACGACTTTCGCTTCAAATAATAGAAACAACGAATATTTGCCAAACACGTCGAGCTACTAGTGTTTGACGAAGTCCAAACATGAGTTTCTAAAGGCGACGGACTCGTTTTTAAGTGATTTGCACTAACGTGTCTGCCACGGAAGTGCTTTCCGGTTCGTGCTGAAGTGTGTGGCAACTGACGTCGCGATAAAGTTCCTTCCATTCGCCCAGGTGCTCGCATCGAACCTGCTACTTCCGAGCAAAATGACCGGAGGGAAGTGGAGGGATATTTTAAGATAATTTTGAACTACGATTGCCCGCATCATGATGAGGGAATAAGGCAGCAACTTAAATTTGTTCAAACCGCTAGAAATTATTTCAATCTTCTTTTCGAGAAAATTAGGTAGAAAAATTATTAATAGAAATATGGCGCGTGGTAATTTTACAAAATATCATCGTGTCCCCTAGATTGATATTATTAAAACGAAGTATTGGTGTAACGGCGGTTTAACTTCGCATCCTTAATCTTATACAACCCTAACAACACATTTTTATTGCGAATGCTTGGATAAACGTGATTTATGAATATCTGGCAAATCTAGAATAATAAATGCTAAAAATCTAATCTTCCGCTTTCTACGCAGCAGTTATACGTTAATACAGTGGCCGCGTGATCGCTTCACTCTTCCGCCTCCACGGTAAGAGAACCTACTTAAATTATCTCTCATGAATTTTTGCCTCCACACGACTTATTTGAGTTTGTCGATACATATTAGCATTAAAATATTTAGTTTGTCTTTAAATATCCGCCGCACTGCCCAGGCAACAGCGGTTTCTTTGTTTCCTGCTGTGAATGTAGATAAATTGATGCGAAAATGAGTTCAAGACCCTAATATATAGGTATAGAGATGTGTTGATTCTCGTCAAAACGATATAATATGATTTTTAAGCTTCCTTTATGTTACGAATTTAAAATTGGTGTCGGAATTTAACTTTGTACAAAAAATAACATTAAAAACGACAGGGGTGACAGAATTCTATTTATTTTCCAGCGTTCATCTACAAAATTAATACGGAAATTTAGAAACTATTTGAAATCGTATTTGAAATTTAAATAAAACCTCGATATGAACTGAAATAAAAGTTACTCTTTGTTTACTCTCTATGCATTACACTCTTTTATGCCAATTTAAATTTCTCTGTTCGGGTACTTCCAAGGAACGTGCAAATTTTTCTCAACGTCTGTTATGCTGAAATTTAGCTGCCGTTTGGAAATGGTGGCAAAGGAAAATGAATGATCACAAACATTTACGCCCGTGTCTGAATCAGAGGTAGCCGCTTCCTTCTGCAGAGAAAATACACTTTTCCGTTCGAGGCTCCTCGTTCCTAAAATCCAACGATCGTCTAAAATAGATCATGGTTCCTTTGGCATCGCTTATCATATTTCATCTTTTTACGGCTGAGGATATTTTCCCCCACATCGCAACTGATCTGCGAAGAAATTTTTAATCTTCATATTCACAGGAGATGTAGGTACGCTCAAGTTAGACACTTCTCCCGGTTTCCTGGCATTCACAATCTCATCTACGATAATAGAGAGGCAAAAAGGATATCTCTTCAGAATATAAATGGAGATCGGAAATAAGCATCAACGGTCTACAACTAAGGGATGACTACAGAGACGAAATGAGACGCAGCGGACTGTAGAACTCAATTTTGGAGAACGGTCGCCGAAATGTTGAAAAAACTTAAAGAATTTGATCTTTGTCAGAATACTATCACAGTATTGAATTGGGTTAAAATTTATGAAATTATATTTGTCAATTACGCACCCACACCCATCCGTCGCTTTTCACGATACCTGCGTTCCTGAAAAAGGTCGTGCAAAGTGAGATAGGTTACCCCAAAGGAATGCGCGAGGTTGCATTTAAAAGCTCTCATGAGCTCATCGTGCAATTATTTAGCTATATCTTATTCATAATTGCTTCCTTTATTCTTTATTTTAAAATCGCAATCGAACTAAAACATTTCGTGAGATTTAATGATTGGAGACCGTTCCAAAACCGTACTGAAGAGAATTAGATGGCTGTGCAATCGAGTTCTCTAAAAAGAAAATCTGACGTGGCCACCACCTGGCTTTCTCCATATCTGTAATATTTCTAAAAATACCGAATAGGTTACATGATAGTAAATATTTTAAGGGACCGAGAGGAAAATTTAAATTTTACAAAGAACAGAAATAAACTCAAACCATAGCCTCCTGATATTGGATATAGCCACAAAGCTCCAAAAATTAAAAAAATAAAAAGGAGCGTTACTAAGACGTAACTAAGCGTCAATTTTTAACAATAGTCGTCGGTAGATGGCGTGGTGGTGGCAGCTAAAAATATAAGACATCTCTTAAACAATGCACTATATGGAAAAATGCAATGGGAAAAGCGCTTTAAAAATTTTAAATCAGTCATTTCAAGTATTCTTCCGTACACCGTTACGAAATAAAATCAATACATTCATACAAAACTAATTAAAATCGATCCATAGTTGTAATAAGAATAATATCCTACCAGTATACCAAAAATGATTATTAAAAACTATCTATGTTTCATGTTACATCACTTTTTTATTACCCAATCGAAGAAGATTTGATTTCTTTCGCAAGTAGAATAACGAGAGAGTCCTGTTGGCGCTGTTTTCAATACAGTAAAGTAACATTTCCATTTGAAGTTCTGTGATAATTTGATTTCAAGAAGTAAAAAATCGGATGTGGCCACCACATGACATTCTCCGTACATGTAATATTTCTAAAAATTCCAAATAGGTTAAATGGTAATAAATATTTTAAGGAACTGTGAGAAAAGTTCAAAGACCCTAGAAAGAACAGACAAATACTCATACTGTAGCCTTCTGTTATTGGATATAACCATGAAGTTCCAACAATTAAGGATAAAAATCTGATGTGGCCACCCCATGACTTTCTCCATATATGTAATATTTCAAAAAATTCCAAATGGATTACATAATAATACATATTTTAAGAAACTGCGAGAAAATTTTAGACTTTACAAAGAACAGAAATGAACTCAAATCATAGCCTTTTGATATTGGATAGCCACAACGCTCCAATCATTTAGAAAATAAAAAGGAGCGTTACTAAGACGTAACTAAGCGTCAATTGGGAATAATTTTGAAACGAGAAAAAACTTCGCTATGACCGGGAGTTGAACCCGGGATTTCCACTTGCCGGGCGGATATTCTACCACTGAACTATCGGGATTATCAATTTTTTAGTTTCTGAACGTGGATGTTTTCTTTTGCATTACAGCTTATGTCTGTCTGCATAGGATCTTCGGATCGCTTTATTCCATCAAGCGTCAATTGTTAACAATAGTTGTCGGTAGGAGGCGTGGTGGTGGCAAGTAAAAATATAAGATATCTCTTATATATATATATATATATATATATATATATATATATATATATATATATATATTTATATTTATATTTATATATATATATATATGGGAAAATGTTCCAAACAAAGGTTGTAGAAAATTACATTTCCTACAACTTTTATTCTAGTAATCTTTTACAATGATCAAGTATTAAAGCAAATATTTCAAAAAATGGATAAGTGACAAGAGTAAACACCCACTTACGGTTGACCGATTTTTACCAAAAACTAATCAACTCATGTTAATTTTATAAAAATGTCAAATATAAAATTTCGCGTTGACCTGATTAATAGTTTTTGAGTTAGAACACCCACAAAAAAACTGTCACACATACATCATCGATAAAATGATCAAAACGTGTTCAGGGGATCTCAAAACGTGTATTTCCGTTGAAATCTCGAAGTCGATTTTTTTCATGAACACAATACTTTCCGCTATACTACGTATGGAGAAAGTAAAAAATGTGTTAAGACTAAACGTAAAGCGAAACCGTTCAAAGCGAGGGATGTGTGTATACCGATGTACACTAGCGAAATACAAACAAATCTCCAAAAGGAACCTTAAAAAAACCCTCGAAAGTCGTTCTGTTTCTGTTGGCTTAGTTCGAACAAAAAAGCGGGTTTCTTTTCAGTCCTCCGATGCTATAACGTAAACTCGTGATTCCTCCAATCCGAGCGTGATCGTGACCTTCTCCTTTTTGGATGGCACTGCCCTTCTCGACGACACGATTGATTCGCTCGGTGGATGTCTATTAGCAGTTGATAGACGCCGTGCCATGCGTTCTTCTCTACCGTTTGCAAAAAAAGATCTTTCGCCATTATTTTCCGCCACGTTTTTTTCCCTCAAAGACGTCCATACGGCAGAGAAAATGTCTTCCTTCCTTTGTTTTCCACGATTTTTTCGAATACCTTTCCGGTTGACCTTCATTCGAAGGGGTTTTTTATCCGACGGAACTTGAAATGGTTTTTCACTCCATTTCCTCCGGCGAAGACGTACCAGGCAAGATCACCCGCGTCCATGGAAACCAGATCGAAGACGGGTCTAGCCTCTTTTATGCATTCCACGCTTATTTCGGTGAGACACGAATGTATTTTTATTTCACTCGTTTTTTGGAAGGATTCTTACTAACGGTCGTCTCTCTAACCCTGGAAACGTGGAGGATGGAGGCCATTGCATTTGGAAATGGAAATCGGCGTGGAATACGAGACGCGTCCAAGATACGGTGGGCACACATTGGAAGATTGATCATGTGCATTTTGTGCAATTGTTACAGAGGAGCTTCTTCAGTCCATTTATTTTTTCCAAAGTAAGACGAGTTTTTCTTGGATGTTTTCAATGATGACAGTTAACTCTAACGCAAAAACTCGTTTGCTGTGGATCATCGTAATTTTAGTCATTTGCAATTATATAAAAAATCACATTAATTCTAAATTCATACTTCTATGTGATGCATGATGCTATAAAAATTACGTTTCTGCACTAAAATTTTCATTGCGCATTTAAATACTATTAGCAAAACTTCCGTTTAAGTTTAGTTAACGATTTCATTCCCATTTCATAGTACTTTGTGTCAATACAGAAGTCCCTCGCTGTAAGCAAGAGATACTTTCCGGAAAATTACTGCTACACATAGGAAAGGACAAGACGCGAGAAAAACATATTTAAGGACCGATTTCCAATGCTTAAAAACTGCTCCAAATTGTACTGGGAAATTTTCTAATATTAAAAGTATGGAAGTAAAAACGTAAAAATAAAAATACTTGCATATAATTGGCGTACAAGAGCAAAAATGGTCGATATGAGGCCCCACGCACGTAATTGTTGGATTGTTAATGGCTAAACGTAAGATATCAATGCTGTTGTCGGTTGATCTGCGGCTCGTCCAGTTTCCTTTGCATGCCGTAAGGTTATTTTTCATCGCCGCTAAGCATTTGTCCGAAGCGCTTGTCCTCTTTTATCTGCTTTGTTATAGGTCGAGAATGCGGAATTGGCTCACACTGAAAATGTCATCATTAAGCAATTCAATGGCCGAGATTTGTATAGGGAATCGTGAAATTAGTCGCAAAATGGGTGTGGCGGATTAGAAAAAGCGCTCACGATGAGCGCTCTCGGTGTTATTGTGTACCGCGCAAGTGAGGATAAAAGAATCATTGGAAGGAGTTTGGATTTAAAGAATAGACATGGAATTCGCCATGGAATGCGCAAAGATTCCTTCGTAGCTGATGGTCACCGAAACTCGAAACCGTTTTATTATAACTATATGTTAGTTACTAATTTAATTATAACTATAGATATTTTTATCTATTTATGTAAAATTTATTCAAAAAATTAAAATTAAATTAAATTAAGCAGATCCAAAAATCAATATATCCAAAAATGAAAAATCGATCCTAGCTCATGGCTAGATAGAAATTGATAGTCAAGACAAGTGTGATGACATAAGCTACACATTTGAATTCTCTGTGTTATAAATAAATGACCTCTTCCAGGTGTGTATGGAAACTTTTTAAGATATTATGAAAAAGCTGCATGAACTCATATAGAAAGTATTCAATACGTTTAACTAGTCCTTGTATTAGTCCACTCAAATTATTGCTCAATACCCGATTGAGCGATTAATATGAAATATATTCGCACGTTTACCACCATGTGGGACAACTGTAACACTTGCTGTACAACATCAATCTTTTGATTTTAGATACGAAAGAAATGACAAGTTGTCGCTCATTCTCTGAATCTATTAACTCTACATTCACTGACGAAATCAAAGAGAGTGCTAAAATAGACGTTCATATATGTATACTTACATGTTTTAATTTGTAATACACTGGGTTTCCTCGATAATCCCATCTATTATAGCGTTAAAGTCTGGAAGCGTCAAAGATCGCAACATTTTCATTTATGTTTATCCTTTAAAAATGGTACTGGTCTACGGACGAAAAACTTTAATCAGGTAAAACACTGTAGTTCAGACAACAAAAACAACAAAAGGAGCTTTATTTAAATAATTTATCCATTTAACCGTTCAAACGCTTACTTTTCCATTTGGAAAGATCTCACAGGAAACTAAATTGAGATTACATTTCAGTATAATATTTAATTATATTTTTTAATTACATAAGGAAAGACAATGCATTTTTAAATGGTAATGAATTAATTTTAATCAGTTTGCATTGTTTTTGCTACTGCTGGTAGCCTCATCAATGGCGCGGCGTTACAGTATGCATCCGTGTACGACGCTGTAAAGAGGCTCAAGTGTATTTCATACCTTTATTTATTTGATTACTTTATCCGTGGCTATATTTTTAGCATATAGATGAAATAATAAGTAGAAATTACGGAATAGCAAAGATGTAATATTTCCATGACGAATGAAATAATTAAAGATATGTTGAAAAAGGTTAAACAAATGGTGAAAAGATTATATCACAATCCGAGAAAGAGAATATTGGCTTTGTGTATCAAAGGAATGCGACGAAAGTGAGCAGAATTAGTTTGAGGGATGGAGATTATCGAGAGTTTAGTGGAAGAGAAAGGCTTTAGATATTATGGAGTATTGATGCATGGACATAGGGTAGGAATCGTTGATGATGTCATGGATAAATAATAATAACGTTGCACAAATATTTTGATGACTATAAATAAATCAATAAATTAATAAAATAAAGAATAATAATAAAATGTGTATAATTTGAATAGTTTCTCATTTCACTTTTGGTTTCTTCATTTCACGATATAAAATGGAAGTTTTTTATTCTCTCCTGTTATTTATTTCTTCCCCTCTCATTCTCCTCACATTTTCCATTTAATAGAATCATACACCCGCCAGATGATGAGGCATTTGGCAACCTTAAGGGCATCACATTCCCGCCGAACAATGAGGCGTTCAAGATTTTTCTGATGCTTTTACATTTATGCCACCCAATTTTCAGATGATCACCTATTCTAGATCTATAACTTCCACATCGCTGTGACGCACGCACGCAGCTACACTATTAGATTTATATATTGGATTTAAAGACAGACTCGTTGATAATTAGTTGATAATTTTCATTGTTAAAAACCGGAAAAATTCATTTTTTCCAACGAAAAGATTTGAGGCTAGTTCGGCATGGATTTTAATTGTCTGATTAAAAATAAATGCCATTCTTTCAGCTATTGAAGCTGTCTAGTTTCAGAGATCGTATCTCAATTTGAATAATTTAAAAATGCAATTTTATAAGGCCCTGCACTTCATTTCCATGCTTCTGTGTGGGCATAGGAATGAAGAATTAGGGAAGGAAAAACTACCCTAAAATGTTTTTTTGGAATTTTATAATTTTAGATCTGTAGCCCTTATACAAGTACCTTAGCTTTTATAATATCCTCATCTTCGTATGTAAAATATAGAAATAGTAATAGTGAACCAGGTGGACTGATGTAATTTTGTACTTGGCAGACAAAAATGTTTGAAAAAGTGACATTTATGTCTATTTCTGCACCATTAAAATTTTTGAATTAACATTTAAATTTAAATTTGGTATTTTTACCTCCCCGGTGAAATGACGTGGATAAAAAATAAATAAATCGATTAAAGAACGTTTGATCGTTAAAATGTAATAAATCCTTGTAAGATTTTTTTTGTAACTGCGACTTTATTGCTTTCCGCAAATTTTATTAGCCTTGATACTCAAGGTGAAATATTTTTTAATTCCTTCTCAATATCTTCTTAAAAAGAAGGAATGAAAATTTGAATGCTCTGGAGTCATTTTTAGGTATTCTGCCCTTAAATCTGCTGTGAGAGGAAAATATAAACCATGTTTGTCCAATGTATCACATCCAATCGATAATGGCTCCATAAACTATCGAAGAAAATTTTGTTCTGTTAAAAAGGTTTAAAATATGGTATGGTCCTGTATTTTGTAAGCTGCCCTCAGTTCAGTTTCAACCATCATTCGGCCTTCGAGCAGTTATATTTATGACATCATCGCTGTCTCTCTTAAGACGAAGGACTCAACTGCATTTCTCGCGCATATCCATGCAAGGTCACTCCGAGCATCTTCAATATCTTCATCTTTTTTTCCAGCTTCCTTTTGGTCTATTTATTTTCCTCCTTACAGAACCTCACTAATACATTCTCATGATTTCATGCTTACGAAAAGTTTTGCGACACTACCTATAGAACGGAAATACACGTTTTGAGATCCCCTGAAAACGTTTTGATCATTTTCTCGATGATGTATGTGTGTGACAGTTTTTTTGTGGGTGCTCTAACTCGAAAACTATTAAACAGGTCAACGCGAAACTTTACATTTAACATTTTAATGAAATTAACAAGAAATGATTAGTTTTTGGTAACTATCGGCCAACCGAAAGTGGGTGTTTACTCTTGTCACTTATCCGTTTTTTTTATATTTGCTTTAATACTTGATCAATAAAAAAGATTACCGGAATAAAAGTTGTAGAAAATTTAATTTTCTACAACCTTTGTTTGGAACATTTTCCCATGTAATGCATTGTTTAAGAGATATCTTATTTTTTAGCTGCCACCACCACGCCTCCTACCGACGACTGTTAAAAATTGACGCTTAGTTACGTCTTAGTAATGCTCTTTTTTATTTTCTTAATTGTTGGAGCTTTGTGGCTATATCCAATATCAGAAGGCTATGGTTTGAGTTTATTTCTGTTTTTTGTAAAGTCTAAATTTTTCTCGCAGTTTCTTAAAATATTCATTATTATGTAACCTATTTGGAATTTTTAGAAATATGACAGGTATGGAGAAAGTCATGTGGTGGCCACATCAGATTTTTAAATCGTGTATAAGGAAACGGATGCTCGCGTTGTGAAACGTTGCCTTATGAAATTTTCGCCACAATTCATTAGGTTAATTATCTTGGAAAACGCTGCAATTAGAGACATTTCAATTGCGTTTGGACGTGCTATGATCTTTCCGCCTCGATGGGATTGCTCGGGCTTCGAACTCGGCCGCTGCATTTGGAGCGCAATTAATCACCTTCTTCGTGCCCATTTCTCTCGTCCATCTTGATCCGAAGCTGGGAATGTCGGGCGCGGTCCTTTTTGGGGTCAGAGATTTAGAGCTCCGGAAGAACGATCTTTGGTTTCAACTTTCACACTTCACGCAAAACACTTCCATAAATTCATGCTAATTAATTAAGTGTTCTGGCAATCGGCGAAAATTTCCATGCCAAATTCAATCGTGAGCGAAGATTTGAATTGTAAAACTTTCGAATCAAAATATCAATTCATCCTTTTCTTAATATAGCATATTGGGTCGAGTGAATAAAAAATAAGCAAATGCTTATGCTTAAGATTTCTGTAATTTTTTAAGCAAATGCTTGATTTGTGGTGAATAAAAAATAGCATTTTCTTTTGCTAGAATAAATAAGCATTTGCTTATATTTATGATTTTTCTTAACCATTTGCTTAAAATTTTGTGAATAAAACCGAGCTTTTGCCTAATGCTTTAAGTATGTGCTTATATTTTTTTAAGTAATGTAAAGGGCTTGCTAAGATATTTTGACGTACGCTATTTTCATGATAATTGACCTTAAATATAAATTGATTTGGCAGATATTATGGTGACATGAAAAGATAAAAGACGAGTTTCAACAACCAAGGTTATAAAAATTTATATCGTTTCTCTGAATAAAATGTGCAGTTTGTTTAAAATCTATTTCTTGAAGAATAACAATAGGCCCTTCATTTCCTGCAATAAATGCTTGTACTATTTGTTTTACGTTTTACTAATTGAATAAAAATGTACCCATGATTTGTGATACTATCGAATTCAGTTATAAAAGAAATAGTTGAAGAAAAATTAAGTAATTAACATTTTTAAAAATATTACCCAATATATTTGTAGCTAGTTTTACATTCAACTAATGCTTTAAATGCAAACAAAAACAAGAGAGGGAAGAATTGTTGTGATTTTTCCGTAAAATTTAAGCATTTGCTTAAAACTAAGTAGCAAATGCTTATAAGCAAAAGCAAACTTTTATTCACACGAAATGAAGCAAGTACTTTTAACATTTGCTTATGCTTTTAGCAAACGCTTTTGCTTTTACTATTTTCTTTAAGCATTTGCATAATTTTTATTCACTCGACCCATTACATCATGAGACATCTCCACATATGTATGTAATTAGAAACATTAAAAATTTTCACAAATAATATGATCATTGAGTTTATTGCTCTCTTTTATTTTTTAACTTTGATTTTAAAATAAACGATTGCATTTATTTCATCTGATATCCTCAATCCGACAAAAAAATTAAACGAACTTCCAAACTTTTTCTAATCCAGTTCTATTACCTAAAACTTCGCTTTAAATGCTCTTTTTATATTCTTACATATGCAAAATTATTGGTTAATTTTTATAACCTGATTGTAATTTTGAATCATAATTGCCTCGTAATTTTTTTGAATTTGCTCCGTGCTGAAAAAGAGACTGACTGATTATCTCAAACGTATCCATAGCTCCTTAAAAGTGAATATTTTATAGGAAAAGTGAAAATGTTTCACAGTGGGAAGAAAGCAGGACGAGTAGTTTCTTCTCGGCTCATCGAAGGGAATAAATGGGTATTTTCTTGGGAATAAGAAGAAACTCTCCATATTTTCTTAGATTCCCATTTTCCCCCTCATCTCCATTGTCCCATCCCTCTTTTTCTAATCCATTCATGTTCTCCTACATTTTACTGTAGTAAGATTTACGATTAGCTAAAATCACTTAAAAACGTTTTATGCTCCCCAATAGTAAGAATCAAATCCAAGCCATGCATAAGGTTAAATTTCACGTTATATGTTGAGACATTTTCCTAAGAGGTTCTATCGTTATTTAATCACTATTACAATGCAAATAAAAGTAAGAGTATCCATAATTGAAATAATTGAAGGGAAGAGATTATAAAGAAAACAAACATTTAAAATATGTTCAACTAGAAATTTCAATCTCGCGGGTTAGAAATTCGAAATAAAAATCCTGTATTTTAACGGAACATAATTTATTATGTAAAAATCATAAATAGTAATGATTTTATAGATTTATACTATCGTTTTGGTATTTTTCTGTAACATAATTTTTTCTTTTTATAGATAATAGCTGGGTGTAATTAACATAACTTGTGATCCATTTCGCTAATTTTAATGCAGATTTTGTCCAATAACATTTTTCATAAAAATGAAGCCTCGAAGAATTTAACCCGTTGAAATGCTAAATTTATGATACCTAAGTTGTGAACGTTTTAGAGTTGAGTTTATGGCAATGAAAGACTTTAAAATTGTTATTCTTAATACATAACGCGATAATCATTCTATCAGTGATACAGCCAGAATTTCGGTCATAATCAATCAAGAGAGAGCGTGTGACCTCAATATTTATAGTTTTCAAACTCGTGCATTCATTCGCATGAAAATTAAGGCCAGTCCTAAATATTAAACACTATGATCAAATTGCTTGTAACATTCAGATGATTGCATTTTTTCATCCCTCTCTTAACTTATCAAACAAGCGATTTCTCGAACAAAAACTTTGATGTCGCATATTGTCTAAAGTGCTCGCTATAAAAATGCACCAATGACACTTAATTTCCTCATTCTGTATTTTGGTTCGTATGATATGCTTCTATCATCTTATGCAAAAATGTGCAAAACTCACGCCAGTTCGATAAAGAAGCAAATCTTATTTTTTTACGGGGTTTTTCGCGGTTGTCAGTTAATAATCGGGAATTTTCTTGAATGGAGACGAAACGTCGACGGCATCCTAAAACAGTGGTTTTCAACCTGTGTTTGGTGGAACCCTGAGGTTCCGCGTAAGTATCTCGGAGGTTCGGCAAATGTTTGTTGAAATTTGTGAAATTTATATGATTTTGTAAACCTTCAGCACTTTCTGTTAAGAGAATATTTAGATATGTGATTCATTGAACCATTAACCGCATAAATATCACACACGAAAATCTTGATATGTGCATAATAAGGAGTGCCATGATGCCACTGGAGTTTTAGTGGTGCTGGGGGCAATGGTAGTCATGTAACATTATTGGAAGACCGGAGACGCCGCAGGGGGAAGGAATAAAGGGGAGGGGAATGGGAACATCGCCTTCTCACCCATCATAAATACGTTGGAAATATACCAGGCTTGTTAAATGGTGTCAAAAGTGTTGTTTGTTTAGAATGCACAACCCAAAAACTGCTCAAAATAATCTAAACAAAATTGAACCGAAAATTGGATCTCATGAAGTCGTCAGAGAAAATACGAAGACTGAATTTTCCAGGAATTACGCCATGTTTGGAAGGAAATACAGTGAATTTTTTAATACTTGTCTTCCATACTCCACATATTCCAGTAATCTTCCAGCTATAAACTGTCTTGGATTCTTTTACATATAGAATCGATTTTATCTAATTTCAAAATCAATTCTAAATTATTTATCTTTATGAGAACTCATGAGACAAATAGAAGGCATTTTGGACAAATGTTACAAAATAGCAAATAGTTCAAGTTTTTATCAGCAGTTTCATAGATTATTTTTGCCAATGAAATATTCTACAAAAAATTATAGATGAGGCAGAGACTATGAATTATGTAAAACTAGCAGAAGTACCCGGATGTTTCTCGGGTTTAAGGTTAAGAACAAATAATCAATGCATAATATACAGAAACACTTTAAGTACGAAAAAGTTGCAAGTTATTTGACTCAATTCAACGTTGTTCGGGTTTCTGATTCAATATTGACAAGAAATTTATATTTGAGTGTTAATCATTCAACCTTCTATAACATAACAGTCCTGTATTAATACAATATATGAAATTTAGCAAAGATTCTTTTAACAAAAAAAATTCAAATTATGAAAGTGAAGAGGGAAGCTAAGAAAAACAGGAATTTCTCCATTTATTTGGATCATACATCACATTTTCTTGCAAATTTAAGTAGAGTTTTCTTCACTGGCACATTGCAATTAAATAATTAAGGGTATACGTTTGGGCCGGGGGAATTTCCCATTGAAGAATTTCAGCTCGCGATTTCAACACCAGCGAAGACCTATCACAGACATAAGACTTGCATTTCTAGCAAAAGATATGTACACCAGGAGTGAGTTGGTCTCACTGTCAAAGATAATGAACTTTTCGAGAGCCAATCTTGCGAATTTGATATGTGACTTCCGTTAATAAATGCTAATTTTCGAAACTAAACACAATTGATCAATTTTTTGATAATTTCTTAATAATGTTATGCCCAACTTAATAAAATATTAATTATATTGATGCAGGCAAATGTTTCAAATTTTAAACTGTATAGTTTTGAAATTTCTGATGAAGTTTTTTAAATTAAAATTTTTTACATTTTTCTCTACTTTTTCCGCAATTTTTGCGCTATAAGTACACCTTAAAAATATGCCTCTTGCATTTATTAAGTCGCTTTCACATATAGCTTGCGCTAATCTTTATCTCACAATGCTATTGACAGAAGTTTGTTTATTTACGTTACCATGATAAAAATAACAAACTCGCATACCCGGTTTTCCTAGTTCAAGAAGTCGGCAACAATTAGATATTCACGACAGCCATAAGTTTTCGATTAAAAAATGTCGAAATTTTGCTGTTAAAAGTGTAATTTAGGAAATCTTTGGTCCGTATTTGAAATTCGACGGTAGGAAAAGAACTTCATTCATTCCTGCGTTCCTGGGTTCAAGTTTGAAACTCGTACTAGGGTTATAAGTAATTTTAAAGTACAAATAAAAATTTGTTTACACTTATTCCCATGTTACTCAAATGAGAAAAATTAGAAGAGAAAATATTTTAAAAAAATAAAAATGGTCAATCAAATCGGTTTTAAAGCCCTACTACGCCACCTTTCTCTGAACTGCGATTAAAATGACACCTTTCTCTTGCTTCTACGTTCTGTAGTTATCGAGTTATAGAATCACACACATACATACATACATACATACACACACTTGTATAGATATATATGATAAGTCGAAGTGTTTTTAAATGTCTGTTGTTTTAATTTTTGTAACTAAGTTATCAATCAAGTGCTATTTTCTTATGATAAGTGATTTACTGAATATTCATTGTAATTTTTTCGAATTATGGCTTTAATTTTATCTTATCTTTAGGTGTTAGCACATCTCTAAAACTGAGAAAAACATGCTCCTGTACCTTCGGCACGTTCTCCTATTTTTGGCATTCATTTCCTACTTTCCACAGCATATATTCTCCACCATTAATGAGTCTTTTCTGGGTTCATCTTCGTAATTATTTCAAATCATATTTGTTTTGTAATCTCAAGATAATAATTTTATTTTATTTGTTTCTCCTTCTCAAGAAGATATCAACCAACCTTTTCGAATAACAGATATTATATACCTAAGAAATAATAAGGTTTATTTAATAAAATATTATGAAGAATTTTCTATTTGAGAAATCGAGGTCATTACTAACGCAAATCTAAGCCGAATAATACTAATCGAGCTCGCCTTAAAGCTGGAATTCAACTGATAAACTATGTGTCACCAATAATCATAAAAAGGTTGGGAAAAGCAGATTGGGCTAAAAAGTAGTAAACATCAATGGTTATTCAGCTATAGTAGATTATAAAAGATTCAAGAATTTAAAATTGGTAAATCACCATCACCACTGATAGTTGCTTTTCTGTATCCGATATCCACATTAGCTGTTCCCTACCTTTTTATGGCGCTTTGATCTATATAATTTATCAAGCGTAAATATAAATTGAATACCAAAATGGAAGGCCACTAGCAGAGGCAATTTAACAATTTCGTTATTGCTGCGCTATAAAATTTTATTACAAATTCATCCTTTATAAAAAATCATTTACATATATACTAATAAATCGAATTATTTTCGCTACTATTTATTTATCACATGCGAAGCAAATGTCGAGCAAAAAATGAAAAATACTGCCATAGATTCAAAGCCTAATAATATTATCACTCACTGTTAACTTTGAACATATTCAGACTAAAACTTTAAGCAATGCATTCGTGTTATTTATAATTTATGATAAGTGGAGAGCCATTTTAATTGAGTTCCTCCGATAAAATATTTGCGAAGTCTTCTGTTTCTGTCACTGCAAGGGCAGGATTGTTATTTGAAAATATTGCTCAATAGAGAGAAATATTTAAAGTTTAATTTTTACAATTTTTAATAAATTCAAGAAATATATATTATCCTCTCCCAGTTGTCTATTTTATGATGGAAATTAAATTCATCTATAACATTTGCTATATTTACATAAATCACCAAAAAGGGTTATTTATTTGTTTTCTTACATTATAGAAGTTACTCGTAGTTTTAATATTTCATAAATCAAGATCAGACTTTTCTGAACAAGACATAGTTCATAGACCAAATGTAACCGGACGAAATTAGTAATTTGAACTCGTGTTAATAATTCTTATAAGTATGTATATTATGAGGTTGCCAATGCAATCCAGTTATAATTGATTTCATTTTCCTAAGGAAATTGGTAAAATCAAACTATTGCGACTTAAAAAATTTATTTTTCGTAAATTCAAAATACAAATCGTCTGATTATAGAACATAAATAAATATCACACCACGAAAAATGGATCAATTCCACATTTGCAAAATCTGTTACAATTTTAAAATTGTTGTATTTACATATGTAATTTGATGATATGGCTCTAAAGATATTCTTATCTTGTTCAAGCCATATATACAGTTATATCACGAGGGAATAATTCGAGTCATCAATATCCATTATCGTTTAAAATTTTTATTTGAAAAATATTCTCTTTCCGTCGTATTTCGTATATATGAAGGTAAATATCCATCATATTTTGAGGCTAAATATACATATATAAGTCTTGATTATATCACGTGACACTTCAATTCTTTTTATAATTAGACGATATTCTCGAAGAATATCCGATAAAATTTCACCAACCTAAAATGGCTCATTATCTCTCATATTTGACTTTTTATTATATTTGTGTATTGTAAAAATTATATATTCCAGTAAAATTTGAGAAATACAATCAAAAACATTAACGGACGAAATATGTTTTAAACGATATTAGATTACTTGAAATTCTAACCAATAGATAGCCCATCTGCTCACCTAATCAAAGACATTAAATGTATTAAAAAATCTACATGCACTTAAAATTAGCAGTTGAAAATTTAAATGTGATATTTGTAGAGAGAAAAAGATATTCACCTCTATTAAAAATTGCGCGTACTATACGCTGTATATTACAGTATCCGTTTAAATAATGAAAAGTTCTGTTAAAGGTTAACTATTGGTTAGTATGACTTTAATTATCAGTGTTTTTGGATTGATATGTATTCAAGCAAGGTATGGTAACTACTGGAATGGTGCGAGCCATGATGAAATCACATTTTTTCGATATTAAATTCTATCGTCTTAAAAAGATTTCATCTTGCGGTAAAGATGTTAAGCATTACTGGACACGTTTGAAAATAACTAGATCTTATGGTATTTAACGCACAAAATATATGTACAAATATCTTCAGTACTTGCTGAGCATGACGTTTTGAAGAGAATAACCACTGCTTGATATTCTATTAAGATCATAAAAAGTGAGATTTTCCTTATATTAAATTATCTTCTGATCATATTACTTTATGATTTCAAAATATCACCGTATAATGAGATATAAAAGATTTCAAAATCTTATAATGCCAACGTGTAGTTTTTGCGAATTCGTCCAATAGCTTAGTTTTCGTATGAATATAAAAAAGTAAAAAGGATGGTAGCTGTGCTGTCCTGATCAGATGGCAGCACTAAGATATTTCCCCACGCAGAACGCGTTGAGGGTGCCTCATGTGGCGGTTGGAGTTTCCAGAATGACGGACACGGCAAAAGCACTTATTTAACACTCTATTCGGCATCCTCCTTGACAGGCGCTGCGGTTGCTTCCCTTCCTCCCTTGCCCCTTGTCCTCACGCTGGTAGATGGCTTTCGCGAAGGCTTGGGCCTGTTGAGTCTGTCAATTTCTTCATCGGTGAGCTGATCCTTGTACCAGTCGACGCTGGAGATTTAATCAAAGAATTATCAGAGCTTCGACGGATTAAATGCTTTTATGTGAATTAACTTCCTAAATTTATATTTATAATGTGTACAAACTGTACAAAAATATATTTTTGCAATTTATCCTCTTATTACAGTAAAAACGTTTAAAAAATAACAAGGGCATTTTTCGAGTAGTTCGATACCTTATGAAATATAATGAATATTGTGCTATTAATCAATTTATAAATATGATTTAAAGTTTATATCTTAATTTTATATGCTTAAATGCATAGTCTACACTGCAATGATTACTGAAATGAAGGAAAAAATTCCGCCTAGAAAGGGAATCGAGACTGGATACAGTAAATGTTTCATTTGGAGCAGGGATAATTTGTCTTCCTCTATAGTTAAGTGGTAAAATATCGGCCCCAGTTGGATTCGAATCCCGGTGAATGTAGAATTTTCTCCTTCATTCCATCAACTCCTCCTTTATGAATAAAATATTCAATTTCGTCTTCGCATGGCTACAAAATGCTGAGAAACAGCAGTTGAAGGATTGATGACTGGAAGCAAAAATGCAGAAAATATCCTTAATTCTGACTAGTGAACGTATTCTTATTTAGAGCTAAATGGAACATACGCCTTTGGAACACTATTTTTCTACTTCATGCCTTTTTCAGAGTGGTTCCTTATTCCATAGAAGAACGGCATTGCAATCGTCGCGGATGAGAACTACTTTAATATTTTGTATGCAAAGCCATTCCAGTCTTTCTTTCACCCTTTCAATAGATACGTTTTCAATTATAATATGCTTGAAACTTCTTAGTGATACCAATTGAATGGATAATATTTCTATTTTTTATTATTAACATATAAGGTGGAATGATCAATTACGCTATTAATAGTTGACCCATTGAATAAATAGATAAAAATTGGACGAGTATTTTTCCGAAATTATTTCTCAGGACATGTATAGTTATAGTTTTTATATTTACTAAACAAGAATCATTCTGCTAAAGTTTTTCCATTAATAAATCCCATTTAATACGTTTAATATATTAATGTAAAATTAGATAATTTTACGCATAAGGACATTTATCAAGAAATATGCATGACCTTAAAGATATTTTACTGCTTTTTGCCACTGGCATGGTACAATGATTTAGAGAATTATACTGCATATCTAAAATTTATACCTGAAGTAATTTTAGAAATTTTCTTTCACGAATCTGTACACCCTTACGTCATCAACTCTTAACTATTAGCGATCGATGAGAGGTATCATTTCTTTCATTACCAGCGCCATTATTTAAAGAATGGTAAAATCTTTTTTTTTGGAATTAGAGGTATTCACAACAGCCACGTGCGTAATTTTCCAAGTTTCTCAATCTTTGTCATATATTCTCGAGTGCCTCTGAGCCTTATTGCTGCTTTTGAAAAAACCGCATTTAGATATTGCTCACCAGTGATGACGATGGGACTCTGTTGCAAATTGCAGGGTCTCATTATTTACTCTGAGATTAACTGCATAGCTAGGCTATTTTCAAAAGTGCTTTCTCTGGTGAGAAGCAAGTGTTTCCTGACAAATGATCTCCGAATCTGCATAAAATGCGGCGATAAATATTAAATTTGTTGTTGTTTTGTGTTGCTTTCATGCAGAATGCTAAACTTAAAACACACTACTGACTTGGAAGGAGTAATATTCCTAATCAATTATTACAAATACATAAAGGAAAGTTAATTTGATTAATACGCCCACTGTAAAAAGATATTTTCATCGATCTTCACAAAAATATAAATTATGATGCATTATAGGTTTCGCTGAGAATCGAATGGGAGAATCCTCTTTTTGTATTCATTTGA
Source organism: Tanypteryx hageni (assembly GCA_028673005.1). NCBI lineage: Eukaryota > Metazoa > Arthropoda > Insecta > Odonata > Petaluridae > Tanypteryx > Tanypteryx hageni. Next base: position 115,748,014 of record CM054116.1, read on the forward strand.
TGAATTGAGAAACATCCTGTATGTAGCTAACTCCGACTTGATGTCTCGAATATATTTTTACATTCGGTAAACAACATCATGAAGTAGACCGCAAGATTTGGACCAAACCCGTTTACATTATCAAAAGTGAAACCTGCCGCGGCTCGTGTGAGATATACATAAAAACCTGAAATGGAATCCGCCGATCAGAAAAGCTTGAAGGCGATTAGAAGAAGTCGAGTTTTACTTAAGATCATTGATAAGAAAACTGCTCATTTTTATGGCGGCGTGAGAGAATGATAAGGAAGGAGAGAGGGAAAGAGTCGGAGAGTAAGATGAAAGATATAGGAGAGGGGAAAAGGGAATGAAGAGAAAGAGAAATTGAGTGAAAGACGGAGAAGAAGAAAGCAGTTAAGAATTAAAGTTATCTCCGTTAGGACAAGGTATCAATATTCTCCTCACCACTCTGGCACGTTCTTTGGATTGTCGCACGACTTGGTGGCGGCGTTGAACACCTTTCCAAGTGAGCACCCGCTCCTCCTGGGAACTTCTCCGTTTATGCAAACGTAGAAGAACTGACAGTCCACGGGGTCGGCGTACCTAGGGTGCAGCACTCCGATGGGGTTGGTTTTGGGGCAGTCGAACTGGAAGAGCTCTGCAAAAGGCGTTGAAATAGAAGTGGGATCAGACATGCTCGTGACATACATCCGAGGTTCTAATATTGAATATTCTGTAGGAGCAATAATATTAAACATTCTTTCCAATAAAACTCATTCGAGCTGATTTCTTTTAAACTGAAAATTTTTTAAAATGCATGAAATATCAATGAAAATCTCATACTTGACGAAAACTCCCTCCTTTGAAGATATTTGTTATTGAGCGATAAAACAAATGATTTGATCGTTTTCTTTTATTCATGCTCATTAGTTTTAAACGCACACAAGTACACTAAAACAAACAAACACTTATTACATGTCCGAAGACAGGTTCGTGATTATTTTTGGTTAAACCTGGTTTTCCACGCACTTCCTACTTTTCACAACCTTCTTCATTTCTTGATGGTTCTATTTCCCTTTCAATCCGACTATAAGCTGAAAACTTTTACATCCCTCTTCTGATTTCCTTCCAATTTTACTTCTAGCACCTCTTTAATCAAGCTTTCTCTCCTCAGATAATATCCGATCCAGTTCGCCTTCCTCTTTCTTATAGTCTGTATAATAATTTGATTTCCGCCTATTCTCCTTGGTATTTCCTCGTTTATCTTCAGCATTCTTTCCGATCTGTTCATTTTATCTTCAGCATTCTTCTTAATGCCCACATTTTAAGGCTTTACAAATATTTTATATCATTTTCCCGAGTTCCCATGTTTCTACTCCGTATAAAGCGACACTCCACATACATAGCATTTTATCTATTTCTTGCGTATATCTTTCTTTATGTTTCTCGGTAGAAGTTTCTTTGTTCTGAAAGCGGCTTTTGCTTTCGCTGTTCCAGTCCTTATTTCATCTTTAAATGTTGCTTCTCTCGTATGAAAGTTCAAAGTTATCCTCATACTTTTCTAATGGTTTTCCACCATTCAAGTATTTTTCTTTTCTCAATATTCTCATAATCTTGGATTTTTCTGTATTTACACTCCGTATTTTCTATCTGCTATTGGCATTCTTTTTCCCATTTTCTGCAGTTCCTTTTCCTTTCTTGCAAGAAGCATTGGAGCATCTGCATATTTTACTTTTTTATAACCTTTTCTATCAAAGGCATTCTGCTTATTGACGAAATATAAGCTGCAGTCTTGGCTGCACTCTTTTACCCTTTCTGACATGATTCTCACGACATCGATAGCATCTCTGGTTCCCTGTCCTTTTCTTAAACCGAATTAATCTTCCCCTAGCGTTTCTTCGGCCTATTTCTCTGGCTTTTTAGTAATAAAACGCACGCGCGCGCGCACACACAAATCTATATATATCTCAAGCATGCAAAAAATTATTAGCAGCAAAAGTTTTCAAGAAATTTTCCTGGGAAATGTCGTTTATGACAGGAAATAAGCTGAAAAGAATGATTTTCACTCAAATCTCTCATTTATTCCTTTCGATTATTAGTGTTTTTTGGCCCACTGGCGACCTTATTTCTTATCGACGGCATTAAAAAGTCTTCTATTCTCGGCATCAGTAGTTTTTGTTGAGTTTCTCCGAAATTTAATAATAGAAACGGTTTCCCCCATTCATGCGTACGTTTTATTAAAACCTCCTCCGGGAAAATCAATATGGATATCCGGGGATTTTATCGCCACACCTTCCTCTCGTCTCCTTTCGCTCGTTTACCTTTCGAGGAGCAGCCCTCTTTCTTGGCCTCGTCCGGCCAAGTGCAGATTCCAGTTTTCTCGTTGTACACGAGACCGTCCGGACACGTGATGGCGTTGAATTTCCCGTCGACACAATAATAAAACTTGTCGCAAATGGAGCGGTCTACGTGGGCGAAGTAACCGTTCTCTCTCGGGCAGTTCTTGGAAGGCTTAGGAGACTCTGGAATGGGAAAACAAAGAGATGTAGAAAGACAAGGAGGCAATAAGTGAAGTGATGATCTATTCGATAAGACGCTAAAACTGTTTTTTGTGATTTGTATGGAAAAGTTCTTCAAACTGAATTTTACTCTTAACACGAATTGGCAGTATAATAAGACGAGTACAATTATTTTCCTTGGATTTTCCAAGATTCTAAATTTGGCGCTCAACAGATGAATAATTATGCATTACATTGAAATTGATTATGCTAATATTTACGTCCGTAATAGGCTCATAATTTATGAATGAAATTGGCAGTATTTTTTCCATCCATCAGTTATTCGCATTTAAATTACAGCGAAAATAAAAAAACGAAATTCTATCATGAAAGTGGTGTATTTAAATTGGTTTCTACTTCATTATTTATCTAAACCATGAGTACCTTGAATTTGTAAACTTTAAGTGCAATCACACTAAAATGACATGCTTAACAAAACATCACAGAATTATTTCTATAATGCACCGCGTAAATTTAATATTTTTATAATATTGCCACATTGCAATCACAATGACCAATTTTCAATTTATTATCAAGTTCCGTATTATTTTCACATTTTATATTTTTGATTCCTTGTAATCTACATACATCATGTAACCTCCTCGGTAAAATACTTCCACCCAAACAGCACAAGTTACACCACTCACGCAATTCCGGCCTCTTGGAGCAATCTATGTTGAAGGGAAGGTCGCATTTCTCGTGAAGGGGGCTGAAGTCGTTGAACACCATACCATCTGGACAAAGCCTTTCTTCAACTTGTCCATCTGTGCAAGCGTAGTATTTATCGCACTGTACGGCGTCGGCGAAATAGCCGTTGGGTTCAGGGCAGTCATCAGAAAATTCCTCTTCATCTTCTGGTTCCGGTTCTTTCGGCTGGGGTTTGCGGTTCGATCCTCCGGAAGTCGGTCTCGATCCTGAAGATTGCCTTCCTCCCGAGGGTTTCTGTGGAGCGGAGGCTACTAGCGCCACTGTCGATTTAAATGACAATTAAGCAACTTCATTCAGAATATTTGCACATTTTTTTCAACGGTAATAGTTTTAAAAGTCCCTTCACCACCAGTTGTTAAGATTGAGTAAAAAAATTAAACGCACGGTCCTCTATTTAAAACGAACCAACTTTGTCCTGAAAAGTGAGCAATTAAAAAAAAACAAATCGCTATTGCAGCTCACTAAACCCAGGGGCAAAGGCATGGGACACCAATACTGATGTTCTTTATTGTTATTAAATAATTGTAGCGACTTAATGAACCATAAATACAACAATAAATTTAAAAGATAAAGATAACTAAGATAACATAGGTTTTATTTTTGCTACTCAATCTTAACACCCGAGGAGAATGGATTTTTGGGACACCCAGTATTTCAAAGAATTGAATAATATTTTACGCACTATCCCTTTGTTCCAAAAGGTATTATTTACATATTTTTTAAGCATTTTGGTATAATCGCTCATGCAAACTTGAAAAAATCAACATTTAAAAATACATCAAGATAATCTCCGCTGTACATTATTATTACAGAACTATTATCTTCATTAGATAATTTTGGCAATTTCACTTCGCTAAGTGACTTATACCACAGTAATTTAAAATAAATGTAATCGATTATATTTTACAATTATTATCCTGTTCGGAAGGTAATAAGGGAATACAAATGAAATGCCATAGTAATCTATGGACATAATTTCTGCGATTTCAGCACCTTATAAATAGATATTGTCGCTGAACTCAACGCGTTGTTCGTCGCGTCTGTATTAGTTTCCTCTTCTTCCTCCGTTCATATTAACGGGGATATGTACGAAAATTTTCATTTTGAAAGGTATTATATTCTCTTATGGATATTTTTGCCAAGCCTTTTTGAGGAAAAACTATTTTTTTATTTATAATCCCATCACAATTTCCGCCACACCCTCCGGAATCGGCTTTGATCGTTTCTCTGCGAAGTTTTTACTTTCCGCGACAACCCAATCGAAAGAGAGGTCACGCCCGAGTTTTTTTCTGTTCTCCTTTCGGCCGAGATCGCGGTTCGACTGGAAGGAAAACGATACTTTTGCAATTTATTTCCGTCAACCGCGTGCGACGCGGCTTACGATCGCCACCGTCGGAGAGAGAATGGCTCTTGACATTTGAGGGAGTTCCGCGTGTTGTGAGGTCGTGCCAGAAAATCTCGTCGGTGTGAGCCAAGCAAGGGGCGAAATGGGGGATGGAGAAGCGGGGGAGGAGAGGGAAAAGGGGTTAAGCGGAGGAAGGGAAAGCATTCGAGAGGGAGCGACGGTGGCAATGCGATGGTTTTTAGAAAGTTTTTGGACGGAGATTAAAAGGATTCGAGCCGCTTGCGCATCTAGTGAGAATGAAAGGGTTTTTAAGAGGATTCGTTCGCAGGATGAGATTGGAGGGAGGAGGAGGGGATGGGAAGGGACATTGGGAGGGGAACGATGATCAAAACAAACGCATCCATCGAAGAAAAGGTAAAAACAATCGTCCCACTCCGCGAGCGTAATTCGGGGGATCTCGAAAATTCTCCTCCCGGTTCGTGAGTTGGTCGGAGGAAATACGCCTCGCCGTGTGAGTTTTGCGTGTTCCCGGAGGGGGAGTATAGAAAGAGAGAGCGTAGGTGTGTGTGTGAGTGCGTGCGTGCATCCTCTTCCCACGATTCTCATAGAGTATGAACTTTAAGAGATGAGAACCGTTTCGCAAGGACCGTCGGGGGCCGCGTTTTCTCTTGCGCCACGTATCTGCTAGTCTTTCGATCGATCCCTTCTCGACATCGCCGTCATAGGGTGTCAACCGAATCTCGACGTCTTATTTATTGTGCATGAATCACGTGGAATAAGTGAGGAGGAGAATTTCTCAATTAAAATACGCAAGCTAGAGGCTCGATGGGTGATTTAGCCTCGAAGAAATTATGCTGTAGTGTCAATTTTAGGATTTTTACCTTTCCAAGATATTTCAACGGTCCTTTATTAATTTGTATTTTTAAATTTAAAATAATAGCTGCTAATTTGATTAGTTAGAGATTTCTGGATGTATATATTGTCAAACTACGATGCAATGGGGAAAAGCGCTTTAAAAATTTTAAATAAATCATTTCAAGTATTCTTCCGTACGCCATTACGAAATAAAATCAATACATTCACACAAAACTAATTAAAATCGATCCATAGCTGTAATAAGAATAATATCCTGCCAGTATAACGAAATTGATTATTAAAAACTATCTATGTTTCATGTTACATCACTTTGTTTATTACCCAATCGAAGAAGATTTGATTTCTTTCGCAAGTAGAATAACGAGAGAGTCCTGTTGGCGCTGTTTTCAATACAGTAAAGTAACATTTCCATTTGAAGTTCTGTGATAATTTGATTGCAAAAAGTAAAAATCTGATGTGGCCACCACATGACTTTCTCCGTACATGTAATATTTCTAAAAATTCCAAATAGGTTAAATGGTAACAAAGGTGAAATACTCCTTTAGCCAAAAAAACTAGAGGGCTACAAAACCCAATGCATTTCGCCCACAAGGTGAGCATCGTCAGGGGTAAAACCTGTTTCAACAGTGACTGGGAGCCAACTGCCAGGTTTGAAACGGAAAGTATTAAGAAGACGACCGAGAAACAAGTGAAGCGCGGAAAGATTTTTCGCCGAAAAAGTTATTGAGCTACTATCTATTAGGTTAAATGGTAATAAATATTTTAAGGAACTGTGAGAAAAATTCAAAGACCCTAGAAAGAACAGACAAATACTCATACTGTAGCCTTCTGTTATTGGATATAACCATGAAGTATTAAATCAAATATTTCAAAAACGGATAAGTGACAAGAGTAAACACCCACTTGACCGATTTTTACCATAAGCTAATCAACTCTTGTTAGTTTTTTAAAAATGTCAAATATAAAATTTTGCGTTGACCTGATTAATAGTTTTTGAGTTAGAGCACCCACAAAAAAACTGTCACGCACATCATCGAGGAAATGAGCAAAACGTGTTCAGGGGATCTCAAAACGTGTATTTCCATTGAAATCTCGGATTCGTTTTTTTTTCATTAAAACAATACTTTCCCCTATACTACGTATGGAGAAAGTAAAAATGCAAAGAATATGTGTCAAAATGAGGCCATCCTTGGTTACGTTCGTGGAATTCAATGCACAATGGAATTGATGCAGTGAGAGGCCGCGGAGGAGCAGAGAAGAAAGGAAGGGGGGAAGCGGAGATGGAGCGGATGTGTACAAGTATGCGTGCATTGGCATTGACATTCTTAACACCGAAAAAAAGAGAAAGTTCAGATCTGCGGATATTCTAAGACCGAACACGTTCCTAAGTCACGCGATTTTGACGTAAGCAATCATTAAAAATGTTTACTCTTAATTTTAAGGCATTATGTAAACAGAAAAAATGGCTGCTTAAAATCCCTGACCCCCTGTACTAAAATGATGCATTTTTCGAAGAGTTAACATTTGATACGTTTTGAATTGAAATTTATTTATAGTATTTTACGTGGTTTGATTATTCTCCTGAATTCTCGATGAGAAAAATTCGCCAGCATCGCGAAATGCAATTCAGATAAGGAAAAATGCAAGTAATCTGCAGTTTACCCAAATGTTTCAGTATTTGGATCTCATGAATGCAAAAAAACTCTCTAGAATTTAACCGTACACGCCATTGTTTAAACCGTTGTAAAATCTTTGAAATTAATAGGTTATCTTGAAGGAACATCTTACGACAGCAAAAAATTATCGAATGGACCAATGCTCCTCGTCACGAAGAAATGCGAAAGCGAAGTAATGAAACGAGCGGTTCGCGTGACTCGAGTGACGCAACTATAGCCTCGAGATGAGTTCACCGAACAACCGATCGCAATTCACGAATTCGCCGGAAGTCCCTCTTTATCCCGGCGGCGGGAGATTCGAACAGATGATGGACTGAAGGCGTCGGAGGCGAGAAATCACTCGTCCGTAATCTAATGGACGTTCTTCATCTTCAGCGACGCGAAAACCCGAACCGCTGACCCACATCACGGGCGATGGACGATTAGAAACGTGGCAGAGCGAGCCGATTCTAAAAATCAAATCCCACGATTGAGCCCTGGAACTACGAGGGAGAGAAAAAAAAGCGGACGTATTTTGCTTTCGTTCGCGTCGTTTCTCGTCGTCGGTCTCTCTAGAAAGTCTCCCGTGGGATTTCCTGTCGACTATTGCCTTTTATGCTTTCACCTTTCGGAACGATTCTGATCCGAAGCTCGTGTATCTCTCGCCCACCGGGAACGCAAAGAGATTTTGGCACTCCTTTCTGCGATACGGTTTGCCATAGCGCGCATGGAGACATGTCTCGGCGACAAACCGTCCCAATACCGGACTCTTCCAGCTGATTAATGGAAAGTTCGAAGAAACAGCCAAACCGAAATGCGTCTTTGTTGTACTCATTTGGCAACATATTTTTCTCTGCCATACGATGGCAGTGACATTTCATTCCGGCGATCATACATATCCAACTGCAGAAGTCTGGTATGCACCATTACACCAATAGCAAAGTTCGAAGAAAACGAATGCATCCAGCGAGATATTTGATGTATGTATATATAGTTCTAAAATGACGGTTGTGACTTGTGCCGCACTCTAAATTGTGCGAAAATACCTTTACCAATATATAAGCAGATCTTAACATTGGCTTTGAAGAATATTGCACAATGAGGATGAATGCAAAATTGGCTAAATATTAAAAATCTTCCGAATGAACCCATTCTAATCTTATTTCAAGCTGTAACTTTATCTGTTTTCAGATAGGTACAAAATAGCTAGTCAAGGTTATTGATTAACTTAGTTTTATTAATTCTTTACAAATAAAACTGCATGCAATGTGATATTTTGGATTTTGATTTATGTTGCTGTAAGCAAGTATGATAATAATGATGTATCTATTGAAAATAAATCCACTAGTTAATTTTGAATTACTTTCTTTTTGACAATACAGACGAAATTCTAAAGCTCGATCAACACTTTCGTTACCGTTACGGTTAATTTTATGTCTATTACTTGAATTTTCCATAATTCGATTTTTTTCTTCCTCTGAGATCCGAGTTTCGTTGAACTTGTTTGCTTAAGTACCTCGATTTGGAACGCCAATACTCTATTAACTAACGTTTTGTCTCCAATTATTGTTTAATTTTTCCTCGGATTGCCAAGTCAAACGGTGGCAAAAATCCGAGAGTGAGCTATCAATTTTTATTTTTCGCGTTGGCAGGAAGGCAGAAGACAAATAATTTCGACGGTCCTCCTGTGGAATTAGTGCACCTCGACAGTCATCTTTCGTCCCTTCGTTCGCTTTCTAATACATCTTCCGATCGGCCTTTTCTGGTTTCCTTTTCCGTTTAAAAATTCAAAACGCCCCTTGATCTTATTTTAGCCCCCGTTCTTCCTTATTTCCAACAGGAGCGAAGGTCGAACAAGAAAGTTTCGAGAAGTATTCGCGGCGTTTTGAAGGTCGTAAGATTTTACTCGATAAGAATTTCGCTATTTTTGCCTGCAGATGTTTTTTTTTCGAGGTAGCTTGGAATGCTTCAGAGGATAAAGACAAAGATTTATATAAAGGAGACGTGCTTATTTTAATGCCCGAATATTTTACTCGGTCGCGCTATTTGCAGATATTTTGACGCACTTGTGGAGGTGTTAAATTTGTCATACCCTGACCTGTATGTTATTTATGGCAGTCACGGATAATTTAATAAATAAATAAATATATATATATATATATATATATATATAATTAAGCATTATGGCAAATAAATGCGATTGACATTTTTGTGACTATACGGCCGTTTAATTGTTTCGAGCGAGCTTACACCAGAACTGCTAACTTGATAGCGAGCCTAGAATATAAAGCCTGTAATTAAACACGTAGTGTTTCGTAATAAAACTCCAGATAAAATCATTTAACTCTCCCGATAAATCTACAAGCAAGCAACAGAAGATTATATGGCCTAATACACAGCGGCGGATCTAGAAAATGTCTTTAGGGAGGGCGATATACCAGTTACATACATGTTTTCACAGTAATTGAAAAGTTATCCAAATAAATTCTTTTTAATTTGATATAAAACAATTAAATAAAATAAGATTATAATATAATTATAGTTTACAAGTTTACTGGGTCGATTCGTAAATGTAAAGTTAATATTTTTTCGGTTCTGCTTCACCTCACCTTCACCCCAATCGCCCCCTCCTGGATACACCATTGCTAATACATTTTACAAACGAAATCCGAAATTTCTTTTATTCTTTTTAATTTTCCATTTCGTAGTTTCCTCTCTGAATTAGCCCTTCTTCTTTGAAGTGATCGAAACACATGTGAATTCTCGCCATTATCCGTTCTTTCCGAAAAATCAGGCATAATTGCGAGTGAATTTGTTCGTAATTCTTTAGTTAATACCGCAATATAATTATAGGATATTTATCTCTATGATCGGATTATTGGTCATGAGCAGTGGGGAGGGGGGGGGCGATCGTCCTCCCCTTGAACGATCTCATTGCCCTCCACTGGGTGCATTCTTAACCTTAAATTATGCTGATGGGGTCCTCTGTAACGCAGCACTCAAACCTTTGTGTGTATCTCATGTATTTACTGTCAGATGGCGCTGTGACTTTATGTATTCTCAAATCAACTTGTTCCACCCGTCAAAGTCAGAAATGATTATGGATTATGATTATGGATACCCTTGAGAAATTGTGTGCCGCATATACTACATCATGACTAACATGTAGGTGGCCTATGGCTTTATTTTATGCCATGTAAGACATTGCTGGAGTGAACAGTCAAATTTTCAGGTACTATTTTGAAACAAATTCGACGAAAATGCCCAGACATTCCTCGTCGTGATATAAAATTTTTTCCTCGTGATTTGCAGCTGCTTATTATAAAAATTCGGGAAAAAGATCCAGAAGAAGACTTGGGAGAGACTTCAGTGGTAGGTAAGAGTCGTTGCCAAGGCTGTCCCCGACAACGAGATCGTAAAACAAAAAATATTTGTACCCGATGCAAGAAACATATTTGTCTAGAACACAGCAAATTGTTTTGTTTAGATTGTTCTGAGCTGATTTAACTATTATTTGTTTTTGTAAAAATGTTGATACATATTTGTCATCAAAATAGTTGATTTTTCAACAAAGGGTACTTGGGGTCTTCCAGACCCCACCAGCATACTTGTGATTTTTCTAACCAGCATAATTAAAGGTTAAATTCATTTCGCGCAACATACTTTGTTTTTACGCCAAAGATAAAGATTGTATGACAAGGGAAAAATAGATTATGATGAGAATAGGTATTTTCAAAATGTATAGTCGTCGGCAGAGGCGGAATCAAGAGGGGGGCAATTGTGGCGATCGCCTCCCTCCCCCTTGGGAAATCTCTGGATCCATCCCTGGTAATGAGCCATACAGATTCTTATTGTGTAGAAACGTGTATGAAGTTTGTGTTCAAACGAAATTTAGACTTAAGTCAGTGGTTCTTAAACTTTCAATTGTCGTGGCCCCCGTGAATATAATGTGGCCCCCCTTAGAGTTTAAAATAGTGAAAACAAGAAACATTAATGCGAATTTCTTCATTTTATTTAACCATTAATAATAATCTTTATAACATCATATTTCCTAGAATTCCCTGTTAAAATATCATTCGAGAAAATTTCTTTTTTTTTGGCATTTCACCTTACATCCAAAACAATTTTGCGGCCCCCATTTTGTGAAACACTGACTTAAGTGGCTTATGATTTGCCGGAACTATTTCTTAAGCGACGGTTTCAACTCGTTCGACATCATTCGATTACGACGACCGCGTCCGTCATCGATTCGAGTCGATTGGGCGTGGCGCAAGACTAGAAGGGCAGAGGGGTGGAGGAGGGTTCTGAGAATAGAGAGGGGGGGATGACAATGGCGAACGGGATGGAACGCATGGGGTGTGGTGCGCAGGAACCTTCTGCCTAGGAATCCGTGGGTGCTTCCACGAGCTATGTTCGCGCGTGCTTATGATTTTGGGCGGGAAGGCACTTCCCACGGCACGCTTGCCGCATCTGTCGATCTGAGGGAGGGGAGAAGAGAATCGTGCTCGTGACTCGCCAGAGTTCGGCGGTACCGCACCGGTACCGGTGAGCGCGGATGGGACACGGTACGTCGGTGCACCCTTCGGAATAAAAGGGTTGTGGCGCGTGGCGGGGGGTGCAGGGCACGCGTCTTAGCGATCCGACCGGCTCTTTCCGACTCGCCGCGCTTCGTTTGTTTAACTTCCCTACCTAAACCGAGAGAGGAAAAATGCCTTTGGAGGAAATCGGGGACGACTCCTTGCGAGTCATCCGGAAACTTTTGCCATTTCGTGTTTTGCTTTCGCTATCGGCGGCAGATATGGGTTCTTGGATTTTCTCTCCATCTCTCTTCTCTCTTTCTCCTGCTCCCCTCCGCCCCCTTTCCTTCCTCCTCCCAAGGACGTGACGCCCATTTTACCGTTCCTCCGGAGACCGTGCTCTCCCTCGGGGAGGCCCTATCCCATAGGAGCAAGGTTAATCACATCCGAGCCGAACCTTCCCGTCTTCCAGACCAGGCATCCTTGGCATTAGTTCGGAGATAAATGTTTCATGGTCGGGTTGAATTTTTGAATCCGTACTAAGGTCAAGAGGGATAAGCCAGAGACATTTGGTGACCCTGTGAAATGTGTTGAAACCGTGGCAGTTAAGACCACTCCCGTTCGGAAATATAACAGTTTCCTCGAACTTCCCATCTCCGTGTCCTTGGTTTTCTTAGAAAATTTCCTGACCGTTCCGATAAACCGGTTGTGACCGATCTGTTGTCGAAGGATTGAACTGAAGACGCACGATTCGCAGTAACGTTAAAATTGCAACAGATCTGACGACTTTATCCAGATTCTTGATTTAATTTAACCGATCGTCAAATCATATAGCATCATATGTCGGTGAGTTTCCTCTAAGGGCGGCTACTGCGTATATCTTGAAACGAAAATATAGTGTACTTAATTGTTTTTTGATCCATGTTGTTCATTCTCATTTAGAGGTAATATTTTCATGGTACACTAATGTGAGAAATATTTAAAAAATATGGAAATACTATTAAATACAAATATAAAATCTTTAACAGTGTATCTCGTGTCGAACTTTTAAAAATAGTCACCATTTTGAAGAACATATTTATCAAAATCTCCTGGTTATCATTTAATTCAAAAGACGCCTTAAACGAATAGTAAATCAATTTGTTTCGCTTTCTTATTCACCATTGAAAAATAATACACGAAGTAGAATTATAAGTTTTAAGTAATTCCTGACCTAAAGTAGCTTCAGCAATTGCCTTCGTAACAGTGATTTGCTTTCAGGCATCTTTCTTTGAGCTCACTTTCTCTGTCCCCCGCGCTTTATGGTATTCATCTTTTCTCTGGGCTTGATATGCATCTCGCACGTTTCCGCATCGTCTGAGGCGAGGAACCTCAGGAATTTTATGTAAAAATCTTACAAATTTAACATATTTTATAAAAGCTGCTCATGTTATATCTAAAGGCTGCGGCAAACTTAAAGAAAGTGGTAGGGCGGTAACTACTGCGATGCGTTCATCAATTATATTATATTTATTAAATAGCGTAGCTATTTCGATCAGATTGCTAATGACTATGCATTATTTTAAGTTTCGTTAAAAAATAATAGAGATTGATGTCACATTTTTAACGTTTGTTCTTTTTTAAATAACAACCATTTTTCGTGCAATAATAAAAAATCACGAATTAAAATTGTTTTTTCTGCTTAATTATAAGCGCATTGTGAAATAGACTATATTTGCAGTTACATTTATTAGATAATTTTTATATTATATCTAGAAGCTATAATTCTTCTTTTGATCTCACACCACGATCTACTGCGTGATTAATGTACTGTTCACGTGGCTCAGTCGCTTGATTTCGTGCCAATACGAACTTGGCATCACATTAGCTTATACCGTTGAAATCTCCGCGACTATTTTGTCGTGATTCATTGTCGATGTAATTGTAAGAATCGCCTTCTAAAATTGATTCAATGATAATGGATAGAGTTGCATTGATAATTAAAATTAAATTAAATTTTGTAACTGATCAATATTTAATAACTCTACAAGGCAAAAATTAATTTTTTCATGAAATATTATAATGAATTATAATCAAAATCTGTAATCTACATTTATCTAAAAATCGTTACAAACAAATAGCATATACCACTCCCGCAGGCATCAAACGGCAGTGGAACCTCTTTATCTTATATTTTATACAAATCGTAATCTAATGTTGTAAATTAATCTTTGGACATCGTTATAGAGAAAATCGAAAAAACATTTTTAAAATTTTTACCCTAATAGAACTCCATTCAGTGGAAAAAATCACCAAACATAACGCTATTTGTTGGATCTTCGGAAATATAATACCATTTATTCAGGTAAAGCGTACCTTCGCACCTCAAGCAGAAGGCTATAAAACAGTGGCAATGACCACACACTAATAATAGGTGAATGAAACTGATATCGTTCTCTTTTCAATGAGTTAACAAAGCAACACAACGCGTTACTTTCACGAATACCAATTAAACGGTCTGACTCAATGCTGACAGGCGTCACCTGGCTTTACAGCAGAGCCACCATTCGGGAAAATCTGTACTCACCCGCGACGCAGAGTGAGACGGCGATGAGAAGGAGTCTGCTGGCTGTTATTTCCATGGCGACGTGGAGAGCTGGACTGCTATAGAGGCGACCTTGCAGCTTACCTTATTCTCGTGGAAGGAGAAAGGGTTAGGGGAAGGAGAAAGGAGAGGGGTGGAGAGAGAAATGGGAGAGGGGATGGGAGGAAGAGGGAGGGGATGGATGATGGGGATGATGAAGGAGGAGGAAGGGGGAAGGAGGGGAAGCCTTTTCTGGGTCTCTTCAGTGTGAAGAGATGTATTGGACAAACTGAAGATCCTCCATCCTGGCTCGAAATTGAATTTGCTGAATACAAATCAAACAAATTTTTTGCAACTCAAACCAAGATTTCCCTTTCGTGCTTGCTGATAAAATTTGCGCCAATGTGAAAACAAAGTCTTGTAGAACATATGTATGCCATGCGTCTGATAATAGTGCATTTAACATGGCTACATAATTTTTTGCCAAAAGTTAAAACCAGATTTGAATGGTTTCAGAAAGCCATACTTAAGTTAACAATATAGTATCTATTACACTACTCCAATTCTCTTCTTTAGTATTTAGGAGCTCACTGCAGGCAGGATTTTTGTCGTATAAATTTAATTATTTCTAGTTATATTATTACTCAAAATCATAGGCAAAATAGCTGGGTATATATTACCCCATACTAAGATAATTTAACTCTAAATAACTGAAATTGAACTGAGTTCCAAAAAAAAAACAAAATATTCACTATTTGGTTACATTTAAGATATGGAAAACAATTTAAAGTCTTCACTGACCTCCTTTACTCTAATTTCGAACTATTCTAGTTCGTAAAACGCATCACTTTTTCCGAAAAGGTCACCTCTTTCATGTGTATCGTACGTCATAACATTATTTATGGCGCTCAATAATGGCTACCAGTCACCAGGCTGAATGCATGGGATTTTTACCTTGACCAAGCGTGAATAATAATGTAATGATAGCGTACATAATTATTTTTTTATTCTAACCCCTAAAATAAGATATAATTTTAAATTTAATACTTTAAATACCTCAATCAATGTAAATGTTAACTTGCTTTCATATTTATTGAATTTTAGGAAGTAATTCCATTTGGGAAGGCTCGAATTTGTGGAAAGATTCCATAATATAAATTTTAAAAAATTGTAAATTTCCACTAGACACGAATTTTTTCGACCGGTTTCGTCTGTTACAGCATCATAACCTGATGATCATACATTTTTTATGGAAATGATAAGTAATGAAATAATAGGCACATGCTTGATCCGAGTTAATGGTCGCATTCCTTTTTTTTCGTTTTCATATCCTAATACATAACAAAAACTAAATTGCAGTAGTACATTCATTTTATAAAATTAAATTTTAAATAATCTTATAGGAAAAGAGAATCGAGGTTAACATTCCTTCATATTAAAATTTTTCTCATTTACTAACTGTAAACTAGACGCCCTTTTCAAAACAAACACTAAAAGACTGATGATTTAAAGAAATCCATCTTTAAAAGTCTTTCGTCTTCAGGCTTCAACTAAAAATATATTGTTACCATTTACCAGCGCTAATGAACTTCTTCTTAGATTAAAAAATATACTCTAAAATTGTTTATATCAGCGATATCCAAACTACGACTCCCGTATGAATTTCATCCAACCAGTTATGTGACCTTTTCGATTTCCTCAAACCTTGCTTCTCTGTAGCTGCATTTCCAGGTGCGAGTTTCTTATATCACAAAGAGCGATGAGACTAAACAGCGCAATGAACGCCGAAAAGGATAACAAACATATTTAACGAGTACTATGTTATACAGTTTTCGTACTGTCCAATTGGGCCGGTGAATTTTGCAAGCCTTCAGCCAAAACTATCACTCTAGATTATATATCGCATTTTGATGTAGACATGAATTTGGCCAGTCCTGCTTACATATGTGCGAGTGAATGATAATTTCTTAGTTTTAATGCACTTTTACATTGAGTAGGTTTAATGAATTATAATGTAAAACATTTTAATACCACAAAATACCACAAACTAGTTTTAATTAAAAAACAGAAGAATTACTCTAAAACAGAGCACAGAAACCCTTATTTTTTCAATTATTTTATCAAGTTTGGATTAATATATTTAAATATATCAAATACATTTTTACACTATAATGATTAGTAACGAGGGCAATCACAAATATTCTGCATTTATTCGTAAGATAACTATATTTCCGTTAGGTCGTCTCTACGTGCCTGTTATTGTTATTGACTGAACAAACGCTTTACAGTGTCCTTAATATTTGAAAAAGAATGTTCGATACAAATATTTTTATGGAGTCCGTCATACGAATAAAATGTAACGGCCAACCAGGAGGAATCGTTGGTTTTCCAACGCAACGAAAACAATTCTTCGAATGGCTTTGAAAATTCATAACAATACTTCTTCAATTTTACTAGCAAAGTAGCAAACAGGCCATTGAATAATACGTGGCTTCTGCATCACACAGATTTGCGAGTTTTGCGCAAGAGTGAACACATTTTTCGAAATTCGTTTACGAGCATACCTGATTAGAGAGGAAATGATGGAGACGTTAATTTTAATCAAGGCAATTTTTTTCCGTTTCTCCAATTCAATACTGCATAGAATACAATCTATGTATATGTTAGTCCGAAATTGTTGTCGCAAAGCTAATTATTCAAATTGTTTCTTGCGCTGGTTGTTAGAACCAGGCATGGCAAATGATTTTTTGTGCCGTGTGCTAAGAAAGTAATGTGAATCATCAGAATTTTTTCGAGTGCCACATGTTTATTCCTTCTCTAAGAAACTTCATATTTTACACAAATAATACGAGCTCACCCGTTCAAAGTAAAATCGCACGCGTGCCACGTATTTGCCATCCCTGTCCTAAACACTCTGCACTTGTATTATTTCTAATATAAAAATATACGGTGAGTAAAAGATTTTTGGTAAGGCAAGTAGATTCGTCGGAATGAATTTGTCGGTAATTCGAAAATGTACATTTCCAATCAAGCTCATTGTGGAATACGAGAGATTGAGGATATGTTAAGGGGTGCATAAGGATTAGGATACGGAGTATAGCTACGTAATATTTTTAATGCTGGTGAAGTGCTTGCAAGATATTAAAGAAGTTATAAGAGTTGAACAATACTTTATTGTGTAAAATTTTTAATTACGAATCTTGAATCCTAAATAGAGTTTTTAATTTTTGACCGCATTAAATAATTTTTAAAATCAGAATCATTTTACTGTATAATAACTTTATTGGTAGAATAAAACTAAGAAACTCTAAATAAGGAATTTATCAAATAAAATGGTTTGGTCAGAATAAATTTCTTGTACTCAAATTATATTTTTAAGATTGAGATGTCACTTTTGCTATGTTTTTGTATTTATTCAAATTCCATAGTTTTCGCTGGCGATGATGTACATCGCTGGTTTTTAGAATTCTGATTAGTCTTATGCAATATTATCTTCAGTGCTCTTGGGATCTCCTTTATATTCAGCGTCACCCATGAAGTGAATTTTACAATGGGCCGCATTGGTAAATTAATGACAGATATTAAAAAGGCTCGGATATTTAATGTTGCTGTAAGGTCCACCTCCAACGCGATAATTTCTCGTGTTTTCGGACTGGTATGTGGTCTCGCGTCATCTTGTTGGAAAACGATGGTTTATTGATTTTGGCCGAATCCCTGAAAGCGGTATTTCAATTATTCAATGTTTAGACATATGGATCAGAATGTGTTTTTGCTCCTCTTTACAAATAAATCATTCCTTGACCTTCTCAAAACACGAAGGACATGACCTTATCATTGACTGGTTGTCTTGAATTTCTGTGGCAAGAGGGACCTTTTATCCCGTTATTCCATTGCCACATAGTTTTGTGTACACGAATGCAGATCCATGCCTCGTCATCTGCCTCATTTTCTCGAAGGAAATCTCTCGGGTTCGTGTTTTTTTAGCCAGTTCAGATGGTAACATTCTCTGTTCAAGTGGAAGTTAACATTTATAATCCAGGTTTTCTCGTTTAGTTTGTCTCATCTCAGTTCACGATTTTCATGCTTCTATCGTTGCGGATCTTCACGTCAGTTTTGATTTTATTATTGTCGGTCACCTTTGAACTTTTCCAGGAATTTCTTTCGGGCTTGAAGCACCATGACTTAAACCACTAACCCATCGTCTCTGTTTGATAACGTTTATGAACCAGTATCAACAAGAGTCATATTTTAAAGAGATAATTTAAAATAAGTGAAACTTGAATCCTAAATGGACGATCAAATAACAACATTTCAGTCATTGGTTTTATTCGGATACAATTTGCACAAAATTTATTATGCTTCCGCAAAACAATTTTCCGCAATATTTCATAACACATTATTTGTCATAAGTTGCAAGAAAATTTTGCCTTCACAGTTGATGGCCATGAATGAGGATCAAGATATTTTCGGAAAAGTTCGCTGAGGCTATAAAATGTCCAAGTAAACATAACATGGTACATGCAATTATCCAATTGGATATTTTTTTATTTAAAAGGCTAAATCACTCTCGGAACTAACTCGTTGAATTCAGTATGTGAAGGTCAGGAGAGTTTAAGAGTTTTAGATTTAAAATTGCCAAAATTCCTGTGCAGAAATATAAATCGTTGTGAGCCTGATAACATTAATTCGGAGAGATGTTTTCCTTTCGATATGATAATATTATTAAAAACTTTGAACTTAACCCAGAGAAATAACCCTAGTGATTCCATTCGGAAAAAAGAACTTTCGATGGAAACCAGCTAAGTAATATGAAATTAACCAACTGACGAAAATTTACACAAAAACACTTCAAACGACTCGCGATTTTTCCATACGTCAAACGAGAGGAAAGATGCAGGCATCGTGCGTGCATACATGCGAGGCAAAGTCATTCATTACGATTTATGGAATCATGTCAAAAAAGTACATATTAATGGCTTAGTATAATGTATAAGAACTGAAAAATGATATGCCAGTATTGATGCTAAGGAAATATCGAATTTTTGATTCACCGATTTATTTCCTAGTCAGTTCTAATTCATAAAACAATCGTCAATTATTTAAAACCTACCTCACTCGAATACTAGTAATATCATTTTTATGTTCACGTTCATTCTTTCGTCCTAAATTGCCCTTTTCTTTTCACTTACAAACGCTGTGTATACGTAAAGAAAATAAACGTATTTAAGTTCATTTACGTCCATTTCCCGTCATTTACCAACTGTTTTGTGCGCATGAAAGAAATTTAAAATAGTTAGTTATTTACGCCAGATATAGTTCACTTCAGTGGTCACGAAGATTGTTTTCGTTGACAACATTTAAAAAAACACGAGAAAAGTCCCAAGTGAATTATGACTTTTTCATTTGATTTTCTTGAATTCGGCTGCTTCTTTGATAAAAATGTACTAAACAAAACATATGCTATTTGATTAGTTCTACAAATTTTGTGTAAAGATTTTTTGTTGTAAGTGATGTTTTACGATATATAAAGTAAAGTTCATTTTTTGTCACTAGTAAAGTGGCACTCTCGATTAGGCTACGTGCGCCATATCATTTTCTTATTTCCTTTGCCCTTATGTCCTAAATACCAAATTTCATCAACATCTGCCCAGTAGTTTTTCAGATGAAATATGAGGACGGGCGGACACGACCTGACCATAAGGTGTTCTTTTTTTACTTTTTGTAAAGGACGCCTCACAATGAATATATTTCGTCACAAATCTTTCCTTGATTCGGAATAAATGCATAATATCTCACGAAAGACATTTTTTGATGGTGCTGCTGTTAACCCTTTAAAAATATTCCTCAACAACATTATTTTGAATATCCCTTATGCTTACTAAAAATTTTACTATTGCAAAAATCTTTTTATACGACACCGAGATTTCTTCAGCTTGATTTCTTGAAAAAGATACTCCCGGGAATTTTTAATCTGGCGCTTTTATCACCTCACGCAAGCGTATTGTTCACCTCATTGTTGCACGTCTTACAATTAGAATTAAGAGAACGTCTTTTGCTTACAGTTTCAGCTTGATGTTATCTTGAAATACAGGCGAAGGATATTTTGAGAAAAAAACGGAACCGAGAATGCGGTACGTGCCATGTCCCGATGTTATCGATGCAAGCGAATTATAGGGAGGTCATCTTTCTCTCACTGGTCTTATGTTGACGGATGCATTCCTAAGTCTTTGAGAATAAAACAGCACAGTTTCTTTAAAGAAAAGTTTCCACTTAGCTCTCCAGTGTAAATTGATTGATGTTCGGTGAATTTTTCATAGGGTATCGTCCGCTTTCCCGTGAAAGTGTTAGCTTTCTTTTTTCTTTGAGTTTCTCATCAAAATCTTTGTTGGCCAAGTAAGTCCTGATTCCTCGAATGACGATATATATTTATTAGGTCAATTAAGTGTGGGCGAAAGTGTGGCGGAAGCACCAAAATACTTTTCATTTGAAAAAACCTCCGTAATTCACAAATATGAAGAAACAATTTCTCTTTAACAAGAAGTCTGGCAGAGAAAGAATGAATTGCTGATAAAAACTGACACGACTAAAACATTACTTCGGGGTCACAGATGCATCAAAAAGAGTCGCTTGTCCTAAATGACAGCTTAATATTGTCAATGCTATTCAACATGCTAAAATACTATCGGTTATATTTTGGATACTTCTCATTTGGAAGAACAAATCGAATTAAAATTCGCATACGCTTTATATTTGCAATTTTCGACTCATTTTATGCAAAGTACGTCACTTAAGATGCTTTTAAGGTTTCTTCTTACATTGGTGATTAAATGGTATGAAATCATCACTTAGTTTTTATTAGATATGTTGTCGTTTTATCATGATTTCCCATGCATTAACGGATTCTTCTCAATCATAAAAAAATTCTGAGACGCTTTTTTGCATGATAGATTACGTATATATGTATCTAAATGAAAACGTGGAAGTATTGCGTCTTTTATTAAAATGTATTTTGTCCTATTTATTATATTTATCGATTCCGCGTATTTTTCTTATATATTTATAAATCGTTCGAGTTTAAATCGACAATTTGCTAGAAAAAGTTATGAAAATATTGACTTCTTACCTAACCATATACTGTAAAGGCTAATTGCAACTCAAAGACTTCGATCCTAGAATCGAGGTTTCTTTATGGACCAGGCACGAGAATTGCAACCAATAAAACGATATATGAATCCTGAATCTCAGGTTCTTATACACTACTCATTTCGCCAATCTCATGCTTCATAGCCATTTACCATTTAATAGATTTTTTCGTGGATTTTTAATGGTTTTAATTGCAAAAGTGTCAGCTTTAAATTGATTTTACTTTTAAAATATCTTAGGGGTATGATTTAATTTAAGGGCCTTCGGACTCGAGTAGTAAAAGCTGTCCTTGTCGTTTTTATTTATAAAACTGAAAAAATCTTATGCTAATCAAAGGCTTTGCGTCCCTTCCGGCAACCACTGTATTCTTCGTACCTGTGTACATTATAAAACAATTAGGTACCAATTAGTAAAATTTTAGCTTGCGATCAAGTCAGCAACAATTGCTAGATGAGTGACCAAGGAGATTTCTGTAATTATACGACTGTATACAAAATTTTATGGATATTTTACTTACAATATAATATTTGGTACATTTGACTGATAAAAATGTTACTTTGTTACTGAAAAGTGCAACATTTCAGGGTTACAGGAAGTGACCTTATCATCTATTGCAGCGGTTTTCAAACGTTTCATTCATGTACCACTCACAAAAGTTTATGTGAATTTTGTACCACCTATCTTGAAAAGATGTAGAAATGTATTATCTACCCTTTATACTATGGTGTAAAAGATGTGGCAGCAAATTACGATAAAATGTATATATATATATATATATATATATATATATATATATATATATATATATATATATAGAAATGATAAAATATATAACAAGACGGAAAAATAAATGTATTTACACAACATAACAAAGAATGGGTTACCCTCAGCAGTTTTAACTTCTCGCTTGCCGCTTAAAAAGCTCCACTTACCTATCGCGGTAGGCGTACCACAGTTTGGGGACCGCAGATCCATTGGATTCAAATCTCAAGGGTAACTAGCCCAAAGATCCACCATTAAAATATTAAATAAATTTTGCCATATTTTCATGAATTATTTTTATCAGTGATTTTTATTACTTATTCAATCATAAAGCGCATCCCGATATCCATTGATTGACGGGAATGTCTTGCTGGAAGGGATTATTGTTGTTACACAGGAAAGCATTATGAAAAAATTCACTTGACTCATTTTCTTTTACAGTTGAGCTGCAATCGTAAAAGGTATATTCTAAATTTAAAGTCTGATGAGTGTCATCATCAAACCAAGATAGATTTTTAAACAAGCATTCTAATACGCATCCATCGTCTTCCGTTTTGTTATGATCTCAATTCAGCTTGCAGGAATTGCTTAGGATTTCATCAGTGCATTCGGAATTTGGATCTAAAGGGTATATTTTTATGTTGCTTGTGTCATTTTCATATTCGAATTGAATTAAAAGTTCTCGTAGGCTGCTATTCTCCAGGGACTGCAATTGAAATAACCTTACTAATTTAATAAACCGGCATTGTATCTGCCCTAATAAAATGATTTGTTACGTTCCATATATAATTTTCTTAAAAAGTAGTTTTTTTTCTCATAGATAAAAATTTCACTTAACTAATTTACTTATAATAATCATATTATCATCACCTGTGTCGTAGAATGATTTTTTTTCTGTCATTTCAAGTGGGAAATTATACTTCGAATTACATCTTGATATATCTGTTTCTGACCACCAATTTCGGGATGGAATTAAGAGAAGAATTTTACTCTCTCTGGAAAAATGTGAAAAACGATGAAAACAATCAATAAATGCTCTGCGAAACGAAAATTTTTGGCGAATAAATTTGGAACTTACCAATAATAATTTGAATGGTGAATGGCCATTTTATGTATATATTTTTCAAAAATTCCTTCTTCTCAAGTTTTTGTATATCCTGGAAGTAAATTGAGCGGTAAAAAAGGCAATTGGGAATGTATCGGTTTTACTGAAAATATTTCTTTTGTTGCAAAGGATATAGTTCTATGAAAACAAATAATTTCTATTGAGCGTATTTCATAAGAACTATAATATTACTATGGTAAGAAATGCTTGATGTTAGTATATCTAGAGATGTACGAAAATAGCTGTATAATGAAAATGTTATTACCGGTCTTGTAGTGTTTCATTTTTCATCTGTTGTTGAAATGCCGTTTTTGGATTAGTTTCAGGCACGGGACATACTTTTATGTCATAGTTATAATGACCTTGTTTATACATTTTCCAAAAATTCCAAAGACTTATACATTTTCTAAAACCTGACATTTAAAATTATCTGTAATTTATCGTGTTATTTATTAATAAAACTGTTGCCAGAGCAACAAATCCAATCGAGTTTCCTATATTTTATTTATTGAGGTTTTATAACAAAACCCATATGTAAGATTTTTTTGCATAACAATTTTTAAAAGCTTGTAAGATTATATACTTTTGGTAATTTAAGGATAAATATGAGAAAATATTTCAAAATTTGCTAGTGATGCCTTCATTTTATATAGCTTATAGCAAAACAACAAAACAAAGTCGCAATTCCAAAAACTATTACATTGAAATCAATGATAATATATTCAATATTAGGAATTGAGCGAGAAGACTTATTATGGATTAAATGAGATATGAGTAAATGGAAATTGTTTAACGGATTTATTAACATTCCAAAGGAAAAAGTTGGATTAATTAATCCATAAAATTAAATCGCATTGGTTGAAAAGTTTCACACTTCGTCTAATTTGGTGTTATTTAAAGTTAAGGAAAAATAATTTAGTTTTCTAGTTAGTAACTTGTTAGACTAATAAGTTTTAAGCAATTGAAATTTTATTTTCATGATGATGAAATGAAATGAAAAGGACTGATTGAGCTCACGTATCATTATTATTATATGCAAAAGCTCATCTAGCACTTAAGTTTAATTAAATACTATCAGTAAGGGGTGTCTATACATGCGACGTGTGCGGCGCACTCCGACAGCCTATTTAATAGGACTTCCGAGTGCACACGGCACATTTAGCTATACATGTTTAGAAGCAGTTATTTATGTTCTAGATCATCCCTTTTACTTTCAAGAATGAAGTTTATCTAAAACGTTATATTTAATTGTTATCACGCCGTAATATTTTCTTTAAATATTGCCAGATACGTACTTAATCACAGCTAGAAATGATACGCCGACGTGGCCTTTTCTAAATGTTTTGATGAAGCAAAATAATTTTTTCCTGAAAAATCTTATTAAAATCGGGGTGCGTTTTAAAGCCCGATGCGCCTTATAGCTCGAAAAATACGGTACTTTTGGTTAAAATACCTAATGTATAGCAATCGAAGACGGTCAAGTACCAGGAAACAATTTTTTATGCATCTAATGTCTCTTTCGAAATCCTTATATTAACAACTGAGTAAATGAAAAAGAAACTTGTAAATTTCCACTAACAGTTTTAATACACGACCGGTTTCGCCTGTTACAGGATCATCATTGTTTGTGGAAATTTACAAGTTTCTTTTTCATTTAAATGGAATCTTTCCACAAATTCGAACCTTCCCAAGTGCACTTTGTTAACAACTGAGCATATTAACGTATAAAAACGTGAAATATTATCACACATAAACTATATTTGTAAAACATTATATTCTGTGTAAGTAAAAAAAAGCATAAACGTTCTTGCTGCTTTAGCGGTGAGTAACATTGGCGTGCAGCGTACCCGGAAAAACTAGGATTACACCTGTCAGAAAAAAATTGGGTCCGTGCATCAAATTGAGATTGAAATATTTGATTCTAGTTTTGTTAAATCAGTATCTAAAATTTCGCGGCATTCTTTAAAAACGTCTACGACCCTCAGTTAGGAACCCACTGCTCATACATACACATCAGCTTGCACGACACATAATGGGTGACATTGAAACATGTTTGATGAGGAGAATTTCATATTTAATGACAATAATTCATGCTCTATATCGACTACGTTCCATTTTATTTATTCATTAATCCCGCTCGTCCAATGACGCAACTTGAACTTGCGTATGATGACATTTTCTTCGTGGAACCAAG
This sequence comes from Tanypteryx hageni, assembly GCA_028673005.1. NCBI lineage: Eukaryota > Metazoa > Arthropoda > Insecta > Odonata > Petaluridae > Tanypteryx > Tanypteryx hageni. The sequence continues at coordinate 115,773,416 of CM054116.1, forward strand.
TAAACGCAAGGCCAGCAACACCTGTAAAATTAAATTCGGCCTTAAAAACCGGAATGGGTGTTGTCGATTGAAATTTAACGGAGAACAATGGGCTTTGTCGCCGTCAGGAATTTGTACAGGCACTAGTCGTCCTGGCAGTTCCGTTCATTACTAGGGAAGTCGTAATAAAGGTGTTGTGATCCCTCAGAAACATCTTTATCAGCTTGTAAATGCTATTACCATAAGACGCAATACATTCAGGCCTTTGTTAAGACTTTTCATACAAATCGGTAAAATAGACTTTTTTATTTCCGAAAGAATGGTGTGCGAGACAAAGGCGATCAAAATCTGAAGGCGTCTTCATTTGTAAAGAATCGCTGACGCAATATATTAAGTTTATACTTCAGCTAAAATGTATATGATATAACATTCAATAATTATGCGCAATTATGTAGAACAGGGATCCTATAACTACGGCGTACCACATCCGGCAAGCGTAATGATTTCATTCGATCCTCCTTACCCCTCTTCGATTGCTTTAATGTGTGCTTATCCGTATTTGTCCTTGAAGAAGGTTTAAGCAATTATTATTGAGATTTGAATGATATTGTGAAATTACGTCGACGTAGTATACTTTGCTTTTAACACACAAGTATGATACGTTACACCTTTCATAAACTTGTTAAAGCTAGCACATTGAAATCTTCGCACATTCCGATCAATCATTTTATAATTCGTATTTTGCTCACTCGGTGATATGTGAAGCATCATTTGGCTCATAAGTAAAAGTCTCGGTTACCACCGATCAGGGCCGGCCCAAGGCGTGGGCAAAAGCCACGGGCGGCCTGATGCGAGGGCGGCCACCATTCTGCGGACAAACGGGAACTAAGGTTTTAATTAATATGTCGACTGTAAGGGTTGAAAGGGAACTTTCGGACTCTCATATATTTGTTTTTAAATGTAGTCTCGCTATGGTTTCAAGTTCTTCGCCACTTCTAGACTGAGCCAGGGGCATAATTTTATTGAAAGAATAAACAAACGCGTTGTGTGAATCTCGTCGCTCTTTTCGTCTCACGCGATCAAATTCTCTTTTATCATTGAGTTCTTTCATCGTCTTCAGTGAGGAAAGTACTGTCTTCGAACTGGGCTGGGCCTTTTGGATACTTTGCATAAGTCCAAGTAAATATTTTTTATAGAGTATTTTATCATAACAACTATATTTTTATCTAATGCGTTCAATATTTAAAACAGTGTTACAAGCGTATTAATGCTCGCGTATTTTTTTCAAACACGTTAATGTTATTATTTATTATTATTATAACATGAGCGATTTGATATAAAAATTTCAAACTATGTACATTCATAAGCGAAGGAAATTGTTCCTGGGGAGTGCACGTAAACAGTCATCCCTCCGTTTTCGCGCATCAGCTATTCTCGGTTTCGCTTATTCGCGATCGAGCATCTTCTTGCAAGTGTCTAACATCAAGTCTCCGTTCTAGCTGCTTTTTTCTTTTTCTTTTTGTATTACTTTCTCCATATATAGTATAAGGAAAAATATTGTTTTCATGAAAAAATCGATTTCGAGACTCCAACGGAAATACACGTTTTGAGGTCCCCTGAACACGTTTTGAACATTTTCTTGATGATTTTGTGTGTATGTGATAGGAATTTTGTCGGTGCTATAACTCAAAAACTATTAATCAGATCAACGCAAAATTTTATATTTGACATTCCTGTAAAAAGGACAGGAGTTGATAGAAGAATGGAGGACTTGAGGACGGTTTGGGAAATAAGAAGAGAAAGAGAGGTTTAAAAGAATCACAAAAATAATAATAAAAGGTTATTTTGTCCGTTGGTCTGAGTGTAAAGCTATTAAAACGCGAATAACTCGATCAAGGATGTAGATAGAAAATTGAAATTTATCAGAAATTCAGAATTAGTTTATTTGGGTTGACATGTTCCAGAGAGTTACAATAATTTTGGCCAGCTAAAGTTGTCTAGTACAATGTTTAAGAAATAAATATTTGTTTTTATGTTAAATTTGTACCTACGTATATCACTCTCAGAGAGATAGCTACATTTTTGAGGGAGGAATGAGAAGGAGAATGTGAGGGAGAAAAGGAGGGAAATGAAAAGGAGAATGGGAGGGAGGAAGAGGGAGCATGAGAGGAAGAGGGAGGATTGGAAGAAGAGAGGGTGAAGAATAGGAGAAAGAGGGAGGGAGTGAGAAAGAGATGGAAAATGGGAAGAACGTGAGAGAAAATACGAGGGAGAATAAGAGGGAGAGAGAGAATAGAAGGAGAGGGGAGGAAGAGAATGGGAGGGAGGAAGAGAGAAAGGAAGAATGAGAAGTACCTTAATTTCAATACATAATATGCAAATACCCGTCATATTTGACGGAAAATTACGCTAGTATATACATATCCAAGGCCATTTAAATATCGGGCAAAGAAGAGAATCTGAACATAAGTATCGAAGGAAAGTCTTTAGAACAAGTTTCAGACTATAAATACCTTGGAAGCATCATAACAAAAGAAGCAAAATGTACGGATGAGATCAGGATTAGAATAGGAAAAGCAAAAGTGGCTTTCAGAAAAAAGAAACACCTACTTACGGGGAATATAAGGGAAGATATCCGCATGTATGGAGTGTATGGAGTATAGCTTTGTATGGGGCAGAAACATGGACGCTAAATGACATCAAATACTTGGAAAGCTTGGAAATGTGCTGAAGAAAAAATGGACAGATAGGTTGAAAAACGATGAAGTGCTACGAAGAGTAGGAGAGAAGCGAATGATTATACAGAATATTAGAAAGAGGAAGACAAACTGGGTTGGACATTACCTGAGGAGAGAGAATATGATTAAAGACGTGTTAGAAGGAAAACTAGATGGGAAAAGGGAAAGAGGTAAGAAAGGGTTTTAGCTGATAGACGATTTGAAAGGGAAAGGGAGTTATCACGATATGAAGAGGACAGCGGAAAATAGGAGTATATGGAGAACCAGGTTTAACCATGAATAATCACGGACCCGTCTATGGACAGACTACCTATGATGATTTTTTAGCTGCCATAACCACACCACGTACCGGCGACTATTGTAAATATTTTACAATTACTTACGTCATAGTAACGCTCCTTTTTATTTTCTTAATTGTTGGAGCTTCCTGGCTATATCCAGTATCAGAAGGCTACGGTTTGAGTTTATTTCAGTTTGTTTGAAATTTTCTCGCAGTTCCTTAAAATATTTATTATCATTTAACATATTTGGAATTTTTAGAAATATTACAGTTATGGAGAGTCATTTGGTGGTCACATCAGATTTTTTATTTCTTTGTGCATTTTCCTGTGTGAAAACTTAAACGAACTTCTCATAATAGAATAAATGTATTTTAAAATATATTTCTGCTGTATTTATAAGTACAAGATTTTTTGTAATAATTGCTAAAAAAACTACTGGTATGAACTTCATGGAGTAAAATCTTGTGATTTTGAATGAAATGCTACCCTTCATGTGCTGATGAATATGAAGTGACTTATATTAGGGGCGACCAAAATAATTCTTGCCCACACTCGAGAAAACTGTCGGGCCGGCCCTGCTACCTATGATGGTACTCGAGAGTCAAGAGGAGTGACGCTGATTCAAATTTTAAATTTACCACCGCCGAAAATGACACAATGGCACTCATTCCTCAATTTAGAATCGTGCATAGTTTTCTGGTGATTACTGCCACACTTTTTGGTTTGCGTTATGCACTAAAATCTCATTATAACTCCCTACAAAATTCTTACTTGTCAATTGCATTTCAAGTATTCTATGTAAATTAAAATATTTCAACATAAGGTAGTGTGCTGGTAGGTAGCTCTCATTATTAAGTACATATTTAAGTGCCCACATTTTCCACTATAACATATTCGTCAGAAAAAATACATTAACCATTTAATAATTGAAGAATAACGCCCACTACATGTTGAATTAAAAGAAATGCCTTGAAGGTAAATTTAAACTTCATGCTGGACTTAATACCTTCCTTTCCCTTTTCGTGTTTCAAGGAACCCAAGTAAGATTTTAACATCCCCTTTTGGAAGAACCACCCAGTTCGACGTTTTGATCCCCTTTCGCAAATGCATCACTATGACTCTGGAAAACCACAAACAGAATGCATTTACAAATCATCTTTGTTACAAAGTGCATTTATTACCTTATTTACACAAGTTTTTTTAGTTTCTTCAAATTCTAAATTTGTGTTGTATAAATTGAACCCATCTTATTTCTCGCAGGTAAATTTCATTTAAATGAAACATCGATAAAAGAGTTTTTTTTGTCAAGCGAAAAATTGTACTATAAATTAGATAAATGCATTATCCTCATACATAAGAGATTCTATTGTGCTATGTTCTGTTACATGCGACTTATGCATGGATTTTGATTCGTTAGAATTGGTTCTCTAGAACAAGGGTGGACAAACTTACTTACCCTCGAAGCCGCATAAGATAATCTTCAGAAGTCTGTGCTCATAAATTTACGAACAGTAAAACAAAACCGGTATCTGAAGCAATTCAGATATCATCCCAAACACTTCTCAAGTCACTACGTCATTGTTCTGTAATGAAAATCGATGACAAATCTCTGAATGGAAATTTAAGAGCTGCAGTTTTGCCACTCCTGCTTTAGAATATTCAAGTCTGACCTTAGCCTCATAATATTATTGGAGGTTTACCACAATCTGTTTAAATTACATTTCTCAAAACAGTTTTAGTAAAAAGGAGTCAAGGCCAGAAAACCAATGTAAACCTCAACCCAAGCGGTTATTAAAAAACAGAATTTTGCATTGGATGAACTATGATGGATATAGACTCACAGTCTTCAGGCACTTTTCATATGCTCAAAATGTAATGGGACAATGGACATCAACAGAATGTTAATTATCATCAACTGAAGTAATATTTACAAGACAATTATTTTATTTTTTCATTTCTAATTTTCTCTCATTAACATGTCCATTGACTCATATCTTGGGTGTTATCTTTCCATACACCTAGCATTTAAAATTAAGATCAACACTCTCCATCAAGCTTGACCGACTACCTCACTTTTGAGATGTAACAGGGTTTTGTTTTGGTCGTGCTTCAAGGACATTGTTGAGCGAGGTTTACCAGCAGTCTTAGCCCTCCATCAACTGGAAAAAACAATTCTAAATAAGAATTCATTTTCCTCAATAGTTCAGTGGAAGAATATTCACCCAGCAAATGGAAGACTTTGGTTCAATTCTTGGTCAAGGCAGAATTTTACCAATTCTAACTTAATCTCGTTTGCTCTCATAATATTTTTTATATCTAGCTCTTTAAACAAAGCTATTTTTATTATACATTAAACACAATATGCCATTGATGTGCATTGCAAAACTAATCCACACACCACCTCTCATGGATAATTTGACATGCTGTATTACACCGTTTTATGAGACATAGGATGAACTTCTGATTTAGGGGATTCACATGACAGTAAAATTTACAGATAGCAGAGACAGTGAAAATAAGCGTAAAAAGAAGCCAGGAATAATGTTTAGAAGAATCTGACTTTTACACATAGTAGAACTCTGATTATCTGGACTAATTGGGACCAAGGGAGGTGCAGATAATCGATAATCTGGATTATGAAGCAAAATTAAAAAATTGTATCTGCAGTACAGGAGATACATGTATTTTAAATACTCGTTTTAAAATAGATGAACTGAACTTCCATCTTCCTTCTCAAATAAAGAAACAAAATTTTGATAGGTCACTTTTTTGTTAGATTTTGTTTAAGTTCCAACACCATATTTTACTGCTTTTTTCCAGGTTCACCTTTCTTTAACTTGTTCACAATGTCCACTTTATCATTCAACAAAAGAATCACTCTTTTGCATTTGCTAGACATTTTTGCCTAGCAAAGAGAATATTCGAGTTCAAAAAATAAAAAGTTTCATTTTCAAGGTAACACAAAACATTGCCATTCTAATACAGAATAACTTGCCTGCCAAAGAAGATGAGGCTTGGTTTACAGGGATATTTTTGACAATGCCACTTCTCTGCCTTCTCTCTGCTGCCAAGATAGACATCATCATTTTGAATGGCAAGTTCAAAATTTTGAGACATCTCAGTAGCTATTTTTTCTTGATGCTTCCTGACACAAGCATGTATATACCATACCACTATTAGAATAGGCAATATTATCTGAACAAGAGGAGCTGCACAGTTCATTTTGTCATCAGAGCGACAAGATAAAATATTTCATCCTTTCATGAGAAAGAAATTTATTTCGAAAATACACGTAAACTCCATTATAACGCGGTGGATGGTATCATAACTTCAGACCGCGATATAAATGGATTTCCTTACATGGTGGGGCGCTGAGGAGGGTCCATCGTATCATAAGGTAAAACTAAAGACAGCGGGAGGCAAGCTGCTACATTTTATTCAAAAGAATAACGAAGTGATAAAGTGATCAATGTGACTGTCATTTTCTCTGCAAGGCAAAAAAGTTACCACTTAGTAATGTTTGCTTCTCCTCATACAGTATACATACATACATTGTATGCATAATGTATACGTTATTTGTCTGACCAAGAGAGAAGCCTATATCCCATATGCGATTGTTGCAAAATTAAAACATTTGATAAAAAAACTTTTTCCCCTCGGACAAATTTGATACAGCATAATAACGAACTCCGTGTTAAAATGGAGTCCATAGACATACCACGTTCTACAGGATTTCACGTTCTAATGGAATGCACTGTAATGGAGTTTACCTGTATCCAGCAATTTAAAATTTGATCTGACTTCAGATAATTGGAGTTCTGCTGCATATGAATTTAATTTTTTAAATGTTTCTATTAATTTCTAATAATATAATGGCCTGACAGTTTAAATATATTTTTCCTAAAAGAACTGTAATAAACTACCATATAGCCCTGAATATAACCTGTTGTTTTTTCTATTAAAAAAGTAACTTTAAAAGTAGTTCCTACATTATATTCCAGTACCAATGATTTTAAAAGATCGTAAAATCGTGTTTCGAAAAATAACCGTACATCCCGCACGTCTGTTTAAGAGATACATGATATTTGTTACATTGTAGACACAATAGGCGTACATGTTACATTGTACTTGAAAGGCACCTTAAGGCGAGAATAGATCGAGTTGTCAGTGGCTGAACCTCTCGATAGTCATTGTATTGAATCTATCAGTGTATCGGCGTATTCAAGGTATGTCATAAGCTTGCGGAAAAAACATAACCAGCTAAGCCAGATGGGGAATGCAGATCAAACCCCAATATGTTTTGATATGCCATCAAACATAACCGTCAACAAATAGGTGCTAAACAGTGTTGTTAAAATCAAGGATACTGTTATGCTTGCAGTCATGGCCAACGAGTGAAAACTGGCTCCCTACGTAATTTTAAATCGTAAAAGAATGCCAAAGGTAAAGTTATCATCAGGTGTAATCTTTCATACGCAGGAGAAAGGATGGGTGAATGAGGAACTTGTTTTAGATTGGCTGAAGGTTGTTTGGGTTCATGTTATATTATATTGTTTTTTCTTGATAAACTTTCCAAAAATCTTAGGGTCGCATTATATTCTAGGTCGCCTTATATTCGGGACAATAATCAATTTATTTTAAAGTAAAAAAATGTCATATGAGATCACATTTATCTCACACAATTAATTGTTACATTTTTCCATGACTACCTAATGGTTAAGAGTCAACAAATAATGCATAGTTTTAACCAAGTTCAGTTCCTAGCTATCCATTACTGAAAGTCAATCATAATTCTTAGTAAAATAAAAATAACTGCGCTTCACAGAGTAAACATTTCATCATAACAAATGGATGAATTATTTAGAGATAATACTTTATATATAAAAAGTTTTTTATTAAATTAAAGGTTAAATGTGCGATGACTACAAGGATTTAATCACTTCCACAAACAGTCATTCAAAATGTGTTAAACTGGTTTTTCATTGGATAAAATTTTCTAAATATTATATAACATAACAATAACAAAAGCAGAAAGTGCGTTAGATATTTTTCAAGTTTTCATCATTAAAAGCAAAAAAAAATTAAGGCTTGCACTCTATGAAAATAAATTCCTTATGAAGAATGTGATGCCTAGTTAACAAAATTAAGGCAGAAGGAAAGAATTAATCATTAAATTTTGAATAGCAATTAGTCATACACTTCTGGTCTTAAGGAATGTAAAATTTTTCGAGTAAATACTTGAATCTGTTCAAGTTGGCCATCACCAATTTTCACTCAGAGATCCAGAGCAAGAAAGCTCCATTTTTTAATACAAGGAAGAAATCTGACAGATACTTTTTAGCACTTCCCATTCTGCCATAATTGACCTCTTATCTCAATAACACCACTACCAACAGTCTTTTGAAACGGAACACTTCTAATAGACATAGAAGTCTTCCATTACAAGCTCACAAAACTCGCTCCCCAATTAACATGGGAGAATGTCAAAACCAAATGCACTTGGGCAATACCATTTGTTAACACCATTCATTGTCTTTGGCATTTGCAATGACTATGATGACTCAGAAAGCGAAGACAGAGGTACAGTAGAAAAAGCTCTCCACTTCTCCAAGGTTGAAGCATCGTCTTTCTCTAGCACCTCTGATCCACCATTCCATTTTGGAACTTTTTAAATACCATGCATCTATCACACCACATTAGTTTGTCCAGGAACATTACTTCCAGAAGGCTGGTTACTTGACCGCGACATCATGGAAATCACCTGCAAGACATTCATTTAAGTCATATGAAGTCAAAGAAACACCAATAAATGTGACCAACATTCCAGAAAGCAAGGAATAATGCAGTACGCTATTTTGACTATCAAATCACAGGATCAAGGACACTATCATTACAAGAGCATTGACATTGTTGCTAATTTAATATTAATCAGATGGAAATGGAAAAGAAATGAAATACACAAAAAATTATTAAATAAATTGTGCAATGCATTACTGATATGGGCAAAAAAGAGAAAACCAATATCAGAGTCAGCGAAAATTGAGAAAACACTTGAAATGAATAGAAAACTTGCACACAATTTATGAACCGGGTGCATAACTTCAAATCTCATCATGGTATTCAGCAGCTATTGTCAATGTGTACATTACATTTAAAATAATAATCAAGTTTATTGATCACGTGTCAATTCGCCATGCTTCAATTTATGGTGCATCAATTGGTCACACGATAAACTTGTCACGCATCAATACATCGCTCAACAAACTCATTACGTGTCAATTCATTGCTAGACAAATTCATCGCGTGACAATTTCGTTGCGAGACAAATTCGTCATGAGACATTCGTCAAAAGACATTCATCGCGAGACAAATTAAAAGGCGAGATACCATGACAAATTTTTCGAGAGATGAATTGACGCGCGATGAGTTTGTCATGCAATATATTGACGTGCGACAAACTAACCATGACAAATTGATGCGCAACGACTTGTCATAAAACCTTAGGAAGTATGGTTACGCGTTCAACCAATGTTTTTTAAACATAAGATAAAATAATTGTATTTTTCATTGCAAACTTACGATCTGGAATTCAATTAATAAAGTCTTAATTTAAAAAATAGATTTTAAAATTTCTTTTTTATTTCAGAAAAAATTTGTAATAAACCATTTCAAATAATGAATGAACTAGTATATCTATACTGAACACGTGTGTTCAAAATTTACATCAAATACAGTGTGAGAAATTAGGTAATAAAATCTTTTATGTTTTGACAATCTGCTAAAGAGGGGGAGAGGGGGGGGGAGGTTGTCTTGGATTCGGGTAAATACGGTAATTCACATTTTCATATTTTGCACAAAATGTAAAAATATTTAACTTAACCAGTGCAATAACATTGAAATACTAAAAGGACATGGTGGACGAAACTGAGTTTCCTTTTTAGCTATTCAAGTGATGAGAGGTAGTAACCACTAAATTTTCTTTTAAATCTTTTAATACAGCATCAGCACACTTAATAACTGTGTTAGGAGCTAGCAATAACAATGTTACCAAAACTGGAAAGTGTAAGGGGTGCAAGTTATTTCACTAATTTCCTCCAGTACATAATCATTGGTCAAGAGATTCAGTAGTCTTGCTCTAAATTTCCATTATCAAGACATAGTTTAGCAGCTATGCGACTCTCATTTCCACTGTTGTAACAAACTGCTTTAACTTAAAATAAATATAAACATATTCCAAGTCAACTCACATTTTCTGCAACCTGCTTCCGGAAGAAATCTGATGTCATTGTTGAGAGGGTGGTTGTTAGCTTCTGGCTATGTCCCACCTTACACTGAATATACCCATAGAGATTGGCTCCATTCAGGGCCAAGGCAATTGAAACCAGCAACTAATACAACAGAACAAACATCAAAGATGTCAACACATATAAAGACTTGGGATAAAATTATTCAACCTGGTTTAAATCAAACATTTAGCATAATGCCAAAACAGTGCAGTTCAAATTTAAACAACTGAATGGTATTTTTTTGACAAGAGATGAAAACTCTAACTTTAAATTGATAGATTTGCTTTAGGATAAAAACAAAAACTATTTTATATAACTACCCATCTAAAATAGTATCTATAAAATTCTTATGATTCATACAACTCAAATTTATATAAATTCATACTGACCAGCCACTTGAACTTGAGCCCAAAGAGAGCCAATAGAAAGAAGATGGACCAGAGCAATGGGCAAAGGATGAGTCCCAGCCAGAAGATCCTTGCCTCTGAAGCCTGGATGCGGTTCTGTTGGATGCCCTGACAGAGACAGGCATGGGGCCAAAGGGGAGGGAGGTGAGTGAACATGGAGAGAATGCAATAGAGAGAGAGAGAGAGAGAGTTGGGAAGGAGAAATTGAGGAAGGAATGGGAGAAGGCCGAGTCAATAGAAAGAAAACATGCACAGGCTATTGGGCTATAATAAAACTAAAGCAATGGTCTCCAAAGAATGTTTAATTCTCAGGAATAATCTACAATTATCACTAGTATTGCCATGAAATCCTAAGCTACCATTCATCAGTAACTATACACTGATGACTATTAGCGGATCTGCAATAAGGCTAAATAGGCAATGGCTTAGGGGTAGCAAGATTTCGGGGGTGGCAATAAAAATGGGATTTCAGGGTGAGGATGAAAAAATAATATTATAGACATTTGATTAATTAGACTAATATGATCCACAGATGGACAGATCAAGTCGAATACATGACCGATTCTTTTAAGAAAAAAGTTCCATAACAGGGGAGGAAAAATAATTAGGCCAAGCTGCAGGAAATTTCCAAATCCACCGATGCTAATGACTGCAAATATAGCAGCACTATCTTTTTAATTTCTAGATCGTTATTTAACTTCATAAAAGGCATAATATACCTGATGATAAATATGGTAGAAATGGTCAATAGCAATAAGGATTTTTTTCCATTTATAGCTTTATAATCATAATTTCAATCATAATTATTGGGATATAGTATATAGAGGGATACTTGAACCACAATTTCATCTCCTAAAATATGCACAAATAAAAAACATTCAGTGATTACTTGGCAACTAATTAAATTATTAACAACTATATGGTTCACCTAAAAGAGCAAAAACAATCGCACGCGGAGAAACCTTTTGGATAACAAATTAGGAGATTGACGCCTGTAGTATTTTACGACTCGTCCAATTGGCGACTGGTGCTAATAATATTGTTTTATGTTGTATAACATTACCCACTGGCATTATTTCATTTTGTTATTTCTTATATCTTTATGTATAGTGCATAAGGATACCACAAGATTACAGGATAAATAACTACTGCGGTACATCAATATGCAGCTGTGTAAATTAATAAAAACTTCGCAATCTAGTAGCAAAATTAACCTATGTCGTTTCGAGTAACTGTAAGCACACTATTATTCATATAGTTACGAAATGATCTACAGCAATGAATAGTGCTAATTCACTTTTCGCCAAAAGTCCTGAATTTCGAGATACTAGCAACAGATCTAACCTTTCGTGACTCGTACACCCAGTGACTTTTTCCATCGTCATCAACATAGTTCCACCATCGAAGACCAACCATTAGCCGACCTAAAAGTTACAAAAACGTTAAAATAATGGCCAAGGGCAAATTAACTAAATAATGACAATATTTAAGAATACTACCTGTTATATTCTTAACTGTCCAAAAATCAAGGGAAAGTAGTAAAACAACCACAACAAAACTTGTAATAAAACTATTGCTGAACCAGCCGCAGAATAGGTATGTCACTAGTGCAGATACTCGGAAAAATAGATGAAAAAATGTCACATAGGGGTGCCTGGAACCAAATATTTAAATCTCAGAACCAAAAGAATGCGTCAAATCATCTTTATCTATTCAAAACTCTCGGACACTTACTTATACGATCTAGGGTTTATTTCTTCTTCATCTCCAAATTCAACTGTGTCATCATCCAACAAGGGAGCCTTAAATTAAATGAAATAACTGTCATATTTACTATTTTGACAAATGGTAATGGTTCTGCATTTTATCTAGTTAAACATCGCGTTACTACGGCTATTTTTTTAAATAATGATAGAAAATACATGCTTTGTCAATAAGGCGATTATGCTAATAGTTTAATATTAAAGTTATTTGCTAATTCGTATGTTTTTCGGAATTGAAATCTACACTTACACTGGCCGACGCCATGTTTGGATTACACGTGTGAACAAATGTCAAACGTAAAACAAATGCTGGGGAAAAATTTGAATTGAATATACTGAGTTACTTCACCATGCATGAATTTATATTATCCAAGTAAGATAATATTTTTATCAGGCCATTTTATTTGAATTACCTCGTTCATCCCTGCATTTATAATTTTCCTTGAAAGATAATAGCTATACGAATTTATTTTACATTGATTTGGAAATTGTGTTGTTTCTTCGTAATCCTTTCGCAATTACATAGATAATTTTAGTAAACTTGGTAAATATTTATCATTGGGAAAGATTAAAGATCATTGTGGTTGCGTAAATATATCACAATATGATCTCCCTCATATATATTCAACAAAATCGTTTTAGATGACTTACAGAGCAAATTTCTGCGACATATAACATTTATCCCAAATCCATCTATCATAGATACATCTGTGGAGATGTGTTCAAATCCAAATCTAAAAACACTTTAAATAAGAAGGAAAGTAATAGACATCCTTTTGTCTTAGGATTACAAAGAAAAAAACAGAACTTCTATCTGTGCTTACCTGTCACACACTCACTTTTTCCATGAGATCTTCTGCTCCGTTTGATACAAACACATGTATACTGCAAAAACGTTTCTCATAATAGAAATCAAATACTCGCAATTTATACGCACACTTAAGTTGACTTTTCAGATTTTCTCCTTGTATCTCAAAATAAACTCGATAAAGCAATTACATCCCGCTACAAAAATTATATGTGTAAATTAATTAAATATAAATACATTATAAATGCACTGCGCAGTAATAGCATATTAACTATCTTTATTACTTTCATATTGTTTTATTCTAAATTGGAATCGTTCCAAATTAAATTTATATCTCCTTAATTTTTTATCAGTTACTGTCTTTGTGTGCTATGGAATTCTGGTGACCTCGACTTTTTTTGCTTAATCACTTAATCAGTTGGCTCCCAGTCACTGTTGAAACAGGTTGTACCCCTGACGATGCCCACCTTGTGGGCGAAATGCATTGGGTTTTGTAGCCCTCTAGTTGTTTTGGCTAAAGGAGTATTTCACCTTTGACAATTTATAAATACAATTAACAGCTATCTAGTATTTACAATTAGTAAAAACTGAATTCTTATACAATATGGCTACTTTAAACGATTAATCTAATATTATTTCATTATAAATGTACCACATATAAAATTAGTAATCTCTATCGCGAATGAAATCGCTCATTAAACCATCATGATCCATATGAAACTCATAAACTTCATTCTTCTACTGTTAAATCGTTGACGTTTAACATATATTGAATAATTTCTGAGAACCGATTTGTTGTCGCCTCACCAACTATGGTTGAAACAACAAGAAATTACGCTGCAAGCTACCAACGCTCTATAATTCGAGAAATAGGGAGTAAGTAAGAAAACTAACCCAAGGCGAGTAAAAGATATCTGTTCAAACATTTTTAAATAGGCAATACTTAGAAAAACGATCGATAATGCTAAATATACGCGTTTAAAAAATTGAAATATGGTGACAGAAAATGTGAAAATGTTACCAATTTTGTGTTTAATTAGCGTACTATTATGTCACTCACAACAGCCACCACTTGTGCTCGTCTGCTTCCTTTTATAATTTACAGTGTTAATTGTGTTAAGTTTGTATTTAGCGCATAAGAGGTCGTTATGGAGCGAAAGAAGAGCGTCTTGGAGGGGGAGTTACGATTGCTTGTGGAACGTATCCCTATCTTTTACATGTAAATATGGGTTCTGTTTATGCGAATTCGCTTTATGCGTCATTTTCCTGGAACGCAACCCCCGCATAAAGAGAGAGAAACCTGTAATTACCTTATAAATTTTGCGCATAATTTCAAGATACATGAGCATTTTTCTATAGTACTTTTATTTGCATTTCTCCAAAAATTATCTAGAATTTCGAACCAGTTGAGTTTCATAATGATATGAGACGATTCAGGCGTAATACTATCGAACAGTTCAAAAGTATATGCTGCACACATTATATTCAGTTTAGGCCTGTTATTGGCATGTTTTTATCTCTTTCTCCCTTTATTTTTTATATAATTTTCCTCTAATACCGTATAATAACCATATAGCGGAGAAAAGTGTAACTCATTAAGAAATAAAATAACTGGAAAACAGAACGAAAATTAGTAAGCTACACACCTTTCTTAGTGGTAGCATATTAAAAGTATACTTCAACTACCTAAAGAGCACAATAAGTTTAAAATCATGCATATTGTACCTTTCAAAGTTAAATGAGTGCCAATGAGATTGAATTGCGTTACTCACTTGACTTATTAGTGCCATCTGAACGACATTTTGGGAAGTATCGTCCATTTTGGCCGATTACTCGCAGACGGAAGGAATTGAAACGCTGATAGAAATGGCTGCTAGGAGAATTACAAAGTCGTCCGTGAATTGGGCAGCGATGCTGGAAAGAGTACACCCCGATGAACTTACTAATTATGCTGCTTTTAAAGCAAAGTCTGATAAATATTTAAGAAGGTAACGATGTTCCTGTGTGTCTGTATCGGTTTTCCATTTTTTAAAAACTGTTTAAATTGTAAATATGGAATTTAGTGCGTAATCCTTACGTCGTTGGAACTTTTGTACAGTTACAGTGTTGTTGGAGGCATTGCTTCCATTTTTATATGCGGTTATTATTTCCAGAGTGCTCGCGAATCCTGATACTTTGCCAAAAATTGATTGGGCGTTTTATAAGAAAAGTGTTCCAGTTGCTGGAATGGTAGACACTTTTCAAAAGCATTACGAAGCTATTAAGATTCCTTATCCACCTGATAACGTAACTCAATCAGTTGAAGCCCAGGAGAAGCAGACTGTAAGTTAATCTGTCTTCCCGTTTGATGAGTTAATTTCGTCTTTTAACTAATAATTTTTTCTAATTTTATAACAGATGGAAGAAGTGAGGAAGTTTGTACAAGAATCCAATGAACGAATTGCTCATTACAAGAAGGAGCTAGACAATATCAAATCTTTGCTACCATTCGATCAAATGACTATGGAAGACTTTAAGGACAACTATCCGGATGTGGTAAGATTCGCAATTTGAAAAAAAGTCAATCTGTAAATATACCTCACTATTTGGGCAGTACATTTGATCCATCATAAACCTGGTATAAATCTGTTGTTGCCAATATTACCGAAAAAACCTTTTGATTACAGCCAATTTTATCAGTATTTTAGTAGGAATTATGTATTGGTCTGCTTTGCGCATTATTAACTGACACTTTGGGTATAATTTAAAATATACTACAGCTAAAAAAATTGCAAACCATTATATGATAATTTCCTTCTATAAATAAGAAGTGTTTTTGACAATTTTTTAATCTTCAACCTGAACAAAATTTTCGAATATTTTTCAAATTCTACTTGATAAATGTCACTGATTGTAACTGCTTGCATGTGCAGTTCAAGGAAGAAATATATACCGTAATTTTTTTAACATTAGTCATCTAATTTAATCACTTTTATTTCATTTGCAGTAATTTTAAACGATGTGTATGAGTTTGTATGGAATAGTATAATCAAAGATGGTTTCTCATATCAAGCTAATGTTTTTGTGGTTCGTTATGTAAAAAGTGCCACTTGGTTTTTGTTTGGAAAATAGCATTCAGATTTCATATGAGACTTCCAGGACTCATGTAGCATGTCAGAAATATAGCTAGAGGAACCTGTGATTGAAGTTGAGATACATTTATTATTAGAATATATATAGGGTTTGCTTTTTTGATCAAGTTTATATGTTCAGTACATTTTCAAAGATAATACAACCCATAGCTCGCAAGCAACATGCTGCCTGCGATAGACCTTTAAGTTTCTCATGAGGCAGATATAGTTCCAACTAGTAACAGATTTTCCAGTTTTAGTTGTATGTAATGCTTGGTGACATTCGTTGCAAATCCCATTCAAGATGATGGCGTTAGTGATACTGCCAGTCAAATGTCGAGTCTAGCAAGGTACTACTTTTGAAGCTATATCAGTCATTGAATTTAAAATAGACATTCCATTTCATCACAGTCAAAATTTTTATCTTTAATACCTATTGAGAAATATTACTTCTGAAATTTGCCAGTCTTAGATTGAATTTCTGTTTTATTTCAATTTATTTAATTAAACCTGGCTTATGTAGCGTGAAATTTATTAAATTAATTTTCATTTCAGTTGTAATTGATAAAGATTTGAATGATGGTATGAGAATAGCTTTTATGAAATATGTTTCTTCACTCAGCAAGCTAGCTGATAAAATTCTTTCAGATTTCACATAAGTATTCTATAAATAAACTAACATCTGCTTTTCTGCAAGAACATTCTTTTGTTTATATACATTTCATTTTTTACCATGTTAATATCTTGAAATGATACAATGCCAATGTATGTCGTCTGCATCTTAAAATGTTTTAGCTAAAGTTGCCCTCTGACCTCAAAAGGTAGGACAAGCCTGCATTAAGCTATTAGCTCGGTTAATATTTTGAAAAATTTTAATGTCCGAACCTCACAATAAAAAAAATTAATTTTAACTTTCGTTTTAAATAAAATGTCATGGAGTATATCCTAGCAATGCACAAGTTGGGGCAGTATCTCCCAAAGAAATTTGAAACTATTCTACCATATTCGAAAAGGTTACCACCTATTACAGCAGTTTGATCCATTCATGAGTACTGTTTCTCACCTAAGAAATATTTTTAGAAACATCTAGAAGTACAATAACATACAAACAAAACCCATACATCAGTTATCAAAAATGTTTTCAAGACAAAAAGTCATCAAAGAGTTAAATTAGGAATTAGAGTTTGGATCTTATTCCCAAAAATGCAGTTGGGTTGTTTTTTTAACATCACTTTCGTCACATTTTCATGTTCTTTAAGATTTAAGAATTTTAACAAATATGCAAGGACGAGTGAATATGGAAACCTCTTTAAACACTTTTGATCTCTTTAATCCTGGTCACATTATGAGAAAAAATCTGATGTGGCCACCACATGACTTTCTCCATACCTGTAATATTTCTAAAAATTCCAAATAGGTTACATAATAATAAATATTTTAAGAGACTGCGAGAAAATTTTAGACTTTACAAAGAACAAAAATAAACTCAAACCATAACGTTCTGATATTGGATATAGCCACAAAGCTCCAACAATTAAGAAAAGAAAAAGGAGCGTTACTAAGATGTAACTAACCGTCAATTGTTAACAATAGTCATTGGTAGGTGGCATGGTGGTGGCAGGTAAGAATATAAGATATATATTAAACAATGCATTATATGGGAAAATGTTTCAAACAAAGGTTATAGCAAATTAAATTTCCTACAACTTTTATTCCGATACATTTTTACATTTATCAAATATTAAAGAAAATATTTCAAAATAACGGATTAGTGACAAGAGTAAACACCCACTTCCGGTTGACTGATATTTACCATAAACTAATCGGTTCTTGTGACTATCATAAAAATGTTAAATATAAAATTTTGCATTGACCTGATTAATAGTTTTGAGTTAGAGCACCCACAAAAAGCTATTACATACACAGACATCGAGAAAATGGTCAAAATGTGTTCAGGGGACCTCAAAACATGTATTTCCATTGAAAACTCGAAGTCGATTTTTTTCATGAATACAATACTTTCCCCCTATACTACGTATATGGAGAAACTAAAAATGGTCAATAATGAAGTCGCAGAACTTTTGCTTAAAAAATTTTACTTTTAAAGATAAAGGATTTTTATTTTGGACTTGCAATTTTAAAGAAATGAGGTGAAGGATCAATTGAGAAACTAAAGTAATCATTTTGTGGATTTTCTCACATTGTTATTTTTTGTATACAAGTTTTTATTGTCAGAGAGAGGGAGAGTATGTATTCATTCACATTAGCTTTTAATCTATTTTTGTTTTGAAGAAAGATGATTTCAAGACAGCCAATATAAAATTTATGAGAGACTTGAATATTTATAAAATGTTGCCATAAAAGTGATTGGGGGAGTTTTTTCTATGCATAATAATCTATTTAAGATTTTTATTAAATCATTGTTAATTGAAATCTTAATTCACATATTATTTCACTGAATAATTAATAATATAATTATATCTAATCAAATGATTGTTAAGAAATTTGAATAGTTGACCTGATTTAAAATTTTTATCAAGATGAAAATTATTTTATTGAAAATTATGTAATTGTTGATTATTTATGAAGGGTTGTTATCTTTTTTGATACATTTATCGAGTACTTTGTTGTTAGCTAAGATTTTTAAAATGGCACGATACATTGTTCAAGTGTTGTCAACAGGGCTAGAGAGAAAAATCCTGCATTTAACAGCCTTTGTAAAAAATGGTTATTTGATTAAGTTATTTTTCATTTTAATAATTTTTTATTTTGCAAGTATTTTTGTCTTATTTAACAACCAAATAAATAAAATAGATGTACACAAAATTTGATTCCCTGTCATTTTAATCTGGTATTTATGATGGCAATTAGAGAAAAAGATTGCCGCTCTGGTTGCTTTTCCTGTTACAAAAAAGTGAGAAAAGTAAATTAATTCAAATTGGCAAGGCACTCTTCATTTTTACTGGGGTAATAGTTGGGTCTTACAAGTTGAATCAACTTGTGTTTGAAATAAGGGCTTGAGTGAGGGGTATAATTGGTTGATGGTGATGTTTGAGCAGTTATTCAGGTTTTTTCTGAATATTACACATTCATGTGTGTATTCACTTGGGCATAAGTACCTATTTGTATGCTAATGGTTTCTTTCACATTACATTTGAGTTGAAAAATCTGGTGACTGGTGTTTATTGATACTTTTTGCTGTATTTAGTAGTTTTTTATTTAATAAATTTTTCCTGAACCTCGTAGTATTGTTTTAAGTGATGTAGTTAATCATACTTCTGTGAATTAATATTAGAGGCCTTGAACAAATTGAAAGATAAATGATTTATAAAAAATTGTTTTTAACAGGCTTTGGATTCAGAGAAGAGGCCAACATTCTGGCCACATACTCCTGAGGAACAACCTGGTATGGAGAAGAGAGGTGAAGATAGTCATCATTAAGAGAGGATTAATTCTCAAGTAGAGCGACTCCCATAAAATTAAGTGAGAAATTATGAGAAGGCATTGGTTGGAGGATGTAGGAACTAAACAAAGTGATTTGCCTGATATGGCTTCTTATCCACTTTGCAAATACTTCTGAATTTGTACCATGTTGGCATTGTTGAATACCACCTCTTGAGTAAATTAAGAAATTAAAGTTATGTATAAGTGACAATGTCTTGCCTGAAGAATTATTTGGCAACAACAGTGGGAGTGAAATCAGTTTGATTTTGGGGAAAGTCGAAATTCAACAATAGTGAATTATATTGCCATGCAAATATAATTAAGGGTAGTGTATTTTTGCTGTAAATAAATAAATTGGACCATTATCTATTGTTATTGTTTGCTATTGTGTTTACGTCTTTGTGGTCTCATTTTTATCCACATTTCATCAGAGTAATTGGGACTATTTGACTTTGTCTTTACCCTTTCTTATCCAGTAACCATCTTTTCTGATCATTTCTTTTGTTAATATATTGAACAACTGAGTACTCATAATTTTTTACTCTAAATTTGTTTGAATAATCCAATCCTGCAGGTGGACATGGCTATATAAATTTAGAAATAGCTGCATTACCTCTTGGTTTTTCATTATTTTCAAATGTACATATGTATAGTCTACAACAACTTATTAAATGGAAATTCATTAGCAAATGCAGTATATGTAATTGATCTTATTTGACTGATAAGCTTGAATGTGCTTAAATTACATTTTCATCTAACAGTATACCTTAGGGCAGGGGTGCCCAAACGTTTTTGTCATGGGCTACTTTTAATCAGAAAATTTTCTTATGGGCTACTCAATGTTTTAACATAAAAAGTAAAAGTTAGACATATTCACAGTAAAAAACTATTAACTAGCATATTTATATAATGACAAAATATATACATCCAAATTACATTTATTATTGATCTGATCGATTATGGGCTAGCTTGCACTGAATATCTTCAGTCAGTAATTGATAATTAGGGTTGTAACTCGAAACCAAGAGACGTAAACAATCTCCAAGGTGTTGATTGGTGAGTGCATTTCTTGTTTTTGATTTAATTAGGTTCATATTAGAAAATAATGATTCACATAAGTAAGTAAAAGGAAAATATGCTTTCAAAATAAATGCAATCTTCCTTACATTTAAAAATCTTTCAGATGAAGCAAGCTTCAAAAATTTGAAATGTTAGCCCTTGCTTTCAACTCTATATCATTCTGCAAAATAATTATTTCATTTTCTAGATCTGTTTCATCTATGTTGAACATACCTCCTGTTTTGCTAGAAATGTCTTCAATGTCAATTTCGGCAAAAGGAAATGAAAAAAACGTCACAATAGGTTTGAGTTCTTTAAAATCTTAAAAACGTTCTTTAAATTCTGTTTTTAATTTTTCTAGCAAATCAATGTAAATTTTGCTTTGATAATAATTGCTTGCATACTCCCTGTTTAGTAATTTCTTTTGTTAAATATTTCAAAAGTTTTGTATTATTCTCTTTTAATTGCAAAATTATGACTTGAAGCTTACTTTTAAAACTTTTCACAAAGCTTATCATTTCTGCCACATTTTTATTATTACCCTGAAGTTCCAGATTTAATTGATTCAACAAAATTGTAACGTCAGTTAGAAAAGTTAAATCTAAAAGCCAGTTAACATCTTCAAGTTCTTTATAGACATCTTCCCTTTCATTTAAAAACAATTTAATTTCTGATATAAGTTCTACCAATGAAGTGGCAATGCACTGTATTCCGAACCTTTCTTCCAGAAAAGTTCTAAATAGACGTCGCTGCAAAGTTTCAGCCCTAATCGAATTAACAATTTTGAATACAAGCCCCATTACTTCTTGCATTTTTTCTGATTTTCCACACAGCACTTATAATGCAATGAAAAGCCTGGTATTTTGGAAATAGAGGATCTGCCCTACAAAGACATGAATCCATTACTGCTAGCTTTCATTGCTGGGGCTCCATCAGTGGTCATTTAATCAGTTCTCCTTTGCCCAGGGGCAAGTCACAGAGATGCACCCCCCTCTCTTTGCTCCCTGTACAATTTTCCAAACGTAATGTGGGGAATGTGATGGAACCCCAAGTATAGCATTTTAATTCAGCATATATTATAATATTATTGTTTATAAACGAACGTTAATTTTCGATCCATGAGTTTGTGCCCCTTCAGCCCTGCGCTCAGGGGCAACTGCCCCCCTTTGCTCCCCCCTCACTACGCCACTGAATTTGGGATTGTTTGAAAGCAAATTGTAAAAGTTGCATGAAAGCTCCTGAAAATGAGCTTTTGTCACTATAATTGCTTTGATCTTTCCAATGAGGAAACTTCTTTTCATCTGTCCACTGACATAGAAAACACTTTCTATAGTTGAACTTGTGCCAGGAATAGCTAAAGTAAATTCCAAAAGCATTTGAATGTATTTAAAGGAATTCTTTCACCTTGCATAAACCATCATTCGACAGTTTCAGTTTGTGTTCAATTCGGCAATTTTGCTTTTACTGATATTCATAACATGGTGGTATTCATCGAAAAGCTCGTCTTAGTCTATAACTTTCATGATATGTGTGGGATTAATTTTTCGTGTAACTTTGTATATTAAATGGCACTCTCAGAAAAACGGGGCAATTGGCATCCCGTTTTAACTTTATCAGGACAACGGGACACTTAACTAAAAAATGGGACAATCCCGTTCAAAAACAGGATGTATGGTCACCCTAGTATACCCACAATTTGTACATATATTTTTCAACACTTTTTGAAGAAATAGCGATCATGAAAGAAATGTATAAAATTTCAAATCAGCATAAAAGTTGAGTAGAAATTTAGAAATTCCAATTTCACGACCTCATTATGGTCCAATTTTCTTTCCATTCTTGAAAAAAATACTTGCACGAAACATTTTATGCAGTACTTGTAATGAATCCATTTTTGTGCAGTTTTTATGGGACTTTATAAGTTCTGAATAGTTTCTATGATCTCAAGCAGGAAGAAGTGTGATGAGAAAGAAATCAAGTTAGTGTGGACATTTAAGCCCATACATAAGATATGAAATGTTGCGTTCAGCTCAACATAGGGAACCAAAGAATACATTCTGGCATGTTTCTATGCCTTCTGAGAGAAACCTATGTCTCATCAACTTCTGTGTAACGGTTTCTGCCTACTTGTGCAAATATGAAAACCATAAGCGAGCTACCCTTAAAGCAGGTTTTAAAAGGATGAAAGTTGGCCAGCATCATTGCTTTGGCTAATTCTGGGCAAGTCCAATTTCCAAACAGTTTGTTGCACTTGTAACTAGTGGAATTAGTGGGGCTGCTGTCCTGAATGCAGCCCAGAAGGACAAGAATGAGGCAGCTCGATCACCTTATCCCAATTAAGATGCTTGGTTTGGCCGTTCTGGAGCATACCAATACCTAGTTAAAATGAAATGTCACTGTTGAGATTGATTAGAACAGTGACATCATATTTGTACTTTAAATATATAAAATTCATTTAAATGCCCGAAGCATAAGCCAGCCATCATACATTGAATGTAGTTCTACATTAATAGGAATAAGTCATCTGAACCATAACCAGAGTATTCAACAAAAATTTAAGTACTTGAAGCAAATTATTTTCATATGTTCTCAGTAAATCATTTGAAACTTAAATTAGTCAATAAAACTCCAAAGAGAATGTCATGACTGTCTCAATTTTATTTTTATCTTTATTTACTTGTTGAAATACTTTTCTTAATGGAATAAAGAGTTAGGAAATCCAAGAGACTAATCTTACTTTTAGAGAAAGTTTATTGTTGTAATTCTAAAAACTGATTTAAGAATAGATTATGTTGGTATGTTTAGGAAAATGTCTCTTAAATATATTTCTTAAAGAAATGTTATTGTTCCATTTAATAATTCACATACTTTTTCATCCATAGTCTTCATAGTTTTTCAAAATATTAAATAATGGTATTACTATTTGATTATTCTCTGATCTTGCAGCCTGAGATTATTAAACATTTCATCAAATCCATTACCCTTATGTCCCTGAATGATTATAATGATCCATGAAAATCATGTAGGATGTGTAAATCGAGCAATGTTCTTGAGCAAACAGATGGTTCAGATCCAGCGTTTCAGAAAATTCTTCTGTAGACCAGTCATCCATGTGGTTCTTATTGTAAGTCACCTAATTATGATGTCTCATAACTGCAATAAAATGTGAGTCACCCAGAAAGTAATGCTCAACATTTTTTCTTGGCCAAAATATATTGTAGAAATAATATTGAATAAGTTAAATAAAATTAGGTGTATTAGTCTAGGGCCGCCCCGGCCTAACTGGGTAGCAACACATGGGCGGAGGCAAGAATCATTCTTAATTTTGTCTTTTTCCATCTCATAGTATTATATGCATATACTTTAGTAATATTTAATATTAAAAGAATTTTTACTTATTAACTAGACTATTTTCTTTGAACACATGCCAATTCAACATGTGTCCAAAAAGGAGGAACTGGCGCAAGAGCTGCATCAGTCCATTGAGATTTTGTCCATTTTACAGAGACACAATCTGCACCTACCGCACTTGGTGTCCAGGGTGCCAAAAGTTTGGAGAGGTTTTCTTCCATACAACTAACAGATTATAGGGTGCTGCCTTTTGGCCGATGCTGCCATAGTTTTTGTTCTGCCTTATGGGTTGCTTCTTCAATCAAGAAGTGTCACTTTTTCATATTCTAAAAGCGTTGACTATAGTTCTAAGCTACGCCAACCGCGACATAAACAGATGATGATGTCAAAACATTTAAATACCCAATATTTTCATTAGTTTTAATGAGATATATTACCGATACTCTAAATTATGAATGTTATCTTTAAAAATGGTAGAAATATGAAAAAGTAATACATCTATTCTTCTGCATGAATTTTAAATATTGGTAAAATTATTAAAAGTTGTGACAAACCTCTTTATTATTTATGTAGCGTCATTCTTAGTAGAAGCTTGTTACTTAAGCCATATAAAAATTTGAATGACTTCTTTCACATTCAAGTAATGCAAATAATAATGATTTGAATACCCTCTGATAACAATGTGAACAATAAAAACGTATTAACAATTAACATTTAATATGGAATATTTGGAACTACAAATTATTAACAATAATTAATAACTAATTGTGATTGGGTGCCGTAGCTTCATCCCTAGTTTACTATAGTTTTTCTTAAATTAAATACAACTTGTAATCTAAAACCGAAAAAAAATCTGGACCAGGATGCTTTTATAAGTCCGTAAGGGGCAGCATAAACTGCTTGCATCTGGGCAGCAAATATGCCCAGCACAGGTCTGTATCAGTCATATGTGCACTTGGTCCCTTGCTGTTCTTAGTCATGATTAATGACCTAGAATATAATGTCAGATCAAACTCTATATCGTATGCTGATGACAACCTTTGCTAACTATGACCTTAACCTTTCTGTCTCAAAAGTAAAGTCAGCCTGTACTTTTGATGATGCAAAGACCTGGTTCTCAGCAAATGAATTTTCAATGAATGAAGAAAAAACACAGAGCATCGTATTTACCTTATGTGAGTTACCCATTGAAGGTAACTTGATGCACTCTTTCAAACTATTGGTTTCTGGCTAGATTCCAAATTGACATTGAGTGATTAGGGTATTAAGACCTATAATAAAGTCGCATGCGTTATCCACATGATCCGTAAACTTAGATCATGTGTTTCTCCCCATTATGTCAGATCAGGGTACTTTGCCTTTTTTAATTGCCAACTAACCTATAGAATTCGTCTCTGGAGAAATAAATGATGATGATGACTATTTTTCCACTTAATCTCCTTCCACCTCAATTGCTTTCTCCTATCAAGAAATGTGCATGTATTCCTTGCCAGTAAAATTCCTGTCATGGCTCTTGAAGTCACTTTTTTATCTCCTCGACAACCTTGTCATTGACTAAATTTTGGCTGAGGATGGCATCTTTCACACATCTGAAAGGGTGGAGATCTCTGGGAGCAATATCTGGGCTGTATGGCAGATCGAGCTGCACAGTCCACTGCAGTTTTATGATTGCTTTCCTGGCCTTCAAACTGGTATGAGGACATGCAATATCACATCGAAGCAAGGTCTTCTTCATTTGTCTTTGTGGTCAAATGCTTCTTCAGTTTAAGGTGATAATGTAGGCCTCTCAAGTTTATTGTCTGTATTTTGTCATGGTATCCACTAAAACGACTCCATTATTCTAAGGGATTATAGCCATAACTTTGCCTGCTGAGAGAACTGTTTTAAACTTCTTCCATGAAGAGTTAGGGTAATGCCACCCCATGGATTGTCACTTTGTCTCCAGCTCAAAGTAGTTGATCCAGGTTTTATCACTGGTGATAATATGTGACGGAGGTGATTCCCATTCTGCTTCATATTCTCTTAATAACTCTGTGCAAAAATCCTTTAGTTGGGTTTTACATTCGATTGTCAGCTATTAAGGAACCCATCTCATGCACCCCTTTGAATAATCCAGACAGGCAAAAATTGTGTTTTGGTGCTTTTGAGCTGGAATACCAAATCTGTGGTCATGATGCATTGTTCCTGTTGAAACAGGTTGTCAGCGTGCTGCACAGCGCCAGCAGTGAAAGCCATGGCAAGATGACCATATTGAGGAGCATCAAGAAGATCAGCTTTTCTATGTCCTTCTTCTGATGTTTTTACTCCCTTAGTCTAGTGATTAACAATGCTTCTATCAACTGTATCATGTGGACAGTTTTTAGCTTTTTATGAATGCTGTTCATTGACTCGCTGTCAGAAACTCAATCACAGCTTTTTTGTTAGACATTACTGTTAGCTGCTATTTTGATGATTAATTGTTGTGGTGATTTTTGTTGGAATAGTTCAAAACCTTTCGACCAGAAACAAGAAAATTAAATCTTACAGCACTAAAATTTTCGTAATTTTTTGCCTGAAATCATTTTTTTAAAATGTGGAGCATAAATTTGTAAATGACTCTCATATTTAAGAGTCTATTGCCGCTTATATACAATGGTCAAACCATAGGCTGTGTAGTTATGTTATTATTGCGTTAACTTGTATTTTTTAGTATTTACACACCGCCTTATTCATACCCCATCCCATTTTGCTCTGTTTACTAAGAAAAATGTAGTAAATTCAGGGGTACTACATGCACATAAGGTCTGATTAAGTACAGTCAAATCCCGATTTAGCGCCACCATTTGTCCATCACTGATATTGGTGCTAAAGTTGAGGTGTTGGTAAATCGAGGTACATACTTACTCTACCTATATCTATAAATCTCAAATTCTGTTTGTTTGTCTGCTATACAAACCCACACCTTTTAAGATATCGTCACGAAACTTTGCATAGGTATATAATTTTACCCTGTGAGTAACATAGGCTATAATAAAAAGTTCGGGATGGAGTGCTTAATTCAATCAATGCTGTTTCCCATCTATTGTTGAGAAAATTGTTATTTGTGTCAGAATAAACTCATATCTTTAGAAACTTCATAATAAAATTTATTAGAATATTGTTTTTTAAGTGTATGCAATAAATTACATTTTATAAAAAATAGGAAAAAAAGTTTACTGGGGAAGGAATACGAGAGCCCTTTGCAACACTTTCAATTGCAAAACATTAAGCTTCTGAAGCAATGCTGTTGGATAAAACTCAAGAGATGATTGAAGTATATTCCCAGTATTTCATACACTTGGCGGTGGCTCAAAATGGTCCCAGGCAACGCCGGGTACTCCAGCTAGTGTAATCATAAGGTGGAAGTTCTGTTCACAACAAATCATGGGTAGTATGTGGAGGTGGTCCTATATGGGTGGGTGCTAAATCAGGTTCGAGAGCCGCATGACACATTCTGTGCTCATAAATTTACGAAAAGAAAACAACCTGTATCCGAAGCAATTCAGATATAATGCATGTCCCTTAGAGATTCCCAACACGTCTCAAGTCATCCTACATCGTTGTGCTCTGTGTGAGAGACATTGACATGCCACTGAATAGAAATTTTAAAAAGCCACATACAAAGATAAAAGCGGCGATTTGGCTACCCCTGGTATATATGTACTATGGGAAACTTTTCATACCTGTCAGAAGTTTTATGTAAAGACTTGATTAATACATTCTATATGCTGGTTAAATTCGGTAACATTAAGGAGTTCAAAATGGTGTTAGACTATATTCATATGTTGCTATCAGAAAGTTGAAATTATTTTTATATTATTTAGCATTGCCTAAGTTTTAACATAATCTTAGAGTCATTTTTAAATATTCTTGCAAAGCCTCCAAATATTTAAAAATTACTTTTGGCATGTCTAACGTTGAGAGACAGTAATTTCAAGCATAAATTATTAATTTTTTATTCATTGATTGACTTTATGGATATTATAATCTTATATTTTGTTTCATAAATTTGTTATAGTAGGGCTAGAAATGAATGAAATGGCATACTATGCACTAATATAGTGGTGTGTTTGTTCTATAAAAAGGACTTAATAGGTTTCTGTTTTAAACAATGCTAGACCCAATTGATCATAGAAATATTATCTATTATATGTATATTAAATATCTTGTAAGATTTGCACATTTTGTTGCTAATGTCCCAATAATTTGGCCTTAATATTTGATTGTTTTTTTATTGCCAATTCATTTCTCAGTGAAGCATTGATATAGACAATTATAAAACCATTTTCAAATTCCAAGGAAGATGCATGTTATTACACAAAATGGTTAAATTTTTCCTGGCTTACATTCATTTAGAACCCAGTACGTTCCATTTTAGATCTTGAGTTCATATATTGTATCTTTACTGTATTAAGATCTTTTGGAGTCTGTTTACTACCATTGAAAATACCAGTATGATTTGTATTTTTGTGAGTTATATTTGTTATGCATTTTTGGTCATTTTTCTGGTGTATGTCTGTATATTAATGCCAAATAATTTTTATTGGTTTAAAAAACTTGTCAGAACCAGATAAAATTTTTAGGTACCTTTCAAATGTAAAAATTAGGGTTTTAGAAGTACAAGAATTATGCTAGTAAAAACTTGTTATTAATCTCATTCAAAATATATTTGAAAGTTAATGAATCTGAACATGGCATAGCTCCTTAATGAAATTACAACTAGTGGAATAACTTATTCTGCTTTATTAGTAATTTCAGAAATTTATGCTGTTCTAGAAATAATGTCTTAAAAATCATTGTTATTTTAGCAACACATATTTTAATAGGACTGAATGACTTAAAAACAGCCTGAAAGTTTTGATTTTTGGGTTAAGAAAAGATCCAAGGCTCATAATTGCACCAAAATTACCCAATTAGCTAAAATAAAAATGTATAGTACAAAAATAATGGTCTGAAATTTATGTTAAATACAGCCTTGAAAATGTAAGAATTCTTTTTAGATTTTTGTATTATTGAAGCCGGCAATAATTTACGCAGTATTTGTATATTGAAGTGTAGTAGATTTAGAAATAAATAGATTAGTTTCAAATCACAATACGTTTTTGCTGAAGTGATTTCGTAAAGGAATTATTAGAAGTTATGATGGTATGCCAGTAAAATAATTGATTTTACATTTATAATTACCAAGTGATATTCATTATATTCTTCGCTTGCGTTATTTTGTTAACAACGACATCACTGGCTAATTTAACGAATACTTATCAGTGAATTTAAATTGTATAATTTAACTGCTGAAAACCTCTTCATAAAAGTTGAGCAATAATTTACTGTGTATTTCGTTGATATTATTTATCGGAATATTTAAAGTCTCTGAAATTTTGTTTTACATGTTCAACCTTAAAATGTTAAGGGTGGCTCACACGCTCAGCTTTTACTACTGTTTTAACTGTACAAGGGTACAATCCTGGACTGCACGGTTAAAATTGAGGAAAAAACTGAGCGTTAAAGCCCCCATTTAGGCTAAGCACACATTATCATTTGAAATATTGTGTACCCGTCGGGACATTTTCGAAAAACTTAAAAAATGTAAAGGTAAGATAAAATTATAATTAAGATTCAAATAATTTTAACTGGGATATTTTAACGTTACGATTGTTAAAGGCCTTAAAAATCCCGCTACTTTCCGTTCGTGGTTTGAACCGACAAAATGGTGCGTTGACAGTCAAGTGTTATTTTAAGTTTATTTTTTTAGTTTTTATTATTTATTTTCATTGACCGGTTTTATCGAGCACCATTGTGCTTTTATTGGATATCTTTTACTGTTGGGTATTTAAGCATGAATCTTTGCAGACTGTGCATTAAGTGGAGAAACTCGTATGTTTATATTTTTGAAGTCAGCAGAAAGCATGGATTTATTTTAGCGGATGTGATTAATGACATTCTTCAGCTTGATGTAAATATTTCTTTATATATGGCTGCATACTTACAATTTAGCGCTACACTTCTCATTAAGAAATGCAATCTTATGATGTTTAATTCAGTAGTTTACGTTTTTCGTATTGATCAGGGTGTGTTTAATACAATATTTTTATTTTAGTTATAATAACAGTATTGCTCTCCATAAGAATTAAATATGAATAATGATAATGATGCGTAGTTTGAGTTTCATATGCATATCAAGAATAAAAAGTTCACTTTCTTAGCGAAGTTATGACAAAACAAATCACAGCAGTATCTCCATTGCAACACGCTTTTAAGTAGTTATAGAAAACTTTGAAATGTGATAAAATTATAAATTTAGATTCTATTTAGTTTTTACTAATTTTAAGAGTAATGCCATACTTTTTTGCATGAAGGTGTCTCCACATGATGGGCTACCAGCATTCGTTTGCAAACAGTGTTTCGATAAAGTGATTTATTTCAAGAACTTTAAGAGTATATGCCAAGAATCAAAACGTACACTAAAAAATCTCGTGAGCCATCATAACGGAGTTTTGGTAAGACATTAATTATAAGTATACTGGTAACATGTCTCCTATAATAATATTTCATTAAAACGAGTTATTTATTAAACTTATTAAATGGATGATATTCTGCGCAATCTTTTAAGTGATATTCGTATTATTTTGAATCTCTCTTAAAACAGTTTTATTTTATAAGATTTTGAGGCTTAAATTTGAAAAAAAATTGTTTTCCAATGAGATAAGTATAATTGTGTAAATATCTTGTCATGCTGACATTATATCCTCATTATTATTGAAGAGGATTTTACACCTTTTGCTACTGTTATCTGTAAACCTAAATAAGCTACGTACAAACAATGAGTTCCATTTACGGATATTTCCATAATCTTTTTTGTTTTATGTAAAATAAAATTAAGAATATTTTGAATATTATATTTCAGTTATTTTAATTAAAATATCGAAGTTTATCTAAGAATTCAACATGCTCTACTCTGTCACTGTTACAAAAATACATCATTCCAGTTTAAGATAATCTCAGCACTTACCTGAATATAGAAAATGTTGGTATTCTATAGCTTTAGTAAGTCTTGATTGCCGAAGTTTCAATAAAAATAAATGATTTGCCAATTTTTGTTGTCCCTAAATTTTGGCATTTGTGCAGTAGTAGTGAATGATCCACCATGTCAAAAGCATGGCTGAAATAAAAAAATAGGGCAAACGTTACATTGTTTCTATTAACTGATGATGAAATAAAATCAACAGCATGAAAGAGTGCTGATTCGGTCGATCGATTTTTCCTATATCCCCACTGGGAATCAGAAATTACATTATTTTTCAAGGTAGGCCATAATACGGTTAAAGTATACAAGCTCAAATAGTTTTGAGAATTGAGAGAGGAGAGAGATAGGCTGGTAATTTACAAGACTGTCTCTCTGACCTTTATTCTTAAAAACAGGATTAACTTGACTAATTTTCAAAGACTCGGGGAAGATGCCCTGCTTAAGAGATTCATTTGTTAAGTAAATCAATGTTTTTATTAAAAAGTTCCTGCAAGCAAATAACAACTTTCCAGGTACATCATCTAGGCCTGGTGCAGCACTTTTACCCACTCGATGAAAACAGAGAAGCAATTCATTTTAATCACAAGGTTGCAAGTAAATTGCGTTGGATATATTGGATGATGAATCACAAAAAAAAAATTATTAGGGCTATTTGAGCTTTTAGAGTGGTCTGGAAGTTTTAGGAATTCATCATTGATGAAATTACATATAGAAATTGGGTGAATAATAGCTCTACTATCCTTGCCATAGACTTTGGGAATATAAATGAGTGTCTCTTTACCTAGTTCAGATTTAATTATTTGCCATGCTTCTTTGGTTTTATTTGGGGCATTAGCTAGCCTGCTATCATTATATGTTCTTTTTGCTATTTTTATTAATGATTTATACTGTTTTTTAATATTTAAGAATGCCGAACAAGTTTCAGGAGTATTAAGCAGTCTATGATGGTAGGCCAAGTTTTTAACAGTGTTAGAAATGTCGACTATATCATTGGTAACACAGCTTTTCTTTTTGCATGAGCTATTATTGGTTTTCTTTCTGATGACAGGAATAGCACAGTTAAACAAATAAAGGAATTTATGATAGAAATAATTGAAGCTGTTATTAAAGGAAACTGCATTGTACACATCATTCCAACATTCATTCTGAAGAAGATTACAGATGTTAGAAATATTTGATTTTGAAAAGACTTATGTTACTGTAACTGGTAGGCCAAGTTTGAGATGAGGAGCAAACATCGAAAGTAGCTTCAACAGCAAGGTGGTCTGATATTCCAAGATCATAAGCTTTAGATTCTACTTTTGTTGGGTCATAATTTGAAATTAAATTATCCAATTGTGTCTGAGAAGAATCAGTAAAGTGTGTTGGTTGGGATATAAAGGATTTAATACCAAATGCATCAAAAAGATTAGTCAGTTGAGTACATAGAGGGGTATCAACTAGCATATCACAATTTAAATCTCCTGTAACAATAATGGTTGTATCCTTTCTATAGATTTTGTTCAACAGGTGTTCAAATTTTAGCATAAAAGAATTAAAATTGCCTAAGGGAGAGCGGTATAAAACAACTAACACAAAACTTTGGTCACCTATTTTGAAGGAGCATGTTGCATTTTCAAAGACTTTCTTCTCATTCACGGAACATTGCACAACTTGGAAGTCCCAAACAATGGTCTTTTAAGCAAAGATAGCCACACCACCGTTTTTATAAGTAGTCCTAGAAAAATGACACACTAAATTATAATCCTTGATATTAAAAACACTTAAATCCTGGTCCCTGAGCCAATGTTCACTAATACATAAAATGTCAGGTTTAATATCCTTCAAGGCGATCTCTAATGTAAAGGCTTGATGCCTAAGACACTGAACATTTAAATGCAAGATGACAAACTTTACACCACTATTAACATGGGTCAACTCAGAGGTGGGGGAAGGCGGGTTCTCCGAAAAGAATACCTATCAACCAAGACATTTTTCGGCCAAATTGCCGGATCAATTAGGGAATCAAGTAGCTCAGCATCAGCTGACACTCGAAAAGACGAGTATTCTCCTTTGGTGACAAGTTGCTGCTCCACCTCCACATCACCTGGTATTTTACCTCTAAGATATTTCACAACATCTTCAACAGTAGTATCCTTGTGAAATCGCCACAGATGAATTTTTCTGGGAATACCAGAGAGAGAGCCCTCTAATGAAGCAGTGGTAGTGGCACTTCCTATGGTAGGCTTCCTTCTTGGTTTACGCTTATAGGAAACCGTGGTGAACCCATCTTCACCGCTCAGTTTTCGGGCACAATTTATGGCAGGATCGTGGCACTGCAAACTCACCAGCTTAATGGTTGGGTTGATTTTGTTATTATTCACAATATGATGGTCAGGAGATATATTAATTACCTTTGTCTCACAATCTGTATCGTCCTTCGATATAGAACTTACAGGTAGAAGCATTTTGGAACAGTGGGTTACTGGTCTCTCATAAACAGTAACCATCCGTGACGTCATAATTCCTGGTTTACTAATTTCAGATTTTTCGCTCATTACTGTGTTGCTGAAGGGGGCAAAGATGTACTTGCATCTTTACTGAGATAACTTTCTGGGGTCGAAACAGCCAAAATTTTTTCAATCTCGGCTGCCATGTTTGTTATGATAGCCGATCTGTCTAGGATACAGTTCAAACATGACCAAAAGATTGAATTCAATTCCTTTAAAGCTTTAATAATGATTTCACTTAAATCAGCACATTTAATATGACGCAGGTGAGTGCAAATACCACAAAAAGTACAACACGTCCTCATCCTGACTAGCCGCCATATTGAATTGTTGATTTAATTTTATAGTAAGACATAGATCTGTAATTTAGTTACTGTTCCTAATCTTATGCAATTATGAAATATCAATGAAAAATTGTTAAAATAATGCCTTTTCCATAAAATCATGCTTATTCATTTGTGGATCACCTATTGACCTCCAATAAAAGTTGGTCCTAATTGTCCATTCTCTCTATTAACTCCATGCAGAATATATCCTTATTTGCATGAAAATCACAAAATACATAATTGAAAATTAAATTTTTCTTCACTCCTGAAACAAATTTTTATTCATTTAGTTTTGATAAATAAGTTGCTACTTAGATTAAATAAATCTGAAATCAGGGAGACAGTGCAACTTATTGTCCTGTAATTTTAATGACAATTTTTGGAGTTTGGAGCATTTCTTTTAAATTCAAAACAAATTTCCTCACCAATTTCACATAGATTCTAATCTGCTTTCAATAAAAAAATAAACATTGTTCTTCAAGTGTACAAACTTGAAAGTTATTATTAACTATTTATAAATGACAATTTAAAATGTCCTGTGCAAATTATTTGCATTTATTATGGAAAACAGATACATATACACTTGAACTTGTGATCTCTAATTGCAAACTTTCAAGCCTACCATTCTTTCCTTTGACCTTAAGAATGTGATTTATAATCTGACAAGTATTCTAGGAGTTCCTGAACAAATATATACATTAATATACAATTTATATTGTTCTTTATGCTGTGGCTGATACAACAGAGATTTCAACACAGTTGTCACCTAACCATTCAGATGACTCATTATAGAGTTATTTAAATGCCAGAGAAATCTAATTTGTTTATGAGGGAAATGTCATGTAGTTTCTGCAGCTGAAAGGTTGAATGAATGAAATTTTATTGATTCCGTAGGTTTACATAGACATGGAATAGGTCATAATAAAACATAATATAGCACAGACAATACAATACAAAAAATTGAAATGAAAAACAGAGAAGACAATTAGCTGGTATTATTGTCACATTACAAATCTCTATCAGTCAAGTATTCAGAGACACTATAATAATTTTTACTTATTAGATGGCGCTTCAATCGCCTCTTGAAAGACAAGGTACAGGAGGTTGACTTAATCCTAGAGGGTAAGTTATTAAACATAATAGAGGCAGCATGGTGAGGTCCTTTTAGGGAAAGGGACAAGTGATACTCATTTAAATGAATGTTTAGTTTATTGTGAGTATGGTGCGAGTGGTAGTTGGAATTTGTTGGGAAAAGGTGAGGGTGTTGTTTAACAAAAGTAGCACAATTTAAAATATAGATTGAAGGGAGAGTTAATATATTAAGGGAGTGAAATAATGGCTTGCCAGGAGTTCGGTAAGGTAATTGCAACATTGCCTTAATAGCGTGCTTTTGTAAAGAAAAGACTTTGTTGGAGTAGCTGACATTGCCCCAAAATATGATGCCATAGGACAGAAAAGAATGAATTTTAGCAAAATAGAAAAGTTTTAGGGTACTGATGGAGACAATGGGTGCCAATTTTCTTAGCATAAAAATGCCAGTGGCCACTTTTTTCATAACAGAATTAATGTGGATTGACCAATCTAAGTCTTCACTAATGTGTATACCTAGAAATTTTACCGAGGTAGAACGTACAATGTTTGAATGGTACATTTTTAGTAATGGACTGCAGGAAGGAGGTGACCTTTTTGTGTGAAATTGAAGGAAAAGGGTTTTATTACTATTCACTTTAAGATTATTGGATTGACACCAGTGAAGCATGCTGTCCGCAGAAGAGTTTGAAATATTAATTAAATCAGGCAGATTTTCGGAGTGCAATACACATGATGTGTCATCTGCATATAATAGGAGTTTGCTATTAGCAATATTATGGGGAAGGTCATTCATGAATATAATGAAAAGCAGTGGCCCTAATATTGAACTCTGAGGGACACCACTCCACACTTTTAGAGGTTTAGATTTAGAAGTGATTACACCATTAGAAGTCTGATGTGTGTATTTTACAATTTGCTGCCTGCCAGATTGAAAGGAATTTATCCAATTGAGGGCATTTCCATTTATTCCCACATTGCGAAGTTTAGTATATAGTATTTCATGGTCAATGCTATCAAATGCCTTTGACAGATCATATAAGATACCAAGAGTGAAGTCTTTCTTATTTAATGCCTGATGGACCTGGTTAATTAATTGGAAGGAAGCTGATATAGTGGATCTAGCTTTCCTGAAGCCATGTTGAGATTCATGGAGTAAAAGAAAAGATTCAAGAAAATGGATTACTCGGTTATAAAATATTTTTTCAAATATTTTGGAAAATACCGATAATACTGATATAGGCCTATAATTATCTGAGTTAGAGAGAGAGCCTTTTTTAGGAATGGGGAGAACACAAGCAAACTTAAGGCTAGAGGGGAATTGCCCTTCATAAAAAGATGAATTTATTATATTAACTAGAGGAAGAGCAATATAATTAATGACAGCTTTAATTATAGGCATTTGGATCTCATCAAGACCACATGACCATGAGTTGTCAAAGGACCTAACAATATTTTTTATTTCATGAACATTAGTAGGAGCTAAAAATAGTGATTTAGAAGGAGTAGGCATGGGATGATAAGAAACAGTTGGGGTAGTTGCAATGGGAGTGGTTTGACAGAACTGTAAGTTGAAGTGCTGAGCTATTTCATCAGGGTTGGAGAGAAGGCAATTATTGAAACTAATGTTATTTTGGTTTGGGTTAATCATTGTGGCTTTGGTATTGCATTTAATTACATCCCAGGCAGATTTAATAATATTATTGGATGACTGAATATAGTTTTCATTGATTAGTTTCCGGTAATCTGAAACACATTGTTTGAATTTTTTAAGAGATTGTTTATAAGAACCGGAGAGATTGGGATCAATGTATTTGCATGTATAGTGTAAATCCTGTAGAAATTGACCCATGATTATTAAATCATTAGAATAAAATTTTTTATTTAGATTTAAGGTTCTCTGCCTAACTCGTTTAATGGGAAAAACAGCATTGAAGTACATCATAAAATAATTCATAAAGGCATTGAATTTAGCTTTGGTGCCTAGAGCATTTGATACATCCTCCCAATTTTCATTGGATAACATAACACAGAGTTGTTCAATAGAGTTTTGCTTAAAAATTCGTTTAGATATGTACATAGGATTTACAGCTTTGGAAGTCTTGGGAAATTTTAAAGTGAAGTTTAGTGCCAAATGGTCCGAGAGGCCTGTATGTAATGTTTTGCAAGAGAAATTAGTGGTAGGGATATCAGATATTAGGAAATCTATTAGTGAACATGAGCGGGAAGATATCCTTGTGGGCTCATTATTAATAATTTTCAGACCGAAACTACTTAAGAAGTTGGAGAAGTCTGTTTTATCAACTGTATCTTTAAGAAGGTGTACGTTCAAGTCCCCACACAGCAAAAGTCCATCAACATTTCTGAGTAATGCTGATAAAATAGCATCATGCAGGTGCTTAAGGAAGTCACTGAAACTACCACTCGGTGCACGGTACAAGCAAAAAACCGCATAAGAGGAGGAGTTGACTTTTAAGGTAGAAATACAGCATTCAAAAAGTTTCTCGCTGCTTTCTTGAAAGTCTATGCATGAGAGATCAAAACCAGGTCTGGAGTACACGGCTACCCCACCACACTTGTTTTGATGGCGACAATAGTAAGAAATAAGGTTAAACCCTTTGATATTAAATGATGTTAATTCATCCTCAGTTAGCCAATGTTCGGATAGAAAGAGAATATCGGATTTTAGTTCTTGGAGGAGTATCTCAAGAGCATGCCCCTTGTTTCTAACAGACTGAATATTGCTGTAAAAAAGATTCAGCAAATTTTCACTTTCTAGTCACTGTGTGGTCTTGGGCTTACTAATTCCCAGTTTCCCTCTAGTAGTTACACCTGTGGTGGAGGCGGTAGCATATGAGGTGGTAGTAGGTTAATGTGGATCCACTGATAAAATATTGACAAAAATGTTCTATAGTAAAACCTTTTGATAAATAATAGGGAAAAACAATCTCTCCTTATCATTCAGACTGAAAAGTTCCTCCGCAGATGCTAACAATGGAATACAAAATTTTAAAAAATTGACAACCTGAAGGGGCGAACATGGCCCAATGGTCATAATATTGGTACCCCTGATTTGGATTAAAGAAAACATTTTGATAAATGATTCCATTTCTTTCTCTCTTATGGTTTTCAAAGTAAAAATTCATTATTTGGCTCAACATAAAATTCTGGGATCGAAATAATATAGAAACATGGTGTTTTCATTTCAAAGAGAGAAACGAATAAAAATTTCTCATTCATCGCAAGGTGAAAAGTCAATAAAACTATGCTAATTTGGTTATTCATCAAGGAAGAAAATATATCTTTATGTACAATAAAGAATCATCGACTTTTTCTTATGGCTAAAGTGAAATTCACAAAATAAATATTTAAAAATCAAATTGAAGATACCGAAGTAATTACATATTTTTTCAATTTTATTTTAAGTACTTTTGTGAGTTAATTTTAATGTTGATTAGATTAGGTAAAGTATGGCTTGTAATAATATACATAAGTAAGTGCCTCCTAAAACATCTCTTTATATAATAAGCTACGCTTGTCCCTCACACTCGACTGTGGCACCGCTCTTAAAAAGACCTTATAAAAGAGTGGGAGAATCAAGAACTATTTACGACTGACTGTTAATGCTATTTTAAACAAACTTTCCGAATAGGTAGAAAATTGAAATTTGGTAGGAATGTTTGATTCTTACAGTAAAAGCCATTTATGAAAAAAAAATCCTCAAAAAAGACCTGGGTTTGACTCCGTAGATAATTTCTATTTCCCATAAGGTAACACGTAAAAATCGATTTTCTACTTAAGAAGCTTTTACTATTTTTTCAAATTAAAATTAGAAATAATTGACTGATGAGCTTCAGACCTGGACCGTTTTAAAGAAAAATAAATAAAGTTTCTTATTCTTATCATCACATTTTGCCTGCGATATAAAATCGCTCGAGTTCTACATTTAAATCATTTATTGGAAAAATTTAAACTTTTTAACGATATGTTGCCTTACCGACCATGTCATTGTTATACCTCAACATTGTATTGTCGTCGGAATCCTTATACTATATGCGTAAGGAAAGGGTGCTTTGAATGTTTTAATACCTGAGAGAGGAGAGACAGGAAGAAAGAAAGGAGGGAGACTTGAGAGAGAGGGAGGGAGACAAAGGGAGAGGGAGAGATATATAATGTTCTTTATTAGGGCGAGATTTAGACTAGGAAGTATATTTATTTGAAAAAGTCCAAAAACAGAACAAGGCCAATTACATTGGACGCATAACAACGAAGTAACAAGGATAAAACAAAAATAAAACTATCAAGCAAAATAACTAAAACTCGAGCAATGAATACACAGAAGACATACATAGTACATCAATCACACGAAATCATGGTAAGGAGCGAATAGAAAGACAAATAAATCAGGAGAAAGGGGAAGGAAAATAGGCAACAAAACAAATCAAATATTAGGTTTAAATTGGAAGTTAGGAGACTTAGTGAAGGGGTCATAGTTAGGGAAGCGCTTCACCAAACTATTACAAAGATCAGGAAGGCGATAGAGAAAGGAGCGTTTAGTGATTGAGAGGCGAGGGGTAGGGCAGTGAAAAAGCTCATTCAAGCGAGTAGAACGAGCAGGGACCCGGAGTGGAAATAGAGAAAGAAGCTCATGTGACCTAAAATTGCCATTAATAATTTTTGAAAATACTTGAATGTCAGTGTGAGTGCATCAATCAGTAAGGGATGGAATCCCTAGGGAGGTTCGTATGGCACTGAGTGAAGAGTTCTGGAGAGGAGGGTGATGAAAACGAATTACAGACAAAGAAATTCATGGGTCGGTCAAGGAGCTTGAGAGTAGAAGGCGAAGCAGTGCACCAAATTGGGGAGCAATAATCAAGAATGGGGAGAATGTAACATTTCAGAGAAGGAGAGAGGGAGGGCAAGAGAAATGGTAGGGAAGAGAAAGATGGAGGGAGACAGAGAAGGGAGGAGAGGAAGAGATAGATAGATAATAGGTCTTTATTAGGGCGAGATTGAGGCTAGGAAGTCTATTTTTTCAGAGAGAGGTAGGGAGAATTGGAGGAGGAAGAATGGGAAGTGCCTTAAATTTAATGTTTAATCCATGCATACTCATCATATTTGACAGGCAATTATTCTAGTTTAATGATAAACTGATACAGATATTTTTTTATTTAGTAGTCAGTGTAACAGCGAGCAATTGGAATCACTATTTTATTTCAAATAAGCTGCTATGTTACATTCTCTTTGGTAACACTGAATTGTGCTGCAGCACACTGATGTAAAAACACATCTGATTACATTTATTTAGTATTTATTGCTTTGTTTTATTCTTCATTGCATGATTTTAGGAGGAACTTATGAACAGTGTTGAATTGAAGGAATATTTACAACATATGGTAATGCCCTATGTCATAGAAACTGAAAATGTTGTCCATTAATAATGTAAACTTTTATTTTAAAAACTGTACTTTTGACACAATTAAATAGTAATATTGTTTGGCGTACTTTTATTTATAGAAATCATCCTATTCACTTTTAAATAAAAGTATCTTAAAGATATGAATCATCAAAATTGTATTATTAACATTTATCTCAATTATATTATGGAGATTGTAAAGTTCATCTGTGGGAAGCATTAGTCATACATAGAAGTTACAAGAAAAGTATCTGAATATCAGTATATTTATTAAATACAGTTTGTTTGGGGTTTACTATTTTGACATCTTTCATGTGAAATATTTAAACATTATTGAACTATCCTTTTGGAGTTGCATATATCATTGAATAATGCCAAATTAACGTAGTTTATCCATCTTTTCTGCAGCTTCAACCGACATATTTGAACCAAATTATATTAGGCACAAAAAATGCAGAAATTGATAGTAAACATACGCTTAAAAATAAGTCTGAGCCGGTTGAAGATAACTCATTTGAAGGTGACTCACTTGAAGAGAATATCCTTACACACTGCCCTCTATTTGTGAGCATTCATGAGGATGACAAATCAACAGTGACTTATGGAGAAGATCCAGATGAAGGATGCTCAGAATCAAATAATGTGAATCCTCAAGACACCGTTTTGTGGCAGGGAAAGTATGAGAATGGAGATAGTTGCAATGGTTATCAAGGGAGTTTCCTGAGTTCACTTGAAGTCAAGAAAGAGGAAGAGGACATCAAATGTGAAGCACTCAACCTGGTAAGCTGCCCTCTTGCAAAATATAGTTTTAGGAGTGGCCTGAGATATATTTGCACCTCAGGCAAGAAACCACTTCCATGAATTTTTGTTAAAATATTTTTAAAAGAATCTGTTCATTTATTCATTGCTCCGTAAAATAATTGATTATGAAAATTAAACGGAATTCCCACCTGTTCTGCTATACAAATTTGTATCCAACATTTATTCACTTGAGGGTAATGTACGGATAGATGATCAGGATAGCACCTTCAGTACTAAGGTGCCCCAAGTAGCTGCCCTGCCTTTCAGTACCTCAGATCAGCCCTATATGTTTTATTATAACAAATGGTAGGATAAGATTGATGAATTTAGGTTCAGTGATTTTGTATTGATATTTCTGATCCAGCTTTTGAGTATTATATCATACTAACTCCTTCTTTTCCTCAATTCTTTTTTTATCTACTGTAGTAGCAATTGGGCTGATTTCTTAGCAATGTTGGTGAAATATTTTGAAGTAAAATGTGACCTTTCTATGAAAGGTAACTATTGCAAAATATTCAAACATTTGACTTAATTTCGACATTAAAAATTTTATTTGAAATTAAAATGGCATTGTGAATAATTACCAACATTAGATATAATATTATCTAACATTAGTGAGAGATTTTCTTAGTGTTAATGATCCCTTAATATTGCTGAGTATCTCTGTGCGATGAATTTAGCAAATTGAAGATTTTTCCGCTTGTTAAAATTATTACTATTGAGTGCATGGAAATTGTATTTGGAGCATTTGCTTTAAAATTTGAAACATATGAAACTAAATTGGTATCAGAGAAAAAATTATGAGCGTATGGGAAAATAAACATTTATTTCAGAGGACACAGAGAGTTGGAGCTTTTGAGAGAAGGTAAATATTGAATGAATAATATTATGAAAGCATTACTGAATTTTGGAGAAATTTAATTCCATCATGAAAATGAAAACCAGCAAACTGAAATTTTGCTTATTTTCCTCAATGAAAGTGGCTCATAATTTTTGTAGTTTTTCAAATTTATCTTGTATGAGTCATGATATTAGTGGTTACCTGGATTACCCTATAAAAGAAACCAGTATATTAGCTCTTCCTTCCCCTTCCTATCAGTTGTTCAAAGTATTCAGTCTGCTGTTTTGATCACTACTCAGTCTTTGACATTTTGCCCTTGAAATTCCCATGTAAGCTTCTATAGGTGTTTCTTCCTGCTAATGTGCATATTGTTTCAATTTCACACAGTGGGGAAGCCAGAAATTTAGTTTTGGGGGCATATACTTCAAAACATTATTTTCTGAGCACTTATTTATTGATTTATCTGCAAGAACCCCATGGAATGATAGAAGATAATGAATAAAGGTACTGATCGTAATTTGGGCACCTTTAATTCACCTTATTTCCATCTGATGCTCACATTCTATGCTTTTGTTAAGATTATCTTTGATCTTTTGGAGGGAGCAAATGCCCTGTTGCCACCCCTCTGGCTGCACCTTTGATTTTACATATAATCTTTGCCTTAGCTCCAACTTCATTTCCATTTTTCCACATCTTAATCCATTTGCCTTTAAATGTTGGCCTACCATTTCTATACAAAATACTTAAAAGTCTGTCTAGCTTACAATGTTACAGCATCACGTGAGGACATTTGTATGTTTAGAAAATTTTGGTATTAATTCAGTTTCAGTGCTTCATTTAGTCATTAAATTTATAAAAGGAATATCCATAAAATATCAATACCTTGCCAATGTACTGATATACCTCCTTTACTGTGTTGTATTTATAAGTAAGAAATCCATGGCTTCTGACTAGTCAATTTAGACCTTTTTTAAAGCAACTCAGTGGTATTTTAAGCATATAATATATTAATATAAGTTAATAATATTAGTTAAGTAGAAAAATAGAACCTAAAGTCACTAACTCACAATTTTCACGTAAATAGTTGTTTTTTATCACATAACTGAAAATATGCTACCAAATATCATTTTACATATGCATTTTAAAATATCTCTGACAATACATTCTCAAGTAATAGAGATAAACCATTTGAAAATTTAATTAGTAAACCACTTCTCTCTCCATTACATATTGTACAAAATTTTTAAAACCTCCATTTCTCTCTTTTGAACAGAAAATGTTTCTAAACTTGGTCAGTATTGTGTTTGAGAAATGTTTGTAAAGGTGAACTAAATCTCATATTTGTGGTTTTTGAAAGAATACGTTTCATGCCACTTACCGAATTCCATTTATTTTCCCTAGAGCATTAGTTCCAGAGGTAACCAACAACAGGAGAGAGTCGACGATGAAGCCGATGATAGAAAGGATGACCTGCACGCGCAGCTTTATGAATGCGATGCTTGCGGCGAGAGCTTCGATAGCAAAGAAACCATCGGGAGACACGTTGTCATGCATCTCTCCGACAAAAGCGCGAGCGATTCGCCCCTTCCCTGCGGAAAGTGCGAGAAGGATCGAGAGTCGAACGAGAGCTTTCAGGAGTGCGGATGCGATTGCTCCTTCAACCCCGCGTCTCAAAAGCCCGTCTTGCCGGGCGGAAAGTTTAACCTGTTGAGAGACTCGAAACACCAAAGGGGTTCCTATTCGAGGATAAAACCTTACAGTTGCGAACATTGCGCCAAGTGTTTCACCACCAAAAAGTACGTGAAGGTGCACATGCAACGCACTCACGCGAACGTAAGGACGTACAACTGCGGAGTGTGCAACAAGTTGTTCGCTTACCAGAGGGACCTAGTGAATCACATGAAGGCCCATTCGGCCATCAAGCCCTTCGTTTGCGACGAGTG
Source organism: Tanypteryx hageni (assembly GCA_028673005.1). Lineage (NCBI taxonomy): Eukaryota > Metazoa > Arthropoda > Insecta > Odonata > Petaluridae > Tanypteryx > Tanypteryx hageni. The sequence goes on from CM054116.1 coordinate 115,817,589, forward strand.
CGGCAGAGGTTACAAGACCAAATACGCCAAGTACTACCACACGCTGTCGTGCCACAGGAATCCTCAGCTGCAGTGCAAAGTGTGCAGCAAAATGTTCGGTCTGAAGAAGGACCTGAAGCGCCACATGGCCGTGCACGTCGACGAAAGGCCGTTCGTCTGCGACGTTTGCGCGATCGCCTTCAAGTCCACGTATTCCTTGAAGGACCACATACTCCGCTGTCACATCAACTTCCGTCCTCACGACTGCAAGGTTTGCTGCAAGAAGTTCGCTCTCCTGAAAGACCTCACGTGCCACATGAGAGTCCACGCGGTCGCGAATCCCGTCAACTGCTCCGATTGCGGGAAAACTTTCAAGTCGAAGAAGATACTCAACGAGCACATGCTGCGTTTCCACCGGGAGGTCCGACCTCACCAGTGCCAGGTGTGCCGCAAGCAATTCGCGCTCTCGAAGGACTTGAAGGCTCACATGGAAGTGCATTCGGGATCCGAACCCTTTCTTTGCGCGGAATGCGGGAAGAGCTACAAGACGAAGTACATCTTGAAGAAGCACGTGTTGGTTGCCCATTTGAGACACTTGCTCCCTTTCCGTTGCGAGGTTTGTAATAAAAGGTTTTGCGACCCATCGTCTCTCAAAGCCCACACGGCCATCCACTCCGACAACAGGCCATTCGCCTGCATTGACTGCGGGTTGACGTATAAAATCAAATCGGATCTGAACAAACACATGTTATCCATTCACAACAAACCTTTGATATAACCGGCATTCGGAGAATCTCGCGGCTTAGACTCGTTCGGTATGCACTTGAAAGGTGGGTGTGTATTAATTAGTATACGATTCTTACCAAGTATCTAGTCATCATTTGAAAATATTCATTTTTGTGGTGTTTAAAGTATGTGTCTATGGAAGAAGTGTTCGTCGTGTAGAACAAGAAGTAGTTGGCATTGGCATGTAACATCAGCAATGGGTATCCTAGCGATAATTAAAAGAGCAGTGTGCAATTTTGGTTTTTTCAATGTTGTACACCCATCCCTCGCTTTGCCCGGTTCATGCGTTTCTGGAAAAGATACTGCAAAGCGAAACCGTGTAAAGAGGGAAAGGTTTCCCCCTGAGAATACATGAGATTACACTTGAGCGCCATCTTGTGTTCAGCATGAAACAAATTTGTTATGTTGTATTCAAAATTGCTCCTTTTGTTCTTACTAATAATCTCTTGAGTCGAACTAAAACGTTTGATGGTTTTTAATGCTTGAGGACCATCTCGAAAGGAACTACGCAAATCGTGGGATGAGTGTATTGGAATTGAATATTTTTAGTATTCTAATTGTTTATGTGGTAAGTAATTATGAAGACAGTGCCATAGCAAGATGGGATTAAAATGTTACTAGAAACGAGTTGATTATTCTGCCTTGAATTGTAATAATAAAATAAGGGATGGAAACGAGGATACGGCGTACCTATATTTCACGGAGAACAAACTAAATAATTACGTATATAATTATGTATATCTTTAGGAGAGTACACGTATCTCTGAAAACTTCTTGAAACGTACTCCTAGTCCTGAAATTCCATTTCCATCCCTGAATGACTTAGCTTTGGACGGATTTTGTCTTATCAGGAAGTTCGCGCTTACAGTAGAAGCCAAAAAGTAATATTTCAATTAATATTTTTTTAAGGTAAATGCCTTTGGTGAATAGAAAATAAATTTCTTGTAATGATGTACAGTACAAATGAACGGAGATTTCCATCGTGTCTAGATGATAACATATGCTTTTTAAAGTTTTTTTTTTCAAAGCAAATGTAAAACCTAGTCATTTATGTGTGAAGGTGTAAACCAGGAGGGAGATGTTGTATATTGTGTAATTTCATCAGGCAGAAATATCATGAGAAATATATCAATGATTAATATTGTTTAAACCCGGTTTCCTCTTTATACTGACCTAGTTCCTTTTTTATATTTCCTTTGCCCTTTTGTTTTTACGAGAGACTTAAGTGCCGGCCTTTCATTTTCAATAACCTTTGTACTCCAGCAGGACATGGAGGGACAGTCGTACCATCAGAATGGAAACGGGAAATTCTTGAATAAAATGAAAATAGAAAACGAATTATCGAAAATAACGTGTAGTGTTGTCGTCAATCATAATTGAGAAATCATGTCATTTTTATGCTATTTAAAAGAATGGGAAAATGGTTGCGGCTACAACTTCCCTCTCTCTGAAAAAAAATCGGTGACCATATACTAATAAGCCGACGTCCTTTATTCGATATTTTCGTCAGTCTCTTCCTTTTTTCCGTTCCTTTCTTGACTTGAGTCGAGATGCTCGCCAAATCGCTTGTTTAGGGATCTCCGCGCCTTTCGCCCCCAGCATGATGCATCAATCACACTATAGCCTTAATATCGCAGTTGCATCTTGAAAGTACAGACGTCTCTCAAATATTTTCTCATTCGCGCTGTCCGCATTCAAGACATTTGCTGCGTCTCGCGATATGCGCTTCTTGACTGCGTCGCGCATCATTTCGTCTTCATAAACACTGATTCCCATTCGGATAACGCTTTTCTTTATGTGCTGCCAAAAAGGCGGCCGTCCTATCGTTTAGTCTCGACGGAGCGGCGCCGACATTAACGCGAGCGAACGCGCTTTTGCTCCGAGAGTTTATTATTTTATGGCTCGTTCTTTATCGAAGATCAATCTTTGGTAGTCGAAAAAGGATCGATGAAGTGCGGAATTATTCCTTCGCCTTGACCCTCGAGAGCCCTAAAGGTGATTCTGCGCGTGGGTAAGGGGCGCGGCTGCGACGCCTCAGAATCATCCCCAATCAATGGGGAAAGAGAGCGAAGCGCTCCCCCATTCCTTCTTTGGTTTCTTTCTTATACTAATCTCATCCCTTACATTTTCTCCCCCTTTCTTTTATCCTCTTTTCCTGCCTCTTGCGTCATCCGAAATTGATCCTCCTCCAGCTGGCTTGCTCCAACTTCGCATCCAATTCTTTTTCGATTGATTATTGTTGGATTCCAGCCATAGGAGACGTTTTTCCTTGTGTAAGGAGAAAATACTTTTGCTTCGATGAAATTCTTCCATTCGCGTGCTAAGTATGGGAATCCGGTAAGATCAAATCGTGGGTCCAAATTCCCGTTGATTTTTAATTTTAAATCCAATTGAGAAAAAAGTGAACATAATTTGTTCTTTATCACTTAAAGAGGCGCGCACACACAAGTGGGCGCCATGTTATATTTCTCCGTTAATTCTCAATATATGGTTTATTCCATTAATTTAATTTACGAGTTGTTAGTGCAAGCGCTTAAAAAAATCACCATACACCAAAATCTAAACTCGTAAATAAACCAACGCGATTTGTAATGAATAAGTATCATATTAAAAATAATAATAGTATAGAAATGGGGAATATTTTGTGCGTTAGGATTATGACTTCACCAAATGTTTACCTCGTTGGTTGACATTAACATTATATAATAGAGTCCATTAATCTATACACATATATATATATATATATATATATATATATATATATATATATATATATATATATATATATATATATATATATTTCTCTTACTCCGTATGCAACAACTTCCACCACGCGCCACCAGACCGCGCCACTGACTGACTGCAATGCTATTTTTAAAAAAACTTTCCAAATAGGTAGAAGATTGAAATTTGGTAGGAATAATGTTTGTCTCTTATAGTAAAGTCATTTACGAATCAAAATCCAAAAATAGACCCGGGTTCGACTCCAGTAGATAATTTCTATTTCACATAACACGTAAAAATCGATTTTGGACTTACTGGCTTTTACTCTTTTGCAAATTAAAATTAGAACGAATTGACCTACGATCTTCGGACCTAGACCGTTATAAAGAAAAATAAACGTTTTTTTATTCTTATCGTAGCATTTTACCTACGATAAAAAATCGCTCAAGTGCTACGTTTAAATCATATTTATTTGAAAAATGTAGGCTTTTTAGCGAGATGTTGCCTTGCCGACCGTGTCATTGTTAAACCTCGAGATTGTATTGTCGCCTTAAACCTTATACTATATGTGTGAGGAATGCGTGCCTTGAATGCTTAAATACGAGACGGAGAGGGAGAAACAAAATTAAATGTTACATAGATTAAAAATAATTTTGGGCGTATAAGAATTGTATAGCGTAATGTATTTCTTTGTCAAACAATTTCTATTCGTCCAAAACTATTTTTACTCTCTGGAACACTCAATTATGTGAATTTTATATTTATTGCTTCCTTTTTAGTGCATATGTTACCGGCAAAGTGTAAAAACCAGGCATTCTATAAAATTCCTTGGCATTCTATTCAATGCCTAAAACCTTTTGGCCAAGTATGAAATAAGCGTGTTTTGATCTAATCTTTTATATTTTACCTAGAGATTGTATTCAATACCAAGGAATTGTATAAAATGCGGAAATTAATTTAGGCAAAGCATTAATAGGATAAATGTTAATATGCAATGCTGTTTATTGCCTCGCCGGCACTTGTGCACTTTACCCTCCCAGACAGATTCTTGCGATTTCCGATCTTCTTTTGCTCACTCCAAGGGAATAATACTAGAGATTGGAGGGGTGTTGGGCGCCTACGGCTCCCTGACTAAATGAATCTCTCCCTCACCACGCCAGCGGTGGCTGGGAGCCCGAACAGTGACGTATACTGTTTATCCTTTTACGATTTATTTTATACTTTGCCTAACAGTTTTAGGCATTGTATAAATTGCCTAGGAATTCTACACAATTTCGGATTTCATACTTGACCGGTAACACACATAAAAGTCGGTGTCATTAATTTTTATTTCAGTTTTAACTTAATACTTGATTCACGCTTACCCGCCATATTTGACGGGCAATTACGCTAGTTCTCATTAAAAGCATTAAATCAGTGCTCTTGAGGTATGGAAAACCAATTCCCATTGAAAGGCATTGGACTCGTTGCTATGGTAGTTAATATTTTTCATTGTTGAAAACCAAAAACTTTTCATAATTTTACGATTAAAATCAAATTTGTTCGTAAATTCAGCATGGTTTTGAATTCTGTCTTCAAGAAAAGTAAACTTCATTCTTTCATCCATAGTATGGTGCATGCCCCGACTTTGTATCTTAATTGTAAATAAAAGAGCAATTTTATAAATCCCTACGTCGTTATTAATGCTTTTATTATGGGTGTTTAAAATTGGATGTTGGGGTCAAAAATACCCCTCAAGTATGAACTTTTTCTGGAATTTCGGATTTTCTCAATGGCCTATCTTCATGCCAAATTTCAGCTCTGTAGCACTTCTAAAAGTACCTTAGGTTTTATATCCTATATATGTAAGAAGCAGCTATTTATAATGATACTGATTGAAAATGCACTACAATGACGCGTGAGATGAAAAGTTTACAGAAGAAAAATAAATTTATATTTATGGTATGACACAGCGGTTCTCATCCTTTTGTTCGTCGCGACACATATGACGGTCGATGCTACCGTGCGCGATACACTGCACTCTATTATCTGCCGAACTTAGAAAAAAGGAGCAGTGCGTAATAACGAAGACTTTAAGTGTAAACATTGTTTTTATTGCTGTTAAAAATGACGCAAGAGAAAGACAAACTCTGCTTAACAAAATTTACTTTATTGTTTATAAGGTTTTCTCCGCGACACACCTCCAGGCTCTTCGCGACGCGCCATCGTGTCGCGACACGCCGGTTGAGAACCGCTATCTATTGGAGTCATAATTGATCCCTACGCGCCTACTAAAGCGACAGTTTATTGCTCGATGGGTCCGCTATATGGTGGAATGGTTCAAAACTTCCTCTAATTAGAGGAATATTACAAACAACGGACCTCTGCGTCCCGTGTTGCGATGTCGAAGAGGGGAGCGATTGGAGGGTCGTTTCAACGCGGACCATTGAAGACAATTTGGCATTTGTAATCACTCTTCGTCTTAATAAACTGTAGGATGTTCGATCGATTTGGAATTTATATATGCCTATTTATGAGGGGAAAAGATTGTCGCTACTGAAAGTCGTGGAAATTTGAATCTATATAATTGAGCTTCAAGAATTCAAGGAGAATATTCGGGTAAAGCAGTGGCGGATACAAAGGGATGGTGGGTAATAGGGTAATTACCCCCTCTCCCATAGGGAGATGATTAATCTTCATTAAAATAATATCTCAATTATTTTATTTTATATTATGGGAATTCTAGAAATATTTTGCAAATATCTTTGAAGTGTATTATATACGCTGTATATTTATTCTAAGGAAACGGTATTAGTTTACATAAATAGGTGTCAGCAAATATGTATATTTTTCTTCCTATTACCCCCTCCTTAAGCTATGCACCTAGATCCGACCCTGGGATAAAGATGGAATAGGGAATGCATTTTAACAAAATGAAATAAAGAATCTTATTTTCTTAAAATGCTAAAGAATGTGGGGAGTTTTTCTGTTGTATGCAACTATATTATTTAAGTGAAAGATAGTGAACTTTTATCAAGCATGGCATGTGCGCTGAAGGATAAAAGGAGTAGAATCGGACAATCTACGTACGAATCAGAATGCGTAAAGGACAAGATAGGACGGGTTCTTGGAAACCTTCAGTCAGGTCACAGCTTCTGAACAGGATGAATAAATTAACGAACCTTTGAAAACTAAAAGTTTTTATTTGACACATTCACTGCAATTAAAAGTTAATTTATTTTTGGCAACTATATATCGTGTTCCGATATCCACCTCAGGAATATCGTCGCACGAGTGTATTTTTCGATTTGGTTCATCTGTTCACGCTCTTCCATTTGTTAGCTCATTCAGTCTCATTGTCGTTCGCACTCACATGCACGCGCGCGCACACACACACAAAGCCGCGAACAGTATAGGCTCGACATAAAGTTAGATTGCACCATTTCCCCCATTCCCTTCTCTCTGATCCTCGCCCTCTTCCCCAATAGCCCTAGTCTTCCGCTTTATTCGGCTTCTCCGGAAAGACGAACTTGATGGTCGGAGTTTTGTCCTCAGAGGTCAGCTCTTTGGCGTCATGCTTCTCCGGAAGCGGCATCGAAGCGTGCCGCTTCATCATCTTCCTAGGTCCATCGAGATAGGGATTCTTCAGCGGGGGAACTTTGGACGCCGCGGTTACTGTCAAGAAAATCGCAAAATCAACATCAAGTCGTCAAAAAATCTGTATATGCTATACTAATGTATGTGTCCGTATATACTGTATTTATGCGTCGAAATTCTATTTTCAGCTGAAATTGAAGTTCAAATCATAAGAGAGAGTATATTATACAGGAATCGATTACCCGATGACCATTTCGTAGAGGGCTCTATATCTTAAAATGTATTTGATTAAAAATGCTCCAATCTTGATAATCAAAGTTCTGGATTCGAAGTTACCAGCAGTATGGATTACTTTTAAAGGGTAATTTTATTCAATTTGTTTTGCGATGTTAATTAGGAGAAATTGTTGGAAACAAGTCATACAGTTTAAGCATTTCGGATCCTCAATATATTTCCAATGCATCCCTTAGAGGAATTTCAATAGAAACAGTGATCTTTGCAAACTTACCTGCAGCTGGTGGAGTCTTGGGCTGACCAATGCACATTACGTAGTCCAGGACACCCATGGGCAGCGATGTGAGGATTTTGGCTCGCAGCTGCACGACCAGGCTCGGTACATAGCGGCTCTGTAGAGAGAAATGAATGCGTCATTCTTCTGCTTTGCTTTTCGTTCTATACCAAACTCCTCTCTTAATTAGATCATATCCATCAGAAAAACCTGTCAGTCAAATGCCGATGAGAGAGAGAGAAAGCTTGAGGTTGTACAAGTAAACAATCTTTCCTGTAAGTCTCCGATGGAATACCTTTGAGACGCATTTCATTTCATAAGCAGTGTAGAGCGTCAAATTGGATAAGGCGTATCTTCTTATGACCCTATGTGCCGGGCTGTAAAGTTCAGTTTGAAAACCTCTCCATCTGAACTTCTACGTTCGTTTTTCAATGTTTCCGGGAAAATAAAATGAGCCACTGAATAATCTACTGTTAGTGGAATACCTCCTGTTACTTCCATTCTATTTTCAAAGCCAGTATAGAAAAAGACGAGAGAGGTAGGAAGGTATTGCTTGTACCGAGACAGAAGGGAAGGGGATCAGAGTACCGGGAAGACAAGCCGAAGAGGTCAGTGACGCTCTGTGCTCGGTGACGGTATCTGCAGAATCCATATGTTGTCTCTCTCTCTCTTTTCTGATGCTGTTTGCACACAGTAACCGTACTCGTGAGTAGTGCCCACGTTCCCTGTTGAGTGACAGTGATTTTACATACAACTGAGCTCAAGGCTCTATAATTTGTCTTAGAACTGTGGAAGGTATTATTATTACTATCATCTACTAATATTACTAATTTAACATTTAATCTAATTGCTAAATTAAAATAAGATATAAAAATATAAAATAATCATACAATCAATTTGTATAGTTTAATTCATAAAAATGTTTTTTGATTACAATTCTTTTTATTATTATTATAGTTGGTAATATTTGTTATAAAAATGTTACATTTATTGTTATTACTATGGGTTTTTCCTTTTTTGTATTAATATATTTTTTTTTGTTATATATATATATAAAGGTGAAATACTCCTTTGGCCAAACAATTAGAGGGTTACAAAAACCCAATGCATTTCGCCCGCAAGGTGGGCATCGTCAGGGGTAAAACCTGTAGAAAGATTTGAGGTTTTCCCGGCGAATGGCTGCAATGAAGTTTTCTCGGGTTTCCAGCCGGGTGGTAATTACCACCCGGCTGGAAACCCGAGAAAACTTCATTGCAGGGGTAAAACCTGTTTCAACAGTGACTGGGAGCCAACTGCTCCCAGTCACTGTTGAAACAGGTTTTACCCCTGACGATGCCCACCTTGTGGGCGAAATGCATTGGGTTTTTGTAACCCTCTAATTGTTTGGCTAAAGGAGTAGTTCACCTTTATTAATCTTAGCCAAAGTTATTGAGCTACTATAAAATATATATATATATATATATATATATATATATATATATATATATATATATATATATATATATATATATGCTAGTATTTTGAAAAAATCTAAAAAAGGGGGAATTTTGTGCATATCTAAAATTTCTTTAATAAAAACTAAATTTGATTGGTTTGTAATTCGTTTAATTGTTCTAGTTTGAAAAGATTCTAATTGCTTCCTATTTTTAATGGAGACATTATCTTTTCCAAATAATCTGCCGAAAGTTGAGATTTTTGAAAGGGGTCAAAAACTATGGTAGAATTATAAGTAAAGGGAGAGGGAATGGGATTTGGTTTCGTCAAAGCTTTTGTTGTTCGCCAAATGCTATTGTCATCAATCCTTAAGGAATTAATTTTATTAAACCACTGTTGTTCCCGATATTTCCGAATTTCGGATTTAATTGAGGCTGCGATTCTATTTAATTTTTTATTGTCTTCAGGAAGACTGTTTTTTTTGTCAAATGCGGCGAATAAAATTTCGTCGTTTAATCAATTATTTGGCCTAGGTCGAAATGGTATCTAAATTTTTTGGATGATTCTTGTAAGGTTTTGAGGCAATCTTTTTAGTTGAATTTAAGCCTAAGGTTATTTACTGAATTCTGTGATTAATGTTTGACGAGGTGGGAGATTGAATTGGATGAAATTTTGAAAAAAGTTCGGAAGATTCTGACAGAAAATGTTCCCAGTTGGGTAGGTGAAGTGGGGTGGGAAGTAGTTGGGACAAATCTATTGTAATTTTAAAATAAATGGGAATGTGATCAGAATTGAAAATATGAAGTAGTTTAGGGGAAAAGGGAATGGGAAAATATTTTGAAACAATTACATCAAGAATGTCGGAATTTTGGTTTTTGCCCAGAAAAATGAGTGGGTTCTAAAGGATTTTTGGTAAGAAAGGATAGAAGTTATTTGCCTGGTAAGTTGTTTGCATTGCAGCCCCAAGTTTTAGATTTTGCATTCCAGTCGTCAATATAAAGGTTATCTGTCAAAAGTGTTGATAGTTCTTGTTGGGAATTTTTTTTTACAGAAGAAGGACGATAAATGGTATTAATAAGCAAGGGGCCTACTAGTAATTTGGTTTTAATTGTTACGCCTACTGTTTCTAATGATTTTAAAAGTGGAACATTCCGTACTTCTTGTGGAATGTTATTTTTTACGGAGATGGCGACGCCGTGTTTGGATCGGTCGTTACGATAAATTTTGTAATTTGGCAAATATAGTTTTTTACTCGAAATGAGGTAGGTTTCTTGTAGAAAAATAACATCGATTGAATTATTTAATAAAAATTGCTGTAGTACGGTTAATTTATTGGTAATGCTTTGTGAATTCCAAGACAAAAAAGAAAGTGACGACACTGAACGTGTGTGGGCCATTATTGGTTTAGTTTTAATAGTTCGCCGAGAATAAATATTCATCGGTCTCTTTTGTTTTAAACGTTTGGTATTTGCTAATTATTTGTAGAAACCATTCGGTGTCCGTGTCAATTTCTTTGGGGTCGGGTTGTGAGGCATGGGGTGAGGATTCGGTGGATGTAAGGGGGAGGAGAGGGTTGAGGGGGAGGGGAAAAGGGGGGAGGGGGGTTTTGAGGGGGAGGAGGGGGTATAAATGGTGAAATTGGTGAAAATAGGGAGGTGGAGGGTTTGGGTAGGGATAAAAGGAAGGATGTTGGGTAAAAGGTTGTTGGTGAGGATTAAAGGAAGGATGGCGAGGGGGAATCTGATTATAAAAATTTGGTTGGCGATGGGTTAAGCGGTCAAAATTTTGCTGGCGGGAATGTTGCTGGGTTAAAGATGAAATAATTGGGGGGTGTGAGGGATAGGGAAGGGGGAAGGATAGTAGGAGGTGGGGGTGGGCAATGGGGAAGGAATTAACGGGAGGTAATGAATGGTTTTGGGGATGAGGAAGGGGTTTGGGATTTAATGCGGATTGAGGAGGGGGACAAGATGGGGAGTGGGGAGGGAAGGTTAGGTTTTTTGGTTAACAGGAGGAGGTTTGGGAATATTAGTAGGTGGAAGTACATGTTTAAACAAAAGGTCTCTGGCCTGAATATAAGAAGAGCAACCGCGAAAGTTAGCTGGGTGGGATTGGCCACAATTTAGCCAGCATGGTGGACTATTTTTCGAATTTGGGCATTGTTTGGAGAGGTGAGCCTCTCCACATCCTCAGGGTATCTGTTGGGAAACCAAATCATCACCTGGCTGGAAACCCGAGAAAACTTCATTGCAGCCATTCGCCGGGAAAACCTCAAATTTTTCTACAAAAAATTTAATATTATGTTTTTGCAAAAGGGTTTTAGCTTTAAGAAAATCATCAACGGAATGGCACTTCAACAATATACAAGTGGAGCTCGTGAGGCGAGCTGTTGGTTTAATGGTTAAGGAGTCATTTCAAATAGTAATTAATTTTAACCAATTTGTCACATTTATCAATTTGATTGGCGGTATAGCAGGTTTGCTGGGGAAGGAAGGTGGGTTTGCGGGAGTTTGAGAGGTTAAAGAGGATGGGTCGGGGTTGGAAGTTTGGTTGGTTGTATGGGAAGTGTTATTTTGAGGTGGAAGGTTTGAGGAATCTTGCAAAATTTCAAATCGGTTGGAGGTGGAAAATTTGGATGTGGATGGCTGGGTTAGGGAGGAAGCTCTCTTCCTAGAGCGCAATACCATCTTAAAATAATCTTTTGCGGTATTATTAACATTAACATGTGCATGGCTATCTTCATAATTTAAGCTATCATTAAAAGTATCATCTATTAAATTAACATTTGGCAAGTTATGATCACTGTCACTCTGGCGGGAGGATAAAGTTGGGGCACTACTCACCATCGAAGCAAAAGGTGAGGGCACTATTACTGGTCCGGTTGGGGTGCAGGTGAATGTCTGGTTGCGTTCGATAAAATAGTCGCAAAGGGTCTTCATTAGCTGGTCTGCTTTCTCTGCTGTGAGGGATGTGCTGGAAGGTGCAGGAGAGGCTGGTGAGGATGATGATGACGCTGATGGTGAAGCAGGTGAGGTAGAATAGTTGCTATCCGATCAAGCTGGCCTATCGATCGATCAACTATAAGCCTCTATCTGATCGCTTCGATCAAATCATCTAAACAATCTACCGGTATCTATCGCCTGATCGATGAGGCTCGATCGATGATCTATGCTCTATTATCGATGATCGATAACAACGATCTGCGATCTAAACGATCGATCGATCGATGAGCCATACGTTGTGCGGTTAAGTTCTTATTTATATTTTTAGAGGCTCAAAACAACTGGATTCCGCTTTTAATACCGGAGAATATTCATCCGAAAGGAATTATTCAGTGCCATCTAACTCCTTCGTGGTGGACAACTGCAGATCAGGGAAGTTGAGGTGTCGACGGTAAAGGATAAGTGAAATTTAGCTAGCTATGTTGTATTGTAAAATTATTATTCCGGTAAAATTTGAAAATGTGACTTTTAGATTTTTTTCTGTCACTTTTGATGGGCATTTAATGCCATTTTAATTCTCACAGTTGGATTTTTTCGAGCATATGCATAATAGATATAGTTGTGTAATTTATCAAATCGACGATATCAGCGAGCATTACAAGTCTGCAGGCTAATACTCTGACCGTTAATGAGTTTGAGGAAGTGTGCATCATTTTGGTGACCAGTTGAAGCTCTATAATCAGCGATTACAGGCGTTTTATTATTTTCAGGCGGCCTTCCACATTGCAGAATGCAATTAAATTCTTTAAATATTTTTTTTTGGGATTTATTCCGGATGATTGCAACAAAATGGATTAGATATTGTAAGCCAATACTAGATTATCGGTGTGATTTGCATATAAAAATGTTATTTGTGATTTCTCTCTCGTAACATTGCAGTAATTTAACTAAAACTAAAAATTAATCCAAGTCATGCCATTTTTTTATTTTCGTTGATGTGTTTTTAGACTATAGCATTTTAAAGACTGTTCTTTTGATTATTAGAAAAGTTGAAATAAAATTGTCCAAAATATATCCGTTTTTCCCAGAATCCCACCCAACATGCGCCGATTTAAGGGCTGCGAGACCCATAGGCGACATTGGTTTGCAAGGTCCCTAAGCGATAGCAGTTTGTGGATCCCACGACTCGCGAATTCTGAAAACATGCTTGAATTTCGTGTAGGAAAACAGTCATGGGCGTCCGCTGGACCTTTTTCAGGGGGGTGGGGGAGGGAGGGGGGCAAGGGAATAGTCAATCTCACATAGTCTTTCCAGGGGGAGGGTGGGGGAAGGGGGCAAGGGGATAGGCAAACTTCCATAGTCGGATTTGCGGGCTTAATATTTTAGTGGCTTGTTACAAGCATATTGCATGGGGTCCCTGCCTACTTGCCCGGCCTCAGAAAAATGATCGCGTTAATCCCCTGACCTTACCAGACATGAATGGCCCTTGACACAGGCCTGATCCTCCCTTGCTCCCTCCCCTCCCTCAGCGGACGCCCATGAAAACAGGCTATTAAATTCTTAATAATACTAGCTTAATTGCCCGTTGAAATTCAACGGGAAAATTGGAACTCAATATTCAACTATATTGGAAGGAAGTGAGCTAAATCTAATGCATTATTATATTTGTTGATATTAAATTGTAGTCAGATTTTAACTAAGTTAACAACATCTTTAACGTTTTAATCCGAAAAAAATTAGCTATTATGGACTCGCCAGATATGTTGATTTTCTGTATGAACAACAATGCTGTTGATCGCCAAGGGAGCGTTTCATTAAAAATGCAAAATTTTGACAAATTTTCGAATATTTTAGCTTAATGTGAGCGAATTCGATTCGAAAACAAAAATCGACGATAAGAATAAAAATCTTTATTTAATTTCCTTTAAAATAGTTCTTATCCGAAGATCGTGCGTCAATTACTTCTAATTTAATTTTGAAAAAGAAAATAAGTTTGCAAGTGTGAAAGAAGTATATTTAAGATCCCTCTTATGGGAAATCCCATATAGCGTTCGAACCAGCAAACCAACCAACAGATTAAGGCTTTTATTAATAGTCTAATATTTGCATAATTCTAATATATAAAAGAGAATGTTTAAGTGCTAATAATTCGGACACCATAAGAGCCATCTAATGCAAAAGTTTCATGGGCCATGCTACGAACCAAGGGAAGGTTTTAGTCTAGGTTTCCAGACCGTGGGGTCTCTCATACCCCGTGGGGTATGAGAGACCCCATACTATTTCCATAAGAATGCATGGGAAATGGCATGGAAAAATCCCAAAATGCCATGCAGCCCTTCACTGATATGAATATAAATATACCCAAATGTTAATTTACGATCACGTGAAATGGCTTATCTTACGCAAGAAAGACTGAATATTTTAATTCTGTTCATGTTTTGCCGTATTAAATTTTAAATAGCTCAAAATTATCATTTAAGCGCAAAATTTATTAATATTTTCCAGGCGGCAACAAAAATTTCTCAATTGTTTTCCTCTTCAAAAAGAGATAGCCACGTAAACATTAATGCAAGGAAAATCCACGCCGCGGCCGCCGTAGAGGAAGAATAGCCAACGCCAAGATAAAGGGTACAAATGAATTAAATATAGTCTATGAATATTTTTAAAGTGAGTCAAATGATTTTTAAAGAATATTAGAACGTTGTTATCCTTTATCATTGAAACATTGAAAGATTTATCGCAACATGAATCGATACATCTACTTGCATTAGTTCGGTAACCAAGATATTAATTTTTTACGTTTTGCCTAATAGTATCGACATAATCCACATAATTTTATTACTGCATTATTCATGTGAATAGTATTTAAGACGTTAATGCGTAATTATAATAATGGTAAAACTTTACAATACAATACATAAAATAGTAAATCCCTTGCATAATTAAGGAATGGGGAACGTAAATTCAGGGCTTATGGTGTACTCGGAGTAATTCCTATTTTAATAAAACTGCTTGATTATGTAAAATATTCTTGGAAAAGCAGTCTGCCTTGATTATATGATGGATTCGCCATTGAGATACACCCATGAGCGCAAGCCTGACTAAATTTTTTTAATGGTTTATATAGGTGGTAGTTAAAATTCCGTGTGAACCTCTTCTCCGAAAAACACATTTGAGAAATTTTGGGGCACCGACAGTGCGGGGCCCCGAGATATAAAAACCATTTGCTACTTAAAAGTAAACCCTTTCCCGAGCGAACTATTATCATCATAGGTAGTCTGTCCGTAGACAGGTCCGTGATTATTCATGGTTAAAACTGGTTCTCCATATACTACTATTTTCCGCTGTCCTCTTCATATCTTGATAACTATCTTTCCCTTTCAATTTTCGAAAATAAACCCTAATACCATGAAATTAATTTCGGTATAAATTTACATGCATTACTCACATCACTTAACACCCTTCCGTCAGGGATAGTATTTTTTTCTAGTCTTATCTTGTAATTTCAATTTGTCAGAAACTTGCAACCAACCAGAGTTAAGTATATTAATTCACCAAATAAAATCTCTTAAAAATAAAGTGTAACCCTGGCTTTATTATCTCTCGATGAATTATATTACTACGGCATTGCTATGATTTTAGAAATTTTTGGATAACTGCAAATTTAACAAAACATGTCAGTGGACGATAAAACTTCATCACTACCCATTCTTCAGTTTAAATCATGGCTACATGGATTATGAAAGATTAAACGTGATTACTTTATCCAGTATTTAAAATTCAATTTTTAGATAAACATTTCGTTGGGATTTGCCTTTTAACGAGTTAATTGGCACCGTTAAAAACCTATGTTACTGATATAGGTTATGTTTCCATAGAGGCATTTTCCCGGCCAAACCAGCCTCACCCGAACACTCTGCTTTGAAAAATTGTGTCCCTTTACCTCCCACATTCGAGCCCTATGCTGAATTCGTGTCAATAAAGGCCTTTTTACCTTTGGCTGTTCACCTACTGCAGCGTCCAGCATGTCGTCCACAACTTCCGATATCATGGACTTGGGTCTTCCTCTCTTCAACATGTTCCCAACGGTATTCTGTTTAGTAATAAAATAAACTCGATTAAAATTAAAATAAAATCACACCATGATTTTACCAATAGTTTACTGCCGAAACGCAAGAAACAGTGTTACTAGAAAAACCACTATTGACCATTTCAACATATTTAAGTATTTCCACGATTATATTTTCCTGCTACGCTACGCTATGAAAGCATCGGAATACTCGCCTTGAAGTCTTCGAAATATTGCTCTCCGTAGTTGGACTGTATATCTTCCGAGCACGATTCCCAGCACTTCTGCAATGTACGCTTGATGGCGTTCTCCTCGGAAATGGCGGTCCTGGAATGATTTGTTTTGGCATTTAGGTAACTCATAAATGAAATGATGTTCATTGGCGATAAATTAGAGAATTAATATGTAGCTAATATGAAATGATTAATATCAACCGAGGACGAACGACAACCCGAGAAAAATTTCCGTCTTACGCGTTGTGTCAAATTCTCTAAGAATTTGCGTCTCCGGGGGCCGTTATAACAAAAACAGAAGGCAAATATGTGTTAATTGCGCAATAGGAGATAGAATTTTGGAGAATGCCATTAAAAGCTTGTTGACGTAGCATGATTATGAGTTTCATTATATAGTTCTACGTGAGTTAATTCAGAATGCATAGATACACTAACATTATCCCCAAGAAAGTTACGATATCCTGTGAATGATTTTTTTTAACGGGAAAAAATCGATTGGGCATACCGAGAATCGTTTGTTTCATGAATAATACTTGAGCGAAGGGGTTTATGAGCTGAGAAAGCAGCAATTGTTTATTAACAAAGTTAGACTATATATGTATATATATATATATAATAAATGCAACGAGAGGTGGACGTCCACCACCGTATGGTAAGTGTTCACTGGCTCCTTCCTATCCCTCTCAACCTCTCGTTGCATTTATTTTATCATATTATTTCTTTTTCCGTATCGTTTTATTATATATATATATATATATATATATATTGCCGAGGTTCACAAGTAATTATATATCTATAGTTATTCATTTCAAATAATATAAATTTTATTTTGATTATAATAGATCAAATATGTATCAGAAAGAAGAATTTTAAAAAGTTATCTGAATGCATTGATTTATAATTTCAGAAACTGTTCAAGCATCAAACTAATTCTTGATAAAATTGTTTAGAACCAAACATTTCAGGAATCGTAATTTTTCCAAAATAACACGCATTTATTTTTGAAGTCGCTCATAGTGTGCGAGTAAATAATTCCCGTTAAAACTGACAAAATTCTACAAGATTTCATTACAAAGAGTACCTACATGTGCATTATATAAGTCGAAGCGAATGGCCAAAGGCAAATAATTTGGATTCAAGGAGTTGTAACTACTAACCGAGAAAGACGGAAATGTAATCTCATTCGGATCAATAAAATTTGTAAACTTGAGATATAAAGTATTTTTGTATTACGCAATTGTTTTCTGTGGGCGGATGATAACATTAACCAGTGATAATAATAAGCGCCAACGATCGCAATCCTGTTTCAAGAGAATGAAACGCGCGAAGATTACCTGTATATCGAAGGCTCTATGGTGTGCACCGAGATGGACCATTTCTTCATCTCTCTCCTGAGGCCATCAGCGAAGGAGCACATCGCAGATTTAGACATAGAGTAGGCCGTGAAACCGGGGATGGTGTAGCGACCTGCAATTCGTAAAATAAAGGTTAAATTTGAAAAAGCGTTACTATAGTTGAAGAGACTTAAAACAATATTTTTTGCTGGTCCCGTCAATGCAAAGCTCGAACGGAAAGTGAGAATCTGTTTTGGGAAAATTTGTCTTAACACTATAATGGTAACGTGAGTCACTTTGACTCACACATTTCCGAAACCTGTCTAACGCTGTTCGTGTTCAAACACGCTCCCCCCCTCTCTTAGCAGTGCTTCCTCTGGTTAGTTGTCTATGTGCTGTCAAAGGAGCAACACGTTATTTTTCTCCAGTCACTGTTACCGGCTACAATTTATGCAAGAGCTGCAAAAGGGGCTGACGTGCCAATGGCAAACAAGATGGAAAAGTATACTCCATAAATGGAATACACAGAGATTTCAAAGGTGTTCTTAATGGGAAATGCGTATGGAACGGTATCGAAAGATAAGGTGATTCTCGAATTTTTATCCCCGAAACTATAGTCTCGGGGACTATCTTGTAGCAAATGTTGTTCTCTATCCAAATAATTTTTTTAATCTATACCTCACAGATAATATAAGAGAATGGGAGAGAAATATATGGATTTTTAGTTGTTGTTTGCTGAGAGAACCGTCTTCGCGATCGATGTAAACAAAATATGCGAGTTTTGCTCGGGATTTTCTCGAATTTTTATCTCCAAAACTATAAGTCGTAATTATGTGGTCTCTGAACCATCTTGTAGTAAATGTTGTTCTCTATCCAAATAATTTTTTAATCTATACATCGCAGATCATATAAGAGATGGGAGAGAAATATATGGGTTTTTAAATTATTAATTGCTGAGAGAACCGTCTTATCGATCGATGTAAACAAAATATGCGATGTTTTTCTCGGGATTTTCTCGAATTTTTATCTCCGAAACCATAACTCGTAATCACGTGGCCTTGCAGACTTTCTTGTAGTAAACGTTGTTCTCTATTCGAATACATTTTTTAATCTATACCTTACAGATAATATAAGAGCTAGCGAGATAAAAGTTTGATATTTCATTGTTGCTTGACGGATGCCATTTAACGAGATACGAGTATAAGTTTATTAAATTAATTATGTAAAGTGGATGTTCTAATTGACAGATTCAGTTGAAAATCACTATTGGGTGATAAATTTTAATAAAGATCACTCATACTTAATTAAATTAAAATCTGCCGACCGGTTTAGGAGATGAAAGTTACGACGGACGGACGAACCAGGCGTGCCCATATGGCGTTCCGCTATTACCGCTTCGCTGGTAAAGAACGCTTAAAAAGCAGACTCATTTTGACAAACTTAAGTAATGATCTGAAAGCTATGATTTGCAAAGCCTTAGGAGAGGAAAAATTGTTCCTGAAACACATCATCAAGTGACAGAGCGACAAATATCAAGAAAGTACTTTCATTTGTTCCATTATGCCAAGAGAAGAAAAACCTCCACTCTCTGCATACTTTGCAAGAAGCCTATCTGTGGCAAGCACCAAAAAATATTGTGCTCTAATTGTAAATTTACACATTTCTAACATTTACCACATTTTGACGTTAATTAAAGCAGTTTTGAATGATATTTCCTTATCCCAAGTTTAAGTGAGTCAAACTTACGCAGCGTTAACAATAAGGGCCTAAAAATAGCGTTACCATTCTAGGGTTACGAGTGTTCAATGGAGTTCAAACGGAGTTGTAAGAGCCACTCTTATTATGTACCGTATTTATGCGAACACGCTGCTGACAACTCTACGCTTGAGGGGTTAATATATATTACAACTCAACGCATCAAAATTGAAGATCGACGGTTATTTTTTCAAACGCTGTTCACCGGAATCAAGCCGAACTCGGAGTCTATGCCGGATTATGGAGGTTCGACTGCACTATAACAGGGATTAGCAACCTACGGCCCAGGGGCCAAATGCGGCCCGCGGGAGCGCTTTATGCGGCCCGCGAAACTATAGTAAAAAGTGATCGGGAAAATTTCACGTGGGCAATTCCGTATTTTTTTTTTAATGAAATAACGATCTGAAAACTTTTTCTGGTGACCTCTTAACGATAGTAAATTATGTAGACTTGATTTTCGTTTATGTGAGACAGCCGAAACTCGAGATTACTTCGGATTTATTCACTTCCCGCCGAGGACTTCTTGACTTCCAATGCGGCCCTCCTAAGCATTTACAACTGCGAATGTGGCCCCCCGTGTGGAAAAGGCTGCCGACTGCTGTACTATAATATCACGCAATATAATCCGAATCGTGGCCCGCGACCCCATTTAATGTGGCCCTCGAGCCTGTAATTAGTCTTTGCCATTTTTATTAGACATAACAATCAAGCAGTGTCGGAAAACGTTAAGCGTGACATAACGAAATGATTTTTTAATAAAGTAACGAAAAACGTTCACGAACTTTTCAAAATAACTGTAACGAAAAACGTAACGAAAACGAAAAAAAAAACGTTATTTCGTTATGTTTACGTTTCTACTGTGTGACATCTCTTCCCTTGTTTCCCATCCCATTTCTTTTCTCTCTTCCTCAGCGGTCATATTATCCCTCACGTGCAGTCATATCGTCATAAAATGCACCGAGAATGGTATAATTGGGGGTCTTTCTCGTCCGAGAGCGTGGCAGAGATCCGCCGAAGTTGTGCTCCATTTATGTTTGATTTAGATTAATATTCGGTGAAGAAAAAATGAAAATTATATCGGACATGTCGAAAAATTTCCCCGAAAAATCGTAATTTACCCAATTCACTGAACCACATTTTAATAGGAAAATAGCCTATATACGTGTGTATACCGTGCGCCTATATTTTCCAAGAGTTTTTCGTGTTGATGCTCCTGGCCCGCTAGCATAAAATTTATTAATCAAGCGGCCCACTTGTAAAGCAGTTTGGAGACCACACTCACTCACTCACCGGCAAGGCTCGTGACGTAAACCAATCTGCCGCACGATGCGCCGTCGCCGATGGATTCGACATCCGCAGAGGGAGACAGAGGACGCTTTCGGACGAGCGGGAGGAACGCCTTTGTCACCCTGATGGAACCCATCGTGTTCACTTCCCACATCCTTCCGTAAGCCTCCAAGGGGCACCACTCCACCTCCGTCGTCACCGCAACGCCAGCGTTGTTCACCACGCACCACAGCGCTGCGGCGGATAAAGGGAATTTCTTATTATGCGTCGAGGTGTCACTCGTAGCGGCGCGCAGGAAAGTTGACAAATGTCAGCTTTGCGGTTAAAATGAGGGAGAGGTTCAAAGAAAGGTGAAGCCAAAAGAAAATGTTCAAGTTCCCTTAAAATGAATAATTACCATGAAAAGGTAAATTTCAAAGTTTGTTAGATATTATTATCCTGAATTGTTTATTTGGTAAAAATATCAAAATTAGAAAATATTCCGAAAGAGGAATCTAACCTCGCCCCTAATGGCCAATACATAAGACAATAAGTAAATATCGGAACCGATAAAAAGTTGTAAAAAAAAGAACCTCTCATCATCTCTCCCTGGTAGTTAGTCGACGACGCCACTCTTTTGCCAAGCATATGGATTATTTTTATGGGCAGATTTAGGCTAATATTTACTTAAATGAAGTTCATAAAACATTACAGATACATTTTGCATTTTTCAATCCATAGATATTTTATTTGTCTGGATATATTTGGTAAGGCTCCTGCACTTACTCTGCTCTCCCAGTTCAGTCGAAACAAATAGAGCGGCGGCTTCCACTTGGTCGTTACTTGTGACATCTAGCGGAAGCACTCGTAGACGATCCGAGCATTTCTTCCGCAGTTCGTTGGCGCCTTCCCCTTTGGGAAACAGGCAACCGGCGAACACGCGTGCTCCCATTGCATCGAGGCGTATCGCCATCTGATGACCAAATCCGGAATCACATCCTGTAACGACGCAAAAGATTCGGAAGGCGTGAAATTCAAATTTCAAAAAAATATCGAGAAAAATTATTTTAAACGAATCCAATTTGCAATGGGTCGTCAAAAAAGAAATCGCAGAGGAGCGGAGACAAAGAAATACAACGATGTTTCAAAAATATTTGGACATTTAAAATTTTTAATCATTCGTAAGAGAAAGCGGTGAGCTGATCGAATGTTTAATGATAATGAACAACTACACATGCTCACCTAGTTTATAGAAGATAACCGTCAAATTTGAGAGGTCGCATTATCTCGAGATTTTGCCTCAACACCAAAATCTTACAGGTAATCCCATAAATTTATCTGCGCGCGCTTTTGTTAAGCGTTTTTATAGTCATAATGGAAAATAATACGGGAAAATGTTCCTCTTTAGAGTAAAAAAACAATCTGAATGGACATAGATTCTCTTAAAACGATCGAAGAATCTCACTTGGATTTAACTTTCCGTTAGGGTGGAGTTTCGCTTATCACTCCTGGCAGCGCGCTGACATCCGAGGATACGAATACCGCAAGCTTTACGTAATCTCCTAATATTTCCCAATTCGCGCTTGACCGGAAGAGGTGCGTGCTTTTCCTCACAACAATCCGGGTTATGCACACGTATCGTACGCGAGTATTGTTTCCCACGGGATTTGGTTCTTCGCCGTTATTTATTTCGGGACTATAGCTCAACTCGAGAATACTTTTCATGGCGGTTTTTCGAGAAAAACGGTCGATTTTATTACGACACTCCGCGCGTAACCCGTACGGAATGGAAGAAGAGGAATTTTTGGCTCCTTAATTTATCGTTGTCTCGTGCGAGCGCCCCAGTGAACATCCTGCGGGTGCTTTACTGCCGGCCGTAGTTGAAGTAATAGAAAAATAAGCGTGTCGAATGCTACGCAACTGGCCTCTTGGCAAAGCGAGAACTACGCTAACGAAAAGCACAAGCTATGAACTAGGCGCACGTGCGCAGCGTTCCTCTAAACATGAGTTTAAGGAATAGAACATTTGTCTGAACAGAGTGGCAGCGAGTCGGTAAACGTAATCTATAACATCGATTCTATCCTAAAACAAATTCCAAAAGCATTGTTTTTCAAAAATCATTCCTGTTTTAGTAGTTTAAAATTATTTCAATTAATTGAGTTCATCGCTGAGTATCTAAGAATGGTCTTTTGCAAATAGAACTGATAGTCTGTCATTTTACGCTTGAGTAAAAGCCACTCGAAACGGAAAATCGAAAAAGTGACGTGATCTGCCCAGAAAAACCACAAATGGAGCATCCCGTGCATGACAAAAGAAACATTGCAATTCTTGCAAAAGACATAACTTCATAGGTGGATATTACCCCCGAGCGTTTCCTCTTTGGCAGGGGCGGCTCGAGGAATTTTGGGGCCCCCGGCCGAGATAGCACTCAAGCGCCTCCCCTCCGTAAATGTTTGTTGAGATATTTTCAAATTATATGTTAATTTATTCATCGCTCGTAAAAATTATTGATAATGAAAAATTAAAAGGAATGCCATAAAGATTCCAGCCTGTACCGCGATATAAATTGGTAACCAGTATTTATTCACTTGCAAGTAATGCAAGATGATCGGGATAGCGTCCCCAAGACCCAGAGCGGCGTTGCCCCAGTTGCTCGATTTCACATGCTCGATTCTCGCTTCGAGCTTCTGCTACTCGAGCGTCTGGGACTATGGCAAGTGGAATGTATGGCAACTGGGTTTTATGACAACTGGGTTGTATGGCAAGTGAGAATCGAGCATGTGAAATCGAGCAACTGGGATTAAACCCCAAGAGCAGCCGTCCGTGTCGCCCGTCCCTCAGGCCGGCCCTGCTCCTTGGGCACACCACTGATTGGTGTCCAGATCTCTTTAACGAACAGTTTGCATGTTCAAATCGGAGTCCTCTATATCTTTATATGAGCGTTTTTGGTACGACGCGCACTAAGGCAACTATTTTCGTAGGTGAATGAACCTTCTCAGCGGCCATTGAATATACCTGTTCACCTTGTATCGTCGCACGAATATAATGCTTCTTGAAGGGGAAGAAGAGCAAATAAACGAAAGCTTCAGATCAGAAACACACATGTTCTTTTTACCCAAGAAAATAGTGATTTAAATTTTGGATAGGCGTGCAGTGACGTAACTAGCATGGTTTTAGTTATTGTGTTTGGCGAAAGTTTGCTAATTAAATAAGGTTAACATCGGTGAAATTCTATATTAGATGTCACGTTTACTGATGACGAAAATCAACTGCGCATTTCAAAGTTAAGTTTGGGAAAAGTTCTAATTAAAGTCACATAAGAAAGGAAAGGCTCTATGAGGTCTTGCGATAACTCATTTTTTATACGACGAATTAATAAATTGTTTGATAAATAAAATGGCCAAAAATCAAATATCTAACAATGTTCAATCTTTCAAAATGTTTAAAAATAAATGTTATATTTCCATGTTTAGTTCAGTTTCTCTCTCCCGTTGCACATTTCTGGGTTTCAAATCGCTAATGCAATGAATTCTCCCACACTTTCCCAGTTCTTATTATCTTAGCTTGCCACGCATCTCAAGATAATTCATATTAGGGCAGGCTTCGATTCTCGGGTTCGACGTTATGCTTTCGGGATCACGGATTTTAGCTTTTGGTATCAGCAAGACGTTGCAACGCAAAGTCACTTTGACTCTCAAGAATTCTTAATCGTCTTGATAAGAAAATTGGTTTGCGCCGGAGTTTTCTTGATAAATCATTGTGTGCCTTAGGTACATGCGTCTGAAAATTTCAATTCTATCCATAATTAATTTTTGAATTAAATTAAAGCGATGGATTTTTTAATTCATACTTGTACTGCTTTCAAGTGGTCAACGTTACAGATCTATCTATCATTCTTCGCAATCCGTAAGTAACTTATTTCAAATAACTTATTTTACAATAAAAGAATACAATTATAGTTTTCAATATATTTGCGGTATGCGCGGGAGCATACTATAAAATTTCCCACGCCCAATTTTGTAGTAGGCCCTAAATGGTTACAATACTTTGTATCATGTAGTTGTTTTTGAGATTCGACTTTAACGTTCAATTAAAACCTTGTTATTCGTCAGCAAACTTTCGCAACATTGTCTACATATTTGCGATTGCTTTTCCTAATCGAATGGCTTAACATGTAAATCATTGTTCTCTCGACCAGCTTTCAATTATGTCTGTTACGGTTTAAAAATTAATTATTCACTATTTAATTTTCCTTTTTCAATACATCTACGCCTCTTACGACTCAATGAATCCGGCGGCGGGAAAACTTTGTCGCGTCGTGGTAATACTTTTCTCCCGCCCACGCTATTGCGTCGCGAAGGGAACGCCCCTTTTCCCTCGGATGAAACGCCTGTCATGTCGGAACGTCTACTTAACTGGCAGTCGCCCAAAATGGCCCACTTTCTGAACTTCATAGCCAAAAAGAAAACATTTTTTACGGCTCGAAAATAAACAAGCATTTATGAAGGAAGATAGCCGACGTTTGTCAACAGGCACGATCCAAAACGGCGCACATGTCTGCGGGTGTGCGAGGTTTTAAGACTAAACGGTTAAAGGGAAGTCGCGGCGCTTTCTGACAGCCAACTCAGACATTAATAATTCTTTCACTGATGAATGACAGACATTCTGGTCCCAGACGAGTCGGCCAGAGATGCTTGTCCAGGGAGGGGGAGAGAAATTTGCACCAGATGATACAAAATTTAAATTGTTGTGACCAACGTAAGGAATGAAATTGTGCATCAAAATATCAAAACGGTTGTCTCTCAGATGAGAGTGAACCCACCCTGAAATTATATGGTGGGCTCTGATGCATTGCACACTGTTAAGCCTCGCCTGCCCTCTGTGGTAATCGTGGATTTATAACTTTCCTGCTTCCGCCACCTTTGAACTTTATTATTGGCATTATTGTAATGATATCTTGTTTCATTAATGTAAAGATATTCGTGGGAGCGGCAGCACAACTCTGGAAATGCAGTCAAATACCCAAAAAACAGAAAGTTCTCCAAGCATTGTACTGTTTTTTATTGCCGAATCTTGAGCGCTATGATGCTCATGTCATTTTTAAAATAAAAACAACTTTAAACGGCATTTGTATTTGATAAATATAAATAATATATAACATAAAGAAACAATTTTGGAAATAAAAGAAAGATATAACAAGTAGTTCTGGAATGAGCTAATCCGGCTACTTTCCTTTCAATATAATTTTAATATATAACGAGTAGGGGTGTACACGGGTTTCCCGTAGTACAGAAGTGCTTTTCGTCAAATTCGCCTTAGTATAATCGTACACTAATGTATTTGCTTTGCAATCAGAAAATTATTTTTCCTTATATTGTGGTAGCCCTGCATTTTAGATCCGTTCTAAACATGTTCATTCTGTTTTGCCATTCTATTCTAGCCCTACAAAAGAAATTTCTTTTTGAAATCGGTTCAGGCAGTACCTTACAAATTCATACTTACAAAAAAATTCTAACCTTGATATTGTGATAGACCTGTATAGTCGACCCGGTTGAAATATGCTATTTTGGTTATTTATTTAGGTGAAGATCATATATACCATAAGGGGTTAAAATCGATGCGGATAGATCTCTAAAAATATGTGTAAAAGATATATTATTATACGTTTTATTGTGGAAGCCCTGCTCTTAAGCTCCAGTTTAAACATCTTGAATCATTATGGTATGTTGTACAAATTTTGTATATAAAATTTAATTTGACATCCGTTCAACGAATTCCTTCCAAATTCATAATTACCGAAAGAGATTAATTTGTGATTGTGGCACCTCTCCTTAGTGTATCTGGTCCAAATATGCTATTATGGTTTTCTATATATATATAAATATATATATATATATATATATATATATATATATATATATATATATATATATATACATGTGTGTGTGCGTGTGTGTGTGCATTATAAATATTATAATTTGGTTAAAATTGATGGAGACAGTTCAACACAAATACTTGTAAAAGAATTTTTTATTACTTTTATTGTGGCAGCCCTGCTTTCTATATCTATAATAAACATCGTAATTTCGTTGTTTTATGTAGCACTCCTACCTTATACAAAATTTCGTTGAAATCGGTTGCGCCAATTCCTTCCAAATTCATAATTACCGAAAAGTCGATTTTGAGTCGATCCGGTCCAAATATGTCATTTTGGCCGTTAATTTATGTGAATATTTTGTATACCAAATTTAGTTGAAATCGGCTCATTCATGAAGAACATGTTAGTGGGGGACTCACAACATGAACACCGAGGCGATCTCATAAGACTACTTTCCATTTTTTGGAAAGGAGGATAAAAAATCTGATGTGGCCACCCCATGACTTTCTCCATATCTGTAATGTTTCTAAAAATTCCAAATAGGTTACATAATAAATATTTTAAGAAAACGCGAGAAAATTTTGACTTTACAAAGAACAGAAATAAACTCAAACCATAGACTTCTAATATTGGATATAACCACAAAGCTCCAAAAATTAAGAAAAGAAAAAGGAGCGTTATTAAGACGTAACTAAGCGTCAATTTTTAACAATACTTGTCGGTAGGTGGCGTGGTGGTGGCAGCTAAAAATATAAGATATCTCTTAAGCAATGCATTGTATGGAGCAATATTTCAAACAAAGGTCGTGAAAGATTAAATTTCCTACAACTTTTATTCGAAACCGTGAGGATTCTTTAACTTTTATTATTGTCACAGAGTCCGGATATTTGAGGTTGTACTGCATTATCTGCCACCTTACAACTCGCCCAAAATGCGTGGAAAAAGAGAGATTTTTCCACAGATACGATTTTTTGTACATCTGGATGTTCGGCGGCGGAAAGCGAAAATAGACGCGAGTTTTTTTATCAATCAGATCGGCTTAAAATCTGCGACGGAGCGGCGGAGGAAAATTGAAAATACTACGCCTAACCTAGCGCCTCCACAAAAATATTTCCTTCGCAAAAAGAAAGATCCAAGCAGTTTCCTCAATTTGAAATGAGACCTATAATAAGCGCAATTTGACATGCATCCTTGAATGGGCATTTTTCGATGTCAAATGATCCGTTTCTTTTAATAGTCCCCTTATAAGTCGAGTGGAATATGGGTGAAGGACTTCTCACTCTCCTCACCGATGTATCTAAAATTGTCGGAAGTGTTCTCTACTTGACGTCGCAGAGATACATTTCGAGGGCGACTGGAATCTCTCCTCATCCACTCCACGAGGAATATTGTAAATCTCCTCACGCCTGCCACAAATAGTGGAAATAGGTTAGGATCGTAATAAGGGGAATTAACGAGTGCCGTATTTGTTGGCGATCTTTTATCGTTAATGACGTCGTATTAGTTATCGGAAGTTCTTGAATGTAAAAAATCATACTCCAATCGATTAGTTCGGAAAGATTTTTGCACCTTTACCACCTCGGTTTTTATTGTTTCGTGTTTTTTTCAAGGGAATAGAGATTCCGAGGAAAAAGATAACTTCCTCTTCTCCCGTGTTATGCTTGACGGCGTAATTTTTACCTCTTCGAGAATATCTATCTACCTAAACATACGGCGGATGTCGATTCGATTCCGTTGCTATCGAAATTTCTAAGATTTCAAGAAAGAATTGTCGACTCAACTTCTTACTGACATCAAATTTAAAAAAATATTATTCTCTAATAGCCGTAAAAAGTTTCTGAAAATCGTATGTGCACTTGGGCTACAAAACAGTCATCATCAGCGGCTATTCACCGATACTTCCGAAAAGTTCTATTCTGCCATCGATGAATTGCCTGTGACGATGGCTGCTTTGTGGACGATTTGCGCATCCGAATGTTCACATCCTTTATAAAGATAACAGAGAAACCCTTCATCTATAAAGGGGCATTAATATCACAAGGAAATGCGAAGAATATCAAATAAAATGATAAAAAACCGTATATTTTTTACTGAGGACACTTCGTTGGTGATTTCCTAAAGTGCCTACTTGACTTGTCTCCATGAGAGCCTTTGCTAACGAAAGTCCTTATCCGGTAGACACGAGCGTTTACATTCTGATAAAAAACGTCCATATGGCAGTTAGACAGATAATAGTAGCTTTTGCGAAAATTGCGGATTGTATTCATCGTTAAAAAGGCTGCGATGGATAACGCTCCACGTCTGTCAGGGCATCTTCTTTGGTGCTATGAGCTCAGCACGTTTTTGAGAAATGATACTGTTCTTAAAAATAAATATTCGATGCTACTATAGTTTTAAATAAAGTAACGTTAATAAAATTAAACTGCTGAGGATATATTCTAAAGAAAGGGAAAAAATCAATATCTGAAGTTTATCATTTGAATTCGCGGTTTCTCTCTCTCCGTGGACGGCTCTCGTTTGATTAATGCGAACTTAAATTTTCTGTGAGTGTAATTAGATTTCAAAAGAATCGCGGTAATTAATTTTTTTACGCGATGTAAAAATATTCGTAGGCTAAATGCTGTTCCAATATTTAATTTGCTAAAATCCAGACCGAGATTCTCCGCGGAATAAACATTATTTTAAAATGTGGAAGAATCGTTGAAGAGTTAGATGCGCGAAAGGTTTCCCAGAATCGGAATTCTAAAAGCGCTTTGAAAAATGCTGATGGATATGAAAAGAAGAATAACGCCTCCGCAAAAGCGAATATCGCACGAGTTGGTCGTCTTTTCCATTTTCTAGCGGTGGAAAATCACGCGCCTGAAATAAGCGCGCTTTTTCCGTCACGACGCAACAATTGCGCTGAACAGTCTCCGACGATGAAATTCCAATCATGTATTCGATTTTTATAGCGCTTAGACTAGTTCGTTTGTTTTTTAATTTGCAAAATGTCATTTTGTATAACCAAATTCTCTTTGTTTTAAGTCCCTGCTATCGTTGATGAACGCGCTATGGTTTCTGCTAAGATTACCGTTCTTTTCAAATATTCGGGATCGTGAATTTAACTTGTAGTACTATTCTTCAAATTATGTCTCTGCGTTCATATGATAACGCAAAAGCGAATATGATTGGTTGCTCTGTATGTGCTATGCTTCTTAATCAGTTTTCCCAGTTTTCCGTGGTTCTATCATATGCCTGATAACTTAAAAAGCTTTTGCAGGAAACCAAGGAGTTTATTATTTTTTAAAAAATTCAATTTCTGAGTGGAATTCTTCTGCGTTAGTTTCATTTTTAGGTTCCTTTACATTCATTCCACATTGATAGGTATGTTTTCTAGTCTCTGGCTGCGAAATTATTATTTTGTAGTGCACTTATGGAAGCTAGATTTCGAAAAAAGTGACCCTAAGCTATCTTTAATATCCTTAATTTGAAAGAACCTCCAAGTAGTATTCTTGGTCAACCGTTTGACAGTCGGGGACAAATTCTGAGCGAACGATACCTTCATTATCAAAAAAATAGACCTAAACTGTCTTCACCTTCGATTTTGACGTTCGCTCTTTTTGCTATTGGAGATTCAGGAGTTATCCACTGGAAAGTTTGACTATTGGTCTCTGGATCTTATCGAAAACTTTAATGCATAATTCTCACGGATGGTCCGTTTCTGGAGGCTTTTCTTACTCTTGAATCATTTGATTGACATCAGAACCAATTTCCGCCCGTCGAAGTTTTTAAGCATCGTCCACGCTTTTGGAACAATTTTACCACGAAAAAAGGAAAAGAAAAGGATCTGACAATAAAAACTAGAAACAACAGAAATCAGACTTAACATTCATGCAAAATTGACAACAAAGATTAGGAGACATATTTTCCAGTGCCGCCAATCAACCACTGTTGCTTCAGAGTCCACAAAAATATCAGTCCTGAAACTTTTGTACTACACCTTGTATTTGTTCTAATACCATCCAAAGTTTCATACAGTAGAAGTTCTCTGACCTTCCCTTGTGTTATGAAGCTTTTGTTTGCGATTACAAGGGTACGGGTACGATTTATTCTAGCCGAGTGGTCTATTAATCCATCAAATGCGTTTTAAGGTAAGGCTTCGCTCGTATCTTCGTACTGAATTCAACGACCTTCGCGACAAGTCGAGTCAGGGTGAATTTGCTCAAAGTCAAAGCGCTGCACGATACCTTCAAAGCCCTTGACACCGAACGGTGAAGAAGAAGGAAGTGGGCATTTCCATGTACAATACACCTGTTCACTTTTGCGTGCGCCTCCGATACACGCTTTCCTATGGATACGCCGACGGAGACAGATGCTGCCGCCGCCGCAGGATAGAAGCGAATAGAAATTTCATTTTATGCGATTTGATTCTTTATTGAAGAGGTTAGATCCGGTTGGCCGTCTACAACCTATGTTGTGGGACCTGGCTAGGGTCAAGAGCTTTTATTCGCTTCAAGATTGTTCCTCTTTCCCAATAATTTATGTAAATTAAAATTTATATAAAACCTCTAAAATATATGGCAAGGTATATCGCAGGGATGGGCAACCTGCGGCCCGTGGGCCGAACGCTGACCCCGAGAACATTTTGTGCGGCCCCCAAAGCCATGATGAAAATGCGATCCGTGAACTTTAACACACAAATTCATATATTCAAAATATATTTAGGAAAACCTTTAATTTTGAATTGTGAATCCTAAAAAAAACTCATTTAGATTTAATTTTTACATGCATGATAGCGCAAAAACTCTAGTTAACTTCCGTCTCTAATCTGGCCCGCCGAAGCATTGGCAGCTTCCGATGTGGCCGTCCTAAGGATTCGCAACCAGTAATGCGGCTCACCATGTAAAAAAGGTTGCCCACTTCTAGTTCATATGCATTGGTGAAAATATTCTACTTCGCCTGAATAGTGTTTACTACTGTGATTACTGAGCCTCCAAAATCAAATTTTCCAAGAACGCTGCTAGGCACCTAGGCTCGTATGTAGCCATAATATAATCACAATAGGTAAAAAATCTGATGTGGCCACCGCATGACTTTCTCCATACATGTATTTCTAAAAATTCCCAATAGGTTAAATGATAATAAATATTTTAATGAACTGTGAGAAAAATTTAAAGACTTGAAAAAGAACAGAAATAATCTGATATTGGATATAGTCACTAAGCTCCAACAATTAAGAAAATAACAAGATGGTCCAAACGGAACTTATGATCCCTATTTTTCCATTTAATCATTTATTTAATACTTACATATATTGGTTTGAATAACTTTAAAATCACCGCGGATATGTTGCTCTTTGAGTTCCCAAATTTCATAATTTAGCGTTATAAAATATTACAAACACATTCGAACGGAATATTAAATTGATCACGCGTATTTGTGCGGCAAAAATAACGTGCGTATGCATTAGAATATACCGAATTCGAGTCCAACAATAGTCATTGCTATGACAACACTCTCGTAATGAGTGATAAAACTGCAAAAACGCTAGTATTTTAGCAAAATTCGAAGAAATACAATCGATAAGCCAAATTCTACGATAGAAACTAGAATCTCCATTCCTTTCCTCAGAGAATAGTACAAATCCCACACCGGTATTACAACTTAAAGATATTTTAATGTGCAAGAGAAAATTACCCTGCACGATGGTTTTCAGATTTTCCATGCAAATCAAATTGAGAAGGATAGTTCCTGGAATCGAACCCGGGACTTTCAATATTCGCAACAAAAACTATCCTCGATAGCTTGGCTCCAGTAGTAGGAGATTTCCTCCAAGTGTCATGAAAATCGGTGTATTAGTGCAAATGTCAATAGTGGAGACGGACAGACAGACAGACACAACGACAAAACTATAAGCCTATTTCCATTCTGGAACGTAGGCAAAAAAGGAGCGTTAATAAGACAAGCGTCAGGAGTTTACAATAGTTGCCGGTAGGTGGTGCGGCGGTGGCAGCTAAAACATTAGTTTTTAAGATATCTCTTAAACAATTGCACTATTTGGGAAAATGTTTCAAACAGGGATCGTAGAAAATTAAATTTCCTACAAATTATATTCCAGTTCTTTTTTACATTCATCAAATATTAAAGCAAATATAAAAAACAGATGTGCAAGAGTCAACAGCCACTTCCCGTTGACCATTTTTTTTCAAAAACTAATCAACTCTTGTTGCTTTAACAAAAATGTCAAATATAAAATTTCGCGTTGATTTGATTAATAGTTGAGTTAAGAGTGCCCACAAAATTACAGTCACACACAGATATCATCGAGAAAATGGTCAAAACGTGTTCAGAGGACCTCAAAACGTGCATTTCCGTTGAAATCTCGAAATCGATTTTTTTCATGAAAACAATACTTTCCCCTATACTACCCCTACGCAGGGAGAAAGTAAAAATTATAATGACGAAACGAACGGATTTTAAAATTAAGGATTAAGTTGATCTAGAAAAAGCTCCTTTGTTGAGGGTCACTAAAATCTCAAGTTGAAAGGGAGCACTTGCACAAGAAGGGCGAAAAAGCTGCGCAAATAAATGGTAAATAAATATGCATATAA
This sequence comes from Tanypteryx hageni, assembly GCA_028673005.1. Classification (NCBI taxonomy): domain Eukaryota; kingdom Metazoa; phylum Arthropoda; class Insecta; order Odonata; family Petaluridae; genus Tanypteryx; species Tanypteryx hageni. Next base: position 115,850,660 of record CM054116.1, read on the forward strand.
ATGACCTAATAATGACTTGAGCTATAGTTACTAGAAATCTGATAAAATGATAACGTATGAGAAGACGTAATCCGTATGAATGGATCGAGTTGGGTCACCTACGCGGGCTCCAAGATCGCAAATTGCCAACGCGCGTGATCGACGTAAAAGCAGATGAGCTCATTTTGGATTCTTTCTTTTGGACCGGATATAGGCGCGTCTCTGATTATATCTTTGAAATACTGCCGCAGGAAATATGCAATAAAGCGTTTCCGAGTCTTGGAATCATTTTCGCATCTGCCGCTTCATAATATCTTGGCCTTAGCGTAAATGTAATCATCTCGCGTTCACGTTGTTCCATGATCGCCGTTGCATTCTCGTCCGACGTTTCTACGCCCAGCCTCCGATGACGCAAACAGAAAAGTTCTTTTTACGGGAGGGCTTATGTGGAACAAAGTCACCACCACTCGCGCATGAACTAATCGGCGCGGAGATATGCTGTTAATTATATGATGAAACAATTCTTGTGGACGGATGCAGAAAATGCATATAGTAAGTATTAACTGAGGTATAACATTGTGCAACAGCGAGATGACGCGTTGCCACTCAAGAATAGTGAAAATACACTTTGTAACAATGGGATTTCTGTTTAAGTTTTGGCTCAGGAAGAAAATACTGCGTGCCAGTTAGGCACAGATTGAGTAAAACATTATTATATATATAAATTTCGAAGTTAATAGAAAAGTTATTAAAAATCAAAATAATAATCATTGATGAGATGGAGAAAATATTCAGAATATTAACATTAATATTTATAGAATTTATTCGAGAAAGAAGGACCGGCCCAGTCGTATTTTCCCATATAGTGTTGTTTTATGGACAATCTTTTACGACATTTATATGATTTTTATACCTTAGGTAATTGGGTTATATATTTTATCGGCGTTTTTGTCGCGAAAAGAGTCTCTCAAATATTTGCGACCATAAAAATTTCATAGAAGCGCATATCTCGGAGGAAAGGAGTCATATCAAATACATGATGGAAAGGCGTCTATTTGTGGACTTCCTTTGAGCGCGTGCAGGAAAGAGGGAAGTTAGCCGCGCAGCCAAATACTACGGGGCGGAATTCCGTCCGAATGCTGCTAGGTCCGACGTAAAAAATTAGCATAATCCATAATTAACACTGTAACCGATACCGCTTTTGTATTGTACGCTCAACACGCACTGGGAAATCCGTAAGAATTGTTCGGTTGAGGCCAACGTCCGATTGTTCGTATGCGCTATCCGCTGCGCTTGCCCTTTACATGGGTTTCATTATTGCCAATTGAACGCGTTGGACGAATTGAACATATATAGGGGAAGCCATGTCTGTTCATATCGGTAATCACATAAAAAACGTGACTAGTTTGTTTTAATGAAATTTGGTGTGCGAGATCTACACTAAAAGTTGCCGGTCGAATTCCAGTTTAAAACATATCGAAAAATTAGAACATATCCTTTACATATGCGCTTAAATCAAATGTTACGTTCATCCCGTTAATGGTAAGTGTACACACTTATGATTAGTTGCTTAGGGGCCATTACCAATAGCTGGAATTTCCGAAATTTAACCCTAAACTTCAATGAATACTTAAACCAGAATTTATGTGTTACTGGAAGAATGCCATTAGTAGCAATAGAAGAAAGGATAATGTAAAAAATTTAACGATACACCCAAAGAGAAAATATGCAACGGCAAAAAACGATAAAAGGTATTTTAATTCATTAATTTTTTTTAGCTCTTAAGTGTGTTTATTACGGCAGTAAAAATTTGTACACAAACAAATCCGAAAGAAATGTGTTAATTTAATTAAGATAGATAACAACTCTCAATTTACTCAGTTACTTGACTCAGAATATCCGTAGATATTTTCGTCGAAACTCTGCGTGTTTTGGAAGATAATATCTTCTTTTCCACGAAACCTGAAAGCGGCGAAGCGAAAAACAAGGAAGAAGTACGAGGTCTTCAAAAGGATTTGGTCGGTGGCATTCCGGTCCACATTCTCTAATGCGTCGCATATATCCTGCAAACAATAAACCGCCAAACACAAAAAAATTCGTTCGACTCATTCCAGTTAGAAGTCCTTGAAATCGGTTGAAACTATACACACGTGCTGACAGAGACCCAAAATAAAGCATTCAAACACTGAAAATTACTCGTTTCAGCATTTTCGCGGGCATTATTGGTCGACATAATTTTCTCTGCAGTCGACCAATTTTTTCCGTAAAGTTACCATCAGCGGGAATATTATACATTCAGCGATTCATTCCGCTGATTATTACATGAAATAGGCCTAAATATGCGTCTCGAAAACTTATTCTACGCGTTGCTTTGTAAGTCTAGTTCACTTCCTCAATTATCAAGCTATAGGTTTCGAAATGAGATTTGATTCTAAGCGGGAAATTCTTGCTTAGCATTATATCGCTTTAGAAACGCCAATCAACGAGTTATGAAGTTTCTTTAGCTTTTCACTCCTTCAAGAATGAAAAATTGAGCTCACGTTGTGGTTGATGAAAACAATATTTTTCTTCAATAGCCATAAAAAGATTGAGAAAACCAGATGCACATTTCTACTGCATAGCAGCCGTCGTAATCTGTTATACACCGATAGTACTTTCTAAACCTCTTTTATGACCATTGGAGAAATAAAAAAATTCATCGTGCACATACCCAAACTGATTCTTTTTGATATATTTCGTGGAATTCACTCGTGTTAAGAGAGCTTTATTGGAGTAAAAATCAACAAATGTCACGTTATTACCTACGCGACGTGCACGTTTCCACATACATGAGTGCATACGCGAGCACACTCGACGATTATGTTCTCAGAATCCATCTAATCGCTGCGTTAGATAAGTATTTTTTAAAATTCTGGCGACGCATATTTGTGGTTTTACTAAGATTAGAAAGACACTGGGTAAATTGGTTCGAATTTTCCCTAATTTGAGTGTATTTCTGAACAACATGGATCGTTGTATCTAAAAAAAAACGGATTCCTCTATTTGAATCGCTCTATAAAATAATTGTATAAAAATTTTTACCCTAGGTCCGCAGAAAGCTACATGAATTGGAAAAGAATAAACGTCTAAGTAAGAGTCCAGTATATATGTTTTACGTAGGATTTTTTCGGTGTAGAATTAGCGTAAAACCGGATAGAGAGTTTAAAAACAACACCATTTAAAGAGGAATCGAGTTAGCCAAAAATAATCGTTCTCTTATAGAGAAACCTGTGGTTCGGAATTTTTTATTATGTCTGTTTTTATACACTTAAATTTATTTTGTATTTTTTCTCTCGATGTATATCTGACCATGTATGGGTTTGAGTTGACGCTCCTAGTTTCTTTTTAGGGAATATTTGCATAAAAATAATTATAATGCATATATCATATACTATATGGTTTGCAGTGGGAGCTGAAATAATATCAGCGCTAAGATTCGAGGAAAAAATGAAGACGTGAAAATGTAATTGGCTGATCATATACTTACGATATTATATTGGTACTCTCTCTCTTTTTACCTCTCTCTTCCTTTCTATTTCTACTTCCGGTTTACCGAGAACATCGCTCCCGTGGGTTCGCGTTTCGTTTTCCGAGGTAGTTGCCCCCATTAAAGTGGTTTGGGCCAACGCAGAGACCTTCTTAGCAGGGGTTTTCTCTTCTCGATTCGATTTTGAGAGATGTTTTCGTTTCGGAATTGTTTGTAAGGCGCTCGATTCTTGTCTTCCAAACTTATTCAAGCAATTATCAGACCAGGAACATTTTTCGTCAGAAAACATGCAGTAATTGAACTTGAAACTACTGAAATCAGGTGGTGAAGGAACTCTTCAATAGCTTTCGGAGATAGTGAATTCCTCGGATGATGGATTTTGGAATAAACTTTCGGCATTATCGTCGTGAGGTCAGTCTGAATTTCCGGCACAAATTCTTTCAATCGATTTCCGCCGTTTCCAATGATTGGATTGGTCTGTCGTAGTGGAGCTGCCTAAGAGCGATGAAAATAAGCGCTCTATAGGCCGGATCCTTTCTCATCCCCATTTAGACCATTTTTACGTATTCCTTTAGTAGATATATGCTAGTGCAATTGCTCATCATATAATGTCGGGATGTTTTAGACGAGGAATTGAGCAAATGGAGTACTTAATCACCTAAAAGTATTTCAAATTGTACAATAATATTTAACTGCGCGTAAAGTATTCTGTAGGCGTGCCAATTAGCCAAATTTTACCAATTGTAATGAAAGTGTAATATACCTTTGTGTTCATGTGTTTAAATATCAAACCCGGTTGATGCTAGTTAACAACAATAGATTCAACACTTTCTCCATTAATTTAATAAACAAGTGAGTTTGGGTTAAAGCAATTATTGCATGAGCAGGAGGGGCCCGAGGTATTTTGGCGCCCCGGGCGAGAAACCGCTCCAGCGCCTCTTCCGTAAAGTATTGTTAAGATATTTTGAAAAGAACTTCATTTATTCATTGGTCCGTGAAATAATCGATGAAGAAATTGAAATTTAATTTCATCTATACTCCTGCCCGTTCTGCGATATAAATTGGTATCCAGAACTTATCCATTGATAAATAGTGTGTGTATAGATGATCTGGTTAGCGCCCCCAATACTTCGGCGACTCGGGCAGCCGCCCGGATCGCCCATAGCTCGGGATTGCCCTGTGCATGACATCTACTATTGAGATGTCTCTTCAAAGCAACGGTTTTTTACTATCGGTTTGAAAAGCTTTCAATGATTTGTATTGAGTTTAAAACATTTCCTGCAATTTGTTAAGAATAAGCATGTTATAGATCATCTGTTCCCATACCTTTCGTATACGCGCCAATCTTTCAAGGGTAAATGGAATTGCACGGCACCCCGGCCTTGAAATAAGTTTTATTAGTTTTAAATTCGGATATCACAACCCTTGAAAGCATCCATTTGTTGGTACAACATCACAATAAATTTATTAGAAGGAAAATTATCGACCTAATTGCCTATCAAAAGATTCTAATTGTTGATTTATTTACTAAACTATGCTGGGCCTCATCTATCGTTTCGCCGAAATTACGGATGTTTTCTCTTTACGCACATTCTTTGTTAGTTGTTTTCTCCCAATCTTAGAATATTGCTCACCCATTTGGTCCTCAGCTTCCCAATCAAATCTTAATCACCTTGAAAGGCCCCTAAATTTCCGCCTCCCTAAAGGCCCCTAAATTTCCGCCTCCCAAACTTATAACCAAACTCTGATGCAAGATCCTCATACTGATGTTTTCCATTGAATTCCTTATTGTTTTATCTGACTGTTTTTTATATATTTTTATATGCATTTATTATTTATTGGTTGTAATGTTCAATGTAATAGGCCTGAGTGCTGTTTTTGAACTTATTAAATAAATAAAATAAATAAACAAGTTTTTCGCGTTGCTCCTAATAATCAGCTGGGAAACCCCAACGAGCAGCAGTAACCGGTTTGACAACCACTGTAGTAGAGAATAAAATAAAAGGCATTCTGACATTCTCATAAATTTTCTGCGCACCATTTTTTATTTTTCATGCGACCCTTTGGTGTCCGCCACCTAGTTTGAAAACCACTTGTACAGATAAAGGCCTCAAAAGAAATGCTACGCTAAAAAAATCCATTCATCGGCAGCCAAATGCGTATTTGTGAATTATTTTCGTTCATGACTTTATTCACGAATAGTTTTTGGTTTTGGTGGGGAACAATCACGCTTCCCCCAATTCAAGGCCGTCCAAGGTTGCTGCCCAGGAATTCCATGGCCTTTCTTCTTCTTGGCACCTTGACCTTTTTTACCTCCGTCTGGAGCGCTGCTTGGGATGTTTACACTCGATCTCTCCCACACTACTTTTCCTCCATCTTCCTTGGCCTTAGCGGTTTCAACCGCCGAGATGTGAGACCGCATTTCTTTTCCGCCCGAAAATGGCGCGGAATGTATCCACGGCTTACATCCTCTGTCTCTCCCGAGCCAGAAAATTTTGTGCTCTTGGGATAGCCCCGTCGTCTTTACCTAAGTTTCGCGATGCATTAACACCCGAAGTCACCAGATAGCATTTGAGGAAAATTTTGGAAAAACCAGTTGAAGTCCAATTTCGTTTTGGATAAAAATATTTTCACCTAAGTTTCGCGATGCATTAACACCCGAAGTCACCAGATAGCATTTGAGGAAAATTTTGGAAAAACCAGTTGAAGTCCAATTTCGTTTTGGATAAAAATATTTTCACCTAAGTTTCGCGATGCATTAACACCCGAAGTCACCAGATAGCATTTGAGGAAAATTTTGGAAAAACCAGTTGAAGACCAATTTCGTTTTGGATAAAAATATTTTCACCTAAGTTTCGCGATGCATTAACACCCGAAGTCACCAGATAGCATTTGAGGAAAATTTTGGAAAAACCAGTTGAAGACCAATTTCGTTTTGGATAAAATTATTTTCACCGCCAAGGTCGAGGCAGTTTTGGGAAAGAGGACGAGGAAAAGGTTTCTGCGAAGGAGTACCTTTTGATTTCTCATATAAGAAGTGTACGGATAGAATGCGATCGTTGAAAATTCGGCTTCGAGATTTTGATGATAACGCGCCCGTGTGCAAAAATGTGGTTATTCTGGTGCCTTCTGTCCGCAGCCTGCCATCTGTGAATCTGAAGAAACCTCCTTCCTATTCCTCGGAATAGAAACACCGTTGAAATGAACCACATCGCGCAAAAATGAAGGGCAGTTTATTTTTGTCTATTTTCACAAAATTTGGATGCAATGAAAAAGGCTCGAACGGTTTCTATTGTAACATCAAGATATATAACTTTTTATGAGCGTTACAAAAATTCCATATTTCTCCTAAATTAACTATATAGCGTTCAATGATATTTCTGTATTTACTTGACTATAAGATTAGGTTTTTTCTGTTTCTTTTTAATCAAAGATTGAGGGTCGTCTTATATTCACGAGAAAATAAATAAAAAATATTGACAGAGGTTATGACTAGTTTACCATGGTTTAAATCACGTTTATCTTTGCAGTGCACATTGTGATGACAGTTTTTAGAGATTTAAATAAAAAAATCACCTCAATAATGGGGGTGGCGGAGTGGTTAGAGCGTTGTCCTTATAGTCCACCATGATAAAATACGAAATTGTACAATTTCCACCTTTATAATTAATTATTATTTATTTTTTTAAATGAAAGATAAGAAAAATCACTTTGTAAAAAACACCACTTTATTAAGCAGAAATACAAATTTCAACGGTTAAACGTCATTTTCGGGTCTTGAAACGTTGAATCCCGGGTCGTATTTTTGCCAAATTACGTGTTTTTTTACAAAGTGATTTTTCTTATCTTTCATTTCAAGGAATAGAACTCCACTATGTTACGGCTAAACAAATAAGTTTTATTATTTATTTAAATTTATTACTGAAGCCGTGGAAATTGCACAAAGTTGTACTAATTCGTATTTTATTAAAATGCAATTCTACAAAGTTACATACACCTTCTTTAGTGAGTCGGAATCTGCGCTTCGACATCACTGCAGCGAAAGTCGATGGTTAATGTTAAGGGTACCCTGATTCAAGATACTAAAATAATTTACAAGCGGGATTTCGAAGCCATTTGGCAATTCGATGATTAAAGTAAATCAGAGGCTTATGTCTTTGATGAAAATTTTCTAAAGATAACATCAATGTTACTTGATGTATTTTTTCTATCTGAAATTCGCAGTGAGTGATTAGTTAAGTAAAGAACAATATTTTATCTCCTTGGGGCATTCGGATTATGAAGAATTCATGGCGCTGGAGCTTGGCGTATGCATTTTACCTTATCTGCACGCTTCTTCGACAAAACTGGCGGATTTTCGTTTTTTTATTGCCATTCAATTCATGGGTATATATTTTTAAATTTCCTTATCAGCAACAGGGCGATACTTTCTCTTTTTCAACGCCTGATAATTAGTACTCAAGGATCATGCAGAAAACCGAAAGAAATTATTTTAATTTTTAAATCCGAGTTGTCGTTGACCAATGACACCAAAACTTATCCTTAACTGGCATGTTTCTACCGAATGACTGCTAATCTTCAATTTAGATAAGCAACTCTTGGAGATTCGGGAAATGTAGCGTATCTTTAGTTCGCCAGCCAAGATAAGGTATCATTTACTACAAGAGCTTAAGTTACTCGAGGCATATGTCCGTAAAAAAAATAAATAGCTTCTCTCGAGTGGTTTCGGTCGATCCAATCTGTTGATGAAAGTATCTCTTTTGCGTCTCTACCTCTCATAAACCAAAGTGCAAGATGACGTCACGACTGATACGGTGATATCATGCTCCTGAATTGCAATCAACCAGATTTTAACGCGGTTGTATTATTTTTAGACGAGGGTTATTCGAACGGCATTAGGTCAGAATTTTCAACACGCCTCACCCTCACACACCCAAGTGGAAAATGAATGAGCAATCATTTCATTCCGCACGAATTCCGGTCTCCATGGCAGAATCAACGAACAGGTTTTTACGAATGCAAATATAAAGCGTTTTTATGAGCTCTTTCTATGGATATCCATGAGATATTTGTTCGTCAATAAGCACATTTCCATTAGATTTTGAATCATCGCATTTAGCAAAAAAGTTCAAGTTAGTTAAAGCTGTGATATAAATGATATTTTCTTATAAATTCAATCGTTTTAGAGAAAGAGGTTTTGTTCAATTTATGCCAAGAGGTCACTTGCTACGGGCCCTTCATTTTCTGTAGCAATTGTTAATTTTTAGTTGGACGTGGGAGCGACATTTCGAAAAGAACCGGCAATATTTTCTTGAAAATTAACTCTGAAATGTTTTAATTAAACATGAAAAATATTGCTTTAACAAGTGCCATTTTTTAAATTTACGATTCAAGTCACAAAAAATCAGAGGTTATTGATAATTACTATTAAATATTATCCGAAAAATAAGGGTAAAATAGTTATCTATAATAATAGCCCCGTCCCATCATATAAACAGTCAAGTATCACTCATATTTAAACAAGGAATAAAAATGAAATACTTGGGTCGCACAACGCAATCAGAGCTGCCATCATACCAGACAAAAATGTGAAATTTCAACCCATAAGTCCTATTTTAGAATTCAATTCAAATTTGTATCTTGAAATTTTTAACTATTCAGTGAGACAATAGAATCATACTGCCGTTTTATAATCGCCACTTTGCTGAAAACCAAAACGTTAATGTGTTCAAAATATCTTGAGGAAAATTTATGCTGTGAATTGCATCTGATAAATTCCATACAAGGTACGCAAATAAATGCCCAAAAAAATCATTTTTACCCAGTTCGACCGTGAGATATCTGTTTTGCTTTTTGTGGTCCAGCAGACTTTCCAGGAAACAAATTATAGAATAGTTTACGATACACGATTGGCATACAGGAAACTACCTAACATCCGCAGAAAACCATGATCACAAGTTGCCAAAAATATATATAATTGAAGGCTCTGGCAAAGGACCATTCTGAAAAACCCATCTTCATTCTCCGCATGAGGGCAGGGCGTAAACGTTCCGCAAGGATCGCGTCATTAACTTTTTTTCTCCGGTTTTTATTCGTATACGTCTTTTGGTGCTTTGGAACGGGGTTTACTCAAGGTCGCCCTGTCGGCATATTCTTCATTGGCTGGCTTTCCGCGACGCCTGAAAATCGTTTGGTTCCACGCCAAAACAACTTCGAAAACGACAGACGCTCCAAGTGAGAATCCGAATATATGCATCGCGCGCGAATCTTATTCTCTGTATTATTCATTCAGAGACTTTATAAATAAAACGTGAATTCAGTGAAAAGTCTTTTTCTATCTATTCGCCTCAATCCGTTCAAGACAGATCTGGTATGTCGTATTGCGTCCTTATTCCAAAAGGAAATTCATGGATATACTCAAATATTATTCGCTGCATAGAAAAAATAATATTTACAACCAATTCCTTACTTGAATGCAAATTATATATAACAAATTCTCGCCTTACATACATATTTAATTTTGTATGTGAAATCGGTCTTAGGATACGCAGTACGTTTTTATTTTAGCAGTGACGGATATTTTTCAAAGGGTTACTGAGTACTCGAAGAATTAGTTTATTTTTAGGTGATTCTTAATGGCGAGCTTTATTCAAAGCTATAAGTTACGGAGAAAGGAAAATTTGTTTAAACGATCCAGATGGAGCACTGTTAAAAATTATTACATCCAAGTCGTTAAATATGCTTCGACGCCTTCGAAAACCCATCGAACACAAATAGATCCGGTTTTATTACTCTATAACAGTTAAGGTACTTGAAATGAGCCGTAGCAGTTACGGAAGAGAACACCTTACATCTGCAGATGCGTTTTATATCCGAGAATAACATTACGCTCAGCTATAACAGGTAGAGTGCCGCATTTGAAGAGCCACGCAGAGAAATATAAAAACGGGAAAAACACACCAATGAGGAACCAATAACAGGTTAGAGATAGCGAAGACAACAGCGTCAATTGAGCGTGAGTGCACGGCGTAACAATGGCGAGAGTTGAACAACACTAGCATTGTTCACAATCGCCCACTAATTAGAGCATCATTGATGGCGAAAGGATGGAGAAGTATTTTCGCTCATCAATTTAGTTTTCTATTGATTATATCGGCCTTCAAATAAGCGAATTGTTCAAGAATGATTGTTTATCGAACATAGCATAGTGTTTCACGTGAATTTCGCATGCGAAGGTGCTAAAGAGCGACGTACTGGAGGTAATCGCCGCGCCTCGGGCGAGAGCGACTATTTCGCAATTGGGCAATCGAAGGAGCGGCGTGCTCTTGTAGTATCCTCCCTCCCACCGGCAGAATACATCACATCTGCGTCCTCCTTACGATAAGGAAAAAATAGTCATTTTACTACATTATCAAGACAGACTTTAAATCTATATATATATATATATATATATATATATATATATATATAAACATATCATTAGCCCCACGTGATATTCATCTCGAGATTCGGGATGAATGGTAGACAGCCTGTGTAAAACACGTCGTCGCGGTATTTTAGGTAAATAACAGCATGTTAGCTGACTTTTTGATGATAGGACCCACCCTATGAGCTGCTTGGATGGGAATATAAGTATAAAATCTGAGCATTTGAAACGACCCCGAACAAAACTTTCATTTTTCACCTTGAAGTAGTAGTACAGCAGGCTCAGCAATGATCTAAACAAAACCTCTTTTCTAATTTCCGAGAGGAGGTTAGAAACAGCGATGACAGATGATTCTAAAATATCGTTGCGAGAATTCCAGCCACGTGAGGTTGCTGGACAAGGCTGGAATCGATCGCACGGACAGCCTTCAGAGAATAACAAGGCTCTCCCGGCTGGATAAATGTCTTTTGAATAGCAATACAATGCCAGCGTCCTTACGCAATCGTGGATCTCAAATAGGAAAATAATCATTGAAGACCGCTGACATTGTCTTAGAAAGAGATGAAAAGAACCGTGATTCATTCTAAGTTTGCAATCAAAATAGATTGCAAACAACGAAAAATCTGATGTGGCCACCACATGACTTTCTCCATATCTGTAATATTTCTAAATATTCCAAATAGGTTAAATGATAATAAATATTTTAAGAAACTGCGAGAAAATTTTACTTTACAAAGAACAGAAATAAACTAAAACCATAGCCTTCTAATATTGGATATAGCCACAAAGCTCCAACAATTAAGAAAAGTTAAAGGAGCGTTACTAAGACGTAATTAAGCGTCAATTGATAACAAAAGTCGTCGGTAGGTGGCGTGGTGGTGGCAGCTAAAAATATGAGATATCTCTTTAAAATGCATTATATGGAACAATATTTCAAAAAAAGGTTGTGGAAAATTAAATTTCCTACAACTTTTATTCCAATACATTTTTACATTTATCAAATATTAAAGCAAATATTTCAAAATAACGGATAAGTGACAAGAGTAAACACCCACTTCCGGTTGACCGATTTTTACCAAACATTAATCATTTCTTGTGACTTTTATAAACATGTTAAATATAAAATTTCGCGTTGACCTGATTAATAGTTTTCTAGTTAGAGCACCCACAAAAAGCTATCACATACACACCCACCCACACTAACACACACACAGACATCATCGAGAAAATGGTCAAAACGTGCTCAGGGGACCTCAAAACGTGTATTTCCGTTGAAATCTCAAAGTCGATTTTTTTTTCATGAATACAATACTTGCTCCTATTCTACGTATATGGAGAAAGTAAAAAGATCGTTTGTACATTTGGACTGTTTGGCGATTCTTATTTGCCGACAATTGCGCAAAAGAAGTTTACGCTTTCCTGCGTGTTGATTATTTTAGTGCCGCGGGAGATTTAATTGTTGAGATATTCCATTAAAATTGATCGTGATTATGAACTACAGCGGGTTTGAAAGTTTTTTTTTGTATTTAGATTCTAAAATTGTGTGGATATGGATTTTTAGTTGCTTAAAATTTTTGTAATTTTATATAGATTAAAAAATTCTGTAATATGTGTCACATCGAAAGGCAATTTATCACTAAATGTGAATGACAGATCTATCTCTGTCCCAAACCTTATGCACCATGAACACCGTCTATTTGGAATGGAGTATGTATAATACGCTGTTAGTTCAAAAATTTGTCCATTGGAATATTCTAAACCATTGTTTCTCAAACTGTGTTTCGCGGGTTGGATAAAATTGTTCCGTCACTTCGTTCTAAGTAAAGTTTTTTAAATTTTTAATTTCAATATAGATTATGTTTATTATTTTATTTGTACTTCCCGGTCGAGTGTAGTCGATTTGGTGTCAGATGTAGTAGTGTTACTGAAATCGATAGTAGTGTTTGTTGTGTGTGTGTGTGTATTATAAACTTAAGGAAAAGAAAAGGTAGTGATGAGGGTGGCAACAAGTTGTTGAAGGAAGCCCAGCGGACACTTACCAAGTTGGGGACCAAGTTGGCAGGCTGCTGGGGGCGTCGAAGAGACAGAAAACAATATCATTATATAAAGACGTTTCTTACAGAGGAGGAGGATATAACATAGAAATTTTTTTCTTAGGTAGGATTTTGTGCAAAACCGACTAGAAAAACGAAAATCTTGAAAAAGTGCAACAATGCGGCCGCTAAAAATTCGCAATTGTTTAAACAAATTTTCAAGGTTAATGTATTTCCGCATGTGCTACGGAGTTGAAATTTTTTAATAAGTAGAATTCTTAAAAAAACGAAATAGGGATTATACAAATTTTGATATTTTAATTTGTTTGGCAGTTAAAAATTCTTAAATTTTAAACAAATAGATAACTGTTTAGACATTACGGGATGAGCTAGAAAGCTGAAATTTTCAAGTTATGTACAGAGTAGTGCATTTGCACAAATAAACATTTGAATCTCTCCATAAACATATTGCGGCGGCCGTTAATAATGTTTAAAATTTAAACAATCGGAAAAATATTATTTCACTTCTAAATGTGCTACAAATTTAAAATTTAGCAGAAATGTGTGGCATTATTAACCCAATGTGGAGAAAGTATAATATTCCTAAAATTGCGAAAAATAACGATTGTTTTACTACATTATTGTTCCATAAGGAAAAAACTAAAATCGGTCCCGAGGAGAAACGTTTTGAATTAAAGAAATATATCCCATGATGAAATATCTCTCTAAAAAATTAATGTTTTTTCAAGGTGAGATGAAATGCTTGCAGTATGCAAGCACCTACTGCTAGTGTGTGTGTATGTGTGTGTGTGTGTATATATATATATATATATATATATATATATATATACACACACAAATATACACTTGCATATATTGTCTCTCTGGTGTTCCACAGATAAAATCATGATATCAAGGCGTTCCGCGACTTGGAAAAGTTTGAGAAATACTGTTCTAAACCATCGGCAGAGATAGTAAAATGTCTGCGTAACTTGCCATTAAAGTCTGTCAGACATATCAATAATAAATTGTGTTTGAATATATTGGATTTTTTAGTTCAAGATATATAATAGAGAACTTATATGATTTAAAGAAAAGGTATTCGATGATAAAAATATCTGAAGGTGAAGCAAGGAGAGAAAATTTAATTTATGGTACTGCATAGTTTATCCAAACTAATTGGGGATAACATTTTATATTATTATTGATATGTTTGGATAGACGAATGATAATAAATGCAAATGATAAGTGAACTATCCTATATATGATATCCTAAGTCTCGGTCCGACCGCCCGTCTATTCCGCTCTGTATCTAAAGTACTGTATGCTGTATAGAAATGAGGTAAATGCCAATTCATTTATACCAGATAGGAGACCCCAGGAAAACGTTTTTCATTTACATCTGCCATGTTGCAACAAAATGGTGGTCGTTTAAATTTAAACAACTATATTTCGGAAACGGTACGTCGGAGAAAAGAAACGAAAAATCTGATGTGGCCGCCACATGACTTTCTCCATATATGTAATTTTTCTAAAAATTCTAAATTGGTCACATAATAATAAATATTTTAAGAAATCGAGAAAATTTTAGACTACAAAGAACAGAAATAAACTCAGTGCGACAGTGATGAGATCCGAGATGATGGTAAATCTTTAATGGAATGGCGATTGTGTTTTATACTTATTAATTAAAGGAGACGGATGATTTTGAGGGTGATGCAGTTTACGGTTGTACACTTTCTATGTTTACAACGCAAGCATCCAAAATTCATTAGATTACCGTTTCGATTTTACGATGACAATATTGGTCATGGATATCGTTCTCCTTCTATAACAAATATAATAAAATGGCACTAATAACAATCATAATAATTCGATTTTTAAGATGTATGGATATAAAAATGAACTATGATGACGTTTAGGAATTCAAATAAAGTTTATTAGCTTACCGAAAAATCCATCCGTTTATCTTATTTTGAAAGAATTTTAACGCTGAATCAAGGAGACATGACAGCGTTTACACATTATAATATAGAAGAGGCTTGCAAAAACCGTTCTCACATAAGGCGAAATGCGGGGATATTTTTAAGCTTCAAGTATTTGCATATGCAGATGATGTTGTTCTGTTTGCGCACGAAAGGAGTTTTCGATGAAATAATTTACACATGCAAAAGTGCTTAAAAGAAGAAAACAAAGAATACATCTCAATGTTTTCGGTAAATCCTTTTTTTCCATGTTTATAGCCATGAAATTTACCTTACAAATCTTGTTGGTCATTAGTAGCCTCGGAAATGTCATAGGTGGAAAAAGCTGCCAGCGATCAAAACTGAATACGGAATTTTAGTGGACCTTTCGTCATCCAGGACCTATTTTAAGTGGAAAAGGAATGTGATGTAAGATTTATCTCACTCACAGCATCTATTAATAGCTGGATCGACGAAGGCGGTAGAAAACCATTGGAACTATAGGGCGTAAGTATTAGTGAAGTGGACGGCGACCGAGAATTTTCATGTCGTTTGGAAAAGAAGAAGTCAAGCTAATCCTTCATAATACTTTGTGAATCTTGAAAAGGGTGAATGGGAAATGATGACCATAAGCCGCCTAAATCAAGAATTTTCTTTTAGGGTTCGTTAATAGTAATTTAACAAGTTAGGAAAGTGTATCGCAAAGAGGCGTGCGATGGAATATTTGAAACAACGATAAACTTTGAACGAACGCACAGCATAAAACAGCAAAACACCATGATCCGGTATATCTCTCTGTCTACTAAACATTTCTTCCCTCCCCTAAGTATGCACATTAATTAACGTATTTAAGTTATTTTAGTATAAATACTGCAAAATGATTCATCAGAAATGGTACCAGGAAAATATTAAATTTTCATTTGCCGATTTATTTTCTAATCAGTTGTAATTAATCAAACAATCGAAAATTATTTAAAACATACCTCAATTGAATTGAGTAGTTGTAACATTTACGTTTACGTTCTTTTCTTCGTCGTAGATAATCCATTACCTTTCGCTTACAAAATGCTGCATGCACACGTTATGATATTAAACGTATTTTCGTAATTATAACAGATCTTATTTACTTCACTTACTGCGAAGTGTTTACATTAACAACAGTTACGTATCCATGCATGAATTTTTCTAAGTAAGTTCAACGTGAATTACGACTTTGACTTTATTGGAATCGACTACTCTTACGATAAAAATATGTTTAACAAAAATGTTTCATTACAAATATTTTATTACAAATTTTGTGAAGACTTTTTCGATATGACTAACATTTTACGAGATATGAGGAAAAGTTCGTTTTTTTTGTTTCCGGTAAAGTGCCACCCCTGATTGGGTTATGTAAACCATTTATATAATTTTCTCATTGTCTTCGGCCATAAGACCTTAATACCAAATTTCGTGAAAATCCGTTCGGGAGAAGCCGAGAACGAACATGCGTGCGTACGGACGGGCAGAACGAAGATAATAGGCGCTTACGTTGGTTACAAAACGAGGCTGAAAATCGTCCATTTATTTTATCATAACATCTATCGTCTGTCTGTCTGTCGTATACTAATCTCATGCGCATCAAAACTGAGGTAGTTCGTTTTTTTATCAAAGTCTCTAATATTCCTCGAACGACTACTTCTCCTTAACTGGAAACCTGTAAGCGCGATAATACGCCTTACTGCGTTTAAGTTACTCTTCTCGAACGGAATAAGGATGTTCGCAGAGGAGAGAAAGCTGATCTCTGGAAATGATTTTGTTTTGCAAACAGGTCTTGCGAATTAGGGCGCAGAAAAATTTTTGGCAATGAGTTACCTAGAGAGCGAATTGTTTCACTTCAAGTGATCGTCAGGCGACGTCATCGGGTGAGAGTCGGACGATACCAACGATATCGGCGGATCGCGAAATGTTTTTTCTCTTCGTGAGAAATGCGTGCGCGATTAATAGATGGTTTGAAGAGAAAGCATTTTCTTACCACGTGGTGGTGCTGGTGTAGTTCGCATTGTTATCCCGAAAGAGCTTCCAGTTGAACAGACTTCTAAGAATTTTTAAATTTGCGCATAAAGTACGCCGCTCCGTTTTTTCATTTAGAACATTTTTGCGTTATAACTAGTTATTCAATGAAAAATAAACATTAGACGCTTAAAACAATACGTCATTTACCTTTACTCGATAATATTGACTGTTAGTTTTAGCCATTTTCAAAAATAACAGCGCAAATATACCTTACTTATGGAATTTTTAAAAGGACTATCTTTTCATTGCTAAGGTAAAGCATCTGCACCACTTTCATTAGCTTCGGCGCACTCTGTGAATAATAATTTGCTTGATTTTTTCACACGTAAGATTTAGCACGCGATAGTTTTGGTCCTGTTGAAAAATATGCAAGCAACAGAAAAGTCTACCTCATTGCTGTTTAATTGACAACATTTATATGCAAGAATATCAAGAATCATTCGTTATCATTTTTAAATATACTGGAGGGTACGTGATTATTCAAAAATATTCATAGAGCAAAACGGTTTGGAGACTGCTCTTCTAAACGGTGTTTCTAAGAGAGATAACAAATTTGAGGCATGTATGCCGAACAGTGTTAGACAACATTTTTCGCGATTTTTCCTTATGTGTATATCACTCTTATTAAAAATTTAATATATTTTTCAATATAAATTTTAAACATTGTGCGTAGACCGATATGAGCTTTAAACTATATTAATTTGTTTATTTATTCATTAGTTATTTTTCCTCTGGCTAAAAATAATCCTGCATAATAATATTCCGCGAGATACAGATCGAGTGAAAATCCTTATTCCTATCACATGGGATGATCATCGCTTCAAATCTACGAATAATTGGCGTGTTCCCAACTTAATCAAAAATACTTAAAATGGTAATCGCATCCATGCCGCATTTAGTCCGTCTAATGCCAGTTCCAAAAACAAACTAGCGTTATATTTTTAAGATCGATGACCACACGATATCTGAAAAATATTTTTTTTAATATCGTTAGAAATAGAAGCGCGATTTCTGGCATATTTATCCCAAGTTCTCGCCGGAGAGATGCGACACGAGGAGAACGTTTCGAGCGGAGAGCGAAAGGATATTTACCCGTATCACATCTTTCCACTCCCAAGGATTGTTGCGCGTCATTAATGTAGGAAGGAATGACGTAAGATGTCGTGTAAGCAATGACTTCACCGGCAGGAACGCAACCACTCCTTGAAAACGTTACGACGTCATTGCTTTGCAGCGAACAGTGACGGCGTTGTAAAAATATGTCACCGGCGTGAATGGTCGCCGTAAACGCGTGAAGATTTATTTTCGGAATCGATTATTTTAAATGCCCACAAACTTCATTTAGCTAGACTTTGTACAAACTATTTCGAAGGTATTTAGCGGAAGTATGTGAAAAAATCCACAAAAAAGATTATGGATTACGGCCGCTTTGTAGCCGAAAGGCACGTCTCGTTTTTCTAACACTTTTTTGAAAGACATAGTTTATCAGTTTAATTATTTCCGTATCCACATATTTGACTAACCAATGCCATATTTTTCACTCAATCGATGAAGTCGGCATTTATTTTCACGCATAGTTATCACAAAAAATAAATAAATATTTTATTAAACTCGGGAATCATTTTCTTCGAGTATTCGTTAGCATTAATCAGCCCTTGCTTCCGCGCTTTTTTACATGTTCATCTCGTTTTGGGAAAGCCAGCTGCCGGAGCTGCATAGGTATCTCGAGGCGCTAGAAAGAGGCAAACCCAGACTTGGATCACCCGCCTCGGAATGCGAAGATCGTATGACCCAGTTGGCAACGATATTATAAATCCTGCATAATGCATTTCCATCAACATATAAGTTTCCACAACATTAAGTCCATCAGGTGCAGCGTACCAAACAAACGCAGCAATCACCCAATCGGAGAATTTTCATAGTTTCAAAATCAATATTTCCGTCTCTAACTACAGAGAGCACGTCGCAAGTCTCACTGTGCAAAGGCGAAATACCAACCGAAGAAATATTTTGAGGAATTTTCTCGGATCTATTCTAATCGCGCGTTTCTTCGTCAATTGTTCTTCTAAGAAACGGTGGTCCATCCCATCTCCCGGCAGATCTCTCCCTCTTACCTCGAAATCATGGTCACTCACCTCGACTCTTTTCCATCGCAATGACGTCACCCATCCTCATTCCACTCCTCGTTTGGAATCTCCGAATATTTTGGTCGCGCTTTCTCCCCGATTCTCGCTCTGAAACGTAATCAACCTGAATGTTTTCCATTCGTTCCTATCTGCCAGCCGCCACTCCAGTTCGGTATAATGGACGCTCTTCTTCTCTCTTCCCAACCCTGCTCCCTTTTTCCTCTCTCCCCAACAACCATCAAACCCATAAACAATTCCTTCTGAGAACTACGGAGCCGTTCATCCTGTTCATTTCTATCTTATAAATGTGATGCGCAGTTCGGTTGTTATTTTTTGCTCATGCCCGTAACTGCTGTCATCAATGTAATTAACACCATGGAAGTAACGAGCGCTACAATAAATTCCCCGGACTATATAGGGTCCATAACGTATAAAAAGGAACAATTATGTCATAACTCTTAATCAAAATAAAACTGACCAATAATACCAATTAGTATGAGAGAGAATTCGGATAAGAGTTTTATATGTGATTCACGGACGGTTTTATTTTGATAGATAGAGGAAAAGGCGTTGGCTCATAGGGAACTACTGAAATTATGAAATTTATACCAAGTCTACATATTGCTTTCATGGAATTTCTGGCTAATCAACCTCTTGGATTATTATAATATTGCTTTCATGAAATAAAAATGTTTAAAGGAATGAGGTTATTTTTTCTGAAAACTCCAGCGAATTTGTACTTTTAACCTTTTGGTCTAAATCCAGAAGAGGTTACTTAGGAGTTAAAAATTTGCAATATTTGTTACTAGTCCTATTTCTAAAGAGCGCTTTGATTGTTTTCCATAGAACGCCTTTGTGCTCTTTCGTCAGATCCCAGTAAAACTTCATTATTATCCCAAGTTTTTTTATATCGAAGGCAAGCTAATGTTGCAACTTTTTTCAGGTGAAAACTTAAAAGAGGGCGATTTCCTCCAAACCAGCGTTTGTTTTTTTCACATTTAACGCCCTGCAAGGCGCCGAAATTGTGGAGATAAGCTTATTATTGCAGTGCGGCTACCCTACAATGAAACTTCTCGCTCGAGGGCCCAAATACGCCATGCTGCCCGACCCCACTTTTTCTCTCACCGTGGTCGGCTGCTAAGTTCAAGACAGATGGTCAAAGAATTCGGCGCCAGTTGGATTTCATATCGGTTCCATTCAGTCGATCGATGATTTATCTCGCTTCGTTTTTCTTTTACTAGTGATTCGTAGGCAGATATAAATGGTGACGAAGAACACCACGCGTCATCAAAAGATTCCTCACCTCAAAATGAGATGCCCGAATTCATCGCTTCAACTTTAAATATTACGTAATATAACAATTATACCGTTTTTACAAGGAAGTATCAACTTTGAGATAGAATTATGAACGCAAGAGAGAGATATTTTGAAGCCCTTGGGGCGTTTATGAATGACGGATGTCAAATAATAGGGGAAAATGGAGGACTCTGCGAGAGACCTCCATTCGGAAACTGATTGAAATGGTTAATGATTACTAATATCATTTCCGTTCGTGGTGATCATTTGACCGCCTGCGTCGCGTTTGTATGTCACATGGAAGCATTGTCCTCGGTTTACGAAGGCTGCTGTGCGAGAATCAGTTCTTGAAATCCATCTCGCCTTCAAAGAGGAGGTTTGTATGGCCCAAAAGGCAATGCCAGTGCGCACGTGCGTGTCCGTATGATGCGCCACCGCCCTTTCCCTCGGGACGGGGGCCCCGCGTGCGTGAGTGTGGTGTGGGTCACGGAATGAAGAAGGGAGGCAGAGGCGTTGGAGGCAGAGCTGAGCGAAAGGACTGAGCGGGAAAAAAATCCAAAAGAAGCAGGAGCAATATTGTGGCCACCACATGACTTTCTCCATATCTGTAATATTTCTAAAAATTCCAAATAGGTTACATAATAAATATTTTAAGAAACTGCGAGAAAATTTTAGACTTTACAAAGGACAGAAATAAACTCAAACCATAACCTTATGATATTGGATATAGCCACAAAGCTCCAACAATTAAGAAAAGTTAAAGGAGCGTTACTAAGACGTAACTAAGCGTCAGTTGATAACAAAAGTCGTCGGTAGGTGGCGTGGTGGTGGCAGCTAAAAATATGAGATATCTCTTTAAAATGCATTATATGGAACAATATTTCAAAAAAAGGTTGTGGAAAATTAAATTTCCTACAACTTTTATTCCAATACATTTTTACATTTATCAAATATTAAAGCAAATATTTCAAAATAACGGATAAGTGACAAGAGTAAACACCCACTTCCGGTTGACCGATTTTTACCAAAAACTAATCATTTCTTGTGACTTTTATAAACATGTTAAATATAAAATTTCGCGTTGACCTGATTAATAGTTTTCTAGTTAGAGCTCCTACAAAAAGCTGTCACGTACACACATCATCGAGAAAATGGTCAAAACGTGTTCAGGGGACCTCAAAACATGTATTTCCGTTGAAATCTCGAAGTCGATTTTTTCATGAATATAATACTTTCCCCTATACTACGCATATGGAGAAAGTAAAAAGAAAATACTTTTTCAAATGCTTAGGGAAAACCGGCAAGAGATAACGCAATGTTGCTTTGGTCCATGAGACAGGCGGAATGTTTTCATCTTGGATGACTTAAAAAGAATTGACAGGAGCTGTCAACAGTAAATGTTTCCCTTCAAATGTTTCTCTCTTTTTTTTCTAAGATTGGGAATTGATGGAGCCTTGTAAATTTTAACTTACTTTTATGTTAACATTTTCCTCCCCTGAAAATTTTCCGTATTTTATAGGGATCGCATAAAAGAACGGATATTAATTCGTTATTCTCTAAATGAAGCGAAGAAAAATTTTTCGCTGTTCTTTGTTTGTGTTGTATATCTCATGACGCCTCAAAAAGAAAATTCGTTTAAAAGATTCGTAGCATAAATAAAAAACAAATATTGCGAGTCCTAATTTAATAAGAGGTCGCCGTGATTTCCGTAAAAACTTGGCGAGAAGTATTCGAGAATGTCAATGCGAATTTTTAAACTAATTTGGTGCTCGTGCACTTTGAAGTTATTATTGAGCAAAGGATTTTAAACGTGCTGACTTTTACGTTCCATGTCGAACAGACTGTGGCGGTTGTTCGTTTGCTGCCAGTGGGAATGTTTACAAACGAGGAAGTGACTATGGGAGATTGTTATTTATATGTTTACAAATTCTAAGTGGAAATTTTCATCAGCGTAATAGGTGCCCTTTTCCGTTTCCGTGAATGAAACGGGTTCCGGGCGCTGCCTTGCAAAACAACAAGTTCGGTGTGCGTGCTAATGAGCTTTTCGTCGGGTGAGGTTTGATGGAGCCAAACATTTTGGCTGGCGGGTTCTTAGGGTCGATTCCGTCGATGAGAAATTTTCGATTAATGACTAGTCGAAATGATCAGGATGCGTGAAAAATATAAGATCAAATTCTTTTGTTCTGTGTTCATCTAAGATGTGTCGTAAATATTGAAAACACTGAGAGAGGGAAAATTGATACACATAATGTGATCCTCTTTTTACTTTATCCATACGTAATATAGAGGAAATTATTGTTTTCATGAAAAAAATCGACTTCGAGATTTCAACGGAAAATACTCGTTTTGAGGTCCCCAGAACACGTTTTGAGCATTTTCTCGATGATGTCTGTGTGTATGTAACAGCTTTTTTGTGGGTGCTCTAACTCAAAAACTGTTAATCAGGTCAACGCGATGTTTTATATTTAACATTTTTATGAAAGTCACAAGAGCTTATTAGTTTTTGGTAAAAATCGGTCACCGGAAGTGGGTGTTTACTCTTGTCACTTATCCGTTATTTTGAAATATTTGACAAATGTAAAAATGTACTGGAATAAAAGTTGTAGGAAATTTAATTTTGTGCCACCTCTGTTTGAAAATTTTTCCCATATAATGCATGTTTAAGAGATATCTTATACTTTTATCTGCCACATCACGCCACCTACCGACGACTTTTGTTATCAATTGACGCTTAGTTACGTCTTAGTAACGCTCCTTTTTCTTTTGTTATTTGTTGGAGCTTTGTGGCTATATCCAATATCAGAAGGCTATGGTTTGAATTTATTTCTGTCCTTTGTAAAGTCTAAAATTTTCTCGCGGTTTCTTAAAATATTTATTATTATGTAACCTTATAAATGAAAAAAGAAACGTAAATTTCCACTAAAACGTCTAATAATCGACCGGTTTTGCCTACTACAGCATCATCACGTACACCTGATGATGCTGTAACAGGCGAAACCGGTCGATTATTAAAAGTTTTAGTGGAAATTTACAAGTTTCTTTTTTCATTTAAATGGAATCCTTCCACAAAATAGAGCCTTCCCAAGTGGACTTTGTTATTATGTAACCTATTTGGAATTTTCAGAAATATTACAGATATGGAGAAAGTCATATGGTGGCCACATCAGATTTTTTCGTTCAAGCATTTCCTCTAACCTTCGTTAATTATTGCACTCTCTGAGAATAAAGCCAAGACGCATGGAAAGTGAGCAATGAACGCATGCACGCGAATATGGCGGAAAATACCCTCGAAGCCAGTAAGTACAAAATTAAATTCGGAAGAATAATTTTAATAGTTATCTGATGGTCTAACGGTGGTGACGGTGATGGTATTACATGATGCTATGATTTTTCGTTAAAATTAGACTTATTTCCTCTGGGATGGATTGGGTTAACATTAAACAAATTAACAATAGGCAAAGCTTGTCTCTCCAATAGCCATAAAAAAGCTTGGAAAAACCAGATGGGAATTTCGACCACAAAGTAGCCGACATCAATAGTGGTTCACCTAAGGTAGAACGTAAAAAACGCACCTCTTTTTAGAAACTTCTGCCGGTGAATCATCACCGTGAGCGGATCGGTTTTTCCCAACCCTTTATGGCTATTGGAGAGACACACTGTGAATTTGATTTTATTTGCAAGGTGAGCTAGATATTCTCTTATGATAGAAAGAATAATATATTTGAAGAAATATTTACTAGTCGGAAACGCGAACGCACCATTTGCATTGCGTAGGAAGCGAAACGCAAGACAACATCAGCAGAATGATGCAATTCTCAGTACAAAAGGAATCCAAAGAACGTTTGAGCACATAAAACTTGATCGACCAAGCGTTCGAAAGATCAAGTGTTGCGTACTACAAACCAGCGCCGGTTATTATGCGGTAAAACGTTCAAGGGTGTAAATTTTTTATCGGAGTCATAGAGTAGGCGTTTACGAGGGTCGTCGGAGACATCTATGAAAAGGGAGAGAAAGAGTGAGTGAGGGAGAGGGAGAGGGGGAGAGGGGAGAGGGGGAGAGGGAGAGGGGGAGAGGGAGAGAGGGAGAGGGGGGAGAGGGAGAGAGGGAGAGGGGGAGAGAGGGAGGGAGGGAGGGAGGGAGAGGGAGGGAGGGAGGGAGGGAGGGAGGGAGGGAGAGGGAGGGAGGGAGGGAGGGAGGGAGAGGGAGGGAGGGAGAGGGAGGGAGGGAGAGGGAGGGAGGGGGAGGGGGAGGGAGGGAGGGAGAGGGAGGGAGGGAGAGGGAGGGAGGGAGGGGGAGGGAGGGAGAGGGAGGGAGGGAGAGGGAGGGAGGGAGGGAGGGAGGGAGGGAGAGGGAGGGAGGGAGAGGGAGGGAGGGAGAGGGAGGGAGGGAGAGGGAGGGAGAGGGAGGGAGAGGGAGAGAGTGGGAAGGAGGGAGAGAGTGGGAGGGAGGGAGAGAGTGGGAGGGAGGGAGAGAGTGGGAGGGAGGGAGAGAGTGGGAGGGAGGGAGAGAGTGGGAGGGAGGGAGAGAGTGGGAGGGAGGGAGAGAGTGGGAGGGAGAGAGTGGGAGGGAGAGAGTGGGAGGGAGAGTGTGGGAGGGAGAGAGTGGGAGGAGAGAGTGGGAGGGAGAGTGGGAGGGAGAGTGGGAGGGAGAGTGGAGGGAGAGTGGGAGGGAGAGTGGGAGGGAGAGTGGGAGGGAGGGAGGAGGGAGGGAGATGGAGAAAGGGGCGTGGTGGAGAAAGGGTGGAGGATGCGAGTGGGCGGAGGGATTCGGAAGTGGAGTGAATGAGATATTTGGCGGGCGGCGAGGGAAGAAAAGAGGGCGTGGTGAAACGGGAGGTTTTTTTGGCGCCCGTTCAAACGCCGGCGCCCAACTAAAGCGATGGGAAGGAGAATCGTGTCACGGATAAAAGCGAACTGGCGGGAATGGGTGTTGGAGCAATTGGCAGATTCCGTATCGAGTTGGCAAACTATGAAGAACGCTCAGAGATCATGAAAAGTCGTTTTTTAATTGACGCGACTTTTTATTCTGAGCGAAATTCGACTTCACTGTAGAATTATCGAGCTCGTATTATGGCTGAAAACAAATTCAAGAATAAATACTTAAAAATTAAAAAAAATAATGAGTACTTATCCTAGGTATCTCCAATAGCCGTAACTTGTTTTTAATCAGATGCCCATTTCGGCTACTATATTTCAATTTTTATTACTTTAGTGCTTATTCTTGAATTAAAAATCCAACTTGTCAGCTAAAAAAATTAAACCACGAATCCAGAATTGGTCATGTCTTCTAATCCTATGCGTGGAAAATAAAAGTGAATGTCTCCAATGTAAAGTAGATGTATTCCGACTGAGGATGGCAAAAAATACCACAAATATTATACAAAACATTTTACTTAATATAACTGTTATATTTTTTTAAAACATCAACTTCAAACTCTCGAGACAATTTTGCGTTTCAGATTTTTCATTCCATGGCCTTGATCTCCTAATCTATCTAATGGAAACGCAGCATTATCCAGTGATTGACTGTAGTTTGAATCAATACATCAGAAATGTTTAGAGATAATTTTATAATATGAATTTCTTTGTTCCAAAGATCTAAGAGAGAGAGAGAGAGACTGAATGGAACTCCCTCCCTGTACCCTAATTTCACTTATCTCGTTTATATTCATAGATTCCAAGTTATGCGCATGATTAATGTCCTTACCACAAACATCCAGGAAATGGGCGTAGTATGTTTTTCCTATCTATTGTCAAAGTACCATTATTTTATTTTATTTTTTATTTATTTCCATGGGGCCCCTAAACAGCCGTAATCGGCCTTTTACAAGGGGCTCATTAACATAATAACAAGGACTATCACAAACATCCATGCCCTAGGTGAAGAAAACCCACCTAGGCGGGATTCGAACCCGCGACCTTTGGATTGGCAGGCGAGGGGGTTACCCTGCCACCACCGAGGCCGGCAAATGCCGTAAAATGACAACATGTAATTTAAATAAAAATGTCTTTGAATATACGTACGTTCGTCCTAAAGCGACTGAAGAGCGCCACTACAAAGCGAGAATACTGGATGCTGCGGTGTCTATCATATTTCGATACTGATTCAAAGAAATGTGCAATATACAATTTTGTCTAAACATAGTCAACTGTTTCGGCCGTTACTTGGTAGAAATTCATAATTCAGAGATAAAAATAACTTTGCAAATTCCCACAATATTTTTATTAAGAGACCATTTAGATTTCGACGCATTGCGTCATCAATCAATTTACTCCTGATAATAACGCAAAGCGTCGAAATCTAGGTAGAGGCTCTTAATAAAAGTATTGCAGGAATTAACAAAGTTATTTTTGTTTCTGAATTGCCTAAACATATTCGTAGTATTTATACAAATCACAGCCAATTAAAATCTCGATACTAAAAACGTTTAGTATCGTGAAACATTTTAAGTGGGAACTATGTAACTTGCGTAAAATAATTTTTGTATTTAGTTTTAAAGTAGACAACCTTTGTAAAGCTTTTACACTTCCAAGCAACCGATATTAGTCCAATTGTCTGGATATCATTATAGCCGTGTTTTCAGATGCAGAAGTTATTTTTATTCGACATTTTTGGAATTGCAGAAAATTCTATGCATAAAACCCTACGTCTATTTTCCATCATAAACAATTTCTGCAAAATTTCCCTTTTATATCAGTATCTCGCACGAAAATTGTGCTCAGTGCTCTTCCACGTTTGTCCACTTGTATTCTCGAGAGCCGCATCTTGTGTCAGAGAAAATGACGTACCCCTAAGGGGGGAAAGGGAGGAAGGGGGAGAGAAGCATGGAGCCACTCGTGGTTGGAATTCCACGTTGATAAGAGAATGTATATCTCTCCCTCCCTTCCTCGCCACATTTCACTATCACCGCAGACATTCTTAAATTAAGATGAAGGCAGCCAGTTGGCTTGCGTATTCTTCTGAATGTGCATGCCGTTGTTGGATAGCCATTACTTGGGAAGACTCTACTTTATGGAAAGATTCCATAATATAAATAAATTGACAATAAATTTGTATAGCGGAAGTATGCAATATTCTTTTTTATTTACATTACATAGAATATACATTATGCGTTGATGCGACAGAATATTTTAGGCAATTCCTCTCCCTCTCCTCGCCGCTCCATATCTCGCGCTGTTCCTCTCTTAGACCACTAATATTTATTTAGCCAACTCCGGAGAGCGTTGGAAATGAAAAAATAACATTTTAGACAGTTTGCAATAAACCCACGAATCTTTCGCGTTAACAATATATTATGGAGCAACGTATATGTTCGTCATAATCAATACTCATTTAAATTGCTTTTCTATGATCGTTTCCTTTAAGATTTCTATAATTATATAGTATGAGTATGCTATCTTCTGCTTACGATATGTGTTTTTATTACTCTTCCATATTAATTGTTTAAATAAACGTTTTGCATAAACCGCAAGATGAGTCATGTCTCCAGCTGTTGTTTCAGAAAAATCGTAACTTCTATATTGCAATCCACGCATTTAGTCATTTTACTAATTCCTATCGGTGCTTTACTAATTCCTATCGGTGCTTATGTCTGTAAACTGCTCATTTTGGTGTCATGAGTTAAAATTTCATTTCTTTATGAATTAACTCACTCTCCTTTCTTGACTCTGCCTTCGCGTAGCATTTTCATACAATTTCACCCAGTGTCTCATTTCTATCGTTTATTCTATAGATAAATCTAATCTAGTGTCGTAATATACTTTCTGGTAATTGATATGAGAGCGAATTCCGCTATGGTCTCGTTATTAAAACTATTCCGCCTCTTGGCTCATAATATTCATCGGGGATTTCTTACAATCATGTTTGCTCGGTTTTTACTCTTTTTCGCCAAAGTAATCTCCCGTCCTCCGAGGTTCCCTCAAGTGTCGTGAACTTGCACTTGCCGTGAAATTTGTCTTAAGCTGATAAAATCGGAAATCAATGACAACGCTTCTTTCGCAAGTTTCGAGTGATTTTTTGCGGAGAGCTCATTCAAAAATATAATTCTATATGAGAGAATTTTTTCATCGATGTTGAAGTAGTGAAACATGGCGGAAATTACGCTCGATGGCCACACCGACTATATTTGAGTGTCACCACAATTGATCAATCGACTTTTGGATATATTTTTGAGCAATATAATTAATGGGCGGTTGAGGAGCTATCCTGGCGATTCTACGACCGGACGTAAAAGTGCTCATGTTCTAAATCAGGGATTCTTAACCTCTTTGCACGTCCTTTAGTATTGCCCATGGACCGTCATCCCATTTATATAGTTTTTTCATAAGGCTCTAGTAAAAATGAGAGAGAATGGGAGAGAGCAGGAGGAAGTGTTTTGATTTTAATATAGTACTTTCCTCATGCATACACGCAGGGTCGAACTGAGAGGTATCAAACGGCCCGGTAGTTTGCGAGGAGAACCGGCCCAAACCTCCTCCCATCATTCTATTAGCGGAGAGTGGATCAAATCTTATTGGAAATCAAGTAATATAATGGAGAGAAAATTTTCTCATGGAAAAGAATGACTCGTTGAAAAAGAAAATAATATACAAGTTTCAGTAGACCGGCCCTTGGACTTACGGAGATTGAACCGGAAGGTTATAGTCCGCCCCTGCATACACGTCATTTTTGACGGGAAAATACACCAGTACATATATTTAATTTTCCATGGACCCTCCACGGATCTCCTGGACGTACTTCATGGACCCCAGGTTAAATGAAAATAACCGTTTAGATTAAATAAAGAGTTAAATTGCAACAGCCTTTTGGATCATATTGTGATGGACGTACAAGCGACTGCAATTACAACTTTTAGGGTATTCTCTTTTACAACCTTTTACATTCATTCTCTGGATTTTAGATATCTTCTCTGGCTCTAAAGCATTTAATATACTGCTTTATCGTATCGACTGTGTACGGTGAGGCTTTGTAACATTAAAATTATAAATTAAATTAAATTGAAGTATAAAGGTTAGCAACAATAAAATATACTAATATAAAAATTTTCATTTTTAATGTTAAAAATATGAAAGTTATTCTCATGTTATGGAATAATTATATTTAGTAAATGAGTACACGTAAACTAAGACAAACGCATACGTTGGTAAGATAGATCACCGCCAGCTCTGGCATTAGCGACCTCTCACATCGCAATCTATTTAGTTTATTGAAGAACTTTTATATTGAACTGAATCAATCTCTTGTTAAAACAAAGATAATGAAAATACTAATAAAATACTAATAAAGAAATTCACTAAATTCCAGGAGCTTTGGAGAATTATAGAAGTTGAGAGTTCGATAAAATACTACATACTTATACAATTTTAGAAGATCATTCAATAATGTAAAAATTGTATTTAGCTTTCGTTAACTCATATAACTTGCCTTGAAGTATCCAGTAATTACTATAAAAGTATGTTATTGATAATATACTAAAATGTTAATAAAAATTAATTCCAACTTCAGTCACAATAAAAAAATAAGTTGTTTGAGAAGGAATATGCAATAACAATATATAAGCATTTTATTAATTTTAACAAATTTCAAATGTCATAATACAAGAGTTCTTTCTGATAAATTCGGCAAAATTTCTTTTAATAGTTGCGTGGTATAAACATAAGCCTCAATAACGGTATCAGATAAAATAAATGCCCCAAAGCTTTTATAAGAAATTTTACCTGCCGTCCAAGAATTACGTTTCCCTGTTGTCGATAAATCTTGCTAAAGAACTCACTTATTATTTATTTTGGATATTGTCTATCAGGATGTCGAAAAATTGGAAAATATCAAGAGCGCATAATTTATTTTCATTGGTAAATACAGTTCGTGACTTTAAGCCAATATCTTCGAACGCCCACCGTCACGCAACACGTCATTGCATCCAACGCGTCTCTGCTAATATTTGTGCGAACTAGATAGATCATTTTCGCGTGGTGTTTTTACGTGCGCGTTTTTTGTACGCCTCCGTTTTTAATCTAAGTCGTAATTTCTGAAATTTAAGGATTTCGCGTCGTGAAAATGCCACGAAGACATGAGCAGGAAGGGCGGTGTTGTCTCCCACAGGCGGCAGTCGTCTGAGAGATCGACGAAAATGAAACCGAGATGATCAGAACGGATTTTTTTCTTCGGTGCGAAATTTGGCTAAATTGGCATCGAATTTCCTGTCCTTCTCCGGGGCATCAACCACTCTACTTTAATGTCCCTCCGATGGCGTCATAGGGCGAAGAAGTCTCGAGAAGCGGTTTAGACAGTATGTGATTCCCACGGATGGGAAAATATCATGTGGAAGCTGGCTGCGAACGAGGGGAGGGGATATTTTCCCGTTCTCGCTGGGAAAATGTGTCTTCGTTTACAATCCACGGAGACTGTTATCCCCTTAGGCTTCTCTCGTTCGCCTCGGACCGAACCGCACTGAGATAAGCTCCTAAACGTCCTAAAACAACATCCCAAAGTGTCTCGGCGTTTAGAGAAAGTATTAATGGAGAGAAGCAGGAAGGGCGCTGAGGATGGGAGGGATAAGGAGAAAGGAAGAAGAGCATGAGAATAGGAGGGCGGTGGAAGGAAGGAGAGAGGAAAGGGAGGGGAGGATTGGGGTGGTGGAAGGGGAATAGGAGAGATTGGGGGAGAGAAATTTAGGAGGAGACGATATGGTGTGGGTTTGCGTGAGTGAGTGAAGGGTGGGAAAAGAAGTTAGGAGAAAAGGGAGCGAAGTGGGAGAAAGAGGGAATGGAGTGAGTGACTGAGGGGGATAGGAAATGTAGAGAAAGGAAAAAAGAGAGGAGCGATGGGGTTGGGGAAGAAAAGGAGCAGGAGAAATAGAAAGGGGAGTAGGGACGTAGTTTGGAGGAAGGGAAAGAAAAAATAGCCATTCACCATGGAGAGTTTTTTTAGGCCCACTACGAGTGAGTTCATCAAGAATTTCGGCGGCAGAGAGAAAGTGAGAGAGAGAAAGTTTAAACACGCTCCGGAAACAAAAGGAAACTTCTGTTGTAATTACTAGCAATGAATTTAACCGTTTCATCTCTGTGTGTTAAGTATGCTAAGCAAACTTTATTTTCTACTCCCTAAGCAAAAAATGCGTTTTGCGGCGCAAAGAGAAGACATGAGCCGCGAGGTCTAATGTCGTAAAACCAGATGTGCATGCGGAAGTGTAAGGAGTCCCATCGCTTTCAAAATGTTGTTCAAAAATATTTTTTCGGTAATCAGTTGTTTAAGACGTTCAATTGGAGGAATTTTTACTAATTTAGCATTAATGGTTCCTCGAGACTGCGAAAAAGGCGAAAATGAAACCATATTACAATCCGGACTTACAAGATGATCATCTCGATAATTAAACATATAGAAAAATAGCGCCTTTAGATAATTATCCCTTCTTTGCTTCATACGTAAATAAACAAATAATTTTTACAAATTTGTACGGAGGAGGAGTTCATTTAACCTGTCTCTAATTTACAAATAAGGTGTTTGGATTACAAGTATCTTTCATCAAATCTGTCGTTTGGAGTCAAATTTTTGTCAATCGCATCAATTAAAAGTGCAGTTATTGAACGAGAGACAACTGCGTTTCTCCAGTATTAAAACTGAGAAAAAATTATTTTACAAATTGTTTTCTCTCACCTATCTCACTCAACGAACAGTCCTCCTTGGTGCTGAAATGATACGAGTCTCGAAAAGATTATATAAATTAAAATAAGCGACATGCAAAATTTGAAGTTCTTATTTAAAGTTAAATCGACTGTTCTGCATTTTTAGCACGCCACACATCGCTGGTGTACAGAGAAATTTTCATCGGGTTTAAGTATCACATACATCGGTAACGAGAGTTATATACTTAAAACGTTTTACCCGACATTTTTGTAACTATTTAATGTACCTATATAATTTATTTGATTCGAGGTAAAAACTGAAATTTATGTATAATTTTTTAAACGAAATACTTAAATACTTATATTTCTTCACTCTGACAATGAAAGTCCATAAGTTTGTCGTCCTTCCCATTGTTGATTATGGCTCTGTACTATCGAGTGAAAAGTTTATTCATCGAAGTTGCGTGTTATTGGCTACTTTTTAAAACTAGGTGATTCACAAAATTTGCAGAGAGGTGTGTAGCGGACAATTTACTTTGGAAAACGCTCCATAATGCCATATAAAAATTTGGTTGAAAATATCATGAATCTAAAAACCAGATTTTCGTCGATAAATCCATGCCACTTTTTTCAAAGACGGCTGGCATATCTCTCAAGAGTTTGCAGTCACTTAGTTTACAATTACGCCACCCGCTATGGCTTCCTCTGTGGAAGTATGCGGCAAATCTTCGGGCCAACGCGACGATACATTCACAGACATTAGGAATATTGATTTAGGTTTGATATAAGGCAGTTATGACCGCTGCTGCCCCGCATCAAAGGGTTAAAGAAGGCGGGGGTTGATGGGGGCGGTAGCCCCCTTTATATTAAAAAGAAAAGTACAAATTAAACAAGTTAAGTGGTTGGGAGTTGGATTCATTCTATTTCCTCCCCCGGATTGGGTTAAGTGATTGGGGGTTGCGATAGTTCATTTTTTGTAACACAAGTGGTGCTGCGGTTGTGGGTGTCTTACATCAAACCTGTTCTGGGAAATTTATCATACCATTTTTCAAATTGGTAAAAAAATATATGATACTTCACACGAGTATCCCATTTTCCGTCAGTAATCTCTTTGTACGAATTAAATTCTTCGCACGCTTCGTTTGGCTGGCGTTTTTCAGAGAAACTTAAAAAACGACTCTCGCTTCCAGAATGTGATGTTTACGTCTGTCCTAACCGCGCCATTACTCACGCATTTTGCCCCTTCACAAGGATTAAAGTTTTCGTACCGATAATTCATCCAGGGTTTGTTTTTGCGAGGGACATTACTGTCGACGCACACTTCTCGAATGCGATGTTTACGTTTAACCCATCCGCGGTGCAATTCACGCATTTCGATTATACGTTGGTAGCTTCTGTATCTGTTGTGAAAGCCTTCGCTCGAAGATAAGCTCCGATGTTTATTTATCTTGGAAATACGTCACTGCCTTAGAGATGCAGCCGACTGACAAGAGATCTTTTGGCTCGCACGAAGAATAGTGGCGTATTTTGTACGTGTAAATGTTATTAATTGACGTACGAGTTCAATTTTCTAACGTATATATATATATATATATATATATATATATATATATATCAAAATAATGTGGATCTATGATATATATATATACATATATATATATATATATATATATATATATATATATATATATATATATATATATCATAGATCCACATTATTTTGATTACGATGATTCTTAAATGAAAAAGTAAGAATAACGCACAAAAATTAAAAGAAAGAGAAAGGAAGAGAGAGAGAATTAACCAAGTTTTGGTGTTTTCTCGATCTTAGGTGGACGTCTTCAGATGACGACGGATGTGTAAGGAACTCAAAGAAGAGATATTTTCGCGTGAATTCCCTTTCCCACGTTTTCAGCGATAGCAAATGTCAGGATGTAAGAAAAATAAATCACCAAATACGGAAAGCTTAAGCTTCATCCGAACACACTGTAGTTGCGAACTTAAGGTTGCAATGCCCTTTCCTTTGGAATAATTAATACGAATAGTGATCAGCATATTGATTATTGCTTTGTAATTATATTGACCTTACCGCATGAGCCAACATATGTCGATTAGCGTTTCATATATTTTATACGTCGAGCGTTTTCCTTTCAACCTCGAGCATTTGAACTTCTCTTCTTTTCCTGTCTGTCTCGGCATCTTTGATTCCTTCCTCATGGCCATCTCGGAAGTTAACGTGAATGTCGAATCTGATGCGATTAATTCGAATTCCGGGTTCACTATTCGTGTTTTAACAAGGCCAAATTTATAAGTAACAATTTTAATTCCTATTTTCATTCGCGGAGGAGAAATTACTACAGGGCATACTTCAGACTGGTAACATTTAGGATTTCTTGTCTGCCTCAAAATAAAAAAAAACATGGCTAGTTAATATTCTCCTGAAGATGACATAATCGTCAGCTTGATAGTTTATTTTTTACATTTTCAATAAATTGATAGTATATTGTCGACCGGCTTAATCAAATGAGAACTGAAATGTCTAACACGCGGCAAATAAAACCGATGCAGTTGGTTTTTGGAGCATTTAGGTGATTTTCCGAAGACTTTTCACTTACGTTCTTCGTCTAAGTTTTTCCAATCCGTGCAACAACATTTTCGGTCCGTCAGTCACGAAATAAACCCGTACAATATAAGTCTCGGTAATTTTATGTATTTGTGAAAAGGGTCAAATTGTTAATATGAAATGATTGACGTAATAAAGCGGCTATTGAGCATCAGTTTATGAAAGCATTTTCGCCCCTTAATGCTCAGTATTCAATTAGATTTGATCAAGAAATAATTTAGAAGAATATAGCTTTTTAGTTCATTTTTAACATTCAACTTAGTTAAGTAGTACATGGATATGCGAATAAAATAAATGAATCCAAACCTTCCTGAATAACAGGGATGTTGTATGATCCTTCGCCGTGCGTCACTTCATATGCGACGCTGCTCGGTCTGAAAGCTTATCAAGAGTCTTCGATCGCGGCGGATGAAAAGCATCTATCCTACGAAATTATCACGCATTTGTACAAACAAGAAGAAAGAGAGTACTCCATTAATGGGATAGACAGGGATTTCAAAGGCGTTCTTTATGGGAAATGCGTATGAAACGGTATCGAAAGATTGGGCGATTCTCGAATTTTTATCTCCGAAATCATTAGTCGTAATTATATGGACTTCTTTGTGGTAAATGTTGTTCTCTATCCGAATTAATTTTTTATTCGATGCTTCATAGATCATATAAGAGCATGGGAGAGAAAAATACGGATTTTTAATTGTTTTCCAATAGAATCGTCGTATCCACCGATGTAAACAAAATATACGATGTTTTGATTAGTATTTTATCGAATTTTGTTTCTCCAAAACTATTAGTCGTAATTACGTGGTCTTATGCACTCTTTTGTGGTAAATATTGTCCTCTATCCGAAAAAATTTTTAATCTATACTCCACAGATTATGTAAGAGCTAGGTAGAGAAAAATATGGTGCTTAATTGTTACGTGACGGTGGTCATTTAACGAAATACGAGTATGAGTTTATCTGAGTGCTTAAATGTTGTGGAGGTTCTAATTGACGGAAGCAGCTCAAAATCATAATCCGGGGATAAATTTTAATAAGGATCACTGATGCTTAATTTAATTAAAATCCGCTCGCTAGTTTCGGAGATTAAACATGCGGACGGACGGATGAGGCGTGCCCATAAGGTGTCCCGCCACTACTTCCGCTTCGCTGCTAAAGAACGCCTAATAATTAGAAAAGAGATTATGTGAAATTACAGAATGAGAAGTTTGAGACGGTGTTGCCAGATTTGCAGGTGATGGCTGCGATGTTTGTGTCAATGCGATTGTTGAGTGTACACACGAAAACTGGTTTGGGTGACAACTATAGGGAAGAAATTTTCCAAAAGGAAATGGCCTAAAAACGGATCTCAGGTAAACTTCCACTTTTACGTCAACTATTCATTTTTAATAATGAATGGTTTCGATATAACTGAAAACGGGGACCTGAATTTATTTGTCGCAATTATCCTATTAAAGACCAAATATTTTTAAAAATACTGAACAATTATCCTAGGCTATAAAAGATGTAGTAAAAGTACTTATTAAAAACACTAATACAACTCGATCTCTGAAAAATATCTCTGTTTTTCACTCCACTGTAAGATTTGTTTTGTTCAACCCCAAAATTTCGTAGATTTTGCAATTGAGATACCTGTCACCAGTACTGCCTTTTTGTCGACGTCGGGAAGGTTCTTCCTGGGAAGGGCGTTCTTCACGATCTTCACGATGCAATCGGCTATGAAGACGGACAGAAGGCACAAACTTGCGTTGGCCAACAACGGAGACGAAGACTTGAGGGTGAAAAAGGTTATGAGAAACACCGTCGTGTAGAGGAATAAAATCTGATAAGTTCTCATTGTGAAGGCTCTTCTCGTGGCGGAAACTACACTGTAGATCAGATACAGTACGTATTCGAGCGGAAAGTTGATGCGATATCTTACACGAAGGGCGACATAGCACCGGGAGGAGAGAATTGAATGGAAAAATCGCGCGCGCTTGCCTATATTTTGTCGGAATCTGCACAAGGCTGCTAACAGATGTCAGGACCAGTCTCTGACGCATGTGCGCTTTAGAGTTGCTATCGTGGTTCGTGTAGGGCAGCCATACTTTGTCCATTATTTCTTAGGCAAACATTTATACATTTAAAAAATGATGCTTCACGAAAATTTTTCACCTGCTGACTAATGTTAATGCACTTATTTTAATGAAATTAAGGCAATATGTATTTTCTACGTTACTTTTATATTTAAAGTTGTTAAGAACTCTGCAAGAAAATTGTTTTTTACATAATTTGTCTGTGTTTACCCTTTACTTACCCGCACAATTTTCTCGTCGGGAGTGGCACCTTAGGTGACGATAAATGGAACTACGTGGAGGTTGCGTTTGCTGATTATTCGAAATTCTTTTGTTTGGTGTTACTATAGCGCCATTGTTGAAGCATTAGTTAAAGCGAATAAGTAATTAATCACGAATATTATGAATCTGAAAGAATTATTTAAATGTTGTTCTATGATGAAGTATTTATTTTATTAAAAACCGAAAATTGAGACATCGGCAGTATTTTACAAAACAGTCAAAGGTCACTTAACCCTAGAATGGTAACGCTATTTTGCAGGCACTTATTGGTAACGCTGCGTCAGTTTGACTCACTTAAACTTGGACCAAGTAAATATCATTAAAAACTGGGTACAGCTTTGGTTTTCAACAGCCAGTGCATATCATAGCTTTAAGCGCCTCTAGCGGCCAAATAATGGACTGCGTAGTCACGACAATGCGTTTTATTATGAATTTAGCTGGAGAAAGATTGAAGTAAACAAGTTAATTATTTCGGTATATATTATTGGCGGAAGAATTAGTTGTATCGTTTTATTTATATGAACGCTTTCCCACCCGAGGGGAGAACACTGTGAACGTGAGGAGGAACCAAAACACTTCCACCAACCTACCCAACCCGGTGGGGACGCGTAAAATGTTCCTTCGGGAATTCGTGTTGTCATTTTATTCAGATGAACGCTTCCCTACCCGGGAGGGTGTGGGGAACACTGACATCATTAATACCAAAGTACCATTATTTATTAATAATTCAGCCGCTAGGGTTTAGAGATGTTACTGCCATCATGAAGTTGGCAAAGAACAAAGGAGTGCGAGAGTAAGCCTTGACTACAAAGTACATTATTCGAGAGCCAGTGGCGTTAGTGTTCTAGCTGTTGTAAACCAAAAGCTAGCCAAAAACTGTTTAAAAATTCTTCTTATTAACGTCAAAATGTAGTAAATGTTAGAAATGTGCAAATTAACAAATACAGCACAATTTTTTTGATGTTCGCCACAGATAGGCTTCTTGCCAAGCATACAGTGTGTGGAGGTTTTCTTTCTCTTGGCTTAATGGCACAAATAACAGTATTTCCTTGATAATTGTCGCTTGGTGTTTCAGTAGCCTCTCCTAAGGCTTTTTAAATCATAGCTTTCAGATCATTACTTAAGTTTGTCAAATTGAGTCTGCTTTTTTGCCTTTGGCAACTCTTGCTTAAATATATTGCGGTAACGGTGAGCAGAGGAAAAACATCTGGCTCCTTTGACAGCACTAGACAACTAACTAGAGGAAGCACTGCTAAGAGAGAGGGGAGTGAGTTTGAACACAAACAGTGTTTGACATCTTTTGGAAATGTGAGTCACTCTGACTCACATTACCATTCTAGGATTATTGAGTTTCCTTGTCAATAAGTTTGGTATAATTTCAGAGATTAAAGTCATGCTGGAGACTGTCTGCGATGTCTGGCCTTAACTATTCTCACCCTCTCCATGCCAGCGAAGATTGGGAGCACGAAGCAAAGCAAATGCTGACAAACATGTAAAGTACGTAATTCCATTTCTCATCACCTACGGCGCCACTCCAGACTAGAAAATTGTGCGGATAGGTAAAGGGCAAGTATCTAACTCAAATTTGGGATAGGTTATTTTTATAATTATATATTTCCTGTTAAAAATCATTCTTCTGTATCAAGCAATATTGTCGACTATATTTGCAAGTCATGATGAGAGGGTTTGCATCCAATAAGGCTACCAGAGGCCTGGATTTTTCCATTATCTTCTGTCTTACTGGTACATATTTAAAAATATGATTTTGTCCAGATTTTTACTGAAACTCTCGTTGTCTCATAAATGCCTCCTTTGCTCTTGCTTTGTCAGCTGCAAATCTAATTTGTATTGGCTATCTTAAACTTTTTTACATTTCTACATCTTCTCTCACATCTCTTAGGTATAGAATGGGTTAGGTTCAAGACGGAACTTCTAAGTCTCTATCTCGCACCAAATAAAGACCATATCAATCAGTCTTATAATTTATTTGATATATCAAATAGAACAGTAGAGTGCTCAGACCTGCCTCTTACTAGTGTTGACCAATCTGATTCTCCCTCTGCTACCCTTATCTGTGCAGTTTAGTTCGTGTATAGATTTTTTTATTAATCCTACAGCTCTCCAATCGACTTCCATTTGCCTCAACATATCCATTAGATTAGGCCATAAAACTATCAAAGAATTTTTTCACTTATATACTTATAAAATTCAAGGTAAAAGCAATAAATGACAACATTTATCATTTGGAATTAAAATTTTTAACACTGCCACTCATGACAATTTAATCTTCAACATTTTAACTTTTATGTATTTATATTTGAAATAATATACACGTCAGACTATGGACAAGAATTGATTCAAAAAACAATACACCATCTTTTTGAACTTCGCGAATAATTGGTTCTGGAAAACTGATGCAAAATGCAAATTTGCGAAGTGCAGGTCCTATTTTCCTATAAGATGCCATGTTACTATGAGAGAGTGGTTCCTAGCCAACCTAAAAAATTCCCTTCTTTATCATAAATAATGCAGTTTAACAGAAAATAAAAGAAAACAACTGAAAATGAAAACCTAGCATTAGAAAGTAAAAAATTCTTTTAATTACCTTCAAAACGTATTATAGCAAATAAAAACCCAGCATAACAAAGCGACTACCCTATTTTCTGCACTTCTACAGTTTACCTATAATAATTTCGCATGCGATTTTCGATCTTCTTCTGTTCATTCTATGGAAATGGTTTAATTTAAATTAAATTACTGAAATGGAATGTTGAGTACGTCATGCACAAATGTTTTCCTGGATTCTGCAACAAACATTTCCAAGCCACAAAAAAATGCTAGCATTAAAAAGTTGTTCCATTTCTTTTACTAATTACGTTAAAAATGTTTAACAGAAAATCCAAACCTAGCATAATAAAGTTATAACATTTTTTTAGTAATTGCGTTTAAAATACGCAGCAGAAAATCTTGTTACAAGATGATAGCAATTCTTAGATTTAAATTAAAAATTCATAATAAACAATGACAACCTAAGAAAACAACAGTTCCTTAAATTACATTCAAAATACAAAGATAATGGCATTAAATATTTCGGTCAAAAACTAGCAACCTCATATGCAAAGAACGTATATTTTCAATGTTATACTCGTGAAAATTGTGAGAAAATTCTAATTTGGCTGCTAGATGCCAGCAACTTCAGCTGTTATCGAAAACAGCGCTGTTGGCAGTGAAGTTTAAACTGAGCTACAAAAGAATTAAGTCAATGGTTATCATGTTTGTTTACTTTGAAAACTGCTAATAACAAGCATTATAAATATTATAATAATGTCCTTTTCTAGGGTGCTAGTTTAAAATGAACTTAGAAACAAAAAATATAGGGAGTTCACGCTTGTTGGCATCATAAACACATGACATGAAATGCAAGTAATATGCATGAAACACAAGTAATGGCATTAAAAATGTTGTCGCAAAGTCCAAATTCGCCAACCATAAGCACGCGAAGTTCAAAAAGGTGGTGTACTGTCAAGCTGTAATCCCATTTGGTGTTGGATGGTCATGACAAGCAGTTTCAGCCGATGCCAAATGGCATCATTTGCACAATTTAGATTAACATGCCAAGATAGCAAACTCATTGACAAGCATAGACTGACTGCTTAAAAAGTTTTCAAAACTTTCAGATGAAATTTTTATTTATTTTAAGTATCCATAATAGATATAGTATCTGTTTCATTGGCCTCTTCAAATTTTTTTAGAAAACGTTTTTCAGATTTTTTCCAGTTGTAATAAATAGAGTATGACTAAATATGCACGATATGGAATATTTTGTGTGGTCTAAGTGCATACCAAATGTTAACTATCTGAATCGCTTATGGTGAAATGTTTAACATCCACACCTAAATGCGAGAGAATTGGACAAAAAGTGCAGGCATCACATAAAAAAATATGGTAGATCTCGATCAATATTCTTACCAGCATGAACACACAACCAATGACCCCTTTACTGCCTATTATCAACACTCATATCTTGCTAGTGTTATTACATAAGTACATATCATGAATTAGCGAAAAAAGAAGCCTTCAGAACTCCATTTTTTGTGCATTTATTCTCGTGTGAGGGTCTGCTCTCAATGAGCTAAAATTAGTCAATAACAAACCAAGTCCAAATATTTTTTTATGGTTAAGAATAACAGTCAATAAACTTCCATTCGTCACAGAGGAAAGTTTCTACTTTATTGACGTTGACGTTTTATCACACGAAGTAATAAAACAACGCCCTAACGGCTTCGTCCTCTTCCTCTTGAGAATCCACCCCGCTGGGCATTGTGGCCCCTGCCACGGCCCCCAGCAACTCCTTTTCCCTTCGCTGGAGGGGACTTAGGTCTAAGGGCCTCAATTCTCTCTGTGCAACCCGTCGTGACTTGTCCACTGGCAAAGTGACTAGCATACACGTCTGCATTGAAATTGCTATTGGTGAGCATTGGACCTAAGGTTAGCCAACCAGGGCGAATGGTGCTATCTCGCCCAAAGATGTGCAACCTGAAAAAAATCAAATTGTTGAAAAAATCAACTTAGGCAGTACAATAATTCAAGTACGTATTTAAAAATAACCGATAATATCATCCATACAATTATTTTGGCAAGATTGGTAGCCTTCTTTCCTTTTAAAGGCACTTGACACAAATATTAAAACACTATAATTTAAAGCCCTCTTCCACAAAGTTTCAAAACTTGTGTACACAAAGTAACTGAAATTTATTGTTCCATATTTCAAAAACTCCAATCATGTCCAACAAAATTTGCACAACAGCATGTACATCTATTAGAGAATCCGAAATTGATGTGTTTCAGATAATTTGTCAAATGAGTAAAAAGTTTAGATTAAATTTGAGGGACTGAGAAAATACCCAACTTAATTGGCTTGAATATAGCTACTGTTATATAGATAAGGAGAGTTGAAAAGAAAGGATCCATGTTTATTTATTGAAAATATGAGCTTAAATCTGGTAATACAGTTGGTAGGTATAGGCACATCTCTAGTCTATTGTTAAACATGGTCCCCATGCTTGTTTAGGCACTTGTTGTATCAGTCAATCAAAATTTCAAAGCTACAGTGATAGAGCAATGTGTCTGGCTGCTTTAGCCATCATTTGACCTCCTCTTAGATGGTTTCAATTGACGGGAAGCATTGCCCTCTGTGAGTTTTGTAAATGAATTACTGCTCTGTTCTTCCTTCATCCATACCTACAGTACAGTTGCCACTTTCAAAACGATTCTGCGCATTCATACAAAGGAATACATGAATGGCAACACAATCTGTTACACTGTGAACCGCAATTTATATAACAATAGACCAAACAAAATTGACAAAACATACATAGGCTAGAAAAAGCTATAAAGTGAATCTAATTTATGCTATGTGGTCAGCATGCATTTGTAATTATTTTCTTTCCCTTACATAAGTTAGTCAACCTTTCACTTTGTCATTCAACCAGGATGGCATTGTACCTAAGGATGCCATTTAAATGAGCTTTTATTGTAGCTGCATATATTAACCACAAGCTAGTTTGTTTTTAGCAAAGAATTTTTTTTAAATGTCACTATTTATTGTACATTTTAATTCTATAAAGTTCATTATAATATATGTATATGTGTGACATGATAAACTCATTTAACAGAATAATTCAGTAAATAAAAAATGAAAAACAGATTGCCTGAGATAGACTTGGGTAAATCATTTGCGGGAAAAATGACAGGTTGAGCCAAATTTGGGAAAATCAAGTAGTTGGTTAAATTTGAATAACTGTTTTTTCAGAACAGCATTTAGATGGTCAAAATACCAAAAGACATAAGAGCTGGCAAGAACTACAGAATATTTCGTTAAAAAAATCTAAAGAGACAAGTTAATGATTATTATCACTTGTAGTTTAAGTCTTACTTGCATATAGAAACCAATTTTTATAATTACTCATTGCTTGGATATACATGCTTCCTTCCACTTATCACTGTTTAATTAGGATTTTGCTGTATTCTTTTGCTTACCGTCTTCTTCCGAGACAAAAATGCTCAATAATATGGAATATTTCAACAGGCTTCTCTAATGACCCGTATTCTGGCTCCTCTGATATAATGAGATCAATATCCACATTGGCATGGATAAAGTCACCATCTGTTGACCGTCTCACTGTCCCTTTGATTCCCATCAAACAGTGCTCCTAGAAAAACAACCAAATGATAGACAAATTTTTAGCATTCTGCAAGGCGTTTCCATGCAGGTCAGATATACAAGTAAAAAATTCTCATATCTAATTGTCTCAATACCTCACATATAAATAATTAAAATTAGTTGTTATCCATAAAGTATATTCCACTCCTGCTTACGCAACATAAAGAGGGTAGGCCAATTAACCTGTATCAGCAGTAATACTATAAAAATAGCACTAAAATGTGTTTGCTCATACATATTGCCAAAATTTTGGACCCTTTGTTCTGAGACTGCATACATGTTTTCTTGGTCATGGGATAGGGGGAGTGGGAAAAGGGCAATCCAAAAGAAATACATCATACCCAGGCATATATGCTGAAGTCCTAAGGATTAGGAGATGGTAGACCTCACACAAAGAGCAAACAAAAACTTGAGGAAGTTCATGACACAAGGACTAGGCTGAAGTCTCAGCCCTGCTTTAACAACTCTAGGAGAAACAAGGAAAGTAGGTGTTCCAACGTGTAAGGGTATCCCAGTATTTCTTCTTACTTACCTTTGTGCACCTGTGTTTTGTGGGCCGTCTCATTCATCAGTTATTTGAGAATCACCAAGTAGAGCGATAGTAGGTTTACACGAGTGAAATGATCATAGTATTTCATCTTTGTAATACTGTTGCATCATCTTCTTTACATTTGTTATTATTATTATTATATTATTATCTCCTTTATTGTTATATTGTTATTTTTATATTTATTCATTCATTATATGGAAAAAAGGCTTCGAAACTTAAGATAGCAGATGCAGAGGCTTATAT
Organism: Tanypteryx hageni; assembly: GCA_028673005.1. NCBI lineage: Eukaryota > Metazoa > Arthropoda > Insecta > Odonata > Petaluridae > Tanypteryx > Tanypteryx hageni. Next base: position 115,894,662 of record CM054116.1, read on the forward strand.
TGATTCTGAATCAGAGGCTTACAAGTTGTTGTGGTCGTACTGACTCACAAACCTTCTAGCAACGGTGTGATTTTTTTGGGTCCCTGGTGCAGAGTAATTTCTCGGAAACCTGATCCCATTTCCTTTCCACCTTTAGGATTAGTGCTTGTGCGATTAAGTGAGTAAATGTGTGAGTGACATCAGGTCCCTGGCGTGGAGTAACAACCCCTAAACCTGTAAGTTTATAATTTTTATTGTCTTTTGCCTTTTCCTTCCTTTCCTCCCCCTTTTTCATTGTGTGTCTCTAATTTTGAATTTTATGGTTAAGGAGTTAATTTCTATTTCACATAATTATGTTTCATCATAACAATAAAAAATCCATTATATAATATACATATTTTCACTACATTTTTCCAGCAAAAGGCACTCATAATGACAGGGAGGTAATTCTAAGAAAGGGAAGCCAGAGATTCGGTTAAACTGCTTATTTCCACGATCTCAGGCGAAATTTTTCCATCTATATGATTCCTTGATAAGTATATAGCAAACAATTTACCCCATCAGAAATTTCTTATAGAGAAAATTTCCAAACTTCTTGCTTGAAGACACCATTTTCAATGGTGATTAAAAAGATAATGGGAGCATTTTGCGAATGCAACTTTAAACAAGATGGAAAAGTATACTTCATTAATGGACTACACAGGGATTTCAAAGGTGTAATGGGAAATACGTATGAAACGGTATTGAAAGATTGGGCGATTCTTAAATTTTTATCACTGAAACTATAAGTCGTAATTATGTGGTCTCGCAGACTTTCTTGTGGTAAATGTTGTTCTCTATGCATATAAATTTTTTAATCTATACTTTACATATCATATAAGGGAGTGGGATAGAAAAACATGGATTTTAATTGTTTGCTGAGAAAACCGTCTTCGAGATTGATGTAAACAACATATGCAATGTTTTACTTGGGATTTTCTCATATTTTTATCTCCGAAACTATAACTCATAATTGTGGTCTTGTAGGCTTTCTTGTAGTAAATGTAGCTCTTTATCCAAATAAATTTTTTAATATAAAGTGAGGTATTTCATTATTGCTTGACTGATGCCATTTAATGAGATACAAGAATGTTTATTAAAGTAATTATGTAAAGTGGAAGTTCTAATTGATGGGTGCAGTTCAAAATAATAACTGCGTGATAAATGTTAATAACAATCACTCGTACTTAATTTAATTAAAATCCATCCAGCGATTTAGGAGATGAAAGTTACGATGGACGGATGAGACATGCTCATAAGGTGTTCTACTACTACCCCTCAGCTGGTAAAGAATGCCTAAAAAATACCCTAAAAATTAAAATAATTCAACTGACCTTGGTCCTCTGAAATACTGCTTTGGCTTCTAAATTTTTTGACAGCCCTGGGTTGTTGATGTTGGTGCGAATCCAACAAATATCTTCACATCTTCTAAAACCCCACTTACGCAAGCAAAAGCGACCAAGGTCAAGTCCATCTGAAGATCCACACCAAAGAAATACAAAACTGCGTGGAGCAGCCACTTCCCCAATGTCTAACTGCATTATCTGAAAGATGGCAAAAAATAAAATTATTACTAAGAACAATGCACCATTACAAATGTTTTAATTTGTGGGTTGAAATGCAATCACTCAAAAACAGAATACTCGAATAAATGATAAAGATAGTGTTTCCCATAAAATAAATGTTACCTTTTATAGACTGCACATGACAGATGTTGAAACATTATAATCAAAGCTTGGAAAATTGTGAGGGCCAGTGCAAAGTGTGCACACGGGGTAATTTTCAATGATTAAAGCAACTTTTTCTCTCGCTATGACAGTGTTTGACATTTTTTCCAGATATTCTTTTAATGCCTTTATTTCCCATGTGATAAATATTTTTCAGATAGCATGGGGGCAGATGCAGTAATACCCCCTGCATAGCTGGCCATGATTATAACTTCCTAATTGAATTTCAAAACATAATGCTAACATTATTTGGCATGGGTGGTCAATTTAAATTTTAACCCTGCAAAAGGAGGAAATGCCAAGAAAAACCCATCAAGTAAAACAGCAAATTAAACATTGAATTTCCCAATTAATTTATGTAAACATAATTTTTCTGCATTAGTCTCATTGTTCAACTATTTAAAATTTAATTATGTAGCCAGAATTTATACCTTACAATAGGTGCAAGATTATTTTAAACTGACACCCTGTGTAACAGATTGCTTTAGTTGTCTAACTAGAGATAATTAATATAGAGGTCCAACAAACAGAAATGAAGAACTGTATGATTGAATTATATGATTTAACGATTTTTTGAGCTTTACACTTCCGCATTATACTTAAAAATAATAGACAGCAATAGCATTTTAGCGTATTACAAAGATAAGTTGAATAATATTATTAGCCACTGACTATTCAATCCATAACATTTCTTGAAAGATAAATATAGCTTAAGTTATTTGGCAAAATTAATTTCATAATACAAAAATATACTTGGGAAAGAAAAATTAAAGTATGTTGTTCTCATAAAATAAAAAATACCATAAAATCAATACGTGCATGCGAAAATAAATTATAAAATACCAAAAACAAACAGCTCCAAGGTAGCTGCCTGATGACTGTTTAACAATATTTAATGGGTGAAAGGTTATGGCATGGTTCTGTATGAGTGATTTACCTGTTCCCAATTCCAGAACTCCATATTAGTCACTCCCATTGTCCTCTGGTATTCTTCAAGAGGTGGCTCAACAAGGATCACATCAAACTTGGATCGCAATTCTTTCATGTCAAAAGTTTGCAAATCACATTTGAGATACATGGGAGGGGCTGCAGTTTGGGCAATTAAGTCATCCTTATAGAGAGAAGGATCAAGTTATTATACGTTAGTTATTTCTGCGTAGAACGACGTACATTTTTTAAATTTAAAATGGTGGTTTCCAACTCATCTTTTACGTTTTTAAAACATAGGACCAAATTGCCAAGATTCCATATTACAATGACATTTATACCTTCAATTTTATTAGTTCACGTAGTTTTGGGTATTCTTCGAAACGATCCGCCAAACCAACATCACGAATAAAATTTTGTGGTCGTTGCCCAGTATCAACGAAATGTTGACAATAATCGTTGTGTGGATTTGAAGATTGTGTACCCTAAAATAAAAATAATATTTACAAAAATCTCATGCAAAATAAAACAAGGAATATGTTTAAAACAAGCTAAACGATGCAGTTACCTTTAAAAATGTCGACGAATCGGTGTAAACCATCTTACCACTTGAAGTCTCATCATCAGCGGTTTGTTTACTTATATTTTCCTGCGTTCTATCGCAATCCCTAACCGCTTTCCTTGAAGGTGAATCTATGGTAGTACCAAGAGTTTGCCGTAATTCATCCACACTTGAAACACCGAACTAGAAAAACAAATTCCAATCATCATAGCGGCAAAAGCCGACTAAAGAAAGCAATTCTTTTCTCAAAGTAATTCCAGACTCACTGTTTGTGCCAATAGTCGTTTACGTTTTTGCGAACGTTCTCTTAATTCTTTAACCAAACTCATTTTGTTTACAAATAAAGATATTTATGCCAAAATCCAAACTCCATTCAGGGACAAAAACTAACAATTGAACTACCAATTTCACATAAGGGTACCAACAAAAAATAGAAACAGAAATATGAAGTACACACATAGGTCTCGGTTTTTCTTAAGCCCATCTCAAAGAACCTAAGCTACAAATATCCATTGCATTAATCATCACATTACTTTAAAATGTCGTACCTTTTGTATAAATAAAAGTTTGTTCTATAAAAATGCATAAATCGATTACACAGAAAAAATAAGTAAAAGATGCATAGAAAAATTTCTTTAAATTTCTTCGGTTGGTGATAGGCCTCTCTGTGAAGTTTATATATGATATATCGATAGTCGGAGTGACCAACAACAAAGTTGTAAAATGTTGAAAAGTTATTTATTGCAAAGTATGAGAAAAATACTGCATTAAGATGCGTAAAAATATTAAGTAAATTTTTAATACATTGTATTTTATCATAATAAACAATTTAAATAACATATAACGGTATAGAGAAGTGATAAATAATACTTTTCAGGTTGATGCCCATTCCACACCAATCAACAGCCGAAAAAGGAACTGAATGCGACAAACACAGTGTTGGAGATCACCAATAACAGGTAATACACAGCAGATATTTCATAAGTCTATTTATGTGCGTCACTAAAGCCTTCCTTCTTCATTTATTATAAGATATCCGAGATCCAACTACCGTAAACTGGGGTGAATCACAACCATCACAACAAACTTTCGAAATATGATTTTGCATTCTCTGTACGAGAAGCATTTTATGCTGCTACTTGGATATTTGTTTACCAGACTACCAAGACAATGTAAAAGGAGTTGCACAATCGTATAAGTTATTATTTAAATACTTTGCCAGAAAAAATATTTTAATTTTTTTTTTTCAAAATTATATTAGTGTAAATAACTTCATAATAATAGCATATTTGCTTTAGTTGTCACTGGAAACAGTTTTCATTCTTATATTGTGATTACTAAACTGGACTTATGTGAAATCTGGTTTATCCTTTAGACAAGCAGGACTAAAGTAGGTACAAGTTAGACCATACAGTTTTGTATCTGTACTTAAAGGCTGAGAAAAAACGAGGTTTTTCGATCTCCTGGGGGACAAACAGTGTTGACTCAAGAAGTTGAAGAGCTTATTATCCAAAAACTTGTGTTGTACACTGAATGGGGCTACCCAATGGCTTTTTTTTTATTTGAATGAAATACCCTGAGCTAGTTATGAATTCAAGTAAGTCGGCAACATCGATAATGGAAAACTTCTACCTGCATTTGTTGTGTATCATTCCAAACACCTGTATGATTCCTGGACTGTTGGTACCCCTAAAGGTACATGCTATAAGAACACACCTTCAGGATGGTTTGATTCAGAATATTTTTTTAGTCGGATATTAAGTATTGCTGTCCCCTATTTTTGAAAACTCAGTGGCAAAAAGATTCTCATAAGAGATAACCTCTCCTCACATTTGTCTATTGATGTTGTTAGGCTGTGTGAAGAAAATGACATTTCGTTTGTCTTTTTACCAGCCAACTCAGCTCATATGACTTGACGTAGCTTTTTTTCAAACCCCTTACGACTGCATGGAGAAAAATTTAGGAAGATTGGAAGAAAGGCCCAGATAGAAAGGAGTGTGTCATTCCAAAGACACAGTTTCCACACATGTTAAAGGCTCTAATGTTCAACCAACCAACAAAAGAATGTTCAAGAAGGATTCAGAAAACATGGACTGATCCCCTTGGATTGTCATAAAGCCTTGGCGGGTTTGCCAACAGCAGCTATTGATGACAAAATTATAAATGAAAGGGACAAGAGTGCAGTCGATGACTCTGTTCTTTATGTCCTTAACAAACTGAGGTATGATGACTTGCCTAGTAAAAGAGTTAGATGAAAGAAGGTTGACATTAAGCCTGGTGAGTGCCTTAAAGAGAGTCATTTTATAGAAGAAGAATTGTCAGATGTGGAGGTGGAACATGGGTGAGGTGATAATGAGAGCATAGACAGCTTGGGAGGTGATTCCTTTGAGAATACTGATATGATTCCACAGCCTGATAATGTTGTGAGGAATGGAAAGGTGTATGAAAACATCCACCATGTTGAGTGGGAGACAGAGATGGAGATTGGCACCTGGTAAATTACAAAAGTAAATGCTATATAGGATATGTTTTGGAAGCAAAGCCAGAGTATGCAGCCACCTTCCTTAGGGAGAAGAAAATCTCAGTGATGATACCAGAAAGGCAATGGAACTTGTTTGTGTATCCTGATGCTGAGGACATTAGTGAGTTCAGTTTTGAACATATTGTTGGACGACTTGATCCTCCCAAACTTGGTCGTAGAGGAATTATGATTTTTGAGGGAATTTCTCCAGAACTGGGATAGTATTTTTATGATCAATTGTGTATACGATTTTTTCAAATGACAAAACTATTGACAAGTGCTTTTAAGTTGACATAAAGCCATGCTTTGATAAAGTTTTCCAAATTATTGTTATGAGTTTTCCCATGGATATATAATATTTTTAAAACAAAGGTTTATACTTTCATTCTTGCTAATGTTTCAATTAGAAAAATTAATATAAATATAAAAAGGTAAAAAGTGTTGTGATTGGCCCCACTGAGCAGGTGAATGGTAACAAACCTCAAAATTCAATTGAGTGTTGTGATTGATCCCTACTTTGGGACTAATCACAACAATGATAACATCAATTTAAAAAGATAACTTAGGTAACTTGAAAACCATATACTCGTAACACATAATCTGCTAATTACGATAAGACTTCTTCAGCTAACTTTTATTTTCATCTGAGTTAATATCTTCAAAAGTTATTGCAACTGAAATGACAAAAAGTGTTGTTACTCACCCCGGTTTACTATCAAATTACGCAATAGAATCTAGTTGTGGCTTGTGAAGAAACGGATGAAGGTAGGAAGCCAGCCATAATAGGTGTGATTGAGCATAGATTTTTACGTATTCTGATATAATTGTATAACCTATCTGGTTTATAATATCCACTATTTTTGTGTCAATTTCGACAATATAAATTGCGTTCATATATACCTCGCCGTTTTTCAGATATTTAGATTTTTCCAAAAACGCCGAAATCGCGCGAAAACGCAGACGTGAAACTTGGAAATTTTTTTCGAGATAAAAGACGCAAGATAGGAAATTGGCGTTAACGCTGTCAGGTAATAGTTGTATTCCATGCAATGCGATGTATATTTCAACAATCTAGCCCTCCCAAAAAATTTTTCCAAGGCTCAGCCTACGATTACTCAAAATATAGGAAGTGTAGGTGATTGTCAATACTTGCACCGTATAGAACATTAAATTACGCGTTCATTGGCATATGTTGCTACTTCCTACTGCGCGTTGTTTGTCAGATACAATCATTTTTCCAAAATAATACAAACCGCGCGTCCTCATATTTAAGTAATAATTTTTTTTAACTTTTGAATTAAACATTGTAGGAAGTTTATTTGAACCTGAAGAACATTTAATGGTTATTTTTTATACAATAGCCCCGCCACTCTCAAAACCCCAGCAAAAGTGTCTCCAAGGAAAAAACGATTCAATAACGAGACTTTGTTTTGAAACAAAATGGAGGCTTAGCCAAAAACAGTTATTTTTCAAACCGGGTTGGGTGAAGGTTGGTTAGGTTTCTTCGTTAAAATGTTTTGATATAAGCAGCAATACTTTACTATAGGAAAAGCGACGGGTTGGGTGAAGGTGGTTAGGTTTGTTGCCATAAAAATATTTTGATATGAGTAACACTTAATTATTATAGGAGAATACGTAAGTACCCTTATATAAAAACTTTTTTTGAAACAAATCATAACCAACCTTTACCCAACCCGTCGCTTATCCTATAATAAAGTGTTGTGGCTTATATCAAAACTTTTTTATGGAAATTTAAAGAAGAAACCTAACCACCTTCACACAACCCGTTTGGAAAATAAAAAAGCATCCTCAGCCTGCGGAGAATACGTAACTACCAAATTCCTTTATCTTGTAAGATGAAGAATTCCAATGCAGCTCGTTCATTGTTAATCACAGTTACACATTTACAAAATTCATATGATTCGATAAAAGGGATCAATCAATAAACTCTTAATTTATCATTGTTGTGAACTCAACAATCTGTTGATTTGCTGTTTACTTTAGCCGAGTTTTCAGAGTGGCGGGGCTATTGTATAAAAGAACCCATTTAATAATATTGTTGTTTTGCCGATATAGGCCATCGTTTCCTATCTCTTGGATAAGTATTTTGTAATCTTCGATGATTGATGCGCTACCGCCTCCGGTAAGAGGTCGACGCCGCACGTCGTCGCCTATTGTGCAATAACTACGCCATGTAGATTTTAGCCAGTTCTTGTTCTTACTGCTCGTTATAATTACGCGTTCGACGGTGTAATGTGTTTTCATCTACCCCCTGTGGTTTTCGAGATAAGCGGGCTCCTTAAAAAATTCCGAAAACGCGATCGATCTTCGCCGCGGAAAGCAACAATCTAACAAAACAAGTTGAAATGTACACGGGTTTCCCGTGGTACAGAAGTGCTTATCGTGAAATTCACCGTAGTACAATCTTTTACAAATGTATTTGCTTTGAAATCGGAAAATTATTTTTCCTTATATTGTGGTAGCCCTGCCTTTTAGATTCGTTTTAAACATGTTCATTTCGTTTTGCCATTCAACACTCGCCCTACAAACGAATTTTCTTTGGAATTGGTTCAGCCAATACCTTCGAAATTCATAGTTACAGATAAATTCTAACCTTGAAATTGTGGTAGCCCTGTTTAGTCTATCCTGTTGAAATATACTATTTTTGTTGGGTATTTATTTATGCGAAGATTATGTATACCATATTTTGTTAAAATCCATACGGGCAGGTCTCTAGAAATACGTGTAAAAGAAATATTATTTTACTTTTTACTGTGGTAGCCCTGCTCCTTAGCTCCACTTTAAACATCTTTATTTCATTATGGTATGTTCTACAAATCTTATATACAGATTTAGTTGAAATCCGTCTGGCCAATTCCTTCCAAATCCTTAATTATTTGAAGAGTTTAATTTGTAATTGTGCCACTCCTGATTGGGTGATCTGATCCAAATATGCTATTATGGTTTTGCATATAAGGGTGCATTATAAATATTAAATTTGGTTAAAATTGATGTGGACAGTTTAACACAAATAGGTGTAAAAAGAATTTTTTAAATTGCTTGTATTGTGGCAGTCCTGCTTTCAATATATATATTAAATATCTTTATTTTGTTTCACACTATCTTAATACAAAATTTCGTTGAAATGGTTCAGCCAATTACTTCCAAATTCATAATTATCGCAAAGTTTTATTTTGATGTTGTGGCATCCTTGCTGAGTCGATCCGGTTGAAATATGTCATTTTGGCCCTATATTTATATGAAGATTCAATGTACTGAAATTGGTTGAGCCAATTCTTTTCTGACATATGCATACGGACGGACGGACATCACGAAGATACATAATAGTGCTTTTCAGCAATGACGAAAAGCACTAAAAATCTGATGTGGTCACCACATGACTCTCTCCGTACCTGTTATATTTCTAAAAATTCCAAATAGGTTAGATGATAATAAATATTTTGAGGAACTGCGAGAAAAATTCAAACACCTTACAGAGAACAGACAAACTCATACCATAGCCTTTTGATATTGGATATAGCCATGAAGTTCCAACAATTAAGTATATAAAAAGGAGTATTACTAAGACGTAACTAAGCATCAAGTGAAAACAAAAGTTGCTTCCAGGTGATGTACTGGTAACAGCTAAAAAATGTAATTTTTAAAATATCTCTTTAGAAATGTATTATATGATAAAATGTTTCGAACAAAGGTTGTAGAAAATTAAATTACCTACAACGTTTATTATTGTAATTCTTTATATTGATTAGGTATTAAAGCAAATATTAAAAAAAAACAGATGTGGCAAGAGTAAACACCCACTTCTGGTTGACTGATTTTAACCTAAAACTAATCAGCTCTTGTCCCTTTAACAAAAATGTCAAATATAAAATGTTGCATCGATCTGATTAATAGTTTTTGAGTTAGAGCACCCACAAAATTCCTAATACACACTCACACACACACACAGCAACATCTAGAAAATGGTCATAACGTGTTCAAGGAACCTCAAAATGTATATTTCCGTTGAAATCTTGAAATCGATTTTTTTTCATGAAAAAATAAGTATTTTTCCCTATACCACGTATGGAGAAAGTAATAATAGGTAGAAAACACTTCTGGCTTTGACGATGTTCCTGACTCCATAATCTTAAAATGTAGTAACTACATATATGGCAGAGCCTTTAATTCATATTATAAATGAATCTTTACTCCATTGCATATTTCCATCTAAATTGAAACTATTATTTATCCTCTTTATAAAAAGGGGGACAAAAATCTCATTGATAATTATCGTTCATCTTTCTTCATTTTCAAAATATTTGAAAATGTCATGACTTCTTGCTTATCTGGACTGTAGTAACTCTCTTTTTCCAACCCAGCATGGTCTTATAAAAAAGAAATCCACATCAGCAGCAATCTTTAATTTTCTTTCTAAAATTTACCTCTCTCTTGAAAATTGCTCACTTGGATTATTTTATGGTTCAGGAGTTTTTGTTTATTTCCATTCTGTACGCCATAGTCTCCAAATTTCATTTTCAACATTAAGTATGGCTTCCCGGCCTAAGGAGTTAAACCGTTTTCATAAAATCAAAACCCGCATCCACACCATTGGGGCAGATATAATATTTCTCAAAAATTGCCGCAAACTAAATATCTTCCCAAATTTCACTAACATTTGTCCAAAAACCACAAACCCCAACGCTTCAAAAGCTATTCTCTTCACCAAGCAAAAATGGCTAGACTTGGAAATCAAAAACTTCTATAGAAAACGATCCTCTCTTGAATTAGAAGCGTACGATTTGCACCTAAAAATAACCAAAAATTTATCCGGTTTCGAAATCCCAATATGGGACAGTCATTTTAACAAAATTCAATCCGTGATACAACAAGAAGTTCAAAATAAAACCAACAGACTTTGCAAAAAATATTACTCCCTTACAAAAAACCACCAGAAAAACATTTCCTATACTCCCAAACAACAGCAAGACAATGCAATAAACCTTACGGATACGACCTTCACCAATGAAGAACTCTCCCTACTCGGAAAAGGACTTAAATACACACTCCCATATAAAAAACCACCCATGGATGACATTGTGGCAGACATTGAATCTTCTATTAAAACCTTACCAAATGACAGCAAAAATATCATCAGAGCCACCGCATTATCGCAGATAACAGAAAACATTGCCAAAAAATGAACCAAAATCAACATAAACATACTGAACACAACACAATTAAGTCTCTTAATAATAAAAATTGTTTTTATCTAAAAGCAGACAAAGGTAACGCCGTAGCCATAATGCAAAAAGATCAATACCACGACAAAGTAGAGCAAATAATAATAATATAATTTATTTCACCGTTGGCAAATACATTTGCATGGTTTCGTCACTAAATATTACAAAAAAGATAGGAGGGGGAGAGGTGGAAGAAAAAGAAGAAAAAAAATACAAAGCAAGATACAAGATTGATAACATACATCAAAAAACATCAAATAAAAGGAAAAAATTTCACACACAATCATCAAGGTATTCACAAACATTATAATAAGTTTTCTTCAGAAGGAACTTCTTTACATTACTTTTGTACAATTTGTGGGATGAAACTGATTTTATGTCCCCAGGTAATTTGTTATAAATTACAGAGGCTGAATGGTGAGGGCCTCTTTGACAAAGTACATTATTGTAATCATTAATATGAATGTCAAATAATGAATGAGTGAAATGGCTATGATATTCTGCATTTGTGAGAAAAAGTTGATGATTAGATCTAACAAAAGTTGCACAGCTCAAAATATAAATGGATGGTAAAATTAAGATATTGAGAGATGAAAACAAGGGTTTACCGTGTGTGCGGTAAGACACTCTACATAAAGCTTTGACAGCTTGTTTCTGTAAAGAAAAGACTTTACTAGCCAGTCTGCAATTACCCCAAAATAGTATTCCATAGCTTAACAAAGAATGCACTTTAGCATAGTAGGGAGATAGTAAGCTTTCAATAGGGAGTATTGGGGCCAACTTTCTTATCATAAAAACACCAGTGGCAACTTTTTTAGCAACTCAATGTGATCTAGCCAATCCAACTCTTCATTAATAAGTAGCCCAAGAAAATTAGTTGACGTGTTTCTAGAGATGCTTTTACTGCTCATTTTAAGAAGGGGGCTACAGGGTGGGATAGTTTTTTTTTGTGAAATAGCAGGTAAGAGATCTTATTGATATTTATGTCAAGATTGTTTAGATTGCACCATTGCAACATTTGGTTGACTGATCTACTAGCAAACTCTGTCAGAAGTGGGAAACTATCAGCGGTTACCAGGCAGGATGTATCATCAGCATACAAGGTAGGAGAGCATTCTGTAAATTTGTTAGGAAGGTCATTCATGAAAATTATGAATAGTAAGGGTCCAAGAATTGATCCCTGGGGGACACCGATGTTGACTTTTAGAGGTGTAGAAAAGGCAGTGGTAGAGCCATTTCTACCTCTTTGGGAAAACTTCAAAATCTGATGACGATTACTTAGAAAAGAAATAATCCAATTTAGGGGCTTGCCTCTGATGCCCAAGTTGCAAAGTTTCACCGAAAACATTTTGTGGTCAATTCTGTCAAAAGCTTTACTGAGGTCATAAAATATACCTAAAGTATGCTTGTTGTTATTGAGAGCTTGGTATATACTGTTGATAAGGTTGAAGGCAGCAGTAGATGTAGACTTCTCTTTCCTGAATCCATGTTGATTAGGAGTTAACAAATTGAAGGAATTGAGGAAAAGCAGTATGCGATTGAAAAATAATTTTTCAAATATTTTGGAAAATACGGATAAAATAGAGATGGGCCTATAGTTCTCTGAGTCAGAGGGTGAACCTTTTTTTAGTATTGGAGACACACGAGAAAATTTTAAATTAGTAGGGAACTGGCCAGAGCTGAAGGATAGGTTGATTATGCCAGATAAGATAGGTGCAATGATAGAAGAGCTTTCCTTAACAACAATCATAGGAATATCATCTATACCACAAGAAATGGAATTTTCAAAAGATTTGATGATACCTATTATTTCATAGGGATCAGTGGGGTGAAGAAAAACAGAAGGTGTGAAAACCGAGCTGGTATTACTGGAGGGATATTCAGGAGAAGATGCTGCATTAGTATTAATATTGCAAAATTGATTGTTGAAATTCATAGCTATATCCATTGGGTCAAAAACTGATATCCCATTGAATTCGATGTGAGAAGGACTTAGATTGTTGATTGCAGCATTGGAATTTAGTTTGATAATGTTCCATGATGCTTTAATAATATTTTTGGATTTATTTATGTAGTTAACATTTGCAGATTTTCTCTCGGCTAATAAGTGTATTCTAAAGTCCTTTAGGGCATATAAGTATGCGCCATGAAGATTAGAGTCAACAAATTTATATTGAAAATATAAATCACGAACATATTGGGACCTGATAATGAGATGAGGAGAGTATAACTTTCTTTTAAGCATTGTAACATATTGTTTGATTTTTCTGATAGGAAAGGCTGCATTAAAGCAGAGAGTAAATATTTGCATGAAAGCATTAAATTTAGAATCGACATCACTTGCATTATGAACACCATCCCAAGATTCATGTGAGAGGTGGTGAAGAAATATTTTAGTAGAATAGTCATCAAAGATGCGTTTACATGGGGTTGGGTTGAAAGAGAGTTTGATTTAATTTAATGGTTATTTTTAGGCCCAGATGGTCAGAGAAGCCTGTAAAGATGGTTTCACAAGTGAAGGTATTAGGAGGTAAATCAGAAATTAGATAGTCAATAAGTGATTGAGTTTTGGGTGAGATTCGGGTAGGATTGTCATTCACTACCTTTAGTCCAAAAGTGGATAGAAGATTTATGAGATCAGCCTTTTCAGAGGATTCATTCAATAAATCAATATTGATGCTATAGGAAGGGCCGTACACAAATATTCCCAAAAATCCTATGAATAAAATTATCTCGGAAACCACCAAAATTGTAAAAACGTGCACCACACTCATTACGAAACAACTCAGCCTCCAACTCCACACCTCAAACCCCAGGGTCCCCAGGATGTATTGTTTACCTAAAATCCACAAAGAAGAAATCCCCCTCAGGCCCATTGTTTCTTCCATCAACAGCCTGACATATAAAATTTCACGTTGCTTAATAATCAATTTCCTCTCAAGCAGGTTTCAAATATCAAAAACGGTCCTCATTTTATTAACGAAAAAAACAATAGGCATCTTCTATGAGTACACTAAAACTTTTCACTCAGTTAAGCACTCGACGCGAAATTTGTCAAAACGTGAAAAGTATTTTAATGTTGTGTTTAGTAGTTTTTCGAGAATTTTTTAACTCTTCAATTGTTAAGTATAATGGCGTAATTCCTCTTTCGTGATGTTTTATCCAAGTGCGTGCTAAAGGCACGGATGGTGATTCCATAATCCTGACACAACATATGCTAATTTTTCCGTACATGTTACTGTAACATGTAGGCTATTGTCCTAATGATTATTCTCATTGCTCATACAGGGTGATCTGAGTTACGAAACTTGAAATACGAATACTTGGACACGAGCCGATTGCAACAAATAGTTGCTTTAATTTCGCGGAAGATTAGAAATATTCTGCGAGGATTCATGGAATTTATTATCTAATACATATGGGCTCATCGTCAAACGAGAAGGAAATATATACTCAATAAATAAAATACACAGAGATTTCAAAGGCGTTTTTATGGAAAATTCGTATAAAGAGTTTCTTGGATTTAATTATCCGAAAATGTAAGTCGTAATTATGTGATGTCACTGGATTTTTTGTGGTGAATATTTTCCTCTATCCGAATAAATTTTTTAATCTATATCTCACAGATAATATAAGAGTATTGGAGAGAAATATATAAAATTACAACTGTTGTTTGCTGATAAAGTCGTCGTATCGATCAATGTAAACAAAATATGGCATTTTATTCTCGGCATTATCAAGAATATTCATCTCCGAAACTATAAGTCATAATTATGTGGTCTAACGGACATTTTTGTGATAAATGTTGCTCTCTATCCAAATAAATGTTTTAATCGATACCTTACAGATTATGTAAAGCTAGGGAGAAAAATATAGAATTTAATTGTTGCTTCATGGATACCATTTTAACGAGAGTCGAGTATACGTTTATTTAAATGCTTACATAAAGTCTGTTATAATTGATGCAGTTCAAAATCATAATTCGACGATAAATTTTAATAAGGATCACTAATACTTAATTTAATTAAAATCCGTCCAGTAGTTTAGGAGATTAAACTTGCGGACGTAGAAAACGTGCTCATAAGGCGTTCCGCTACTACTGCTTCGCTGGTAAAGAACGTCTAAAAACCTAAAAATTCAGGGTCTCGAGTCTAAAAAATAACTTCACGGTAATTCGTCACAGAGTTCATTTCTTTCTTCTACAAAAATAAATTCTGTTTATTATTAAAAGCCCCTGTCTCAATTTCATTTGATTCAATAAACCTAAAATTGAAAATTAAATATATTCTACACGCGATGCTATTTTAATCCAATGTATGAAAGAAATACCCCTTGAATTAAACCAGTCCCGTCACTGCAGACAATGGTTGGCATAAACTACGCAATGAGATACGCTGGGAAAACGCCATTACGGATCTATTTCCGCGAATTCCCTGAGTTTGGGAACCTCTGACTAACAGTAAGAGGGAAGCAAATATCAACCGTTCCACAATTCGTAATTTTACATCGGACACATCAGCTAGTTCGTTAAAAAAGCCAGAAATTTTAAAAGAATATGGAACGAAATTTTTCAAGCTTCACTTTCTGTTTCAGGGCACAACGGAGGGGCGGCTTTGAGAACGGCGTGCGGCTTCGTGCGTCCATGTGGAAGATGATTATGTCACCATCGCCCAGTCACCATGGCAACGGATCGCCAATCAACGGTCTGATCCAAGGAGAATGGCCGCCGCATCTATGAATAATTCTTTACGAAAATTGAAGACATTGCTCAGTGTGTTACGTAATGAGAGTTTGGTTGGAGCGGTGCAGGTTGTTGTTAAAAACTGTGTTTACTTGTATATTTGTCCAATAAAGTAATCTCGGAAGTTAGCAGTCTTCGGTTTTATTCAATACGACTACGAACAATTTAAAAAATAATTGCAAGACGAGAAAAAACCTGTCTTGACCGAGAATCGAACCCGGGTCTTACACTAGCCTGGCGGATGTTCTCATCACTGAGCTATATTATCAGACCGTCTCAAAACGAGGGTGTTCTTCGTAGTTCAGTTGTTACAATATCCTCCCGGCTAAGCGGTAGAGGCAAGTTCGGTTCACCGTAAAGGCAGCATGAATGTGCACTTGACTACAATTTATGATAAAATTCTATGCTATGAAATTACTGCCCCAGTGGGGCTCGAACCCACGACCCTCACCATCTTCAACTCTACAGCGACCACCCTACATCCACTTGACCACTGATGACAATGGCTTAGAAAACAAACTCAGGTAGGTTATTT
The DNA here is from genome assembly GCA_028673005.1 of Tanypteryx hageni. NCBI lineage: Eukaryota > Metazoa > Arthropoda > Insecta > Odonata > Petaluridae > Tanypteryx > Tanypteryx hageni. The sequence goes on from CM054116.1 coordinate 115,910,936, forward strand.
TGCGATGAATGGAGTATTGAACCCGGTTCTTTAGACTAGCAAACCCTTCCAATTAGACACCCTGAGGTTTGCAGAGCCCTGGGAATACCTTTTCCAATTAGACCGAGGCTCGACCCGAGGGAATTACCGGGGGTTGCAAGACATCGGGGCTAGCTAGAGCTCATTCATGGTCATATTCCAGTGAGGAGTGAGTTCCCGGAGCTCTCTGGATGAAGGTCAAGGCCAAAATCCTGAGGGGAGTGAGTACCAAGAACCCCAAGCGTTCTAAATATGAGGAATTTCCTAGTGATTCTCGTGAACCCACTCCTCATTTTAGTGATGAAGATGGTTTTACGAGGATTCAGCGGAGCAAACGACGAAGTCCCAGGTTCACCGTAGGCATACAGGGCTCCAACAAAGATTTAAAGGAATTTTCGGGTACTCCAAAACGTGCATCGCTTAAGTCGAGTTAATAACGAAGTTTCAAGTGATATTATTTTGAACTTCCTAAATTCTAAATACAAGGGTCATACCTTTACCTGTGATACGTTATCTACAAGTGTAAACAGTTCCTTCAAAATCAGTGCAGATTATTGTCTTTTAGATGATCTACATAAAGGCGAGAATTGGCTTAGCGATGTTTGCATTAGGCGTTTTATTATCCGTAAATCTCATGTAAATAAATCGATAGTCAGTAATAGCACCACTAATGCTTCAGTTACTATCTCAAATGTTGCAGTTTCCTCCAAAAGTGATGTCAATAGTGACCCAATTGTAACTCACTCAAAAAACGGCATTGCGAAGCCCAAGACAAATTAATTGGGCATTCACACGCTGTGGAAGATATTTTCTCCACTAGTTTCTGATCTACAGGTTTCAAATATGCAGCATTCATGCCCTCTCTCTGTTATGCATTTAAATGTTCAATGTGTTAGAAATAAGATTCTAGATTTAGAAATCCTGATAGATATCCACCAACCTGACATTTTATGCTTATGTGAACACTGGCTTGCTCATGATGAGTCAACTTCTTTTAGACTTCTAGGATATAATATTGTAGATGTATTCTGTCGTTCTAGCTTAAAAAATGGTGGTGTTATGACACTTGCCAAGGAGAACCTAGCACTTGTTACTACTGTGGTTCCTTCTCACCAACTTATAGAAGAGCGTGAATTTGAATGTGCTGTTGTAAGTTTAACTGTCAATGATTTTTCGTTTATTCTTTGTACCCTCTATAGGGCACCTTTGGGAAGCTTCCAGGTTTTCCTACTCAAACTTGACAGTCTTCTAAATTCTCTCCATAATTCCACTCCCAACCCATCTCTGATTATCACTGGTGATTTTAATCTTGACCTACTGTCCCATAGCAGCAACAAAAATGAATTCCTCAACCTTCTGCAATCAATTTAGTGATTCATAATTATGAGCCCACTCGCAAAACTAATCATTCCTCAACCTTACTTGATAACATTATATCCAATTATGATTCTAACGTAGTGACAACCAGAGTAATTATGTTGGACCTCTCTGACCACTTTCCTATTGTTACAGTTTTTCCTTTCAAATCCATGCCACCAGTTGAGGCATGCCCTAGCCGCTCCTTGGAAGTCCTTGGAATGTTCTTTGACTTTTCTAAAGCATTTGTCTCTGTCAACCACCAGTTACTCCTGCAAAAGCTTGCTAGTTTTGGAATTCGGGGTATACCCTATGATTGGATTAAATCTTATCTCCAGGAAAGAATGCAGCATGTAGTAATAAAGAATAATGGCTTAAGATATGTTTCTCCTGGTAAAGTTGCAACTCAGGGCGTTCCCCAGGTTTCCGTCCTAGGCCCTATACTATTCCTTATTTATATAAATGATCTCCCTGACAGGATCCAGACAGTAAAAGGTGCTAACCCTATACTCTATGCAGATGACACCAATGTCATTCTTACATCTTCCAGCATTGATAGTCTGGAAAATAATGGTAAACTTGTGGCTCAGCTCTTAAACAATTGGTGTCAAAATAACTTCTTAAAGCTGAATGTGGATAAGTCTCAACTGATGTATTTTGCAAACAAAAATAAATTTTGTAATAACATATCCATTGACATAGGGGGCAAATTGATCCCTCAGGGCCAAAGCACAAAATTCTTGGGTATTTCAATCGACGCTCAAATTTCATGGGATGTACATACTAGTAATCTGAGTAGCAAGCTCAGTTCTATCTGCTATCTTATTAGGAGTATTAAATATAGCGTATCTTTAGATGTTTTGATTATTTTATATTATGGTGAATTTTACTCGCATCTTTTGTATAGTATTCTGTTTTGGGGCTCTTCCCCTCATGCTGATGTTATTTTTAAAATTCAAAAGAGGGCAATTCGCCTTATTGCAAATGAGAGACATGACGCGCCATGCCGTCCCCTGTTTAAAAAACTTAATATTTTACCAGTGCCATGTTTATATATATTTGTAATGTTACTTCATGCTAAGACAAATTTATTCCTATATGAAAAAACTCTAATGTTCACCATCATAGTACGAGGCAACTTAATGCCTTCACAGAAACTTTGTACAAACAAGAGCAGCTGTCTTGGGCCCCAAGTCAATGGGGCTTCTCTTGTTTAAAAAATTACCTGGAGACTTCAAAGCTATCCAAGAAATTTCCACATTTCGTAAAAAATTAAGGACTTTCTTACAGAGCAAACTGTTTTATTCCGTTAATGAATATTTCAATTTTACTACATGACAATGATTTTTGTGTTATACTATATACATGACTTGTCCTACATCGATGTAATACTCGATCTTTGGATTAATAAATTTATTATTATTATTATTAAACATACCTATTTTATTTATTCTTTTTGCGTGAAACAGCGATGAATTATTAGGCGTTCCTTACCAGCGAAGCGATAATAGCGGAACGCCTTTTGAGCACGTCTGGTCCGTCAGTCGTAACTTTCATCTCCTAAACAGCTGGATGTTTTAATTTAATTATATATGAGTGATCTTTAATAAAATTTATCGCCCAATTGTGGTTTTCAACTGAATCCGTCAATTAGAACTTCCTTTTTACACAATTACTTTAATAATCTTATACTAGTATCTCGTTAAATGGCATCCATCAAGCAACAATGAAATAGCAAACTTTTATCTCTCTAGCTCTTATATGATCTGTAAGGTATAGATTAAAAAGATTATAAGTTTATTTACTAACATTACTAAATGTATATTGTTATTAGTAACCATACAAACTCTGTAAACAAAACATTTCTCTTTGTGTAATATAATAGAGATAATTATTATCTGAAATATACCTAATGTTCTACTATTTAATTTTCTTGCTCACTACTTCACTAGTCACCGATTTAATAATTAATATACTACCTACCACCAAGCTACCAAGTAAGTACTCGTTATCGGCCGATACTTGGTTTTATGGCGTTACCACTGTCACCAACTCCACCAGCATAAGGTCAATAGAATGAAAAAGTCACCGGTGACTCAAGTAACAGGTATGAGTCAAGTATTTTTTTGTCACTGGAACAGTTTGTCACTGTGACAGAAAAAAGTCAGTCCCCAACTCTATTGAGTCAAATCCTTTCTCTGGAGAAAGTTCAGGAGAGAGCAGCTGAGGCCTGTGGTCTAAGCATAAGAATGGTTTGTTATCTCTTCTTCCTCATTCTCATGACTATGCAGTCCCATCTCTTGAGCGGTCCTTCCCTCTCTCTGGTTCTGCCCCACATTCTCTCACGCACAGCTCATTGCTCTCAAGAAGTGTTTACAAAGAACATCACATGGACCTATAGTATGAACAAGAGTGATAAACCTCTCAAAAACTTGTCCGTATTTTCTTTCCACTCCTACGATCTTTTGGTTGAAATAAAATTCGTCTTATAATAGGGTTGCCAGATCTAAAATTCAAAAACTAGGACAAAATAGGAAAAAACTAAGACATTTTGTTTTAAAAATGAGGACATTTAAAAAATTATATTTATTACTAAAACATTAAAATACATATTTATCGGAACTTCCAATCTTTTTCAGCAAGTCTGGGTTACAAATTAAGTAATTATAAAATGTTTCACAATCCATTTTCATATTGTAAGTAACAAGCAAAATATTATTTACTGTATTTGTTTCCATTTTATTCCTAATGTTGCTTCATTGATTGCCAACTAATGAAAATACACATTCTACGCTCCCATTGTGAGCAAAAATAGAAAATGTATATTGAGCAATTTTTAAAAGTTCGGAATATACCTCGGAGCTCTTGCATTGATTAAAATATTCAGTCCACTTTTTGTGGGCTATTAAGTTTTCCCAATCTTTCTTTTTCTAAGAAACAAATTCATAAATTGGTCAAATAATCTACTATCATCAATTTTTACTCCCTTTTCATTTAAAAATCTAAAGAACTCTGTATATCATCCCATTCTGGAACATCTTTTAATTCCATGAATTTTAAGATTTTAAACTGTTTTGTCCATATTTTTATATATGCCAATGATTGAGCATACATACTTTCCATTTCATTTTTAAATCTTTCAATGTCATATTGTTTTTCATTTACACTAATTTTTTAAAATAAATAACGAACCTTGAGTGGCACAAACTTATTATCTATTCTTCCTTGCAAAGAATAGCATGTTTTTTTTGTAAAATCTGATATACCTCTGTCACAGAATTTTCTTTCTTTTCCATTATTGCCATATTCTCTTGAAATATGGCCATGAATGAATGTATCAATCCCAGATAGCACTCACTCACATTGTTAAGGAAAAATTCATTTAAAACTACTGGTGGGTAGTCCAAAATGAGAAAATAAGACTTTAAACAATCAAAAATTTCCAATATGCGTTCAACAGCAGGGAATAGTGAAAGCCGTATAGTTTTACTGTGGTACAATGACATTTTATATTCAATACCTACATACAAAACTCTTTTAGTTTAGCTACTCTTACAGTAAATACTGAAAAATGCTTGTGAATTGCCACAAAAATGCCATCAATGTTAATCGATAATTGATTTAATTCACAATGAGCCGCATTATGAATAACATGTAAAGGACACCCAACTCCTGACCAGCATTTTTAGTTTGTAAAAAACGTTTTCACATCCAGCTCTTTCAACACCACCCAAGTTTGTGTTACAGTTATCTCCCAAAAATTCAATACATTTTGAAAGTAATTTAGTTTCTCTTAATATATCTACAATCATTGAAGAAATTGTATCTGAAGTCTCATTTTGCTGTTCTGCAATTCTTAGGATTTTTTATTGAATCCCTCCATTTTTATAATCATAATACAGTATCAAAATTGGAAAGTTTTGTTAAGCCATGATTACTGGCATCTGTTGAAACAGTAATGAAAGGAATATGTTCCAAATCATGCAAAGTTTTCTCTATTGTATGTGGTGCAAAGACATTTGTAATTATAGCCTCAGCTTTTGTTCTTTCACAATACATTTGCCTACAAATGCTGGAATCCTTGAAAATGGTTTTGAATAAATCTATGGAGCAGTCATGCAATTTAAATGACTGACCATGTACAGCAGTATGATATGCAATTGTACCTTCAGCAGCTCTTACATATTTTGTGTCATAATTCAGTGTGATAAAGTTTAGTAAAACACTTGATGTACTTGCTGTTGATTGTAGATTTTTCTTGTTTCATGGTTGAGATATGCATTTTCCCTTTTTTAAAGGAAGGAAACTCCTTAAGTAGCTGTTCGTAAATAGTACATTTCCTTTTGCTCATTATTGGGGCTAAGAAATAAATAGACAATATATCATATTTTATAACCTATAACTGTCAGTTTAGAAGCTTGCAGATTATGCATACCTTGATTTGTTTACTTTAAACAAGTATACTCTGCATCAGGGAGCTGCAGTACAGACCAATAATTGAGAAGACTCGTGTACTTGCCAGAGAAATGTCCCAAAAGCGTATCAACAACTGGGTGGAACTTGAATATTCTCTCCCTGCGCATGGCACAATCCCATTATTTAATCCATCTCATTTCTTATATTGGGTTGGTTTGGATGTAGATTGTAATTAAAGAGGGCCCCATGAGCGACCCTCTAAAAGATGTAATATAATTTTAAATTAAGTTGATACTTCATAAGCATTAAACTTATTTATTAAACTTACTTTGCTTTGTGCCATCCTGAATTTTTGGCATGCTACTTAAGGGCGGGGGGAAGAATATTCAAGTTCCAACCAACAACTGTCACATAGTGAGAGAAGCTATGAAGCAGAATCGCGACTGGGGCTGCCAACGTTAACAGTATTGCCATTCTTTCGCCAAAATAAAATACAGCACAGTGTTTGCAGTTGGTGGAATTTAATGAAAATTCAACTTATGATGAGATTTTTTTAATTTAAAAAACTAGGACGCAAGTGTAAAATCCGTGAGGACGTCCGAGTGAGACGAAACTGTCTCATTTTACATTAATCTCTCGTAATACTAAAAGTATTATAAAATAGTTAAACGATATGATACATTCGGAGACACTGCTGCTGCCGACCAATTAACAAAAGCATACACTGGATAAATGTCACGAAACGTACTAACAATTATATTGCAGTGACGTAATACAAAACACAAATATAGTACAAACTTATAAGAAATGTCCACTTGAATCAGAAATGATATGCCAAAGAGTTCGACGCGCCGATCACCTTTCCCACAGCTCCGTTCGCTCCGTTGTCTTCGCTCTCTCTTCCCACGTCTTATCTCGCTCTTCCCCTTTCCTTTACTGCCTCCCCTCATGGCGACGTTGTCGGCTCGCAACTAACGCCGTTTGCAGTCAGGTGCCGGTAGATTGTGTTCCACTCGCGAACGCTAATTGGTTCTACCCGCAATCTAGTAGTGTCCTCTTCCGGGCTAATGTCCGTTGCTATAAAAGCAGGATTCCCACGAAAAAGGGTGCGTCGCACGCAGGGTGCGTCGCAGGCAGGGGTCGTCATTTGCTGGAGTTCGGCATTGGAAAGAGTTCGAACACAAAAACTTCTGGCGAACACGAAAAACTTATGGGGAACTCGAAAAACCGTCAAAAGTAGGAAAATGCTGCATCCCCCCTCACTTTCGATGAGTTCCCTCACTGTTTAGTTCAGCAAAGAAAGTCACTCACCAGAGTTTACCGACGCACCAGCTTGAAGCACAATGTAAGAATCCGAAAATAATCACAAAAGTTCCAATGTACATAAACACAATATTATTATTACCAAGTTACAAAATTAATGAGAAAATATTATTTGCCAACAGGGTGAAATTGAAAATTAATAGCAACTATTAGATGAGAACGAGGAAAAGGAATGCCAACCCTGGCATTGTCCGACCGTTATCAAAATGCAAGAGAGAGTTAATAATTGGAGGGCTAAATAGATTAGACTTGCCTCACATTGTTTAAGCAGAGCGCCAAGAAATTCACAGTATATAAAAAAATAAAAAAAATCACTGTGAAAGGTAGTACATAGATACATATTACATAGATAAACATTTTAAAGTATCCTAGCTCAATTGGGGCTGGAGTACACTAACCGTGGTAAATAGTACCAACGGATATAACATGGCAAGGTTATTAAAATAATTTTGTGCCATGAGACATACATAGATGTCAGGATCCATCTATGATGTCTGAAAATTGACTGCACCAAGCAGTATTGTGGCAATTGGCCAAGCAAATATCAATTTATTTTACCAGATTTGCACCTGGGGGCTGATTGCGATGATTATAAATCACCGGGTGATGAGGTCGCTAATTCTCTACGCCGGACATTAACCAAGAACAATAATGATTCATAGGAATCAGTGACTCTGTCAACAGGACAGGAAAAAACACCTCCAAGTGGAAATGAAAAACTAAATCCAAAATGCAATCACCCAAGGATACTCTCTTGCTTGCATATCTAAACAAGCTCACAAAACAAGGTAATTCTTAACATTAAAATACAATGGGTGATTCATTTTTCAAAGCCACAAAATCAAACTTATCTGATAGCCACATAAAGTTTCTTAAATTGATTAACAATAGTATGTGGTAATTGAGAATGACCAATATAACCTTTGGTCAACCAAAGCAATACATAATAGAAATAATATTAACACGTGATATTAAAAATAATCAATTATTTCCTACCAGAAGAAAAATATTTCTTAACTTGACTAACATTTGCTATTCGAAAATAATTTGGGTTGTCTGGCTTCCTTAAAGACAGGGTTACAGGAGTGATTATCTTGTCGACCACGAAGGGTCCTTCCCATAGAGGGGAAATTTTGGCAGACATTTTATTAAGTTTGGAAATTTTCGGCACAGCTCTGAACACAACCTGTTCACCTGGTGAAAAGGTTTGTGGAGAATGTCTAGCATTATGTTTGCTAGCGACGCGCTGTTGTGACTTGGCTAAATTACTTAGCACCTTATTCCAAAGTTGCTGCCCTGAAGCTGAATTACAATCAGCTGATGCCAATTCATTTGGCAAATCCCATTGAAGTGACAATGGGTGTGGAAGCTCACGACCCAAAAATACCTTAGCAGGTGAAACACCTGTAGAAGAGTGTTTAGCAGAATTGAAGGCAAAAGTCAGCCCGGGCAAATATGCATCCCATTTATCATGGGCATCACATGTGAAAGCAGATAAGGCATACTTCAAATTTCTATGAACTCTTTCTGCATGGTTGGGCCTGGGATAATAGGGGGCAGTATAAATATGTTTAATCCCTAGGCTAAAACACATGTCATAAAATAATTTGGATTTGAAAGAGGAAGCGTTATCTGACACAATATATTTGGGAACCCCAAATTTAGAAAATACAAGCCTGGTAAGGATATCAACAACAGCTTTACTTGTTGAGTTTCTAACCGGTTGAATAATTACAAATTTACTAAAGCCATCAATTATGGTTAAGGCATAGGCATGACCAAATTTACTCCTAGGCAATGGACCAACAAAATCAATAAATATTCTTTCCCAGGGATGAGTCGAGAATTTAGCTGAATGACGACCAGGAGGTAAACAGTTTCTGGGTTTAGTTATTTGACAATCATGACAATTTTTAACTTTTTTTGAAATATCTGCTCTCATATCCAACCACCAAAATTCACGGGAGATTTTATCACAAGTCTTTGCACTGCCTAGATGACCACCAATAGGAGAAGAATGAAAATATTGGAAGATCATCTCTCTTAAAGCAAGAGGAATTACAACTCGAGGCTTCTTAGAGCCCAGGGAATGGTGACGCAATAAGTCGCCTTGCAAAGAATAATTCGGAATGGTTTTCCCTGATCTGATTTGCTCTATTATTTTGCACGTCTCTGTCCAAAGCCTGATGATGGCGAATATTAGTGAAGGACAATGGAACATGTTGCAATAGACAGGAAATTTCAACGGGGGTTGGATCAGAATGATGATCCAAGATTCTAACCCGAGACAAGCAATCAGCAGCCCTATTTTTAGAAGCAGAAACATGGTGAATTGTAAAACAAAAGCAAGACAGTTTTAGAACCATGCGACCAATTTTTCCTAATTGTTTAGGGTGATTAAACAGCCAGGTGAGAGCAGCATTATCAGTATACAAATGAAATGGTCTTGCCTGCAGGTATGGCTTAAATTTTTGAGTTGCAAAGCAACAGGCCATACATTCCAATTCATAAGTGGACAAACGAGACTCTTGAGTATTGAGTGTTTTGCTAGCATAAGCCACCGGTTTAAAATTACCATGAATCAGCTGATTGAGAGTGGCTCCCAAAGCAATATTGCTAGCATCCACAAAGAGATGGAAATCTGAATTAAAATCAGGCAAGTGAAGAACTGGAGGAGAGGACAAGACATTTTTAAGTTTCATAAAAGAATCAGAATGGGAATCAGTCCATTGAAAGGTGACATTCTTTCTCCTCAAGGCATTCAGAGGAGCGGCCAATTTAGCAAAATTAGGAATAAATTTGGAATAAAAACCTGACATCCTAAGGAAGGAGACAACCTGTTTCAGTGAAGTAGGCACCGGAAAATTCGTTATGGGCTTCACCCTCTCAGGATCTATCTGCAGAGAACCACATGTTATCTGATGTCCCAAGAAGTGAACAGCTGATTGCGCAACTTTCATTTTATCTGGTTGGACAGTGAGACCTGCATGGCGGAGTCTCTGTAGTACCTTATCGATGTGGTCCAGGTGTTCCTCATAAGATTTAGAATAAATACATAAGTCATCGATATAAGGAAATACACAATTATATTTCAAGTCCCCTAAAACCTTATCGATCAACCTTGAAAATATCTGTGGGCTTGTAGAAAGTCCAAATGGTAACCTACTATACTGGTAAAGACCAAAGGGGGTAATAAATGCAGTTACAGGTTTACTCTGAGGTGACAAGGGAATCTGATGGAAAGCAGAATTGAGATCGAAAATCGAAAAGAAACTGGCAGAGCCAAAGTAAGCGAAGGCCAGCTCAATCGAAGGTACCGGATAATTATCATATTTAACCCTTTTATTAATTTTTCGGTAATCGATTACAAGGCGATCTGAGCCATTTCTCTTAGGGATGAGAAATGCTGGGCTAGCAAATGGGGAATTCGATTCTTCGATCACTCCTTTCTCTAGCAGTGAAGTCACCTGATTTTTCATAGAGGCCAATTCGGGCGGAGACAATTGATACGGATGAGAACGAATTGGGGTAGAGTCAGACAATTCGATTTCGTATTCAACTAAAGTAGTGAGGCCAAGGTTTGGGGTGATGACGTCTGGATATCGCGTGAACAGGGAGGCGATTTCGCAACGGTCGTCCTTAGAAAGGGGAAGGGGTACACCTAGACTGCCGTTACATGAGTCATCCTTAGCCTTGTCGAAAAAATGCACGTTGGACGAGGAGCTTTCTCCAACGGCATACGAGGGGGGGGGGGGGGGGGGGGAGGTTACAAAGGGCATAGAAAATCGAGAATTGAAGGGAAAAAATGCCTTACGGGCCCGGCTATCAATTATGATAGAGGATTTCAGTATAAAATCATGGCCCAAAATGTACGAAAAGGGCAAGTCGGCCAAATGAAACCACTGCTTCCACGAAAAGTTGTGGATTCGAACTTTTAAATGAACCCTAGATCGAAACAGGAAAGGGTTAGCCGAAAGACCATTGCATTTAACGAAGCAGGTTTGAAGCGCTCGCTTTTTGCTACGAGTTTTTAAGGCGGCCCACTCCTTGCGATCTATTAGGGAAATTGACGAACCGGTATCGAGTAGAGCATGCCGTGGTTGCGGATTAATTGACACATCAATTAGTGGCCTGTCGGAAGGATCCGACCAATTAACAAAAGAATGACCCGTTGGGTTACGGGAATCGCGCCGAAAACGGCGATTTTGATTAGGCTGAAATATAGCCTTTGGCGAAGTTCGAGACGCTGTGGGTGGAGAAACACCCGAGGATAATGGATTCTCGCGAGAATATTCTCTTCTGGTCATGAGGAGTTTATCGGATTGCGTGAGTAAGTCGTCCAACTCGGCTAGATTATTAGGCCTCCCGACGAAAAGAAATGTAGACTGGGTCAGGGGATTAATACCATCGAGTACGAATTCCACAATCTCTAACTCCGAATAATTCAGACATAATACCGCGATTGCCGCCTTGACGGACTGGAAAAACATCAGCGGTGACTCGTCTGGGGATTGGAATCTTTTGACTTTAAGCGAGACGAGGCGCTCGAATTCTCTCTTCGAGAAAAAGGTCTGCCAGACTTTCGAGATGACCTGCTCCCAAGAAAGATTCCGTGAAATAGCATTAAACCAGAAATCCCTTAGCGTAACCGGGATTTTAGCGAGGGCGAGAATGAGAAGATAATTATCCGCGACGAACTTAAGTTCGCGAACGTAACGTAATTCAGACAAAAATACGAAGGTGGCTTCGGCTGAAAGCTCTGCAAAGGGAGGAAACTTAGACAAAAGACCATTAACCACTTGAGTAAGATCAGACGGTGAAGGGGAGGAAATTGCGGGTGGATTTTCATTCGACCCGTCCCCTGCGCGAGAGCGCATTTTTTCAGCCCTATCTGAAGCGGTGGTAGAATACTGTTTCTCGTGAACACCCTTAGACGTTTCCATAGTGGAAATGAAACAGCACGAAACCCAAGAACAAAGTGAAATATACAAGACAAGTTTATAATAATGAGCTTTAGATTACAAGAGTACGAAATACACGAATAAACAATAACGAACCTATGTTCGGATCTCGGTGGGACCTCCATTAATGAGACGAAACTGTCTCATTTTACATTAATCTCTCGTAATACTAAAAGTATTATAAAATAGTTAAACGATACGATACATTCGGAGACACTGCTGCTGCCGACCAATTAACAAAAGCATACACTGGATAAATGTCACGAAACGTACTAACAATTATATTGCAGTGACGTAATACAAAACACAAATATAGTACAATACTTATAAGAAATGTCCACTTGAATCAGAAATGATATGCCAAAGAGTTCGACGCGCCGATCACCTTTCCCACAGCTCCGTTCGCTCCGCTGTCTTCGTATAGATATTATATTTTTACATTTTTCAATATTTCTGGAAGAATTTCCCATTCCTGAGAGACTCTACGTGTGCCCGAACAGTCAAACTCCCCATCCCAGTAGCTCACCGCTGGCAGCTTTTTCCACAGCATATTCTAGTATAGTAGATATGACAGCGCCGAGTTCCCCAACTAGGAGGGGAAACGGCTATCCACTTCCTAGCAGTGGAAACACGTGCGACCCCAAGCACGTACGAAATGTCAGTCACAAAGATAAATGAAATGACATATAGGGTGCGGTAGTGTTCTGGAATGCCAACCCAAATGTCATGGGTTCGAATTCTGCCTTGGGCATGGATTGTTGTGATCAGTCCCGGATTTTCCGGTCATTTTCTGATGACAAGCTTTAAGTAGCTTATCAGGGGACAGGAAAAACTCCAAATAGCTAAAAAAAGAATGTCCAAGCTACGTTCCTAACTCCATTCCCGATATCCTTATTTAAAATAAGAGAGGAACGAATTTCCAGCGAGCGAATGTGGGTGCAAGGAGGGTGTGGGGGTTGTGGGGTGGGCAATCTCCGAAGTACATATGTATTTTGCCTCATCAATTTCTCCCACAAGAATAAACAAATATGAAAACAAACAACTTCTAAACATAAAAATCATCTATCATTCCTAGTTAAGTGTGATTCTGATCACACCATTAAGGGTTTAGTAGGTCAAGTAGTTAAGAAATAACTTCAGGGAGTGGATGGGCAATTGAAAATGATGTGTTATCCGGATGGGTTAGCCACCCGCACAACATGCAACCAGTGATAGCTATTTTTTACAAATTTATTATTTTCTCAAAATAGTTATATAAAATTTTATACGATTCCTCACATTATATTAGGGTGTCTTTATGACGTTTTTCAGCTGTATATCTCAAATAGCTTCCGAGATAGAAGGGGAGTACAACTTGAATTGCCACTTTTTCCTTTCCTACGGCCGCCATTTTGAAAAAATTAAAAAACTAAAATACGATTCATAATCAGAAGATTATGGCCTTTCATTTGATACCCAGCATGTATTTTTTTTTAAATGTTGAATTTTTAACCTCCTGCCATTTTCAACAATTTTCCGTCAATTATTTGTTTATAAACTTTTCCATATTTTTCCTGTTGTTGGGCCACTAATATACTTATGCATGCCAAATTTTAAGTCCCTCGGTTGAACAGTGCGATCAGCAGGCCTTACTGACAGACTAACACACACACACACACCCGGAGCTCAGTGTTCAGTGATTTCCACTGTGTTGAAATGGGGAGGCAGTGGTGTAACTCACAAGTTCCTCCTCCCACCTCCCTGGGCGTCTGGACTCTTATTAGTTCCTTGTTCTTTTAGTCTTTATGAGGAGAAAATGAACCCCGTGTATGAAAATACTTATCTTTTCTCTGCATTTTAATTCTGTCAGTCATCACCAAAACATATCCTTTGATGAAATTTTTCCGATATTTTCATTTCCTATGTGCACAGATGTCCAGCTGGCCCTGCCCCATCAAAATTTGGCTAAATCGTTGCCAGTCCACTTATGCAACACTGAAAAAATGACGGATGTAGATCTAACAGCTTCCGAGATATTCATTCCTCACCTACAACGGCCGCTAGCGAGCCATGCTGTGTCAAAAGTTGGATTGAAAGCATGTGTCGAATTTGAGCATTAGAGCATCCACAAAATTCCTATCACACATATACATCACCAAGAACATAGTAAGGGGACCTTAAAACACATTGAAATCTCAAGTTTGAGTTTTTTCACGAAAACAATACTTTCTCTATTATGCATAGGGAGAAAGTAAAAATGGATACGTATGAGGTTTCTCAAACAAACAGCTTGCTTGACTTGATCCAGATGGAATCATGCATGAAGGAGAGTTTTCAGAACTTATGTATGATTTTCATAATCCATGGAAACAAGAATGAAAAGATAAGAATGTCATCCACAAGACATTTCCAGGGCAAATATGTTTTTCCATACGTTTATTCCAAAAGAGGAATTTTTCTGGGCAACAAAATATCAGATTAGAAAGGGATAGTATTATATCTATTCAATACTGCACCTCATTAAAACCAATAGAAATACATTAATTTTAATTCCAATAATATCCTGGATTTATTTTACAGGTTATGAAGGCTGTCCAGCCTCAACGAGCAACATGAAGCCCTTAACTTATGTAAGATTTAATGGATGACAATACATGATAAGATGCATTTTAATATTAACAACCAAAATTTGGCATATACTTTGAAAAATTATGTGTGATTCTGTCTTTATATTTTGTATTTTTATAATTTTATGAAAGCAGATATATTTCTTGTAATTTATTTCTCTACATATCACACTTTATCTGATGATTCCTATATCTAGATGAGTGCATATTGTCTAAAGCAGTGTTTCACAAACTAGGGGCTGCAGCCTTACAGGGATATGCAAAATAATTTTATGTAAGGTAAAATGGCAAAAAAGTTGCAAATGACGACCCCTGCATATGCACGCACCCCTGCATATGCACGCACCCCTGCATATGCATGAACCTCGGCATACGCTCGTACTTTGGCTATGCGAGTACTTCGGCTTTGCGCATATGTACAGTTACTACTTTTATAGGCAACAGACATTAGACCAAAAGAGAACACTACCATCGTGCGATTTAACCTTTTGCACTTGGGTGTCGAGTGTGACTCGACATGGCTAGCATCGGCGCCAGCTCATATGTCGAGCCCCACTCGACACGGTGTTTCATCATGAGGAGAAGGGGGATTTTTGTCCATTTTTTCAATAACTTTTCTTGTAATCATCAGCATGGAAATACGAGTAAACAACAACTTAATTAAGCAACATGGATTATTTTATAAATGAATAATATCCCTCTATAATCTAACCATAAAGGACGTTTCCAGCCGCTGCCGCCGTAGCAGATGTTCGTCTTTATCTATTTACTGAGGTGTAAGCACATTTTTGCTTGCATTAGCTGCCATTCATTACTTGGAAATCATTTGTTTATTTCAGATAATGAATTACCAAATGGGGATCATGCGTCTGAAAGAGGAGTTGCGTCCGAAATAAAAGTTCGTCAGAAAGAAAAGTTCGCTCGGTCAGCTGTCCCGTCTCGTATTGGCTTCTAGTTTCAACCTCTTTTTTCATTTCGTTTTCTTCTTGTGGTCATCCACCCACCACTGACCCATCAAAGGCCCATTCTCTTTTTATCTCTTGCATAGTGAACATCTTGAGTAGGCGGGCCCCTTTACACGAGGAGTCATAATCTTCCGAGCTTCCATGATCTTACCTTAGTAAACAATAGTCCCTCTATCACTCTCCGAGGTTTGCTTACGTTTCTAGAAGCATCTCTCAGATGTTTTCATGACAAAGGGTTCTCTTACAAACGACGCCTTCTCTGTAGTTGACTGAATGCTTTGTCCGCAAGTAGTCGTATATTCAGAACGAATTGCATCTCCTTAGGATGGATAGATTTTCCAAAGATTTAGAAAGCAGTGACGATGAATTTTACATTGACAATGAAGAAACTATTGAAAAATATAATAGTGACGAAAGTGAGTGCTCTGATCACGCATATGAGGATAATGAACCAATCGCTGGTCCTAGTGGAATTACGAAAAGGAAAACTTCCCTTGTTTCACCCAAAGATCAGAGTGAATGTACTGACGGTGACAGTGATGTTGAATTTGTAAAGACAAAACGAAGACGCAAAATTGTTTATACAAGTGACAGCAGTGTTGACAGTGATAGTGATGGAGATAAAGGTGATGTTAGCATTGTAAATTCGGTCATAAATCCAGTGAAAGTGATGTTTATGTTGGAAAACAAGCAAAAGAAAAATGGAAAGCTGCATCTGTGAATGACCAGGCGCCTAGGAGGATCCTTTCTCCACTGGACAGTTATGTGCTGAACCTCAAGTTCCTTCTGGATGTGCCACAGCAATAGAGTTTTTTCAGTTGTTTTTTACAGAGACATTGATAAAAAATATAGCGGATGAGACAAACGAGTATGCTAGGTGTAAACTTAGCCAGAAAGAACTATCCAAGCGATCCACTTGGAATATTTGGAAAGATGTGACGGTAGAGGAAATGAAGGCTTTTTAGGCGTAATACTAAATATGGGTGTATTGAATCACCCTAACTAACAGGATTATTGGTCCTTGGATTTTGAGTCCCATATACCATTTTTTCGAGCTGTTTTCAAAAGGGAGAGGTTTTTGCAAATATTTTGGATGTTACACTTGAAAAATGATCAAAAGTCAAGTAAAGATTTGAGAACAAGAACCGAGAAGGTGAACTCTTTTTTGTTATATCTGGAAATGAAATTTAGGGAGAGATTCTGTCCTGGAAGGGAGATTGCTGTTGATGAGGCTGTTGTTGGTTTCAAGGGAAAGATACGCTTCATCACGTATGATCCTAAAAGGCCAAAAAAATGGGGTATTCATTTATATGTCCTCTCAGATTCCAAATGCGGTTACGTACATTCATTTGTCCCTTATTATGGTGGAATAACATCCGAAACCCTGGTAAGACCTGATCTCCCATTTACTACCAGAATAGTTTTAGAACTTCACGACAGATTGAAGAACTCAGTATCTGATTCTCAAGGCTATCATCTCTTTAATGATAGGTATTACACAAGTGTCACTCTTGCAAGGGAATTGCTCTAAGAAAAATCTCACTTGACAGGGACAATAATGCCCAATAGGAAAGACAATCCAACAGTTATCAAACATCCAAAACTGAAGAAAGGGGAGATAGTGGCGTACAGAGATGAAAATGTAATGCTTCTTGCATTGAAAGACAAGAGGATAGTCACCACCTTAGTACATGGGACACTTCAGAGACTGAAGCTGTGGAAAGAAGAGTGCGAGGCGGTGGCAAAGAAAGAGTTGTCAAACCCAAGGTCGTGACAAATTATACGAATTTTATGGGGGGAGTTGATATAGCTGATCACTACACCAGCACGTACTGTTTTATGAGGAAGACTCTAAAATGGTGGCCTAAATTGTTTTTCTGGGGGCTTGAGGTCAGTGTTGTGAATTCTTACATTTTGTACAAAGAATGCCAAAAAAGAAAAAATGAAAAACCGATATCTCATGTACGATTTATTAGGAAACTTGTACGTGATCTAGTTGGAGATTTCCGGGGTGGTACACTAACTTCTAGGGGTAGACCATCATCCACAGAACAAGAGCAACGTTTAGATGGAAAGCTCCATATAATCATCCCTCACCCTAACAAAAAACATAAAGATTGTGTTGTTTGCTCTAATAGAAAAGTCCAAGGTGGAAGAAGAGAGACAATTTATATCTGTGAGACATGTGAATGTAATCCAGGTCTTCATGTGGGTGAATGTTTCAAAAAATATCACACCATGAAAAAATATAGATTAAAATTGCTGTATGAGTTAAAAAATAATTTTTAATGTAAAAAAATGCAAATAAATAAGTTTATATGAAAATAAAATTGAGTTTTTCATCATAGTGCCGCCATTTATGAAATATGGGGGTATTTAAAAATTAAATTCCGAGTAGACTAATAGAATCAAGAAAAAAAATCCGAGTGCAAAGGGTTAATAGTTACAAGGAAGAAATTTGCAATAAAGTTTCTTAATTTTACTATTTTCAATTCAAATGGAGCTAAATGATAGTCAAGGGGAATGCCAGAAATGAAAGTTTAAGAACCACTAATCTAAAGGATATTATTACTTCTCTACAAGCTTCCCATTCTATATTGCTGGTGAAGATATCCTATTTTATCATCAAGACAACTTTCACTCAATAATGGGTGTTAAACCTATCCCGTATGCAGACAACACCAACTTTATTATATCATCCCATTCTTTTACTAGGCTACAAGATAATGGCAAGCTAGTCTATCAACATTTAAATGATTGGTCTAAAATTAATCTTTTAAACCTGAATGTTGACAAATCTCAATTGATGTATTTTGCTAACATTATAAAACTCATAAAAGCCTTATAATCGAGATTAATGTTATACCTATTTATCAGGTAAATCATACTAAATTTTTGAGAATCCATCTGGATTCTCATATTTCATGGGAATTTCCTTTATGTAAATTGTCAAGTAACCTTAGTTCTGTTTGTTTTCTCATAAGATGTATACGATCTATTGTAACACTTGATGTCCTTCTTACTTTGTATTATGGTGAATTTTATTCATGTGTAATTTACAGTATTTTATTTTGGGGTTCATCCCCTCATTCTGTCACTATTTTCAAAGTTCAAAAAAGATGTTTGCTTAATTGCAAATAAACAATATGATGCATCTTGTCGTCCTATTTTTTTAAATTGAAAATTCTTCCGTTACATGTGTATATATCCTTGCCTAACTCAGTTGATATTGCTAATCTCTTCAATGAATTCTTTGTCAACTTAATACCCCAATCATCAATTCAAAATACGTCTTCATATGCAGTGGCGGCTCGTAGCTAAAATTAGTGGGGGTGCTGTTCCAGAAAATGTTTAGCCTTTGTTTTAAAATTGTGTACTGAAGTACTGACATTAAGCTTAAGGAATATATATTGTACTACAACAATAAAGAAAGAATTAAAGAAAAAAGGACTCATTATATTAAATGTTATCGATAATATCAAGTGGAAATAGGGGCTGCTGCAGTTCCACAGTGCCTATACACGAGCCGCCACTGTTCATATGATTGATCACAAATAGCTTCATATTCTCTTTACCTGTATCCTACAAATGAACTCAAAATAGCGAACATTGTTAAGAAAATCAGCAGAAAAAAATCCTCTGGCTTTGATGAAATCCCTGGCTGGCTCCTCCTTAAATGCTTAAACCAACTAAAAGAACCATTAGTTTACCTTTGTAATGAATGCCTGAAGCAAGGCATATTTCCTCACCTCTTGAAAGTCTCTAAAGTAGTACCAATCCACAAAAAAGATAACACATTAGACTTAATAAACTATCGCCCCATAGCTATTCAGAATTCTATAGCAAAACTTTTTGAAGTACTTTTTTATACAAGGATGATGGCATTTGTAGAGAAACACTCCATACTATCTCAATTCCAATACGGATTCAGAAAGGGAAAATCCACCGACCTAGCAATTTATAATGTAATTAATCATGTTCTTACAGCTCTGGATGAAAAATATACCACACACACATCAAATGTTCCTTCATGTTCAAATTACCCTTGCTTAGCACCACTTACCCCACCCTCCAATCCGAGTTCCAATGATTACTGCTCCACGCAATTACAAATCTCGCCACATTTAGCGCCTTGGAGTTCCTTATATCGCCCCTAGATGAACGCTGCGGAGTGGTGCTGCCTTAACCACAAAGTACATGATTTACACTGATTATTCACATCCATTTACTAATTTATCATTGAATAAATAAAACACCGTCTTTATTTTTTGCAAAATAAAACTATCGCACATTACCTTTTGGGGATGGCACGATATTCAACAGAATTATTATTTTTTCATAAACATCGAAACTAAAACATTAATATTGTAAAAAATCGAAACACTGACATCGATGTATCGAAAGGTAAACACAGATGTTTATGAAACATGGAATTGTCCGAAGTCCCCAATGTGTAATTTAAATGCAGACTTTGTCTTTTTGTCTTTCCATAAGGGGACTAGTCTTTGTCATAAACATCATGGAGTTAACCGCTTCGAACGTATTACCTAAATGCCGGCTTTGTCTATGCGGTAGTGGGAATTTTGTTCATATTTTTAATGTGAACGTTGAAACTAGTTACATAGTCGCGGACCTAATCTCGGATTTGCTTCAATTTGAAGTAAGTGGTGTCAAGTATTTCCGGAGTTTCGATGGATATGTTGATTTCTTTATTCGTATATCGTGATGGATAATTCTTAAACGCCGATTATATAGAAAGGGCGAAATTGCTACTTGACTGTGCGTTAATTTTACAAATCGTGTTGTTTTGTTGACTTATGTTACAGGTAAATAATGTAATTTTAAGTGGTTAAGTATTAGAATCTGTTTACAATAAACCGTTGATTATGATAACATTGAGTCGAGTGAATAAAAAATTAGCAAATGATTTCTATCAATTTTTAAGCAAATGCTTGATTTGGGTTCAATAAAAATTAGCATTTGCTTTTGCTAGAAAGAATAAGCATTTGCTTAATTTTTAGCATTTTTCTTAAGCATTTGCTTAAAATTGCGCGAATAAAACCGAGCTTTTGCTAAATGCTTTAAGCATTGCTTAAACTTTTTAAAGTGAGGTAAAGGGCTTGCTAAGATATTTCTAAGTACTTTATTTTCATGATAATTGATCCTAAATATAAATATGGTAATTTATGGTGACACGAAAGGTTAAAAAATACGAGAAAAGTTTCAACAACCAACGGTTATAAAAATTTATATCGTTTCTCTGAAGAAAATGTTAACTATATTTCAAATAAGTTACTGTTACTCAAGAGACGTGGCGGGGTACTGTCTTCCAAACAGAAGATAGAAATATTTTCAAGGTACTTTGATCTCATATTTAAAATAGGAGTCGGGGAAGATCACCACCTACAATGCACAACTGTATGTAAAACAGTAAAATTTGTGGCATCCAGAATCACTATAAAGGCAAATGACTGGATAAAAATTTCTATAACTAATTGAATAAAAATGCACCCATGATTTGTGATATTATCGAATTCAGTTATAAAAGAAATGGTAAAAAAAATATTAATTAATTTTTTAAAAAATATTACCCAATATATTTGTTTTTAGTTTGAAATTCAACTATGTAACACTTTAAATGTAAACAAAAACATGGGAGGAAAGAGTTGCAAAGAGCTTTCTTCCGTAAAATTTAAGCATTTGCTTAAAACTGAGTAGCAAATGCTTATAAGCAAAAGCAAACTTTTATTCACCCAATATGAAGCAAATGCTTTCAGCATTTGCTTATGCTTTTAGCTAATGCTTTTGTTTTTACTGTTTGCTTTAAGCATTTGCTTAGTTTTTATTCACTCGCCTCAATAGATGTATTTTGACTAAGTATTCCTCGTAAATAACATTTATTATAAATATCCATTGTATGGGATAACTTCTGCATAATTGATTCCTATGCGATCACAAAAATTCTTAGTACCGTGGGTTCATTGTCATCGGTAACTAAAATAATTTTGGTACCTTCCAACAACCATCTCCAGACAGACAGCACATAACCACGTACTATACTTTGGATTTCTTCCTGAATAGGCGAACCGGATAGATGGTTATTCACCATTTGTGTGTAATTCATGTTTCCGCAAGCTAACCGAATTCATGATATTCAAGGAAAAATGTTAAGCGTCATACGACCATGATTATTTTAAACTGAAAATCATTGTGGAAGACCCAAATATCTTGGAGGTATGTAATCCAATTGAGTCGATTGTGTAGATACTTTCATTTGTAAGACATTACTTTTTTGTCAATGGAATATTTTTGGAATGCATTATTTGAAATGTATTATTCATCCAGTTTTCAACCTTAAAATTGTGATTTCTCACCAAAAAAGTTCAGTCGCTTGGGAAATTGATACAAACCAATATATTTTCCGTTAATAAATTATGGATGAGATTGAATCGTCTGAATTTCAGTATTTTTTACTGGAGAAATATTTTGTGCTTTTCTTTTCCCTTATCGGTATTTATAATACTCTTTTTTAAGTTTTATAATAGTTTACTTTCATGTACTGCTCTTAATGTGTCACTTATGTTTTGATTATTCCATCTAGATCAAACATCATCCAATTAAATTAGAGGATGAGTTGTGCACACAATATATCACTGCGGTGAGTACTAAAATCTCTTCCTGTAAATTCATTCTTTGTGTAACCTTATATTGAATTCTATTAATTATTTTATAAGTTATATATTTCTAAAAATGCATTATTGATGCATTGGTGTGATTGTCATATTTTCAAGCGGAGTAAGATAAAGAAGTTATGGATCTTGTCTGTTATTTGCCACCCTCCCATGTTAATATAGGCAGTGCCCTTCTGGTGGCAGGATATGGAACTAGCGCAGGATACCGCTGCTCAGGCTACAGCATGCTCCAACTCACTCCCATCGGGTTAGATAATTTAGTTAAAATGTTTTGGTTTCTTCCCACATTCACTGTCCCGCTCTCCCGAGGGGGTGGCACAGTAAACTTGGAAAGAAACCAAACACTTTAACTTACTTACCCAACCCAGTCGCAGTCGTATCCCACATGCATGTTCTTTTTTCCTGCAGCTTACCTCCACGAATTTCCATATCTCACAACTTCATTTTGTTAGTGCACTGCATATATTAATCTGGGTGGGTGGCAGATGACAGACAAGACCCGAAGTTACCCTTACAATTTCTAGATAGAAATGGAAACATTAAACAATTATGTGAAATAACATTGTTTTCTGTTAGAATCGGCTTGCACCTGCAAGTGAGGAGTTATCAATGGAGAGAGATGGGGATGAAGAATGTTTGGAGGATAGAAGTGATGTTCGTTCGGAGGTAAATGACAAACTATAGAGATTTTAAGGTATTTGTCTGGCATTTTAACACAGTTATAAATACAGATAGTTAGGGGCTCTTATGAATAGTTTTGAAATATTGGATGCAAAATATATTGATTGCAAACCAGACTACTGTGAAATCATTTGTATCTTCTTGAAAGTAATGTTTTTCTGATAGAACTCTGCTCTTTTAAAGGCTCACGACATGCGCTGAAATCTCTTTTTTTACTGGTGGAATTTAAAACGTATGGTGGAGAAAATGTCATTAGATCAGGTCTAATCATGTGCAAGGTGCATGGCAAGAACTTTTCTTTATTCAGGGCAAATAATTAGTTCCTGATGCAGTTAGAAATGGTGTTCTGTTATCTGCAGAGTGAACTTTGTCAATATTAGTGAAAATTACAACATTTAATCAGTTTAAAATGAGTTAGACACAAAATATATTACATGAACTTTTTTCTTTCACATTAATCATACCATAATGCAACACACAGACAAAACACATCACCACAATTACAACATTTAATCAGTTTAAAATGAGTTAAACACAAAATATATTACATGAGCTTTTTTCTTTCACATTAATCATACCATAATGCAACACACAGACAAAACACATCTCCACCAGTCACATTATATCCGAGGATAGAGATGAAAATGGTATATTATGAACTGGTGTGCGATCGCCATAAAAGTTACTTGATCACATTTTTTAGCTCTGAAAAATTAATTTGGAAGGTAACAGAATACACTTAAGATGTTAAGGGCTGAAATGCTTAGAAGATTTATAAGACAAACAGATATTAGCATTTTTTTTTCTCTGGTGCAAATTTCATCTTGAATGATTTTATTTCTTACTATACATGGAACAATTCCTTCAAGTTATGCCCATTATGGTCAACTTTGTTTTTATTTTTCATTTTAGATCTGTATAAGTCCTGTGAAACTGGAGTTGGATGAAGAATGTGCTGATCCAATTGCTGAGGTAATCCTGTTTTAATACATTTTGTCTCATTTGATTGGAATGTTGTGTGGTTTTGATAGTTTAAATTTATATTTCCCTAACTTACAATGGTAGGTTTTGTTTGTGACCTTTTTTTCCACTCAGCAACAGTTTCCAAATTTTCGTCTGCAGACTCCCTACAAATTGCTTTGAAGGAAATATTGTGCCATCCACGAAATTTATCCAACCAGCCATTTGAGACTTTAAATCAGCTGCATCTATTTCTAAAGCTTTTGTTTGTATCATAGGTCCCGATATAGGAATTTTTTGTATTCATGCCCGGCAAAATCACCCAAAAGTCAATTTATCCACTAAATCTCCTTTGCCATTACAAAACTTATGGTACTGTTTTCCATTTCCGTTTTCCTGCCACTGTTTTAATAAGGCTTCTTGATTGTTTATGATGCATGCTGCTAATGTTTTGCTTATTTTTAAATGTTCAGCCAATTTTCATTGACAAATTGTGAGAAAATAAATTTAAAAAAAAAGATTTTTTGGAGCTTTTTTGTTGCATTTTTTCATGGTGACATATTCGCTGTCTAGCCTGTAATATGTATGTTATTTCATACTTAATACAGTATACGTAATATGTACATATGTTGTTTCCCACACCTTTGATCGGCCCTGAGTGTCCTCTATAGGGAGGTTGAAAATCCAAAAGGGACCCCTTTCAAAGTGTCCCCATCCCTATTGGAGAGTGTCTGCTTTGGAGAGGTTGCTTACCATGTAATTTCTTATGCTACTGGCCAGGACCCTAGAGTAAATGTCCCCAAAAAGAGGTGGCCGCTTTATGGAGGTGTCCCATAAGAGAGGTTTCACCTTATAAACGTTCTAAAAATACACACGTCTATCAAGATTGAATACTCAGGTGTTGCATGTTGGCAATCTTATCTTTAGCTTGCCCCAACAGTGACACTTGCACAAGCTTTGACATATCTGGCTCTTACTGGCTTAGTAATTACCTTCATCTGGAAATGCAACAAAAACATCGATTATTGATGAACCTTACTTTGTCCACAAATGTTACAGCATTACTTTTGTCTGATATGCTCTGTCCACAAATGACAATTGACGAAATTTGTTTGTGTATTTCATTCATAAGAATGCTATATATTGCTTTTGCTGTCTAGTTGTTCAGAATGGATCACGGAAACACTGGCTTATTATTGGTTTCTGTGATTGGAAAAATCTGTCATGAGCTTTATCTTCTCATGAAACTTTCAAAATCCTTATTGATGCATTTAGAAAATGGAAAGAGCTAGACATTAGATTGAAAAAACCATAAGGCAATAGATGCCGAAACATTACTTTCAGAGGAACAGAAACGCTGACGCAGTGTATTAGCGAGGTTGATTTCTATCTTAAAGTTTGTGTCCTCACAGTGCTTTGCTATACATGGTTCTTCAGACAAGTTGTATGTAAATGATAACAGTAATTTCATTAAACTCATTAAACAAATGGGAATCTTTGACCCAAATATGAGCGATCATGTTGAAAGGGTTCTGAATAAAATTAATGTCACAAAATACGAAAAGAGTTGATCGCAATAATGGTGAAAAAAAATAAAGCAAAATTATCATCCTCAGTAAGATTACAAAGTACTATTCAATAATTGTTGATTGTACTCCTGATAAGAGTTGTGTGGAGCACTTATCATTAGTTATTAGAATTGTAACAAAAAACGAGAAAACTAGCAAATATGTGTCTCGTGTGAACATTTTATTTGCTTTACTCCTGCTGCATGTGTAACGGTAGCTGGTTTGACAGATGGTTTTGAAAGAACTAGACACGTTAGGACTGCCTTTGAAGGATATGAGTGGCCAAGGGTATGGCAATGGTGCAAAAATGAATGGTCAGGTCTTGGGACTTTTAAGTAGAATTCTTCAGATGAATACTAGAGCATTATATGTTCCTTGTATGTGTCATTCTCTAAATCTAGTTGTTAATGATGCTGTTTCTTCTTCAGGTGACATAGTAGGATTCTTCTCGGTAGTTCAGAGTTTGTTCGTGTTTTTTAGTGAATCCACCAGCAGATAGAACATACTAAAAATGTTACTTCACTCACTCTCAAACCAGTTAGCTTGACTCGATGGAAAATCCATAAAGATGCAGTGAAACCACTGCGATAGCAACTCCCATGATGCTTTGATGAAAATTTCTATGGATTTGAGACGTAACTGTCTCATTTAAATTAATCTCTCGTAATTCTCAAAATACTTAAAATACAAAAATGATACAGCTCTTCTTAAATGACACTGGTGCTTCCAACATGCGATCAAATATAACACAATGGTAAAGTGACAAGGAAATGCTTACAACTATATTGGAGTGAAATTATACAAAACAGAAATATACAAAAGATATGCTCAATAGAATTGTCCACTTGGAGGGATAAGGAAATTTATGCCGGCCGGTCTAGGCTGCTCTGTCGCTGCTTGGTCATCCTCTCTCCCAGGTTCGACACTCATGACTGACAGGTCGCATTCTGCAACGTTGCAATCTTGGAAGTCCGCTCATTCAATCTGTTCTTGAAAAGAGGGCACACCACTCGCAAAAGTCTATTGGTTAACCCTTTGCACTCGGATTTTTTTTCTTGATTCTATTAGTCTACTCGGAATTTAATTTTTAAATACCCCCATATTTCATAAATGGCGGCACTATGATGAAAAACTCAATTTTATTTTCATATAAACTTATTTATTTGCAATTTTTTACATTAAAAATTATTTTTTAACTCGTACAGCAATTTTAATCTCTATATTTTTTCATGGTGTGATATTTTTTGAAACATTCACCCACATGAAGACCTGGATTACATTCACATGTCTCACAGATATAAATAGTCTCTCTTCTTCCACCTTGGACTTTTCTATTAGAGCAAACAACACAATCTTTATGTTTTTTGTTAGGGTGAGGGATGATTATATGGAGCTTTCCATCTAAACGTTGCTCTTGTTCTGTGGATGATGGTCTACCCCTAGAAGTTAGTGTACCACCCCGGAAATCTCCAACTAGATCACGTACAAGTTTCCTAATAAATCGTACATGAGATATCGGTTTTTCATTTTTTCTTTTTTGGCATTCTTTGTACAAAATGTAAGAATTCACAACACTGACCTCAAGCCCCCAGAAAAACAATTTAGGCCACCATTTTAGAGTCTTCCTCATAAAACAGTACGTGCTGGTGTAGTGATCAGCTATATCAACTCCCCCCATAAAATTCGTATAATTTGTCACGACCTTGGGTTTGACAACTCTTTCTTTGCCACCGCCTCGCACTCTTCTTTCCACAGCTTCAGTCTCTGAAGTGTCCCATGTACTAAGGTGGTGACTATCCTCTTGTCTTTCAATGCAAGAAGCATTACATTTTCATCTCTGTACGCCACTATCTCCCCTTTCTTCAGTTTTGGATGTTTGATAACTGTTGGATTGTCTTTCCTATTGGGCATTATTGTCCCTGTCAAGTGAGATTTTTCTTTGAGCAATTCCCTTGCAAGAGTGACACTTGTGTAATACCTATCAGTAAAGAGATGATAGCCTTGAGAATCAGATACTGAGTTCTTCAATCTGTCGTGAAGTTCTAAAACTATTCTGGTAGTAAATGGGAGATCAGGTCTTACCAGGGTTTCGGATGTTATTCCACCATAATAAGGGACAAATGAATGTACGTAACCACATTTAGAATCTGAGAGGATATATAAACGAATGCCCCATTTTTTTGGCTTTTTAGGATCATACGTGATGAAGCGTATCTTTCCCTTGAAACCAACAACAGCCTCATCAACAGCAATCTCCCTTCCAGGACAGAATCTCTCCCTAAATTTCATTTCCAGATGTAACAAAAAAGAGTTCATCTTCTCGGTTCTTGTTCTCAAATCTTTACTTGACTTTTGATCATTTTTCAAGTGTAACATCCAAAATATTTGCAAAAACCTCTCCCTTTTGAAAACAGCTCGAAAAAATGGTATATGGGACTCAAAATCCAAGGACCAATAATCCTGTTAGTTAGGGTGATTCAATACACCCATATTTAGTATTACGCCTAAAAAGCCTTCATTTCCTCTACCGTCACATCTTTCCAAATATTCCA
This sequence comes from Tanypteryx hageni, assembly GCA_028673005.1. Lineage (NCBI taxonomy): Eukaryota > Metazoa > Arthropoda > Insecta > Odonata > Petaluridae > Tanypteryx > Tanypteryx hageni. The sequence continues at coordinate 115,939,034 of CM054116.1, forward strand.
AGTGGATCGCTTGGATAGTTCTTTCTGGCTAAGTTTACACCTAGCATACTCGTTTGTCTCATCCGCTATATTTTTTATCAATGTCTCTGTAAAAAACAACTGAAAAAACTCTATTGCTGTGGCACATCCAGAAGGAACTTGAGGTTCAGCACATAACTATCCAGTGGAGAAAGGGATCCTCCTAGGCGCCTGGTCATTCACAGATGCAGCTTTCCATTTTTCTTTTGCTTGTTTTCCAACATAAACATCACTTTCACTGGATTTATGACCGAATTCACAATGCTAACATCACCTTTATCTCCATCACTATCACTGTCAACACTGCTGTCACTTGTATAAACAATTTTGCATCTTCGTTTTGTCTTTACAAATTCAACATCACTGTCACCGTCAGTACATTCACTCTGATCTTTGGGTGAAACAAGGGAAGTTTTCCTTTTCGTAATTCCACTAGGACCAGCGATTGGTTCATTATCCTCATATGCATGATCAGAGCACTCACTTTCGTCACTATTATATTTTTCAATAGTTTCTTCATTGTCAATGTAAAATTCATCGTCACTGCTTTCTAAATCTTTGGAAAATCTATCCATCCTAAGGAGATGCAATTCGTTCTGAATATACGACTACTTGCGGACAAAGCATTCAGTCAACTACAGAGAAGGCGTCGTTTGTAAGAGAACCCTTTGTCATGAAAACATCTGAGAGATGCTTCTAGAAACGTAAGCAAACCTCGGAGAGTGATAGAGGGACTATTGTTTACTAAGGTAAGATCATGGAAGCTCGGAAGATTATGACTCCTCGTGTAAAGGGGCCCGCCTACTCAAGATGTTCACTATGCAAGAGATAAAAAGAGAATGGGCCTTTGATGGGTCAGTGGTGGGTGGATGACCACAAGAAGAAAACGAAATGAAAAAAGAGGTTGAAACTAGAAGCCAATACGAGACGGGACAGCTGACCGAGCGAACTTTTCTTTCTGACGAACTTTTATTTCGGACGCAACTCCTCTTTCAGACGCATGATCCCCATTTGGTAATTCATTATCTGAAATAAACAAATGATTTCCAAGTAATGAATGGCAGCTAATGCAAGCAAAAATGTGCTTACACCTCAGTAAATAGATAAAGACGAACATCTGCTACGGCGGCAGCGGCTGGAAACGTCCTTTATGGTTAGATTATAGAGGGATATTATTCATTTATAAAATAATCCATGTTGCTTAATTAAGTTGTTGTTTACTCGTATTTCCATGCTGATGATTACAAGAAAAGTTATTGAAAAAATGGACAAAAATCCCCCTTCTCCTCATGATGAAACACCGTGTCGAGTGGGGCTCGACATATGAGCTGGCGCCGATGCTAGCCATGTCGAGTCACACTCGACACCCAAGTGCAAAAGGTTAAATCGCACGATGGTAGTGTTCTCTTTTGGTCTAATGTCTGTTGCCTATAAAAGTAGTAACTGTACATATGCGCAAAGCCGAAGTACTCGCATAGCCAAAGTACGAGCGTATGCCGAGGTTCATGCATATGCAGGGGTGCGTGCATATGCAGGGGTGCGTGCATATGCAGGGGTCGTCATTTGCAGGAGTACATCATTTGTTGGAGTTCATTAAAAAACCGATGGGGAATTCAATAAACTGTCAGAGGGTAAAATGATGCATCCCTCTAACAGCCTTAACTCCTTTTTGCCACACCTTGCTCATGCCACCAAGTCAGATGGTCCTCCATCTTGGCTGATATGTAGTAACATCACTCCTACTTGGAACTGACAGGGAGGCTCCATCAGCATTTAAAGCTCCTCTGGCCATGCAAAGCTCCACCATGACCCATTTTGCCGACATTCTCTCACCAAATTTCCTCTCGCCGCATGAATAGCACTTCACTTCACCCGTCTTCATGCACTCCCACCAAAAAAGACCTGAACACCCACATGAGTAGCACTTCCCTAGTGGTGCAGCAAAAACTCGACATTCAGGTGATCGAGCCCTTGGTCTTCCCTCAGTCTCTTATCCTGATAGCAGCCTTCCCTGCTGCTTCGAATGTCTTGGGCATCACCAAGCAGCACTGCCTCCCCAGCTCTCCCATGAGTCCATTGAGGAAGGCATCCAGTGCTTGCTGATTGGCCTCATACTTTATAGCTGCCATAATCCATGCTGCCATTTGCCTCATACATGTGGGCATTTGTCTTTCTAATTTGATCTGCGAATTGCTCAAGATCTTCTGTTCTCCACTTAAGCATTCTCAATAGCTCACAATAAAACTAAGCACTACCTTTCCCTTCGAATCTCTCCAGGAGGAGATATTTGAATACTTATGGGTGCTAGCATCCCTACATCCATCCTTCACTTGTATGAAGTCCACAGCCTCACCACCTAACCACAACCTTGCCACCTTTAGGGTTTCTTCATCCGTACACCCATTCAACTCTGCTACCTTTTCCACTCTATCACATAATGCACTCACACTCTCTTCCAGCACTCCGGTGAACTCTTCAATCACACTAACAAGGGAAGGATCCCTACGTGGGGTCACGGATTTTGCTGAAACTATGTAGGTACGTAGCGCTAGATGCCAGAATCACAACCAACCCCACTTTTGGGAGTATATGATCAGTAGTTTTTATGCAAATTCCGTTCAAAGTTTGCAATTTTGACAGGCGCCTGATAAAGTTACTTACGACGGCTTGGTTCTTCATCGTAAGCTGTAGCCTAGCGCTAGCGAGCTAGGCTAGCAATTCCAAGGTCTGGAGTTCGCTACCATTTTCGGTCACTTTTTTTTCCTCGCTTATTTTATTATTCCTGTTTTCCTTTTTCGCGGTTAAGTTTTACTCAGTATCCACAATCACTTTTTAATTTTTTTCATCACTACATTTTCGTTCTCGGAATTTTTCACATATACTCTTGTTCACCCCATGACAGACATGCTAGAATTTACTGTCAGATCAGATCTTCTTTCATTGATCTCTGCATACGTTTTAACTGTATATTATGAACGACGTTGTCTATTTCTCAACCTTATTCGCTATGTTGAAAAAGTAATTTCACAATCAAATTACAGATGTTGAACGTTTCACGATGGAATCCTTACCTGGCCCATCTACTGTGGGATGTCGTCCCCCGGTAAAGAGTATCAGAAAAAGCCCAGTTTGTTCGCCGATGCTTTGCATTATTGTGCTGGACTTCTTCGGGGCAGTGGTGTCATCTCCGATCGCGCAAGTTCCGAGATTTCTGATCGTGCAGTCGCGGTTGGATGCGAAATGTACGATTGAATAATTGATATAATGGATAATATGGTCGTCATTGATGACGATTATCTACTGAACGAAAATGACCCCGAAATGGATGAACATTGTTTGCTAGTGTCATCTGCTGAGGAAGATGATAGCACTAGTCCCAGCTCAAGTGAAGCTACATCTGCTACATACGAGCCATCACCAAATAAATTTCGAGAAATTCCCCTGGAAACCAAAATTAATGCAGTCACGGCGGTGATACTGCATCCAACTTGGACCATCAAGTCCCTTAGGGCACGAGTGTCTCGCCGAATAACGAGGATGGACAGAGTAAAGTCATGGAAAAAAGATGAATGAATGAATGAAAAAGAATGGATATATCTAGGACTGTCTTCACCAATTCATATTCTTAAAAGATTGGCAATGATTCTATGGTTGATATTTTTTTCACCAATTATGGATCTTTAATAGCATCGATTACAGTGTTCGCAAAAATATTTTATGGATTTTTTTTACCATGTACTATGAATATAAATATTAGTTAAAACGTATACAGAGATCAATGAAACAAGATCTGATCTGACAGTAAATTCTAGCATGTCTGTTGTGCGGTGAACAAGAGAATATGTGAAAAATTCCAAGAACGAAAATGTAGTGATGAAAAAAATTAAAAAGTGATTGTGGATACTGAGTAAAACTTGACCGCGAAAAAGGAAAACAGGAATAATAAAATAAGCGAGGAAAAAAAAGTGACCGATAATGGTAGCGAACTCCAGACCTTGGAATTGCTAGCCCAGCTCGCTAGCTCTAGGCTACGGCTTACGATGAAGAACCAAGCCATCGTAAGTGACTTTATTGGGAGCCTGTCAAAATTGCGAACTTTGAACGCAATTTGCATAAAAACTACTGATCATATATGCCCAAAAGGGGGGTTGGTTGTGATCCTGACGTCTTGCGCTACGTACCTACCAAGTTTCAGCAAAATCCGTGACCCCACGTATGGGTCCTCCCCTTGTAAGTAAACTAAAGTGATGCTGCTGGACAGAGATCACAGTTGTCTTCATCTCTTTGACCTGATCTCTCAACTGTTTGTTCTCTAAACTAAGTTCCCATATTTTATCATGGAACTCAATAAATACCTGCTGTAGTTCTACTTCCTGTCCACCAATGCTAACTCAACCAGCCATGTTGACTTACCCCTTGTGTACATCCTTCTTATATGTATTTGCTCTGTGAGAAGGATTCCACTTCTGACTCCAGTTGTAAGTTTCAAAGGGTCCCTCGTGGTAGGAAAAGGGAACAAAGCCAAGGAGTACATGGGTATTCATACTAAAATTCTTCTATTCCATCACTTATTCCAACACAACATTACATCTCAAGTACCATCTTCCCATTGCCACCTCTCTTGTGTCAGTCCACTCCGCATCCTTTAGTTTGCCCATCCATGGACTTTACTGTTAAAAATTATAAAAATAAGTATTTATCATACATGTATACAGTAGCCATAATAGGGGCATATAAACCAGTTGTATATATTTTGACTACAATATATACATTACCAAAAGTTTTATTTTATATTCTAAAGTTTCACAGGTTCCATTTACATTTAAAAATCCTTTCTGAAGCAGTTGAACAATGGAATGGGAAGATAAAAATTTGATAAATGACATTTTGTTGATAAAAGGTTTTATTTTTGGATTACTCAAAATTCGAAAACATTCAAAACCTGGAATGGTTCCTCACTACCGAACGGTGGATAATTGAATGTTCAACTTTACTTAGTCTTTAATTTTTTATACATAAATGGTTATTCTTGAAAATACTAAAACAACAAGTTGAAATATAATGATGTTTTAATTTTCTTAATTAAGGATCTTTTAAAATATTTGACCTGTTTCATTTTACTAGGCTTGTGAAGTGACAGTCCAAACCAGAGATGAGAAACCATCTGAGATACTTGCACCTAGCTTAAGGAGCAAGCGAAAGAGGATGATGGACACACAATCAAACATTGGAGAGCAGCAACTCAACACAGAAATGGAGGAAAAGGGGGACAGGGAGGAGGATAAGTGTCAGAAGGTTTACTTGTGCCACCATTGTGGCAAAGAATACTGGAATTATAAAAGTTGGTATCGACATGTGAAAACCCATGGGTCAGAGAAACCATTTTTATGTTCTACTTGTGGGAAAAGGTTCCTCCTGAAGCACCACCTAAGGCAGCACCAGAAGACACATGAAAAGAAGAAGGAGTTTCAATGCAGCGAGTGTGGGAAGAAGTTCCTTTTGAGGCAACACCTGTCAAAGCATCTTGTGGTGCACAGTGGACGAAAGATGCACCAGTGCACATACTGTGATGAGAGCTTTGACAAGAAGTATGACCTGGATGATCACCAATCTGTGCATGATGGGGAGAGGGTGTGGGAATGCAAGCAGTGCAGGAAGGGATTTGATAAATGGAAGGATTTGGTGCAGCATCACAAATCTCATTTTGGGGAGAAGAAGATGGTTTGTAATATATGCGGATCAAAGTGGGCCTCCAAATCTGCTTTGAGGATACACATAATGATTCATATGGGAATGAAGGAATTTGAATGCAGTGTTTGTGGAAGGCAGTTCTCGAGACGCACCAGTCTCAATTTGCATATGAAACTTCACACTGGTGAAGGGATGTTCTCTTGTGATGTGTGTGGAAAGAGTTTTCGGCAGAAGTGTCGCCTTGTCATTCACAATAGAATCCACACAGGAGAACGCCCGTATCCTTGCAAATTTTGTGACTGGTCATTTAAGAGCAAGGAGGAATTGCTTACGCATGTGCCGTTGCATTCAGAAAAGAAGCCATTTTCATGTGATCTTTGTCCAAAGAAATTTCCCTCCAAATATCATCTTAACAAACATCATAGAATACATACCAAAGTTGCTAAAAGTGTGTGATATTGTAGAAGACACCATAGCTACTTATGTAAAATTTGTATATAACAGTGAAAGAATTTATTCATCAATATAGATATAAACCATTATTAGAAATTCATATTTTGTTACATGAAATTTAAATTTACACATTAGAGATATATGACAGTGATTTATACCTTTTTTCCTTTTATCAGTAAAGTGGTAATAGTGGAATGCCTTAGGGGCCATCCTTAAATGATGTCACAGCATTTTCGGGATTTTTGATCCCCCCCCTCCCCCCTCTGTCACAAAGTGTCACATAGAGCTTCACCCCCCCCCCCCCCTTGTGTCACAAAGTTGTCATAGTTTGGGCTTATCCTATAATTTTTGGCTGAAGGAGTTTTCCATCACTGTTCACACAGTCTCTTAAGAAAGGAAGATTTTTGTGTATAATTAGAGTTAACAGACATCAATTGCAAAAAATGAAAGACGAGAAAAAACAGTATACTGTAGTGCACTTTCTATTTCTATAAGTAATAACTATTATAAAGGTTTTGATTGGAATTGTTAAATTATTAATATAATATATTACGAATAAATATCTATTTCTAATATATATATATATATATATATATATATATATATATATATATATATATATATATATATATATATGGCATACAGACATTCTATAGACAAAATTTTATAAATTATTGCACATTTTGTGTGACAAAAATAGAAAAGCATAATCTTTGTATATTGTTATAGTTGCCAGAAATTATTTAAACAATATGTGTATGTAATTTTTATGTTAATTGGTATTATATTTGCATACTATGGAATATCTACTACATTTGAGTATGTATGGCATACAGACATTCTATAGACAAAATTTTATAAATTATTGCACACTTTGTGTCACAAAATTCAAAAATAAAATAATAAGATAAATAATCAGTTCTACAATCAAGTTTTCATGGAAAGTAAAACCTTGTCTTTTTTAATTTAGTCATATTGACTATCTAAAATTAATGATATGTCTAGACATCATTTGTACATGAAAGAAAATCAAAACATTCAAATAAAATTATCACTTTTTATAAGTACATATTATAGATACTGAAATACTCAAATGTAGTAGATGTTCCATAGTATGCAAATATAATACCAATTAACATAAAAATTACATATACATATTCTTTAAATAATTTCTGGCAACTCTAACAATATACAAAGTTTATGCTTTTCTATTTTTGTAACTTCAGTAACTATAGGATACATTTATTAAAAACAATTACATTTAATAAAAATATAAGAAAAAATGGACATAAAGGAAATGAAACATTTGAACAACTTAGAAATTATAATGGTGTTGGGAAAATCTCATCCATACTGTAATAATGCATATTATTTGAATGTCCATCATCTGTATCATATTTTATTCCATTCAAATCCAAATTTTCTTCATTAATCCATTCTGCATATTGAACATTGTCCTGGTTTGTTAGAATAGCCATCATTTCATGCTGTCGTCTAGCAGCAATATGAATTGGCCTAACTCTTTCCTGAATTTGTGACATGGTCTCTGTCTGCTTATGTATCTTATAGTGTTTCTGTAACATGACATTTGAAGCAAAATACAGATTGCAGGTATTGCATATTCGATTTCTTAATTCCTTTTGAATAGATGGACAGTATAGATCATATGGCATAATTTTGAAATTTTTTGCTGATCTTGGTAATATTTCTTCCAAATCAATACTTCTTGCAATGAAAACAGATGGATACTTCAAATTAAGACCTTGTTCATCTGTTGATAATGGAGCTTTTAAACCTGCATTTGTCTGTTTGATTGGAATCAGTGGAGGTAGGAATCGTTCCCTTAAAATACTAAAAATTGAGCTTCGAGGTGCTGAGCAACAGTTTATGTCTCTGCACTTTACAATCTGCATAAAATATTGGCTAGTTCTCAAATTTTTTGATGACCAAATAGCATCTTTTGTCAACATATATTCAGGATTAATCTCGGAATTTTCTGGACTTATATATTTGGCTACAGTTGGTTATCCAACAATTACCATCTGCCCCATATTTCTTCCAATGTAAATATACAAAGTTTTCTTTTATAAGGTCAACCATTCTGGATCAATCATTTTGCCTTGTGAATTAAGATGGCTTCCATAATGCTCATGAGGAAGACAGTTTCTTACTTAAAGATGCCATCCTTCTCTCAACACGATTGAAAGAACTCCTGCCAGGTGCATTGGTTGCAATAAAAAGGGCATCCAAATTATATTTTAAAAAGTGATTGATTCCAACATCAATTATCTTCTGGCATCGAGGATTCTCATCAGGGCCACCATCCACAGTAAAAATTACCACCGGTTTTACTTCGTTCTGAAACCTTGTGATACTTTCAAATTCGGGTAACTTCAAAAGTATTTCAAAGTCAAATGCATGTGAAAATGCTGTTGAAGAAGAGTGCTTACCGGATCTGACAGCTACAAAGGTTGGGCCTGAGTATCCTACCACAGTTGGATTACCATTTTCATTTTTCTTTATTTCAATTCCAACATAAACTGGAAGTATCAACTTATGTCTGGCAGCTACAACCCAATAATGATCTGGTAAACTCACTCGATACTCATGTATAACCAATGGTGATTGCTCCTTTGCTGCTGTTAAGCCAAGTGACATTCTAGCCTTATCATCTTGGCTCAAGAAGCATATTTCATTTGGTCGAAGAATTGAAGCAATTTCTTCCAAATGATTAATAGTTGCTCTGCAAAATTGCCCATCAAAATGTTGGAAGTGTGTATCATTTTGAGCTCTCATGAGTAATACAGAGAATAAATAAAAATTATTGAATTTGTCGGTTCAAGAAAATTAAGGAAATAAAAAATAACGCACAAGATCTTGGCAAAAAGTTTTACTTATTTGTGACATCACATTGTTTTACATATACTCCTCCCCCCTTGTCACAAAATGTCACATATTCCCAGACCCCCCCCCTTAAGCGTGACATCATTTAAGGATGGCCCCTTATGGGCATGTCTTATCTGGCATACTTAAGGCTATATGCAGAATTAAATCAAAAGTGCAGGGTGCAGGCAGAATCCAATTTTACTAATTAACAAATTAATTCACCTTATCCTACCAGTAAGTACTAATATAGTTCATCACTTCTTACTTCTGGGTAAATTCCCATCACAATCGAAACATGTTACCCTTTAAAGAACTAGCATTCATTTAAATGCATACTGGGTTGTAAGGTCCAGCAGTTGTGCATGCATTATAATGCATGCTGAGTCATGAGGCATTCTCTGCTCACTTAGGGATTGCATATGTCTGTGAGTTGGCAGCTGGTTGCCCCAGTTGCCATGTAGATTGATATGGGATGACTCTGGTATGAAAATATTGCAATGCAAGTGTATTTAATGACCTAAGCATTACAAAAATCAAAGAAACTTGGGGTTCTCTCCTGAATTATCTGTCTGCCTCTCCCTCTCTTGCATGCAGCCAAGTTAAATGTGTCTAATTGCTCTCCCTTTTTTCTCCTTTTTCTATGGAAGTCTTTGTTTCTCTTAATAGTGCTTATGCCCACATGTAGCAGAAGTACATCATTACCTAGTGTTGTTTTTGCCTTATTATTTTAACCAGTAGATACTTTGTTATTTCTAGTTTTATACCTTTCAGTAAGATATATCTAATTCAGGCCCATGTTGGCCGATACCAGGTCCTCTTTGCTTGGATTCATCAAGTGTTGTTGTGCTATCCTGTGTATCAGTTTCCGACATTCTATTCTCATGTGATTGAGCCTTTATTTATATTCAGGGGCAAATATTTAGTTTTTTTTTCCTCATTTAAGTTCAAAGGATTCAATGCATAACGCAAGCCACTTAATGGCTATGCCCACCACTAAAGGGACTGTGGTCAGGTCCTCCGATTGCAGTCTTACCCCTTACTCCTCCCTTGACCCTATGCCGGGCAAAAGTGTTGACCCTTGAATCCTCAGCATGCCAAACCCAGCCATCTACTATAATCATCGCCCATCCTCGGATGGTTCACTGTGGCATTCATCTCTTAACCAGGACATCTTCACTTCAGCACCATCCAGCCAACTTACTCTCTCCACTTCTGGCATCGAGCAACATACCTCTCGCTCATCTGCCTCTAACTCATCCTTAGAAGCTTCACCCCACTACTCCTTTACTTCAGAAAGGTCACCTTTCCCCCACTTGGGTCAACCAGTTCTTGTGTCCTGGCTCCTTCCCCCTCTAAATCATTTGCAAGCATGCTCACCAAAGGTAACTTGTCAGTCAGTGGCCATAATCAAACATCCCTGCATAACTGCACTACTAATCATAAACATGCAGTAATTAGTGAAGTGTTGCCAGAGCTCTGCAATGATGACTATCTGCTCGCACTTAGTACCAACATTGATCCCACAAACCTTAAATATGCATCTAGGATTACCCGTAATCGCATGTACTTTTACCTTTCCTCTGAAGCTGATGTGGTCAGAATGACCTCAGCAATGCCTGTCATCATCAGGGGGCATAAGGTGTCCTTCAGGAGGAATGTTTCCAGAGTTACAAGAGTTGTGCTCTCTGATGTTATCCCTGACATTAGTAATGAACTATTAGTGTTGAGCTTATCTCCATATGGTAAGCTTGCAGGCCCCATCAAGGACCTTTCTTTTGAGAGCAAGCTACCCCAATTCTCCCACGTGAAATCATTCAGAAGACTTGCTTTTATAGTTTTGCCTAAACCAGAAATAGTCCTCCCAAGTATACTGATTGTGCTCGACACAGTAACTTATAACATTTTTTTATCACTAGAAGATTATACTTGTGCTATTTGCATCAGAAAGGGTCATCTCAGTGAACATTGCCTTACAGTTGAACAACTGCTCCCCCAACTATTAGTGAATGATGAGCAGTTCCCCCTACCCACTAAGCCCCCCATGGGCTTAGCAACTGAACGAATCAATGAGAACACCTCGAGCACTGTCTTAAAGAGTCTATTCTAGCCCCTCTCAATCTATCTAAAACTGATGCATCTCTTACAAACTCCTCACTTCTTCCCCCTAAAGAACTGACTCGCCTCATCACTGAACTTCAGGAGTCAACATCCTCTGCTGACCTACCTGTTGATTCCAGTGAAAGTACCATTCCCTCAACCAAAATAGCATTAAACTGCTTTAGCATCCCAACCTCTCCTAGATCCCCTATCCCCTCAACCTTGAGTGAAAATAAGCATGCCAGTATTTATTCACCCATGGCAGAGGGATTGTTCAAGCATAAAGGCCTTCATGAACTCAAGGACTTCCTGTCCGACCATCCTTCTGACTCCACTTTGGAACCTTTTTCCAACACTGAAATCACGTCCTCTCATGCTTCATCAGATTATGAAGATACCAATCATGTCACCGCTGCCATCAAGGAAAGTGACTTCATCTCTGAATCTGGAGGAAAGATGCCAGAGCAAATTCTCTCTATTGCCCAAAAATGCTCCATGGGCACTGTAGCTTTAATCAATTCTATAGACACTACCTAAGAGGACCAAAAATAAAATAAGGAAGAGACAATTCAAAAAAATACTTTCAATCTTGCGAGACCCACCAATTGTTTTTCCCAACTTAAATGACAGCAGCCAACATTGACCACCAAATCCCAACAATGGATGTGCAATTAAACATAGATTATCTTAATCCTCATACATATCCACCCAGCCAAGCTCATATCCTTTTACCCTACCACCTACTGTAAGTTCCCAGAATCCACTGGCTCCTCAGTTCTTTCCTCCTAACCCATAGAATGGGATGTTTCCCAACCCAATGGCCAGTATTTTCTTTCCAGCGCACAGAGATCAAAACCTTCTCACCACTCCTTTACATCGTTCTTGCCTACCTCTCATCATGAATTCTGATCATCAACCTAACCCTCCCACTCTCATTCTCCCACAGAACTGGACCACGGTCACCCCTACCACCTGTCACTACATTATGAATCAGTAGTATTTTTAAAAGAGAACTCTTTTTTTATCCGAAATTCTGCCATACATGATTACTCGACAAGAAATAAAAGTGACACACATATATATATATATATATAAAAAGATACTGTTTAACCCTAACAAAACACAATCCTAGTGTTATGTGCTGTATACTTTTTAACTCATTACTCAATGAAATAAAAGACATAAACAACATAAATAAATTTTTAAAACATGTTAAATTGTATCTTGTAAAAAATGGATTTTACAGTGTTGATGAGTATTTACAAAAATAGTAACGGCTTAGGTATATATAAACAACAACAACACACCTTGACGCTTTCCCTTGCGAGGTAAGCCATGCCATATCTCTGCCAATTACCAACCCATCACCACATGCTTCCTCCACACACTTCTATCCTTGCACACTTCTTTTGCTTCACTTACACTCATACACTGAGTCACACATTTCCTCTTATTCCTCATACTTTTTCTCAGAATCTCACTAACCACATCCAACCAAGTCTTGCACTGTCTGCCTCTCCCTCTCTCGCCATTCCTTCATATATTTGTTTGGTGATTCTACTCTCCTCCATTCTTTCTACATGCCCGAACCACCTCAGCAGACCTCTATTATACAGATCTGTCACACTAGCTTTCATACCACATTTGTTCATCACCCAATTATTCCTTACTTTGTCCCTCCTAGATTTTCCACAAACGCTTCTCATGTATCCCATCCCAAACGCATTCCAACTACTTTTATGCTTCTCCTGATACACCCGTTTCACTGCCATACAGCAAGGTAGGCATTAAAACACTCTTGTATACAGACATTTTCGCTTCTTTTGACAACCATTCATTCTTTGCAATCGACCACACTCCCTGCCACCTTTCTAGCAGCATTCACTTTCCTTTTGATTTCCCCATCTACTCGACCATTTTTACTAAACATTCTACCAAGGTATACAAATTCATCCACTACCTCAATCGTTCCACCATTTATGCTAAATTGACAGTCGTTCATCTCATTCTCCCGATCGAACACAACTACCTTGGTTTTGGCCACATTTATCCTTAAGTCCATTCTCCCTGTCGTATCATGCAGGCTATCTAACATTCTCTGCAATTCTCCTGGGTTCTCAGCCATTAACACAGCATCATCAGCATACAAAAGTACACGAATATTCTCTCCACCAACCTTAACACCCACCATATTCATACATGCCTGTCTCACACATTTATGCATGAACACATTAAATAACCAAGGGGACATTGACACATCCTTGTCGTACACCTTGCTCAACTCTAAACCAATCACTCATAATGCCATTCACCCTTACACATGCCCTACTTCCAGTATATATTACCTTTATAGCATTCAGAAACCAACCATTCACTCCATACTTGCTCAGAACATTCCACAGTTCATTACGATTTACTCTGTCATATGCTTTCTCTAGATCAACAAATGCACAGTACACTTTCTTTCTTACATCCATGCACTTCTCAACCACTTGCTGTAGGGCAAATATTTGGTCAGTGCAACCCCTTCCAGCCATGAAGCCACATTGCACTCCCCACATTTTATCCATAGTTACCTTTTGTACTCTTTCAATCAAAACTTTCCCATACACCTTTCTAAGTATACTCAGCAAACTAATCGCTCTATAATTCTTACATTCAGTCCTATCTCCCTTACCCTTGTAGAACGGTACAATTACACCATCCTTCCATTCAGCAGGCACTCTCGAACTCCTTGCACACAGATTGCACAGATCCCACATCCAACACATAAGCAAATCACCTCCATACTTCAACATCTCTCCCGTTATACCATCCACACCTGCAGATTTTCCATTTTTCAATATATTCACTGCTTTAACTGCCTCGTTCTTACTAATCCCCTCATATTCATTAATATTCACTCTAACAGATTCACTCGGATTTTTAGACCCATTCACAACATTTCCATACAACTCTTCAAAATACTTTTTCCAACACTCCCTTACATCACTCTCATTCCACACCATATCACCGTTCTTTCCTTGAATTCCGCTCACACCCTTACTCCTTGCCTTGCTCTCTTCACCCATTTCCAGAACAACTTCATATTCCCCTCAAAATCATTCTGCATTTTCTCAGCTTCATTTATCCGCAATTGTTCTTTACTCTCTTTCACAATATTTTTTTCAGCTCTCCTTTTCTCTTTATACATTTCACATAGTGCCTTTTGCTCATTTTCATTCTTAGCAGCAATCATTCTCACATATGCCTCCTTTTTCTCATTCACAGCCACTTGAACTCTCTCATTCCACCATGCATCACCTCTCATTCTTCCAACAACTGCAGTTCCACACACCTTAGTAGCACACTGCAAGATAATACCTTTCAATCTATTCCAAGCCTTCTCCACATTCTCTTCTCTCATTTCCTCCTTCCATTCACTCTCTTCGGCCATCAGCCTTTCTTTTAGCACACTTTCATATTCCCACCTATTCATCTGCTCTTGCAATCTTTCCACTTTTACTCTAGTTACCTTCTCCCCTTTCCTCTTTCTCCCAAGATCTACTCTAGAAATCACTAAATAGTGGTCTGATCCACATACCACACCTCTCACAACTCTCGTATCATTCACAAGCTCCCTCAACCATTCATCATACACAACAAAATCTATCACACTCTTCACTTCCCCTCTTGTCCATGTATACAAGTGAATTGACTTGTGCTTGAACCATGTGTTCGAGACAAACAATCCCATTTCCATACATACATTCACCAAGCTTTCACCATTATCATTCACTCTTGGGTCACCAAATGGTCCAAGGACCCTTTCTGTGCTTTCTTGTTTTACTCCCACCCATACATTCATATCTCCGAGCATAATTATTCTTTCTCCTGGTTCACACTCACTCAAAATATCTCTCAATTCTTCCCAAAATTTATTCTTATCATATTCATTCTCACCATCAAGAGGAGCATAACATGTAACAAGCGTAATCCTGCACACACTCACTTTCATCTGCACCCACAACAGCCTTGGCGACACTAATTCATGCTTTCTCACATGCATCTTAGCCCTTTCATTCAGTATCAATCCCATACCTTGACTACCATGCACACATTCATCTACTCCAGACCAAAAGGCCAAACTACCGTTATTCATTTCTATCACATCCCTCCCTTTACGCTTAGTTTCACTCACATAAAAAACATCTATCCTCCTTTTATCCATTTCATTCATCAATTCACTCTCTTTCCCTTATACACCTCTTACATTCGTCAGCTAGCTCTCATTGTGTTCGGACGTTTTCACTCCGCTCCTGCTTTCTGTGTTATCGCAATGCCTGGTTGCCTAAAGTGTGGACAGGGAGTTAAGAGAGACCATAAGTCCCTCACCTGCAGTACCTGCAAAAATCTTTACCATCCATTGTGCATCGGAGTGACCGACTCCGACTTGCAGACCCTCGTTGAATTGCAGAAGACATGGACTTGCGAGAGCTGTTTGATTAACCTTCGAGCCTCATGTAGTGACACTACAGCAATTAAGTCAACTGGGGTCCTCTCAGAAGAAAACACCGACTCCTTACTAAAAGTGTTGCTCGAGGAGATTAAGGCCCTGCGTACTGAGCAAAGTGAATTTAAAACCACTATCTCATTAGCAATAGGTGAACACTCTAAGGTATTAGATTCAATAAATAACTCACTTCTGCAATTAAGTGAAAAAATTGGAGACCTTAATAGTGCTTGTGTTGCTCTAAAACAGCGAGTCAGTGAGCTTGAGACCAATCTAAATCGAGTCGAACAAGACTTGCTGCGGAATGTCATTGAAATACACGGGATTCCTTCTGCTGAAGGTGAAATTTTAGAAGCTCGAGTGTGTAAGACTGGTCTTGCCCTTGGGATAAAAATTGACGCCAAAGAAGTAGACTATGCTTATCGGGCTTGGGCACGTCAACCCTCTTCGGATCAAGTGGTTAAATCACCGGCCGTGGTTGTTCGTCTCCTTAGAAACAGGATTTTCTCCATGCTCGGCGAGTGAAACGGAATTAACCCTGAAGGATATCGGGTACGACAGCAGTACGTCGAACCCCACAATCTACGTTAATGAATCACTCATCCCGTATAATAGGAAACTTTATTCACTTGCTAGGGGACTCAAAAAGGAAGGTAAGATCAAATTCCTTTGGGTCCGTAACGGACGAATCTATGCCCGTAAAGTTGAAAGGAGTGAAAAGCATATCATTTTCCGGGAAGACGATCTCGAGTTCTTTAAATAGGAAACGGAGTCTCGTTCACCGAGGATAAAGAAACATATCCGTGAGTGCTTAAATATTTGTCTTGTAAATTGTCAGTCTTTGCTTGCACACTTTGATGAATTCAGGGATGTCTTTGCTCGTAGTTCATTCGACATTATCTGCATGACTGAAACTTGGCTGCATTCTGCAATTTCAGATTCTATGGTTTTATTGCCCAATTTTAAACTTATTCGCCATGATAGAAACGGAAAGATTGGTGGGGGTGTTGGTATATATATTCATCACGACCTCGAATACTCGGTAATAGCTACTTCTCCTCCGGTTTCTCATTCCAGACCAGAATTCCTCATCCTTGAAACTTCAGAGAAGAACTGTTCTAAGTTGTTGTTATCTGTTGTCTACCGCCCCCCAAAAACAGGATATCTTGAGGATTTTGAAAATGCCTTCCTGGCCCTCTATCCAACATATAAAAATATTGTCATCGTAGGTGACTTTAATGCTGATATGCTTCGCGATAATTATGACAGCTCGTATATTAGAAATTTTATTCATTGTAATAATCTCAGCCTGATTTCCATAGAAGCAACTCATCATACGCGGAAAAGCCATACCTGCCTTGACTTATGTATAGTGGATGACATTTCGAAGGTTGATTCATTCGCACACTCATCAGTACCTTTTCTCTCAACACATGATCAAATCACTATTTCTTATAAATTTAAAAGACCCATCCCTGGAAGTGAGGTACTATTCACATTTCGTGATTATCGAAACATTGATGTAAATAGCTTTTTAGATGATCTTCATTCAAACACTTCTCACAATTATGCCAGCATCCACTCCCTTGACTCCCAACTTGAAATGCTAAATCAACATATTATGGATTGCATAACTTCTCATGCTCCCTTGAAGATTTGCCGCCGTAAGCGACCGTCAGCCTCCTGGCTTACTAGTGAGGTCAAGCGCCTAATAGGTGAACGTAATCGACTTCATCATCTTTTTAAAAGAACAAAATGCCCTCTCGCATATGATGCGTTCAAAATACTGAGGAACAGAGTCAGACAAACGATAATAGACTCTAAACGTCAACATTTTTCTAATGCCCTCTTCATCCCTAGCAGACCAAATCGTATATGGAATGAGTTAAGATCACTAGGTCTTATTGGGCACCGCGATAATTCCATTAATCCTAACCTCACACTAGATGAACTCAACAATTACTTCATATCTTCCGCCACTATCTCTAACGGCGTCACTACCTATCCTGTACCTCCACAAATAAACACCCTAGATCCTTTGATCCCCTTTGACACTAATCGTTTTTACTTTAAATACATTACCCCTGAAATTCTAAACAAATCTCTCTCGTCCTCTAGTTCTAACTCCACTAGTTTCGACAAAATACCTAATTCTTTTTTAAGATTATCTCTACCAATAACCATGCCTATTATTCTTGATATTTTTAATCAGTCATTACAGTCATCCCAATACCCAGTCCTCTGGAAACATGCATTTGTGCGGCCCATTAAGAAAGTAAAAAACCCTTTGTCACCTGCCGACTACCAGCCGATTTCAATTCTCTGTTCAATTTTAAAAGCTCTCGAGCGAATAGTTTTCAACCAGGTTACTGATTTCTTTACCCAGGCCAACAAATTTGACCCATTCCAGTCTGGATTCCATAAAGGTTATAGCACTCAGTCTGCCCTAGTCAAACTTACAGATGACATACGAGGAGCCATAGACCATCGGATGATAACTATTCTTGTCTTATTTGATTTTAGTAAGGCCTTTGACCGAGTTAATAACCATATTCTTCTGTTAGAAAAAATTAAACGCCTTAATTTTTCCTCTTTGGCCTTAAACTGGTTTCACTTGTACCTAGTGGATCAGCGTCAAGAAGTTAAAGATTTGAATGGCAACTTATCTCAATGGGCCGGAGTCGAGTGTGGTGTCCCCCAAGGATCCGTACTTGAGCCATTACTCTTCTCTATTTACCTTCTTGATCTTCCAGAAGTTATTAAGGACTGTAGTTATCTGTTATATGCAGACAACCTACAAATTTATCATCACTGCCACATTACCGATATTAATAATACGATACATAGAATAAACACAGATATTAACGCTGTTGTAAATTGGGCTGAAGAAAATTTTCTAATTTTAAATTCAAGTAAGACCAAAGCTATAGTCATTGGGAGTTCCAAAATGCTAAATAATACCAATATAGATCTAATTCCCAAAGTTATAGTTGGCAATGAAGCTATTCCATATTCGAATACTGTTCGTAACCTTGGAGTTACATTAACAAATACTCTCTCATGGAGTAATCATGTTGATGGAATTTGCAATAAAGTCAGTATAACATTATACTGACTGAAGGTCTACAAAAACCTCCTACCAATTCATACACGTCAGAACATTATATAATTGCTTATATTTCCAATTTTTTATTATTGTTGTGTAGTTTACAATGATCTTAGTGAAGACCTTAATTTAAAATTACAACGACAGCTTAATTCATGTATAAGGTTCATATTTAACTTACGCCGTGAAGAACACATATCACCTTATCGAAAGAAACTTGGTTGGCTCCATATTAAATCGCGTAGGAAATATTTCATCGGCTCTTTAATGTATTCACTTTTTGTAAATAAACACCCAATTTACCTAACGGACATGTTCTTGAAGAAGCCATCCCATGATGTAATGACTACCCGATCATATCCGGACAATCTGTACTTTCCAAGCCATAGGACAGCTGTCTTTCAAAAATCATTTTGTGTCTCTGCTACAAAACTATGGAATTCTTTACCTCAAGACATAAAAAACTCAACAACAATGTCAAGATTTAAATTAAAACTATATGATTTCCTATTCAGAGTTTGATGCAACCTAGTCAAAATTATGTTATTTGTTACTATCAATAGTTTAATAAATCATCAGAAATGTAATATGAAAACTTGTCTCGATTTGTATGAACTATGTTTTATAAAATACTCTAATTTGTTCATTTTTGTGAGCAGGAAAAACATTGTTAACTCATATGTAAAAACATTGTTAACTCATGTACTAGCTGGCCAAATATCTTTATTGTATTCTTCTTTTTTGTTCTTAGGGGGCACAGCCCCAGAACAATAATAAATTTATTATTATTATTACATTCCATGTTGCAATCTTCCATACCGGGTCATCATCAGATGGGCCAACCTGCTTCGACCTACGCCGCCCATCATGGTTTCGGTCGTCCGAGGCATTCTTATAGCACATTGTAGTAACGTTAAAAATAGGGTAAGCAAGGTTAACAGCCTATACTGTACCCGTGTCACATGCAGCATTCCCTACTAATGGTAAGGGCACAATACCGGTCAGTTTTGGCACAATTTAGCCGTCATGCTACAAGCGTAACCAACACCCAGTATTACCCCAGGTATGCTTACGCTATTTTACACAAGCTAGGATCTCTACTCTAGAGACTACCTTGTGAGCCAACATTCCGTTGCCCGTGTCCTACCAACTAGGAGGTACGTGCAGTTTACGGACACACTTTGGACACGGTATATATAATATGTATATTATTACTAATTTTCCTCCTTGTCCAACCCCTTCTTTTTCATGTTCAGTTCCTGTTGCTTCTTTCTCTTCATCTTCATCACCCTATAAAAGTTTTTACAGATTGTTAGAATACAAACACAAAATACAATAACACATTTGCAATCTTCATCACTTACTCTCTTTGTGTTCTTATTTTCTTAATGAGCATCTTCTCTTCCTCCGTCTTTTTTACTATTTCATGGAATAAAATCTCACCACTAAGAAGGGAATCCTCCACCTTAATTAACTATTAATACAGAAAAATAAAGTCAAAAGTATCAGTTTCTTTACAAAATTTAATGATTTATTGAAAAAGAAAATTTTAACCAATTCATAGGCTCAAAATCCCTTATCATGTTTAAGTTTTAATTCCATAGCATAAATTGTTATTTAGGTTTTATTTGTAATCAAAGTAGGCAGCCACACCCAACAATTGTGAGATAATTTAAAAGCCCGTTCAAAATAATTGCCAGCAAAGTTTTATATACCTGTAAGGATAACCTTGGACCCAGCTCAGCAACTCTAATAGCTGACTGGCCAGCCACCATGTTTCCATGGGATGCCACTTTCTGAGATAAAATTATATGGCTATTAGGATCATCCTCTGCTTCACTTTCAGAGAGCACCGCCCTATGATAAATTATAATACGAATCATTACTGACCTATCATATCTCAACTATATACATTTCAATTACTTCAAGTCACTCCTAAAATCATAATTGAATCACGTTTCCCTGACCAAAAATACCATAGACCCATTATTTAAACTTTGCTGAAAAATTAGGTACTTGCCCTTTAACTACCCATAAATTTCCCGTAGGGAGTGGTGCCATAGATGACAAGAAATGGAACCACTTGGAGGTTGCGTTTACTGTTTATTCGAAATTTTTTAGTTTAGCATTAGAGATTAAATCATACTGGAGATTGAAGTCATGCAGGGCACCTGTGGCGCCCTGCCTGCACCAATGTCACCCTCTCAATCCCAGTGGAGATTGGATGCACAAAGCAGAGCAAGCACCGTAAAACTAAAGGTTTATGAGACACACTCATGTACACTATGTAGTTCCATTTCTCGTCACCTATGGCGCCACTCCCTACAGGAAAATTTGTGGGTAGTTAAATGACAAGTACCAAAAATTATATGTTGGTACATTTACATCCCTAGAGTTTTAAAATTTTCTGTGATTTATAAAGCATGAGCCAATTATACTTAGGTAAAATATTCAGCAATGTCACTAAAACGTGCAAGATTTGGAACTTTGGACTGCACTATTTTTTTGACAGATTTGGAGACACCCTTCGGAACAACTTTAATAGCATAGTGCCGGAAATCAATTACTTTAGAAGAGGAATTGTAGTTCAAAAGAACAACAGCGAATAAAGTTCAGATTTACCTATGGCACAGGAACATGATAAAAAGAGTTTACAAGATGAAAATGCACAAATGAAATTCAATTATAATATTAATTCAATCAATTTACTCAAAAGGATGATATTTAATAGATTCCATTTACCTTTGAGAGGTTGATGGAGGGAAACATATTCTGAAAAATTGTCGCCATCAGTTTCATTTCTTCTTCTTCACCAGAAAATCTGTTAAGCACAACTAGCGGTGAATTAGCAAACATCTTTTCAAAAAATATTGCTTCTTCAGTGATGATATAACATCACGGGTTAATGAATACTTGTGTATACGAAATGTTAGGGTTGGCCCTCTTGGAAAGTGAGCAATCTTAAGGTAAGTGCTCAATTGAGTGTGGGTAAACATTACCAAATGAGACACATGAAGTAAGCCAGCCACTGATAAGAAATCCTTTATGGTATTCTTCCTGCGAACCTGTTGTTCCACATCCATTACATAAAATGAAATAAATAAATAAAATCACTGCAAATACAGTCTCTGATATCAATGAGAAATACATTAATGGAAAACAGCAGACATTAGAAGCGAAAAAATTTCAATTATCTTATGCACCCGGTTCCCAAAATGTAGGATAAGTGAGCTTCTACTGCACAAAATATCTGATGCAAATAGCAAAAATTGCAGATAGCCAAGGCCTTCAGTTTCAGTCCTTTTTTCCTATTAGAAGTCTTAGTCAATTACAAGCAAAACATTCAAGAGTATTATGAGGGTAGCATAAAGGAAAATGTCACAAGTCAATAGACAGCACATAATGAGATACCTCTGGGGAGTCAAGGATTTGGCCACAGATCACCAAATGTTGGGAGCATGAATAGCAGATGAAACTACAAAACATTTTCTGATAGCAAGGACCAACTGCTCACATAAATCTTCATTTGCTAATCAAATGATATAGCAGGGCATAGAACAAACATAGCTTAGACATGTATACCTTATAAGAATGAGTTGCAACGCTATCAAAATAATCAAAGAATAATTAATAGTCCCAAGATATACACTGCTCTAGTTTGCAATAGAGGAATTAGATAATTTTGTGATACATAAAAATTCAAACTAGACGGAATAGATTGAGAGTGAAAACTTAGTAGTGCATATGCAGGGTATTCATAAAACAAAGTCAGTCAATGCAAACAAAAAACAATTTTGTAAATTTCAACTAGTGGAAATTTACAATTCTTTTTTATTTACATTATGGAATCTTTCGACAAAGTAGAGCCTTCCCAAGTGGAATATGAAAGTCAGTCAAAATGACAGAAATAACCAACTTTAGAACGTACGCATATAACATTTCTGAGTAAACATCAGACCACTTTGTTAAAAATTCAAATATTTTAAAGTGAAATGAATAACAAATGGAAGGAAGGAGAACCATATCCAATAGTAAAAATAAAATGTGGACGACGTCTGAATTTTTCAAAGTTCTGTTTCAGCTCCATAGGACTAAATTATTTAATACTCCATGTCACCTTTCAAGAATCAATTGAAAAGGTTTCTCCTGCAAAAAGCATACTATAGTATAACTGAATTCATAAATGATCTGAATAAATATATTTGTACCTTTGATATGTCTTATATGATGCATTGTTTTTTATTTACTCAATCTAATTCTTTTGTTTGATCTTTGTGTATTGATTTTAGCAATCTTTATGTTTTATTACTAACTTATTCCATGTCCATGAGCAACGGAACAAATAACATTATTATTATAGAAAGATCTGATGCTTTCCTGGCGAATCGATGAGGTGAAGAGTTCCCGGGTTTCCAGCCAGGTGAATATGTTGTCTACCGACGTTTCGGCACCTTCCTCAAGTGCCATCTTCAGGGGTCTCCTGAGTGCCATACCATTCTTTCATCCATGTATATATACTACTCTGGTATTGGAGGCTCGTTCCCCATTGGCTGTTGGGTCGGCCTATGGCGTTCCGTGATTTTGGATAGTATGGGATTCCACACCTTGCTGAGTGGGAATCCCGTGTCCCTGTTAATGTTGTTTTTCTCAATTCTTATTTCAATGGCTTCCCATCCCATACTCCCCAAAATCACGGAACGCCATAGGCCGACCCAACAGCCAATGGGGAACGAGCCTCCAATACCGGAGTAGTATATATACATGGACGAAAGAATGGTACGGCACTCAGGAGACCCCTGAAGATGGCACTTGAGGAAGGTGCCGAAAGGTCGGTAGACAACATATTCACCTGGCTGGAAACCCGGGAACTCTTCACCTCATTATTATTATACTTTGGAATTTAGTAAGCAGTACTTTTGATGCAAAACCAAAACAAATAAGGAAAATCAAGACAGAACCTGGAGTGATGCAGCCGTGTATGGTTCCATAACCTTCCTAAAGTCTTTTATTAGCTCTTTTATGTAACCTCCAACAACACCATGGTGTATCACAAAAGAATGTGGAGCATTTTTCAATTCCTCGGGCTCGGTACTGGTTGCCTGCTTATTATTTCTCACTGCACGTTCCTAAATTAGAAAAAATGTATCACTAGATATTTCGAAATTAATGAAATCATACACCGGGAAATAAAGTATCACTCATTGGTTTCTTTTTCCTTGGAATCTTAAATTCTTTTTCGAAAAACTAACGTGCACGGGGATGTAACTGGAATGGGAAAATTTTTCCCAAGTTGTTGGCAAAAAGTCCCGATTAGCAACATAGAGCGCTAGTGTCGTTACCGATTTTAAAGAACCGGATGTCAAATATCCAGCCAAAGATTTAGAGGTGGGAATATCGATTCAATTCACTGAATCGATTCAGTTCACCTAAATGAATCGATCAAAAGAACGATTCAGTGAATCGGTTGATTCAGTGGTTCATTGTGATTCACTGATTCATCTTAGGAAACCGATTCAGTTGCCTAGATGATTCAGTGAGTCAATAACATATAGGAGGATACTAATGTTTAGGCACTTCCAGATGAGCTGGATATCCGAAATTTTTTCCTTAGGTGGAACAATGTGCAAAACCGAATAGAAAAATCGAAAATCTAAAAAAGTGCAACAATGCTACCGCTAAAGAATTTCAATTGTTTAAACAAATTATCATTGTTTATGTATTTCCAATGTGCTACGGAGCTGAAATTTTTTCTAGAGGTAGGATTTCTAAAAAAAAAAACGAAATAGGGATTATAGAAATTTTGATATTTTAATTTGTTTTGCCGTTAAAAATTCTTAAAGTTTAAACAAATAGATAACTTTATGTACTAAGAGATGAGCTAGGATGCTGAAATTTTCAAGTTATTTACAGATCAATCCATTTGCACAAATAAACTTTTTAATCTCTCCATAAATTTATTGCGGCGGCCGTTAAAAATGTTTAAAATTTAAACAAATTGATAAATGTCGAGAGACTTGAGGGGCCAGCTAGGAACCTGAAATTTTCATGTTATTTAGATCATAGTGCATATGCAGTGGCGGCTCGTGTATAGGCACTGCGGAACTGCAGCACCCCCTATTTCCACTTGATATTATCGATAACATTTAATATAATGAGTCCTTTTTTCTTTAATTCTTTCTTTATTTTTGTAGTACAATATATATTCCTTAAGCTTAATGTCAGTACTTCAGTAGCCATCCCCCAGTTTATGAAAAAGATACAAAAATCTTTGTATGGAACTGTGCGCTTCACAGTGCCAGCGACGTGGTGTTTGACTGTTGTGCGCATGCACACATAGGAGGGGGGTGGGGAGGAAGGCGGGACTGCCAGGTAGAGAGAGCACTGTTGCTCTCGCAGTGCCGGCTCTGTCGTGATGGTGGAAGGAAGTTTTTTTTTACTCAGCGTGTGTTGTGCTTAAAAACCGTGTACCATATTCTTGAATGTGATAAAGTGTAGAAGAGTGTAGAATTAGATTACTATTCTGCTTCCAGCTATTCTATTTGATTCATTTTTTTTCGGTTCTTTTATGGATTTCATTTTTAAATGAATAGATCAAGCTTGAACTGTAACAATTTAAGTTAAAGTAAGTAAAAAATGTTTGGTTTTTTTTGTTAAGATTTTATCAAGTTCCTGAATAAATTTTCTTTTTATACATGTTTTTTTCCTTTTACACAATTTTAAAACAAAGGCTAAAAATTTTCTGGAGCACTAATTTTAGCTACGAGCCGCCACTGTGCATATGCACATATAAACATTTGCCAGTCTCCAGGATGTTGTTGCAGTCGTTAAAAATATTTAAATTTTAAACAATTAGAAAAAAAGCTTCACTTCTAGATATGATATAACTTTAAAATTTGGCAGATGTGTGTGGAGTTAGTAACCTACAGTGGATAAGTAATGTTCTTTAAGGTGAAGAAACAAAATACTTGCAGAATGCAAGCACCAAACTACTTGTGTGTGTGTGTGTGTGTATATATATATATATATATATATATATATATATATATATATATATATATATATATATAGAGAGAGAGAGAGAGAGAGAGCTTTTTTTGGTGAAACAAGAGCACTAGCACTATTAAAGGTTTACTACAGAAGCAACACCTGATAGCAGTGAAGGTAAAACATGGAAAGTATTTTAATGTTGTGTTTCCAAATGCGTGCTAAAGGCATGGATGATAAATAAAATAGGTGAAAATTAATAATGAATTACCAAAACTACAGCAATGTTTTCACGTTAAGGTATGGAAAAGTGGGCTAAAGGAACCTCAGTTTACAGTAGTGCTTTTTTCAATGTCAGATTAATAAAGTTGTGCTATATTGAGAAATTGTCTTAACTGATGAGACAGAGAAACAATTTCAGGAGTTATCCAATAAGTCGTTATTTTGTCTTTATGCATAATATATTTTTATAGGTAAGCTATGATCAAGGTATGAAAAATTCAAATTTGTATTCAAATGATGCAGAATTGAAAATTGTATCCCAGCTCTTACATTGGAGAAGAGAAATGAAATTTGTATGAGAAGTATAAAAAAGCATTTTTTAAAAAGATTTATTATGATGAATTTCAAGCATGGCAGGAAAAGGGAATTCTGAAATTTGGGCTGTATGATCAGTGAGACAATTATTGAGTACATGGCTATTATTAGCATTTACAATATAAAATATTTTTAATAGTCATGGGAGAAGTAGGTATTAGTAATTTCTCTGTATTGATGTATAGATTACCTATATACCCTAGGAATTATATATATTATACACTAGGAAAATATCCAAAAGTGGTGATTGCATATACCTGACTTTTGGTACTAAAATCAACATTAAAATGCCGTTCTATTTATTCTTATCAAATTTATTAATAATATCTATAAGAAAATTATATTTAGATGGACTTCTGAGAATGAAGAACTCTTGCTTTGTTTATTTAGTTGGGGATGATTTTCTCTCAACCTCTGGAGGTAGGATTACCAGATGTCCAGTTTTTCGCAGGCATGACCTGCCCGGGGAAATCCGGGAGAGATTTTAACACTTGTCCTGAACTTCATTATTTCCTTCTATTGCATGCTTTTTTTGTTACTTATGTTAATTTTTTAGAATTAGTAGTTACATTCAAGAGTTCATCTGCACAATTTGGGTCGGTATTGCAGTTTGTAATTTTAACGTTTTATTCCTAATTATATCGTTTATAATTTATAATCATAATAACGCGTGACATTTTAGGTATTATTCCGTTATATTTTTATGCATAAATGTTGAAGTAATAACATCATTTACATTCGAATTTTTACTTGAATAATATTTAAATATATTTCCTTCACTGATATAACACCACACTACAATTTTTGTGCTTAAAAAGATAAATTTTAAAAGACTGGGTTTTGTCGTTTTTGGGTTTTGTCCGCGAAAATTAAAAATAAGGTAATCCTATCTGCAGGAATAATTTATAGCTTGTTTCTTATATTTTCAGTTAATTTTCCAAATGTATACAAATTATAACTTGCTATACTAAATTGTAATACTTTAGTTACAGTTTATTTGATTCCATTACCTTCAATGCGTGTTCACATTTCATAAGACCATCATAATTTAATAATTTTGTTTAAAGGAATTTACAATATACTTATACTATTTTTCGAAATAATTATGCCCTACTATTTTTCACAATATTCATGATCATTAAAACAAGGTAGGTTAGCGGCTGAATAAATTTAACAATTATATAACACTAAACATGGCGCACCATACTTGGGTGATAAGATTCCTCTTTTTGTGTGAAACACCGATTCAGTGAAACGGTTGATTCTTCGATTCAGTGAATCAGTTGATTCTTAATGATTCAGTGAATCGTTTACTTGGTCAGAGGTGAATCGATTCACTTGATTCAATACACTGAACGATTCATTCATGAACTACCCATCTCTACAAAGACTACTCCTAATGGATTCTACACTTTTGGTGTTGATATTTGGAAGCGTTTTGGTGTTGTTGCCACGGTTTTTCTGTTTTGATAAAAAATGTTTAACAGAGATTATCTCAAACATAAAAGGTGTGCTGTTTCCGCCTGCGGTTTGAAGACAATAGACGGGGTTCAGCTGTATGCCTCTCCAGAGAATAGGAACAGGTAAGTTTAATTGTATTTATTCGTAAGGTACATGCAGTGAATATTGCCAAAAAGTTTATATAACCAAGCGGCAGTAATTAGCTGGTTTATCAAAGCAAATGAGTTTATTACACGTTATCAAAGAAAATAAGTTTATTTATATTGTGTCATATTGCCTTTAACTATTACTCTGCCATTCTCGTGCTGGTGTGTTACATTGAAAGGCCATTGTAAATGTAAGTTAGTATCGCGTTTTCGTCCAGCTGTGTTCAGCATTCAAGGTAACTAAGAACTTTTTATTGCAACTACGATGTAATTATAAAATATTAATTATTTTTACAGATATTTATTTTCGTATTACGCGTTTATATCAGCTAATACACTAAATGTTTGAAATAGATAAAGAGTTTTTCAAAGCATTTTGGTGATGGTAAGGCGCGTGTTGAACTACAGAAGATTGTATGTGATTGTATACTATAGTGGAAGGCTGTTGTAAACACAAGTAAGCTTCATGTTCTCCTCTGGTTATGCTAAACATACAAGGTAACAAAGCCTTTATTACAGTTGTGAAGTAATTATAAAATATCCATTATTTTCTTTACAAATATTTATTTTATATTATTTGACATAGATATCCAATTTTAACATATTTCACCCAATTACTATTTCTGACAAAATAATTGTGGGATAACCGAGTTACCCATTTTGTAGAGAAATTATACCTCTTTCTAATGTTATATGAATATTATGTTGTTAATGTTCGTGTGTCTTCCATGCAAGTAGTGGCAAGTTGTGAGAGCAATACAGCCAAGCCTTGGGTTATCTTTATGAAACAAATCGGATTTTACCCTTAGTATATTTTTTCAAATATGGTCAGATAATCACTAGCTGGTGGCTGTATTAGTTATTTTCAAGGTGATATAAATTGATTTTCCTTAAGATGGCAATATTCCCCCCAATACCTTACATTGACTTAAGTGATAATTGTTCAATAATTATGTGACCTAGGGCAAATGATAAAAGCAAACTATATTTTTTTCCAAACGGGTACCTCCAATGGGCGGCTTTTGTTGGGAGGAAGGGGGAGAAATGCCCGCTGTGGATCAAACAAAAATCCCACAGTAACGCAATTTGTAGCTACATTGAAGACATGCCTAATTCAGGGTTTAATTAGCAGGGATTTGAAAGGCTCAAATTGTGAAGGTGAGGACAGTGAATCTTTGCTTAACAACATGCGAGAGTTCATATGTTCACAATCTGACATTTCTGTAAATAGTAATACTTTAAGTTTAGATGAAGAATTAGATTTAGATGTAGAAGATGTTAAAAATAGCTGTTTTTCATTGGCCTATGTCACAGGTTACATAGCCAGTAAAATCCTCCGCTGTGGCAATTGCAGCAACTGTCGAGCTATGCTCACCACTGATTCACGAGATGATTACCACCTTGGAGGTATTGTTTTCAAGGCGTATAGCGACAGGCCTGGCCTACTGTATCCAAGTGAAAACTTCATACAGTTCGTTGGGTCTGCTGCTAATACTGCAGAGAGACTACTCTGCGAGGTGGCTCATTTAGGGTCAGTGAAACAAAGAGTTGTTGCAACCATAAAGAGGGATAACAACCATGATTGGCTCAAGGATAGTTGTTCAGAACACCACATATGTGTTTCTGATGCCATCTTAAATTTAGTATGTAAGATTAGTTTTAAGTGGTGGGCGAAGAAAATTAATAGGGGCACATCTCAAAGATATGATAAGGTGGTGTGGAAGCAGAAATTGAAGATACTGTCCCACAAATAGGAGTGCCATATATCCACAGAGCATCCCACCTTTGTATATTTATGTAAATAATTGTCTTTCTCCATATACGAAGTTTATTACTTTAATCACTTTACACTCCTTTTTATTTTCTTAATTGTTGGAGCTTCAGGGCTATATCCAATAACAGAAGGCAACAGTTTGTGTTTATTTCTGTTTTTTTTGTCTTTAAATTTTTCTCGCAGTTCCTTAAAATATTTATTATCATTTAACCTATTTGGAATTATTAGAAGTATTACAGGTATGGAGAAAGTCATGTGGTGGCCACATCAGATTTTTTTACAATGATTTGCCTCTTCATACATATATTTATGACATGTCTTGTCACTATCATTTACTGATGATGAGAGCTTCATTCTTGAAAAGTACATTTAGAATTATAATACTAGTCTTATTTTAAATTTTTTTTAGAGATGTGTGGTTGAGTTTGAGTGTGTGCGTTTTTGAATTTAGTCTGTTTGGTCCCTGTTGTTATCGTGAGATGCATAAACCATCAGACATTTGTTTGAGATATCAAGTCCCTGGCATGAGACAATTTTTCCATAAACTTGATATATGTTGCCTTTGAGTATGAGAACATGTGTTTGAATTTAGTCTGTTTTGGTCACTGTCATTGTCATGAGATGCATAAACCAGATGTTTTTGAGATATCAAGTCCCTGGCATGAAAACATTTTTTCTCTCAACTTGATATATTTTGAATTTTTACCTCAAAAAAATTTTTGAGGTTCATACGGTTTAAGAGTTTTTTGTAAATTCTCAATTTTTCTCGTAGTCTCCTTTCATATAACAATGTGACTTGTTTTTCCATACATGAATGTTTCATTTCCTTTGCTAAGTTTACCTAATACATGTTGTTTCTCTTAATACCTGTTTGTATGACCTTAACTGTTATTCATGTGCAATTTGTTAGTGTATTTCATCAGGAACAGATTGAAACAGGTGCCAGCAATGTAGTAGCATTGGGACTCTGATTTATAGAGGTCCCCAAATTTCAGATTATTTAAAATGTATTCTGGAATTTTGTCAAAAAAAGGATCCCTATTTTTCCTGGCATAGACTCCCAAAATGTTTCGATCTAGTCTGATATTTCATGATATACTTCTAAATCACTGTATACAACTATGTAAATGGTATATTTTTTATGTAAAGGTTGTTTAAAATTAGTGTATTTCTTAATCTTTTTTATACTGCATTGCATTTTTTATAATTGCTGTCACATGTATATTATATTCTATGTTTTGGCTATCACAACCCTCATTGTACTCAGTGTGTACAACATATGCTAATAAATTCAGTTTAGTAATTCAATTCTATATTCTTTTTATTCCTTCTGTTGGCTATTTTGTTGTTAATATTATTTAATCAAATTTTTATTCTAAATTATTTATTCTGTGTATGTATAATACTCGACTAGTCCAACAATAGTCATTGCAATGGCAACATTCTCGTAATGAGTGATAAAAACGCCAGTATTTACGCGAACTTCGAAGAAATACGATCGATAAGCAAAATTCGAAGATAAAATTTGGATCGTCATTCTAGAAAGTCGAAAATACCGCGAAGGGCGTGGGGAAGATTTTTCACGTGACGTCTCGACGTAGTGCCACTTTTCACCATTGGCAGAGTGGAGCGCTCTGAAAGGAAAACTTCCGCTTAGATTTTTAGCATTGAGTTACCGGTCTTTCTCTAAGGGGACTAGTCTTTGTCATAAACATCATGGAGTTAACCGCTTCGAATGTATTACCTAAATGCCGGCTTTGTCTATGCGGTAGTGGGAATTTTGTTCATATTTTTAATGTGAACGTTGAAACGAGTTACATAGTGGCGGACTTAATCTCGGAGTTGCTTCAATTTGATGTAAGTGGTGTCACGTGTTTCCAGAGTTTTGGTGGATATTTTGATTTCATGATTCATATACCGTGATGGGTAATTCTTAAACGTTGCGGGGTATATAGAAAGAGCGAAATTACTACTTAACTGCGTTAATTTTACAAATCGTGGTGTTTGGGTGACCTATCTTACAGCTAAATAATGTCATTTTAAGTGGTTAAGTAATTTAATCTGTTTACAACAAACCGTTGATTATGATAACATAATAGTTGTATTTTGACTAAGTATTGCACGTAAATAAAATTAATTATAAATATCCATTGTATGGGATAACTTCTGCTAAAAGCATTTGCTTCATATTTAGTGAATAAAAGTTTGCTATTGCTTATAAGCATTTGCTGCTCAGTTTTAAGCAAATGCTTAAATTTAACGGAAGAAAGCTCTTTGCAACTCTTCCTTCACTTGTTTTTGTTTACATTTAAAGTTTTACGTAGTTGAATTTCAAACTAAAAACATAAATATATTGGGTAATATTTTTTAAAAAGTTAATTAATAATTTTTTAAAACTATTTCTTTAATAACTGAATTCGATAATATCACAAATCATGGGTGTATTTTTATTCAATTAGTTATAGTAATTTTATCCAGTCATTTGCCTTTATAGTGATTTTGAACCCCACAAATATTTCTATCTTACATCACTTAAGTACCTTAAAAATATTTCTATCTTCTGTTTGGAAGGCAGTCTCTCTTGAGTAACAGTAACTTATTTGAAATATAGTTAACATTTTCTTCAGAGAAACGATATAAATTTTTATAACCGTTGGTTGTTGAAACTTTTCTCGTATTTTTTAACCTTTCGTGTCACCATAAATTACCATATTTATATTTAGGATCAATTATCATGAAATAGAGTACTTAGAAATATCTTAGCAAGCCCTTTACCTCACTTTAAAAAGTTTAAGCAATGCTTAAAGCATTAAGCAAAAGCTCGGTTTTATTCACACAATTTTAAGCAAATGCTTAAGAAAATTCCTAAAAAATAAGCAAATGCTTATTCTTTCTAGCAAAAGCAAATGCTATTTTTTTTATTCACCCCAAATTAAGCATTAGCTTAAAAAGTGAGGGAAATCTTAAGCATAAGCATTTGCTTATTTTTTATTCACTCGACCCATTGTCATCGATAACTGTAAAATAATTTTGGTACTTTCCAACAACCATCTTCATACAGACAGCACGTAACCTCGTAATATGCTTTGGATTTCTTCCTGAATAGGCGAGCCGACTAGATGGTTATCCACCATTTGTGTGTAATGCTTGTTTCCTAAAGCTAACAGAATTCAAGATATACAAGGAACAATGTAAAGCATGTAAAGCGTCATACGACCATAATTATTTTAAACTGGAGATCGTTGTGGAAGAACCAAATATCTTGGAGGTATGTAGTCCAATTGAGTTGATTGTGTTGTAAGACATTACTTTTTCTTCAATGAAATGTTTTTCGAGTGCATTATTTGAAATGTATATGTATTATTCATTCAGTCTTCATCCCTGATTTCTCACCAAAAAAGTTCAGTGGCTTGAGAAATTGATACAAACCAATATATTTTCCGTTAATAAATTATGGATGAAATTGAATCGTCTGGATTACAATATTTTTTTACTGAAGAGATATTTTTTGCTTTTCTTTTCCCTTATCGATATTTATAATACTCTTTTTTAAGTTTTATAATAGTTTACTTTCATGTACTGCTCTTAATGTGTCACTTATGCTTTGATTATTCCATCTAGATCAAATATCATCCAATTAAATTAGAGGATGAGTTGTGCGCACAATACATCACTGTGGTGAGTACTAAAATCTCTTCCTGTAAATTCATTCTTTGTGTAGCCTTATATTAAATTTTATGCCTTTTAAATTTTGTTTTAATAATTTGAGCAACTAGTTGCAAGCAAATGATAATGGAGTAGAAATATTTATTATTATTTTATAAGTTATATATTTCTAAAAATGCATTATTGATGCATTGGTGTGATTGTCATATTTTCAAGCGGAGTAAGATAAAGAAGTTATGGATCTT
The DNA here is from genome assembly GCA_028673005.1 of Tanypteryx hageni. Classification (NCBI taxonomy): domain Eukaryota; kingdom Metazoa; phylum Arthropoda; class Insecta; order Odonata; family Petaluridae; genus Tanypteryx; species Tanypteryx hageni. Next base: position 115,972,650 of record CM054116.1, read on the forward strand.
GTCTGTTATTTGCCACCCTCCCATGTTAATATAGGCAGTGCCCTTCTGGTGGCAGGATATGGAACTAGCGCAGGATACCGCTGCTCAGGCTACAGCATGCTCCAACTCACTCCCATCGGGTTAGATAATTTAGTTAAAATGTTTTGGTTTCTTCCCACATTCACTGTCCCGCTCTCCCGAGGGGGTGGCACAGTAAACTTGGAAAGAAACCAAAAACACTTTAACTTACTTACCCAACCCAGTTGCAGTCGTATCCCACATGCATGTTCTTTTTTCCTGCAGCTAACCTCCACGAATTTCCATATCTCACAACTTCATTTTGTTAGTGCACTGCATATATTAATCTGGGTGGGTGGCAGATGACAGACAAGACCCGAAGTTACCCTTACAATTTCTAGATAGAAATGGAAACATTAAACAATTATGTGAAATAACATTGTTTTCTGTTAGAATCGGCTTGCACCTGCAAGTGAGGAGTTATCAATGGAGAGAGATGGGGATGAAGAATGTTTGGAGGATAGAAGTGATGTTCGTTCGGAGGTAAATGACAAACTATAGAGATTTTAAGGTATTTGTCTGGCATTTTAACACAGTTATAAATACAGATAGTTAGGGGCTCTTATGAATAGTTTTGAAATATTGGATGCAAAATATATTGATTGCAAACCAGACTACTGTGAAATCATTTGTATCTTCTTGAAAGTAATGTTTTTCTGATAGAACTCTGCTCTTTTAAAGGCTCACGACATGCGCTGAAATCTCTTTTTTTACTGGTGGAATTTAAAACGTATGGTGGAGAAAATGTCATTAGATCAGGTCTAATCATGTGCAAGGTGCATGGCAAGAACTTTTCTTTATTCAGGGCAAATAATTAGTTTCTGATGCAGTTAGAAATGGTGTTCTGTTATCTGCAGAGTGAACTTTGTCAATATTAGTGAAAATTACAACATTTAATCAGTTTAAAATGAGTTAGACACAAAATATATTACATGAACTTTTTTCTTTCACATTAATCATACCATAATGCAACACACAGACAAAACACGTCTTCACCAGTCACATTGTATCCGAGGATATAGATGAAAATGGTATGTTATGAACTGGTGTGCGATCGCCATAAAAGGTACTTGATCACATTTTTTAGCTCTGAAAAATTAATTTGGAAGGTAACAGAATACACTTAAGATGTTAACCTTTTCGCTGCTATGGACTTGAAGCTTCTGCGTCAGCCGTGTGTGCCGAGTGCAGTGACCTTGAAGCACCCCTGTGCTGAATACTTTCCCTAGGAGCTCCGAGTCTTCGTTTGTCTTTTAGTCTCTTTATATTTTAATAGTTATTTTGTCAATCATTTACATTCATATTGATTATTAACCATCTTGAAAAGATATTTTCGTCTTTTTTATTGATTCTTTTTATTAATAGCAAAAGAAAACCAAAGAATCGAAATGCGACTTAAAAAAACTTGGTTTTACGTATGAAAGTTGACACAGAACTGAAGATATTTCTGGCTTTTTTCCGTCTGTTTTAGGCCTTTTAGGGCATAGAGGGTGAGAAAAGTGATGGCCAAGGGACGAAAAAGGTTTTATGCGGGTGCAAAAAGCCTGGGGAAACGAAGTAGAAGCAGCCTTTTTCATTGTCCAAGGTTAGACTAAAAACAGCTTGAAAATATATGTCTACGCCATCTACAGAGTGCCTAAAACATCTGTTAGTACCACAAAAATCCATGGCATTTCGTTAGCATCGATATGACAATGCATTTTGAGCAGCGAACGAAAAAGCTTGAAACACATATATGCGTCGTTAGCAGTGAGGGCACCGCTCTGCCAGCCCGCATATATGCGTCGATAGCAGTAGTGGCTGTGCGCTACCTCGACGCATATATGCGTTGATAGCAGCGAAAGGGTTAAGGGTGGAAATGCTTAGAAGATTTATAAGACAAACAGATATTAGTATATTTTTGTTTCAGTTGCAAATTCAATCTTGAATGATTTTATTTCTTACTGTACATAGAACAATTCCTTAATCCTTCAGGCACGTCTGACGTATGGTGTACGTCAGACTGAATCTTCACCTAGGGATGTCTGACATACACTACGTTATAAGCATAACATTGGTTCTTTTCATGGGGATCCAAGAACCTTTTGGCACCCCCAAGCTCTGCTGCGCCCCACCACAGTTGGCCAGATCACCCGAAAAGCTGGCCAAAAATCCAATTTTCATCTGATTTGCATGAAAATTCATAGATGGCGGTTTTAGGGGTCCCTCATTTCGAATATAATTTGAAAAGTAGGGCATTCAAAATGGCTAAACCAATATGGCGGACTTTTTTCTGGAATTTCATCTGATTTTCATGAAAATTCATATCTGAGAGTTATAGAAGACGCTTATTTTGAATTTAAATATGTAAAGTAGGAAATTTCATATGGTGGAACCAATATGGCAGACTTTTTGATGGAATTTCTCTGTAAAAATAAGGTAACTTATATGTACCTGGCATTTTTAGGGGTCGCCGATTTCAAATATAATATCAACCACAGTATGACTTCTTCTAAAATGTTGTCTGATTTGCGTGAGAATGCACACTATAGCTATAAGTATTTTCTACATTGGTGTTACAATTTCTGTTAAATATTGGTTCAGAAATTTTGAATTTCCTGTTTTTCATATCATACTCGAAATGACGCCTAAAACCACCAGATATGAATTTTTATGTAAATCAGATGAAAACTGGATTTTTGGCCAACTTTTTGGGTGATTTGGCCCACAGTACTGCGCCCGGAGGCACATTTATTATAATTTGCAAGGTGGCACAAAGTGGCAGCTAAATTTTTTAGGGAACATTGTAGACGTGCAGAAGTTGCCCCAAGAAAAAATCAGACTGGAGATGAGCGGAGAAAAAGTTATAGGCCTCGTCAAATCGGAATACCGTATCTGCCCGAATAGAAGCCGGCCCCACGAAATTTTCCAACGTTTTTTGGCAAAAAAGGTATTTTCGTAAATTTTATGCTTAAGTGTACCAGACATGCACGCACAACCTAGAATACATTATACATTACATCTATATAATTATATACGTTCCATGTAAAGTTTTATTAGGTATTATTACTGTTAATTATAAATATAGTCAACGCCGTTGCTCACACCTTACAATCAAATGTAAGTATATTTATTTATCTTACTGGTATTCAAACTGTTGCGCATCGAAAGCTGTCACCGAATTTGGCGTGATCGTCTACTTAGTCATTATACGCAATTTTAATAGATTCTATGAAAGAGGTTTCCAAGTTTTATTATTATTGCTGTTAATTATCAGATGAATTACAGTTAACGCTGTTGCTCACACCTTCGAATCAGACGTATCTTATGTTAGCGGAATTCAAACAGTTGTGCATCGAAAGTCGTCATCGAATTTCGCGAATTGACTAAGCAGACGATATCGTCTGCCTAGTCAGTATACGCGCTTTTAATACATTCTATGAAAGAGGGTTTTAACATGCATACAAAAATGACAATGGCTATAGCAAAATATAAAATAAACAAGAAAAATTAATATGAACTTCTTTTATACTGTCGGCTCCTAATTTTAACGTACCTGCCATTTAAATGATCCGTAAAAGCTACGACGTCTGCTACATCTGAACTTTAAATCAATTGCAGCACCAAGAAGTGCAATTAAAACAAAGAGTTGAAGAAGCTTAGTGTAGTCAGAATTTGTAAAAACCTCTAATAAGACCGGTGTTGGTATCTTAAGAACTCGTTGCAAATTATGATCAAAACGAATTTGCTGTAGTGTGCAATCATGCTATGAACCTGGTGGGTTGTTAAAACTCGATTGTTTTATATACCGCCGTTTCGTTTGGATAAGAACCCATTTACTTTTAACTACGTGTTAATATATATAAATAACCTTCAATAGCAATTTAAATTACAGCTCCGGGCAATCGCTGTAAGAAGGGAGTGTTTTTCAGACATCGAGTGCCTTATCAGTGGAATATAGGAGGTATGCTATGGAAACAAGACATTTTTCAGTGATGGCGTCGTACGAGGATGCCAAATTTTTCCTCAGGCTCGCATTTAAGCCGAGGGTGATTTTTTTCACAATAGATTTTGACAAAAAGTATCGGCTTATATTCGGGCAGATATGGTAATATCATTTCACCTTCCACTCGTTCGAGGTTTTTAAATTGCATCACGACACTGCACATGCAAATGCCATTCGCTAAATCGGTAATGGTTATAAGAACTCTATATCATGAGGAAACTTAAGGAATACAGTATAGGTGCCCGGCGTTTTGTGAAGGTATGCTCCTTCGGCCCCCCTCGAGGAACCCTGGGGGGGTCCATTGGACCCCTTGGCCCCCCCTTGTTATGCCTATGCTGTACGTCCTACGTGTAGCGCCATACTTATGATGTAAAATTTAGAATAACATTAATCTCAATTTTTTTGCAATATCCATACAGTTTATGCGTATCAATTTTCTTACAGATCATATCACGTATTCTTTTTGTATCTTATTAGATAACTAAAGAAAATTTCAGTAGAAACGTGTTTTTTCCATTTTTGATTCCGAGGTTTGGCACAGTGTTCACACATTTCATTTCTTGTTTCGTTTTCATTTTTAACTATTATATTGAGCCTAACCTGCCTCCATTTTGGACAGTGTTTCATGGCTAAGGGATGTTTACTTTGAGAGATGGTGGTATGCAACTAACAAGCCAAGTGCCTTTCTGCTTTCCTGACTCGCTCTCTTGAGAGTGAAATGCGAGCGAACGACCATTGGGTGATGCACCCACATCTTTTCACACACAGACACTCCCAATAAGGGGACTTTGTTTACGAAGACATCCAGGCCATAAGCGGTTTTCTAATGGATTTCAGCAAAATTTATGATAATGCTTATTGCATCTCTGGGTGAGGGAAGATGCTGGAGCTGAAAACCATGAGAAGCTTGTCTTAGAGGAGTAAGCAGTCGCAGGAGAATCACAAGAGAGTAAGCACGAGAGTGCACTCATGAGTTGTTCCAGTTTGTGTAATAGATTATAACCAAAATACGGGAGGAGTAGATTTGAAGAATCAGGACTATCACCTCGAAATAAAAAGGCTGAATAAGTGGTATATGAAACTGTTTTGTAGACTTTTGAATGTTGCCGTCCTAAATTCATTGATAATTTAAAGAGAAAATACAGGTACTAAAATTGATCATGTGGCATTTAGAGTTCAACTGGTAGAGGAATTGTTTTTAAAATACATCAAGAGCATTGAACAAGCAGTTCCTGGCAGACATTCTGCCGATAACACTGTGACATGGCAAACGGAAAGGCATTTCATCGAAAAACTCCCACCTACAGAGAAAAAATCTCATCTACATAGATGTTGTTCTGTATATCTGAAGCATGGTGAAAGAAAGGATCGTATATTGGTGTGAAAATTATAATGTAGGGTTGTGTTTTGATTGTTTTGAAGTTTATCATACAAAATTAAATTTTTAGTTTTATTGATATTTATATTTTATAAGATAAATTAAAGGAGTGAAATTTTAATAAATCATAAAAATTTGAATGAAATAAGTGATTTATTATTGATTTTACATAAAATGTTTTGCCTGAATACGCAGCGTGAATTCTTGCAGGTTTTAAGTGGGTATTCGTCCCCTGGAAAGGCATGGGTTTGATACCAGGACAGTTTTCATATTTGCATTTGATTAACTCGTAATCGGCTAGAATACAGTGTGTAGACCTTTAGTCTTGAACATTTTATAATAACTTACAATCGAGAGCTTGACTTGATATTTACACTATTTCACTTAGAAAGAAATTAAGATTCTTATTCTTACATGTGACTCTGTTGTTTAATTCGCATTAGCTCATATTTTAAGTTTATATTCGATTTTCTCTGATTTTTCAACATTTCGAAAAGGAGTTTCCTAATTGCTGATCTCAGATTTTTGCATTGTTAGACTTGGGCTTTATCTTATAATGAAACAAATGCATCAAGGACAAAAACCGATTGAAAATTTGTCTGAAAAGTTTCATTCATGTGAATATAAAATGCATGAAACACGTAGCGAAGAAACTTGATGTCAGAAACGACTCCAATGCATTGTAATAATGGACAATTTAACATTTCAAAAAGGACATATTTCATGCTTACATTAGCAGGGTTTACATGATTTTGCAAGGGCTCATTCCAGTTTCGAGCGATGGAGTCTGTGTGTATTTGCAAAGCAAAGGATGAGATAGAGGATTTTGAAAGTGACGATAGGAATGCAGGTGATAGAATGCACGTGTAAATGTAGCTTTTTCATTACATTTGTCATCTGTAAACAAGTGCATGACTCATTCCTTCCAACACCGTTTACACACACGTTTTAGTTAGACGACGAAGCGCCAAGCTGTTTTGCAAGTGCAAACCAAGAAGATGAGTTCAGAGCTAACCCTAGGAGGCAAGCAGGTACCATCTTGGGACGGCACCTTTCTGGGGGTGGCAAATGAGTTGGTCTTGTAGATTGATTTAACATAAGGTGCTTTATGGGCTCAAATTGCATTTGTCCTATAACTCATTGTCGTTGAAAGTAAACATGTTCATATCTATCAGATATGGGAAAATATGCAGACGATAAAGTTTAGATGCAAATCCGAAATCTGGTATAAGTGCAAACATCTAGTTTCTACTTCACCAATGACCGATAATAAAAGGTGGCACTCGAGTTTTTTTTTAATCCCACCGCACTAAGATTTGGCTTCGACACACTGCCCAGTGGCTCTCCCCAAACCACAATTGGGTGATAAATTTTAATAAGGGTTACTCATACTTAATCTAATTAACCCACTAATGCTCAGTGGCAACATATGTTGGCAAGCACTTGAGAAATTTTGTTCGCTTTCCACTGTTTTACCCATGTACGTTTTGTGCGTGGCTTTGTACTTATAAATATGAAATACGCTATGGCATATGCCAACAACTGCTTCTTCATTTTTAACATAATTTAATTATATCTTCAAAGTATCCAACCATTAAACTGCTCTAAACAACACAAATAATTAAAGAATCCCGGCTAAAACTGATCAATCCTCTGTCAAATTGCAAGGGAAACCTTACAAAATTTGAAAATGACAAAAGCTCACTCCATCATCTGTGAAATCACGCGGTTTTCCCATTTACACGGACAGTTTTGTCATCTGCAGCTGGATTGCGCATTCCATCACTCATGATGGAGTGAGTCAGTTTTGTAAAATACAAGGGATGGAATGCAAACTTCATCATTTGCCGCTCCATCACGCGCAACTGTCACTCTCAATTGTCATTTGGTAATTTTTTTATGACACTGAAGTGGAGTTTCCGCTCCAATGTTTGCTAAATCACGTGCGATGGAATGCGTGTTCCAAAACTGTCAAATCTTCTCTGTGTAAACCCTGCTATTGAAAATATCATTTTGTTTGCAAATTTTATTGAGCAGTTTGAAGTAAATTACTATAGCTATTGATAATGTTTGTGATTAATTTCTTTCGTATTTAAGTGAGATATTTTACACATGGCTGGTGCATTTATAGTGATTTCTTAATATTAAACAAACCACAGAACATATGATTTGCTGTACCATCAGAAATAGTGAACAAAACAAAAACTGTTGTTTACCGGTAAGTGTTAGTTTAAATCATGTAGATATGTGTTTTTGGTTATGAAAATGGTGTGAGGTGCAGTTAGTTCCCACTTAATACAATAGATACATTCTTAAAAAGTGTCATGTTAAGTGAATTTGTGCTAAGCGAATACACAAATCCCATAAGAAACCAAATAAAAATGCGGGAGATATATGTTTGAGCGAGAGAGATCTTGTATCACAATGGATATATAAATTTTTATTTATGTATAAATATACTTAGAATATTCATTTATTTATAATTCGCATCTGCAAATTTGAAACAAAACTTTTTGTAATACTTGCCGTGACTAACTGCAAAAGTGACAAAAAACATTAAGTAGAATTTGTGCAAGTTGATTTTCCCTCCGTAGGGGCAACAATGTCTTGTCACTTATTTTGTGTGTTTTAGTCTAGTGTTCCCTCATTTGTGTACAGTTTCTCTTTGAATGAATGCAAAAAGTTTGAATCAGTTGCTCTTTTGCCGATGGCAACATTTTTTTATTTTATTTTTACATAATAGATCAGGTTGCAACTCGTGTAAAACCGGGATTTCTTCTTGGAAAGTGAAAACATTCTCCAAATGATTAATTGCGCTAAAGTGAATTTCGTGTTAAGCGGGAACTTTCTGTGTAACAATTTTTTCTCGTAGAAACTATCGCATTGAGCTACTTCATGCAACGTTCCCTAAATGTTTGCAGGAAGTATTGCAATGGGACTCTAGTAAAGCTTTATAACTATTGATGGTGATTTCTTTACTGCCAAGGCTAATTTTAATTGCGATCATAATTGTCCCAATGCCACCTAGTGTTATTTTGTAAAGAGATTTTCTTTTAAATATTGGCAGCGATCCCAGCACCACCAATGGTAATTTTAATAGCACAATAAATTTCCCTTTGGCGTTTTGTTTTATAATTAAAAAGATTTTTTCTGTTTCATCTCATTCTGTTTATTCAGCAAATATCTCAGACTTCAATATTTGTATTTGGCTTTTCAGGAGGAACCTACTGATGAAAGAGTATCAGTAAAATTACAAGAGGACAGTGAGGCTTCAAGTCCAGCACAAGGAAAGTTAGAAGATGATTTAGTAGGAAATGATCCTCAAGAAGATTCTTCTGAAGAGGTAAGAACATAAATGGCTTTGTTTCTTATTCCATTAAATTCTTATGCAGTTCAAATGCAAACAGTAATTTTGCTGAAAATTAAGGCGATAGTAATGAAACCATGGTTGTTTGAAATATATTTATGTGGAATTTACAAGGTATTTTTGTTTTTTATTGTCATGAAGCAGTTCATGAAGTAACCCTGGAAACTATCACATTTAAGGCAATAGTAACTTTTGGAGGAATGGAGGAAATTTGTAAGGCTTTATGTAGTTGTTATTAATCAAGGCAAATCAGTGAACCATCTCTCATAGCAGTGTGTCTTATTTATAAATGAATATATAATAAATAATTGCTTATCCATAATTTGGAGTTTTTTACACCTGCAATGCACTGGTCCATAGAAATGCATGAATTAAATGGTTGTAGGTCTTTTCTCTCCCGGTATTTTGACTCCTGGTCATTTCACTCCCAATGAGTATGTATTAAAGAAATTTGGTTAAAAGTTTAAAATGAAGGAGAAAAAAATTTTAAAGGTAGAAAAAGCTTTTAAATGGGAAATGATCCATTTGTGCAAAAAGACCATTGTCATTTTGTGAGTAACTTTTAGTTCTAAAAATGTTTTATAAAACTTTTCTTGTTTTGGACGATGGTGGCGAAATTTACTATAGGAAAATTTTTGACATTACCACGGTAAAGCTGAATTTTTTAATTTATTTTTTTATTCGTAGTAACTGATCAAAATTAACCATTACAAAAACCAATAAAAATGTTTTTTGTTACTAACTTTATCTTTAATTATGTAGTGACAAAACACATTTTCTACAAAAAGGATAGCATTAAATAGTTAAATTCATACATTGTGTACTAGTTTCTTATACTTCTACAATTTAGCTGCTCTCTGTGCCTTAACGGCCCAACAACACACACTATATTCATTCTGATTTGATACCTTCTGACTGGTCCCATACTATATGCCGACAATTACAAAATTTGTAAACAAGTTGACTCGATGTATGATTCTCAAAAATTTCAGAAGGCTTTGGATACAATATCCAGTTGATGTGTTAGTTGGGATTAAATTAAACCCTTCAAAGTGTAAGACACTAACCTTTTCCCTTCGAAAAAATCCGTTGATAGTCAACTACAAATTAAATGGCTGTGATTTATTGAGGGTTGATTGTATCAAAGATCTTGAAGTTATTGTGATGCAAAGCTCAATTTCTCCCCTCATATTACCAAAATAAAAAATAAGGTGATGTCACTTTTAGGTCTGCTTGATAGGTTCACAGATATAATAGACCCCCACTCCCTGCATAACTATTTCTGAAGCATCGTCCTACTGACTATTACTTACTGTTCTCCCATATGGGCAATGTCAGCCTCATCGAATCTTTCTTCTCCTGATAAGGTGCTTAATTTCTTTCTTCAAATTGTCAGAGTCCAAATTCCTTCTCTCCGTAACGCCTCCAATAACTATGTTCTGTCTTCACTTTCCCTCGAGTCTCATGCTGTTCTTAGAGAAAAAAGTGATCTTTCATTACTTTACAATGAACTGAATGCAAACATTGACTGTCCTGTACTTCTCTCCCTGTTTAACTTACGCATACCAAACAGATCTACTCATCTTTCCTGCCTCCTTAATCTCAGTATACCAAGGCTGTTGGTAATCAAACGTTCACTTTTCTTCCGCCTCCCTGCTCTTCTTAACTCATTACTTCAATCAGCCTTTAAAAACCTGTATCTCCCCTCTGTCTCCTGCCATTTAGTTTATTTTATTTTCTTTTGTTTGTTATTAATTTATTTTATTTTGTTTGTTTCCTGTGTTACGTGCTTATGGATTTATGGTTATAAATTTCACTGTAAATTGGCCTTTGTGCTGTATGTGAAATATTCATAAATAAATAAATAGACCCTTCGAGGGGGGTAATGTCACTTCTTGCAAATGACTCATTACCAATTTAGAACCTTTTTTGTGTCCTTTAAAATATTTTTTCATTAAAAAATTTTCACTTTAAATTTTTTTTTTGTCCTTTATATTAACTGTTAACTGAAATTTGTTTCTCTTTAAACTTCATTAAAAGTTTTATATATCGGCATTGAAAGAAACTTCTTTTCCTATAAGTTATAGTCAGTGAAATGCTGCGAATAAAACTTTCAGCGATAAGTACTTGTTTAAAAAGAATCAAATTTCTTAAATACATACTCATTGGGAGTGAAATGGCCGAGAATCAAAAGACTGGGAGTCAAAAGATGAAATGATAAGTAATTAAACTATAAAAGAGCAATTTCTTGGATTTTATATTCAAATAATTTTTTTTGTGAAGATGTCCTTTTTTTAAAAATTTTTATGTTTTCGCACATGAATCCTATTGATTTTGGGATCCGTTCGTTTGCCTTGTAACATAAAAAAGCTCTTATGGGCTATCTATACTATGATAAAATTGTTTTATTTAGGTTACTACAACAATAAAAGCGAAACAAATATGTTCGATTTACTTTTGAAAAGGGATAAAGATGATATTGCAACTGCTGAGGTATGTTTTAAACAACAAGGAGGGACAGGTGGTAAATGATTCCTATATTTTATGCGATCATTCTAATTAGCAAATTTGGAATCCACTTTTGCAATACACTTGTTTTCTTAGCTTGAAATTTTATTCGAATAAATTGCTTGTTATAGTACATGTATCATTATGGTGCTAATGTACAATTCAATTGTATCGAAGCAAAAATATATGTATAGAAACTCCCATTTAAATGGAAACCATGATAAGAGAAAGATTTCATTTAGAGAATTTTACATTTTTCACAGCAGTGTGAATAGAAATAAAGAATTATTCATACTGCGGCATGATAATATTCTCTTAAGCGGGCATGTAATTTTCTCCGTCTAATAATTCCCATGTGGAGCAATTTTATATATTTAAACAATTTATATTTCTCAGAACTTAACATCTTAAGTAGGCTAAGCGCATATGTTTACATCAAAGTTGGTCGCCAGGTAGGAAGCATGCATATATGCCTGCCACAAAGAAAAATTGTCTCTCTGTTGGTTAAGTACAAACATGCATGCCTTCTCTGGCATGCTAGGAGGAAGTGTTATGCCATCTAGTGATTTTTAGTGCTTTTCATCATTGCTGAAAAGCACTACCATCTTTGTGATGTCTATCCGTCCATATGCATATATCAGGGAAGAATTGGCTTAGCCAATTTCAACCATTTGGGAGAGAATACAAAGTTGTTATAAACAACAAATGCAAATACTCGAATATTTACTTTTTGTTGGTACAGTACTCCCTCACCCCACAACTGACATGACCTCTGTGTATAGAGCTTTCTCACGTTGACCTCTTGAGATATGAAAGGAGAGCTGAGGGAAGGACACTAACACTCAGGTGTTGTTTACATCTGAGGTCTCCTCACCACTGAGCCTTTGACCTTTTTCAACTGCTGATGGCCTAATCTTCTGGAATAATTCCATAATATAAAATGACAACAATGTCATTTTCCACTATAGATCATAATTTCATGAACTAGGTTTCGACACTTAGTGGCATCATCAGGTGATACAGAGTGGTTTGACACAGCATATATATGAGAGAGGGATGGAGTGGGAGGTTGTGGGGGGGAAATGTCTTGGTAAGGGCATGACTGCTAGGTGGTTGGTTGTTAATGCGATGGAGGGGAAATGAGGGTTACGGTTTTGAGAAGGGAATGGAAAGGATGGGCGAGTTGGTTGAGAATACATGCTCATTAAGAAGTAATATGTCGTTTCCAATATATAAATATACTATAAGATTTATCCAGCTTCGCATGGATTGTTGTTTAAATGAAATTTAAAACATTTTATTACTAAAATTTATATACTTTATTTAAAACTTTTCATATTGATTTTTGAAATACAAATTATCTACTAATTTACTGCTTCTTAATGTTAAGGTTAACTATATATAAACTAATTAATAAATTTATTAATTGTACTTAAAATCATACAAAATAAATTACGTAAATACTCACCAGCAATTTGTTGAAAAAACATTCAAATTTAAATAAAATAATATACTATATTATTACACCACGTTTAAGCGCAATCAAGCATGATTCACTAAATAAGAATATTTATTAAGTAACTAAATAAACTGAAACAACATTATCCTTGAACTTTAACAATGTCATTGTTGTCGAGGTATTTTTATCATTAAAAATGCTAATTTAGTCCAAATTAATGGGAATAAATGTGAAATGCGAGTGATTTTGAGTCAAAGATGAAAAAGACGATAAGAATAAAACTGATCATTCTTCTTAAATACTGTGCAGGTACGAAGTTCTTACATCAATTTGTTGAATTTATATAAGAAAATGAATGAAAGCCTGCACTTATAAATGTCAATTTTTACGTTATCTTACAAAAAATAAAAAAATGCAGATAACGTTTTTATGGGGAATCTGTCAGGAATTAAACTACCCTATGGCCTTTCCATTGGTGACCCCAATAATCTTGCGAAGTTTTGTTACGATACCTTTGAAGGTGTGGATTTGTATAGCATAACATACATCCAAACATTTGAAATTATAGTATTGAAGATTTGCTTTGAATTTTTGTTTACTAATAAAAGGGTTTTTCCAGATTCATCTTATTATGTATTGTTTTCAGAATACTCTTGCTGATAGGAAAGTATCACAGCTTTGTGAGACAAATAGCGAAACATTAAATGCACAGAGAAGCCTATTGGATTCAAATTTGATTGGAGAAAGGACCTTAGAAGACGTTCATGTTAGTGGAGAAGTCTTGCCAGTTGACAAAGGAAATAAAGGAATCTTGTCTATATGTCCACATGAAGTTCAAGCTCAGTCGCATTCTAATTTGATCGGAAATGAAGCTTCGAAAGATTCATTCACAAAGGTTTTGAAATTTTGATTTTACATATGCTTTCACGCTATATAGTAGACACTTGAAACTGCTTGCAGAGTAAATCCTATGGATGAAGTTGTGAATTAGTCATTTCTGCAAATAACTGACAGCATTGTATTTGGTTTTTCAGAAAAAAGCCACTGATGGAAGAGTATCAGAACATTTAGGAGGAGACGGTGAGACTTTAAATCCAATGCAAGGAAGGTTAGAAGATGAAATTGAGCCTCGGGAAGAATCTTCTGATGAGGTAAGGAAATAAATTGCTTTTTTCTTATTCTATTTAACTCAGATGCAAACAGTAGTGTAAGAAAACAGCTACTGAAGCAGACAGTAAATGGTGGTTTTTTCAAAAGAAATAGTTAATACAGAATGTTGAAATTTATCTACAAATTTTCTAAAAATCTAGGAGCCAGTGCAGACATTACATAATTTTGTTGGATATTTTTTATCGTCGTCAGAAAAATAAATATTTAATAATTTAGACATGAATCTGCTACAATAATTAAGCCATGCACATTATTTTTGTCACATTATGTAGCAGAATATAATAAAATGAGACATACATCTGAAAAAGTAATGATATTCTGAAAATATGTCATTTATGAACAAGAGTAAAAATTTGCACTTATTTTTAGAAACTTGAATGCTTCCTACATATATATTATATTTTGCCACTCTTACTGCTGAGCCTGACAATGCAATATGTATGGCTACAGCATGTGTCTACAGTATAACCAAAACCAACTACAGCATACATATACAGGCTGATCAGTTTAAACGGAAACCCAGAAAATAAAACTCGCATTTGCATTTTTAGTAAAAGATTCTCTTGGCAAAAATAAATTGTTGAGATCGAGATTATCATTGTTATATGGCTTTTTATATGCATATGCATGTATATATGGGCTTAATAGGAAGTAATCTAACATTCCTCAGGCAGATGTAATGTTTAAGTGGAAATTAGACTAATCCTTATAATTCGATCCTGAAAGACATAATTCAGTCTTGAACTAAGCTATATATCGTCATTTATGAAACGTACCTTTATCAACCATAGTAATGCAATGATTTACCTTAGTTTGTAACTTTATTTGGCATTTAACCATTGATGTTTTAAATTTGCGAGTAACTTAACTCCAATCCATGCAAAGACATTTCCTATATGAAAATATTTTTGAATAACATTCCATGAACATTGACGGACATTTTCTCAAAGATGTTTTTAAATTATACGCTTTATTTAGCATTTTGAACTAAAATTTTGTTAAATGAATAAGTGAGTGCAAAATTTTTACAAATCGCTCACCAGGTGGGGCATTTTTATGTGACTAAACTAAGTGGTGAAATTAGGATATGCCATCGAAAACAAAATTATATGATACGGAAATCATGAAATTGATTGTTGAAAAATTAACAATTTGAAAGTGATTGTTTAAGTTTTTATTACATATTTTAGTAATGCCTCTTATGAATTTTTTCAAAGCTTTCTTGTTCCTAACATTACCGTATTTTCTGGTCTATAACGCGCACCTTATAGATAACGCGCAAGTGATTTTCTTCAAACCTGGTATAAATGTATAGATAACGCGCAGTAAAAAAAATCCATTTGAAACAAGTGCTTCCTGAAAAAAATGAATCAATTAAAATTTGCTGTG
Source organism: Tanypteryx hageni (assembly GCA_028673005.1). Taxonomy (NCBI): domain Eukaryota; kingdom Metazoa; phylum Arthropoda; class Insecta; order Odonata; family Petaluridae; genus Tanypteryx; species Tanypteryx hageni. The sequence continues at coordinate 115,987,963 of CM054116.1, forward strand.
GCATTCCGTTATTCAGTTGTTTTCATGTACACTACACGGTTTTATTGAGTCTTGAATTATCTTGGCGTCGGTATTGAAAAAGTTTTTAATTTACCATGGAAAACGAAAATATGTGAAAGCGAAAATCATACACTTCGCAGTTTAAATTAGAAGTCGTAAAATTCGCTGTAGAAAAAGGAAATCGTGAGGTTGGAAGAAAGTTTAACGTATGGGAATCAAGTGTACGAGAATGGCGTAAAGGCGAATTGGTGCTGAAAAAGCTGCATCGGATAAAACGAGCACTGCGTTTTAGAAAATGCTTTTGGTCAGAACTCGAGGAAGAACTGTATGAGTGGGTGATATGAGAAAGGGCAAAAGGCATTAGGATTTCAACAACAAGGGTCTTATTGCAAGCGAAATGCATTGCTCAAGAGATGGACATCGTGGGCTTGAAAGCGTATCCTTCCTGGGGATTCCGTTTCTTGAGGAGGAACAATTTGTGTGTTCGTACATCGACAAGCATCGGCCAAAAATTACCGATGGACTGGGAGGCGAAAATGATTAAGTTTAGACAATATATGAAAGAAAACGTCTGGAGTTGATGCAATGCATATCGGCAATATGGACGAGGTTCCGGTGAGTTTTGATCTTCCTTGTGCTAGAACTGTGAACCTTAAAGGGGTGAAAGATGTTTCCGTAGCAACTACTGGGCATGAGAAGTCGAATTTTACAGTTTTGTGTGCAATGTCTGATGGTTCTAAGCTTCCTCCTATGGTGATTTTTAAACGAAAGACTGCCGAAAGAATGCTTTCCCATGGACATTGTAATAACCGCAAATGAGAAAGGTTGGATGAACCAAGAAATGATGAGGGTTTGGTTGGACAGTGTGTGGAGAAAGCGAAAATCTGCCTTTTTTTAATCGGAAGTCACTGTTAGTCATGAATTCATGTCGTTGTCATGTGATGCCTGAAATTAAAAAAGTGGTCGGTAAATATTCAAAGCTAGCTATCATTCCCGGTGGTTTAACCAAAAAACTTCAACCACTAGATCTATCCGTGAACAAGTCATTCAAATCAAAATTGCGAGCTAAGTGGGAGGATTGGATGTTAGCGGGTGTGCATCAATATACTAACTCCGGGGAAGTGAAAAGACCATCCTATGCAGAAATGTGTAAATGGATTGTTGAGAGTTGGGGATCTGTGACGGCTGGCTGTGCAAAAAACGGTTTTGAAAATGCTTTTAGTGATACAGTTATGACAGGCACGGAAGATTTTGAAGGTGATTCTTGTGAAAATGAAGTTTCAAATGTGCCTGACCAAATTATGAGTGCTATTGAATCATTTGACATTGACTCAGGTGATGATTTTTATGGTTTCGAATGAATTGTAAAAGTTAATATGCATTGATTTCAATAAAATTTTATTTTCCTTTGTATAATGCAAATGATGTTTTTTCCCGATTTTTATATTTTTTGTATAGATAACGCGCGCGTTATAGACCAGAAAATACGGTATCTCTATAAACAAAAGTTCAACTGTATAATTATCGAAGTCGCAGCACGAAAAAATATTGCCCGAGAAAATTATTTTACATAAACAGATGAAGAATTGCATAAAACCTAAATCGGACTTATCAGCCTTTCTCACAGCCAAAATACTCTCATCCTATCTCTGAACTCACCAAATGGAAGCTCAAACCAAAAGTATCAGTAGGTATTTTATTGCTTGTAAACTGTGCCATAACATCACTAAAATGTCTTTTTTGAATGCATATACTGTCTCAGAGAGTGACCACTATGTTGAAAGAAAAACACTAGATGGCAGAACACTTCCTTCTAGCATAACAGAGAAGGCACGCATAATTGTGCTTAACCCACAAATAACTTTTTTGTAGGGCACATATATGCATGCTCCCTACCTGGCGAGCAACCTTGATGCATGCATATATGCGCTTAGTCCACTTAAGGGGTCAACGAATCTTACCGAAATAGATATATTCGAGAACAAATCTAATTACTACATTGCTTATAGTAATTTTAAAAGTATTTACGTTAAGAAGTGAAGGTATTACTCAATTTTGTGGCTTAATTATCAAAATTGGAAATAGAATGTTGACATATTCGAGATCAAAATTTTTTTTGTAATTTGAAATATGGGGGTTTTCACTTAAGAGACCTCTAATCCTATTTAATATCACATTAAAGTTATTTAAATTATGCCCAAGGGAGATGAAAATGATGAACAGGCTGGAATAAATTAATTTCCTTTATCACAGAAAATTACAATGGCTTGCAAAAATATCAATGACGCCCCATGTTCACAGAGCGAAATATTAGATAAATACAGTAAATCATCAATTATCTGGCGGCCTAGAGGGGAAGGGGTCACCAAATTCTCAAAAACGCCGGATAATCACATCAAAGTTTTTATGCAGCTTATTTTTTAACCTTTTTACAACATTGTTCTTTTTGTGTTGTATATGTGTTGTGTAGTGTTTTGAATTTGTTTACCATACAAAAGGTTATAAATAAAGCATGGGATATTAAAAATGATAAATACAGTACTGTAATACACCACATTTTTGAACTTCGCGAATAATTGGTTCTGGATAACTGATGTGAAATGCAAATTCGTGAAGTGCAAGTCCTATTTTCCCATAAGATGCCATGTTTATTATGAGCAAGTGCTTCCCAGCCAACCTAAAAAATTCACTCTTTTATCATAAGTAATATGGTTTAACAGAAAATAAAAGAAAACGTAACTGCAAATGAAAAACCTAGCATAACTAAGCGATTACACTTCTTTCTGCACTTGTACTGTACTTGTACTTTACTTCCAACACAATTTTCCATGCGATTCTCGATCTTTTTTGTTTATTCTAAGGAAATGGTTTAATTTAAATTGAATTACTGAAATGGAATGTTCATCATGCATGAATGTTTTCCTGCATTCTGCAACAAACATTTCCAGGCCACAAAAAAACACTAGCATTAAAAAGTGTTTCCATTTCTGTTACTAATTATATTACAAATGCATAACAGAAAATCAAAACCTAGCGTAATAAAGTTAAACATTTCTTTTAATAATCACGTTCAAAATACACAGCAGAAAATCTTATGTTACAAGATGATAGCAATTCTTAGATTTACATTAAACATCTGTAATAAACAAAACCTAACAAAACAACAGTTCTTTAACTTACATTCAAAATACAAAGATAATAGCGTTATATCATCAAATGCTTCGGTCAAAAACCATCAAATTCATACGCGAAGAATGGATATTTTCAATGTTATACTCGTAAAAGTAAACTTGCAGGACACTCTTTCATTAGCCCATAATTTCTAATTTGGCCGCTAGATGCCAGCAACTTCGACTCTTATTGAAAGCTACAAAAGAATTAAGTCAATGGTTATCACATTTGTTTACTTTGAAAACTGCCAATAACAAGCATTATAAATATATAATAATGTCCTTTTCTAGAGTGCTAAAGTTTAAAACGAACTTAGAAACAAAAAAGTAGAGGGAGTTAATGCTTGTTGACATCGTAAATGCATGACGTGAAATGCAAGTAATATGCGCGAAACATAAGTAATGGTCATAAAAATTTTGTCGTGAAGTCCAAATTCGTGAACCTCAAGCACACGAAATTCAAAAAGGTGGTGTATAGAATTACGAGAATGACATACAATTCAGTTACGTACAACTCAGTATGTGTGGGTATGAATTTGCAAAGTGTTTCGCCTAGGATTACATAAAAATATGGGTAAAAGAGTATTACGTATAACTGGGTTGCATATAACTAGGCTGGGTAGTTGTCAACGTTTATTTTTCATAAAAATCAACAACTAAAATCAATGTTTATTTTTCCTAAAAATCAGAGACGAATATCGACGTTTATTTTAATACATTTTACTAGGATGTTTGGTTTTCGATTTTTATATTTCTTAAAAAGCGATCAATAAGATAGACGTTAGTTTTAATACATTTTATCGGTTTTTATCTATAAAGATTTTATAAATTGAATTCCTTCTTATTTAATTTAACTAACAGGGTGTAAATAAAAAGAAGGCTTCTTGTATGCTGCCTTGTTTGTTGTTATCTCTATTTTGGTGAATGTGTTGTTCGATTTCAATCAACAATCTGGAAGTCATTTTCACATAGATTTATCTCTGGGACATGGTTTTTCACATCTCAGCTGTTTTTGGGAGCATTATATTGAGAGAAAGAGAGAAACAAGAGTTTCCCATTCACAAATAACAAGAATAAACATCAGCTGAGGTCTCTATGCAACAACGTTTGAGAGGAAGGCCATTAAAAAAATTTAGCTTCCAGTATCCCAAGCAAAGAAATGCTGCATTCGTATTTGGAAGTGAGGAGGCAAAGTGAGGTCTCCCCTGACTGTGATTGAAGTGATTGCAAGCAAAATAAATGCTAGTAAAAGAAATTCAGTATAGATGATTAATTGAAGTTATCTTGTTTATGTTATGTAGTTTTCTTTTAGTATATTACATGGTAAATTGGATAGAGCAAATGCCATAGGCTAGCTGTCCATTGGCTGCATGTTCATCCAAACTGATTTAGTTCAGAGACATTGCAGATCGTCCACTAGAGATGGTTTCATTTGCGTGTTTATGGACGAATAGTTGCAAAGTGCTAACCATCCCGTTGAGTTTGGATTTTCACATGTGGCTGCTTCTTTTCATTTAACATTTACATCATAGACTCAAGAAATTAATACAATGGATTACGTTTTAATTGTACATATTTCTTACTTTCAATAATTTATTTGTTTACAATCAATCAATGTACAAGATATTAAATAAAAAAGGTTAACAAACTAAAACTTAATATCTATAGATAAATAGTAATAGGGAGCAATTATTCTTTATGATCATGGGCAGAGTTATGATTGTTTCAATGGTTAGGAAAGAGGTAGATGGGATGTTGATGTCTTTGTAGCCATAGCAACTATGTAGTGTAATTGCTGCTATGGTTATGGACTCCTGTAGTACATATTATCGATTGGTTTCTACCTGACAACATTTTTTTTTAATTTCTCCCTGATGTCATATGCATTATGGCTACTTCTGTGTTCCCCTAATGTATGGTATCTTTCACCTTTTGAGTAATTACTTTTTTGAGAGTTGACAGATTGACACGATATTTCTTGAATTCCTTCTTGTTCAATTACAATGTTATGCTGCAAACATAAATATTTAACATTGTTATCAGCATGATCAGGAGTTCTTCTTTTGGCCATTATCCTGCATTTAAGGAGAAAAGATTTGTATAATAAATACAACTCACCCTTTTTAGAAAGTGCCATCTTAATAATTGATGCTTTGTGAGAAACCGGAGGCAGTGGACACCCCTCATCGTGCGAACATATTTTCATGTGTTTTCAGATGAATCACAATTCAAACGACATGCAGCCAGAGAACAGCTAGCCTTAAAATTAAAAAAAAACTTAATTTTTATATTATGCATGCATTTTGATACATATGATGTTATATCTCTGTTTCTATTGAAAGAAATAAGACAATTATCACCATGTAACTTATGTAATGATGAAGAATGACTACTGTACAACTCAGATCTTTATAAGCTATATGAAATGTCTTTTAACAGTATACCAAATGGAAAATTTATTTCAAATTTTTAGTCAAGACATGAAAAAGTTGACCTGCAAGAAACTTTCTCCCCCTTTTTTGTTGAGAGAGGTGCGTACTCTGTTCACTGCCTAGGCAGGTTCTCCCCTGAAGATGCCCACTTAGTGGGCGAAATGCATAGGGCTTACCCTACAATTTTTTGGCTGAAGGAGTTTTATACAACTGTTCAATAACATTAATAGTTTTCACAATACTGAAAGATATATGAAAGCACGGATGCATGCTTGACTGGCTGGCGATTGGGGTGATTTCTCTTCTCTACTGCAAAGAGTGTGCTTGACATAAGATAGTGTAAAATATATTGTTTATAAATATCATATTATACCAATATCCTCAAAAAATTTCAGACAAATCCAATAAAAATGAAAAAGTTATGACATCAATTTTCAGGAATCACATTTTTTTTTAAATTCCTCCAACCTCAGAAATGTCCTTCATGCTTGAGTGGTTAACTATCTATACAGGTCCGTTTCTATGGCAAATTTTCATTTTGTTTATGTTGTTGTAATGAGAAAACCCACTTTATATTCGATTCATGATTTCTTTCCTTATTTGTTCAATAATTTGCATGTTATATTATTTGTAGGATTCTGATGTGAACATCCAATCCTTTGATGAAAATCAACTGGATTCGGAGGGAGCCATAGCTAAGATACAGAACAAGCAAAAAATGAAGAGCGAAGAGCAGTCTATTATTGGAGAAGGAGAGAGCAAGGAAAAGAAGGTACAGGAAAATGAAAGCAAAGAGGATATGGACAAGGGGAATGGCACCAATGACCAATCAGCAGAGGTTTGGCATTTTAAGTTTATTTTTGATTTTATTTAATTTTAAAACATTTGGCAGAACCTAATTACTTGTGAGCCAGGCTGCATGTTCTGCTAAATATTACATGGCAATTAATGTCTTCTTTGTAAATTACAGTAGAACTTAAAAAGCAGGCATCTTCCATTTCCTAAATTTTTAAAGCATTCCTAGATAAATGGATTTATTTGTTAACCTTTAAACACCAGAGTTAAATGTCCATTAGTACTCTTGTTGCCAGATTTTATTTTGGCTATTTCAAGTTTTCTTGCATTTGATCAGAAAATATCTTGTATTTCTTGAACTATTAGTGATAAAACGGTCAAATAAAAATATTTTTTTAATAAATCGTTTGGGGAATAATGAGATTGTCTTTTATAGTTAAAGAAAACAAAATAATGGAAATTTGGCATCCTATAAATAAAAGAGAATGTTTGTCTGTCTGTGGCAGCCATAACTCTTCAGAAAATAAACGTAGGAGCTTCAAAATTCGGCAGCAGCTTCAGGTTGATCCTGAGAGTTTCAGTGCCAAAAATAATTCAAATTGGCCCATGGGATCCCCATTGTTGGTCCAAATGCCGGTTTTTTGAAGATATATCAGCAACCAATTGACCGATTAAGATGTATTCTTCAATAATATCAATGTTTTGATGAGATACATTTTCGAGCCTAAAATGGATAAAATTGGTCTACTTGGTCAAGGATCGTAATGTAGGGTCGATCCAAATTTCACGATTTCGAGGGGTCCCCATGGAACGGTTGGTCCAAATTTCGGCAATGTCCATCTGCCTGTACGTATATATCAGGGAAGATCTGGCTGAACCAATTTCAACCAAATTAGGTAGGTACATAGAATCTTCACAGAAATTCATGGCCAAAATACCATACTTCAGCCCGATTAACAATTGCAAAACAAAATTTTCTGTAGTTATGCTTTTGGAAGGAAATGGCCATACCGAATTCAACCAAATTTGGTACATGGAATTTTCACAGACATTCATGGCCAAAATGCTATACTTCGACCCGATTAACTAAGTAGAGGTGCCACAATTGCAAAGTTAAACTTTTCTGTAATTATGCTTTTGGAAGGAATTGGCCTAACCAATTTCAATGAAATTTTGTATAAAGGAGTTGTGCAAGATGAAAATAAGATTTTTAAGATAGATATACAAAACAGGGATGCCAAAATAAAAGTAATAAAAATTTTCTTTTTATAATTGTTTGTGTTGAACTGTCCGCATCGATTTTAACCATATTATAATATTTATTATGCGCGCACACACACACACACACACACATATATATATATATATATATATATATATATATATATATATATATATATATACACACACACACACCCATAATAGCATATTTGGACCGGATCAAATAAACAGGAGTGCCACAATTACAAATTAAACTCTTTCAATAACTATGGATTTGGAAGGAATCGGCTCAACAGAGTTCCCTGTCGAGAATAGTCCCTTACCCTGTGTAAACTACACTTGACCACATATACCTACTTTTCACCTCACAAAGCATGAAAGTTTTAATGCCAAATCTAGCCCTTTTTTGCAGAATATACTATTGCCATCCCTGTCTTCCTTTGAATAGCAAATGGCTTTCATCAATTTTTGATATCTCTCTCGGGTGTGTAAACTTTTCAGAACTTCTCTAAGCTCTGAAAGATGCCATATTTTATTCAATTTAGAATTTAGGTGATTATCCACATCCATTATCACTGAAATGCAAACACTGCCATATTTCCACAAATCTTCTGTAGGACATTGTCTGTCCAAAGAACAGCAAAAAAACACAGGTCTTGTTGACCAATATAACTCCTAGGTTTGTGATCAAAAGGACTTTCCAGGAATTGAGGAAAGAAAGAGTGCGTGGGAAAAACCCTCTCAGGGTGAATGACCTAGCAATGGATGGTGTCCTTGGTAAGGTAAAGAACATCTGGAGTAGCAATTGAAGCAACTGGGATGTAAAGAGGAATTTTGGCATCAGCGCACAGTGGTCCCTAATAGCATCAATATTGGTCATAAATAGAAAACATTATAATTTATACACTTTTATATAATAATTGTTTTAAGTGAAGTGTAATTGAAATATATATCCATATTTTTCATTAACATGAATTTTTGAGTTAGGTTTTTAATACCCATTTTAAAAATGCAATTTTTATGTTTATATTTCTTGTATTTTTATCACATTTTGATGCACAATTAACAGATTAAAAAGATACAAACATTAATCACTCAAGGCAGAGGAGGAAGAGATCACTTTCATCTTCTGAAAGATTTTCTTCAGCTGAGCTTGGTTCTCTGTGAGTTTCTGATGGCACCAAGAGCTGTATCATTTCTGGCAAAGTTTGTTTCTTCTTTTGAGATAAGGATCACAAACTCGTAATAATGGGATCTGACATCATTAGTAGACAATTTAGCAGGTCCTGATTCATATTTTTTGTTGACACTTTCCTGCTATAGTTTTTCCGAAATCTTTTGAAATCTTTGTTTCTAGTCTCTTGTGCTTCCTCTAATAATTGCCAGTTGGGAATTAGGGCTGCTTTTATTATTACTGATCCATGCAACATTATTTTCTGCATACTTGCTGGCATATAAAACCAAGGACACTTGTGCACTAACAGTCTTGCCATTTCAGGTGTGTAGGCATTGAAGTCAGATGTATTTATTGAAAGTCTAGAAGTCATCACATGCAGTATTACTGCACAATGACAAATAAGTGATTTCTTCAATATCGATGATCAAAGATGCTAGTGCTGGATTTTGAAAAAAGTGGCGTGCTGTAATACCTTCATTGCAGGTACCACTTCTGCCTGGTTTGACTTTATCCACTATCAAGCCCGTTTTTTTCATGAGTGGGTTAAAAAAATCACATTATTTTATTTAATTTTCTTATAACTTATTGCTTGATAAAAAAGAAATTGTATCATTTCGGCTTTGAAGCATTTATTTTATAAAATATTTCACACTTTATATTCAGTAATTTCACTTTTTCTCCTTTATTTCACAAATTTTTATTTTACCATTTTCTTTAGATAGTAAAAATAATAAATTTTTATTTACAAAATTATTTTAGTCTTAAAGTTAAAAATGGATACAAGCAAATCCCTATTGCGTGGTACACTTTGAAACGTGGATGCACACACAGTGGCATGTAACATATTCTGGGCAATGATATTGGCTTTCCCTCCTAATTTTTTCCCCCTTCGCAGCTCTTTTGTGGCAACACAACATGCACTGCATCGTTGGATTAGTCATATTTCTGGTGACTGGGATTGGTTCGGCAAAGTGCCTCTGTGAGGCGACTGGGGTGGTACCTGTCTATTATTTCCTCAATTAGGTCTAGCATATAGTCCAAATGCACTTTTTGCCCTCCAGTTTTATGGTAAAGAATAAAAGAATTCCAAACAGCAAGCTCAGAATAGTGAAAAAAAAAACCTTTTTATGATATTTTTCCCCCATTTCCTTGGGATCTGCCAAATGCTAGTCCACCCGGTCAACCCCTCCTATTGTGTCATTATAATCTATAACTTTTGGTTTTACTTTAGATTTCCCCCATTTTTCTACTTTCTCCATTTTGCTGTTGTGGATGGTAGATAGCAGTGTCACATCTTTCCACCAGAGCACCATCATTTTCCCTTTGCGATTTCACCTTTTTCAATTTTTTATTTTTCATTCCTACGGGCATGCCTTTTCGTGTAATGCACACAGTCCCATAGGTATCGACAGTTTGCAAAACAAGCAAATCTGCAAATTCGGGTGATGTATAAAAATTGTCTGTTGTCAGGCAATAACCTTTGTTCAACAGAGGCTTCATAAGTGACATAACCACTTGAGAGGACATCTGCATATTTTTGTAGTCTGTATCTAGGATGGTACCTTTTCCCATATAAATTATAGTGGACCACACATATCCACTCCTAGATTCACACAAGATGAAAGTTTTGATCCCAAATCTTGCCCTTTTTTGGGGGTTATATTGATGCCGCCCTAACCGTCCTTTGTATAGCAAAAGGCTTTCGTCAATCGTTATGTCCCTCTCCGGAGTGTACAACCTACTGAACTTTTCCTCCAACGCTTTGTAAATAAACCATACTTTAATTTGAGGTCGGAATGAGTTTTGAGATTGTACTCATCTTTATTGCAGATATGCAAATATTGCATAATTTTTACAAATTTATGGTAAGACATTGTCTGTCCAAAAAACGATTCCATAAAAAAATATCAATTCATAAAAGAATTATCACATGTGCTTGATAAACCAAGGAACATGGAATAAGACCAAATAAAGGAAGAATTCAAATGTGTTGACATTACATTTTAAAATACTGAACAATCGAAAGGGAGCAATAAACAAAAAACAAACAAATGTTGGCCCTCTCCAACTTTTAGTCGCTGTAAATCCTCTAATTTAACCTCGAGAGTTAAGTTTTTCCTCTGACCGCGCGCTATCTCATCGTCCTTTTATTTAAAGGGAAAATATAATTTAAACAAAGTTCACTCTATATTTTGACCTACAAAAACATCAACAAGTATATACAGAACCATCAAGCAACTGCAAATACTGATGTCTTGTGTGTTGTAAATGTGCAGAGGTGCTGCGCAGTGAACTTGGTAAATTACACCAGAAATTTTGAAGAGTGTTAATGTGGAATGCATGAGCGCAATTCGGAAAAAATGTTTTAATTATTTTCAACGTTAATGCAGAACAGCGTTAATTGGGACAACATTAAAGCAGGGAGTGAGTGGGTGTATATTGCATATTTTAACCTTAAAAAAAACTGAACGGAACACATGTTCCATCAAATGCATTGCTCTTGGTCCTTTTATTTAAGAAAGTAATGTGCTAGCATTTTGGTATATTAATACTCATTTTGTTTAACTTGCAGGTGTTAGTTTCATCTGCTTCGATGCAGCATCGCAAGTCTCATGTGAGGAGTAAGAAGTTCGAGTGTGATTTATGTGGACGAAAATGGAACAAGAAAAGGGATTTGAGGGTTCACATAATGGCTCACATGGGAATGAAGCTGTATGAGTGCAATGTTTGTGGAAAGCAGTTTTTGAGAAAACGAGAATTCTGTTTGCACATGAAACTGCATACAGGCAAAGGAATGTTCTCGTGTGATGTTTGTGGAAGGAGCTACACCCAAAAGAGATACCTCATCGTCCACAATAGGATCCATACAGGAGAGCGCCCATTCTCTTGCAAATTATGCGACAAGACATTTAAGTGCAATAGAGAGTTGGTTCGTCATGCCAAATTGCACTCAAAGAAAAAGCTGGTTTCGCACAATCTTTGCCCTGAGTTGATCACCAAAGTACATCTTAAGGATCATCAAAAAACACATACCAAGGTAAGGAAATGCATGCGAAAAGGCTTATTATCATGTTTAATTTCATACAAGAGTAGGCTAGTGTCAGCACTGGGTTTCCATCCTTTCTGTGTGCCTGGTGTAGAAGGCAATGGGAAACTACTAAATCACGAGTATTTAGCAAAACCAGTCATAACACTGACTTTACTGATGATGAGAACCAATTTGAGGCAAAATTATAATCCCAGTCAATCATGTGCAATTACACAAAACCACCAACAATGTTAATCACCTAGAACAGGGACCTTTTCTACATGGCAGCCCATATTGGTGGTTGTGAACACACCAGCTGGCAGCATTGGAAGTTGACAATACTTAGGCAGGTTGTATGATAGTTTAAATTGGAAGTTACGTAGAGATCTGATGCATCATATGAGGGAAAATCTCTTCTACATAAGTATTTTGGGTTTAAATTTTCAAAATTAAGAATTTTATTACAATAATTAGGCCAAAGTAATATGAATTTGTATGCTAAATTTTACAGATTGCTTTTACATCATAGCTTTGCAAGATGCATAAAATGCTCTCATGGGTCATATGGGTTGTCGGTGCTTGCATACTGCAAGCATTCATAAAATCGCCATACACCAAGATATAAACTCGTAAATAAACCAACGCGACTTCAGTTGAACTACACAGAGCCCATTTATATAAGATAATAGTTTTCATTTTTTGCGAAATTAAGGCATCTATCCAGAATTTCTAAATTCTCTCGCATTAATCTTCGCATCCAAGTTTTCCAATTTCAAGTTTCATGGCTCAGATCGCCATTTTTAAGCAATAACTATAATCATCATTAAGACAATAGCCTATATGTTACACTAAACTTTATGTAAAAATTAGGATATTCTGTGTGATAGGTGTCATTATCCATGCCTTTTAGTACCTATCCGGGTAAAAAAATAATTTAAAATTGTCACGTCATCATATGTATACATCTTTGGCTGAAATCAAATGGATTATAATGCAGTCTAAGAATTAAATCATTGCTATTAATAGTACATACGGTGCGCATAACAAATCACGTTAATGCAAATATGCAATGCGTATATTGAAAAATGGTTATAAGAATAAATTCATGTTAATGCAAATACATGAGGCATATATTGAAAAATGGCAGTAAAAATAAAATCACGTAATATATGCGAAAATGCATAAACCAAACATGTGTAAATTGAGGGATACTTATACTCGTTTATCCGTATTTTTTGTTATCCCCGGGAAACACTTTGCAAAATCATACCTGCATACTGATTTGTACATAACTGACTTGTACGTAATTCTCATAATTCTCTATTACTTTTGTATTTGTGTTTATAAATATTCCATGCTTATTTATAACATTTTTTACAGTAAACAAATTCAAAACACTAACAACATATACACAACTCACAAAATGTAGAAGAATGTTAAAAAATAAGCTGTATAAAAACTTCAATGTAATTATCTGGTGTTTTTGAGAATCTGGCGGCCCCTTCCCTGCTAGGGCGCTGAATAATCAGTGATCTACTGTATGCATTTTTTGTCAAATAATTTTTCCCATAAAACATAAGGTTTACGTTAAATTTAAAGAAAAGAAAATTAACGTATTTACATAATTATTCAATTTTCAATCTTCTTTTGTTCATTCCAAAAAATATTGAAAAATTTACAACTCTGGAACTGCTGAACATATTTTATTGAAATTTGGTATTGGGGAGTTTTATTAAAATTTCACAGCCGATTCCAATTTTGGTTAAAATCAGACTACAATAACAACCACTTTACATGAAGAACTACATTCCAATTTTGGTTAAAATTGGATGATAATTACAACCACTTTACAGGACGAGCTACATGTAGCTTACAATGTACCTATTTCAACTTGGGAAACGCAAGATGCATTTTGATGAAATTTGGTATTGGGAAGATTTACAATTTGTCGCCACTTTTGAAGGATGGCTTGAAAGATATCTACTCTGATTCTTGTTTTACTAAAATTTGTCAATCTCAAAGAATGCATTTGGAAACTCTGTGTACTCTGACATGGAGTACACCTTTCCGTACTTAACATGTAAAAACACAAAATTTTCTTGTTAAAACTAGTATCTGGGCTGATTTGATGCATATTTGAAATACCAATGGCAGGAAAATGACATTTTGTTCTTTTATGTATTTATTGTGTTGCACTCATCCCTGTGTTAATGAATTGCAGAAAATAAAGTCCTAGATAGAGTTGGGGAGTGTTTGCAGTCACTGCTATTTTGTCACAGTGACTAACGGGGAACTGTGACAGGCAACAGTTATGTGACTGGTAACAGGTATGCATTGGAAATAACAGGTATGGAAGTCACAGATTTTTTCACCACGGGCTCTGTGGAACAGGAAAAGTGGTGCAGTCCCACTCACCCACCCGAGTCCTTAGTCCCGATGGCCAAGATGAACTGTATTTATTTAAAAAACATTGCAATTTGGCCAGCCGGCCAGGTGGCAAGAAAAACATAATATATAATTCTAAAATTCCAATTTTACATATAAAGTGCTCATAAATTATATTAGAAAAATTAAAATATATTAAAAAATATTTAACAATAAACAATTTCAAACTAATTACAATTAGTGCCTAGAGTGCGGATTTTCGTGGGTTCATGAAAGACCTTCTCGGCTACCGTAGCGGTCACGGGGCCCACGAAGTCCCCACTGTACTTCACCCTTCCAAGCAATCCCCTACTTTTCCTGCACTTGGGCACAGTTACATAGATATTGATGTTACTAATATTCCTCCTCACAGTTCGTCTTATTTTTACCATGCATATATGAACTAACTCTACGTTTAAAATGTTACGCGTCCTTAGGTAAGGGCTTGAAGAGCACTTCAGGTAACTTGTTCCACTCGCTGATTCCCCTGTTTAGAAACGAATACTTTGCTGTATTTGTCTTCTGCGGCCTAAGTTGAATTTTAAATTCATGGCTATTTTTCCCTAAAAAATTCGGCACCTGCATTCTACTTCTTAAGTCTTCCCATGCTTCATTATTGCTGTATTCCTGGTACAGTCCCCCTAATCTGTTAATTTGTCTCCTATTTTCTAATGATTCCCAATCCAGAATTTTCAACATTTCTGTGACGCTGTCTTCCTTTTTAAACCTACCTAGCACATATCTCGCAGCTTTCCTCTGGACTTTCTCTATTTTCCTTTTTTGACCTATCCCATGCGGATCCCATACATTCATCGCGTATTCTAATATTGGTCTGACTATAGTTTTGTACGCCTTTTCCTTCGCAGCCCTACTACTTCCTTTAAGATTACGCATAACATAATGTAGGTTTTTATATGCTTTTCCTATAATACTGTCAATATGCTTATCCCATCCTAGATCTTTTGCTACGTGGACGCCTAAATACTTGCAGCAATCATATTTTGGTACCATTTCGCCATGTAGGTTGTATCTGCGCTCACTTATTAGTCTTTTGTTCGAGAAAGTAACGTGTTTGCTTTTGTTAATATTTACGCTCATTTTGTTTATCCTAATCCTATCTTCTATCTTTTCGATATCCTCTTGTAAAATTTCCCCGTCTTCCTCACTTTTTATTTGCCTATATATAATACAATCATCCGCAAATAGACGAATCCTTGAATTAATGTTATTCGGAAGGTCGTTAACATAAATAAGAAATAGTAACGGACCTAAAACGCTTCCTTGGGGCACCCCTGATGTGATATTCACAAAATCTGACAAACTTGTACCTATTCTAACCCTTTGAGCTCTACCAATAAGGAAATTTTTAACCCATGAGATCACTCTCTTATCTATGCTTAATTTACATAATTTAGCTAGAAGAATGTCATGAGAGACAGTATCAAATGCTTTTGCAAAATCTATTACAATCCCATCCACCTCTTCCCCTTTATCAATTGTGTCTGCAATATCCTGAACTAGTCCTAGTAACTGAGTATCACAAGAGTAGCCTTTTCTAAACCCATGCTGATTTTTACATAGCCAATTATTTACTTCCCAAAAGTTGCACAAGTAGTCGGCTATTATTTTTTCCATCAGCTTGCAAACTACTGATGTTAGACTAACAGGCCTGTAACTTTCAACGTTGGTTTTGTTCCCTCCCTTATAAATAGATATTACTATCGCCTTCTTCCAGTCCATCGGTATACTATCGTTATTTAAAGTGACAGTAAATAATAATCGCAGATACGGTACTATTTCCCTAGAACCCAACTTTAATGCCTCTCCCGCAATATCATCTGGTCCCCTAGATTTGCGATCTTTTAACCTCGCCACTTTTTAAAAAATTTCCGCATCCTGAATCTTAATGTGTTTTGGCTCTTGCGTCAATCCAGTGTATTTATTTAACCCCGTTTCCGACGCTCTATCCTTTGTAACCCTCTACACTAAAGTCTCAACATTTTCGGTTTTCCTAAACACGCTAGCATACCACCTATTGAACTCATTTGCTTTCTCTTCGTCTCCTACGATTATGTCACCGTTTGCATTTTTTATCATAGCTGATTTCTCTATGTTTTCCCTACGTCTTCTAAGATATTTATAGAATTCACTACCGTTACTTTTATCTAAAATATTTATAAGATATTTTTCTCTCGCCCTTCTTTTTTCTTTGTTCAAGTCTTACGTTAATTTAACATATTTACTAGAATATAAATATCCTAAATGTTTCATTTTATGCGATTTTCTTACTTTTCTTTTCAGCACTCGGATAGTTTTGTTATAATACTCAGGATCAGGATTGTCCTTCAGAATCTTTACGGGCACGTACTTCTGTAGTCCTAACAACAATAATTTCTTAAACGCTACCCACATTTCTTCTACGCTTCCCCCTTCACTTGCCCACTTTGGAAAACTTTCCGTTAAATATTGTTGAAATCCAATTCTATCGCCTCTGCTATATTGCCATACCTTAGTTTTCTGCTTCTTCTTCATTGGATTCGTAACAACCCAGTCCATTTATAAATAAACAGCATCATGGTCACTAATACCTCCCTCTAGAGGGAGGGGATGTAAGCACTGTTTATCAGCTCGAAATGAACATTTTTTTCTTTGCGTCAACACTTGAGAGCTATATGGAAAGGAAGGAGGAAGGATCTTCGGGTCTGTGGTATTGCTTGGTTCAGCATTTCTTGAGAACATTATGAGAATGAGAGAGAAACACTTATCTGACATCATTGCACAAACAAGCCCATTCAAAGATATTTACGAATGTATTATGTAATTCAGAATGCAATTTTATATTGTTATTTTGTTGTGTTTTTCTAAATAAAAAGCGATTTCAAACCAATTATATTTTTTGAAAATTTTTATTTTGAGCAGGGGTGGGGGGGTCAAAGCTTTGTGACGTCATATATGGAGGGGGTCTGAGTTTTTGTGACGAAATATGATGGCGGAGGGAGGGGGAAGTCAAAAATCCACCAAAACTGCGTGCTATCATTTATGGACAGCCCCTCAGTGCAGTACAGGTATTTCTTGTTCAATGAACATTCATTGAACGAATGTTTGCTTTAACGAATGAATTGAATTTTATGGCTTTACTTTTCACTGAAAATTCAGTTTACTTTAATGAACTAAATAACATGTATCCATCTCAGATAGAAGAAACTCGGATTTTTATGAAAGCTCTTGGAGTCACATGGACCATCTTGTATATATTCTTCGTGTGTCCACAAAATATAATTGCAAATTTAGGAAGTTAAGTAGTAACTTACTGCTTAACTAAATATTTTCTGTAGTCAAGTATTTAAAGTTCAAAAAATTGTTCCTATTGTACATAATTCTTGTGATATCATATATATGGGTACATAATATAATTCTTGTGGTACAATGTGTTCCTTAAAAAATGTTTTTATGATATATTATATAATTATTAGAGGTGGGACGAATCCAAAATTTTCTCGAATCCGAATCCTAAAAGGTTCTCGAATCCTTCATATAAGAATAATAATAAGAAGAAAAAAGAAAAAACTTTTACTTAAAATTAACAGTTTTTAATTAAAGCAAAATTTGAAATCTGCGTTTAATGACAAATAAATTTAAGAATACAGTTTTTAAAAACACATCTATATTTACTAAGAAGATACAAATGAAATTTTGTTAATGAAGTACATAATTAAAACTCTTGAATGTTGAGGTTCATTTTCTCAACATAATTTGACAAAAATATTTGAATATCAGTTCAAATTTTTTACATTTTCCCAAAACCTTTTTAAATCAAAGCAAGTGTAGAGTGGGAGGATTATTTCAAGAGTTAACATAGATAAACACTAAACATGGAACACTAAATTCTCTCCAGAAAATTAAGAAAAATCAAAAACATGTTTATTTTAAGAGTTCGTAAAAGTACAGAACACTGAACACTTTTAGGACAATCTAAAAGAGCAGAAATCTTCAAAGGAGATTTTTATTTAAGAAAACTAGTAATTCGAACTCGCTCTGGGTTGCCACGAGGTGATATTGGTGACCACTGAAATTGCAACAATCGCGTTCTTTTTTAATGAACGCTTCAATTGGACATCAATAAAACTAATCTTTCCAAAGTTTAGAGTTAAAATATTTAACGGTTTTTTAGGTTAGGATTCGAAAGATTCGAATGACGAAAAAAGCACGAAGATTCGAGTTTTCGAATCTCGAATCTTTTCAGGATTCGAGGAATCGAATGTCTCACCCCTAATAATTATTATCTGAAATATACCTAATTTTTTAATTTTCTTGCTCACTACTTCACTAGTCGCTGTTTTAATAAATATTACCTACCACCAGGCTACCAAGTAAGTACTCATTATTGGCCGATACTTGGTTTGATGGCATTACCACTGTCACCAGCTCTACCAGCACAAGGTTACTGCAATGAAAAAGTCACCAGTGACTCAAGTAATGGGTACGAGTCACAGGTATTTGTTTTTCACTGGAACAGTTTGTCACTGTGACAGAAAAGTCACAGTCCTCAACTCTAGTCGTAGAGTTGATCCCATTACTTCAATGTAGAGAGTGTGTAGATTAAAATTTAAGAGGGTAAGGCCAAGCTATTCCCGAAAGTCTGATAGAAAAAGAAACTTTTAGCAGTTTTCGCCTCTTGATTAAGCTACCGACCAACTATGACTTTAATATATAGAGATATTTTTATATCTTTTCATAGGCATTCGGACATCAGATTAAGATAATCGAAATATGATCTATACCATTTCCCAAACTGTGAGGTGCCTCTCCCTTGAGAGGCATGAGACTAATCACAGGGAGGCGTGAAAATTTTGGGTAAAATATGGGAATGTCTAGACAGGTATTTGCAACCAAATCATTTACTCAGCCATAACTTCATTAATGGGAATTAGAAATGATGGTATTTGCAATATTGTTAAAAAAACTGAATTAGTGATGTAGAAACAATTTTTATGTTTTTGGAGAGGTTTACATTGTAATCAAAGTTTGTCACCACTTTTGAAGGATGGCTTGAAAGATATCTACTCTGATTCTTATTATTTCTAGTTTACCTTCACTAGTTTTGTCTTGATTTGGTTCTTGTGTAATTTCATTCCGATGCCACAGAATCCTACAGCAAGCTTAAATGTGTAATTGTCATCACAATAAGGAATTCTCATCCTACTTCTGTTTAGTGTTATTGTTTATTTTGAAATTACATTAGTCTTCCTCACTTTGTGTGGCTAAGCTTGCGAATCATCCAGCCAACTCCCCCATTGCAATTTTTTATCTTTTGTTTTTTGCTGAGCTTGCAAATTACTCAGCTAACATCAGGAAGAAAATAGAATTGTCATATGCAGTCCACCGTTTCCTTTAATTACATATACCCAACTAATCAACGACCTCATGATGAAGGTTAGTCTTGTTTTCAAATGCTCAGGGTGCATAAATGCCAGAAGCAGTATATACCAGACACTCCCTTTTGATGTCAGCTTCTCTCTCTTCATAGTTATTTTCTCGAATACAACTAGCAAACTTGTTTGCTTCATGTGTTTGGGTTTCTCTCTAATAATTTTTGCTTGTAACATACACATGCATGATTTCCTGCTTTGTGATAAAGCTTTGCTGCTTGAGCCGTGCTATTAACTCGGTGGTTAAATGAATACACTCATCAATGGATTTTTTCTTTTCCACTATTTCAACTTCATCCTCATCATCATCACTTTCCTCTTTATCATTGTTAGTATTTTTCACCATTTTTACAATCCCATCATCTGTAATCAATGTAATGAACTCCTTCAGCCATAAAATAATTAACAATAATCCTGATGCATTTCACCCACTAAGTGGGCATCTTCAAGGGAACTTGCATCAACAGTGACTGGAAGTAAAAATCTGAGAACAATAAGGATTTGGGTGTTGAGGGGAACAAAAAACAAATGAATTACGAAAAAATTGTAAGCATCGATGTTATATTTATCTGTTAGTTTATATAAGATTTTGTTGAAGACAATGTCTGTATTCATAATTGTTTGACGGTTTTTGTAAATATGTAAATTTTCCAAAGCATTAAGTGAGTTGTTTGATGAAATAATTCATTTAATGTCATTCAAGTTTGTACTGTGTCCTGTCTCAACTATGTGTTTGGGTATGCTCGATTTTTCAAAACGATTATATTTGTAATGTGCTAGATGCTCCTTAAACTGTGTAATTATTTTCCTTTTTGTTTGGCCTATATATTGTTTGTCGCAATGTGAACATTGTATTTTATAGATCCCAGATTTGTTTAACTCTTCTGTCTTGTCTATCGAGATGTCCTCATCACTTGATGTGTTGTTTGGAGTTCTCCATCGTTTTTTTAGGAACAGCCTTCTCCCTCATTTTCCTCTCCATCTTGAGTATCCTTTTAGCTTGTCTCCAAGATTTGAGTCAATAAATAGTCAGATGTATTGTCTGTTGTCTCTTCCAATAATTCTTCATAGACTGCTACTTCTCTGGTGTGGGAATGATGGTTTGAAAAGGAGACTTTTATCTTCAGGTTTTTATTGCATAGGTATGGATACTCCTACTACCGACAGTTCAGAAGTCAAATGGAGAAGTGGTGATCCTGAAGGCTTTCGGGAGAGGAAACCAATGACTGATTGGGAGAAGATAGCTGTATGGAATCATTTAAAATTGGTTGAAAGTGTTGGGAAGGAAGAAATTTGTCCTCTGGAATAGCAGAAGGGTTAAAAGGAAACAGCATTACCAACTGTTGTTCCTTTGTTCCAATATCCAAAGAAAAGTTTTCCAAAATGAAATTTGGTTATTGCAGCATTAGGGTCGATGTGCAAGAAATTTGTTGCCTCTTGGTGATAGAAAATCTTAATGGTTATAGGGCATGTGTTGTATGGGATGGTAAGCACAACATTTCAATGTCATTGTCTCGGCAGTCATCCAGACCTTTAAGAGAGGAGTGAGAAGCATGTCCATCCAAAATCAGAACAGTTTTCTGGTGAACAATATTTCTGAATATGCTGAAGCCATTTAAGAAAAATATTATCATTGATGTAACCAGTCAGTCATTGAGACTTCAGATCCTGCGAATAGATCTTGTTTGTATATTTCCTGGAATCTAACCCCCTTGAAAATCACAAAGGGGGAAATGAACATACCACTTGCTATATAACATGCATCTACAGTCATATTCCCAACCCTTTCCATGCTACTCAATTTAACAACTTATCTAGCTCCTTTTGTGGCAACTATTTTAGAGGGAGTGTTGTTGAGCAGAATTCCTGTCTCACCCACACTAAAGATAAGTTGTGGTTTGTCGCTGTGTTTCAGTTCCTCTCACAGGTTTTTGTACAGAGTGAAGTACTCTTCTACTGACTTCTTTTTCATCCCCTATGCTCTTGCTCTAGATAAACCTCTGGTTTTCTCAAAGCAATTTCAGGATTTCTCTTCATGAATCCTGAAACCCAATCATTGCCTGCACACATTTCTTCTTTATCCCAAGGATGTCTCATTCCTCTCTTGTTAGCATACACAAATGCTGCTCGACATACCTGATCTGGAATGCATCTGAAACTTCTTCATGGAAAGAGTATTTTGAACCGAGCAGAATAGCTCCCTTATACTGAGCAGAATATCCCCCTTTTACTGAGCAGAATATCCCCCTTTTACTGAGCAAAATAGTCCCCCACTCCAGTGATTTGAAATCTCTTGCCATTTGATGACACTGACAACAGACAAGTGCTAGCTGCTATGCAGGAGTAAGCTTCAGTTCTCCAACCACTAACAAGATATCACATTTAAATATCAATTCTTCTGCAAGCTATGCCTTAAATAAGAAGGCCATTTTGCTTATGAAGGCCATAAAACACAGTAACAGTCACCTTCCAGGATTTTAGTTACTGAAATTCTTCAAATGACTTCCAACCATCTAAACCAGACCTCGTGCAGACATACAAACATTTAGCGTTACACTGGTTGAGAAACAACATGGCAGCGGTGGAGACTAGTTGCACAGTAAACAATTTTCTTATTTTGAGTGAAATAGCCCTGCCCTACCCTAGTAATCAACGATGCTGTAAAAGTATCATGCAAAGTAACTTTTTTTCTGTTGTGCAGCAACTTTATAATTTCTTCTCGGCTTCAACTAAACGGTAAGAAGTACTTATTAAGAATGTTCCCAAAATGACCTTAAAACCCTTGAGTGACACCCAATGGGAAAGTCATATCATTGCCTTAACCCCTCAAGCGAGACTTTAATCTACGGCATTTAAAATGTTCAGCATGATTTTTTTCGCAAGCGCAAAATACTTCATGCATGCATTCACTTTAATATTTTTTGTACTTTAATTATAATTTCAAAAATTTCCAAAAAATTGTGTCATTTAAAATTTGTCATATTATGTAATAAAAAATAAATACATTTATTTCAATCAAAATTTTTTTATGTGCTGCTCCTCCAATGTTTAGTAGTTCAGCTGCGTGTGGTATCACTCAAAACAGGGATCTAAACAGAGAGATGGTGTCCCTGGGCAGTTTTTACACCTGTATCTCGTTTCCTTTCTCCTTCCATTTTTTGTGCACATCGCACACTTTCTTCTTCCAATCTTAAAAGTCTCTGTTTTAGGTTTTTCTTGAATAGAATGCTTTCCTATCAGCCGCATACATTCAGTGTCGGTATCTGAGGGTCGTCCTTTACACTTCTCTTTATTTTGCCCATGGTAACTATCTATAATCCTATCAACAAGGTTTATTCTAAAAGATAAGTGGTCTTTTTTGTTACCAGCCTTACAACACAGAATATAAGCATTCAAAACTGACGTATTTACAAAATGGTTGAAAAGCTTTTTGTACCACACTTTTGTTTTTTCTTTCCAGTAAGAATGTCACTAAAAGCTGATCTTTTAAATCCACACCTCCCATATATTTATTATAGTCTAATATACAGGTTGGTTTATTTACAACTTTTGTTCCACCCTTTCGGCTTACAGTTTGCATTATATCTGAATGCTTAGTAGTCAGCATTGACACATCGCGCTTATCCTTCCACTTCAACACCACTAATTTCCCACACTATGCACTAACTACTTCCCCTTTCTTCAATTTCTTATTTAGATTTTTAAGCATACCTTTGCGATTGATTTTTACAGTTGCAACAGCATCTGTTGTTCTCTGAACCAATCTTCGAAAAAGATCAGGATTACTGTAAAATTTATCCATATAAACACATCTACCCAAGTCCAATAGTTTCTCACTCAAACTCAGAACAACTTTAGTTGATAAAAGATCTGTTTCTTTAGTTATTTCACAACCTACTTTTGTCCCTGACCCACTATAAATTATAAAATCCCACAAATATCCTGAGGAATCACATTATTCAAAGAGTTTTATACCAAACTGTGAAGCTTTCATTGGAATATACTGTTTCCATGAAAGCCTACCTTTTCACAGCAGTAAAGACTCATCAAAACTTACTTCTTTATCTGGTATATAAATTTTCTGGAATTTATTTTTCTAATAATCACTGATAGGAAGAATTTTATACAATTTAGGATCTCTATTTACAATGTCTTTATCGGTATTATCTACAAAATGCAAAAATTTCCTCAACAAGGAAAATCTTTCTTCACTCATTACATTTGGAATAAATGGTGTTTCTAATATATTTTTTTTTCTAAAATACATTCTGAGAGTTGGTTTTTGAATGATTCCCATCAACATTAGCAAAGCTAGGAATACTCTAATTTCATTCAGAGTAGTTGGAAACCACTTTTGATAGCGCGTTTTTTTTAAAGCCATGATCTTATTTTTCTCACAGGCAAGGAATTGTTCTGCGTAACGATTAGTTTTGACCACTATGAGGGTAATTAGACCCTCATCAAAAAATAGCTCAAAATATCCTAAGGGATCATCTGTAGATAAAACCGGCACTATTTGTTTTCCAACTAAATCACATGCAAAAGGCCGAGGAGGGTTAGCTCTGTCGACATCTTCCAAATATTCTCTTGAATATTCACAGTGGAGTGAGTTATTTCTTCCAATTCCTCTTCGGTACTGGAATCAATAGAGTATCCGTTTGAATCCTCAGAATTTATATCTACACTACTTTCACTCTTTTCCTCCAAAACATCAAGCACTTCCCAATCTGCCAACTCACGAGAGCTACAAGCCATGGTGAACTAAATAGGGGTTCAGGTAAAGGACAGACCCAAGATGAAAAAAAATTTAAAAAGCCCCTGATGCAAACACAGGCGCTAAGAAACCTCAGCTTGAAGCATCGTAAATAAGAGCCAGGAAGATGAGAGCTATTATGGAAGTCTGAGACACAATGCATGAAAGATCGAGGCCTGAGTAAGCACTGCTATGGCCAGGTCCGAGATAGAAAAAAAAAATTAAAAAATACTAACACGTAAACACAGACAACAAGGAACCACAGAACGAAAGCAGACCGTATCGGCTTACATACTAACTCTCTGGAAGCACATAAATCAGAGCCGTAGCAATAAGAAACCTTAATGAAAATTTCAGACGCAGAGGGTGTGTTGCACACGCTTGAAGCATGGAAAAGAATGGACACAAATGCTGCGTCGCACACGCTGCAGGGGTTAAAGCCATTGAGATTTCAAATTGGAGTTTATGACACTCTCTTTGAGATACTGAATGATAATTTGCATGATTCTGCCAGAAGAAATGAAGCCAAGTATTTAGCCAAAAGAAAAATAAAAAAATTCAAATTTTTTTTTTGCTGGTAGTTTGGTATGACATTCTATTTAAGAGAAAAGGAGTAAGTAAATTGTTGCCAAGTCCATTCGTGGATATCAAGGCTTCAATAAATTCTCTTGAGCAGAGTCAGGCATATTTTGAAGATTTTAGATCAGAAATAGGGTTAAATGAAATTATTATAGATGCTCAATAACTGGCAATGGAACTAGAGGTAGAATCAAAATTTATGCACCAGAATCTTTACCTATAGATGTATTGAATTTGATTCATTCACTAGCGTGCCGCTAGTTTACTCCTTCTATAAGAAACTTCATATTTTATAGACAAAATACAAGCTTATGCATGCTAAGTAAAATTGCCCATGTGCCACGCATTTACCATCCCTGGCCTAGCTGAAAATTTGACTGTTGACGAAGTCATACTTTTCAAAGGAAGGGTTATTTTCAAACAGTACATCCCAAAAAAACACAAACATTTTGGAATAAAAATATATAAACTTTGTGACTCGACTGGCTACACTTACGATATGAAAGTTTACTTGGGAAAAGACAAAAAAAATGCAACAGCGACAATGACAGCTATGCATGGGTCAAGGGTCTCACTAGGAGAGTGAAAGAATTTGGACAAACTACATGGACAATTTTTTTTCTCTCCTGACTTATATGACGATTTATGTGCAGATAATATATTCTGTTGTGGGACTGTTAGACCAAATCGTAAAGGGATGCCAAAGGGTTTTTTACAGAAAGACACTAAAATTAAAATGGGATGACATATGTGTTTGAGTTAGGGGTGACTTGACAGCAATGGCATGGAAAGACAAATGAGACATACAAGTACTGACGAATATACATAATCCACCAGCAGAAGGAAATTTTGGTGACAAACATGGGATCTCTGTGAAGCCTTCAATTGTGCAGGACTATAACCTCAACTTGGTTTATGTGGACAAGGGGGATAGAATGGCTAATAGCTATTCAATTAGCCGCAGGACATGGAAATGGACAAAAAAGTTATTTTTCCATTTGATGGATATAACAATTTTGAACAATTTCATTATTTCTAAATCCCTAGGTAGACAATTATCCCACCGGATTTTTGACTTGGTCTTGTGCATGATCTTTTGGAAGGGAGTGGTAGAGAGCATACTTAATATAAAATATTCAAATATAAAAGGCAGACCTAATCCTTCTACAAGCAATGTCACAAGACTTGAAATCAGACATAGAACATTGGCCTGTAAAAGCAAATAAACTGTGGTGTCGTGTATGCTCAGCAAAAAAAATAAGTCGCAGCTATTTTCGCTGCTCGAAGTGTGACATGGTATTATGCGTCGACCCGTGTTTTCGCATATACCACTCAAAGCAGAACCTGTAACATGTTGCAAATTAGAAGAATCATCTTTAATGTAAGCATAATGAAATATATTTTATATTTCTTAGAATTTGTTAACATATTCTTTCCTACTGTTATGTGGAATATAATAGTAAAAGAATTTTTTTTATTTTTTCAGTTTTGGTTAAAACCTACATCCCAAAAAGTATTTTTTGCAATGATATTATATTTACTTTCAATAAAAAAAGATTTTAAAATTAAAATTCAATGTATTTGAATACTTTATCACTTTTAGTTCTAAAGAAATTTAATTTTTGATATGATGGTGCGATTTCTGTGAACATAGGACATTTAAATGCTCGGCCAAGGGGAGATACACTTGGGATTTAATTCAGTACTTTAAAAATTTTATATAGCCCTGCACATTTTTCAATGCTCTTCTTATGGGTGTTTAAAATTGGACATTGGTGTCAAAAACACCTCTTAAATATAACATTTTCTAGAATTTCGTATTTTTTTCAGAGGATGTACCCAGTGACCTATATTCATGCCAAATTTCAGCTCAATAGCACTTCTAGAAGTACCTTAGGTTTTATATGATGTCTATATATAATATCCTATGTACAGGATGCCATGCAATAGGATGTACATAGCTTAACTACATGCTCTTGGGATCATTTTGAGTCAAAAAGTTCTAATTAACATGGGTCCGATCTGCATTGGTTTGCCAAGAAAATGAGAATTATCATTATATTGCATTTGTAATTTGTACAGGTACAATTCTATTAAAATTTAGGTCACATGATTACACTAATACTAAATTCTAAATTGATTGTCAATTAAGTGTCTCAAAATGGCCACCCTTATTGTCGATGCACCGTTGAGCCCTTCCTGTAAGTGAATTAACAGCCTTCATCATAGTGTCCTGATCATTTTTGATGCGTGCGCCGCAGTCCATTTACCATCTCAGCCCTAGTGTTTGATTTCACAGCATACACCAGGGATTTTATGTGATCCCAGAGGAAGTAGTCCAAAGGCAAAAGATCTGGTGATCTCGCTGGCCAAGCAACTGGACCACCTTGACCAATCCAACGGTCTTGAAAGTGTTGATTCAGAAATGCAGTCACCTCCTTACCAAAATGAGGTCTTGCTGCAGCCACATCACTTGCCTGGTTAGAAGAGGAACATCTTCCAACAGCAATGGCAGCTCTTCCTGTAGGAAACACAAGTAGCGCTGAGATGTCAAGCGGTCTTCAAACACAAACGGTCCGATCAGTAGGTTTCCAATAATACCACACCAAATGTTTACCAAGAAACGGGCTTGGAAATGTATTTCCTGTGTCGCATGAAGATTATTATAGGACCACACATGTGTATTTATTGTGTTTGTGATGCCATCTCTGCTGAAGTTAGCTTCATCTGTGAATAAAATCTTCATGCACATCTCCCGGTTTTGAAGCAGCCAATTGCAGAAGTTTTCACATGCAAAGTAATCATTTGGTTGCAGAGCCTGGACATTTTGGATGTGAAATGGGTACAAGCCAAAGTCATGCAAGGTTCTCCAAACTGTCATCCGGCTGGCCCCAACTTGATTGGAAACTCTTCAGACACTCGTGGTTGGACTGTGCTCTACCATTTCCAGTACATTATCTTCCACATCGTCACTGCATCGTCGTGGTCTTCTTGCCTTGGTTGTGGGACTGTACCTGTTTCTCTGATAGACCGATAGACAATACTGAAGAATCGACCATCTGGGACTCTACAATCAGGAAACCGCCGATGATACTCCGTGACTGCTGCTCTTGCATTACCATTACAGTAACTATACATGAAAATGATATTGGTATAATCTTCATTAGAAAATGTAGCCATTGTTGTCTACTACGTAGTTGTTGCCTTTAACACTCAGCGACACTGAACGAATGGAAGGGTAAACAAACACTACGCTCACTCTGTACAACTGACAATCACTGACTGCCCTCTCTGTCTTGCCTAAGTCATGTGTGTGCATTCTCGTGGCAGCTGAGTGAACTAAATTTTCAAACATAACCAGTGCATAGTGAATGCTAATTCTTATTTTCTTGACAAACTGTTGTAGATCGGATCCATGATAATTAGAACTTTTCGACTCAAAAGGATCACAAGAGCACGTAGTTAAACTATGTACATCCTATTGGGGACACCCTGTATGTAAGAAACAGCTATTTATAATGATATGGCTAATAGCTTACTTTTTAAATGTTAATATATACTGTATGTATCTGTGTAAAAGTTGAGGTTTTAAGACCAAATTTTTAGCAAAAAAACTTGGAGGTCAACTTATACATGAGAAATATTTTTGATAGGTTTATACCTATGACTTTATTTGCCCTGTAGTTATTAAAATTTGATAGAATTTATACTCTTGTACTTTAATTGTGGCAATAACTATCGAATATTTAAATATAATGTAAAGAAAAATAAATTACTATATATTTTGGTGATCCTAAGTTGATCTCTGTTGCTTTACAAGTAATTAAGCAATTTTGGTAAACCTAACATTTGGTAGCATGATGGCAGTGAGGCAAAACTACCAGCAAGATAGATGTACCATATGGTAACTCCATAACATGTAAATAATAAACACCTTATCAGTGATTTATGGAAAGGCAACACATACCTCTAAGCATCACATTAAATTAGTATTGGAAGTATTTATGGTATAAAAATTTTGGTACTGTGTGCATAACCGTAGCAAAGGTAAACAAAAGCGACACTAGTGCTGGCAATGTTAAGATAGTGGAAAAATGGAAGATAAACATAAATATAAAATTTTTAGGTTTGTAATGTAAGGACCACCAAGTCATTACCAGGAGCAGACATTGATTCAGATCACAGCCTTCTAATAGTTGATATAAATACAAAGCTCAAACAAATAAGAAAAACAAGAAGAGAAAGACAGACTTGGGACCTAGAAAAACTGAAAGGCAGGATGTAGTAAGCATGAAGTTGGAAGATTGCCTAAGAAATTTGGAAAACAAACCAAAGACCGTGGATATAAAAACAAATTAAAACCATTATCAAGGATACCTTGGCTAAAGAGATTAGAAAATGAGAGAAGAAAATCAGAAAACCATGGATCACTAAGGAAATGCTGGAGAAAATGGATGAGAGACAAAAATGGAAAAACATTAACAGTGAAGAAGGTAGAGGCAACTATAGACGTATAAACAATGAGTTGAGATGGGTAACAGATATAGCTAGAGAAAATTTGATAAAAGAAAACTTGTTGAAGTACAACAAATGGAGAAGTTAGGATGGTACAATATAATGTATGCTAGGGCACTGGAGGTGCAGACTGGAAAGACAGGAGACTGATCAGGAATCTATAGGTGAAAGAAGTTGTAAAGTTCAGGTTGGAGAATTCAGACACCTGTGGAGTAAATATCGGTAGAGTAAGACAGGGCTGCTGCGTATCGCCGACCCTATACAATATATATGGAGAAAGTCTAAGGCTAGAAGCGTTAGAAGGCACAGGAGATTTCAAATTTTGTCCATCTGCTGTTTTGGGAATAATTTTAAAACAAGAAAAAAGTCTGTTATGACCGGGAATCGAACCTGGGTCTTCCACTTGCTGGGCAGATATTCTACCACTGAACTATCATAGCAGATCAATTTTCTCACTTCTGAATGTGGATGTTTTCTTGGTTCAGACATAACTAGCCAAGCTAGTATCAAACTGCCCTAACAGATGTCCTCGAAGTGATACAGGGTGGTGCACCAATAGTTGACAAATTTAAATCTTTCAAAAAAATTTATTTACAGTTCATATTCTTATGAAGTTTATATATCATGATTTCTAATATCTTGCAAAATTTATTCATGATATTACTTGTTGTATATGTCCTCCTTTTTGTCTAATAACTTCTGCAAGTCGAACATGAATATTTGTGATGACCCGGAAAGACATGTCTTTGTCAATCTTGCTGCACAACTGGATAATCATTGCTATTATTTCCATAACATTGCCAGGTTTCATTGAGAACAGCTTATCCTTCAGGAATCCCCATAAAAAGAAATCACAGGGGTTCAGGTCTGGGCTAAACGGTGGCCTAAAATGTCTGCAATCATGATGCGTAACGGTGCAACACGATGCGAGGGGTGAAAATGCTGTGCAGGAAATCCAACACGATGTTAGCTGTGTGTGGCGCGGTGCCATCTTGCATAAACCACTGAGTCTCGATAGGCAGTTGAGTTGCCATAAGTTGCGATACAAAGTCATTCTGGAGCATATGCAAATATCACTGAGAATTCACTGTCTCATTGAAGAAAATTGGTCCGATTAATCTGTGTCTGGAAATGGCTATCCAAATGGTCACTTTTGTTCCATAGCGTCTTTCATGAAAGTTGCGTGGATGTTCTCTTGCCCAAAAGCGCACTTTCTATTTATTTACAATCCTGTCCAAATGAAAATACGCCTCATCAGAAAACCACATATTGTGGAGTGTTGCATTTTCCTCTTGTGCCCATGAGGCAAATTGAAGCCTTCTTTTCTTGTCATGTTGGGAAAGTTTATGCAAGACAAATTTTGTATGTGAACAATCTGAGATCACTGTGGATAATGCGTTGAATGGAACGTCGAGATATTCCCAACTCACGTGATGCCTTTTGTGTTGATTTTCCTGGACTCCTCTGTATGGCTACCCAAAGTGCTTCCATGTTTTCTGGCGAATACACATTCGCTGCGTGAGGTCAATTTTCTTCCTTCACACTGCCTTCCTCAAATTTATGGCACAAATGAAGAATAGTTTTTCGTGCAGGTGCCCAACGAGTGTTAAAAACACACCGAAATCTTCTGTGGGAAGCAGTAACATTCTTTGTTTCGGCAAAAAAGATAACTTTGGCTCTCTGTTCAATCATCAGACGGTCATGATTTGCCATTGCACTTAACTGACTGAAAGGCTGAAACAACTCTGCCTGCAGCTATATGGTGACCTCTAATGAGGTTTGCAGGAGCTATTCCAGAATAGCACGAAATTTGAATGACATGCAAAGAACGAATTTTTTTAAATTTAATGACCAAATGTGTCAACTATTCGTGCGCCACCTTGTACATCAGTCATAGCAGACTTTTTTCTCATTTCAAAACTATTCCCAACTTGACAGCTTATGCCTGTCTGCATAGGATCTTCGGATCGATTTATTCCATCAATTTCTTGCTTGACAATCTCACCATTTGAGAGGGAGGTGTTTTCTTCGATGTATCTCTTCGAGGACATCTGTCGGGGCAGTTTGATACTAGCTTGGCTAGTTATGTCCCAATCATGAAAACATCCACATTCAGAAATGAGAAAATTGATCTGCTACAACAGTTCAGTGGTAGAATATCTGCCCAGCAAAAGGAAGACCCAGGTTCAATTCCTGGTCATAGCAGACTTTTCATGTTCAAAATTATTCCCAACTTTACAGCTTATGCCTGCCTGCATAGGATCTTTGGATCACTATATTCCACCTGCTGTTTTGTACATTTGTTTTACACTAAATCTTTTAGACCTGCTCTTATGTCGCTTGCTCTTTTGTCATACAATTGGTCAAAATTCTCACCAGGTATCTCACAAGTTGTATATTTGTCTATTGATTTAAAAGAGGATTATGCACCATCTGTTAGTGAGCTTAACATCCCTTAGTTCCCCTATACAGTCATACCTTGCTTTGTGCAACCCCATTTTAAGCAGATTCATTATAGCGCAAAGCATGCCCCTGCCTTCCAGGTGTTAAAAAAAACAAAGGTGACTGACAAATTAACCATAATTGTATTGGAAATATGATTTTTGCAGGATTGTGGATTTTAGTATAATTGTCTTTGCATCCTCATTTCAGGCCAGAATGTGACACACTCATACTATAATAGAAACCCACAGGCCAGCAAATTGATTTTATCACTTGTATGACTCACATTTTGGTGATATTATTTCTAAAGAAAGGCAACATTTTGAAAAAAACTTTCTCACTGCTTTATTTAGGATTTCATTCTTACAGGAAATAATTACATTTTTATGTGAATATGATACTGAAGTTTTTAGTTTTCTATACCGTTTGAAAATTACTGAAGAAGTTAAGCTATTGAAAAAGTTAAAATTTGCATCTGGCATTGATAGAAATTGTCTTTGCATCCTCATTTCAGGCCAGAATGTGACACACTCATACTATAATAGAAACCCACAGGCCAGCAAATTGATTTTATCACTTGTATGACTCACATTTTGGTGATATTATTTCTAAAGAAAGGCAACATTTTGAAAAAAACTTTCTCACTGCTTTATTTAGGATTTCATTCTTACAGGAAATAATTACATTTTTATGTGAATATGATACTGAAGTTTTTAGTTTTCTATACCGTTTGAAAATTACTGAAGAAGTTAAGCTATTGAAAAAGTTAAAATTTGCATCTGGCATTGATAGAAGGAAGTCAACAGAAAGCTGTTTTTCAGGTTAACAGCATGTTTTCATAAATATTACACCTTAGTTTTCACATTCATGGAGCCTTGTACTCATAATGCCATGTAATTGCCAAAAAACTTTTTCTTTTGCACCTTTTACCAGAAACTCAAATTATCACCTGCCCGATTATAGCAGACTTACATCACCAAACATTTCTTTTTATATTCTAAAGTTTCACAGTTTCTTTTTACAATTTATAATCCCTTCTAAAGCCATTGGACAACAGGGAATTAGAAGATAAAAATGTGATAAATGACATCTTGTTGGTAAATGGTTTTATTTTAGGATGACTAAGAATTCCAAATCATTCAAAACCTGGAATGTCTCCTAACAGTGGATTAGTGAATGTTCAACTTAACTTATTCTTTAATTTTTTATACATAAATGGTTATTCTTGAAAATACTAAAACATAAATTGATATATAATGATGTTTTACTTTTCTTAATTAAGAATCTTTTTAAAAATATTTGACCTGTTTCACTTTACTAGGCTTGTGAAGTGACAGTCCAAACCAGAGCTGAGAATTCATCATCTGAGATACCTGCACCTAGCTTAAGGAGCAAGCAAAAGAAGGTGATGAAAACACAATCAAGCATTGAAGAGCAGCAGCTCAACATGGAAATGGAAGAAAAGAGGCAGAAGGATAAGGGCAAGAAGGTATACTTGTGCCACCAATGTGGCAAAGAATATTCACATTCTACAAATTTGAATCTACACATGAAGACCCATGGGTCAGAGAAACCATTTTTATGTTCCACTTGTGGGAAAAGGTTCTTCCTGAAGCACCACCTAGTGAGGCACCAGAAGGCACACGAAAAGAAGAAGGATTTTGAATGCAACAAGTGTGGGAAGAAGTTCCTTTTGAGGCACCACAATTGATTTACGGCAGAGTAGACATAAAATGTGGGATTTATCATCAATAGAATTATCTATAATGAAGTATTCAGTTGTCCATGAGCTCCTAAATTACCGATTTTCATCAAAAAGTCTTCTTTTTTCTGATGAGTCATTGCTGGGGTTATAGAATTTGAAGTTATCTAAATTTAATAAATATAAAGTTTTTTTACATTTTGTAAGGATTATAATTATAATAGAATTTACTATTGTAGTTTTATTTCCAGGAGTATCAAGTTTGGGCATACCTTTGTTTAGGAAAACGTGGGTATTGTAAAGCAGCCGCCGGCCATCTCTGCATTTTAATAAACTTCTTAATTTCCACGAACATAACAGCATAACATCCTAGGGTAGCTGAGCATTCAAATAAATTTTCGAAGAGTAAGGGAGAAAATGCATAACGCCACAATTATTACGTTACAGTTTTCTCTCTTTGGAATGACATCACACAGCTTTGAAGTGAAGTGATATGCCGCCCTCCCTCAGCGCAGCTCAACTCTTGCGGGGAATAAATCAGCAATTTCCTCCATTGTCGAAAAATAAAAAGACCTTTTACTTTCATGTTTAGTACTAACATATGTAAGAACTTATTTAGAGACCCGCACAAAATGGGAATGTGCAAGCAAACGCTAGTAATCACTGTAATCATAAAATTCTTAATATAGTAACACTATTGCATCAAAGACTTTAATGATGAAGGTAATTTTAAGGTAGGAGGTTACCATTTAAAAACGAAATTAATTGATTTTGTTTCAAGTTCACTTATAAGATATTACATTGGTATTATACCTTCATTCTGAACATTGTAATACTGAACCAAAATTTATCAAAGCAAGGTGCTAAAATATAACTAAACTCAAAAAAATATCGCTAAAAATATTTTAAAATAATAATTGCAAATTATTTTTAAATAATAATTAATATAACTATTCACTAAAGCACAAAAAAGTTGACAAACATGAAAAGGCACTAAATTGCCAACTCTGACGATAGGTACATATTTATTCATCCTGGGAACAAAAATAATAAGCGAGGAAAAAACTACCAAACTAGTCCCAGATATAAAATGCCGAAAACACATTCACCCTTACCAAAGGGAATTAAGAATTAATAAACTTTAATTGATCATATTGCTAAAACAATAATTATATATACTTAAACAGCCAATACAATTACAAAAATTGAAAATATTTTGGAATTTCTTCCCTCAAAAGTGGCCGCAAGTACATTAAAAACTAGCAAGCCGCAAGTGGCCACACAAAAACATGAAAGTGGCTGCAGGTGGCCGCAGTTTGGACACCCATGATTTAGACTGACACCTACAAGTACACAACAATTTTTTTTTCACTATTTCTGAGGGTATGGCAAATCGTATGTTCTGTGGTTTGTTTCATATTAAGTAATCACTATAAATGCATCAGCCATGCATCAAATATCTTGCTTAATTATCGAAAGAAATTAATCACAAACATTATTAATATAGTAATTTGCTTTAAACTGCCCAATAAAATTTTCAAATGAAACAATATTTTCAATGTATGCATAAAATATCTTCCTATTTGGAATGTTAATATGTTTTATATTTACACCAAACTTTTCATATAAATTTTCAATCGGTTATTGTCCTTGATGCGTTTGTTTCATTGTAACCTTAGTGCTTGAAAGCCCGAGTCCAATAATTCAAAAATCTGATATTAACAATGCCAGCAACATTAGGAAACTCCTTTTTGAAAGGTTGAAATATCGGAGAAAATCGAATTTAAATATAATTACGAGCAAACACGAATGAAACAACAAAATCGATGGTAAGAATAAGAATCTTCATTTCTTTCTACATGGAATAGTGTAAATATCAAGTGAAAGTCTCGATCGTAAGTTATTTTAAAATGTTAAAGACAAAAGGGTCTACCTATCGTATCCCAGCCAATTATATGTTAATCAAATGCAAAAACTAAAACTTAGCTGATATCATACCCATGCCTTTTCAGGGGACGACTACCCACTTAAAACCTGAATGAGTTCATGCCGAGTATTCAGGCAAAAGATTCCTCTAAATCGAACTAACCATTCTTGATTTATTTGCGTTTATGCCGGAAGGTGACGTCACTCCAGGCTTCAGATGGATGCAGGTAGACACGAAAGCAGGCAGGGACACAGCGGTTATAATATCTCTGTATTATAAAATCATAATAGTCATCATCATGATGCGTGTCTTTCTAATTTTCTGAATAACTTGATTATAAATTAACTTAAAAGCCTGAAATTACTCAGGATTTCAGTGTTGATGAATCTTTATGTTATGACAAAAAATAATTTTGAATGAGGTCATGGATTTGACTCCAGAGGATGAATGTTATTTCCCATTTCAAAAT
Source organism: Tanypteryx hageni (assembly GCA_028673005.1). Lineage (NCBI taxonomy): Eukaryota > Metazoa > Arthropoda > Insecta > Odonata > Petaluridae > Tanypteryx > Tanypteryx hageni. Next base: position 116,024,026 of record CM054116.1, read on the forward strand.
TATTCCCAAATTGACAGCCTATGCCTGTCTGCATGGTATCTTTGGATCAATTTATTCCATCAATTTCTTGCTTAGCAATCTCACCATTTGAGAGGGAGGAGTTTTCTTCGATGTATCACTTCGAGGACATCCGTTGGGGCAGTTTCATACTAGCTTGGCTAGTTATGTCCCAATCATAAAAACATCCACATTCAGAAATGAGAAAATTAATCTGCTACAACAGTTCAGTGGTAGAATATCTGCCCAGCAAAAGGAAGACCCAGGTTCAATTCCTGGTCATAGCAGACTTTTCATGTTCAAAATTATTCCCAACTTTACAGCTTATGCCTGCCTGCATAGGATCTTTGGATCACTATATTCCACCTGCTGTTTTGTACATTTGTTTTACACTAAATCTTTTAGACCTGCTCTTATGTCGCTTGCTCTTTTGTCATACAATTGGTCAAAATTCTCACCAGGTATCTCACAAGTTGTATATTTGTCTATTGATTTAAAAGAGGATTATGCACCATCTGTTAGTGAGCTTAACATCCCTTAGTTCCCCTATACAGTCATACCTTGCTTTGTGCAACCCCATTTTAAGCAGATTCATTATAGCGCAAAGCATGCCCCTGCCTTCCAGGTGTTAAAAAAAACAAAGGTGACTGACAAATTAACCATAATTGTATTGGAAATATGATTTTTGCAGGATTGTGGATTTTAGTATAATTGTCTTTGCATCCTCATTTCAGGCCAGAATGTGACACACTCATACTATAATAGAAACCCACAGGCCAGCAAATTGATTTTATCACTTGTATGACTCACATTTTGGTGATATTATTTCTAAAGAAAGGCAACATTTTGAAAAAAACTTTCTCACTGCTTTATTTAGGATTTCATTCTTACAGGAAATAATTACATTTTTATGTGAATATGATACTGAAGTTTTTAGTTTTCTATACCGTTTGAAAATTACTGAAGAAGTTAAGCTATTGAAAAAGTTAAAATTTGCATCTGGCATTGATAGAAATTGTCTTTGCATCCTCATTTCAGGCCAGAATGTGACACACTCATACTATAATAGAAACCCACAGGCCAGCAAATTGATTTTATCACTTGTATGACTCACATTTTGGTGATATTATTTCTAAAGAAAGGCAACATTTTGAAAAAAACTTTCTCACTGCTTTATTTAGGATTTCATTCTTACAGGAAATAATTACATTTTTATGTGAATATGATACTGAAGTTTTTAGTTTTCTATACCGTTTGAAAATTACTGAAGAAGTTAAGCTATTGAAAAAGTTAAAATTTGCATCTGGCATTGATAGAAGGAAGTCAACAGAAAGCTGTTTTTCAGGTTAACAGCATGTTTTCATAAATATTACACCTTAGTTTTCACATTCATGGAGCCTTGTACTCATAATGCCATGTAATTGCCAAAAAACTTTTTCTTTTGCACCTTTTACCAGAAACTCAAATTATCACCTGCCCGATTATAGCAGACTTACATCACCAAACATTTCTTTTTATATTCTAAAGTTTCACAGTTTCTTTTTACAATTTATAATCCCTTCTAAAGCCATTGGACAACAGGGAATTAGAAGATAAAAATGTGATAAATGACATCTTGTTGGTAAATGGTTTTATTTTAGGATGACTAAGAATTCCAAATCATTCAAAACCTGGAATGTCTCCTAACAGTGGATTAGTGAATGTTCAACTTAACTTATTCTTTAATTTTTTATACATAAATGGTTATTCTTGAAAATACTAAAACATAAATTGATATATAATGATGTTTTACTTTTCTTAATTAAGAATCTTTTTAAAAATATTTGACCTGTTTCACTTTACTAGGCTTGTGAAGTGACAGTCCAAACCAGAGCTGAGAATTCATCATCTGAGATACCTGCACCTAGCTTAAGGAGCAAGCAAAAGAAGGTGATGAAAACACAATCAAGCATTGAAGAGCAGCAGCTCAACATGGAAATGGAAGAAAAGAGGCAGAAGGATAAGGGCAAGAAGGTATACTTGTGCCACCAATGTGGCAAAGAATATTCACATTCTACAAATTTGAATCTACACATGAAGACCCATGGGTCAGAGAAACCATTTTTATGTTCCACTTGTGGGAAAAGGTTCTTCCTGAAGCACCACCTAGTGAGGCACCAGAAGGCACACGAAAAGAAGAAGGATTTTGAATGCAACAAGTGTGGGAAGAAGTTCCTTTTGAGGCACCACAATTGATTTACAGCAGAGTAGACATAAAATGTGGGATTTATCATCAATAGAATTATCTATAATGAAGTATTCAGTTGTCCATGAGCTCCTAAATTACCGATTTTCATCAAAAAGTCTTCTTTTTTCTGATGAGTCATTGCTGGGGTTATAGAATTTGAAGTTATCTAAATTTAATAAATATAAAGTTTTTTTACATTTTGTAAGGATTATAATTATAATAGAATTTACTATTGTAGTTTTATTTCCAGGAGTATCAAGTTTGGGCATACCTTTGTTTAGGAAAACGTGGGTATTGTAAAGCAGCCGCCGGCCATCTCTGCATTTTAATAAACTTCTTAATTTCCACGAACATAACAGCATAACATCCTAGGGTAGCTGAGCATTCAAATAAATTTTCGAAGAGTAAGGGAGAAAATGCATAACGCCACAATTATTACGTTACAGTTTTCTCTCTTTGGAATGACATCACACAGCTTTGAAGTGAAGTGATATGCCGCCCTCCCTCAGCGCAGCTCAACTCTTGCGGGGAATAAATCAGCAATTTCCTCCATTGTCGAAAAATAAAAAGACCTTTTACTTTCATGTTTAGTACTAACATATGTAAGAACTTATTTAGAGACCCGCACAAAATGGGAATGTGCAAGCAAACGCTAGTAATCACTGTAATCATAAAATTCTTAATATAGTAACACTATTGCATCAAAGACTTTAATGATGAAGGTAATTTTAAGGTAGGAGGTTACCATTTAAAAACGAAATTAATTGATTTTGTTTCAAGTTCACTTATAAGATATTACATTGGTATTATACCTTCATTCTGAACATTGTAATACTGAACCAAAATTTATCAAAGCAAGGTGCTAAAATATAACTAAACTCAAAAAAATATCGCTAAAAATATTTTAAAATAATAATTGCAAATTATTTTTAAATAATAATTAATATAACTATTCACTAAAGCACAAAAAAGTTGACAAACATGAAAAGGCACTAAATTGCCAACTCTGACGATAGGTACATATTTATTCATCCTGGGAACAAAAATAATAAGCGAGGAAAAAACTACCAAACAAGTCCCAGATATAAAATGCCGAAAACACATTCACCCTTACCAAAGGGAATTAAGAATTAATAAACTTTAATTGATCATATTGCTAAAACAATAATTATATATACTTAAACAGCCAATACAATTACAAAAATTGAAAATATTTTGGAATTTCTTCCCTCAAAAGTGGCCGCAAGTACATTAAAAACTAGCAAGCCGCAAGTGGCCACACAAAAACATGAAAGTGGCTGCAGGTGGCCGCAGTTTGGACACCCATGATTTAGACTGACACCTACAAGTACACAACAATTTTTTTTTCACTATTTCTGAGGGTATGGCAAATCGTATGTTCTGTGGTTTGTTTCATATTAAGTAATCACTATAAATGCATCGGCCATGCATCAAATATCTTGCTTAATTATCGAAAGAAATTAATCACAAACATTATTAATATAGTAATTTGCTTTAAACTGCCCAATAAAATTTGCAAATGAAACAATATTTTCAATGTATGCATAAAATATCTTCCTATTTGGAATGTTAATATGTTTTATATTTACACCAAACTTTTCATATAAATTTTCAATCGGTTATTGTCCTTGATGCGTTTGTTTCATTGTAACCTTAGTGCTTGAAAGCCCGAGTCCAATAATTCAAAAATCTGATATTAACAATGCCAGCAACATTAGGAAACTCCTTTTTGAAAGGTTGAAATATCGGAGAATATCGAATTTAAATTTAATTACGAGCAAACACGAATGAAACAACAAAATCGATGGTAAGAATAAGAATCTTCATTTCTTTCTACATGGAATAGTGTAAATATCAAGTGAAAGTCTCGATCGTAAGTTATTTTAAAATGTTAAAGACAAAAGGGTCTACCTATCGTATCCCAGCCAATTATATGTTAATCAAATGCAAAAACTAAAACTTAGCTGATATCATACCCATGCCTTTTCAGGGGACGACTACCCACTTAAAACCTGAATGAGTTCATGCCGAGTATTCAGGCAAAAGATTCCTCTAAATCGAACTAACCATTCTTGATTTATTTGCGTTTATGCCGGAAGGTGACGTCACTCCAGGCTTCAGATGGATGCAGGTAGACACGAAAGCAGGCAGGGACACAGCGGTTATAATATCTCTGTATTATAAAATCATAATAGTCATCATCATGATGCGTGTCTTTCTAATTTTCTGAATAACTTGATTATAAATTAACTTAAAAGCCTGAAATTACTCAGGATTTCAGTGTTGATGAATCTTTATGTTATGACAAAAAATAATTTTGAATGAGGTCATGGATTTGACTCCAGAGGATGAATGTTATTTCCCATTTCAAAATTATTCCCAAATTGACAGCCTATGCCTGTCTGCATGGTATCTTTGGATCAATTTATTCCATCAATTTCTTGCTTAGCAATCTCACCATTTGAGAGGGAGGAGTTTTCTTCGATGTATCACTTCGAGGACATCCGTTGGGGCAGTTTCATACTAGCTTGGCTAGTTATGTCCCAATCATAAAAACATCCACATTCAGAAATGAGAAAATTGATCTGCTACAACAGTTCAGTGGTAGAATATCTGCCCAGCAAAAGGAAGACCCAGGTTCAATTCCTGGTCATAGCAGACTTTTCATGTTCAAAATTATTCCCAACTTTACAGCTTATGCCTGCCTGCATAGGATCTTTGGATCACTATATTCCACCTGCTGTTTTGTACATTTGTTTTACACTAAATCTTTTAGACCTGCTCTTATGTCGCTTGCTCTTTTGTCATACAATTGGTCAAAATTCTCACCAGGTATCTCACAAGTTGTATATTTGTCTATTGATTTAAAAGAGGATTATGCACCATCTGTTAGTGAGCTTAACATCCCTTAGTTCCCCTATACAGTCATACCTTGCTTTGTGCAACCCCATTTTAAGCAGATTCATTATAGCGCAAAGCATGCCCCTGCCTTCCAGGTGTTAAAAAAAACAAAGGTGACTGACAAATTAGATGGCCTAACCATAATTGTATTGGAAATATGATTTTTGCAGGATTGTGGATTTTAGTATAATTGTCTTTGCATCCTCATTTCAGGCCAGAATGTGACACACTCATACTATAATAGAAACCCACAGGCCAGCAAATTGATTTTATCACTTGTATGACTCACATTTTGGTGATATTATTTCTAAAGAAAGGCAACATTTTGAAAAAAACTTTCTCACTGCTTTATTTAGGATTTCATTCTTACAGGAAATAATTACATTTTTATGTGAATATGATACTGAAGTTTTTAGTTTTCTATACCGTTTGAAAATTACTGAAGAAGTTAAGCTATTGAAAAAGTTAAAATTTGCATCTGGCATTGATAGAAATTGTCTTTGCATCCTCATTTCAGGCCAGAATGTGACACACTCATACTATAATAGAAACCCACAGGCCAGCAAATTGATTTTATCACTTGTATGACTCACATTTTGGTGATATTATTTCTAAAGAAAGGCAACATTTTGAAAAAAAACTTTCTCACTGCTTTATTTAGGATTTCATTCTTACAGGAAATAATTACATTTTTATGTGAATATGATACTGAAGTTTTTAGTTTTCTATACCGTTTGAAAATTACTGAAGAAGTTAAGCTATTGAAAAAGTTAAAATTTGCATCTGGCATTGATAGAAGGAAGTCAACAGAAAGCTGTTTTTCAGGTTAACAGCATGTTTTCATAAATATTACACCTTAGTTTTCACATTCATGGAGCCTTGTACTCATAATGCCATGTAATTGCCAAAAAACTTTTTCTTTTGCACCTTTTACCAGAAACTCAAATTATCACCTGCCCGATTATAGCAGACTTACATCACCAAACATTTCTTTTTATATTCTAAAGTTTCACAGTTTCTTTTTACAATTTATAATCCCTTCTAAAGCCATTGGACAACAGGGAATTAGAAGATAAAAATGTGATAAATGACATCTTGTTGGTAAATGGTTTTATTTTAGGATGACTAAGAATTCCAAATCATTCAAAACCTGGAATGTCTCCTAACAGTGGATTAGTGAATGTTCAACTTAACTTATTCTTTAATTTTTTATACATAAATGGTTATTCTTGAAAATACTAAAACATAAATTGATATATAATGATGTTTTACTTTTCTTAATTAAGAATCTTTTTAAAAATATTTGACCTGTTTCACTTTACTAGGCTTGTGAAGTGACAGTCCAAACCAGAGCTGAGAATTCATCATCTGAGATACCTGCACCTAGCTTAAGGAGCAAGCAAAAGAAGGTGATGAAAACACAATCAAGCATTGAAGAGCAGCAGCTCAACATGGAAATGGAAGAAAAGAGGCAGAAGGATAAGGGCAAGAAGGTATACTTGTGCCACCAATGTGGCAAAGAATATTCACATTCTACAAATTTGAATCTACACATGAAGACCCATGGGTCAGAGAAACCATTTTTATGTTCCACTTGTGGGAAAAGGTTCTTCCTGAAGCACCACCTAGTGAGGCACCAGAAGGCACACGAAAAGAAGAAGGATTTTGAATGCAACAAGTGTGGGAAGAAGTTCCTTTTGAGGCACCACAATTGATTTACAGCAGAGTAGACATAAAATGTGGGATTTATCATCAATAGAATTATCTATAATGAAGTATTCAGTTGTCCATGAGCTCCTAAATTACCGATTTTCATCAAAAAGTCTTCTTTTTTCTGATGAGTCATTGCTGGGGTTATAGAATTTGAAGTTATCTAAATTTAATAAATATAAAGTTTTTTTACATTTTGTAAGGATTATAATTATAATAGAATTTACTATTGTAGTTTTATTTCCAGGAGTATCAAGTTTGGGCATACCTTTGTTTAGGAAAACGTGGGTATTGTAAAGCAGCCGCCGGCCATCTCTGCATTTTAATAAACTTCTTAATTTCCACGAACATAACAGCATAACATCCTAGGGTAGCTGAGCATTCAAATAAATTTTCGAAGAGTAAGGGAGAAAATGCATAACGCCACAATTATTACGTTACAGTTTTCTCTCTTTGGAATGACATCACACAGCTTTGAAGTGAAGTGATATGCCGCCCTCCCTCAGCGCAGCTCAACTCTTGCGGGGAATAAATCAGCAATTTCCTCCATTGTCGAAAAATAAAAAGACCTTTTACTTTCATGTTTAGTACTAACATATGTAAGAACTTATTTAGAGACCCGCACAAAATGGGAATGTGCAAGCAAACGCTAGTAATCACTGTAATCATAAAATTCTTAATATAGTAACACTATTGCATCAAAGACTTTAATGATGAAGGTAATTTTAAGGTAGGAGGTTACCATTTAAAAACGAAATTAATTGATTTTGTTTCAAGTTCACTTATAAGATATTACATTGGTATTATACCTTCATTCTGAACATTGTAATACTGAACCAAAATTTATCAAAGCAAGGTGCTAAAATATAACTAAACTCAAAAAAATATCGCTAAAAATATTTTAAAATAATAATTGCAAATTATTTTTAAATAATAATTAATATAACTATTCACTAAAGCACAAAAAAGTTGACAAACATGAAAAGGCACTAAATTGCCAACTCTGACGATAGGTACATATTTATTCATCCTGGGAACAAAAATAATAAGCGAGGAAAAAACTACCAAACAAGTCCCAGATATAAAATGCCGAAAACACATTCACCCTTACCAAAGGGAATTAAGAATTAATAAACTTTAATTGATCATATTGCTAAAACAATAATTATATATACTTAAACAGCCAATACAATTACAAAAATTGAAAATATTTTGGAATTTCTTCCCTCAAAAGTGGCCGCAAGTACATTAAAAACTAGCAAGCCGCAAGTGGCCACACAAAAACATGAAAGTGGCTGCAGGTGGCCGCAGTTTGTCACCCATGATTTAGACTGACACCTACAAGTACACAACAATTTTTTTTTCACTATTTCTGAGGGTATGGCAAATCGTATGTTCTGTGGTTTGTTTCATATTAAGTAATCACTATAAATGCATCAGCCATGCATCAAATATCTTGCTTAATTATCGAAAGAAATTAATCACAAACATTATTAATATAGTAATTTGCTTTAAACTGCCCAATAAAATTTTCAAATGAAACAATATTTTCAATGTATGCATAAAATATCTTCCTATTTGGAATGTTAATATGTTTTATATTTACACCAAACTTTTCATATAAATTTTCAATCGGTTATTGTCCTTGATGCGTTTGTTTCATTGTAACCTTAGTGCTTGAAAGCCCGAGTCCAATAATTCAAAAATCTGATATTAACAATGCCAGCAACATTAGGAAACTCCTTTTTGAAAGGTTGAAATATCGGAGAAAATCGAATTTAAATATAATTACGAGCAAACACGAATGAAACAACAAAATCGATGGTAAGAATAAGAATCTTCATTTCTTTCTACATGGAATAGTGTAAATATCAAGTGAAAGTCTCGATCGTAAGTTATTTTAAAATGTTAAAGACAAAAGGGTCTACCTATCGTATCCCAGCCAATTATATGTTAATCAAATGCAAAAACTAAAACTTAGCTGATATCATACCCATGCCTTTTCAGGGGACGACTACCCACTTAAAACCTGAATGAGTTCATGCCGAGTATTCAGGCAAAAGATTCCTCTAAATCGAACTAACCATTCTTGATTTATTTGCGTTTATGCCGGAAGGTGACGTCACTCCAGGCTTCAGATGGATGCAGGTAGACACGAAAGCAGGCAGGGACACAGCGGTTATAATATCTCTGTATTATAAAATCATAATAGTCATCATCATGATGCGTGTCTTTCTAATTTTCTGAATAACTTGATTATAAATTAACTTAAAAGCCTGAAATTACTCAGGATTTCAGTGTTGATGAATCTTTATGTTATGACAAAAAATAATTTTGAATGAGGTCATGGATTTGACTCCAGAGGATGAATGTTATTTCCCATTTCAAAATTATTCCCAAATTGACAGCCTATGCCTGTCTGCATGGTATCTTTGGATCAATTTATTCCATCAATTTCTTGCTTAGCAATCTCACCATTTGAGAGGGAGGAGTTTTCTTCGATGTATCACTTCGAGGACATCCGTTGGGCAGTTTCATACTAGCTTGGCTAGTTATGTCCCAATCATAAAAACATCCACATTCAGAAATGAGAAAATTAATCTGCTACAACAGTTCAGTGGTAGAATATCTGCCCAGCAAAAGGAAGACCCAGGTTCAATTCCTGGTCATAGCAGACTTTTCATGTTCAAAATTATTCCCAACTTTACAGCTTATGCCTGCCTGCATAGGATCTTTGGATCACTATATTCCACCTGCTGTTTTGTACATTTGTTTTACACTAAATCTTTTAGACCTGCTCTTATGTCGCTTGCTCTTTTGTCATACAATTGGTCAAAATTCTCACCAGGTATCTCACAAGTTGTATATTTGTCTATTGATTTAAAAGAGGATTATGCACCATCTGTTAGTGAGCTTAACATCCCTTAGTTCCCCTATACAGTCATACCTTGCTTTGTGCAACCCCATTTTAAGCAGATTCATTATAGCGCAAAGCATGCCCCTGCCTTCCAGGTGTTAAAAAAAACAAAGGTGACTGACAAATTAACCATAATTGTATTGGAAATATGATTTTTGCAGGATTGTGGATTTTAGTATAATTGTCTTTGCATCCTCATTTCAGGCCAGAATGTGACACACTCATACTATAATAGAAACCCACAGGCCAGCAAATTGATTTTATCACTTGTATGACTCACATTTTGGTGATATTATTTCTAAAGAAAGGCAACATTTTGAAAAAAACTTTCTCACTGCTTTATTTAGGATTTCATTCTTACAGGAAATAATTACATTTTTATGTGAATATGATACTGAAGTTTTTAGTTTTCTATACCGTTTGAAAATTACTGAAGAAGTTAAGCTATTGAAAAAGTTAAAATTTGCATCTGGCATTGATAGAAATTGTCTTTGCATCCTCATTTCAGGCCAGAATGTGACACACTCATACTATAATAGAAACCCACAGGCCAGCAAATTGATTTTATCACTTGTATGACTCACATTTTGGTGATATTATTTCTAAAGAAAGGCAACATTTTGAAAAAAACTTTCTCACTGCTTTATTTAGGATTTCATTCTTACAGGAAATAATTACATTTTTATGTGAATATGATACTGAAGTTTTTAGTTTTCTATACCGTTTGAAAATTACTGAAGAAGTTAAGCTATTGAAAAAGTTAAAATTTGCATCTGGCATTGATAGAAGGAAGTCAACAGAAAGCTGTTTTTCAGGTTAACAGCATGTTTTCATAAATATTACACCTTAGTTTTCACATTCATGGAGCCTTGTACTCATAATGCCATGTAATTGCCAAAAAACTTTTTCTTTTGCACCTTTTACCAGAAACTCAAATTATCACCTGCCCGATTATAGCAGACTTACATCACCAAACATTTCTTTTTATATTCTAAAGTTTCACAGTTTCTTTTTACAATTTATAATCCCTTCTAAAGCCATTGGACAACAGGGAATTAGAAGATAAAAATGTGATAAATGACATCTTGTTGGTAAATGGTTTTATTTTAGGATGACTAAGAATTCCAAATCATTCAAAACCTGGAATGTCTCCTAACAGTGGATTAGTGAATGTTCAACTTAACTTATTCTTTAATTTTTTATACATAAATGGTTATTCTTGAAAATACTAAAACATAAATTGATATATAATGATGTTTTACTTTTCTTAATTAAGAATCTTTTTAAAAATATTTGACCTGTTTCACTTTACTAGGCTTGTGAAGTGACAGTCCAAACCAGAGCTGAGAATTCATCATCTGAGATACCTGCACCTAGCTTAAGGAGCAAGCAAAAGAAGGTGATGAAAACACAATCAAGCATTGAAGAGCAGCAGCTCAACATGGAAATGGAAGAAAAGAGGCAGAAGGATAAGGGCAAGAAGGTATACTTGTGCCACCAATGTGGCAAAGAATATTCACATTCTACAAATTTGAATCTACACATGAAGACCCATGGGTCAGAGAAACCATTTTTATGTTCCACTTGTGGGAAAAGGTTCTTCCTGAAGCACCACCTAGTGAGGCACCAGAAGGCACACGAAAAGAAGAAGGATTTTGAATGCAACAAGTGTGGGAAGAAGTTCCTTTTGAGGCACCACAATTGATTTACGGCAGAGTAGACATAAAATGTGGGATTTATCATCAATAGAATTATCTATAATGAAGTATTCAGTTGTCCATGAGCTCCTAAATTACCGATTTTCATCAAAAAGTCTTCTTTTTTCTGATGAGTCATTGCTGGGGTTATAGAATTTGAAGTTATCTAAATTTAATAAATATAAAGTTTTTTTACATTTTGTAAGGATTATAATTATAATAGAATTTACTATTGTAGTTTTATTTCCAGGAGTATCAAGTTTGGGCATACCTTTGTTTAGGAAAACGTGGGTATTGTAAAGCAGCCGCCGGCCATCTCTGCATTTTAATAAACTTCTTAATTTCCACGAACATAACAGCATAACATCCTAGGGTAGCTGAGCATTCAAATAAATTTTCGAAGAGTAAGGGAGAAAATGCATAACGCCACAATTATTACGTTACAGTTTTCTCTCTTTGGAATGACATCACACAGCTTTGAAGTGAAGTGATATGCCGCCCTCCCTCAGCGCAGCTCAACTCTTGCGGGGAATAAATCAGCAATTTCCTCCATTGTCGAAAAATAAAAAGACCTTTTACTTTCATGTTTAGTACTAACATATGTAAGAACTTATTTAGAGACCCGCACAAAATGGGAATGTGCAAGCAAACGCTAGTAATCACTGTAATCATAAAATTCTTAATATAGTAACACTATTGCATCAAAGACTTTAATGATGAAGGTAATTTTAAGGTAGGAGGTTACCATTTAAAAACGAAATTAATTGATTTTGTTTCAAGTTCACTTATAAGATATTACATTGGTATTATACCTTCATTCTGAACATTGTAATACTGAACCAAAATTTATCAAAGCAAGGTGCTAAAATATAACTAAACTCAAAAAAATATCGCTAAAAATATTTTAAAATAATAATTGCAAATTATTTTTAAATAATAATTAATATAACTATTCACTAAAGCACAAAAAAGTTGACAAACATGAAAAGGCACTAAATTGCCAACTCTGACGATAGGTACATATTTATTCATCCTGGGAACAAAAATAATAAGCGAGGAAAAAACTACCAAACAAGTCCCAGATATAAAATGCCGAAAACACATTCACCCTTACCAAAGGGAATTAAGAATTAATAAACTTTAATTGATCATATTGCTAAAACAATAATTATATATACTTAAACAGCCAATACAATTACAAAAATTGAAAATATTTTGGAATTTCTTCCCTCAAAAGTGGCCGCAAGTACATTAAAAACTAGCAAGCCGCAAGTGGCCACACAAAAACATGAAAGTGGCTGCAGGTGGCCGCAGTTTGGACACCCATGATTTAGACTGACACCTACAAGTACACAACAATTTTTTTTTCACTATTTCTGAGGGTATGGCAAATCGTATGTTCTGTGGTTTGTTTCATATTAAGTAATCACTATAAATGCATCGGCCATGCATCAAATATCTTGCTTAATTATCGAAAGAAATTAATCACAAACATTATTAATATAGTAATTTGCTTTAAACTGCCCAATAAAATTTGCAAATGAAACAATATTTTCAATGTATGCATAAAATATCTTCCTATTTGGAATGTTAATATGTTTTATATTTACACCAAACTTTTCATATAAATTTTCAATCGGTTATTGTCCTTGATGCGTTTGTTTCATTGTAACCTTAGTGCTTGAAAGCCCGAGTCCAATAATTCAAAAATCTGATATTAACAATGCCAGCAACATTAGGAAACTCCTTTTTGAAAGGTTGAAATATCGGAGAAAATCGAATTTAAATTTAATTACGAGCAAACACGAATGAAACAACAAAATCGATGGTAAGAATAAGAATCTTCATTTCTTTCTACATGGAATAGTGTAAATATCAAGTGAAAGTCTCGATCGTAAGTTATTTTAAAATGTTAAAGACAAAAGGGTCTACCTATCGTATCCCAGCCAATTATATGTTAATCAAATGCAAAAACTAAAACTTAGCTGATATCATACCCATGCCTTTTCAGGGGACGACTACCCACTTAAAACCTGAATGAGTTCATGCCGAGTATTCAGGCAAAAGATTCCTCTAAATCGAACTAACCATTCTTGATTTATTTGCGTTTATGCCGGAAGGTGACGTCACTCCAGGCTTCAGATGGATGCAGGTAGACACGAAAGCAGGCAGGGACACAGCGGTTATAATATCTCTGTATTATAAAATCATAATAGTCATCATCATGATGCGTGTCTTTCTAATTTTCTGAATAACTTGATTATAAATTAACTTAAAAGCCTGAAATTACTCAGGATTTCAGTGTTGATGAATCTTTATGTTATGACAAAAAATAATTTTGAATGAGGTCATGGATTTGACTCCAGAGGATGAATGTTATTTCCCATTTCAAAATTATTCCCAAATTGACAGCCTATGCCTGTCTGCATGGTATCTTTGGATCAATTTATTCCATCAATTTCTTGCTTAGCAATCTCACCATTTGAGAGGGAGGAGTTTTCTTCGATGTATCACTTCGAGGACATCCGTTGGGGCAGTTTCATACTAGCTTGGCTAGTTATGTCCCAATCATAAAAACATCCACATTCAGAAATGAGAAAATTGATCTGCTACAACAGTTCAGTGGTAGAATATCTGCCCAGCAAAAGGAAGACCCAGGTTCAATTCCTGGTCATAGCAGACTTTTCATGTTCAAAATTATTCCCAACTTTACAGCTTATGCCTGCCTGCATAGGATCTTTGGATCACTATATTCCACCTGCTGTTTTGTACATTTGTTTTACACTAAATCTTTTAGACCTGCTCTTATGTCGCTTGCTCTTTTGTCATACAATTGGTCAAAATTCTCACCAGGTATCTCACAAGTTGTATATTTGTCTATTGATTTAAAAGAGGATTATGCACCATCTGTTAGTGAGCTTAACATCCCTTAGTTCCCCTATACAGTCATACCTTGCTTTGTGCAACCCCATTTTAAGCAGATTCATTATAGCGCAAAGCATGCCCCTGCCTTCCAGGTGTTAAAAAAAACAAAGGTGACTGACAAATTAGATGGCCTAACCATAATTGTATTGGAAATATGATTTTTGCAGGATTGTGGATTTTAGTATAATTGTCTTTGCATCCTCATTTCAGGCCAGAATGTGACACACTCATACTATAATAGAAACCCACAGGCCAGCAAATTGATTTTATCACTTGTATGACTCACATTTTGGTGATATTATTTCTAAAGAAAGGCAACATTTTGAAAAAAACTTTCTCACTGCTTTATTTAGGATTTCATTCTTACAGGAAATAATTACATTTTTATGTGAATATGATACTGAAGTTTTTAGTTTTCTATACCGTTTGAAAATTACTGAAGAAGTTAAGCTATTGAAAAAGTTAAAATTTGCATCTGGCATTGATAGAAATTGTCTTTGCATCCTCATTTCAGGCCAGAATGTGACACACTCATACTATAATAGAAACCCACAGGCCAGCAAATTGATTTTATCACTTGTATGACTCACATTTTGGTGATATTATTTCTAAAGAAAGGCAACATTTTGAAAAAAAACTTTCTCACTGCTTTATTTAGGATTTCATTCTTACAGGAAATAATTACATTTTTATGTGAATATGATACTGAAGTTTTTAGTTTTCTATACCGTTTGAAAATTACTGAAGAAGTTAAGCTATTGAAAAAGTTAAAATTTGCATCTGGCATTGATAGAAGGAAGTCAACAGAAAGCTGTTTTTCAGGTTAACAGCATGTTTTCATAAATATTACACCTTAGTTTTCACATTCATGGAGCCTTGTACTCATAATGCCATGTAATTGCCAAAAAACTTTTTCTTTTGCACCTTTTACCAGAAACTCAAATTATCACCTGCCCGATTATAGCAGACTTACATCACCAAACATTTCTTTTTATATTCTAAAGTTTCACAGTTTCTTTTTACAATTTATAATCCCTTCTAAAGCCATTGGACAACAGGGAATTAGAAGATAAAAATGTGATAAATGACATCTTGTTGGTAAATGGTTTTATTTTAGGATGACTAAGAATTCCAAATCATTCAAAACCTGGAATGTCTCCTAACAGTGGATTAGTGAATGTTCAACTTAACTTATTCTTTAATTTTTTATACATAAATGGTTATTCTTGAAAATACTAAAACATAAATTGATATATAATGATGTTTTACTTTTCTTAATTAAGAATCTTTTTAAAAATATTTGACCTGTTTCACTTTACTAGGCTTGTGAAGTGACAGTCCAAACCAGAGCTGAGAATTCATCATCTGAGATACCTGCACCTAGCTTAAGGAGCAAGCAAAAGAAGGTGATGAAAACACAATCAAGCATTGAAGAGCAGCAGCTCAACATGGAAATGGAAGAAAAGAGGCAGAAGGATAAGGGCAAGAAGGTATACTTGTGCCACCAATGTGGCAAAGAATATTCACATTCTACAAATTTGAATCTACACATGAAGACCCATGGGTCAGAGAAACCATTTTTATGTTCCACTTGTGGGAAAAGGTTCGCACACATTTCGTGGATCGAGGACCTAGGAACATCTTCCATTTGTTCATCAGTCTCTGAAAATAATATTTCCTCCGTCACCGTCTTTTGCTGCTCATTAAGAAGCTGTTCTAGTTCTTCCATAGTGAGTTCATTGCTGTGGTCCTCCACTAGCTCCTCCACATCAACATTATCAACTTCTAATCCAATCCTATTGCCTATAGATACAATATCATCGACAATACCAACAGACTCAGTCTCATAGCTCTCAATGCCAGATATACAGTCTGGCTACAATTTCCTCCAGGCTGATTTCATAGTTCTGTGAGTCACTAGCCCCCAGGCTTTGTCAATGAAACTTTAATAATGGAGGATATTCAAATGTTTTTCCAGAATTCTCTGAGTGTTAATTCTGTGTCAGAGGTTGCTTCGAAACACCTTTGAAATAATTCCTTGATGCACAGTTTCTTCAAGTTTGAAATGATCTGCTGGTCCATAGGCTGGATTAGAGGAGTTGTGTTAGGCGGCAGGAACTTCACTGTGATAAAACCAAACTCCTCAACCAACTCGTCTTGCAAGCCTAGAGGATGAGCAGGAGTATTGTCCATCACAAGAAGGCATTTTAGTGGATATTCGTTTTTTTTAGGTATTTTCTCACGCTTGGGGCAAAGGCTTCATGGATCCACTCAATGAACAGTTGCCTGGTTACCCAAGCCTTACTATTAGCCCTCCACATAACAGACAGTTTACTTTTCATTACATTATTTTTCTTAAACACCCTTGGATTTTCAGAGTGGTAGACAAGCAATGGCTTGACCTTGAAGTCCCCACTTGCATTTCCACATAGTAAAAGAGTCAGCCGGTCCTTCATTAGCTTATGTCCAGGCAAAGTCTTTTCTTCCTGAGTGATGTAGGTCCTATTTGGTAATTTTTTCCAAAATAGGCCAGTTTCATCAAAGTTGAATACTTGCTGGGGAAGAAAACTCTCAGCTTTTACATAGTCATTAAATTCTTGTACATATTTCTTAGCAGCTTCTTGGTCTGAGCTTGCAGCCTCTCCATGCCTAATTACATTATGTATTCCAGTTCTCTTCTTAAACTTCTCAAACCATCCTCGGCTAGCTTTGATCAGTTCAGTATAAGTACTCGTACCAGGGTTTGTTATTAAAAGGTCATCATGTAATCGTTTCGTTTTTGCACAAATTAGAGCTTCAGAAACACTCACCATTTATCCAAATCAACAGCAATTTCTCCACTTCGTCAATCAATTGTGGTCTTTGTTTACTAATAACTTTTACTCCTCTCGCGACATCAGCTTTCTTGATCGTCTCTCTTTTTTTAGTATAGTACAGATCAATGATTTCGCCATACCGAATTGCGTAGCAAGATCCGAGACACGAACACCATTTTCATATTTGGATATAATTTCTTTTTTCACCTCTATCGTTTTTTTATTTCTTTTCAATTTACTTTTATCATTCTTTGGCTTCATGGTGGTCTAAAAAGATAATTTAATTAAGTGTAAATTAAACTTTGAAACAATAGCAACACGTATACAAAAACAATATAAGACTCACTCGAACAGCAGTCAAATAAATACGACGCACTCTAACAGCAGTCTAACCTGAGTGAACGCTATCGCGAAACTAATACCCTCTCATTTCTCAGACTCAACGGCGCCAGCGCCGGTGCATCTGTCCGGGGGTTTGCGCAGCGGCGCGCCGAGATCTCAGTCCGTGGAGCACGTGACTGCCTGTTCGTAATCCGAAATTCTGTTCGTAAACCGAAGCATTTTTTCGTCGGGATTTTTGTTCGTAAACCGAATTGTTCGTAAACAGAGTCGTTCGTAAATCGAGGTTCCACTGTAAATGGTTTGATCATCCCCTATTTTGTAGACAGCCCATTGTGAGCACCAAGTTGCTATGCTCGGTTCCTAAACAGAATTGCTAACATTCATACTACTGAGAAAGTAATTAAGCACGTTTAGTATAATAGCTTTCTCTTTGATCTGCAACCTACTTTTCGACTGCCTTTTCTTATGGTTTCATCCATTGTAAAAAAAAATTAAATGTTTAAATATTGCGAATTATTAAAAATACTTTCAAAATGATTTACATTAACTTCGGTCTAAATTAGCAGAAACTACACTAACTTACAATTACAAAACATCTATACAACCTAAGTTAATAAAACAAGACGTTACACTAACGAAAAACCCACACCTGCTTAATACTTAATGCACCATCTAATACTACCAGAACTAGTTATTGTTAAACACAAAGCACTCTGCTGAAAAAATCATTCAAAATGTTGATATAACCTAAATATCCATTCCTAAGTAACAACTCAAAATAAGGGGATTTTTGAAAAAGAGAAGAGGGGAGTAGAAGGTATAGGAGGGTTCAACATGTGACAATAGAGTGTTGAAGGTCAATTTGTGTATTTTGGATCAGTTTCGTGAATGTTTTGCACATGTTTAGACCTTTTTTGAGGTATTATTTCGGCGTTGTATCTATCACAAGCTATATTGCTTAAATGCATCCATACCGTCCTCCTGGGATAGGCAATAAGAAAGGGAGCAAGAGACGTTAAAAAAAATGAAGATTTTACGGAAATCAATTTACGAAAGGAGTAGATGAAGCTCGTGAAGAGAGAACTTCGGCATCAAGTCGAAAGCTACACCATAGTGATCCCAGCCCTTCCACTAGTTATCCGAGTGAATGCAATCCGAAGAATGAAATAATTGATTTTGATATCATATTCGGTGGATTGAAAGAGTGCTTACGATGTAGTAGGTGTGCTGGAGAAGTAAGCTTGAGTCAAGAATGTGTGTGTGGACTAGGATTTAAACTTGTTGTAAATTGTGAAAAGTGTAGTGGTATTTTCTGTATACCGTCATGCCGGCAAATTTGAAATCAAGTCAATCAGTACTGCATAATCAGGAGAATGGTTCTTGCAATGAGAATGTTGGGACAAGGACAATCAGGTGCAAGAACATTCTGCTGTATTATGGACCTACCATCTCCCATACGACAGTCCATCTATGATAGTATCGTTAAAAAATATGCGATGCCTCAGAAATTGTGAAGGAGTCGTCGATTGGACGTGCTACCATAGAAGAAATTGCTGCAACAATAACTGATGCATACGAAGTTGAAGATGGCAATGCCGTTTCTGGAGATGGAACTTGGCGAAAATGAGGATTTTCATCATTTCAGGGTGTCACTACTGTCATTGGCATCAAGACAGGCAAAGTTATCGACATAGCAGTGAAGAACAGTTACTGCAAAGAATGTGAAGTATGGGAAAAGAAGTCAGGTACAGAGGAATACATGGAATGGCTTGACAATCATAAGGAACACTGTGCAGCAAATTACGAGGGAAGTGCCAGAGGTATGGAAGTGCAAAGAATGCTTGAAATATTTCATAGATCATCAGAAAAGTACAGATGTAAATATCTTAAATACATTGGCGATGGTGATTCTAAAGTGTATAAGGCTGTCTGTGAAGCTAGACCATATGGAGATGAGAAAATAGAGAAGAAAGGGTGTATTGGTCATGTTCAGAAGAGAATAGGAACAAGATTGGAGCTATAAAAAAAGACATAGCCGGGGTGAAGTTGTCGGATGGAAAGGGGATTGGCAGACAAAGAAGACTGACTGCAAAAATGATTGATAAATTAACAACATACTATGGAAATGCTATAAGGGCAAATACCACCAGTTTAAATGATATGAGAAATGCTGTATGGGCAACTTACTATCATTATAGGTCCACAAATTCCAACCCGCAACGTTTCTTATGTCCCAAAGGAGAAGACAGTTGGTGCAGCTGGCAAAGCACACAAGCCAGCAATGACTCGAACTTTGAATTTTCAAGTGAAGTCGAAACAGCAGTAATGGATGCCCTTTTGCCTGTATATACAGCATTATCTGATGAGGAGCTACTAAAAAAATGTATTGGTGGTTATAACCAAAATAACAATGAATCATTAAACAGTAAGATTTGGAAACTCTCACCGAAACATTCATTTAGTGGCTTAAATACTTTATTGACAGCTGCAAATATTGCTGTTGTAACTTTCAATGATGATAGAATGGCAATTGTGAATGTAATGGAGGAATTGAACGTCATTCCTGGCACCCGTGCAACCATAGCCGCTGTAGAAGAGGACAAGCGGTGTCTGTCTGTCACTGCATCAAAGAGGGAATAGTCGACGTTAGAGACACGAAGAAAGAGAAGGTGCATAAAACAGGCAGCAGAAGAAGAGGCATTGGCTGCTGAAGGAGCCTGTTACATGCCAAGAGGATTTTTACAGGAATATGTTTCCACTTCACTGCTAGAAATTGTTCTATAAAGCCATTTTCCCGAAAACTACATTTTCAACATTTTGTGCCACGATTTCTCGAAAACCGTTATGGATAAAAATCTGAAATTTAATACACGTATTCAGCAAACATGTAGAAATGGAGTGGACTACAGATTTTGAAATATTTAAGTTGGTTCTTTTGCAATTAAAATATAATATACGAAATTTTATGAATTTTCCATACAGTATATTTAATTGCAAACAGAAATAGCAGTAATTACTCAATTTTAATGCGCATAGAAGAGGCCATTTGTGTATTCATAAAATTTGCAAAACTTTTATTTTTTTATTCCGAATAATCATTACATCACAATCATGGCCTGAAGTCAACAATGCCGAATCATAGACGCCATCTTGAAACGGCCATTTTTCAGAAAGAATCAACAATAAAAAATTTTTTGCAAAGAATGGTTAGTAAAAATGTGTCATGAATATACTTTAAAGCATATGGATAGGATTTTTTATTTCCCAACTACAGCTTTTCAAAAATAGGCATTATTTTCATGCGTTAACTCATATATACCCCCTTAATGCTGCAAATTATGAGTCAGGCTTTCATTCTTAATGATGAAATTGATGGAATGATATGATCCGAAGATCCTATGCAGACAGGCATAAGCTGTGAAAGTTGGAACAATTTTTGAAACGAGAAAAAAGTCTGCTATGACCGGGAATTGAACCCGGGTCTTCCACTTGCCGGGCGGATATTCTACCCCTGAACTATCGTAGCAGAACATTTTCTCTCGTTTCTGAACACGGATGTTTTCCTTGGTAGGACGGGAACTAGCCAAGCTAGTATCAAACTGCCCCGACAGATGTCCTCGAAGAGAATCATCGAAAGAAACTCCTTCCTCTCAAATGGTAAGATTGCCAAACATGAAATTGATGGAATGATATGATCCGAAGATCCTATGCAGACAGGCATAAGCTGTGAAAGTTGGAACAATTTTTGAAACGAGAAAAAAGTCTGCTATGACCGGGAATTGAACCCGGGTCTTCCACTTGCCGGGCGGATATTCTACCCCTGAACTATCGTAGCAGAACATTTTCTCTCGTTTCTGAACACGGATGTTTTCCTTGGTAGGACGGGAACTAGCCAAGCTAGTATCAAACTGCCCCGACAGATGTCCTCGAAGAGAATCATCGAAAGAAACTCTTTCGATGATTCTCGACGATATGCCGCGGTGGTGTTCATACCGAAAATGTGGGAAGTCATGCTTTTCGTACAGGGAGTGTATTGAAACACCCTCCCGATGGAGGAAATGACCCCGGAGAAAATTTTATTGTTCCGGTCGGCGGTCACCTGTCACATCTGCTGAAGGTAATTGGGCGACGATCGAGTGAGGGATCACGACCATCTCTCTGGAAAATTTAGGTATGCGGTTCACTCGAATTGTAATATAAATTTCAAAATTCCAAATTTTTTACCGGTGTTCATTCACAATCTCTCCGGTACGATTCTCAACTGATCATACCTCATCTAGGTTACGATCATTTGAAAATCCATCGCATTCCAAATACCGAGGAGCGATATATTTCGTTTTCAAAAAGCGTTGGAAAAAATATTTGTTAGATATGTAGATTCCTTTCGGTTTATGGCTTCCTCCCTTTCTAAATTAGTAGAAAACTTACCTCAACAAGATTTCATTCAAACAGCAAGGATATTTGGAGACAAATTGGATATGGTCACAGGCAAGGGTGTTTTTCCTTATGAATATTTGAATTGTTGGGAGACTAAATGATGAATGTTTTCCACCTAAAGAGGAATGTTACAGCCACCTGACTCAAGATGATATATCTGAGGAAGACTACTTATTCGCCAAGTAGATGTGGTCTGAATTCGATTGCAAATGCTTAGGCGAATATTCCGATTTATATCTAAAGACTAACGTGGCCCTTTTGGCTGACGTTTTTGGAAACTTGAGAAAAGTATGCATGGGGGCATATAAGTTAAACCCAGTGTGGTATTTCACAGCACCAGGACTAGCTTTCGGCTCCATGCTGAAACATGCTAAAATTACATTGCAATTATTGACAGATTATGGCATGATTTTAATGATGCAAAAGGGTATAAGGGGTGGGATAAGCCAATGTTGGAAACGAAAAGTAATCCTAATAATAAATATTTGGAAAATTTTGACTCAAAATCTATGAAATGTATGACTTCAACCATGAAGATTGATTAAATTTTTCACAATGCGCAAATGGGGCACTACTTACTCACAGTCTCAACGACGCTATTCTTATCATCACCACACTTCCACAATCCTTATCACAGCATTTCTTTTTCACAATGCGCAACTGTGGAGCTACTCTCTCACGGCATGGCTGCCGAGGAGGACGGATCTCTCCCCCCCTCATCGCACTACGATTCCTACAAAAACAAAAGAGCTCAGCCTATCGTGAGATCTGTCTCGCGACCTGCCAATCTTGGTTACCACCATTTTTGAATCCTTATCTTTCGATATTGATTTTATTATCTATCAGTATTTATTTTATCATCAATCAATATTGCATGGGTGGTATTTTGATTAGCAATATTGCGTGGGTGGTGGAAAAAAAGACGATCGAAAACAAAAGGTCACGTGACCTAAATCCAAGATGGTGGACTCAAAATGGCTGGTGCCAGGACCATCTTTTTCTCACTATCCTCTTCCTCTTTACCTTTCACCTTGAACTTTTCCTTGTGCAACCAGTCTTTCAAGATCATCATCATTCTTTCACATGACATGGCCAACATAGTTTCAGGATCCTTACTTGGGCCATTTTGTTTTATTTCCTTCTCCATACGCAGTTTAGAGAAAGTATTGTTTTCACGAAAAAATTGAGCTCGAGATTTCAACAGAGACGTTTTTAAGTCCCCTGAATTGCTATTTTCTCGACGATGTCTGCGAAAGGAACTTGATCATCGCTCTAACTCAAAAGGTACTAATGAAATCATACAAAAGTATATTTAAGATTTTTATTCTGGTTAGATTTTGGCTAAAATTGGCCAACCTTAAGTAGAGTTTTGCTCTTGTCATGTTTCTGTTTTTGCAAAATATCTCCTTTAGGTTTTCATTAATGTAATAATTTGTCGCTGCCAAAGCTGTAGCCAATACAATTTTCTATAATTTTTGTTTGAAACAGTTTTTCTTATAATGGATCTTTTCAGAGATATAATATTTTTAATATCCATTTGAATTTGTTCAGTGCATTGAATGTGGCCAGCTGATAGCTTTGTTTCTGTTGTTATTAAAAAATTTTGAATTCTTGTTAGCGATACCTGTAATTTTAATTGCAAATATTTTTTGCAATAATATGACATTAGCAGTAGGATGCGGATCAATATTTTGTCCACAGCAATAAATATCGAACTTATTTACACATTGTTTTTTCGATGTGGAAAATGATTCCAAATATTTTTATAGTGAAAATTATTCCAAGTGTGTAAAAGTGTGATTGCCGACAGTTATTCTTGAGAAATCTATCGTCCAGAGCAACTTGAAAGTAATAATGAAATCATATCCGTTACTATATCTTGATAAAATTGTGATGGCAACATCAGATATTTTAAAAGTTCATCAATAATAGAGTCATTGGTCCTCAGTGGTGTAACTAGGAGTGGAAGGTCCCACGTCTAAATATTATCTCAATTATCTCAACCAACAATTTCATATGTTCAATTAAAATTGAAACAAACTGTAAAAACCTACCAAGTTGCGCTTATTAATCAATTAACTGGAATATGCTGAAAAGGTTAGGTTTTTTTAATTCCTCTTTCAGAAATAATGGTTAACTAGATAGTCATTCAGAAATTATGATAAATTGTAAAAAAACGTTATTTTATATATTCAGAAATATTTTAGGGTCCATGGCATTTGGCCATCCATGCCACTCTATTTTTACGCCACTGTTGGTCCGTCAGACAGTAAAAAAAATCCCAGCAACATCCTTCAGCATTACATTTCAGATATGCCAATCCGCTTTTTATTTCTCTCCTCGACGGTCCAACTCTCTGCTCCGATATGAAAACGGAGGAAAACTAATGCCCCAACTTGGCACGTCTTGGTTGTTCCACTTCTGTTGTTATTTGTCTATATTTTCCATGGCCCCTTCATTGCACCTCTTTTCATCACGATTTCCCTTCTTACTTAACAATTCTAACTTAGCGTTCCTTAAATTGGATTCCGACGAGCCTCCTACCTGCAGACACATGTCGACCATTGCGAGGACAGTGCGCAAATCGTCCTTCGGTTTGGTTGTTGCACCACTGTCGGCATTGATGCATTTCACAAGGGAAATTTTTTTTAAACATCTAACAGTCAAATATTTTCCTCGGTTTTCTTTTTGTACAAATGTTTTGTTTATTAAATTCAATATATTATAACAAAAATAAATAGACATTCATTTATTCATTCCTCTATTTAATGTTTTTGTTACTTACCAAATCAAATTCTCTTGGAAATAAGATAATTTCTTATAGGAAAGTGAATATATTTGGGTAAGTAACCTTCATTTAAATAATATTATTGCTATAAGAAAAAAATTCGAGTTGCGCAATTTTGAGTTATGCGGCCATTGCTGGGAACGTAACTGTCGCATAAGTCGGGGGTTAGGTGTATTCAGTTTTTCATTAATATTATGTTAATGAATTCAGATAAAGAGATTAAAATTGCATTTTTTTAATCTTTGAGGAAAATTTCTGTGAAAGGGAAGTACCTTTGTAATATTTGACTTAAAACAGAAAAATAAAATTTATAAAAATTTATTTTAATGAAACCACGTTTTGCTATATGAAATAAAAAATTCTAAAATTCGCATAATTGAATGATCCCGAAGGTGAAAATTGATTTAGGAATATAAAAGAGGCCTAGCGTAATGTTTAACAAATAAATTTTCATTGATATTTTTTCCACGACATTTATTTAACCAGAACGATTTTTTAATTTCTGGAGTATTCAATTATGTGAATTTTATTTATCTTTTTTGCTTTTTGATGCATGCAAAAGTTGGTTTTGTTAATTTATTTTATTTAAAATTTAATTTACCTTGATACTTAATTCATTGACACTCATCGTGTCTGATGGGCAGTTATGCTAGTTATAATATATTAGAACTAAGGGCCTGTTGTAGTACTTCCTGCAAACATTTAGGGAACCTTGCGTGAAGTGGCCCAATGCGATAGTTCCTATGACAAAAAATTGTTACACAGGGTGTTATTAGTTGAGCCACTTTTATTGCTCATCTCAAAATAACCGTATACCTCACACCATTTTCATAGCCAAAAACACATACCTACATGATTTAGACCATGGGTGTCCAGATATGGAAGGTTATGTAGCCTCATAGTGGCCTGAAAAATCTTGAAGTGGCCACACGAGAAGGAAGAGGGGTCTATGGGATTTTTTTGCTAAAACAGTAATAATATTTGTTTTTTATATTACATATTTAAGTAAAAAATACTTTTTTGCATAGTATTTTTAATTATTTTAATTCAAATTACAAATTTTTATTTTTTTCTAATACATTTTTCTTTAATAAAGTTTAATTTTTTACAAAGTAGTTTAATTTAAATATCATCAATTTGTAAATCCTTTAATTTTGAGGATGATAATCTGAGCTGATAGGTCAGATTTTCATCGGTCAAATTATACCGGTATCTATTTTTTGTGAATTTCATTTGGGTGAAAAGTTGTTCACAAAGATAAGTACTTCCAAAAAGCAATATCATTTTTAAGGAATGATCTCTGAGACGTGGATATTTTTCTCGGGTAATATAAATGTTATGAAAACCTTCTTGTTTTTCTTTGAAAGCACAATGGGCTTCAATATCAGACTGCATTTCAATAAGCTCACTTTGCAAATGATCTGGTGCAGAATTATAGTCCACAATAAATGGGTTTGAGAAAATTTCATTTTTCATTTTCAGAAGTACGGAAAAGCGTTCTTTGAACTCAAGAATTAAAATATCAATGTCCTTCACAAATCTTTTAGTATCTTTCTCGGTTAATATGATTGACTTTATAGATTAAAAATTATCATATTTGTTTTCCTTTAGCTGATTTTTAAATAAATTCAACTTTCCAATAAATGCGTTTATCAAACGATACATTTCAGATATTTTTGTGTCTTTTCCCTGCAGCTTTACATTTAAATTATTAATGTGAAGCATTATATCAACAAAAAAGATAAGTTCCAAGAGAAACTTTTCGTCTTCGAATTGATTGATGGGTTTCCCTTCTGATTGCATGAAAAAGTAATTTCCTCTCGTAGCTCGAAAAATCTTTTCTGCGCTTTTCCTCTGCTTAACCAGCAAATATTAGTGAAATAAATAACATCAGTTCCTTTGGCTTCCTCCACATCCTTAATCATTTCCTTAAATTTCCAAAATTTATCAAAGCAAGGTGCTAAAATATAACTAAACTCAAAAAAATATCGCTAAAAATATTTTAAAATAATAATTGCAAATTATTTTTAAATAATAATTAATATAACTATTCACTAAAGCCCAAAAAAGTTGACAAACATGAAAAGGCACTAAATTGCCAACTCTGACGATAGGTACATATTTATTCATCCTGGGAACAAAAATAATAAGCGAGGAAAAAACTACCAAACAAGTCCCAGATATAAAATGCCGAAAACACATTCACCCTTACCAAAGGGAATTAAGAATTAATAAACTTTAATTGATCATATTGCTAAAACAATAATTATATATACTTAAATAGCCAATACAATTACAAAAATTGAAAATATTTTGGAATTTCTTCCCTCAAAAGTGGCCGCAAGTACATTAAAAACTAGCAAGCCGCAAGTGGCCACACAAAAACATGAAAGTGGCTGCAGGTGGCCGCAGTTTGGACACCCATGATTTAGACTGACACCTACAAGTACACAACAATTTTTTTTTCACTATTTCTGAGGGTATGGCAAATCGTATGTTCTGTGGTTTGTTTCATATTAAGTAATCACTATAAATGCATCGGCCATGCATCAAATATCTTGCTTAATTATCGAAAGAAATTAATCACAAACATTATTAATATAGTAATTTGCTTTAAACTGCCCAATAAAATTTGCAAATGAAACAATATTTTCAATGTATGCATAAAATATCTTCCTATTTGGAATGTTAATATGTTTTATATTTACACCAAACTTTTCATATAAATTTTCAATCGGTTATTGTCCTTGATGCGTTTGTTTCATTGTAACCTTAGTGCTTGAAAGCCCGAGTCCAATAATTCAAAAATCTGATATTAACAATGCCAGCAACATTAGGAAACTCCTTTTTGAAAGGTTGAAATATCGGAGAAAATCGAATTTAAATTTAATTACGAGCAAACACGAATGAAACAACAAAATCGATGGTAAGAATAAGAATCTTCATTTCTTTCTACATGGAATAGTGTAAATATCAAGTGAAAGTCTCGATCGTAAGTTATTTTAAAATGTTAAAGACAAAAGGGTCTACCTATCGTATCCCAGCCAATTATATGTTAATCAAATGCAAAAACTAAAACTTAGCTGATAGCATACCCATGCCTTTTCAGGGGACGACTACCCACTTAAAACCTGAATGAGTTCATGCCGAGTATTCAGGCAAAAGATTCCTCTAAATCGAACTAACCATTCTTGATTTATTTGCGTTTATGCCGGAAGGTGACGTCACTCCAGGCTTCAGATGGATGCAGGTAGACACGAAAGCAGGCAGGGACACAGCGGTTATAATATCTCTGTATTATAAAATCATAATAGTCATCATCATGATGCGTGTCTTTCTAATTTTCTGAATAACTTGATTATAAATTAACTTAAAAGCCTGAAATTACTCAGGATTTCAGTGTTGATGAATCTTTATGTTATGACAAAAAATAATTTTGAATGAGGTCATGGATTTGACTCCAGAGGATGAATGTTATTTCCCATTTCAAAATTATTCCCAAATTGACAGCCTATGCCTGTCTGCATGGTATCTTTGGATCAATTTATTCCATCAATTTCTTGCTTAGCAATCTCACCATTTGAGAGGGAGGAGTTTTCTTCGATGTATCACTTCGAGGACATCCGTTGGGGCAGTTTCATACTAGCTTGGCTAGTTATGTCCCAATCATAAAAACATCCACATTCAGAAATGAGAAAATTAATCTGCTACAACAGTTCAGTGGTAGAATATCTGCCCAGCAAAAGGAAGACCCAGGTTCAATTCCTGGTCATAGCAGACTTTTCATGTTCAAAATTATTCCCAACTTTACAGCTTATGCCTGCCTGCATAGGATCTTTGGATCACTATATTCCACCTGCTGTTTTGTACATTTGTTTTACACTAAATCTTTTAGACCTACTCTTATGTCGCTTGCTCTTTTGTCATACAGTTGGTCAAAATTCTCACCAGGTATCTCACAAGTTGTATATTTGTCTATTGATTTAAAAGAGGATTATGCACCATCTGTTAGTGAGCTTAACATCCCTTAGTTCCCCTATACAGTCATACCTTGCTTTGTGCAACCCCATTTTAAGCAGATTCATTATAGCGCAAAGCATGCCCCTGCCTTCCAGGTGTTAAAAAAAACAAAGGTGACTGACAAATTAGATGGCCTAACCATAATTGTATTGGAAATATGATTTTTGCAGGATTGTGGATTTTAGTATAATTGTCTTTGCATCCTCATTTCAGGCCAGAATGGGACACACTCATACTATAATAGAAACCCACAGGCCAGCAAATTGATTTTATCACTTGTATGACTCACATTTTGGTGATATTATTTCTAAAGAAAGGCAACATTTTGAAAAAAACTTTCTCACTGCTTTATTTAGGATTTCATTCTTACAGGAAATAATTACATTTTTATGTGAATATGATACTGAAGTTTTTAGTTTTCTATACCGTTTGAAAATTACTGAAGAAGTTAAGCTATTGAAAAAGTTAAAATTTGCATCTGGCATTGATAGAAGGAAGTCAACAGAAAGCTGTTTTTCAGGTTAACAGCATATTGTCATAAATATTACACCTTAGTTTTCACATTCATGGAGCCTTGTACTCATAATGCCCCCATTCTGTGCAAATTTTGCTTTGTGCAAAATTTTCAGGAACCTTTGTCTGTTAGGGTGATGTAAAGAGCAGTAATTTCTCCACACTTCCCAATCCCTTCTCCTCTCTTCCCCCTTCCTCACTTCCTATCAACAGGAAATTGGAAGATAAAAATTCGATAAATGACATATTGTTGGTAAAAGGTTTTATTTTTGGATTACTCAAAATTCCAAATCATTCAAAACCTGGAATGGCTCCTAACTACCGAACAGTGGATTAGTGAATTTTCAACTTGACTTATTCTTTAATTTTTTATACATAAATGGTTATTCTTGAAAATACTAAAACATAAGTTGATATATAATGATGTTTTACTTTTCTTATTTAAGAATCTTTTTAAAAATATTTTACGTTTCATTTTACTAGGCTTGTGAAGTGACAATCCAAACCAGAGCTGAGAATCCATCATCTGAGATACCTGGACCTAGCTTAAGGAGCAAGAAAAAGAAGATGAAAACACAATCAAACATTGAAGAGCAGCAGCTCAACATGAAAATGGAAGAAAAGAGGCAGAAGGATAAGGGCAAGAAGGTATACTTGTGCCACCAATGTGGCAAAGAATTTCCACATTCTAGAAATTTGAATCTACACATGAAGACCCATGGGTCAGAGAAACCATTTTTATGTTCCACATGTGGGAAAAGGTTCCTCCTGAAGCACCACCTAGTGCAGCACCAGAAGGCACACGAAAAGAAGAAGGATTTTGAATGCAACAAGTGTGGGAAGAAGTTCCTTTTGAGGCACCACCTGTCACAGCATCTCGTGGTGCACAGTGGACGAAAGATGCATCAGTGCAAATACTGTGATGAGAGCTTTGACAGGAAACATGCCCTGGATGATCACCAATCTGCACATGATGGGGAGAGGGTGTGGGAATGCAAGCAGTGCAGGAAGGGATTTGATAAATGGAAGGATTTGGTGCAGCATCGCAAGTCTCATTTTGGAGAGAAGAAGTTGGCTTGCGATATATGTGGATCGAAGTGGGTTTGCAAATATGATTTGAGGATACACATGATGGTCCATATGGGAGTGAAGGAACTTGAATGTAGTATTTGTAAAAGGCAGTTCTTGAGACGCACCAGTCTCAATTTGCACATGAAACTTCACACTGGTGAAGGAATGTTCTCTTGTGATGTGTGTGGAAAGAGTTTTTCACAAAAGTATTACCTTTTCATTCACAATAGAATCCATACAGGAGAACGTCCATATCATTGCAACTTTTGTGACTGGTCATTTAAGAGCAAGGGTGAATTGCTTATTCACGTGCCATTGCACTCAGAGAAGAAGCCATTTTCGTGTGATTTTTGTCCAAAGAAATTTCCCTCCAAATATCATCTTAAGAAACATCAGAGAATACATCCCAAAGATGCAAAACATGCATGATATTGTAGAGGACACCTAGCTACTTGTGTGAAATTTGTGTATAAAAGTGGAAGAATTTATTCATCAATGAAGATATACACCATTATTAGAAATTCTTCTTTTGTTACGTGATATATAAATTTACACATTAGAGATCTATGACAGTGATTTACAATTTTTTAGGCATTTTTTACCAGTGAAGTGGTAATAGTAGAATGCCCTATGGGCATGTCTTATCTGATGTACTTAAAGCTATATGCAGAAGTAAATCGAAAGTTCAGACAGCATTCTAATTTTACTAATTAAGAAATTAATTCACCTTATCCTACCAGTAAGTACTAATATAGTTCATCACTCCTTACTTTGGGTAAATTGCCATCATAATGGAAATGTTAATCCGTACCATCCCAATGAAATCACTATCAAAGAATAACAGACTATCATCTGATTAAATTTCTTTTCATCCTTTCCAAAGCATTAGAGAGACTTGTGCATGTGTAAGTTCAGATTTTTTAACTCAAATCACATACTTGTCTCCTCCCAAACAGGCTTTCAAAAGTCACAGCATGACCTCTGCTTTAATTAAAATCACAGGTGACAATGATTGATGAATGACAGGAAATTTACAGCATTCATATTGGTAGACTTCAGCAAAGCCTTTGACTCACTAGACAAAGTCGTCTTTCTGGCAAATCTTCACAGCATGAGATTCTCTACCCCGTCAATTAACTGGTTCTCTTCATGCCTTATGATTGTCATCAGATGGTCATCTTAGACGATTATTTCTCCTCAAGGCTAAGTACCATCTGAGTTATCCTGCATGGTTCAATTTTAGTTCCTCTTCTATTCTCTCTTTACATTAATGACTGCTCCCAAATACTTACATACTATAACCATCACTTATATGCTGATGATTTTCAGATTTACTTGAACTCCGAACCTAATAATTTATCCCTAGCCTTAGATAATATTAATCATGACCTGAGTCAGCTTAAGAAATTTAGTGACAATAACTTTCTCAGTGTTTACCCAATGAAATATCAAGGAATTATTATTGGATATCCAAAACTAATTGAGTCATTAAATCCTTCTGAGGTTATTCTATATATAAATGGTTTGATCATCCCCTATTGTAAATTTTAAAAACCTTTGTATACTACTAAATGAAACACTCCTGGACTAATCATGTCATGAAAGTGTGCAAGATGGTAAATTCTTCCCAACACTCAGTTAGGCATCTTCATAATATTCTGACCTCTTCCCTAAAAATAAAGCTGGTTACTTCTTTAATTGTTTCATACTTGGACTTCGGTTTGGTCGTTGCACCACTGTCGACATTGATGTATTTAGCAAGAGCACGACAATGTGCCCGATTTTCCTTTCCTTGCCGCGCTTCTCGTGAGCATAAATGTCCAATTTTTTATTTGGCAGTGAAGAAGACGTTAAAATATACAGCCTGTTTCAGTGAAGGCGTGAAGTAAAGCCAGATCCCGTGAAAAGTACAATTGAAGGGGAGGGAAAGAGACGCAGAATCGCCTATTTGGGCCGAATCGGCAAAGCGAGCAAGAATACCTTAAGGTCACTAACGTAACTAGGAACGAATTTTCACGCCATCGAGTTTTTAATAGGCGTCGAATCGATCAAGAAAGTAGTTCTTGATGCGAAAATTTGTTCTATCCTTCCAAAAAAATCTTTCGTCGTGAAGGTGAATTGCATTGCTGCCGGTTTCCTGTAATTGCGTACGAGTGACTTGGGCAATAACTTCGCATCACATCTATCGACATATTAAAGAAATTTCAACGCTCTTTTGAATTTTAAACAACACCTTGGTTGCGATAAATAATACGACGGTAACGAAAATATGCAGATACACCTATCCCACGATGTACGCGATTTCGACTTACGCGAAATTCGCGTTAGTTTCGTATGGTTTAGTTTTATATAGGTTTTTAACTATTTTATTTTATCAATTATATTCTGATGCGACCTGATCAGAGAGTAAAAAACAGCGGGAGCGCAGTTGCTAGGGTTCCGCGCAGTCACCAGCCATCACTCATTAGTCCTCGCCTAGATCAGTTTATCAGTGTCCCCTGTGGTGTTCGGGCATGTGAACTGCTGTTTATTTCAACTCGAATCCTAGTGAATATGAATTCTAATTGTAAGCGATCTAGTACTGGCAGTGATTTTATTGTAAAGAGGAAGAGAAAGGCTCTCACTTTGGAGGTGAAATTAGATGTTTTGAATCGATATAAAAAAGGAGAGAGTACGGCTGATATCCAACTTGCTTTATGTTTGAGTGAATCTACGCTCGGAAATTCATTCTAATGCTTCCTAAATCAACGAAAGCAGTAAAAACACTACGAAATTAACCTCAGCCCGATCAACAATTATTTCGTTCTAATATAAAGGAAAAAATGGAAAGGTGCTCATTACATGGATTCAATATAAAAATCAACAAAATATGCCTTTATCTACTGTTGTCATTCAGTAAAAGGCAAAATCGTTGTATGATGACTGACCGTGGCTTGCTATAAGAATCTACAAAGTGAAAATTTAGCATTTTAATCAACTGTCCTTAGAAATTTTTTTTAAACGAGACAAATATTTTCTTCAGTTTTCTTTTTGTACAAATGTTTTTTTTATTAAATTCAATGTATTATAACGAAAATAAATAGACATTCATTCCTCTATTTAATGTTTTTGTTACTTAACAAATGAAATTCACTTGGAAATTAGATAATTTCTTACAAGAAGGTGAATATATTTGGGTAAGTAACCTTCATTTAAATAATATTATTGCTATCGGAAAAAAATTCGAGTTGCGCGATTTCGAGTTACGCGACCATTGCTGGGAACGTAACTGTCGCGTAAGTCGGGGTTAGGTGTATTCAGTTTTTCATTGATATTATGTTAATGAATTCAGATAAAGAGATTAAAATTGCGTTATTTTTTTAATCTTTGAGGAAAATTTCTGTGAAAGGGAAGCACCTTTGTAATATTTGACTTAAAACAGAAAAATAAAATTTATAAAAATTTATTTTAATGAAACCACGTTTTGCTATATGAAATAAAAAATTCTAAAATTCGCATAATTGAATGATCCCGAAGGTGAAAATTGATTTAGGAATATAAAAGAGGCCTAGCGTAATGTTTAACAAATAAATTTTCATTGATATTTTTTCCACGACATTTATTTAACCAGAACGATTTTTTAATTTCTTGAGTATTCAATTATGTGAATTTTATTTATCTTTTTTGCTTTTTGATGCATGCAAAAGTTGGTTTTGTTAATTTATTTTATTTAAAATTTAATTTAACTTTATACTTAATTCATTCATACTCATCATGTCTGATGGGCAGTTATGCTAGTTATAATATATTAGAACTAAGGGCCTGTTGTAGTACTTCCTGCAAACATTTAGGGAACCTTGCGTGAAGTGGCCCAATGCGATAGTTCCTATGACAAAAAATTGTTACACAGGGTGTTATTAGTTGAGCCACTTTTATTGCTCATCTCAAAATAACCGTATACCTCACACCATTTTCATAGCCAAAAACACATACCTACATGACTTAGACCATGGGTGTCCAGATATGGAAGTTTATGTAGCCTCATAGTGGCCTGAAAAATCTTGAAGTAGGAAGAGGGGTCTATGGGATTTTTTTGCTAAAACAGTAATTCTTCCTATCAACAGGAAATTGGAAGATAAAAATTCGATAAATGACATATTGTTGGTAAAAGGTTTTATTTTTGGATTACTCAAAATTCCAAATCATTCAAAACCTGGAATGGCTCCTAACTACCGAACAGTGGATTAGTGAATTTTCAACTTGACTTATTCTTTAATTTTTTATACATAAATGGTTATTCTTGAAAATACTAAAACATAAGTTGATATATAATGATGTTTTACTTTTCTTATTTAAGAATCTTTTTAAAAATATTTTACGTTTCATTTTACTAGGCTTGTGAAGTGACGGTCCAAACCAGAGCTGAGAATCCATCATCTGAGATACCTGGACCTAGCTCAAGGAGCAAGAAAAAGAAGATGATGAAAACACAATCAAACATTGAAGAGCAGCAGCTCAACATGGAAATGGAAGAAAAGAGGCAGAAGGATAAGGGCAAGAAGGTATACTTGTGTCACCAATGTGGCAAAGAATATTCACATTCTACAAATTTGAATCTACACATGAAGACCCATGGGTCAGAGAAACCATTTTTATGTTCCACTTGTGGGAAAAGGTTCCTCCTGAAACACCACCTAGTGCAGCACCAGAAGGCACACGAAAAGAAGAAGGATTTTGAATGCAACAAGTGTGGGAAGAAGTTCCTTTTGAGGCACCACCTGTCACAGCATCTCGTGGTGCACAGTGGACGAAAGATGCATCAGTGCAAATACTGTGATGAGAGCTTTGACAGGAAACATGCCCTGGATGATCACCAATCTGCACATGATGGGGAGAGGGTGTGGGAATGCAAGCAGTGCAGGAAGGGATTTGATAAATGGAAGGATTTGGTGCAGCATCGCAAGTCTCATTTTGGGGAGAAGAAGTTGGCTTGTGATATATGTGGATCGAAGTGGGTTTGCAAATATGATTTGAGGATACACATGATGGTCCATATGGGAGTGAAGGAACTTGAATGTAGTATTTGTAAAAGGCAGTTCTTGAGACGCTTCAGTCTCAATTTGCACATGAAACTTCACACTGGTGAAGGAATGTTCTCTTGTGATGTGTGTGGAAAGAGTTTTTCACAAAAGCATAACCTTTTCATTCACAATAGAATCCATACAGGAGAACGTCCATATCATTGCAACTTTTGTGACTGGTCATTTAAGAGCAAGGGCGAATTGCTTATTCACGTGCCATTGCACTCAGAGAAGAAGCCATTTTCGTGTGATTTTTGTCCAAAGAAATTTCCCTCCAAATATCATCTTAAGAAACATCAGAGAATACATCCCAAAGATGCAAAACATGCATGATATTGTAGAGGACACCTAGCTACTTGTGTGAAATTTGTGTATAAAAGTGGAAGAATTTATTCATCAATGAAGATATACACCATTATTAGAAATTCTTCTTTTGTTACGTGATATATAAATTTACACATTAGAGATCTATGACAGTGATTTACAATTTTTTAGGCATTTTTTACCAGTGAAGTGGTAATAGTAGAATGCCCTATGGGCATGTCTTATCTGATGTACTTAAAGCTATATGCAGAAGTAAATCGAAAGTTCAGACAGCATTCTAATTTTACTAATTAAGAAATTAATTCACCTTATCCTACCAGTAAGTACTAATATAGTTCATCACTCCTTACTTTGGGTAAATTGCCATCATAATGGAAATGTTAATCCGTACCATCCCAATGAAATCACTATCAAAGAATAACAGACTATCATCTGATTAATTTTCTTTTCATCCTTTCCAAAGCATTAGAGAGACTTGTGCATGTGTAAGTTCAGATTTTTTAACTCAAATCACATACTTGTCTCCTCCCAAACAGGCCTTTAAAAGTCACAGCATGACATCTGCTTTAATTAAAATCACAGGTGACAATGACTGCTGAATGACAGGAAATTTACAGCATTACTACTGTTAGACTTCAGCAAAGACTTTGACTCACTAGACAAAGTCGTCTTTCTGGCAAATCTTCACAGCATGAGATTCTCTACCCCGTCAATTAACTGGTTCTCTTCATGCCTTATGATTGTCATCAGATGGTCATCTTAGACGATTATTTCTCCTCAAGGCTAAGTACCATCTCAGTTATCTTGCATGGTTCAATTTTAGTTCCTCTTCTATTCTCTCTTTACATTAATGACTGCTCCCAAATACTTACATACTATAACCATCACTTATATGCTTATGATTTTCAGATTTACTTGAACTCCGAACCTAATAATTTATCCCTAGCCTTAGATAATATTAATCATGACCTGAGTCAGCTTAAGAAATTTAGTGACAATAACTTTCTCAGTGTTTACCCAATGAAATATCAAGGAATTATTATTGGATATCCAAAACTACTTGGGGTCATTAAATCCTGCTGAGGTTATTCTATATATAAATGGTTTGATCATCCCCTATTGTAAAATTTAAAAATCTTTGTATACTACTAAATGAAACACTCCTGGACTAATCATGTCATGAAAGTGTGCAAGATGGTAAATTCTTCCCTACACTCACTTAGGCATCTTCATAATATTCTGACCTCTTCCCTAAAAATAAAGCTGGTCACTTCTTTAATTGTTTCATACTTGGACTTCGGTTTGGTCGTTGCACCACCGTCGACATTGATGTATTTAGCAAGAGCACGACAATGTGCCCGATTTTCCTTTCCTTGCCGCGCTTCTCGTGAGCATAAATGTCCAATTTTTTATTTGGCAGTGAAGAAGACGTTAAAATATACAGCCTGTTTCAGTGAAGGCGTGAAGTAAAGCCAGATCCCGTGAAAAGTACAATTGAAGGGGAGGGAAAGAGACGCAGAATCGCCTATTTGGGCCGAATCGGCAAAGCGAGCAAGAATACCTTAAGGTCACTAACGTAACTAGGAACGAATTTTCACGCCATCGAGTTTTTAATAGGCGTCGAATCGATCAACAAATTAGTTCTTGATGCGAAAATTTGTTCTATCCTTCCAAAAAAATCTTTCGTCGTGAAGGTGAATTGCATTGCTGCCGGTTTCGTGTAATTGCGTACGATTGACTTGGGCAATAACTTCGCGTCACATCTATCGACATATTAAAGAAATTTCAACGCTCTTTTGAATTTTAAACAACACCTTGGTTGCGATAAATAATACGACTGTAACGAAAATATGCAGATACACCTATCCCACGATGTACGCGATTTCGACTTACGCGAAATTCGCGTTAGTTTCGTATGGTTTAGTTTTATATAGGTTTTTAACTATTTTATTTTATCAATTATATTCCGATGCGACCTGATCAGAGAGTAAAAAACAGCGCGAGCGCAGTTGCTAGGGTTCCGCGCAGTCACCAGCCATCACTCATTAGTCCTCGCCTAGATCAGTTTATCAGTGTCCCCTGTGGTGTTCGGGCATGTGAACTGCTGTTTATTTCAACTCGAATCCTAGTGAATATGAATTCTAATTGTAAGCGATCTAGTACTGGCAGTGATTTTATTGTAAAGAGGAAGAGAAAGGCTCTCACTTTGGAGGTGAAATTAGATGTTTTGAATCGATATAAAAGAGGAGAGAGTACGGCTGATATCCAACTTGCTTTATGTTTGAGTGAATCTACGCTCGGAAATTCATTCTAATGCTTCCTAAATCAACGAAAGCAGTAAAAACACTACGAAATTAACCTCAGCCCGATCAACAATTATTTCGTTCTAATATAAAGGAAAAAATGGAAAGGTGCTCATTACATGGATTCAATATAAAAATCAACAAAATATGCCTTTATCTACTGTTGTCATTCAGTAAAAGGCAAAATCGTTGTATGATGACTGACCGTGGCTTGCTATAAGAATCTACAAAGTGAAAATTTAGCATTTTAATCAACTGTCCTTAGAAATTTTTTTTAAACGAGACAAATATTTTCTTCAGTTTTCTTTTTGTACAAATGTTTTTTTTTATTAAATTCAATGTATTATAACGAAAATAAATAGACATTCATTCCTCTATTTAATGTTTTTGTTACTTAACAAATGAAATTCACTTGGAAATTAGATAATTTCTTACAAGAAGGTGAATATATTTGGGTAAGTAACCTTCATTTAAATAATATTATTGCTATCGGAAAAAAATTCGAGTTGCGCGATTTCGAGTTACGCGACCATTGCTGGGAACGTAACTGTCGCGTAAGTCGGGATTAGGTGTATTCAGTTTTTCATTGATATTATGTTAATGAATTCAGATAAATTTATTTTAATGAAACCACGTTTTGCTATATGAAATAAAAAATTCTAAAATTCTCATAATTGAATGATCCCGAAAGTGAAAATTGATTTAGGAATATAAAAGTTGCCTAGCGTAATGTTTAACAAATAAATTTTCATTGATATTTTTTCCACGACATTTATTTAACCAGAACGATTTTTTAATTTCTGGAGTATTCAATTATGTGAATTTTATTTATCTTTTTTGCTTTTTGATGCATGCAAAAGTTGGTTTTGTTAATATATTTTATTTAAAATTTAATTTAACTTTATACTTAATTCATTCATACTCATCATTCTGATGGGCAGTTATGCTAGTTATAATATATTAGAACTAAGGGCCTGTTGTAGTACTTCCTGCAAACATTTAGGGAACCTTGCGTGAAGTGGCCCAATGCGATAGTTCCTATGACAAAAAATTGTTACACAGGGTGTTATTAGTTGAGCCACTTTTATTGCTCATCTCAAAATAACCGTATACCTCACACCATTTTCATAGCCAAAAACACATACCTACATGATTTAGACCATGGGTGTCCAGATATGGAAGTTTATGTAGCCTCATAGTGGCCTGAAAAATATTGAATTGGCCGCACGAGTAGGAAGAGGGGTCTATGGGATTTTTTTGCTAAAACAGTAATTCTTC
Source organism: Tanypteryx hageni (assembly GCA_028673005.1). Lineage (NCBI taxonomy): Eukaryota > Metazoa > Arthropoda > Insecta > Odonata > Petaluridae > Tanypteryx > Tanypteryx hageni. Next base: position 116,063,373 of record CM054116.1, read on the forward strand.
CTATCAACAGGAAATTGGAAGATAAAAATTCGATAAATGACATATTGTTGGTAAAAGGTTTTATTTTTGGATTACTCAAAATTCCAAATCATTCAAAACCTGGAATGGCTCCTAACTACCGAACAGTGGATTAGTGAATTTTCAACTTGACTTATTCTTTAATTTTTTATACATAAATGGTTATTCTTGAAAATACTAAAACATAAGTTGATATATAATGATGTTTTACTTTTCTTATTTAAGAATCTTTTTAAAAATATTTTACGTTTCATTTTACTAGGCTTGTGAAGTGACAGTCCAAATCAGAGCTGAGAATCCATCATCTGAGATACCTGCACCTAGCTTAAGGAGCAAGCAAAAGAAGGTGATGAAAACACAATCAAGCATTGAAGAGCAGCAGCTCAACATGGAAATGGAAGAAAAGAGGCAGAAGGATAAGGGCAAGAAGGTATACTTGTGTCACCAATGTGGCAAAGAATATTCAAATTGTACAAGTTTGAATCTACACATGAGGACCCATGGGTCAGAGAAACCATTTTTATGTTCCACTTGTGGGAAAAGGTTCCTCCTGAAGCACCACCTAGTGCAGCACCAGAAGGCACACGAAAAGAAGAAGGATTTTGAATGCAACAAGTGTGGGAAGAAGTTCCTTTTGAGGCACCACCTGTCACAGCATCTCGTGGTGCACAGTGGACGAAAGATGCATCAGTGCAAATACTGTGATGAGAGCTTTGACAGGAAACATGCCCTGGATGATCACCAATCTGCACATGATGGGGAGAGGGTGTGGGAATGCAAGCAGTGCAGGAAGGGATTTGATAAATGGAAGGATTTGGTGCAGCATCGCAAGTCTCATTTTGGGGAGAAGAAGTTGGCTTGTGATATATGTGGATCGAAGTGGGTTTGCAAATATGATTTGAGGATACACATGATGGTCCATATGGGAGTGAAGGAACTTGAATGTAGTATTTGTAAAAGGCAGTTCTTGAGACGCTTCAGTCTCAATTTGCACATGAAACTTCACACTGGTGAAGGAATGTTCTCTTGTGATGTGTGTGGAAAGAGTTTTTCACAAAAGCATAACCTTTTCATTCACAATAGAATCCATACAGGAGAACGTCCATATCATTGCAACTTTTGTGACTGGTCATTTAAGAGCAAGGGCGAATTGCTTATTCACGTGCCATTGCACTCAGAGAAGAAGCCATTTTCGTGTGATTTTTGTCCAAAGAAATTTCCCTCCAAATATCATCTTAAGAAACATCAGAGAATACATCCCAAAGATGCAAAACATGCATGATATTGTAGAGGACACCTAGCTACTTGTGTGAAATTTGTGTATAAAAGTGGAAGAATTTATTCATCAATGAAGATATACACCATTATTAGAAATTCTTCTTTTGTTACATGATATATAAATTTACACATTAGAGATCTATGACAGTGATTTACAATTTTTTAGGCATTTTTTACCAGTGAAGTGGTAATAGTAGAATGCCCTATGGGCATGTCTTATCTGATGTACTTAAAGCTATATGCAGAAGTAAATCGAAAGTTCAGACAGCATTCTAATTTTACTAATTAAGAAATTAATTCACCTTATCCTACCAGTAAGTACTAATATAGTTCATCACTCCTTACTTTGGGTAAATTGCCATCATAATGGAAATGTTAATCCGTACCATCCCAATGAAATCACTATCAAAGAATAACAGACTATCATCTGATTAATTTTCTTTTCATCCTTTCCAAAGCATTAGAGAGACTTGTGCATGTGTAAGTTCAGATTTTTTAACTCAAATCACATACTTGTCTCCTCCCAAACAGGCCTTTAAAAGTCACAGCATGACATCTGCTTTAATTAAAATCACAGGTGACAATGACTGCTGAATGACAGGAAATTTACAGCATTACTACTGTTAGACTTCAGCAAAGACTTTGACTCACTAGACAAAGTCGTCTTTCTGGCAAATCTTCACAGCATGAGATTCTCTACCCCGTCAATTAACTGGTTCTCTTCATGCCTTATGATTGTCATCAGATGGTCATCTTAGACGATTATTTCTCCTCAAGGCTAAGTACCATCTCAGTTATCTTGCATGGTTCAATTTTAGTTCCTCTTCTATTCTCTCTTTACATTAATGACTGCTCCCAAATACTTACATACTATAACCATCACTTATATGCTTATGATTTTCAGATTTACTTGAACTCCGAACCTAATAATTTATCCCTAGCCTTAGATAATATTAATCATGACCTGAGTCAGCTTAAGAAATTTAGTGACAATAACTTTCTCAGTGTTTACCCAATGAAATATCAAGGAATTATTATTGGATATCCAAAACTACTTGGGGTCATTAAATCCTGCTGAGGTTATTCTATATATAAATGGTTTGATCATCCCCTATTGTAAAATTTAAAAATCTTTGTATACTACTAAATGAAACACTCCTGGACTAATCATGTCATGAAAGTGTGCAAGATGGTAAATTCTTCCCTACACTCACTTAGGCATCTTCATAATATTCTGACCTCTTCCCTAAAAATAAAGCTGGTCACTTCTTTAATTGTTTCATACTTGGACTTCGGTTTGGTCGTTGCACCACCGTCGACATTGATGTATTTAGCAAGAGCACGACAATGTGCCCGATTTTCCTTTCCTTGCCGCGCTTCTCGTGAGCATAAATGTCCAATTTTTTATTTGGCAGTGAAGAAGACGTTAAAATATACAGCCTGTTTCAGTGAAGGCGTGAAGTAAAGCCAGATCCCGTGAAAAGTACAATTGAAGGGGAGGGAAAGAGACGCAGAATCGCCTATTTGGGCCGAATCGGCAAAGCGAGCAAGAATACCTTAAGGTCACTAACGTAACTAGGAACGAATTTTCACGCCATCGAGTTTTTAATAGGCGTCGAATCGATCAACAAATTAGTTCTTGATGCGAAAATTTGTTCTATCCTTCCAAAAAAATCTTTCGTCGTGAAGGTGAATTGCATTGCTGCCGGTTTCGTGTAATTGCGTACGATTGACTTGGGCAATAACTTCGCGTCACATCTATCGACATATTAAAGAAATTTCAACGCTCTTTTGAATTTTAAACAACACCTTGGTTGCGATAAATAATACGACGGTAACGAAAATATGCAGATACACCTATCCCACGATGTACGCGATTTCGACTTACGCGAAATTCGCGTTAGTTTCGTATGGTTTAGTTTTATATAGGTTTTTAACTATTTTATTTTATCAATTATATTCCGATGCGACCTGATCAGAGAGTAAAAAACAGCGCGAGCGCAGTTGCTAGGGTTCCGCGCAGTCACCAGCCATCACTCATTAGTCCTCGCCTAGATCAGTTTATCAGTGTCCCCTGTGGTGTTCGGGCATGTGAACTGCTGTTTATTTCAACTCGAATCCTAGTGAATATGAATTCTAATTGTAAGCGATCTAGTACTGGCAGTGATTTTATTGTAAAGAGGAAGAGAAAGGCTCTCACTTTGGAGGTGAAATTAGATGTTTTGAATCGATATAAAAGAGGAGAGAGTACGGCTGATATCCAACTTGCTTTATGTTTGAGTGAATCTACGCTCGGAAATTCATTCTAATGCTTCCTAAATCAACGAAAGCAGTAAAAACACTACGAAATTAACCTCAGCCCGATCAACAATTATTTCGTTCTAATATAAAGGAAAAAATGGAAAGGTGCTCATTACATGGATTCAATATAAAAATCAACAAAATATGCCTTTATCTACTGTTGTCATTCAGTAAAAGGCAAAATCGTTGTATGATGACTGACCGTGGCTTGCTATAAGAATCTACAAAGTGAAAATTTAGCATTTTAATCAACTGTCCTTAGAAATTTTTTTTAAACGAGACAAATATTTTCTTCAGTTTTCTTTTTGTACAAATGTTTTTTTTTATTAAATTCAATGTATTATAACGAAAATAAATAGACATTCATTCCTCTATTTAATGTTTTTGTTACTTAACAAAAGAAATTCACTTGGAAATTAGATAATTTCTTACAAGAAGGTGAATATATTTGGGTAAGTAACCTTCATTTAAATAATATTATTGCTATCGGAAAAAAATTCGAGTTGCGCGATTTCGAGTTACGCGACCATTGCTGGGAACGTAACTGTCGCGTAAGTCGGGATTAGGTGTATTCAGTTTTTCATTGATATTATGTTAATGAATTCAGATAAATTTATTTTAATGAAACCACGTTTTGCTATATGAAATAAAAAATTCTAAAATTCTCATAATTGAATGATCCCGAAAGTGAAAATTGATTTAGGAATATAAAAGTTGCCTAGCGTAATGTTTAACAAATAAATTTTCATTGATATTTTTTCCACGACATTTATTTAACCAGAACGATTTTTTAATTTCTGGAGTATTCAATTATGTGAATTTTATTTATCTTTTTTGCTTTTTGATGCATGCAAAAGTTGGTTTTGTTAATATATTTTATTTAAAATTTAATTTAACTTTATACTTAATTCATTCATACTCATCATTCTGATGGGCAGTTATGCTAGTTATAATATATTAGAACTAAGGGCCTGTTGTAGTACTTCCTGCAAACATTTAGGGAACCTTGCGTGAAGTGGCCCAATGCGATAGTTCCTATGACAAAAAATTGTTACACAGGGTGTTATTAGTTGAGCCACTTTTATTGCTCATCTCAAAATAACCGTATACCTCACACCATTTTCATAGCCAAAAACACATACCTACATGATTTAGACCATGGGTGTCCAGATATGGAAGTTTATGTAGCCTCATAGTGGCCTGAAAAATATTGAAGTGGCCGCACGAGTAGGAAGAGGGGTCTATGGGATTTTTTTGCTAAAACAGTAATTCTTCCTATCAACAGGAAATTGGAAGATAAAAATTCGATAAATGACATATTGTTGGTAAAAGGTTTTATTTTTGGATTACTCAAAATTCCAAATCATTCAAAACCTGGAATGGCTCCTAACTACCGAACAGTGGATTAGTGAATTTTCAACTTGACTTATTCTTTAATTTTTTATACATAAATGGTTATTCTTGAAAATACTAAAACATAAGTTGATATATAATGATGTTTTACTTTTCTTATTTAAGAATCTTTTTAAAAATATTTTACGTTTCATTTTACTAGGCTTGTGAAGTGACAGTCCAAATCAGAGCTGAGAATCCATCATCTGAGATACCTGCACCTAGCTTAAGGAGCAAGCAAAAGAAGGTGATGAAAACACAATCAAGCATTGAAGAGCAGCAGCTCAACATGGAAATGGAAGAAAAGAGGCAGAAGGATAAGGGCAAGAAGGTATACTTGTGTCACCAATGTGGCAAAGAATATTCAAATTGTACAAGTTTGAATCTACACATGAGGACCCATGGGTCAGAGAAACCATTTTTATGTTCCACTTGTGGGAAAAGGTTCCTCCTGAAGCACCACCTAGTGCAGCACCAGAAGGCACACGAAAAGAAGAAGGATTTTGAATGCAACAAGTGTGGGAAGAAGTTCCTTTTGAGGCACCACCTGTCACAGCATCTCGTGGTGCACAGTGGACGAAAGATGCATCAGTGCAAATACTGTGATGAGAGCTTTGACAGGAAACATGCCCTGGATGATCACCAATCTGCACATGATGGGGAGAGGGTGTGGGAATGCAAGCAGTGCAGGAAGGGATTTGATAAATGGAAGGATTTGGTGCAGCATCGCAAGTCTCATTTTGGGGAGAAGAAGTTGGCTTGTGATATATGTGGATCGAAGTGGGTTTGCAAATATGATTTGAGGATACACATGATGGTCCATATGGGAGTGAAGGAACTTGAATGTAGTATTTGTAAAAGGCAGTTCTTGAGACGCTTCAGTCTCAATTTGCACATGAAACTTCACACTGGTGAAGGAATGTTCTCTTGTGATGTGTGTGGAAAGAGTTTTTCACAAAAGCATAACCTTTTCATTCACAATAGAATCCATACAGGAGAACGTCCATATCATTGCAACTTTTGTGACTGGTCATTTAAGAGCAAGGGCGAATTGCTTATTCACGTGCCATTGCACTCAGAGAAGAAGCCATTTTCGTGTGATTTTTGTCCAAAGAAATTTCCCTCCAAATATCATCTTAAGAAACATCAGAGAATACATCCCAAAGATGCAAAACATGCATGATATTGTAGAGGACACCTAGCTACTTGTGTGAAATTTGTGTATAAAAGTGGAAGAATTTATTCATCAATGAAGATATACACCATTATTAGAAATTCTTCTTTTGTTACATGATATATAAATTTACACATTAGAGATCTATGACAGTGATTTACAATTTTTTAGGCATTTTTTACCAGTGAAGTGGTAATAGTAGAATGCCCTATGGGCATGTCTTATCTGATGTACTTAAAGCTATATGCAGAAGTAAATCGAAAGTTCAGACAGCATTCTAATTTTACTAATTAAGAAATTAATTCACCTTATCCTACCAGTAAGTACTAATATAGTTCATCACTCCTTACTTTGGGTAAATTGCCATCATAATGGAAATGTTAATCCGTACCATCCCAATGAAATCACTATCAAAGAATAACAGACTATCATCTGATTAATTTTCTTTTCATCCTTTCCAAAGCATTAGAGAGACTTGTGCATGTGTAAGTTCAGATTTTTTAACTCAAATCACATACTTGTCTCCTCCCAAACAGGCCTTTAAAAGTCACAGCATGACATCTGCTTTAATTAAAATCACAGGTGACAATGACTGCTGAATGACAGGAAATTTACAGCATTACTACTGTTAGACTTCAGCAAAGACTTTGACTCACTAGACAAAGTCGTCTTTCTGGCAAATCTTCACAGCATGAGATTCTCTACCCCGTCAATTAACTGGTTCTCTTCATGCCTTATGATTGTCATCAGATGGTCATCTTAGACGATTATTTCTCCTCAAGGCTAAGTACCATCTGAGTTATCCTGCATGGTTCAATTTTAGTTCCTCTTCTATTCTCTCTTTACATTAATGACTGCTCCCAAATACTTACATACTATAACCATCACTTATATGCTGATGATTTTCAGATTTACTTGAACTCCGAACCTAATAATTTATCCCTAGCCTTAGATAATATTAATCATGACCTGAGTCAGCTTAAGAAATTTAGTGACAATAACTTTCTCAGTGTTTACCCAATGAAATATCAAGGAATTATTATTGGATATCCAAAACTACTTGGGGTCATTAAATCCTGCTGAGGTTATTCTATATATAAATGGTTTGATCATCCCCTATTGTAAATTTTAAAAACCTTTGTATACTACTAAATGAAACACTCCTGGACTAATCATGTCATGAAAGTGTGCAAGATGGTAAATTCTTCCCTACACTCACTTAGGCATCTTCATAATATTCTGACCTCTTCCCTAAAAATAAAGCTGGTCACTTCTTTAATTGTTTCATACTTGGACTTCGGTTTGGTCGTTGCACCACCGTCGACATTGATGTATTTAGCAAGAGCACGACAATGTGCCCGATTTTCCTTTCCTTGCCGCGCTTCTCGTGAGCATAAATGTCCAATTTTTTATTTGGCAGTGAAGAAGACGTTAAAATATACAGCCTGTTTCAGTGAAGGCGTGAAGTAAAGCCAGATCCCGTGAAAAGTACAATTGAAGGGGAGGGAAAGAGACGCAGAATCGCCTATTTGGGCCGAATCGGCAAAGCGAGCAAGAATACCTTAAGGTCACTAACGTAACTAGGAACGAATTTTCACGCCATCGAGTTTTTAATAGGCGTCGAATCGATCAACAAAGTAGTTCTTGATGCGAAAATTTGTTCTATCCTTCCAAAAAAATCTTTCGTCGTGAAGGTGAATTGCATTGCTGCCGGTTTCGTGTAATTGCGTACGATTGACTTGGGCAATAACTTCGCGTCACATCTATCGACATATTAAAGAAATTTCAACGCTCTTTTGAATTTTAAACAACACCTTGGTTGCGATAAATAATACGACGGTAACGAAAATATGCAGATACACCTATCCCACGATGTACGCGATTTCGACTTACGCGAAATTCGCGTTAGTTTCGTATGGTTTAGTTTTATATAGGTTTTTAACTATTTTATTTTATCAATTATATTCCGATGCGACCTGATCAGAGAGTAAAAAACAGCGCGAGCGCAGTTGCTAGGGTTCCGCGCAGTCACCAGCCATCACTCATTAGTCCTCGCCTAGATCAGTTTATCAGTGTCCCCTGTGGTGTTCGGGCATGTGAACTGCTGTTTATTTCAACTCGAATCCTAGTGAATATGAATTCTAATTGTAAGCGATCTAGTACTGGCAGTGATGTTATTGTAAAGAGGAAGAGAAAGGCTCTCACTTTGGAGGTGAAATTAGATGTTTTGAATCGATATAAAAGAGGAGAGAGTACGGCTGATATCCAACTTGCTTTATGTTTGAGTGAATCTACGCTCGGAAATTCATTCTAATGCTTCCTAAATCAACGAAAGCAGTAAAAACACTACGAAATTAACCTCAGCCCGATCAACAATTATTTCGTTCTAATATAAAGGAAAAAATGGAAAGGTGCTCATTACATGGATTCAATATAAAAATCAACAAAATATGCCTTTATCTACTGTTGTCATTCAGTAAAAGGCAAAATCGTTGTATGATGACTGACCGTGGCTTGCTATAAGAATCTACAAAGTGAAAATTTAGCATTTTAATCAACTGTCCTTAGAAATTTTTTTTAAACGAGACAAATATTTTCTTCAGTTTTCTTTTTGTACAAATGTTTTTTTTATTAAATTCAATGTATTATAACGAAAATAAATAGACATTCATTCCTCTATTTAATGTTTTTGTTACTTAACAAATGAAATTCACTTGGAAATTAGATAATTTCTTACAAGAAGGTGAATATATTTGGGTAAGTAACCTTCATTTAAATAATATTATTGCTATCGGAAAAAAATTCGAGTTGCGCGATTTCGAGTTACGCGACCATTGCTGGGAACGTAACTGTCGCGTAAGTCGGGATTAGGTGTATTCAGTTTTTCATTGATATTATGTTAATGAATTCAGATAAATTTATTTTAATGAAACCACGTTTTGCTATATGAAATAAAAAATTCTAAAATTCTCATAATTGAATGATCCCGAAAGTGAAAATTGATTTAGGAATATAAAAGTTGCCTAGCGTAATGTTTAACAAATAAATTTTCATTGATATTTTTTCCACGACATTTATTTAACCAGAACGATTTTTTAATTTCTGGAGTATTCAATTATGTGAATTTTATTTATCTTTTTTGCTTTTTGATGCATGCAAAAGTTGGTTTTGTTAATTTATTTTATTTAAAATTTAATTTAACTTTATACTTAATTCATTCATACTCATCATTCTGATGGGCAGTTATGCTAGTTATAATATATTAGAACTAAGGGCCTGTTGTAGTACTTCCTGCAAACATTTAGGGAACCTTGCGTGAAGTGGCCCAATGCGATAGTTCCTATGACAAAAAATTGTTACACAGGGTGTTATTAGTTGAGCCACTTTTATTGCTCATCTCAAAATAACCGTATACCTCACACCATTTTCATAGCCAAAAACACATACCTACATGATTTAGACCATGGGTGTCCAGATATGGAAGTTTATGTAGCCTCATAGTGGCCTGAAAAATATTGAAGTGGCCGCACGAGTAGGAAGAGGGGTCTATGGGATTTTTTTGCTAAAACAGTAATTCTTCCTATCAACAGGAAATTGGAAGATAAAAATTCGATAAATGACATATTGTTGGTAAAAGGTTTTATTTTTGGATTACTCAAAATTCCAAATCATTCAAAACCTGGAATGGCTCCTAACTACCGAACAGTGGATTAGTGAATTTTCAACTTGACTTATTCTTTAATTTTTTAACATAAATGGTTATTCTTGAAAATACTAAAACATAAGTTGATATATAATGATGTTTTACTTTTCTTATTTAAGAATCTTTTTAAAAATATTTTACGTTTCATTTTACTAGGCTTGTGAAGTGACAGTCCAAATCAGAGCTGAGAATCCATCATCTGAGATACCTGCACCTAGCTTAAGGAGCAAGCAAAAGAAGGTGATGAAAACACAATCAAGCATTGAAGAGCAGCAGCTCAACATGGAAATGGAAGAAAAGAGGCAGAAGGATAAGGGCAAGAAGGTATACTTGTGTCACCAATGTGGCAAAGAATATTCAAATTGTACAAGTTTGAATCTACACATGAGGACCCATGGGTCAGAGAAACCATTTTTATGTTCCACTTGTGGGAAAAGGTTCCTCCTGAAGCACCACCTAGTGCAGCACCAGAAGGCACACGAAAAGAAGAAGGATTTTGAATGCAACAAGTGTGGGAAGAAGTTCCTTTTGAGGCACCACCTGTCACAGCATCTCGTGGTGCACAGTGGACGAAAGATGCATCAGTGCAAATACTGTGATGAGAGCTTTGACAGGAAACATGCCCTGGATGATCACCAATCTGCACATGATGGGGAGAGGGTGTGGGAATGCAAGCAGTGCAGGAAGGGATTTGATAAATGGAAGGATTTGGTGCAGCATCGCAAGTCTCATTTTGGGGAGAAGAAGTTGGCTTGTGATATATGTGGATCGAAGTGGGTTTGCAAATATGATTTGAGGATACACATGATGGTCCATATGGGAGTGAAGGAACTTGAATGTAGTATTTGTAAAAGGCAGTTCTTGAGACGCTTCAGTCTCAATTTGCACATGAAACTTCACACTGGTGAAGGAATGTTCTCTTGTGATGTGTGTGGAAAGAGTTTTTCACAAAAGCATAACCTTTTCATTCACAATAGAATCCATACAGGAGAACGTCCATATCATTGCAACTTTTGTGACTGGTCATTTAAGAGCAAGGGCGAATTGCTTATTCACGTGCCATTGCACTCAGAGAAGAAGCCATTTTCGTGTGATTTTTGTCCAAAGAAATTTCCCTCCAAATATCATCTTAAGAAACATCAGAGAATACATCCCAAAGATGCAAAACATGCATGATATTGTAGAGGACACCTAGCTACTTGTGTGAAATTTGTGTATAAAAGTGGAAGAATTTATTCATCAATGAAGATATACACCATTATTAGAAATTCTTCTTTTGTTACGTGATATATAAATTTACACATTAGAGATCTATGACAGTGATTTACAATTTTTTAGGCATTTTTTACCAGTGAAGTGGTAATAGTAGAATGCCCTATGGGCATGTCTTATCTGATGTACTTAAAGCTATATGCAGAAGTAAATCGAAAGTTCAGACAGCATTCTAATTTTACTAATTAAGAAATTAATTCACCTTATCCTACCAGTAAGTACTAATATAGTTCATCACTCCTTACTTTGGGTAAATTGCCATCATAATGGAAATGTTAATCCGTACCATCCCAATGAAATCACTATCAAAGAATAACAGACTATCATCTGATTAAATTTCTTTTCATCCTTTCCAAAGCATTAGAGAGACTTGTGCATGTGTAAGTTCAGATTTTTTAACTCAAATCACATACTTGTCTCCTCCCAAACAGGCTTTCAAAAGTCACAGCATGACCTCTGCTTTAATTAAAATCACAGGTGACAATGATTGATGAATGACAGGAAATTTACAGCATTCATATTGGTAGACTTCAGCAAAGCCTTTGACTCACTAGACAAAGTCGTCTTTCTGGCAAATCTTCACAGCATGAGATTCTCTACCCCGTCAATTAACTGGTTCTCTTCATGCCTTATGATTGTCATCAGATGGTCATCTTAGACGATTATTTCTCCTCAAGGCTAAGTACCATCTGAGTTATCCTGCATGGTTCAATTTTAGTTCCTCTTCTATTCTCTCTTTACATTAATGACTGCTCCCAAATACTTACATACTATAACCATCACTTATATGCTGATGATTTTCAGATTTACTTGAACTCCGAACCTAATAATTTATCCCTAGCCTTAGATAATATTAATCATGACCTGAGTCAGCTTAAGAAATTTAGTGACAATAACTTTCTCAGTGTTTACCCAATGAAATATCAAGGAATTATTATTGGATATCCAAAACTACTTGGGGTCATTAAATCCTGCTGAGGTTATTCTATATATAAATGGTTTGATCATCCCCTATTGTAAATTTTAAAAACCTTTGTATACTACTAAATGAAACACTCCTGGACTAATCATGTCATGAAAGTGTGCAAGATGGTAAATTCTTCCCTACACTCACTTAGGCATCTTCATAATATTCTGACCTCTTCCCTAAAAATAAAGCTGGTCACTTCTTTAATTGTTTCATACTTGGACTTCGGTTTGGTCGTTGCACCACCGTCGACATTGATGTATTTAGCAAGAGCACGACAATGTGCCCGATTTTCCTTTCCTTGCCGCGCTTCTCGTGAGCATAAATGTCCAATTTTTTATTTGGCAGTGAAGAAGACGTTAAAATATACAGCCTGTTTCAGTGAAGGCGTGAAGTAAAGCCAGATCCCGTGAAAAGTACAATTGAAGGGGAGGGAAAGAGACGCAGAATCGCCTATTTGGGCCGAATCGGCAAAGCGAGCAAGAATACCTTAAGGTCACTAACGTAACTAGGAACGAATTTTCACGCCATCGAGTTTTTAATAGGCGTCGAATCGATCAACAAATTAGTTCTTGATGCGAAAATTTGTTCTATCCTTCCAAAAAAATCTTTCGTCGTGAAGGTGAATTGCATTGCTGCCGGTTTCGTGTAATTGCGTACGATTGACTTGGGCAATAACTTCGCGTCACATCTATCGACATATTAAAGAAATTTCAACGCTCTTTTGAATTTTAAACAACACCTTGGTTGCGATAAATAATACGACGGTAACGAAAATATGCAAATACACCTATCCCACGATGTACGCGATTTCGACTTACGCGAAATTCGCGTTAGTTTCGTATGGTTTAGTTTTATATAGGTTTTTAACTATTTTATTTTATCAATTATATTCCGATGCGACCTGATCAGAGAGTAAAAAACAGCGCGAGCGCAGTTGCTAGGGTTCCGCGCAGTCACCAGCCATCACTCATTAGTCCTCGCCTAGATCAGTTTATCAGTGTCCCCTGTGGTGTTCGGGCATGTGAACTGCTGTTTATTTCAACTCGAATCCTAGTGAATATGAATTCTAATTGTAAGCGATCTAGTACTGGCAGTGATTTTATTGTAAAGAGGAAGAGAAAGGCTCTCACTTTGGAGGTGAAATTAGATGTTTTGAATCGATATAAAAGAGGAGAGAGTACGGCTGATATCCAACTTGCTTTATGTTTGAGTGAATCTACGCTCGGAAATTCATTCTAATGCTTCCTAAATCAACGAAAGCAGTAAAAACACTACGAAATTAACCTCAGCCCGATCAACAATTATTTCGTTCTAATATAAAGGAAAAAATGGAAAGGTGCTCATTACATGGATTCAATATAAAAATCAACAAAATATGCCTTTATCTTCTGTTGTCATTCAGTAAAAGGCAAAATCGTTGTATGATGGCTGACCGTGGCTTGCTATAAGAATCTACAAAGTGAAAATTAAGCATTTTAATCAACTGTCCTTAGAAATTTTTTTTAAACGAGACAAATATTTTCTTCAGTTTTCTTTTTGTACAAATGTTTTTTTTATTAAATTCAATGTATTATAACGAAAATAAATAGACATTCATTCCTCTATTTAATGTTTTTGTTACTTAACAAATGAAATTCACTTGGAAATTAGATAATTTCTTACAAGAAGGTGAATATATTTGGGTAAGTAACCTTCATTTAAATAATATTATTGCTATCGGAAAAAAATTCGAGTTGCGCGATTTCGAGTTACGCGACCATTGCTGGGAACGTAACTGTCGCGTAAGTCGGGGTTAGGTGTATTCAGTTTTTCATTGATATTATGTTAATGAATTCAGATAAAGAGATTAAAATTGCGTTATTTTTTTAATCTTTGAGGAAAATTTCTGTGAAAGGGAAGCACCTTTGTAATATTTGACTTAAAACAGAAAAATAAAATTTATAAAAATCCAAATCAGAGCTGAGAATCCATCATCTGAGATACCTGCACCTAGCTTAAGGAGCAAGCAAAAGAAGGTGATGAAAACACAATCAAGCATTGAAGAGCAGCAGCTCAACATGGAAATGGAAGAAAAGAGGCAGAAGGATAAGGGCAAGAAGGTATACTTGTGTCACCAATGTGGCAAAGAATATTCAAATTGTACAAGTTTGAATCTACACATGAGGACCCATGGGTCAGAGAAACCATTTTTATGTTCCACTTGTGGGAAAAGGTTCCTCCTGAAGCACCACCTAGTGCAGCACCAGAAGGCACACGAAAAGAAGAAGGATTTTGAATGCAACAAGTGTGGGAAGAAGTTCCTTTTGAGGCACCACCTGTCACAGCATCTCGTGGTGCACAGTGGACGAAAGATGCATCAGTGCAAATACTGTGATGAGAGCTTTGACAGGAAACATGCCCTGGATGATCACCAATCTGCACATGATGGGGAGAGGGTGTGGGAATGCAAGCAGTGCAGGAAGGGATTTGATAAATGGAAGGATTTGGTGCAGCATCGCAAGTCTCATTTTGGGGAGAAGAAGTTGGCTTGTGATATATGTGGATCGAAGTGGGTTTGCAAATATGATTTGAGGATACACATGATGGTCCATATGGGAGTGAAGGAACTTGAATGTAGTATTTGTAAAAGGCAGTTCTTGAGACGCTTCAGTCTCAATTTGCACATGAAACTTCACACTGGTGAAGGAATGTTCTCTTGTGATGTGTGTGGAAAGAGTTTTTCACAAAAGCATAACCTTTTCATTCACAATAGAATCCATACAGGAGAACGTCCATATCATTGCAACTTTTGTGACTGGTCATTTAAGAGCAAGGGCGAATTGCTTATTCACGTGCCATTGCACTCAGAGAAGAAGCCATTTTCGTGTGATTTTTGTCCAAAGAAATTTCCCTCCAAATATCATCTTAAGAAACATCAGAGAATACATCCCAAAGATGCAAAACATGCATGATATTGTAGAGGACACCTAGCTACTTGTGTGAAATTTGTGTATAAAAGTGGAAGAATTTATTCATCAATGAAGATATACACCATTATTAGAAATTCTTCTTTTGTTACGTGATATATAAATTTACACATTAGAGATCTATGACAGTGATTTACAATTTTTTAGGCATTTTTTACCAGTGAAGTGGTAATAGTAGAATGCCCTATGGGCATGTCTTATCTGATGTACTTAAAGCTATATGCAGAAGTAAATCGAAAGTTCAGACAGCATTCTAATTTTACTAATTAAGAAATTAATTCACCTTATCCTACCAGTAAGTACTAATATAGTTCATCACTCCTTACTTTGGGTAAATTGCCATCATAATGGAAATGTTAATCCGTACCATCCCAATGAAATCACTATCAAAGAATAACAGACTATCATCTGATTAAATTTCTTTTCATCCTTTCCAAAGCATTAGAGAGACTTGTGCATGTGTAAGTTCAGATTTTTTAACTCAAATCACATACTTGTCTCCTCCCAAACAGGCTTTCAAAAGTCACAGCATGACCTCTGCTTTAATTAAAATCACAGGTGACAATGATTGATGAATGACAGGAAATTTACAGCATTCATATTGGTAGACTTCAGCAAAGCCTTTGACTCACTAGACAAAGTCGTCTTTCTGGCAAATCTTCACAGCATGAGATTCTCTACCCCGTCAATTAACTGGTTCTCTTCATGCCTTATGATTGTCATCAGATGGTCATCTTAGACGATTATTTCTCCTCAAGGCTAAGTACCATCTGAGTTATCCTGCATGGTTCAATTTTAGTTCCTCTTCTATTCTCTCTTTACATTAATGACTGCTCCCAAATACTTACATACTATAACCATCACTTATATGCTGATGATTTTCAGATTTACTTGAACTCCGAACCTAATAATTTATCCCTAGCCTTAGATAATATTAATCATGACCTGAGTCAGCTTAAGAAATTTAGTGACAATAACTTTCTCAGTGTTTACCCAATGAAATATCAAGGAATTATTATTGGATATCCAAAACTACTTGGGGTCATTAAATCCTGCTGAGGTTATTCTTATATAAATGGTTTGATCATCCCCTATTGTAAATTTTAAAAACCTTTGTATACTACTAAATGAAACACTCCTGGACTAATCATGTCATGAAAGTGTGCAAGATGGTAAATTCTTCCCTACACTCACTTAGGCATCTTCATAATATTCTGACCTCTTCCCTAAAAATAAAGCTGGTCACTTCTTTAATTGTTTCATACTTGGACTTCGGTTTGGTCGTTGCACCACCGTCGACATTGATGTATTTAGCAAGAGCACGACAATGTGCCCGATTTTCCTTTCCTTGCCGCGCTTCTCGTGAGCATAAATGTCCAATTTTTTATTTGGCAGTGAAGAAGACGTTAAAATATACAGCCTGTTTCAGTGAAGGCGTGAAGTAAAGCCAGATCCCGTGAAAAGTACAATTGAAGGGGAGGGAAAGAGACGCAGAATCGCCTATTTGGGCCGAATCGGCAAAGCGAGCAAGAATACCTTAAGGTCACTAACGTAACTAGGAACGAATTTTCACGCCATCGAGTTTTTAATAGGCGTCGAATCGATCAACAAAGTAGTTCTTGATGCGAAAATTTGTTCTATCCTTCCAAAAAAATCTTTCGTCGTGAAGGTGAATTGCATTGCTGCCGGTTTCGTGTAATTGCGTACGAGTGACTTGGGCAATAACTTCGCATCACATCTATCGACATATTAAAGAAATTTCAACGCTCTTTTGAATTTTAAACAACACCTTGGTTGCGATAAATAATACGACGGTAACGAAAATATGCAAATACACCTATCCCACGATGTACGCGATTTCGACTTACGCGAAATTCGCGTTAGTTTCGTATGGTTTAGTTTTATATAGGTTTTTAACTATTTTATTTTATCAATTATATTCCGATGCGACCTGATCAGAGAGTAAAAAACAGCGCGAGCGCAGTTGCTAGGGTTCCGCGCAGTCACCAGCCATCACTTATTAGTCCTCGCCTAGATCAGTTTATCAGTGTCCCCTGTGGTGTTCGGGCATGTGAACTGCTGTTTATTTCAACTCGAATCCTAGTGAATATGAATTCTAATTGTAAGCGATCTAGTACTGGCAGTGATTTTATTGTAAAGAGGAAGAGAAAGGCTCTCACTTTGGAGGTGAAATTAGATGTTTTGAATCGATATAAAAAAGGAGAGAGTACGGCTGATATCCAACTTGCTTTATGTTTGAGTGAATCTACGCTCGGAAATTCATTCTAATGCTTCCTAAATCAACGAAAGCAGTAAAAACACTACGAAATTAACCTCAGCCCGATCAACAATTATTTCGTTCTAATATAAAGGAAAAAATGGAAAGGTGCTCATTACATGGATTCAATATAAAAATCAACAAAATATGCCTTTATCTTCTGTTGTCATTCAGTAAAAGGCAAAATCGTTGTATGATGGCTGACCGTGGCTTGCTATAAGAATCTACAAAGTGAAAATTAAGCATTTTAATCAACTGTCCTTAGAAATTTTTTTTAAACGAGACAAATATTTTCTTCAGTTTTCTTTTTGTACAAATGTTTTTTTTATTAAATTCAATGTATTATAACGAAAATAAATAGACATTCATTCCTCTATTTAATGTTTTTGTTACTTAACAAATGAAATTCACTTGGAAATTAGATAATTTCTTACAAGAAGGTGAATATATTTGGGTAAGTAACCTTCATTTAAATAATATTATTGCTATCGGAAAAAAATTCGAGTTGCGCGATTTCGAGTTACGCGACCATTGCTGGGAACGTAACTGTCGCGTAAGTCGGGGTTAGGTGTATTCAGTTTTTCATTGATATTATGTTAATGAATTCAGATAAAGAGATTAAAATTGCGTTATTTTTTTAATCTTTGAGGAAAATTTCTGTGAAAGGGAAGCACCTTTGTAATATTTGACTTATAACAGAAAAATAAAATTTATAAAAATTTATTTTAATGAAACCACGTTTTGCTATATGAAATAAAAAATTCTAAAATTCGCATAATTGAATGATCCCGAAGGTGAAAATTGATTTAGGAATATAAAAGAGGCCTAGCGTAATGTTTAACAAATAAATTTTCATTGATATTTTTTCCACGACATTTATTTAACCAGAACGATTTTTTAATTTCTTGAGTATTCAATTATGTGAATTTTATTTATCTTTTTTGCTTTTTGATGCATGCAAAAGTTGGTTTTGTTAATTTATTTTATTTAAAATTTAATTTAACTTTATACTTAATTCATTCATACTCATCATGTCTGATGGGCAGTTATGCTAGTTATAATATATTAGAACTAAGGGCCTGTTGTAGTACTTCCTGCAAACATTTAGGGAACCTTGCGTGAAGTGGCCCAATGCGATAGTTCCTATGACAAAAAATTGTTACACAGGGTGTTATTAGTTGAGCCACTTTTATTGCTCATCTCAAAATAACCGTATACCTCACACCATTTTCATAGCCAAAAACACATACCTACATGACTTAGACCATGGGTGTCCAGATATGGAAGTTTATGTAGCCTCATAGTGGCCTGAAAAATCTTGAAGTAGGAAGAGGGGTCTATGGGATTTTTTTGCTAAAACAGTAATTCTTCCTATCAACAGGAAATTGGAAGATAAAAATTCGATAAATGACATATTGTTGGTAAAAGGTTTTATTTTTGGATTACTCAAAATTCCAAATCATTCAAAACCTGGAATGGCTCCTAACTACCGAACAGTGGATTAGTGAATTTTCAACTTGACTTATTCTTTAATTTTTTATACATAAATGGTTATTCTTGAAAATACTAAAACATAAGTTGATATATAATGATGTTTTACTTTTCTTATTTAAGAATCTTTTTAAAAATATTTTACGTTTCATTTTACTAGGCTTGTGAAGTGACGGTCCAAACCAGAGCTGAGAATCCATCATCTGAGATACCTGGACCTAGCTCAAGGAGCAAGAAAAAGAAGATGATGAAAACACAATCAAACATTGAAGAGCAGCAGCTCAACATGGAAATGGAAGAAAAGAGGCAGAAGGATAAGGGCAAGAAGGTATACTTGTGTCACCAATGTGGCAAAGAATATTCACATTCTACAAATTTGAATCTACACATGAAGACCCATGGGTCAGAGAAACCATTTTTATGTTCCACTTGTGGGAAAAGGTTCCTCCTGAAACACCACCTAGTGCAGCACCAGAAGGCACACGAAAAGAAGAAGGATTTTGAATGCAACAAGTGTGGGAAGAAGTTCCTTTTGAGGCACCACCTGTCACAGCATCTCGTGGTGCACAGTGGACGAAAGATGCATCAGTGCAAATACTGTGATGAGAGCTTTGACAGGAAACATGCCCTGGATGATCACCAATCTGCACATGATGGGGAGAGGGTGTGGGAATGCAAGCAGTGCAGGAAGGGATTTGATAAATGGAAGGATTTGGTGCAGCATCGCAAGTCTCATTTTGGGGAGAAGAAGTTGGCTTGTGATATATGTGGATCGAAGTGGGTTTGCAAATATGATTTGAGGATACACATGATGGTCCATATGGGAGTGAAGGAACTTGAATGTAGTATTTGTAAAAGGCAGTTCTTGAGACGCTTCAGTCTCAATTTGCACATGAAACTTCACACTGGTGAAGGAATGTTCTCTTGTGATGTGTGTGGAAAGAGTTTTTCACAAAAGCATAACCTTTTCATTCACAATAGAATCCATACAGGAGAACGTCCATATCATTGCAACTTTTGTGACTGGTCATTTAAGAGCAAGGGCGAATTGCTTATTCACGTGCCATTGCACTCAGAGAAGAAGCCATTTTCGTGTGATTTTTGTCCAAAGAAATTTCCCTCCAAATATCATCTTAAGAAACATCAGAGAATACATCCCAAAGATGCAAAACATGCATGATATTGTAGAGGACACCTAGCTACTTGTGTGAAATTTGTGTATAAAAGTGGAAGAATTTATTCATCAATGAAGATATACACCATTATTAGAAATTCTTCTTTTGTTACGTGATATATAAATTTACACATTAGAGATCTATGACAGTGATTTACAATTTTTTAGGCATTTTTTACCAGTGAAGTGGTAATAGTAGAATGCCCTATGGGCATGTCTTATCTGATGTACTTAAAGCTATATGCAGAAGTAAATCGAAAGTTCAGACAGCATTCTAATTTTACTAATTAAGAAATTAATTCACCTTATCCTACCAGTAAGTACTAATATAGTTCATCACTCCTTACTTTGGGTAAATTGCCATCATAATGGAAATGTTAATCCGTACCATCCCAATGAAATCACTATCAAAGAATAACAGACTATCATCTGATTAATTTTCTTTTCATCCTTTCCAAAGCATTAGAGAGACTTGTGCATGTGTAAGTTCAGATTTTTTAACTCAAATCACATACTTGTCTCCTCCCAAACAGGCCTTTAAAAGTCACAGCATGACATCTGCTTTAATTAAAATCACAGGTGACAATGACTGCTGAATGACAGGAAATTTACAGCATTACTACTGTTAGACTTCAGCAAAGACTTTGACTCACTAGACAAAGTCGTCTTTCTGGCAAATCTTCACAGCATGAGATTCTCTACCCCGTCAATTAACTGGTTCTCTTCATGCCTTATGATTGTCATCAGATGGTCATCTTAGACGATTATTTCTCCTCAAGGCTAAGTACCATCTCAGTTATCCTGCATGGTTCAATTTTAGTTCCTCTTCTATTCTCTCTTTACATTAATGACTGCTCCCAAATACTTACATACTATAACCATCACTTATATGCTTATGATTTTCAGATTTACTTGAACTCCGAACCTAATAATTTATCCCTAGCCTTAGATAATATTAATCATGACCTGAGTCAGCTTAAGAAATTTAGTGACAATAACTTTCTCAGTGTTTACCCAATGAAATATCAAGGAATTATTATTGGATATCCAAAACTACTTGGGGTCATTAAATCCTGCTGAGGTTATTCTATATATAAATGGTTTGATCATCCCCTATTGTAAATTTTAAAAACCTTTGTATACTACTAAATGAAACACTCCTGGACTAATCATGTCATGAAAGTGTGCAAGATGGTAAATTCTTCCCAACACTCACTTAGGCATCTTCATAATATTCTGACCTCTTCCCTAAAAATAAAGCTGGTTACTTCTTTAATTGTTTCATACTTGGACTTCGGTTTGGTCGTTGCACCACTGTCGACATTGATGTATTTAGCAAGAGCACGACAATGTGCCCGATTTTCCTTTCCTTGCCGCGCTTCTCGTGAGCATAAATGTCCAATTTTTTATTTGGCAGTGAAGAAGACGTTAAAATATACAGCCTGTTTCAGTGAAGGCGTGAAGTAAAGCCAGATCCCGTGAAAAGTACAATTGAAGGGGAGGGAAAGAGACGCAGAATCGCCTATTTGGGCCGAATCGGCAAAGCGAGCAAGAATACCTTAAGGTCACTAACGTAACTAGGAACGAATTTTCACGCCATCGAGTTTTTAATAGGCGTCGAATCGATCAACAAAGTAGTTCTTGATGCGAAAATTTGTTCTATCCTTCCAATAAAATCTTTCGTCGTGAAGGTGAATTGCATTGCTGCCGGTTTCGTGTAATTGCGTACGATTGACTTGGGCAATAACTTCGCGTCACATCTATCGACATATTAAAGAAATTTCAACGCTCTTTTGAATTTTAAACAACACCTTGGTTGCGATAAATAATACGACGGTAACGAAAATATGCAGATACACCTATCCCACGATGTACGCGATTTCGACTTACGCGAAATTCGCGTTAGTTTCGTATGGTTTAGTTTTATATAGGTTTTTAACTATTTTATTTTATCAATTATATTCCGATGCGACCTGATCAGAGAGTAAAAAACAGCGCGAGCGCAGTTGCTAGGGTTCCGCGCAGTCACCAGCCATCACTCATTAGTCCTCGCCTAGATCAGTTTATCAGTGTCCCCTGTGGTGTTCGGGCATGTGAACTGCTGTTTATTTCAACTCGAATCCTAGTGAATATGAATTCTAATTGTAAGCGATCTAGTACTGGCAGTGATGTTATTGTAAAGAGGAAGAGAAAGGCTCTCACTTTGGAGGTGAAATTAGATGTTTTGAATCGATATAAAAGAGGAGAGAGTACGGCTGATATCCAACTTGCTTTATGTTTGAGTGAATCTACGCTCGGAAATTCATTCTAATGCTTCCTAAATCAACGAAAGCAGTAAAAACACTACGAAATTAACCTCAGCCCGATCAACAATTATTTCGTTCTAATATAAAGGAAAAAATGGAAAGGTGCTCATTACATGGATTCAATATAAAAATCAACAAAATATGCCTTTATCTACTGTTGTCATTCAGTAAAAGGCAAAATCGTTGTATGATGACTGACCGTGGCTTGCTATAAGAATCTACAAAGTGAAAATTTAGCATTTTAATCAACTGTCCTTAGAAATTTTTTTTAAACGAGACAAATATTTTCTTCAGTTTTCTTTTTGTACAAATGTTTTTTTTATTAAATTCAATGTATTATAACGAAAATAAATAGACATTCATTCCTCTATTTAATGTTTTTGTTACTTAACAAATGAAATTCACTTGGAAATTAGATAATTTCTTACAAGAAGGTGAATATATTTGGGTAAGTAACCTTCATTTAAATAATATTATTGCTATCGGAAAAAAATTCGAGTTGCGCGATTTCGAGTTACGCGACCATTGCTGGGAACGTAACTGTCGCGTAAGTCGGGATTAGGTGTATTCAGTTTTTCATTGATATTATGTTAATGAATTCAGATAAATTTATTTTAATGAAACCACGTTTTGCTATATGAAATAAAAAATTCTAAAATTCTCATAATTGAATGATCCCGAAAGTGAAAATTGATTTAGGAATATAAAAGTTGCCTAGCGTAATGTTTAACAAATAAATTTTCATTGATATTTTTTCCACGACATTTATTTAACCAGAACGATTTTTTAATTTCTGGAGTATTCAATTATGTGAATTTTATTTATCTTTTTTGCTTTTTGATGCATGCAAAAGTTGGTTTTGTTAATTTATTTTATTTAAAATTTAATTTAACTTTATACTTAATTCATTCATACTCATCATTCTGATGGACAGTTATGCTAGTTATAATATATTAGAACTAAGGGCCTGTTGTAGTACTTCCTGCAAACATTTAGGGAACCTTGCGTGAAGTGGCCCAATGCGATAGTTCCTATGACAAAAAATTGTTACACAGGGTGTTATTAGTTGAGCCACTTTTATTGCTCATCTCAAAATAACCGTATACCTCACACCATTTTCATAGCCAAAAAAACATACCTACATGATTTAGACCATGGGTGTCCAGATATGGAAGTTTATGTAGCCTCATAGTGGCCTGAAAAATATTGAAGTGGCCGCACGAGTAGGAAGAGGGGTCTATGGGATTTTTTTGCTAAAACAGTAATTCTTCCTATCAACAGGAAATTGGAAGATAAAAATTCGATAAATGACATATTGTTGGTAAAAGGTTTTATTTTTGGATTACTCAAAATTCCAAATCATTCAAAACCTGGAATGGCTCCTAACTACCGAACAGTGGATTAGTGAATTTTCAACTTGACTTATTCTTTAATTTTTTATACATAAATGGTTATTCTTGAAAATACTAAAACATAAGTTGATATATAATGATGTTTTACTTTTCTTATTTAAGAATCTTTTTAAAAATATTTTACGTTTCATTTTACTAGGCTTGTGAAGTGACAGTCCAAATCAGAGCTGAGAATCCATCATCTGAGATACCTGCACCTAGCTTAAGGAGCAAGCAAAAGAAGGTGATGAAAACACAATCAAGCATTGAAGAGCAGCAGCTCAACATGGAAATGGAAGAAAAGAGGCAGAAGGATAAGGGCAAGAAGGTATACTTGTGTCACCAATGTGGCAAAGAATATTCAAATTGTACAAGTTTGAATCTACACATGAGGACCCATGGGTCAGAGAAACCATTTTTATGTTCCACTTGTGGGAAAAGGTTCCTCCTGAAGCACCACCTAGTGCAGCACCAGAAGGCACACGAAAAGAAGAAGGATTTTGAATGCAACAAGTGTGGGAAGAAGTTCCTTTTGAGGCACCACCTGTCACAGCATCTCGTGGTGCACAGTGGACGAAAGATGCATCAGTGCAAATACTGTGATGAGAGCTTTGACAGGAAACATGCCCTGGATGATCACCAATCTGCACATGATGGGGAGAGGGTGTGGGAATGCAAGCAGTGCAGGAAGGGATTTGATAAATGGAAGGATTTGGTGCAGCATCGCAAGTCTCATTTTGGGGAGAAAAAGTTGGCTTGTGATATATGTGGATCGAAGTGGGTTTCCAAATATGATTTGAGGATACACATGATGGTCCATATGGGAGTGAAGGAACTTGAATGTAGTATTTGTAAAAGGCAGTTCTTGAGACGCTTCAGTCTCAATTTGCACATGAAACTTCACACTGGTGAAGGAATGTTCTCTTGTGATGTGTGTGGAAAGAGTTTTTCACAAAAGTATAACCTTTTCATTCACAATAGAATCCATACAGGAGAACGTCCATATCATTGCAACTTTTGTGACTGGTCATTTAAGAACAAGGGTGACTTGCTTATTCATGTGCCATTGCACTCAGAGATGAAGCCATTTTCGTGTGATTTTTGTCCAAAGAAATTTCCCTCCAAAGGTCATCTTAAGAAACATCAGAGAGTACATCCCAAAGATGCAAAACATGCATGATATTGTAGAGGACACCTAGCTACTTGTGTGAAATTTGTGTATAAAAGTGGAAGAATTTATTCATCAATGAAGATATACACCATTATTAGAAATTCTTCTTTTGTTACGTGATATATAAATTTACACATTAGAGATCTATGACAGTGATTTACAATTTTTTAGGCATTTTTTACCAGTGAAGTGGTATTAGTAGAATGCCCTATGGGCATGTCTTATCTGATGTACTTAAAGCTATATGCAGAAGTAAATCGAAAGTTCAGACAGCATTCTAATTTTACTAATTAAGAAATTAATTCACCTTATCCTACCAGTAAGTACTAATATAGTTCATCACTCCTTACTTTGGGTAAATTGCCATCATAATGGAAATGTTAATCCGTACCATCCCAATGAAATCACTATCAAAGAATAACAGACTATCATCTGATTAATTTTCTTTTCATCCTTTCCAAAGCATTAGAGAGACTTGTGCATGTGTAAGTTCAGATTTTTTAACTCAAATCACATACTTGTCTCCTCCCAAACAGGCTTTCAAAAGTCACAGCATGACGTCTGCTTTAATTAAAATCACAGGTGACAATGACTGCTGGATGACAGGAAATTTACAGCATTACTACTGTTAGACTTCAGCAAAGCCTTTGACTCACTAGACAAAGTCGTCTTTCTGGCAAATCTTCACAGCATGAGATTCTCTACCCCGTCAATTAACTGGTTCTCTTCATGCCTTATGATTGTCATCAGATGGTCATCTTAGACGATTATTTCTCCTCAAGGCTAAGTACCATCTGAGTTATCCTGCATGGTTCAATTTTAGTTCCTCTTCTATTCTCTCTTTACATTAATGACTGCTCCCAAATACTTACATACTATAACCATCACTTATATGCTGATGATTTTCAGATTTACTTGAACTCCGAACCTAATAATTTATCCCTAGCCTTAGATAATATTAATCATGACCTGAGTCAGCTTAAGAAATTTAGTGACAATAACTTTCTCAGTGTTTACCCAATGAAATATCAAGGAATTATTATTGGATATCCAAAACTACTTGGGGTCATTAAATCCTGCTGAGGTTATTCTATATATAAATGGTTTGATCATCCCCTATTGTAAATTTTAAAAACCTTTGTATACTACTAAATGAAACACTCCTGGACTAATCATGTCATGAAAGTGTGCAAGATGGTAAATTCTTCCCAACACTCACTTAGGCATCTTCATAATATTCTGACCTCTTCCCTAAAAATAAAGCTGGTTACTTCTTTAATTGTTTCATACTTGGACTTCGGTTTGGTCGTTGCACCACTGTCGACATTGATGTATTTAGCAAGAGCACGACAATGTGCCCGATTTTCCTTTCCTTGCCGCGCTTCTCGTGAGCATAAATGTCCAATTTTTTATTTGGCAGTGAAGAAGACGTTAAAATATACAGCCTGTTTCAGTGAAGGCGTGAAGTAAAGCCAGATCCCGTGAAAAGTACAATTGAAGGGAAGGGAAAGAGACGCAGAATCGCCTATTTGGGCCGAATCGGCAAAGCGAGCAAGAATACCTTAAGGTCACTAACGTAACTAGGAACGAATTTTCACGCCATCGAGTTTTTAATAGGCGTCGAATCGATCAACAAAGTAGTTCTTGATGCGAAAATTTGTTCTATCCTTCCAATAAAATCTTTCGTCGTGAAGGTGAATTGCATTGCTGCCGGTTTCGTGTAATTGCGTACGATTGACTTGGGCAATAACTTCGCGTCACATCTATCGACATATTAAAGAAATTTCAACGCTCTTTTGAATTTTAAACAACACCTTGGTTGCGATAAATAATACGACGGTAACGAAAATATGCAGATACACCTATCCCACGATGTACGCGATTTCGACTTACGCGAAATTCGCGTTAGTTTCGTATGGTTTAGTTTTATATAGGTTTTTAACTATTTTATTTTATCAATTATATTCCGATGCGACCTGATCAGAGAGTAAAAAACAGCGCGAGCGCAGTTGCTAGGGTTCCGCGCAGTCACCAGCCATCACTCATTAGTCCTTGCCTAGATCAGTTTATCAGTGTCCCCTGTGGTGTTGGGGCATGTGAACTGCTGTTTATTTCAACTCGAATCCTAGTGAATATGAATTCTAATTGTAAGCGATCTAGTACTGGCAGTGATTTTATTGTAAAGAGGAAGAGAAAGGCTCTCACTTTGGAGGTGAAATTAGATGTTTTGAATCGATATAAAAGAGGAGAGAGTACGGCTGATATCCAACTTGCTTTATGTTTGAGTGAATCTACGCTCGGAAATTCATTCTAATGCTTCCTAAATCAACGAAAGCAGTAAAAACACTACGAAATTAACCTCAGCCCGAATAACAATTATTTCGTTCTAATATAAAGGAAAAAATGGAAAGGTGCTCATTACATGGATTCAATATAAAAATCAACAAAATATGCCTTTATCTACTGTTGTCATTCAGTAAAAGGCAAAATCGTTGTATGATGACTGACCGTGGCTTGCTATAAGAATCTACAAAGTGAAAATTTAGCATTTTAATCAACTGTCCTTAGAAATTTTTTTTAAACGAGACAAATATTTTCTTCAGTTTTCTTTTTGTACAAATGTTTTTTTTTATTAAATTCAATGTATTATAACGAAAATAAATAGACATTCATTCCTCTATTTAATGTTTTTGTTACTTAACAAATGAAATTCACTTGGAAATTAGATAATTTCTTACAAGAAGGTGAATATATTTGGGTAAGTAACCTTCATTTAAATAATATTATTGCTATCGGAAAAAAATTCGAGTTGCGCGATTTCGAGTTACGCGACCATTGCTGGGAACGTAACTGTCGCGTAAGTCGGGATTAGGTGTATTCAGTTTTTCATTGATATTATGTTAATGAATTCAGATAAATTTATTTTAATGAAACCACGTTTTGCTATATGAAATAAAAAATTCTAAAATTCTCATAATTGAATGATCCCGAAAGTGAAAATTGATTTAGGAATATAAAAGTTGCCTAGCGTAATGTTTAACAAATAAATTTTCATTGATATTTTTTCCACGACATTTATTTAACCAGAACGATTTTTTAATTTCTGGAGTATTCAATTATGTGAATTTTATTTATCTTTTTTGCTTTTTGATGCATGCAAAAGTTGGTTTTGTTAATTTATTTTATTTAAAATTTAATTTAACTTTATACTTAATTCATTCATACTCATCATTCTGATGGGCAGTTATGCTAGTTATAATATATTAGAACTAAGGGCCTGTTGTAGTACTTCCTGCAAACATTTAGGGAACCTTGCGTGAAGTGGCCCAATGCGATAGTTCCTATGACAAAAAATTGTTACACAGGGTGTTATTAGTTGAGCCACTTTTATTGCTCATCTCAAAATAACCGTATACCTCACACCATTTTCATAGCCAAAAACACATACCTACATGATTTAGACCATGGGTGTCCAGATATGGAAGTTTATGTAGCCTCATAGTGGCCTGAAAAATCTTGAAGTAGGAAGAGGGGTCTATGGGATTTTTTTGCTAAAACAGTAATTCTTCCTATCAACAGGAAATTGGAAGATAAAAATTCGATAAATGACATATTGTTGGTAAAAGGTTTTATTTTTGGATTACTCAAAATTCCAAATCATTCAAAACCTGGAATGGCTCCTAACTACCGAACAGTGGATTAGTGAATTTTCAACTTGACTTATTCTTTAATTTTTTATACATAAATGGTTATTCTTGAAAATACTAAAACATAAGTTGATATATAATGATGTTTTACTTTTCTTATTTAAGAATCTTTTTAAAAATATTTTACGTTTCATTTTACTAGGCTTGTGAAGTGACAGTCCAAATCAGAGCTGAGAATCCATCATCTGAGATACCTGCACCTAGCTTAAGGAGCAAGCAAAAGAAGGTGATGAAAACACAATCAAGCATTGAAGAGCAGCAGCTCAACATGGAAATGGAAGAAAAGAGGCAGAAGGATAAGGGCAAGAAGGTATACTTGTGTCACCAATGTGGCAAAGAATATTCAAATTGTACAAGTTTGAATCTACACATGAGGACCCATGGGTCAGAGAAACCATTTTTATGTTCCACTTGTGGGAAAAGGTTCCTCCTGAAGCACCACCTAGTGCAGCACCAGAAGGCACACGAAAAGAAGAAGGATTTTGAATGCAACAAGTGTGGGAAGAAGTTCCTTTTGAGGCACCACCTGTCACAGCATCTCGTGGTGCACAGTGGACGAAAGATGCATCAGTGCAAATACTGTGATGAGAGCTTTGACAGGAAACATGCCCTGGATGATCACCAATCTGCACATGATGGGGAGAGGGTGTGGGAATGCAAGCAGTGCAGGAAGGGATTTGATAAATGGAAGGATTTGGTGCAGCATCGCAAGTCTCATTTTGGGGAGAAAAAGTTGGCTTGTGATATATGTGGATCGAAGTGGGTTTCCAAATATGATTTGAGGATACACATGATGGTCCATATGGGAGTGAAGGAACTTGAATGTAGTATTTGTAAAAGGCAGTTCTTGAGACGCTTCAGTCTCAATTTGCACATGAAACTTCACACTGGTGAAGGAATGTTCTCTTGTGATGTGTGTGGAAAGAGTTTTTCACAAAAGCATAACCTTTTCATTCACAATAGAATCCATACAGGAGAACGTCCATATCATTGCAACTTTTGTGACTGGTCATTTAAGAACAAGGGTGACTTGCTTATTCACGTGCCATTGCACTCAGAGATGAAGCCATTTTCGTGTGATTTTTGTCCAAAGAAATTTCCCTCCAAAGGTCATCTTAAGAAACATCAGAGAGTACATCCCAAAGATGCAAAACATGCATGATATTGTAGAGGACACCTAGCTACTTGTGTGAAATTTGTGTATAAAAGTGGAAGAATTTATTCATCAATGAAGATATACACCATTATTAGAAATTCTTCTTTTGTTACGTGATATATAAATTTACACATTAGAGATCTATGACAGTGATTTACAATTTTTTAGGCATTTTTTACCAGTGAAGTGGTAATAGTAGAATGCCCTATGGGCATGTCTTATCTGATGTACTTAAAGCTATATGCAGAAGTAAATCGAAAGTTCAGACAGCATTCTAATTTTACTAATTAAGAAATTAATTCACCTTATCCTACCAGTAAGTACTAATATAGTTCATCACTCCTTACTTTGGGTAAATTGCCATCATAATGGAAAAGTTAATCCGTACCATCCCAATGAAATCACTATCAAAGAATAACAGACTATCATCTGATTAATTTTCTTTTCATCCAAAGCATTAGAGAGGCTTGTGCATGTGCTAGTTACAGATTTTCTTAACTCATATTGCATACTTACTCCTCCCAAACAGGCTTTCAAAAGTCACAGCATGACGTCTGCTTTAATTAAAATCACAGGTGACAATGACTGCTGGATGACAGGAAATTTACAGCATTACTACTGTTAGACTTCAGCAAAGCCTTTGACTCACTAGACAAAGTCGTCTTTCTGGCAAATCTTCACAGCATGAGATTCTCTACCCCGTCAATTAACTGGTTCTCTTCATGCCTTATGATTGTCATCAGATGGTCATCTTAGACGATTATTTCTCCTCAAGGCTAAGTACCATCTGAGTTATCCTGCATGGTTCAATTTTAGTTCCTCTTCTATTCTCTCTTTACATTAATGACTGCTCCCAAATACTTACATACTATAACCATCACTTATATGCTGATGATTTTCAGATTTACTTGAACTCCGAACCTAATAATTTAGATAATATTAATCATTACCTGAGTCAGCTTAAGAAATTTAGTGACTATAACTTTCTCAGTGTTTACCCAATGAAATATCA
The DNA here is from genome assembly GCA_028673005.1 of Tanypteryx hageni. Lineage (NCBI taxonomy): Eukaryota > Metazoa > Arthropoda > Insecta > Odonata > Petaluridae > Tanypteryx > Tanypteryx hageni. Next base: position 116,094,133 of record CM054116.1, read on the forward strand.
AGGAATTATTATTGGATATCCAAAACTACTTGGGGTCATTAAATTCTTCTGAGGTTATTCTATATATAAATAGTTTGATCATCCCCTATTGTAAATTTTAAAAACCTTTGTATACTACTAAATGAAACACTCCTGGACTAATCATGTCATGAAAGTGTGCAAGATGGTAAATTCTTCCCAACACTCACTTAGGCATCTTCATAATATTCTGACCTCTTCCCTAAAAATAAAGCTGGTCACTTCTTTAATTGTTTCATACTTGGACTTCGGTTTGGTCGTTGCACCACCGTCGACATTGATGTATTTAGCAAGAGCACGACAATGTGCCCGATTTTCCTTTCCTTGCCGCGCTTCTCGTGAGCATAAATGTCCAATTTTTTATTTGGCAGTGAAGAAGACGTTAAAATATACAGCCTGTTTCAGTGAAGGCGTGAAGTAAAGCCAGATCCCGTGAAAAGTACAATTGAAGGGGAGGGAAAGAGACGCAGAATCGCCTATTTGGGCCGAATCGGCAAAGCGAGCAAGAATACCTTAAGGTCACTAACGTAACTAGGAACGAATTTTCACGCCATCGAGTTTTTAATAGGCGTCGAATCGATCAACAAATTAGTTGATGCGAAAATTTGTTCTATCCTTCCAAAAAAATCTTTCGTCGTGAAGGTGAATTGCATTGCTGCCGGTTTCGTGTAATTGCGTACGATTGACTTGGGCAATAACTTCGCGTCACATCTATCGACATATTAAAGAAATTTCAACGCTCTTTTGAATTTTAAACAACACCTTGGTTGCGATAAATAATACGACGGTAACGAAAATATGCAAATACACCTATCCCACGATGTACGCGATTTCGACTTACGCGAAATTCGCGTTAGTTTCGTATGGTTTAGTTTTATATAGGTTTTTAACTATTTTATTTTATCAATTATATTCCGATGCGACCTGATCAGAGAGTAAAAAACAGCGCGAGCGCAGTTGCTAGGGTTCCGCGCAGTCACCAGCCATCACTCATTAGTCCTTGCCTAGATCAGTTTATCAGTGTCCCCTGTGGTGTTGGGGCATGTGAACTGCTGTTTATTTCAACTCGAATCCTAGTGAATATGAATTCTAATTGTAAGCGATCTAGTACTGGCAGTGATTTTATTGTAAAGAGGAAGAGAAAGGCTCTCACTTTGGAGGTGAAATTAGATGTTTTGAATCGATATAAAAGAGGAGAGAGTACGGCTGATATCCAACTTGCTTTATGTTTGAGTGAATCTACGCTCGGAAATTCATTCTAATGCTTCCTAAATCAACGAAAGCAGTAAAAACACTACGAAATTAACCTCAGCCCGATCAACAATTATTTCGTTCTAATATAAAGGAAAAAATGGAAAGGTGCTCATTACATGGATTCAATATAAAAATCAACAAAATATGCCTTTATCTACTGTTGTCATTCAGTAAAAGGCAAAATCGTTGTATGATGACTGACCGTGGCTTGCTATAAGAATCTACAAAGTGAAAATTTAGCATTTTAATCAACTGTCCTTAGAAATTTTTTTTAAACGAGACAAATATTTTCTTCAGTTTTCTTTTTGTACAAATGTTTTTTTTTATTAAATTCAATGTATTATAACGAAAATAAATAGACATTCATTCCTCTATTTAATGTTTTTGTTACTTAACAAATGAAATTCACTTGGAAATTAGATAATTTCTTACAAGAAGGTGAATATATTTGGGTAAGTAACCTTCATTTAAATAATATTATTGCTATCGGAAAAAAATTCGAGTTGCGCGATTTCGAGTTACGCGACCATTGCTGGGAACGTAACTGTCGCGTAAGTCGGGATTAGGTGTATTCAGTTTTTCATTGATATTATGTTAATGAATTCAGATAAATTTATTTTAATGAAACCACGTTTTGCTATATGAAATAAAAAATTCTAAAATTCTCATAATTGAATGATCCCGAAAGTGAAAATTGATTTAGGAATATAAAAGTTGCCTAGCGTAATGTTTAACAAATAAATTTTCATTGATATTTTTTCCACGACATTTATTTAACCAGAACGATTTTTTAATTTCTGGAGTATTCAATTATGTGAATTTTATTTATCTTTTTTGCTTTTTGATGCATGCAAAAGTTGGTTTTGTTAATTTATTTTATTTAAAATTTAATTTAACTTTATACTTAATTCATTCATACTCATCATTCTGATGGGCAGTTATGCTAGTTATAATATATTAGAACTAAGGGCCTGTTGTAGTACTTCCTGCAAACATTTAGGGAACCTTGCGTGAAGTGGCCCAATGCGATAGTTCCTATGACAAAAAATTGTTACACAGGGTGTTATTAGTTGAGCCACTTTTATTGCTCATCTCAAAATAACCGTATACCTCACACCATTTTCATAGCCAAAAACACATACCTACATGATTTAGACCATGGGTGTCCAGATATGGAAGTTTATGTAGCCTCATAGTGGCCTGAAAAATATTGAAGTGGCCGCACGAGTAGGAAGAGGGGTCTATGGGATTTTTTTGCTAAAACAGTAATTCTTCCTATCAACAGGAAATTGGAAGATAAAAATTCGATAAATGACATATTGTTGGTAAAAGGTTTTATTTTTGGATTACTCAAAATTCCAAATCATTCAAAACCTGGAATGGCTCCTAACTACCGAACAGTGGATTAGTGAATTTTCAACTTGACTTATTCTTTAATTTTTTATACATAAATGGTTATTCTTGAAAATACTAAAACATAAGTTGATATATAATGATGTTTTACTTTTCTTATTTAAGAATTTTTTAAAAAATATTTTACGTTTCATTTTACTAGGCTTGTGAAGTGACAGTCCAAATCAGAGCTGAGAATCCATCATCTGAGATACCTGCACCTAGCTTAAGGAGCAAGCAAAAGAAGGTGATGAAAACACAATCAAGCATTGAAGAGCAGCAGCTCAACATGGAAATGGAAGAAAAGAGGCAGAAGGATAAGGGCAAGAAGGTATACTTGTGTCACCAATGTGGCAAAGAATATTCAAATTGTACAAGTTTGAATCTACACATGAGGACCCATGGGTCAGAGAAACCATTTTTATGTTCCACTTGTGGGAAAAGGTTCCTCCTGAAGCACCACCTAGTGCAGCACCAGAAGGCACACGAAAAGAAGAAGGATTTTGAATGCAACAAGTGTGGGAAGAAGTTCCTTTTGAGGCACCACCTGTCACAGCATCTCGTGGTGCACAGTGGACGAAAGATGCATCAGTGCAAATACTGTGATGAGAGCTTTGACAGGAAACATGCCCTGGATGATCACCAATCTGCACATGATGGGGAGAGGGTGTGGGAATGCAAGCAGTGCAGGAAGGGATTTGATAAATGGAAGGATTTGGTGCAGCATCGCAAGTCTCATTTTGGGGAGAAGAAGTTGGCTTGTGATATATGTGGATCGAAGTGGGTTTGCAAATATGATTTGAGGATACACATGATGGTCCATATGGGAGTGAAGGAACTTGAATGTAGTATTTGTAAAAGGCAGTTCTTGAGACGCTTCAGTCTCAATTTGCACATGAAACTTCACACTGGTGAAGGAATGTTCTCTTGTGATGTGTGTGGAAAGAGTTTTTCACAAAAGCATAACCTTTTCATTCACAATAGAATCCATACAGGAGAACGTCCATATCATTGCAACTTTTGTGACTGGTCATTTAAGAGCAAGGGCGAATTGCTTATTCACGTGCCATTGCACTCAGAGAAGAAGCCATTTTCGTGTGATTTTTGTCCAAAGAAATTTCCCTCCAAATATCATCTTAAGAAACATCAGAGAATACATCCCAAAGATGCAAAACATGCATGATATTGTAGAGGACACCTAGCTACTTGTGTGAAATTTGTGTATAAAAGTGGAAGAATTTATTCATCAATGAAGATATACACCATTATTAGAAATTCTTCTTTTGTTACGTGATATATAAATTTACACATTAGAGATCTATGACAGTGATTTACAATTTTTTAGGCATTTTTTACCAGTGAAGTGGTAATAGTAGAATGCCCTATGGGCATGTCTTATCTGATGTACTTAAAGCTATATGCAGAAGTAAATCGAAAGTTCAGACAGCATTCTAATTTTACTAATTAAGAAATTAATTCACCTTATCCTACCAGTAAGTACTAATATAGTTCATCACTCCTTACTTTGGGTAAATTGCCATCATAATGGAAATGTTAATCCGTACCATCCCAATGAAATCACTATCAAAGAATAACAGACTATCATCTGATTAATTTTCTTTTCATCCAAAGCATTAGAGAGGCTTGTGCATGTGCTAGTTACAGATTTTCTTAACTCAAATCACATACTTGTCTCCTCCCAAACAGGCCTTTAAAAGTCACAGCATGACATCTGCTTTAATTAAAATCACAGGTGACAATGACTGCTGAATGACAGGAAATTTACAGCATTACTACTGTTAGACTTCAGCAAAGACTTTGACTCACTAGACAAAGTCGTCTTTCTGGCAAATCTTCACAGCATGAGATTCTCTACCCCGTCAATTAACTGGTTCTCTTCATGCCTTATGATTGTCATCAGATGGTCATCTTAGACGATTATTTCTCCTCAAGGCTAAGTACCATCTGAGTTATCCTGCATGGTTCAATTTTAGTTCCTCTTCTATTCTCTCTTTACATTAATGACTGCTCCCAAATACTTACATACTATAACCATCACTTATATGCTGATGATTTTCAGATTTACTTGAACTCCGAACCTAATAATTTATCCCTAGCCTTAGATAATATTAATCATGACCTGAGTCAGCTTAAGAAATTTAGTGACAATAACTTTCTCAGTGTTTACCCAATGAAATATCAAGGAATTATTATTGGATATCCAAAACTACTTGGGTCATTAAATTCTTCTGAGGTTATTCTATATATAAATGGTTTGATCATCCCCTATTGTAAATTTTAAAAATCTTTGTATACTACTAAATGAAACACTCCTGGACTAATCATGTCATGAAAGTGTGCAAGATGGTAAATTCTTCCCAACACTCAGTTAGGCATCTTCATAATATTCTGACCTCTTCCCTAAAAATAAAGCTGGTCACTTCTTTAATTGTTTCATACTTGGACTTCGGTTTGGTCGTTGCACCACCGTCGACATTGATGTATTTAGCAAGAGCACGACAATGTGCCCGATTTTCCTTTCCTTGCCGCGCTTCTCGTGAGCATAAATGTCCAATTTTTTATTTGGCAGTGAAGAAGACGTTAAAATATACAGCCTGTTTCAGTGAAGGCGTGAAGTAAAGCCAGATCCCGTGAAAAGTACAATTGAAGGGGAGGGAAAGAGACGCAGAATCGCCTATTTGGGCCGAATCGGCAAAGCGAGCAAGAATACCTTAAGGTCACTAACGTAACTAGGAACGAATTTTCACGCCATCGAGTTTTTAATAGGCGTCGAATCGATCAACAAATTAGTTGATGCGAAAATTTGTTCTATCCTTCCAAAAAAATCTTTCGTCGTGAAGGTGAATTGCATTGCTGCCGGTTTCGTGTAATTGCGTACGATTGACTTGGGCAATAACTTCGCGTCACATCTATCGACATATTAAAGAAATTTCAACGCTCTTTTGAATTTTAAACAACACCTTGGTTGCGATAAATAATACGACGGTAACGAAAATATGCAAATACACCTATCCCACGATGTACGCGATTTCGACTTACGCGAAATTCGCGTTAGTTTCGTATGGTTTAGTTTTATATAGGTTTTTAACTATTTTATTTTATCAATTATATTCCGATGCGACCTGATCAGAGAGTAAAAAACAGCGCGAGCGCAGTTGCTAGGGTTCCGCGCAGTCACCAGCCATCACTCATTAGTCCTTGCCTAGATCAGTTTATCAGTGTCCCCTGTGGTGTTGGGGCATGTGAACTGCTGTTTATTTCAACTCGAATCCTAGTGAATATGAATTCTAATTGTAAGCGATCTAGTACTGGCAGTGATTTTATTGTAAAGAGGAAGAGAAAGGCTCTCACTTTGGAGGTGAAATTAGATGTTTTGAATCGATATAAAAGAGGAGAGAGTACGGCTGATATCCAACTTGCTTTATGTTTGAGTGAATCTACGCTCGGAAATTCATTCTAATGCTTCCTAAATCAACGAAAGCAGTAAAAACACTACGAAATTAACCTCAGCCCGATCAACAATTATTTCGTTCTAATATAAAGGAAAAAATGGAAAGGTGCTCATTACATGGATTCAATATAAAAATCAACAAAATATGCCTTTATCTACTGTTGTCATTCAGTAAAAGGCAAAATCGTTGTATGATGACTGACCGTGGCTTGCTATAAGAATCTACAAAGTGAAAATTTAGCATTTTAATCAACTGTCCTTAGAAATTTTTTTTAAACGAGACAAATATTTTCTTCAGTTTTCTTTTTGTACAAATGTTTTTTTTTATTAAATTCAATGTATTATAACGAAAATAAATAGACATTCATTCCTCTATTTAATGTTTTTGTTACTTAACAAATGAAATTCACTTGGAAATTAGATAATTTCTTACAAGAAGGTGAATATATTTGGGTAAGTAACCTTCATTTAAATAATATTATTGCTATCGGAAAAAAATTCGAGTTGCGCGATTTCGAGTTACGCGACCATTGCTGGGAACGTAACTGTCGCGTAAGTCGGGATTAGGTGTATTCAGTTTTTCATTGATATTATGTTAATGAATTCAGATAAATTTATTTTAATGAAACCACGTTTTGCTATATGAAATAAAAAATTCTAAAATTCTCATAATTGAATGATCCCGAAAGTGAAAATTGATTTAGGAATATAAAAGTTGCCTAGCGTAATGTTTAACAAATAAATTTTCATTGATATTTTTTCCACGACATTTATTTAACCAGAACGATTTTTTAATTTCTGGAGTATTCAATTATGTGAATTTTATTTATCTTTTTTGCTTTTTGATGCATGCAAAAGTTGGTTTTGTTAATTTATTTTATTTAAAATTTAATTTAACTTTATACTTAATTCATTCATACTCATCATTCTGATGGGCAGTTATGCTAGTTATAATATATTAGAACTAAGGGCCTGTTGTAGTACTTCCTGCAAACATTTAGGGAACCTTGCGTGAAGTGGCCCAATGCGATAGTTCCTATGACAAAAAATTGTTACACAGGGTGTTATTAGTTGAGCCACTTTTATTGCTCATCTCAAAATAACCGTATACCTCACACCATTTTCATAGCCAAAAACACATACCTACATGATTTAGACCATGGGTGTCCAGATATGGAAGTTTATGTAGCCTCATAGTGGCCTGAAAAATCTTGAAGTAGGAAGAGGGGTCTATGGGATTTTTTTGCTAAAACAGTAATTCTTCCTATCAACAGGAAATTGGAAGATAAAAATTCGATAAATGACATATTGTTGGTAAAAGGTTTTATTTTTGGATTACTCAAAATTCCAAATCATTCAAAACCTGGAATGGCTCCTAACTACCGAACAGTGGATTAGTGAATTTTCAACTTGACTTATTCTTTAATTTTTTATACATAAATGGTTATTCTTGAAAATACTAAAACATAAGTTGATATATAATGATGTTTTACTTTTCTTATTTAAGAATCTTTTTAAAAATATTTTACGTTTCATTTTACTAGGCTTGTGAAGTGACAGTCCAAATCAGAGCTGAGAATCCATCATCTGAGATACCTGCACCTAGCTTAAGGAGCAAGCAAAAGAAGGTGATGAAAACACAATCAAGCATTGAAGAGCAGCAGCTCAACATGGAAATGGAAGAAAAGAGGCAGAAGGATAAGGGCAAGAAGGTATACTTGTGTCACCAATGTGGCAAAGAATATTCAAATTGTACAAGTTTGAATCTACACATGAGGACCCATGGGTCAGAGAAACCATTTTTATGTTCCACTTGTGGGAAAAGGTTCCTCCTGAAGCACCACCTAGTGCAGCACCAGAAGGCACACGAAAAGAAGAAGGATTTTGAATGCAACAAGTGTGGGAAGAAGTTCCTTTTGAGGCACCACCTGTCACAGCATCTCGTGGTGCACAGTGGACGAAAGATGCATCAGTGCAAATACTGTGATGAGAGCTTTGACAGGAAACATGCCCTGGATGATCACCAATCTGCACATGATGGGGAGAGGGTGTGGGAATGCAAGCAGTGCAGGAAGGGATTTGATAAATGGAAGGATTTGGTGCAGCATCGCAAGTCTCATTTTGGGGAGAAAAAGTTGGCTTGTGATATATGTGGATCGAAGTGGGTTTCCAAATATGATTTGAGGATACACATGATGGTCCATATGGGAGTGAAGGAACTTGAATGTAGTATTTGTAAAAGGCAGTTCTTGAGACGCTTCAGTCTCAATTTGCACATGAAACTTCACACTGGTGAAGGAATGTTCTCTTGTGATGTGTGTGGAAAGAGTTTTTCACAAAAGCATAACCTTTTCATTCACAATAGAATCCATACAGGAGAACGTCCATATCATTGCAACTTTTGTGACTGGTCATTTAAGAACAAGGGTGACTTGCTTATTCACGTGCCATTGCACTCAGAGATGAAGCCATTTTCGTGTGATTTTTGTCCAAAGAAATTTCCCTCCAAAGGTCATCTTAAGAAACATCAGAGAGTACATCCCAAAGATGCAAAACATGCATGATATTGTAGAGGACACCTAGCTACTTGTGTGAAATTTGTGTATAAAAGTGGAAGAATTTATTCATCAATGAAGATATACACCATTATTAGAAATTCTTCTTTTGTTACGTGATATATAAATTTACACATTAGAGATCTATGACAGTGATTTACAATTTTTTAGGCATTTTTTACCAGTGAAGTGGTAATAGTAGAATGCCCTATGGGCATGTCTTATCTGATGTACTTAAAGCTATATGCAGAAGTAAATCGAAAGTTCAGACAGCATTCTAATTTTACTAATTAAGAAATTAATTCACCTTATCCTACCAGTAAGTACTAATATAGTTCATCACTCCTTACTTTGGGTAAATTGCCATCATAATGGAAAAGTTAATCCGTACCATCCCAATGAAATCACTATCAAAGAATAACAGACTATCATCTGATTAATTTTCTTTTCATCCAAAGCATTAGAGAGGCTTGTGCATGTGCTAGTTACAGATTTTCTTAACTCATATTGCATACTTACTCCTCCCAAACAGGCTTTCAAAAGTCACAGCATGACGTCTGCTTTAATTAAAATCACAGGTGACAATGACTGCTGGATGACAGGAAATTTACAGCATTACTACTGTTAGACTTCAGCAAAGCCTTTGACTCACTAGACAAAGTCGTCTTTCTGGCAAATCTTCACAGCATGAGATTCTCTACCCCGTCAATTAACTGGTTCTCTTCATGCCTTATGATTGTCATCAGATGGTCATCTTAGACGATTATTTCTCCTCAAGGCTAAGTACCATCTGAGTTATCCTGCATGGTTCAATTTTAGTTCCTCTTCTATTCTCTCTTTACATTAATGACTGCTCCCAAATACTTACATACTATAACCATCACTTATATGCTGATGATTTTCAGATTTACTTGAACTCCGAACCTAATAATTTAGATAATATTAATCATTACCTGAGTCAGCTTAAGAAATTTAGTGACTATAACTTTCTCAGTGTTTACCCAATGAAATATCAAGGAATTATTATTGGATATCCAAAACTACTTGGGGTCATTAAATTCTTCTGAGGTTATTCTATATATAAATGGTTTGATCATCCCCTATTGTAAATTTTAAAAACCTTTGTATACTACTAAATGAAACACTCCTGGACTAATCATGTCATGAAAGTGTGCAAGATGGTAAATTCTTCCCAACACTCACTTAGGCATCTTCATAATATTCTGACCTCTTCCCTAAAAATAAAGCTGGTCACTTCTTTAATTGTTTCATACTTGGACTTCGGTTTGGTCGTTGCACCACCGTCGACATTGATGTATTTAGCAAGAGCACGACAATGTGCCCGATTTTCCTTTCCTTGCCGCGCTTCTCGTGAGCATAAATGTCCAATTTTTTATTTGGCAGTGAAGAAGACGTTAAAATATACAGCCTGTTTCAGTGAAGGCGTGAAGTAAAGCCAGATCCCGTGAAAAGTACAATTGAAGGGGAGGGAAAGAGACGCAGAATCGCCTATTTGGGCCGAATCGGCAAAGCGAGCAAGAATACCTTAAGGTCACTAACGTAACTAGGAACGAATTTTCACGCCATCGAGTTTTTAATAGGCGTCGAATCGATCAACAAAGTAGTTCTTGATGCGAAAATTTGTTCTATCCTTCCAATAAAATCTTTCGTCGTGAAGGTGAATTGCATTGCTGCCGGTTTCGTGTAATTGCGTACGATTGACTTGGGCAATAACTTCGCGTCACATCTATCGACATATTAAAGAAATTTCAACGCTCTTTTGAATTTTAAACAACACCTTGGTTGCGATAAATAATACGACGGTAACGAAAATATGCAAATACACCTATCCCACGATGTACGCGATTTCGACTTACGCGAAATTCGCGTTAGTTTCGTATGGTTTAGTTTTATATAGGTTTTTAACTATTTTATTTTATCAATTATATTCCGATGCGACCTGATCAGAGAGTAAAAAACAGCGCGAGCGCAGTTGCTAGGGTTCCGCGCAGTCACCAGCCATCACTCATTAGTCCTCGCCTAGATCAGTTTATCAGTGTCCCCTGTGGTGTTCGGGCATGTGAACTGCTGTTTATTTCAACTCGAATCCTAGTGAATATGAATTCTAATTGTAAGTGATCTAGTACTGGCAGTGATTTTATTGTAAAGAGGAAGAGAAAGGCTCTCACTTTGGAGGTGAAATTAGATGTTTTGAATCGATATAAAAAAGGAGAGAGTACGGCTGATATCCAACTTGCTTTATGTTTGAGTGAATCTACGCTCGGAAATTCATTCTAATGCTTCCTAAATCAACGAAAGCAGTAAAAACACTACGAAATTAACCTCAGCCCGATCAACAATTATTTCGTTCTAATATAAAGGAAAAAATGGAAAGATGCTCATTACATGGATTCAATATAAAAATCAACAAAATATGCCTTTATCTACTGTTGTCATTCAGTAAAAGGCAAAATCGTTGTATGATGGCTGACCGTGGCTTGCTATAAGAATCTACAAAGTGAAAATTAAGCATTTTAATCAACTGTCCTTAGAAATTTTTTTTTAAACGAGACAAATATTTTCTTCAGTTTTCTTTTTGTACAAATGTTTTTTTATTAAATTCAATGTATTATAACGAAAATAAATAGACATTCATTCCTCTATTTAATGTTTTTGTTACTTAACAAATGAAATTCACTTGGAAATTAGATAATTTCTTACAAGAAAGTGAATATATTTGGGTAAGTAACCTTCATTTAAATAATATTATTGCTATCGGAAAAAAATTCGAGTTGCGCGATTTCGAGTTACGCGACCATTGCTGGGAACGTAACTGTCGCGTAAGTCGGGATTAGGTGTATTCAGTTTTTCATTGATATTATGTTAATGAATTCAGATAAATTTATTTTAATGAAACCACGTTTTGCTATATGAAATAAAAAATTCTAAAATTCGCATAATTGAATGATCCCGAAAGTGAAAATTGATTTAGGAATATAAAAGTTGCCTAGCGTAATGTTTAACAAATAAATTTTCATTGATATTTTTTCCACGACATTTATTTAACCAGAACGATTTTTTTAATTTCTGGAGTATTCAATTGTTAATTTTATTTATCTTTTTTGCTTTTTGATGCATGCAAAAGTTGGTTTTGTTAATTTATTTTATTTAAAATTTAATTTACCTTGATACTTAATTCATTGACACTCATCGTGTCTGATGGGCAGTTATGCTAGTTATAATATATTAGAACTAAGGGCCTGTTGTAGTACTTCCTGCAAACATTTAGGGAACCTTGCGTGAAGTGGCCCAATGCGATAGTTCCTATGACAAAAAATTGTTACACAGGGTGTTATTAGTTGAGCCACTTTTATTGCTCATCTCAAAATAACCGTATACCTCACACCATTTTCATAGCCAAAAACACATACCTACATGATTTAGTCTAACACCTACCGGTACCGGTTTGAGAATTCCTTGAAATGACTAATACATACTTAAACATTTTTTGTCAATATAAGTAATCAATTCGGGACGTCCTGGTTTGGGCTTCTTGTTTTGTTATATGATCGATCATGGAGGCATAACCTTCTGTAAATTCAATTTATGGACTATTTTACAAATACTTGTAGAAATACATATTAATTACACTTTTTAATTAGTGATTCTTCCATGCCGTGTTTAGAAATCGATCTGCATCTTGGGAAGAATTATCGCCCTCGTCCATCTAGAGGGAATTGTACAACTGTATATCCTTACGTTGGAGAATAGGATCTGGAATTTCACTAAGTCGATTGGGAAATTAGAAATCGCAAATTGAAAGTTATCACGCTTTTGTTTTATTGGAACTTTTGTTTAAGCAATAAATCTTAATAATTCGATGAATTTTCCATTATATAAATATTTTCATTTATAGAAACGTTTCAGGAGTAAGATTTGGGTATTAATACATATATAAATTCCATCACGTTTCTAACGAAAATACTTGAACAGATATTTTGCGATAAAATATATTTGGCTGCAGTTTTAAAAAATTGTAGTTTGGGAAGAAATAATACGCAACCTCTGTGATTATAACTGAACATAAAATACATACGTAAAGGTGAAAATCCGATGTTTTCATCCTTTACAACGAATGCTTCAGCGTTAGAAATCCTAAGATTCTTCTCTATCCAGTGTAAATTGTTTTTTATTCCAAATATCTATAATAGAGGTTCCAAAAGTTTACGTTTCCAAGAGCTCGTTAGAATTCATAAGAAAAGGCAGCAAACACCAACATTTTTATGCCTGCAACTTCAAGATTCGGATTCCTTTTTCTTAAAAAATTGTTTTTAAAAAAGTGGATAGCCACGCATACGGTTTATCGGATATGATCGAGGATACATTCAGTATGCAAGGAAAACATAAACTTCCTTTTCCCAGCATTTGGACACCACGGCAGATCAGTATGAGACAATGATACGAGGGACCTTAAAACGACGCGTCGGAAATAAATTGGAAGAGGGTCTCTTTTTGACAGCGCATTTGCGTTCGGTCTGCGTGAAAGTTTTCGAAGTGCACATTGATGTTCCGATTTCAACCGGCAGTGACGCAATTTTTTGCTGGAATAATTATTTTTAATGTTCAGTGAAAATGCACGCGGACGCCTAAATAAACCTCGGCGGACGCCATGCCGCCCGCGGACACCGCGTTTGGAAGCACTGTTCTGTAGAATGCAGAGGAAAACGTTATTCGTTTGTGACCAATTACCCCAGTTAACCTATTAATTATCTCAATCTTACAAATTCTGAGAGGGGACTAAAAGTGGTGCATTTAAACATTCTTATGGCAACGTATTTAATTTCGAAATAAACCTTTTTTTATTAGTTGAGAGAATCTAACAATAAGCTAATATAGATTTATTCCGGGTATCATTCCTATTTAGTGGCATCACAGAATATTGACAGTATAACAGCTATTAAGTACTACATATCTACTAAGAAAGTGTGGTGGTTTCTACGCAAACTTATCACGAAAAAGCGATATATAAAAAAGTTTAATTTTTTGTTGGTTATAAAGGTAATCCGTCGACGTTATGGCATGAAATATGTTTATATACTTCTTTAAAACATGCAATAGAACGTAGAATCTTTTTAGTGAGCACTAACTCCTATCCGACCAGCTGAAATTTTCTAAACTTCTAATGAGGCCCGTCGCAATATAATATATTAGCTCAGCCCTAAACTAAGTTATCTGAATCAATTAGCTGAAGAAAAAACGAGAGAACCCGTTTGCAGTTCCTGCTTTTCCGAATTTCAGCTCACGATAGCCATTGTTTCATCTAAACGTGACGCGTTTATGCGTGAAACGTGATGTTTTGTCGTAAAGTCGATAAATACGCTAGTATTGGCGCGATAAGCACAATTCCGCAAAAATTATATTTTTTCGAATTTTTATCTGCTTTTTCAACATGTGTGATTAGAATTTGGAGGGCTGAACGAGAAGCCTTGCTGTAGGCTAAATCAGGTTATTTTCACCTGCCTTCAGTATATTTTAATTTTGTAATGCGAGGTAAAACTAAAAAAATTACAAATGTTTCTATATATATATATACACGTCCTTATATGGTTTTATTATTTCCATATGGATAAATGTCAATATTTACTTGGAACGACTTTTCTAGTGTGCCACGGAATATTTCTTTTGGTAATAAATGATCCATCGCCAATGTGGTTCTGATTGTACGATCGCTCTCTCGAATTAATTTTATCCTCTACATTGTTCTTTTTTCCATCTATTTAATTTATTTTCTCCGCAAGTTTCTCTCGAGAGAGTGAAACAATATGATTCCTCAATAGCGCGAGAAAAACATTAAAAAACAGCACTGCAATTGAAACACACCCTAACACCGCAGTTATTCCCTTTCACTGCGATCAACACAGTGGTTTGTAACTTCTAGTTGGGAAAATGAATTAGGCCGTCATAAGGGGGAGTTATACAAGAGGGTTAGTAATAGATTTGAATTGCATTAGGTTGGGATTTATGTGTTTGATTGGCTTTTGCTTAGTGTGGATGCCTTGGAATATAATTGATCTTGATTGAGAATGTACTTTCAGAATCTAACTTCGGTGAATTACCACTGAGGACGGCTGCATTGCAGCTTAAATACGCATCTGGGCTTCCATAACATCGTTGGGTCTATTGGAGATACCTGAGATAAGAACTCGATTCAGTTTTTCACGTTTTGGGTGCTTATTTCTGAATAAGACGAGCTCTCTTGTGTAGATACCTTTTCCTCAATGGAATGGCTACAATTAAAGATTCGGCCGATTCACTTCAACTACTTTAGAAAACCATCGTTTTTCGTGATATAAATTGTTATTTGTATAGAATTAGTATTTATTAGTAGTGTCGTATTTACGCAACAAATTTGAACCCATTGACTCGTCTAATATACGTTTATTAGCATTAATTTTCGTGTATCTCCATTAATAAAAGCCTTATTCTGTGCCTAACGCTTACGTAATCAATGGCACTTTTTAACGCGTTTTTAACAAACTTCCCGATTAGGTGGAAGGTTGAAATTTCACAGGAATGTTTGATTCAGGCAAAAATTAAATGATGAAAAATAAATACGAAAAATACCCGGGTTCGACTCCAGGGGGGCGATTTCCATTTTCCGTAAGATAACACACAAAAATCGGCTTTTTAAAGTGCAGGCTTTTATTCTTTTGAAAATTAAAATAAGTAAGAATTGACGTATGATCTTCAAATTTAAACTACGTTTTAGGAAAATTAATGATGTTTCTTATTCTATTCATCTTTTTCCGCCTACCGTTCGAAGTCTCTCATATTAAACATTAAAATCACAAATTTTGGGAAAATATTGGCTTTTAAACGGGATGTTGCCTTGCCGATCACGTCATTGTTAAACTTTGAGAATCAATTGTTGCCTCAACCCGAAATCGTGTAATATATACGAGTGCATGGATTACCTTAAATTATCGTAGGATTTTTCGCGAAATTACGTCATTCTAATGGAAACTAGGGAGATGTCCGTTGAAATTAACGGGAAAGGTTTTTGTGAAATAAAAAATTAACATAAATATACCTTGACTTTCTTTGGATGGCAAGAAAACAAACTTTTGTTCTTTTAGGCTTTCGTTGTTTCAAGTTTCGAACTCCTACGATGATTCTAAGTACCTAATTTTAATACGCGAATTATCAATGTTCTACATTCAATTGTATTCCTCGTAAATAACGCAACGAATGTTGCTAACATTGGTTGCTATAAAAAGAATTTCTCTCTCCTTCTCTCTCTCTCTCGTACTAATTGTAAGAGCATTCAAAGCACGCTTTCAAGGATTGAAATAACAATAGAATTTCGAGGTTTAACAAAGTAATGGGTTGACATGGCAACATCCCGTTAAAATGGCAAGATTTCCCCAAAATATGTGAATTAAACGTTTAACATGAGAAGTTTCGAACTGTAGGTGGGAAAAGATGAACAGAATAAGAAACTTCATAGTTTTTCTTTAAAATGGGCTAGATCCGAAGATCATAGATGAATTCTTTGTAATTAAGATCTCAAAACGAATAAAAGCCTGCAAGTCAAAAAGTCGATTTTTATGTGTTATCATATGGGAAATGGAAATGCCTTCCTTGGAGTCGAACTTTTTTCGAGATTTCTTTTCATCATCAACTTACAATATGTGAATCGATCATTCCTGTCAAATACAAAAATGAATCTCGTTCCATTATCGAGTTATTCGCATTTTTATAGCGTGACAGAGGGAGCCACAAAGGGACCATGGGACAAAGGGACAGAAGTAGCCTTTTATTATTGTTTGATGGGATTTAGTTTGGATTCTTTTGCTTATCTAAATGACTATATAGATGTAGAGTAAGAGAGAGGAGGATATGGAGAGGGAGATAGGCTGGAAGGTGTATAGAAAGGAAGGTGCATAGAGAGTAAGGAAGGAATAGAATTAGAAAAGGATGGGATGAAAGAGAAAAGAGGGAGATGGAGAAAAAGAGGGAGCTATGGATTGGGAGTGGAGGGAATGAGAGAGGGGGGAGGTGGGAGAAAAGAAAGGCAGAGAGAGGGAGGGAAGGAAAAAGAGAGGAAGGGAGAGACAGACAGACAGAGGGAGGTGGAGAGGGACGGCGAGAGGGAGTGAGGGAATATTATTATTTATTTATTATGATTACTTCATTTTTGACATGGGGCTCATCATTGGAGAAAACAAGAATGAGAAAGAAATTCTCCCGAATCTTTATTTCGGCAAATTTTATTTTGGCTATTATTCAATAATTACAGCTGTTATTATTCATTTCTAAGTTCCCCGTTGAACGGCAATTACACTAGAAAAATAAACTGATTTTGTGATTATCCATAATAATGAGTTACGATTACTTAAGTTCAGTGATGGTTTCAGTAAGATTACCAGTCTTACGACGGGTTTTTCAACCATATAGTAACTGACACCCGTCATGACGGGCAATACACTAGTTATTAAATACCACAATCAAATACACTGTCCTTATCCGAACGAGACACGCTCTTTCTAGTTTTTAAAGAATGACGTTGTCAACAAGATGTTGAAGGGAGCCCAGTGAACACTTACCAAGTTGGCGAGCTGTTGGGGATGTCGAAGTGAAAAGATATGGATAATTTACGGCGAAGGAGTGAACATGGACATACAGATACCATTGCATCTATGTACTCAATTTAATGTTGGTGCATATATTTTAAATAATTTTCGAATGTTTCATGAATTACAGCAGATTAGAAAATAAATCGGCGAATCAAAAATTTAACATTTTCTTGGCATCATTTCTGATCTATCGTTTTGCTGTTTTTAATCATTATACTAAAATTATGCAAATGCGTTTATTAAAGCGCAAACTTAGGAGAACAAAGAAGTTTTTAGTGGTTAGAGAGGCATAATCGAGTCGTGGTGTTCGCTGTTTTATGGCGCTCGTTTGTTTGTGTGTATTTCTGGCTAATCATCCCCTTGGATTATTATAGCCATAACTCCTTACACACCGAACACACTCACAAGGGAGGAGGGAAACCCGGTGCCGGTATTAGCCTACTCTTAAAAGAAGAGCACCAAGTGGTGTTTTATGGCGTGCGTTCGTTCAAATTATATCGTATAGTTTCAAATACTCCATCGCACAAAACGCGCCTATTTGTGTTAAAATGAACCCCTTACCTAACTTGTTCTTTTAGTTAAAGGTTTGTAGTCGTCTAATTTTTGTCAACAAAGAAATGAATATATAAAAATACATTTGCAGTGACTATGACGAGTCGAAATCATGGGCGTGGAATCTACGGCGCGTGAGAGTATTTTACGCGGCCCACGAAACTATGATGATGATGTGGTGTGTAATACTTATTACAGATAATTTCGTACATTTCAATTACATTTGTTTCCGTAACACATTGCCTGGCAAAGTTTTAACGCTAAAAATGCTAAAAAACTTTATTTTCAGTTTTAAAAACACACTCTCGAGTAAGTTCCGATGTAAATTATAATCCGGCCCCCCGAGGCGCTGGCAACCTCCACAGCACTCGCATATATGGATGCGGCCCGCCATGTAAGATGGTTACATACCCATGGTTTAAATCGTATTAACTTTGTACTGAAAATTTTTATTATAATATTTAGAGATATATCATAAATGCATAATAACTCCAAAAATCTTATTTATTTTTTCAGAATGACTTATAAATCTTTTTTTCGTCAAAATTAACCTTTGTAAAGGAGTCTTATATACGATGTCGTCTTATAGTCGGGTATACACGTTGTTATTAATAAAATTACTTATTTTCCGAACGTTCTACTATATATTTTGAAAAGCAGTTTTGCTCATGATCCCTAAGAATAGATGCTATTCAATTTTCGTATTAATTTTATGGTTAGAGATATGTATCTTATTGTGTTTATACAGAAACGTCTCAAGTCCTTCGTCAATAGATTGTTAAGGAAGCTTTTAAGGAACCAATGGCCTCTCCTACCTTATTTCGTTGAGGAGTTATAGAAAGTTTTTATAACGAATTCCAATCACGGCCGCCAACTGCCTATTCGTGTGTTCAAGGTAAGCGTGTAGCCTTCGAGAAGATTTTTAATAGGAAAATTCTCCGAGAAAACATTGGAGGAGCGAGAACGTTCTTGTTTTGGATTGGAGGACCCGTTAGCCTCTGAATACACTTCCATTCCAGTTTCCACTCATTCCAACGAGCGGCTTCGTGTGAAGTTAAAATTAAGGGCTTCATTTTGATCGCCAAGTAATAGCTCTATGCGATATTATATGATGCGATATTATATGCGTTAAGCAAATCAGCTGATATACGAAATTCATCCACAGTTTGTCACAATTTTTTAGCATAGCGCACGCCATTTAACTCACGATCGGAATATTACCAACTATTTGTCTTGTTATGTTTGAAGAAAAACTTTAATAATACATCCAATATCTGACCAGAATGACAAATCCTCTTATGTTAATCTTCCTTTAACTGAAGAGCGTGAAGTGTTATCATTTAAAACGGTTGAAGCTTTCTGAAGTAATCCTCTACGAAAATGTTTCTAAACTCGTTTTTAACAAGATTTTAATTTTCCTATGTTTTTTGCTGAAATGGCATGCTTTCAGTGATAAACGCTTTTTACAAATATGTTTATATTAAAACGCGATGACAGATGAGTGATCATGATAATTTACTGGACATAGATAGATAAAAAAAATATATTTTAATAATATTTTGATGAATACCACTTCGGTTAAAAATTCTGCATCTCATAGTTCGATATTTATATTTTAATTTTCCGCTAAACTTATTTTTCTTGATTTGAAGAAAGAAGTTTTGTAATGAATGCGTTGCAATATTTAGACGAAATTAAATAGAATGATTCCCTTACTGCAGGAACATCTACTTGGTAGCAATATCAACTTAGGGCTTTGAGCAATGTAATAGAAAGTTTTTTTAAAATTTACGTTAACAAAGAGCATTCTTGTCAAAGCAACATAATACGCAAATAGTAAAGATAAACTATTTATAGCCCCAGTGGAAACTATTAATGGAAGAGTGTATTTATAAAACTTCCTCAGCTAAGCGGAAGAAAAATTGTAGCAATTAAGCCACGAAGCGCTCACGACCTAATTACTGCAATCTTATGGAGAACGGCATTTTGCCACAGTAAAAAATCGACGCTAAGGACGTAATATTCCGAGTTATCGGGTGGCAATTCCACACTTTTCGCCGGACACCTCCGACCAATACACACCTTTCCTCTCCTTAGAACAGTTTGTTAAGAAGGTGGTTTACGAATTCTTTTTATCTTTTCCAAGCGTTCTAGAAATTTCTCCAAATGGGACAGTTGAAAATTGGAGGCTCCTTCATTTCTTAAGTTCCCTATTTCGACATTTGAGCGATAGCGCCTCGCCATGGAAAGCGTTCGCCACACTTAATGAAAACAAACTGGCGAGCACCAGCCCATGTATCCTTGAGAGGTAAATGAGTCAGACAATTCAGTTCACATCGAATTGAGGCCCTTTTCGAATGGTCAGAGATGCCTAAAAAAAAAACAATACCAATAAAAATTGTTAAAACGTGATTTATAAGTTTTCGCACTTCATGAAATCATGAACGAATTACAGCATACTTTGCAAAAGAAATTTAAGCAGCAATAAATGGTGCAAAAATCTAAATTTTCAACGTGTTTATATCCAGCCATAAGACAAGCTCGATAATTCTCTGTTGACCCAATCGTTGTGTTTCGTAAATGGAGCAAAGCTAGCTACTTCGAGAACATAGATATCGATAGATATCAACGTAAAACTGTTTTGTTTCTATTCGTCGTAATTTAGAAATAAAATGAAAACTTTCTGCTGCGTACATTGAAAAATTCCGAAACACTTCCCTATTCTCTCCGTAATTCCCGGTTACTCGCAATTCTCACAACAATATTGCGGCTGGAAAAGGAAAGTGACGTAACTCATTGTTCTCCGATGGACGTGTATACCAAAAGGGACGTTCAATCAAAGCGTCATGTCCTTCGGAAGGGAATTTGTGTTCGATCGGTTCATCTCTTGCGTTCTCTTCGCGCGAAGGGTGTCCGCGCGCCTTTGTGCGCATATTGTGCGAGCGAGTATGTGGATGTGGTACGCCTGCCTGGAAACATAATTGGCGGTGTTGCTGGCATCCATATGTATGTAGAAAATGTCTTGTTTATCTATGTCTGTGACTCGGGTGCGATGATGTAATTCGAGCTTAAATGAGGACAGTATAAGACTGGCCCTGGTAGAGGGCTAGCGCGTCTGGCTCCCAATGCCAGGGTCGCGGGTTCGAATCCCGCCTTGGTCATGGATGTTTGTGATTGTATATGTTAGAGTTATTAATAATTCTATTAAAATACATGTAATTGGGGTTAATCTGTATGTATTAAATAAATAATTATTATTATTAATATTGGAAATTAGAAACATTCAGACTAAAGTGAGAAATTAGATAGAAAATTTTAAATATACCTACTTCTGAATTACATTATTGTCGTTTCAACCATGGCCTTCTCTACTCTTTATTACATTTGCGTAATGGCAAAACTTAATTACCAATTGATTAACTTTCTCAACAATTCATTGCACATTGTACCTGATTACCAGCAGATAATTATGAACTTTTAATTGACGTACGATGAGCAAATTACTTATTACTTATATTTTGAAAAATCAGATATAAACTTCGAAGTTAATACTGTATCTAGCAGCAATGTGAACTTGGAGAAGGAGAAAAATTCTGAACTTGACTGGGGATCGAATCTGGGTCTCCCACTTTAGGTGGTATATGATAAACATTTTACTGAAAAAGGTTATATGTTACAGTTTTTACTGTAGTTGATTTCCGTAAAATGGAGTATCGATAAATAAATCATGTTCCAGTCGATATTTATAGCTTTTTATAATTCCAGGTGATACGAAGCGCAGAAAATGACATTTAATTTTGATAAGCAAAACGTTTTCTACAAAAAATTCGCCATCCCAAGAAATAATATGAATTTTGCTTGTACGCATTTGCAATGTTATTGAGCTTTTATAACCGTATGAAAATAAAGTTATCATTTTTAGGAATTTATAAAATGTACTTGTATACATATATAAAATGGAATTAAATATTTACCAACGAAATACTAGCTCATAAAAGATTTTGTCTTGACTTGTTCGTTCAGCACAACCACGATGATCTGAACTAAAATTACGTTGAAAATTTAAATGAATCTAATTTCAAAGACGTAAAATACCTATTGGCATTTAAAATTTTGTCATTTATTAATAAATTATTGAATCAGTGTTCATTGCATAATTGAGCTGTTAACCCGGTGATTGTCTCTCAGGTGCCAGTCTACATTTCTTTCGGTAAACTAACAGGAAACGAACGCATACGGAAATTAAAGAAGAAAATTTAAACAAACTGCATAAAGCGATAGACAGAACGAGTTAGGAGACATTTCCATAGAGTCAATTTGTTTTCAATTCAAAAGGTTTTTATTTCAGTCATAACTTGTTTTTAGATTTTTTCTGTGTTATTTATACATGACCTGATCAGAAAGAACCATGGTATAGACAGAAGGCCTCTTCAGGGCTGATGCATGTATAAAAGTTTTTATATTTTAGTATAACCATTGGTAGTTCATTGCTTAAATGCTTTATG
The DNA here is from genome assembly GCA_028673005.1 of Tanypteryx hageni. NCBI lineage: Eukaryota > Metazoa > Arthropoda > Insecta > Odonata > Petaluridae > Tanypteryx > Tanypteryx hageni. The sequence continues at coordinate 116,116,517 of CM054116.1, forward strand.
TGGTTTGACCCAGTTATATTATATATACAGTAGATCATCGATTATCCGACGGTCTAGGGGGGGAAGGGGTCGCCGGATAATCACATCAAAGTTTTTATACAGCTTATTGAACGTTTTTTTACAAAATTGTGTTTTTTGTGCTGTATATGTGTTTTTTAGTGTTTTTAATTTGTTTACCTTACAACATATTATAAATAAAGCATGGAATAATTAAAAACATAAATACAGTACTGTAATATAGAATTACGAGAATGACGTACAATTCAGTTATGTACAACTCAGTATGTGTGGGTATGAATTTGCAAAGTGATTCGCCTAAGATTACATAAAAATATGTGTAAACAAATATTACGTAAAACTGGGTTGCATATAACTAGGCTTGGTATTTGTCGACGTTTATTTTTCGTAAAAATCTACGACTAAAATCGATGTTTATTTTTCCTAAAAATTGGAGACGAATATCGACGTTTATTTTAATACATTTTACTAGGATGTTTGGTTTTGGATTTTTATATTTCTTAAAAAGCAATCAATAATATAGACGTTAATTTTAGTACATGTTATCGGTTTTTATCTATAAAGATTTTATAAATTCAATTCCTTCTAATTAAATTTAACTAACAGTGTGTAAATAAGAAGAAGGATTTTTGTATGCTGTCTTGTTTGTTGTTATCTATATTTTGGTGAATGTGTTGTTCGGCTTCAATCACCAACCTGGAAGTTAATTTTTCAGAATAAAACAAAGTATATTTTACTTGTTAATTCACGCCCCCTTATGCACAAAATTGTGGCCATTCGTGGAAAAATTTATGTCACGTGAATAACATGTATAACCTAATGTATGAATGAATATTTTGATTTAAAAAATCCTACCTTGTTGAGTAACAAACAACTATGAATGCAGGAAAAAGCACAGAACGTGCATCTTCGACAGTAATGCAAAAGGAGCTAAGCACGGGGTACACTCTCGTAGGTAGGATTATATAAATTTTATGACAGGTGCTTTTTAAAATGATCGGTAGTCATTTTTCATTTCGGGAATACTTTTCTTTTTGGCTTTTGGAGGAGGTCGGTAGATCTTGTCGCACAGAACTTAATCGACGTGTCCCGACTTTTCAGTAAATGAAATCCAAAGCGCGCAAGGATTATCGGATCCGGTCGAGGATAAAGACAGAGCGCCATAAACCGATCATATTGTTTTGAAAGGAAAGTGTAATAAATTCCGAATGTTGTGTGGCCGTTTGGTATGACAACTATCGACTTCTCTTCCATTTTGGATGTTTGATGGTAAAATATGTCAAGTTTGAGTGCGTCAAGGCAAATTTTAAAATCATGACGCATAATTTCATAAAAAATGTAGTCGTGGAAAATCGACACTTATCGACGACAGTTCATTTTCGTCGAATATAAGTTTTTAAAATTCGATGTTTATCGACATTTACCGATTTAAATCGAATCCTATCAAGCCTACGTATAACCCAGATCCTACAGTGCTACTTGCGGTTGTCCCGAGACGTTTTGGCACCACTTGGTGCGCTATCGCCGGACTGATACTGCCTTTGATGCGATTCTACGGCGAACGCCGAAAACTCGCAACTTTTGCCGGATCGGCCAGGACCGCCGGATGTTGGAAGTCGGATAATCGATCGCCGAATAATCAATGATCTACTGTACCTCCAAGTTGCTTTCGGCTATACCTATTTCAAAGGGAAAAGTAACAAGGAAATTGGAATGACTGTGTCAGAGGCAGAATTGAAAATAATTTGCTTCGTGTGTCTTTCGAAAGTGGCTTCACAAATCCAACATAATTATGGAATTTATAACAAAAAATAATCAGTGATGATGGAGTTGTAGACTGAAGAGAGAATAGAGAAGGCGGTGGGAGGGAATGAAATCGGGGAGGAGAGAGAGAAAATACGAAAGGAGAAGCAGGAAATGGAAGATGGCCGGATTGATGTTTCTAATTGGTGAGAGAATGGCTCCGTGAGCTCATCCGAACGATCCTTAATCAGATGGGCGATGTTTGAAATGAGACCAAAGCAGAAGTGTGTCAGCGCATTTAAGAGGAAAAAAGCGACGAGAGGAAAACATCCAGCAGAGAAGTGAACGCGGAAAAACGTTCCAGGCTGGTCGGTTGTAGGACAAATGGACGAGCGGGAGAATAACATTACAATGACAAACGAAAAATGATTAAAAACTTGAAAGCAAACCGTTTTGAATTCACGAGCGTCATGACTGTAATTACTAGACAAAATACATTTCAAGGACATATATAACATGGGGAGAGTTTCTATGCGGAAACAGGTAAGAGAAAACAGAAAAAGTGAAAATACAGAGATAATTAAAGATCGGAATTGACAACAAGAGCTGTTTATTCTACGGATTTCTACTGATATGCGCGTTCCTGATAATACTCGGTAGGAAACCCATTGACAGGGCAAGACTCAAACCCGTGGGCTCCAGCCATTACTTCATTTGCGTCGTCTCAGAGTTTAAGGCAGAAAAAGTATAGACCTAGTGTGATGTTGAAAAGAAGGGAGAAATACCCATGGCGAAGGAGAAGCCTAATATTAATTAGAAGATGGGGCATGATTGCGCCTGAGTATATCTTCTATTAGTTTTTTACTATTTACCCAAGTTAGCGCTGAATTTTAACTGATGAGTTTCCTTTCTCGCCTTTCCATTATTTTGGTCGGATTAGCGCAACCTCTCTTTAACAGCTAAATAGCTAAATGATTCAAGAGAGCTATTTTGGAAAAGGGAATGAGATAATTGCTACTAAAGTAAAGAAAACACTTTATTAGTCTAATATGAATAGTAAAGTTTATATTGAATGGTGTGCTTCCGACTGCATGTTATCTGAGTCTTTCTTGTAGCCTGGAATATATTCGGAAAGCGCAATTTTGAACCAGAGATATGATTTTGAAAAACTTCACGCGAGATATTTGAATATTGTGGAAGACAGAGGTCTCCGGATTAGGACTTAGCAGTTTTTTTTTCATAAGGATATGCAGCGGTAAAACCTTATTTCTTTAGCGCTGATTTGAGTTTTACCATCAAGAAAGGATCAACTCTCCTCATTCCACGTAACATATAAAACATAAACATAATAACTGTCTTTATGTTTAGTTTCGTAAAATTATTAATCTATCTATCCTAACCATCATTTCTATTTATAACGCTCAACATATTTTGTCTCTATATTTATTGTATTTAAATCATGCAAGGCTAATTATTATTTTTATATTGATATAATATTTGATAGATTGGAAGCGAAAATTACATTTTCCCTTATTGACTAAGAGACTCCATGCTCAAATTGTTATTCTGGGGAATTTGTTGCAACTGCTCTGCCCGCAGGCTTTTCAGTCGATACACACATTCACACCCTTATGCACATAAATGGGAGGAAGCGAGACCCGGTGCCGGCATTGGACTACTCATTGCGAGAAGCACCAAGGGGTCACACTGCTTAAGGTCCCCTAAGACGGACGGAATGCCGACTTGCATGCCATCCTCACAACACGCACGTATGGGTCGGGGATGCCTACGTTGAAAAACCAGCCGCCACCAGTATTCGAACCCGGATTCGAACTAGGCCCCATTATATCGCAACCGAGTTACATCAACTGCCCCTCGAACTAAATTAGGAATTTTTATCCATGACTCTTATTGCCTAAAATAATTTCCAGGCGTCATGTACATATTTTCATAAGCGGGCACATCCTTGGAATGTTGGACACAAAGTGAGATAGGGTACAGGGTTATGAAGATTGAGGAAGAGTGATTAGGAGGAAGCATGAAACGACGGAAGGAGAGATTGTGGGCGATAGATAGTCGGACAGAGAAAGAGGGAAAAAGGGAGGAAAAATGAGATGTGTTGGGAGGGGTTTTCCCCGGCGGGGTGGAGAATTGTCCCGAGTATAGACTTGCTTTCTCTCTCTCGCGCTAACGGCAGTCGCGCCCAACTCGTCGACCCGGTAACCGCGTCCGACCAGCCTTCGTTTGTTTTTGCATACGGCGGAGGTTATCTGGAAACCAGACTGAGAGTCTCGAGGCACCTTTTTCCTCAATGCTGCCTGGAGTAGGAGGGGGAAGGAGGCTGGAATCGAATCCGAGGAACTGAAGAGGTAAGGAGCGCGTTTTACAATTTACTGCGCAGCTTCGGAAGATTTGTTCGAGAAGAGTGTTTTTGTTTTTGAATATAGTGACAAAACAGGTGATTCGTTCACACAGCGTTGCAACTTTAGTGATTCTGTTCGTCGATACTATGTTGTCATTTTAGTTTTTTGATAGCGAATTACTAAATAGACCACATTTTCTGCTATATCGGAAAAACATTCCAAGGACTTCTGCCATATCCAAGAATTTAAAGAAAATTATGGTAATATGTCGATTTAATCACAAGCGGGTATTAACAATCGTCGTTGGTTATAATTTACACGAGAATAGTCGAATTTCTGCAATTTGGTGTAATAGTGGTATAATTTACTATTACATTTTATGGACAAGGAGTTATTTATTGATGAATAATGTAATGAAATCCTAAATACAAGTCTGGTAATTCGTTTTTGATTAGAAAGAAATGCTCGAATGGTTTGATCTTCGCCTTGAAGATATTTAAATACTTCCAAATTGTGGCATATCCATAGTTGCCTTTCACCGACGACTTATTCCTTTAAAATAATAAATGCAGACGGCAATAAAATATTTAATGCTAGAAATTCTAGCTATATATATATATATATATATATATATATATATATGCCTTCCTAAATATCACCCTTAAATTGTATTGTTCACGCTTTGTTAAGGTCGTCTTATTAACTTCCGTGATTCTTTTCAGTACAACTTATTTGAATTTCACCAGATATTTCAATTAAAAAATATATTTGTCCACCGTTCATAATGTTTTAGTGAATAAGATGAGAAATTTAAAACTGCACATAACTTAGGTTTGCATAAGAGTAGCATATGATATACGGGGAGTTTTCCTATTTAAGAAAAAAATCGCCGAGCCTCTTCACGATAGCGACATTAACTCTGAGGGGAACGCCGTTCCCCTCAGAGTTTCCGGAACACTTTTAATCTAAAACACATCAGCTTTTTCTGCTGCGTTTCTCAATGCCGTTTGAACTTGAAAGCTCCGCGGCGTGTCTGTAGACCGTTAGCCATTCGATTTCCTCGCCAATGTCGTGGGGAAAGTGGTGAGTGTAAACCCGAAGTGGCCTCGAGAGAGACGAATCCTGCGAAAATGGGTGGCGAAAATCGGCGGTGTGTTTGCCAAAAGAAGTTCATCATCCTCTTTCGAAGGCATTATACGAAGTCCAGTATTTTGACCCCTCGATTGTTCGCCGGAAAGAAGATAATTAACGCGATAATTTCCTGGAAGAAATTTACTCCGCAGATTGAGAACCGGAAGGTTGCAAGATCATGTGCGATTGCAATTCCTCGTAGCCTCCATGGAACACGTGCGCTCCGCTGCAGTATCTCTCTCTCTCTTTCTCAGCGTGGCTGTGTTTGGGTCCTGAGCGAGAGACTGGGAATGCCTAGAAGCCGGGCGGGGGAGGGAGAGAGAGGAGGAGGAATGAGAGAGAGGGGGAGGGAAGCTAAATCCATGCGGTCCCACCCCGCCTCTGTAACTCGGGACTATAAATGTGGTGTTTGACGCTTTTTTATCTTCAGCTGCTCCAGTCGTCCCTTCCCCTTCTGCCTCCCCTCCCTCCCCTTCTGGCCCCTCCCTCCCCTTCTGTCCCCTCCCTCCCCTCCCCTTCTGCCACCTCCCTCCCTCCCCCTCTCCTTTCCCCCTCCCCGCGGTAATAACCCCTCACCGCCCATATCTGACTGCCCTTTCCTCAAGCTCGCCACACCAACACCTAGAGATAGAGAGGGAGAGAGTCACGGGGCGTGTTATTGCTCTTTCGACGAGAGAGTGAGAGCTCACAAAAATAACGGTTCTCAAAGCTGCAAGTAATTCTCGCTTAGGGGGAACCAACAGACTTCCATGGCAATGCACATCCTTTGCACTACCGAAAGGACGTCAAACGCCTGGAATACGTTTAAGATGGAATTTTTAAAAATGTGACCGATAGTTATAAGCGTCCAAACTGAAAAAAAGTTATTTTTTGGCTCATTGCCTCGATTCGCCGATGTTAATATTGAATTCCGAGAATATTATGGGACAGAGATTTTTTGGTGAATGTTTTATTACAAAATGGATTATAAAATACCCTGAATTTTTTCGATTTAACCTTCAACTAATAAGGCAACGTCTACTTAAAACCACCTAAGTTGTAGCATCAAATTACTCCGCTAATTTACAATTTATAGTAAATAAAGTGAATTAAGTTTCTTCTTTTAATTACTTCTTAACCCTCATTACATTTTAAACACTGCAAATCCAATTGTAGATATAGTTAGTGAACAAATAATAAAAACAATAGCAGTCTTGAAGACCGCACCTCAATTACAACATGTTAAGATATGTGCATATAACAAGCAAAATTATGCATAATATTGAGTTTATGAGAGTCACTAGTCGGAATAAACGAACTTATTATTTCGGCATTTCTCTTGAGCTGTGGTTGGAAAGCTACGGCCTTCGGGCCACACGCGGCCCCGGAGAGCATTTTTTGCGGCCCGCTACGTTGTCATAAAAGCGATCCATAAAATTTAACATCGACAATTTTATGTTTGTTACTGAAAGTTGCGACCCTTGAAGACTGTTGTTTGAATTTTAGCTCTAAAACTGGGGTAAGCTTGATTTTTTGCTTAAATGATACCGCTTAATCTCTTGGTAACTTCCAATTAAGAAATATTTTCCGGTCTGCCGAAGTATTCGCGACGACCAACGTGGCCTGCCAAAGCCACTAAAGTTAAAAACGCGGCCCACCGCGCGGAAAAGATTCCCGATCCAGGTCTTAAACCGGTTTACGCAATTTTGAACTCCTTTATGCTTTATCTCTGTGTTATCGCCGCAAATAAATAAATAAAACGGATTTCTTCTGATTATAGCGCAATTCTGTTGACCCTTTTTGAAATCAGCTGACGCCTAAGCGTTTCTTTGGCGCGGGAGAACTGCAACGAGGCTTAATTTCGTGGATAAAAGATTGCGATCCATCGATACGCGTCGCAGCGGAGGAGAATGTGTTCCTTCGAAGCGATCTCTTGGAATCTCCTTCGCTCGCGGCCTTAGCGCATCTCCTTCGTTTTGTGATTGGTCGCGTGGAGAGCCGCAATGGGAAAGAGCAGAGCGAAGGAACAATTCAATTGCTCGAAACATTCGAATCCGTATGCCTTTGTCGCGAACATTTTTAGCGTGATATTGCTCTTGAAGTAATTAAAAATGTACACCGTGATTGCAAAACAACCTTGCGATTTACGAAACAGTTCTCCGTGGACGATATTGTCCCTCACGAAAAGTGAACTTTTTTATATTCTAGCATGGGAGATAAAATAGAAGGCTCTACTAGCGTGAAGTGGTTATTGCTTGCTACAATTATTACTATCGTTTTACCAGTTAATATTACTCAGACTTGATCTTGCCACTAATCGCTAAGTAATATGTTCTGATAGCAATTTCCAGTCTTGGTGGCATTTCATGTCGATCACTGTAAAATTAAACTGTCAAAGATGCACGTAAGTTTATGAGTCAATGTATCGTATATATTAAAAATTATATTGCCAGCATTCCATTTCTTCATTTCACTCAATGCCCAATATATTTTAACTGGCCGTCTCAAATTTTATAAAATACAATACAAAGCTTTTTACTGAATCGAAATCACGACGCGGGTGGAGGGTTTCCTTTAGAAATGTTGGCGCCTTGCCAATCCAGAGTCTCAAAGCCAATATCTCGGAGAAAAAATTAACGGAACCCGCGAGGCATCCGTAATTAACTCGTGTAACACACAGATATGTCTTTGGCAAAAAGAATTGACTCAATAATTATTAGTTACACATTTTTGAGGATCGAAACTGTGACTGCAACTAGTGAGGATTCAACTCGCTACATTGTGCGCGAAAGAACAACAATTATTCGGAAACATTCCTTTCGATCCTCTCTCTCTCTCTAATGAATGAATACACAAATTATCGCTACGAAGGAGGACATATTTCCGCTAAAAATGTTCATTTTTTCCCGAAAGCTCATCAAAGACGCCTTTCATCCGTGTCTTCCGACGCTCATCAAAAGGAAACAATGAAAATCAGACGGCATCCTGATTCATTTATTACTCCTTTGATTACTGCTTCGAGCTTTCTTGTTTTATCTTTACCGTGACCCAGTTGCCTTATTACGCTTCAAAATCCAATCTGAATTCTCGCTTTGATTTTACCCGCGTGAATGCTCATCTCCAGAATAAAAACCGATTCGCGGCGGATAAATTGCTCGGTTTGATATCTGTTGTCCAGTTAGCTAGATGATTTTCTCCTTGATGCATATCGAGAACTACAAAAAAATTGTTAAAAAGATTATTTATTTCTGCCGCCATAGCGTTTTCTGATGTAAAGGGGAGAGCAGTCGCCAAGGAACGAATGTGAGCGTCGACGGATCGTGCTCAATCTCGCTCTAAACGCTCGCGGAGAATTTCCGAGCTCAAATAGAGCGCATCTCCTGGGGCGTACTTCAGAGAGAGAAAGAGAGATGGTGAGCGCTTTGCTGTGGCATTCGCCTCCTCTAGATCAAGGATCCACAGCTTACGTACCGCGGGCCGCATGTGGCCATCGAAAGAAATGTATGCGGCCCGCTAAGCTGTCGCGAAAAGGCGACCCATAAAATTTCAGATGGAGAATTTAATATTTCTTAACTGTAGAAATTTTCACTCTTGTCCGATAAATTTTTAGCTCCTAAAATTTTTAAAATAATTTTTACTTTATCATAGCTCTTCGCTAACTTTCGATGTGATTTATTTAATGGGGTCGGTCGTAAATATCGTCGACCCTTTCTCCAAATGTTACGAATGGTTCTCATGGATTCTTATAATGGACATGCATTAATATGATGATGAAATGTTGCACAGTCGAGCGTAGAAAACTGAGAGACCTCGGTTCAGATGCAACCTCGAATTTCAGCAAGTTTATTCCTAGGTATTCAAAATGAGCAGTGGGCAATATTTAAACTGCCCTTATGACATCTTATCTATTTTGGCTGTATTTTAAGGAATATGGTAAAAACAAAATGATAATGTTTTATTTTAACTAGCGAATAACAAACGTCACCGGCATGAGCACCGCAATCACATACAGTCACGCCCTCGGCCGGATTCGAATCCGTGACATCGGGAACCAGACACGCAAACCTCCCCTCTAACAAGGCTGCCAATACAATTTTTGTGTGTACTTAAATGTTATAGACAAAAACAAAGCAAGGTTATAGGTTTAACTGTTAAGGTAAGTTCACATCTATGTTGATGATGAAGAAGTAAAGTAAAGCAGTAATGTCAATTAATAACACTGAAAAATGAAAAGGGGACATCAATTGTGCGAAATCTTCCTAAACTGCTGAGTGTTCTGCTTTTCGGAATTACGCATTTTCGACCGAGGTAGAAAGTTATGGTACAATATGTCATTACATTCATTATTATAATGATTATATTAATATTCATCCAGTAAGTTCTCTGGTGCGTGTGTTATGTGAGATATAGTATTTCCTTCCAACATCATCCGTTACACTCCTTGAGCGTCTCTCACGTGTAGCCATGGAGTCTGGACCTTAATCATCGACTGGCGGGCGATGAATTACGTCACAACTCATTTTTTCTCCATTTGTTAGTTGTATTAGTGTTCCTCACCTAGACACTAAAAATTTCAGTCTTCGCTGCCGATTAATCCCATATACATCATTAGAAGCTGAGAAATATCTATTATCAAGACATTAAAATATCGACGAACTAGAACAGGTTTGCCTCCATCAAAAAATAAATTGTTTGAAACCTAAATGCGGTGATTCGGCCGTAGATACGAGGATTTTAGTTGATTAATTTTTCTTTTAATTTTGGAAATTCGAAAAATAGTTTTCGTCTTCGATATACACTGCGTAATCCAATGTTAACCGTACTTTTAATTCAAATCAGTTGGTAAAGTGAGATAAAGAATTTCACTTTGTTATATTATTATGGAAAGTATGAAATAAATTAAGCGCAGCACCTAACGAGCTTGTCGATCAGATCGCCATTTGTCTTCCCGAAACTCCAAATCCTTTCGGACAACACTTCCTTAATTTATAAATAATCTTGTTTCGTATCTTGAGATAGCCGGTGCCAAGAAATAAGGAAACGGAGACCTTAAAAATGTATGCGGATTGAGGATAAAGAATAAAATTCGAGCGGATCACATGCCGATTTTCAAATCACGAATTATTAAATTTTGATGGCCTTGTATTGATAGATTTTTAAAAGTAGGAAATTCATTAGAGACCGAAACAAAAATCCAAAACCATCTATGTGAACGTTAAAAAAATGGATTGAAAAATAATACCTCGTGCCTGAAGATATGCCCGTTAGGGCCGTTCTTGGTCCGAAAACTGTTGTTGTTTAGGGACCTCTTCGAGTCAGTGGTCACCAACTTTATGGCCGCGAGCACCAAGGTGCGCGCGGAAAGGTTTTTACTTTTTCCCAGCATTAAAAATTATTTCATCCCATTTTGTTCTTCATCGATCTATTATGTATACAAATACAAATTAGTAACCTTAAGAGCGGATCTCTCGCAGTGGTCATTCAACCAAGAAAGACAAGTAAGAGCCATGCCGTAATTAGGTAGTGATGCCTTCAGCGGAGTGAGAATAGACTTCCACGTTAAGTGATATGGAACACGTTTTTTCCCTTTTAGAACTGCAGTCCGCATAATCTAGAATTATCTAATTTAAAAAATCTTAGACTTGACGAAGCCTCAGATCAATGAAATGAGAAAAATTAATTCCATTTTCTTAATGCTAAAGCTCTCTCCATCTTAGGCCCTATATAATACCAAGTGAGTGTTTATTAGCTTTGTGTTCTGAGCCGGTCGGAGCCGGGCGTCTGTGGCACCAAAATCTTGGTGGCGCTCTACCAACGATCTATCTAGACAAGTTGTTCCTAAACGTTTTCTAGGTGCGGTATCCTTTCAGTGATAAAAAATTTCGCGGTCCCCAGCCTTCAAACAATATTTTTATATCTTACATGCGGTATTACAACCTTCGGAGGCATCCATTTATTGGTGCAACACTATAATAAAAAATATTGCCCCTAAAAATCAGCTGTTCTTAACTTTAGCGGATATTTTTTTGCGTTGGAAAAATAAGTGCCAGTAACCACGTATATCCGTTAAACTGTGAAAAATAACTTTAAAAGAATTTAATTTCTTAACTTTATGCCGCACAAAATTTTGTACGTTAATGTGAGCATTAATATATCTCTCAATAAATCGCAAACTATGTAATTACAATACGGTTTTTTTCTGAGAGGTGGACGTTATTACTGCGAAGTGTATTCACATTTATATTTTTATCCGATATTTACCGCGAAAATATGTAATTTTAATATAAAACTATAAGATAAGCATCCAATGAATATATATATGGATGGCAACAAGGTGTTGGGATGAGGAAACCCAGTGAACACTCACCAATCGGACGACTTCAGGTTGGCGAGGCCCCGGGGATGTCGAAGCGACACACGTTCTCTCTCTGTAGCTGATGAAGGAATAACTCCGAAAGCTTCTACGTTTGTAATGTTTCTGTGTTTTAGTGTTCTTTTACGTGTGTCGCTTCGACATCCCCGGGGCCTCGCCAACCTGAAGTCGTCCGATTGGTGAGTGTTCATTGGGTTTCCTCATCCCAACACCTTGTTGCCATCCATATATCCATTTTACCTTTCCTTTTCCGTAAGCTGTTATATATATATATATATATATATATATATATATATATATATTAATATATATATATATATATATATATATATATATATATATATATATACCTTTTTAAATGGAATAATTGTGTTATTTATATGAGTTTATAAATTCGATTAATAATTATAATCTTCTTTTTTGTTTTTTTAGTTATTCGTTTTTTATTAAATTTATATCTTTATTGCAGGTGCGGCGAAGAGGAATATCATTGCGGAGAAGGATTGTAAAAGAAAGGCGAAAGCGCATCTTCGAGAGAAGTTTTCAATAAGAAATTTTGATTTTTTTATGAAGATAGGTAGTCTGATCTTAAATTTCCTATTCATATTAGATGGTGAGGATTGGCATTTGATACTTCTAGGGTAATAGAAATTAAATAAAAATCTCTCGAGAGATTGGCTGCATCCCCTTTCAGAATCGAAGATGATTTTTGTCTAGTAAACATTCAAAGCACCTGAAATTTTCAAACAGGAACTCTAAGAGGATGGCGAGAGATAGTTGAAAGTGATGGGAAGAGACAAGAAAACAATCACGCCTGGAATTCTTAATGCCACCGGATCGCCTCCGCCTCCTCTCTCAAATCTAATCTTATCTCGAATACTCGGTTTTTGATTTTCTCTTAACAAACCAGTCTTCGCACCTTTGTTTCCTCCGTGACATAGGTGTCCAGAGTTCTCAATACTCAACCGAAAATAATGAATTTTTTGACGAAAGGGGACGCCTTATATTTTCCTTTGACGCGAGTGCTCGTATCCTATTGCAAGTGAACTAAGGAGTGGTGTACTGTCGAAGCGGATCCCTGCGCCGTTGTGGAAATTGATCATTCGTTCGGCGAGAACTGTCATTCACGATGGACGAAGGAGGAAATGGAAGTAATGCAATTCCCGAATGTGAGTAAATAACATACCAAAATTTGCTTATTGATTTCTCTCGGTGAACGAGACTTTTTCAATTTTTTTAAGAAAACTTATAATACTGACCGTATTGATTTCGATTAATTTAAGTAATAATTCATAATTTTTGCAATTTTTTGTAAAAAATTAGAATTTTTGGTGGAGGATGTCGTGCTAAAATTGTAGTTTAAAGGAAACGTTGTAGATATTTGCATTAAGTGGCCAAGAAAAAGGGGATCGTATCTTTCTTTCAACTCTTGATCAAGTATATAAGGTTGTAAAAACTTTTAATCTACATTCGTTGTTGTATTTGAATGTTTATTATCACTTGTGTGTATCCAGTTTTTCTCTTTTGACGACTCCTATACCTGCAATATTTTTTGTATGGTCGCACGGATAATAAAAATATTATTATTATTATTAGATTCGGATGTCTCCGTTGGTTTGATCGGTAGAAGTGGACCGATTGCATTCATCCCGAGTTTTCCTCATTCTGAATTACTTATGTGAAAGCAGTTCTACATTCCTATAAATGACACTTTTTGGATGGAATCGCTACAAAGGTTGCTAATATAATTCAGCCAACAATTTTCCGGAAATACAGTGTCTTAAACCAGTTTGTTATCAAATCGACACGAATTATTAGAATAGAGATGTGACCCACTTATTGATTGAAATTTTGTTATTATGTCGTTTCTAGTTTGCTTCTTTTTCTCATAGATCCAATTATTTAACTTTAAATTTTACTCAAAGGTTTAATAAATATCGTTTACTTCATTAAAACTCGGTTTCCGAACTAAAAATTTGCACTTCGACGAAGCGCAAATCGATTCATTCATATATCCAGTGGTAAATTAAAGCTAGGTGATTGAAATTACATAACTTCCTATAAAATCCTCACCTGCTGTAAATTTACAATGTGAGGCTAATAAGCATATGGGTGATAGCTACAGCTAGCTTTTAGTACATAAACGGTGGAGTAATTAATCCTTAAACGACTGGAGGACTCTGCATAATTTTCTTCCTTTTAGATTCGTATCTCAAATCACACCATTTTCATACCAAATAGACATATTGGAAATGAGCTTGCGCCGCAGCACGTAAAAATTCCTTTAGATAGCGATTCTTTTGTGTTTTTTATCGCGCTCGATTTCACCCTTGCCGATTCTCAAATTTTTTGTGTTCCCGTCAAAAGCCATTGGAATCCTTTTCTACTGGAGTTGGATTTCCAATTCGATTGAAAAACTTTTCGATCAACATGCCTAAGATTCGGAAACTGTGTATTTCTACCTCCGGGGAAAATGCTCATAAACAGGCCCCCAGCTAACCATATGACCTCTTAATTTTTGCATAAAATCTCCTCACGTGTGTGAGGCATTGACTAAATTTTCTTTTTATTATTATTATAAAAAGTTCATATTCGCGAATTACAGCGGGGAAGGGGATCCCGGTTGCCTCATCCTCATCTCGGCACTGGTTGCGCCTACGTCTTCGAATGAAGTCTAAAATATGTCGCATCGATAATGTGGCAAAAAATGTGGTCACTTCGTGTCTTCTATGTGCTCTTATCAGATAAAACAAAGAACACCAAATGAATTTTGTCCAGATTGCTTTTAACTAGCAGCCCGGGTTTGATTCCCAGTTAAGGTAGAACTTTTCTCATACTATCCATCAACTCGACATTCTATAACAGTTGTACCCAAACTTTCCAGCTCGAGGGCCACATAATCCACTTCTCCCCTCATCGCAGGCCATATCCAGTTGAAAATACGTAGATTTGACGAATAATTTAAGGAAACTATGTATAGGGTTTAGTTGTGGGTCAATATTACCTGATTTGTTTTAAATGTTTTTATCTATTATGGGAATAGAGGAGTAAAGACAAAACATAAATTGTTTTTATAATTATATAATTTCACTTTGTTAAATTTTATCCTGTAATTGTTAAACACATGACGGGCCGTATGATGACACTCGCACCGGATGTGGCTGGCGGACCGAAATATGGGCATCACTGGTCTATGATATGCCTTCAAGCATAAAAAATTTAAAATGATTTAAAAATTAAAATCCGCACTTTCCATAGTAAAGCGCTATGGATACATGTTATTCTCTGTGGTCGAGATCTTATTTCAAGTTCAGACTATGGAGAAAAATGATCGCGTTCAACCATTTCTTTGAATAAAATATTTCAAGAAAGAGCTTCCGCAAGTTGTGTCGGTTGCGCTGCGTTGCATCGAAGAGAACGAGGCATGCGGTCATCCGCTCGCAAACGCCCTCGGTTCGTGTTTCTCTAGCCGTCCGCCGACCACGACTAACGAGATACATCAAGAACTCGTTTTTCTAACTCCTAGTTCTTATCTCTTTCTTCGGCCTCAAACGATAAAATGCATTCTCGGAACAAAAGCGAATTTTGCGCTCTGAATATTATATCTGGGAAAATTTTAAGGCGTTAATCACCATGTAATGAGAACATGTTGAGCACAAGTTATGAGAAAAAGATACTTTGCATTGCTTGCATAAAAAAGCCATCAAAAAGATGTTTTCCCGCGTCATTTTGCGCGGGATTTTTCTCCCTTTTTATCGATATTATAAAAATCTTATGAGATTTATAGAGAAATTATAATTGGACAATGGCCATAATAATTGCGAGTGGAATAATTCATTACGCGGTAATTATATTGTGCTAATGGTCCAGTTTGTTTATTTGTGGCTTCCCTTCTTCGGAATCTGTTTGCAAATGTTGAACAATGGCAATGAATGGATAAAGAAACAAATGACAGAGAAAGATAATAACTGATAAAATATTGTGTAATAAAATTGACGCGATAAAATCTTGTCCCTATCATTGGTAGATTTGATACTGAGAGGTAATGCGTTTGATTAAGTAAAAATTGGAAGGAGTTAATATGTGGAGTATTATAAAAAATGATGTTTCACACTTGGTAAATTCCTCCCTCATTAATAATTCCAAATGACACGGAATCAAGTCACGGTGATGTGTTGAAAAATGTTGAACCCTCTAATTAATAAATAGGAAATTCACAAACTGTGATTCCGAAACAGAAAGGTTGCCCTAATTAGCCTATATTTATTTTAGCTGTTTTAATAAATATTTTCGAGACGCTGTGCAGTCAAACAGCGCGGCAGTTACTTTCACGATAAACGCGCCGCGTATTATTTAATTACATCTTCGGAATAATTAATATTTGAGAAATAGAGGGTGAAAGCTCTCATTCTCAAAGTTTAAGAAAAATTTTCAAAAATTATTTTCCGAAAAGAATCGTATTTGCTCATCTAATTTTCCTCACAGCCTATTTTCCCCTCTCTCGCTTTGAGGACTAAATAAATGATTTTTTATGCATAATTTCCTCATTATTATTCGAACGACAATATATGATAGAGACATCTTGTATGTCTGATTTTAAGTAATAAATTAATATTTTCGTCTGTTTGTAAATCTGTATTACCTCTGACGTCATCATTTCCATGCTTGAATTAAAACATCCACATAATTCTCTCCACCCCGTTTTAGAGTAAAATGTAAGCAAAAAAGGGAATTATATAATTGTGTGCTTAAAATGGATAAAGTAATTTATACTACCATTTTCATATTTTTAATAAAATGAAAACCTATAACAAATGTTTGAAAAAATTAAATCCAGTATTAAAGTAAGACTTTATCGCATGACAATGGAAGTTAGACATTGGTCCTCCAACGCAAACAGCAAATTCCTTTTCGATTTTTAAATCTCGTCATCAGCACAAAAGTTTTTTTCTGAATTTTTTTTGACATTGGCGCCATGTTTGTTTACGAGCATATTTTCTTCTTTCACTCCGTGTATACTATCCCTTTTTTACGACCTGCTGATTCCCTCTTGCCTAAGCACAATGAGTATCTAAGATGCAGTGCAGTGAATAGCCGGTCAGTTTCAAAAGTTTAGGAAGGTAGGAGACTTCCTCGATAAGATGAAAACAATACGAAACCATTGCTAACCCTTGAGTTACTGTATGAAGCCACACGTAAAGTAGGCGCGGCTCGTATCTTAAGTGAGCATCATTGGGATAACATGGGGTGACATGAATCGCCTCGCTAAAGTTGAGCGTGTTGAATTTGGTCCATAATCTCCGCCTTGGCGGACCACCGCGTTTCATCCGAGTCCTTAGGTATATGTATACAGCGTCTTGGCGTATTAACGTTTTTACGATTATGCGAAGTTCATGACTGATGACTTCTTTCAATTGGCATTTCAGATATTCATTAAATTAGCTTTGTTTTAGTTAGTGATGTCATATGCCATGTCTTTCCTCCCATTCTGCAAACTTCCTTACATACTTTCTTTTCGCACAGCGCCGAACATCAGCTTTTGCTACATAAACATACTATAATGCCACTAACAAGTCGGTAATAAAATTTTCATCGTAACAAAACGAGGCAAATGATGCTAATCGAAGAGAAAACACTCCGTTATAATGTCAATTATTTATTTATTTTATATCAGATCATAAACAGCCGTTAACGGCCTTTTACAATGAGCGTAATAACTTTAACAAAGACGAACAAATACAACCATGCCCTCGGCAGGATTCGAGACCCGCGACCCTAGCGTTGGGAGCCAGACACGCTAACCACCCCTCTACTACACTCCACTACACTCTTCAAAGCAGAAGCATTGTACACAGAGGTTTTACTTAGGCGGCATTTATTGCTTTCAAAAAAGTTCAAGTTGACCCCTAGTTTTCATTACGTGAGCATGCTAAAAACAAACCATATATTTATCCGTGTTAGTGTACATAGAAATCCTTGCTTACATAAAAATTACATTATGGTAATCATATCGAGTCATATCCTCAAATAATCATTAGATATTCCCATGAATTTTCAGCCTTATGTTTGTTTAATGAATGATATAACAATATGATGGAGAAAATAAAAATATCAATCTAATCATTGTCTCTGTTCGTCTTCTGCTGCTGTTATCAAGTCCAATCTACAATGACCACGGAAATGAATTCAATCGCCAGAATCTCACCAGCGAAAGTATTCAAAATTTGAAAGACTGCTCCATTAAATACCCTTCGGGCAACTTATTTCCCTTCTGAAGGTAACCGACGCTCTTATTATTCCTATTTTTCTTCATTTCTCAAAAACTAGTCGAGAAAGGCAAAGAAGAGAAAAGTTGCGCATTCGGTGGGCTCAACGGTCGAAGAAATAAATGATATTCACAAAATGCCCGTGTTTTCACTATATATATATATATATATATATATATATATATATATATATATATATATATATATATATAATTATACATTGATATGTGCCAAAAAGATATTAAATCGTAATACAACGTTGATTATAGCGTGTATAAAATTGCATCAGATTCTTGGAGGGGCTCATCGCATGAGCCATCTCCGTGAGCACGACACTGACGAGAAATTTTCATCCAAATGGAAAAAATGTAGATCAGTTCTAAAAGGGGAGACTGGGGATTTATTAGCGGAAATGGATCGAGTGATTTGTTTATTTGTTGTAGAATATTTTGCGTTATATGCCGATGATGTGGGTAGACTAAAAAAATAAAGAAAGATGTTATGCGATCGGTAAATTTCTCCTTCGAAATCAATCGCTCTGGACCGTAAAGGATCGCGCTGTCTAGAATGAATAAATATGCTATACCTATACGGGTCCTCTAGGCAGAGCTTTTGATGGCTGAACTGGCCGTCTGTGTGCTCTCCTTGAGCGATGGAAAGAATGATTTAGACCAGGGAATTCACACCTATGGCACTCGTGCCAATGACACGTGAGGCGATTTATGTTGACACGCAACAAGAATACTTTATTGAATGTCTCCTTAATATTTTTCTATTTCTGACAAAATATAAGACTATTTCTAGAGAGATTGCAATTATATTGATAAAATAACTGACTAATAGTGACTTCTTGTCTGAGGACAAGATGCTTGTTCCATAATTGTCATTTGTCTATAAATGATCTGGAACAACGAATCTTTTTAGATGATAAATTGAATTTTATATAAACTATCGTTGAGTTCTAAAGTCTGAGAATGAATGATCATAGTTGAGCCGTAAAATTATTTCTTTTTGGGTGTAATTTAAATTGTTTGTAGTTTGTAGTTTTAGCACGCGAACAAAAACTGTTGCCATCTTTGATCTGATCTGTGTAGCCGTCAAACAGTTGTGTATACTAGATGAATAAGCTAACAGCTACTTCGTGGGCTCAACTTGCGGAGAAATAAAACATTTAAAAAATGGGAAAAATCTACTGTTGCTTGCTTTTTCAGTCATACTGCTTGATATTTCCGCCAAATCGACGGTCGGAACCAATGACACCGTCGCAGCAATGGGAGAGGCGAAATTCGATGAGTGCTATTTGGTTAAGCAACTGAGAAAAGTGAGATCCCTTCGTGAACGTGGTTTTTTTTAATTCTCGCTCACGTTTGTTTTATTTCGACACGACTGCTATAGTCCAGTTTGAGTATTGTCCGAGTGTGCAAGATGTCATGAGGTTACGTTTAGTATAAGTATTTTTCGCTGTGATGTTTTCCGTTTTCCTCATTCCTTAAGGAATGATTGCCACATTATTTCTGTTTTCTATTATCTTAACGAATTTAATTTGTTGGTAATTTTTTCATCCGAGTTCTGATTTTGATTCAAGACATACGAAATTGAGTTCGTTATTACTTTAGCGTGAGCCTTTAAAAAGATTTTCGGATACGATTATTAGATTACTAGATAAATCTCCGGGCTTTTCCCTGGATTTCGAATTTTTCATGCACATACCACTCGCTAATATTTTCATCAAACTCAAGGTACTCTCAAAATAAGTGACCAATATTCCCCCTTAATTGTTATGATCAAATTAAATATAGATTCAAATTTGACACCTCCTTCCCCCTCCCAAGAAATCAAAGTTCTGGCACCGAGGTGGATATCTTCAACATCTCCTTAGTATGTGCTTTAACTTGACGTTTCTTGGTTTAATATTGATATTGTTGGAGGATTCATCAAAATCGGTCAATTGGTTGCTGAGATATCTTCAAAATACGGAAATTTGGACCGACCGTTCCATGGAGACCCCTCGACCTCATGGGCAGTTTTAATTATATTTGGCACTAACTCTCATGATCAACCTGAAGCTGCATAATAGTTATGGAGATAATCTGGAAGATCTATTCAAAATGTTAGAAACTTATAAATAAAATTATGAAAAAAGGAACTTCTAATTATCACTCGATGGTTGAGAAAAAATAAAACGTTTACGCCTTTTATTTATGGCTAGAAAATGAATCTCACGAAAACATTGATACCTGTGAAGGTTTCATCGAAATCGGTCAATTCATTGACGAAATATATTTTTAAAACAGATCATTGTGACTGCTGGTGGAGGTTTTCGGGTTTCGCTGAGTTGGCGGCATTTCTGGCTCTCGACGTTTCGCAGACATTGCAGTCTGCATCTTCAGGAGATGAAGTCGTCATCTGTCATCTCCTGAAGATGCAGACTGCAATGTCTGCGAAACGTCGAGAGCCAGAAATGCCGCCAACGCAGCGAAACCCGAAAACCTCCACCAGCATTCAGCAACGCTGCGAAAGCCTTCAACTCAGATCGTTGTGACCTTTCAACCCTGTGGACCGATTTTGTCCTTTTCGCTTCAAAAATGTTTCTCATCAAAACATTGATATTGAAGAAGCATTCTTCAAAATCGCTCATTTAATTGCTGAGATATCTTCATAAATCCTAAATTTGGATCTACTGTTTCATGGGGACCCCTAGACCCCGTAAATTTTGGACCATCCCTTACATTGCGACCCTTCGACCCGTGGACCGATTTTATCCATTTATTAGCTCGAAAATGAGTCTCATCAAAACAAAGATATTGGTGAAGGATTCATCAAAATCGGTCAATTGGTTGCTGAGATATCTTCAAAAAAACTAAATTTGGACCGACTGTTCCATGGAAACCACTCGGGTCCCCGTGGGCCGATTTGAATTAATTTTAGCACTGCAACTTTCATGATCAACTTAAAGCTGCTGCCAAATTTTGAAGCTCCTACGTATATTTTCTGAAGAGATACGGCTGCCACAGACACACACACACACACACACATGCATACACAAAGCTTCTTTTCTTATTATAAAAGATTTCTTTCTTTTATGTAAGCTCACCTTTTCAATAAATGACACAGCAGTGCCATATCTAGGGTGTGACGAAAAAGGTATTTGCCAAATGCATTGCTCGCAAAAGTTATTTTTTTAAACTTTTCATTCAAATAAATAATTACTTTGTATGCAAATGTCATTTATTTTCATTGGAATTAATTTTTCTTAATTAAAAGAAAATAAAAATTACATTCTTAAAAGAAAATTAAAGGCGATTACTTCAAATTTGCCATTGGGTATAGAGTTTCAGCTACGGCTCTGGATAGAAGTATTCTCTGGGGCCAGAAACGATTTAGTGAACAGCTCAGTGACAAAGAGGACATTCTTAGTGGCATTTCATCGATCGTTGGATCTAATAAGAACAGCCAGCGATAGGTGAATTACTATTAAGAAAGACTACTATGTAGCTGAAATGCTCATATGTTCTTCCCAACTGTGTCTATCGTGAAAGGGATACACTACATCTATCTGTAATAATATAGATACTTGTGCCTCACTCACTCACTGACACAAAACTCTTAGGTACTTCTAGAAGGGCTAGAAATCTGAAATTTGGCATGTTGGTAGGTCGAGTGGCACAACCGACGAGAAAAATCGAAAATCACAAAAAAGTTCTTTAACCCCAATGTTCCATTTTTTCCTCTTTTCAACAATGAAAATCTTTAATTACTATGACAATGACCTCAATGCTTTTAAAGGGATCTGATATTATACGTTACAATTGCAGTGATGTAGTGCTTTTAATGGAAATTAATGCCATCATAACGAATTATAGTTGAACTTCCATAACTCGAACCTCAAGGAAAAGTTATAATTATTCGAGTAATAGAAAATTCAAGTTGTGGAAATATATTTTTAAATATTTGTATATATACAGTTGAACTTCTACAACTCAAATCTCAAAGGAAAGCAAAAATTATTCCAGTTATAGAAAATTCAAGTTACGGAAATATATTTTTTTTATTTTTCTTTAATTGAATTAACATCAAGTTAATTTCCATAAGCATATAACTCTAATTTTCAATATCATGCATATTAAACATCATCACCAATATTTTCTTGCGATAATATGTAAGATTTTACTCTATCCAAAACACTAATTGCATCATGCACTGTGATTGAGGGTATCATAGATAATTACAATTCTCACGTACTACTGAAAGCACAAAC
The DNA here is from genome assembly GCA_028673005.1 of Tanypteryx hageni. Lineage (NCBI taxonomy): Eukaryota > Metazoa > Arthropoda > Insecta > Odonata > Petaluridae > Tanypteryx > Tanypteryx hageni. The sequence continues at coordinate 116,138,648 of CM054116.1, forward strand.
ATGACGATTAAATTTGGGTTATCGACTGTAGGAAGGAGCAAATAGGTTTGTTTTTCTCCAGGGCTATAGGGGATCACAATAGGAGAAGCAACCCTGATAGCAGTGAGAGTAAAACATGAAAAGTATTTTAATGTTGTGTTTCATAGTTTTTCGAGAAATTTTAACTCTTTTCTATTGTTAAATATAATGGCATCATACCTATTTCTTGATATGTTTTATCCAAATACACGCTAAAGGCATGAATAATGATGCCATAATCTTAACACAAAATATCCTAATTTTTCCATATATTTAATGTATTGGTATTGTCTTAATGATGATTATTCTTATTGCTCATGCATTGCGATCTGAGCCACGAAACTTGAAATACGAAAACTTGGACATGAGCCAATTGCCAGAGAATTTGGAGATTACGGATATTTGCTTTAATTTTCATGGAAAATTATAAATTTACTGCTATTACTCTTGGAATTTATTATTTAATACATATAGACTCCACGTGACTAAAATGCTGTTGCCCTGGAGATCGCATTGGTTTATTTACGAGTTTATATCTTGGTGTATGGTGGTATTTTGAAGTGCTTGCAGTATTCAAGTACTAACTACTCGTATATCATATATACATATCATTCAATCATCAATCAATTCTTTATTCACTGTAGCTATATACAATTAATAGCTTCATCAAGTGGTGAAAAATAAGTATAAAGTACATATGCAACACATATACAGTATATAGTTTTATTAAATAATGCATAAAAAATCAAATGTTGAGTTCAATGATGCATTACCTATTTGAATTCTTTTTTCTAATCCTCACATGGATCCAGGTATTGAAGAAGGCAATGCAGAAGTGGTTGATTGCAGCACTCAAAAAGAGAAGAGTTCAGGATCAGGTATGGATTTTTAACCAAATTTCATTTATCAATATTAATTAATATTAATTTTAATTTATTGATATATTTTCAGTGCTAATGTTCTGTCATTGAAAGGAAGATTCATCTTCTAAAGGTCATGAAACATGAAATGAAACCTTTAATATACAAAGCTGTAATATTTTATTTACTCATTAGTATAAGACCAAATTGAAACTTTGGTTACCATTATACAACCTATATGATATAGCACATTGGTTTATCAGTACTAATCTACAGAAAAATCTCAAAGCTGTAAATTAATTAAATTACAAAAGTTCAACTACCAATCAATGCCATGGAGTATTTATATAAGATTATATAACATGATTTAAACAATGTTTGATGTTAAAAATCTTTGTTTTTAATTTATTCTTCATCAATAAACTCTTGCCATGATTTTGACTAGCAATTGCACTAATATTTTATCAAAACTGAGTTAAATTTTTAATACAGAGCATGGGCATCTGCTGGAGGGGGAGGTAGTTGTCTCTTTCTGTATCAGGACTGTGTCAAGGGAAAACAACCGACTGTGGGAACTTGCCTATCCCCTTGCCCCCTCCCCCTAGAAAAGTTTCAGCAGATGCCCATGGTACAGAGAGTTTTGTTTGTGTGAAGTTTCATTATGAGAAGAATATTTCAATCTGTTACCACATGAATAAGTCTTATTGGGTCTTTTACTTTGCAAAAAAATTATTATTCCCTGTTACAGTATATTTAAAATACAGGTGTCTTCAGATTCACTAAAATGAAAATAAGAAATGTTGGAGTAAAGGTCAGAACAACATTATTGCTTTCGGGGCCATGCCAACCTGTGGTGCAAGGGGTGCATGGCACCCGGGTGCCAATTCATTGGGGGTATCTTCTCATCAAGGTTAATGAAATATTATTGGAACACGAGTAACACATACTGAATGGGAGATGCATTAAAACAATTTAGCACCAATGAGTGAAAGCAGGAAGGGAAAGGTGAGAATACCAGAGCAACAAAATCTTCAAGGAAAATTTTTATCCCTGAATCCCCCATATTTTGCATTGTTCTATGCCTCTCTCAGAAAAGGGCGCGATGGAGGCATTAAAAAATTGGGGTGCCTGAGGAGTCTCATGTCCTGTAGTGGGTAACTGCACTTCATTCCTTATAATTATTGCTTCCTTGCTATCTCTGCTCTAGCAAGAACCACCATGCCATGGCAGTATCTAGTCTTGGAAATCTCAATTATGATTTTAAATAGGCTTGGAGGATCATTTTCCAAGACAGCCTTCCCCACTTTCTCCATTTGACTAGCAAATTAATGTTTTCAAAAGCTTTCAAGCATGCAGCAAAATGGTTGCAATGTGTTAATCCTCTGGGATTCTGGGAATGCCAAACACAGAAGAATGAATTAAAATAACATGATTTCTATTAATTCTTGCGTTAAATCCTCTTTTTTTATCATTAATTAAAATAGTTGCCCCATCATGAAAGTGTTCCTAAGAATAAATAGCAAAGCTGACCATTTTGTTCAGTTGGCACAGTAATGGAAACCTATAAGTTAATGAATGTAGTAAAATTAAACAATTTGTTTAAAATAAACTTAAAGCATAGATTAGTTATTATTAAATTGGAAACAATGCTCCAGAACCTGGACAAAAAACTATTATGTTCACTAGTGTTTATGTAAAGGAAGGGCAAGGGAAGGGGGGAATGCAGCAGAAATATTTTGCACCAGGACCCCAATCATTCTTGGTGTGGCCCTGCTTGCTTTTCTTATTTGGATGAATGCACAATTTCCCTTTGTTGGTAAAACCATCCTCACAAGGTTTTATATTATTACGTATCCATAATCTTAACATCACAGACTTTGATTCCAAAACTCTGTATGAAAGATGAAGTAAAGAAGAAAAATTATAATCTTTTATACTTTCCTGCATGTCTTTAAAGCATTTGATGTATCTCCAGTTGAAAACCACTGCTCAAATGAAGCAAAATTTTTGTGCTGTAATAAATTCTATCTGCTCTCAGGGTTCTGTGGATGGTGGGGACACCGCCATGTTATCACTATTCTCTCCTTCTTGGCCCTTACTGTTGGATACACACAAAGGGTTAACCTATCAATTGGCATTGTAGCAATGACCGACAGGAACTCCACATTACAAACAGATTCACAGGTAGGCTAACACCTATATCAGAAATGCTTAAAGTAATTCTAATATTCTTTTCAGTTATGAAGGAGATGTATTTCATATAAGGTTTTAATATAGCACTGAAAATTTGAAAGTTCAAATTCTTGCATTAGAATGAATCATATATTCACAAGCACAAGATTTATAATATTCTTGACAATCTGTCTGAATATACATTTTAATGTTTTATGAGGCATTGGTTTTGAATTATCTATAAAAATGGATATGAAGTTTTACAGAAGCTCATAAATATTTTTTCATTTCATTCTTAGTATTTTGATTGGGATGAAGATACACAAAACATGATACTCTCTTCCTTCTTCTGGGGATATATCATCACACAGGTAAAATGTAGTTACCACATAATGTCGCTATATTTTGTACTAGTGTAATTGCCTATAAAAAATGATGGGTATGCATGAATTAAGAAATAAGTCAAAATAAAAATATTTATAAAAAATTAATGAAACCACCCTATAGATCAGGGGTGGGCAAACTTTTTACATGGCGGGCTGCATTAACAGTTGCAGCTTCTTAGGCGGGCCGCATAAACAGATGAAAATGCTTCGGCGGGCCACGTTAGGGTTCACATCATAAGTAATGTGAGGTAATGCGAGGGATCCTGTCAGTGAAAATCAAGAATAAATAATATGTTATCCCCATAACATCACTGGAGAAGGTTTTCTGGCATTAATTTAAACTATAAATATGAAATTATCTCTATTTTATATTACAGTTCGCTTTCATAATGGCATCGCGGGCCACATAAAATGCCCTTACGGACTGCATGTGGCCCGCAAGCCACAGTTTGCCCACCCCTGCTATAGATGCACGAAAAAGTGAAAAACAAATATATAATTCATGTAGTTGAATGTTCCAGAAATAAAAAATATTTGCAGGTATATATAATTTGTGTGGCAAAGAAATATTAGTGGTGATTTATTTGTTAAAGATTACATCACAACTTTTGTATGGTCAAATCTCTTTTTACTTTCTGGAACAATTCTTAATGTGAATTTTTATACTTATTTTGTACATTTTAGTACATTAAAAAATAATAATTTTTACATTAATCCTTTTTTCTAAATACATAAAATGATTATTCATAAAGAATAAACAAAGATACTCTTAAATTTTCAAAATTTCTAGACAAACTCATCAGTGTCATCAAGCATTGAAAGACTGAACTATAGCCATTTTCCAAGTTTAAACATTTTTTGCCCTACTTAAAGTAATAAATATGAAGTTTTTGTATTTTTCTCTTTGTTGAATTTTGGAAAGGTGCCTACATGCAAAATTTCCACCTTCTAAGTAAAGTAGAAGTGTCCTAGTCTTAGCAAACAGACATATAAACTTTCTGATTTATTAGTATAGAAAAATGTTTTGTTATGATTAATATATCAATCAAATAACTCAATCAATTATATTTTACTGATGTTACTCAATTCTACCTTAGTTTGATCCTAAGATTCTAGAATTTATTGAGCTTTGGAAGTGGTTTTCAATGTGACACTCATAATTTAAGTATTATATGATATAAAGGCACAGTTTGGGCACATTTCTTACTCCATGTAAAGATTAAGTATACACATCATGGTATGATAAGTAAAATAATATCTAATATTTTTATTTATACAATAATGACAAATTTAATATGTAAAGGCATGGCTATGACATTGAATAATTAAAAAATAATATCATGCTTGCAAAAAGTTTCATGCTAGAGTTTCTGATTGCTACAATTGACATTTGATTTTGAAATATAAACTTGGCCTAGTAAAAATCTTTTACCTATTATTATTTTGCCACTTTTTTACAAAATACTGTTTGATATACATAATTATTTTAATTACTCTTGAAATTCTTTTAAAATATGTCAGATTAATGATTGTAACTTTAAAAATACTCTTTCTTTCTCTAATTTAAAAGGTACCCAGAAATCATTTCTGAAAACTTATTATTTCATCATGCAGTAATTCATATATTTTTCAAGCTCTTCTTACGGCTAAGATCAAACTGATAAATCTGAATTCTCCGAAGCCATAAAATGGTTATGAAAACTAAATGTGCATTTCAGCTACAAGGTACCTATCATCAGTGCTAATTCACCAATAGAAGGTTCTAGAACATGGGTGGTCAACCCATGGCCCATGACTACATTTGGTACAGTACTCAGTTGAGCACTCAAACAAAAAAATGTTTTTAGTCCTAGTAGAATCAAAACCTAAACCTGACATTTGTTTTGATCCTCTTCTTTCTATCCATTAAAATAGTGTGCAGGTTTTCTCACCATTCCAATATTTAAAATTCCCAACTCTTCCCTTATACTACATATTATTTCATGCCTGCTGTCACAGAGACAATGACTCTGGCATGGAACAAAGAAAGTGCCTAGTTCAGGGGTCGGCAAACCTTTTCACCTACGAGGGTGCAATTTCTATTACTGAGGGCGTGAAGGGTGCATAAGCAAGATCAGTTGATATCTCTCGTATCAGTGGTCGGCAACCTCCTTATCTATGAGGGCACAACTTTAATTATTGGGGACGTGAAGTGAAGTAACAATAGTAGATGTGTACCAATATTTATTAAAATATTTTTGTATATATAAGAGAAAAACTTTTAAAGAATTTATTATAAAAACATGAAAAATAAATCCATGTGAAACTTGGGACTGCATATCTTTAGCCAACTTGCTATAATTTGGCATATATCTCGAAATACCTGATCTTAGGCAGTTGTCTAAATTGTAATCGGTGAGTCTCGATCGGTACTTGGACTTCAAGTGTTTCATGCTTGAAAAAATGAACTCGCAAGTGTATGTTAAAGCACAGTAAGAATATATTTTTAGGGCACATTTTCTTAATAATGTATAGCGATTTTCGTCAACTAAATTCCAAAAGTTTTCATCATTTTTATGTGACCTTAAAATAATATCATTCTGCATATTTATTATTTCCATTTCTAAGTTCTCAAGTTAATGATATTAAAGTAAGTTCCAATATTAACAGACATATCATTGTCCATAAAATTGAATGGATTAGCAAAGAATATTTTTATGGGTTCTACTTCAGAAAACTGACAAAACCTAAAATTAAATTCCTTCAGGAGAGTTTCAATGTGTTGTGAAAATGGTTCAATGGTAACATTTTCATCAGTCAGACTATCAATAATATATTTTAAATTCAGGAAATGTGATAATGAATTCTCTCTAGGTGAGACTTCCACAATGCCAATTTACATTTGAATGCATCTACTGCACTTTTGCAATATGTTGATTTTTCCCTTGCATCTCCATATTCAGTTCATTCAATTTTATAGTTATATCAACAATAAATCCGAAATCCATCAACCAAGCTTTGTCATCCAACTGTGCAAAATATTCATTTCTTGATGTGAGAAATTCCTTTACCTCCTTTATGAGATTTATAAACCTCACAAGTATTTTGCCTCTACTGAGCCATCTAACTTCGGTATGTAAAAGGAGATCATCGAATTCGGCATCTTCACCTTGTAAAAGCAGTTCAAACAATCGGTGTTGCATTGGTATGGCTCTTATGGAATTTGTTATTTTTGTTACTGTTTTTATGACATGTTGAGAATGAATAACTTTTGCGCATAACATTTCTTGGTGTATAATGCAGTGATATGAAATAAATTTTGGAAAGAGAGGGTCTTCTTTACATAGCGCAATAAATCCATTTTTACAACCTGTCATCAAAGGTGCACCATCTGTAGTAATTGCGGTCAACTTCATTAATGGTATATTACTTTCTTGGACATATTTTTTAAAAGCTGAAAAAATGTCTTCACCTCTTGTTCGTCCCTTTAATGGAAGAATTTTTAGAAATTCCTCCTTTCCTGAAAAATCATTAAACACCATCTTCACAACCATAGCCAATTGAGAAGTGTCTGATATGTCTGTTGACTCATCCAGTTGCAATGAGAAGAAAATACATTTTTGTAAATCATTTGCCAACTCTTTCTCCATATTGGTTGCAATAACTTCGATTCTTCTTGTAACTGTTCTTGCTGATAGCTGAATCGTGTTGATTGCTGAGGTAATTTCATTTTTATTTTTAAAATCTTCGAAAAGTGAGTCAGCAATTGCTAACATGGCTTCTTTTACAATCTCACCATCTTCAAAAAGCTTTTTCCTCTTGGCCAACAAATGCGAAATTTTAAGTGATGCAATCGTTGCTCTTTTTGATTGCTGCACTGGTCTGGTAAAAATGCTCTGCTGTTTAGTTAAAATAGAGTTCATATCAGAAATTTTCTTTTTCCTGATCTCAGAGTTTAACGGATAACTAGTATTAAAATTTCCATGCACCGTATTAAAATGTCTTTCAACATTACTTTTCTTTGAAAGTGTGACACAAGCATTGCACAATTAACAAACACTTTCCTTTCAAATCAATAAAACAGAATTGTTCTTTCCAATCAACATTGAAGTAATATGTCCTTTGCCTCTTATTACTTATAATGGGGATGAAATTTTCTACAAATGAATTAATAAACATAACACACTGAATATCGGGAAAATATCAGAAATATTGTGAACTGTTGGTCAATTTAAATTGATTTATGTTTAACCGATGAAGAGGGAAATGAGTTATCACAGGCTGATATTGTAAGAGACGAAGAAAAATCTCCCAAACCCTGTACTTTGTATACTAAGTGAAGAACAGAACTCCGAAACCAACGACTCACAACAATAATTCGAGCCAAGTTATGCTACAAGACGGAGGACAGAACTCCGAAACCAGCGACTTTTGACAAGAACTTGGGAGTTTCATGCGACATAGGGAAATAGTTTTCCCATATCGAGCGCCTACCTCCAAATAACCTGAACCAGCTAACGAAGTTATAGTACACGGCAGGTTGAGAACAAGGATCTCAGTTAGCCTTGCACCCATAATAGCAATTGAAGGTGACAGAACACCTTCACCTAGAATAAACTAGGGGCGGAGAATTCCCTATCTTTTCATACAGTTCGTACGAGAACTTTTGTATGAATTGTCAGCACAGGCACGGCAATCACACAAACACGATAGCGGCTTCTCCTACTCTTGGTGAGTAATCTCTGAAAAACACTGTGAAGGATGTATTTATACTAGGGCAGGGTAGGGAGAAGGGAAAGGGATGTGGATAAACAAGAGAGGGGTAATGGAGGAGTCATTATGAAAATAACTCTGTTAATGACAACAATGTATTTATCCAACAATGTATGTCCCCATTCTGTTCGCTTATAAGTCCTGACCTTGACGATGTTATTTTGTAACAGACATATGATTTGGCTCGGTGTGATGTAAGATTAAGATGTTGGTTACAAAGTTCTATTCTTCATCTTGTTCCGCAACTTATTGGTCTTCTGAGAGGTTTCCGTAATTGTTTAACTTGAGTTCTTTTTTGGGCTGGCGGGTGACACACAAATGTCTTGTGGGTGCCATGGTGCCTGTGGTCGCTGCATTGCCAACCTCTGGCCTAGTTTATTGTTTCTTCCTTCTACTCCCGACTGCATCCGATTATTCTTAAGGTTCTCAGGTCACTTTCATGATATGGTACCAACGTACTCGATTTATTGAAAAGGGCTTGTGAGACCTTTCTTTGTGTTATGTACAATAAAATCTGCTGAAGAAAAGTAGGAAGGAAATGAGTGTGATCAACTAAAAGACTGAAATTGGCTCTGTGATTTAGCTTTCCTAGTAGATACCATAAATTAACTTAATGATTTAAATGCTCAATTACAAGGTGAAAATTGGTTATTTCCAACAATATTTAATATTTTAAAGTCTTTCAAGGTTAAACTGAAATTATTTTCAGGAGTTTATCTCAGAAAAAACTGTACCACTTTTTGCCTCTAAAACATTTTCAAATTGGAAGTAATAATTTGTGTTTGGACATTGATAGGTATTACTCTGCTATTTCAGCACTATATGATTCATTTAGTTTCCATTTCAAAGCTGAAAGAAACAATGTCTCTCTCTTCATGAATCCATTCTCTATTTTGAACAGTAAAATAGAGAAATATCCACCAAAAATCCAATTAGAAATTTCTGACATTAAGAATCACTCAGGCCTCATAGCAAAATGTTGCAAGCTTTGTGAGTCACCAACTTCTCCAGATTAAAAGCCTTTTAGAAATTTGATCCTGAAAACAACTTCCACCAACTGCATGACCTTGCACTGAGTTTTGTGTGCAAATTTGGATCAACCTACGTTTGTGAACAGACGTTTTCGACAATGAACTTTGTTAAAAACAAATAGAGATCTGTTTTAACAGACACTCGTGTAGGCAGCCTGTTTCTTTTTTGAGGTCAAAAATCAGTCTTAGTATTGAGAAATTATTAATTGAAAAGCAAATTCAATAATCTCATTTAGGTATTTATATCAATATTTTTCTTTTTAATTAATATTTCAAAATTTGTCATTTAAATAAATCTGTTTAAGTATGTTATTGTTTTTTCATTCCTGTTTAATTTTGGCATAATTTAAAATAGCTTAAGATATCAGTTTAAAATGTGTATTTAGTTTTTACAATCATTTTGTGACTTTTAGAGATGTCATATACATATCAGTTTTAGACTTAGAATGCATAATTTGCTAGTCCTTCATATATTATATCTTCAATTTAAAATTAATGCTTATGAACTGGCAGAAGTTTATGTAGATAAGCTATACATTCACATTGATTTATCTGCTCTGTAATAAATGGTTCTGAAGTATAGTTTTATAATATATGGCAATTTAAATGTGTTTCAGCTTCCTGCTGGTCAGCTGTCAGAAAGATTGGGTCCCAAGATTGTACTCACTGTAGGCCTTGGAATTTGCTCCCTATTTACACTTCTGTCTCCAGTGGCAGCAACTGCCGGATGGGAGTGGCTGTGTGCCTGTAGGGTCATTCAGGGTTTAGGTCAGGCAAGTGGATGTCTTTCATGAAACTGCATTGACCAAAAATGGTGGTTTCAATTCTAATTGCCTTCTAAGATTTTTTCATTTAACCCTCTCCGATCCGAATTTAAATTCCCAATATCCACAGTTTGAGCCTTTTAATTCACGGGAATCTCACTCCAAGAACATCAGTTCACAAAAATGGTTGTAATGTAATACTTTCTTATCATATTTTATTGAAATTTTTAGTAATTATTTACTTATTAATGTATTATTTATTAAAAAATTTCCTACCTTGTAATGGTTTTAGTTTAATGTCACTCACATGGAAATATTTTGAAATAGATTTATACCTATTAAAAGTCATGCAATTACGAACAATTGGGCAATCAATATAAGGGCTATGCCAATAATCCCTGTTTTCTGACATCGAATATTCCCATGTAAATTAGCACTCCTAGATATGCCTTTAGTTCTTCTATTGTAATATCAACCCACTCTTTATCATCCCTCCCTGAATTGCTTTGTTTGAATTGGGCGTATTTATTGGTGTTATCTGCGATCTTTTGAAAAAAAAATCCTCATCACCTAACATAAATATCAGGTAAGAAACTTCATGTGCACCAGAAGGCAAATCATGAATAGGGCCACTTAACCCCATATAATCAACAAGCCCCATCATAATGCTTCGTATCTTTCCAGTCAGTAAGATTCACATGGATTGATTCACCTGATTGAAGATCTCTCTCGGGAAATTGCATAATATCATCCTCAGAATCACTTTCAACTGGAACTTCCAACAACTCTGAATCACTCGTAATATCAGAACCACTGGAATAAATTTCTTTATTAAGTTCTTCTGCAATAGCATCCTCCTCAACTCAGCCATGGTCACAACTGAGGGCTATGGTCGAAAGAAATAATTTTCCAACTCTCATTATATTAGTGAGAAGATTTTCTTATGATGATGATAGCCGTTTAGCCATCTCACTCATCTCAGCCATGTTCATGGCCTATTGATGTCATTGGAAAAAAAATTAGAGCCCTCAGCATATTGGAGCATAAGGAGGTTTGCTTACAAACAGCATACCACCTCCATCACAGAAAAAAAGCTCATATGCCTGAGATGATGAAGACATTATCTGGCTCTTATATATATATATATATATATATATATATATATATATATATATATATATATCGTTTTGCTGCTCCATTCATCAGTTGACCCAACAGGCAGTGTTTAGAAAATTATTTTTTCGTAGTGTTTATAAGAGAGACGAATGAATACGTGAGACGAAGGAAGTGTATATAGTGAGAAGAAACAGACCCAGCACACAGAAGACATTCATAGCATACCAGAAGAGAAAAAAGAAATCATCTTCTCTACGGGCACTTATGGGCATCTCGTGCCGAAAGGTCAATTTAGGTTTGGATGCTTTTGGGCACTTCATGCTGGAAAGGGTTAAATCCTGGAAAAGCATTCAAGTATTGGTCATTAAAAAACTTCAAGATATTCACTGATCTGACATTAGGCAGAATAAGGAACTTCAAGGCTTCTTTGGGACATTCTTGTAAGAGTCATTGAATGTTAGCGCTGAATTATTATTCATTTGACTTTTACTTGAGAGTTGTTAGCATGATAAAAATGCATCCAAATTTGGTTTGAATAAGTCAGAATGTATTTGTCTGTCTTCTTTCATATATATTTTTCTTACTGATAATCAGTGAAGAATGACTTTTGAAATGCAAATAAGTATGATATTTTTCAATTTGATTTCAAGAATCTTAATTAACTTCTGCATTTGTCATAAAAGTCAATATATTAGCATAAATCACCAAGGAAAGTCCTGATTTCATACAGTGTATACTTTGCCAAAATGTGAATAAAAATTTATTTTGATATTCAGGCTTGCTTGGCTTGAGACTTTCTGAGATGATACCAGTACTTAATGTATTAATGATAATGAATTGCTGTAGTAATATCTTAACTTGACATAAAGAGAATTTTAAGATCCTGATAAGTTGGTTATTTGGAGAATAGAGCCAGTCAGACTACAAGATTGTTAATATTTCCTCTGCTAGCATTTTTTCTTTGTCACTTACTTGTCTGTATTTACTGTATTTACCAAGAGAAATAATGAACATGATAACTTTGAAATATGTCTCCATTAAGGAAAAAGATTATCACTGTATTTATTCATTAATAGGGGGTGCTCCTGCCATCCACTCATGCTCTCTTGGCCAGATGGGCACCACCTGCTGAAAGGGGAAGAATATCTACATTTGCTTATGCAGGTAACTAAAATAAAAAGCTTAACATCTTTGCCAATTTTTATTTTGTTATTTGTGGAATAAAAACAATATAGTAACTGGACAAAGGATTGTTCTAAAATACAGGGTGTCCCAAAATGAATACACAAAAAATGAAGTTGAATATTTTTTATCATTTGAGATAACAACAAAATTTAAAAGAAAATAATCTCAGAATGGTTGAAAGTTTTATTTAAGTTAGTAATCAAGCTTGCATTAGTTTTTTAATTTCAAAAGTTCTCATTAAGTGTTATACCGATGATGCAATATAATATCTTTCCCTATCATGTTTGAAAATATGTGTGAATTAGATTGATAATAGCTAATGATGGAACACATGTAGATGTTAATTAACCACAATCCACCATATTTAAATGCCTGCACATAAGGACCCACTACTCTGTTTGTATTCTGAAAAAATCACAGACAGTAGATCCTTGCATAACAGCCATGATCCATTCTGTAATGAAGGTCGTTATGCAGATCGGTCGCTATGCGGGTATAGGAATTACATGTTAAAGACTTCATCCATTTTCAGAGCTCTGGAATTGGACATTTTTACCCCTAAAAAGACACTTTATAACATTTAAACCTTGGATTTTTATAGATAAACCTATTCTAAATACAATAAAGCATAAATAGAGACACGGTAAATAAAAGTCTTTTTGATAATTTCTAATTTAGTTTTCAATTCTATTCGTTTTCTACTTTTCTTTTCACCTTTAGAGGCCATTGTAACACAATTTAGTCTGAAAGTATAAAATAATTTATGAAATAACACCAAGTCTGGCACAGAGCTCTAAATCCCATAAAAACACAACAAACAATGAAAACAAAGTTCTAAGACTCATGAATGGGCATTGCTGTTTGGCTGAGGACTGCTCAGACCACTTTTGAATGCTCCAATTGGCCGAAATTGGTGGCCTCATGCCCGTTGTAAGTCGATTGCTATACGAGGTTGCAGTCATTATGCAAACACATGGGGTCCATGGGAGGCCATCCATTATGCAAAATCACGCTATGCGAGCCAGTCATTATGTAGGGGTCCACTGTATATCATGAACTATTGGTGATCAAGGGCGCAAATGAAAAGCATTTTACAGTAAAAATATTGAATAATTACATGATTTTGTTTTTTTAGAGGAAAGAAACATGTTGAAAACATATTGGCTAGCAAAGTTGTTATAAACAAAAAAATCCAAATACAGAAATATTTACTTTTTGACAGCACAGTTCCTGTTCCCTCACTCAGTGAATCTCTGTTTACTTCTTCTCCTTGAGATATGAGAAGAGGACCAAAGGCTCAGCCCTAACACTTGAAGGAGATAAGCTCTTTGGGTCTGAGGTAGCCACTTCCCTGAGGTTTTGACCTTTGGAATGTTTGCCTCTGCCTGCCATGCTTTCATACTTCTGGGGCGTACTCTTTCAAAGCTCCTGGTTTCAGGTCAAACACTGCATCTGTAAGTTGTCTCAGAACTAAGTGGAACATATATGGTAAGTTAGGCAGTGACCGAATACATTTGATGGAACATGTATACTCCATTTGGATTTTAAGGATTAATTAACTCAAAATAGAATTTTCAACCTTTCAGAGGTTAGTTTTGAATTATGTTGTTATCTCTGATAGTAAAATAATTATTCATCTTTGTTTTTGGTATGTTCATCCTCTAAGTCAGGGGTCGGCAACCTTTTCTGCATGGCGGGCCGCATTTGCAGTTGTGAATGTTTCGGAGGGCCACATTGGGAGTCAAGAAAGCCTCAGCAGGCCGGATGAGCGAATAAATTAGCTTTTTCTAGAGATTCTGCGATTTCATATGAACGAAATCAAGTCTACATAATTTACTAGCATTAAAACTTTACCCGAAAATGCTTTGAGACCATAATTTTACTCTAAAAATAGAAAATTGCTCATGAGAAATTTTCCAGATCACTTTTTCATTACAGCTTTGTGGGCCGCATAAAGCGTTCTTGAGGGCCGCACGTGGCCCGCGGGCCGTAGGTTGCCGACCCCTGCTCTAAGTTGATGCTCACTCAGGGTATAGGCCTTTGAAGCTTTTTATTCAAACTTATCCTAAATAAATGTTTCAAATAAGTTCATTGTGAAACTTGTTCTTATAGATAAAACTCTAAACGAGTCACCAGGCATCTCATTTTTCTGTGACAGCAGGATATTTGTTGAATGTTGTAACCTCTTTGCCAGTTTGTGGAATTCATAATTTGTGAAATTAATACCATATTGTCCCAAATATATGGCAATCTTGAATATAATGTCACCCTAAGATTTTTGGAAAGTTTTTCAAGAAAAAAACTAAACCTCGTTTATAATACGACCCCAAACGACCTTCAGCCAATCTAACACAAGTTCCTCATTCATCCATCCCTTCTCCTGCATGCGAAAGATTACACCTAATTGTAAATTTTCCTTTGGCATTCTTTTATGATTTAAAATTACATAGGGAGTCAGTTCTTGCCCATCAGCCATGACTGCAAGCATAACAGTTATCCTTGGTTTCTCATTTCTGGTGGATTTTAACAACACCGATTCAGCACCTCTTTAGTTGACTGTGACGTTTCTTAGCATATCAAAACATACCAGGATTTGATCTGCATTCCCCATCTGACCTAGCAGATAGTTATGTTTTTCCGTAAGCTTATGACATACCTCTGATAAACGATCAACTTCTCATTGTAATCGCTAGGCAGATGTTGAGCTAGGGAAGTGTGGCATCGTAGAGAAAGACCTTTTCCATGCATCATCTGTCTACACCAGCTGATACTTGCTTTGAAATCACTGTGTGGAATTTTACATCATCTCACCACTTCCAATGCCTTCATCCTTATCACTTCTCGAGTGATGGGAAAACCTTCACTTCATTTTTCTAAAATGAGTCGAAAATACTATTCTCAAGGTCTTCAAATCTCCCAGTTGAAGTCCCCTATATGCTTTCTTGGTTGACATTGCACATTAAAATTTTTCTAATTGCTTTTGCCATAGATGTATATTTACTTCAGAAACATCATACTTTTTTGAAGCTTGAATATTGTTCGTTTTTTCCATCTCTTGAGCTATGACTATTTTAAAATTCGTGTCATAACTTTGTCAGATTCCTTTGTTAACCTGGGATTTGGAAGGAGCTTTTTTCTGAACATTTTTTTCACCCATTGTTAAAATAATGGATGGGTTAAAACTCACTAAGGTAGGTACAAAGAATATGCCATTGCACTTTTTTGGAAAAAACATCACATTATATTCAAAACAATATGGTAATATTCGTTTGATTTATTTTACACAATTATATCCAGGCTTTGCAAAATTTACTTATTTTTCATTTTAGCATAAGTAAATAACAAAAAGACAAAATACAAAATTTTTCTGTTATTTTTAGAAAAACTATCTTTGAATAATTTATCAAAAATATATAATTATGTAAGAATTTGTTTTTAATATTAATTTATTTTCTCCTATATTTATTTAAATTATATCAAAATAGTATAGACAAATAGAAATGAATTTGACAACTATTCTGTATGCATGAGGAAAATAATCATGATTTGTAAAACGTAAAAAGTAATGAATTCTTGCATAACTGCAGGAGCCCAGTTCGGGACTGTCGTAGCACTCCCGATAGGAGGAGAGCTTGCATCCACTAAAGGTGTGGGTTGGCCGTCAATATTCTACCTATTTGGTGGATTAGGCCTATTATGGACCATTGTGTGGGCATTAGTTGGTGCATCTGGCCCAGATGAGCATCGCTGGATATCAGCAAAAGAGAGAGATTACATTATGACTTCTCTGGGAACACAAAGGCAACAGGCTGACGGAGTTACTAAGGTTGGTTTATACATATTAATGACATTAAAAAAATTGTAGGATTAATTGCAAAAAAGTCTTATTGCTGACTGATAACAGTGCCAGTATAAAAATGAACATTTTCCGTATGACCTAATCAATGTTACTTTCTTATTTTCTCAACTCATTAAATGTTATTTCAAATTTCTTTTGATAGCGTCTTCCAACACCATGGAAGGATATTATGACATCTATACCATTCTGGGCTGTGCTGCTTGCACATTGTGGGCAGAACTGGGGATACTGGACACTTCTTACTAAGATGCCCACTTATATGAGCTCTATTCTCAACTTTAACATAGAAGAGGTTTGTTTTAAATGCAAATTCTAAAGATTATCTAGAATGAATGATATCTTCAAGAAAAGTTAAAAAATAAAATTTTAATTATATTTGGAAAAAGTCCATGCATTGTTTCAAAATACAATATTTTCAGCTAGTACTTCCAGATTATTAAAAATGGTAAAGATAAAGTATGTTAGATGAAAATGCTTACTGCTGCGTAGTTAACTAAAAAGAAAAAACATCCAAAATCGCTGTAATAGCACTAAGATGTGAAAAAGTTAAATACCATATTGTTCGGGCTATAAAACACAATTTTTCCAAAAAAAATTATTCCAAAAATCAGCCTGTGTCTTATAGACTGAAGGTAATATTATTACTGTATTCACCACTAACACTCATGAACCTACTTATCCACTAAATGGAATAAATGGCAATCATTCATTGCAAAAACATTAAAATATGTTATTAATAATTAATAGCAAAAGAATTGCTAATATTATGGTAAAACTTTATGCATTGTGAATTCCGATGATGTACTTTTATTATTGCACTGTATTATGTCAGCTCACAGTGATTACAATTTCCATGCATTTGCAATATTAGTCATATGTTTTAGTTCCTGAGCCTGTTAAATAGCTGGATTAATGCTACGGAACATTATAAATCTGGTAAATGTCATAAAATTTTTATAAATATCTAGGATAAATACCGTAACATGTATTGCTATTGCAATGGCTACAAGTGTGAAAAGATATCTACATTGTTAGCTATAAGCGTCAGGTGATTGAATATGCAAAAATGCTCAGAAAACTACCAGCAGAACGCCATTTCAGCTCACATCCTACAGAAAAAAATAATCTGTGAATGTAGAAAACAGGAGGAAAAACTGAAGGTGACAGGAAAATAGAAACATAGTCTTCATAAGCTTTATCCTAAATGGTTACAACTAGAGGAGGAAGTGAAAAAAGGAATAATAGAACAGAGGAAGTTAGATATTGCTGTGTCAATCAAAATGGTTATGTGCAATGCAAAAAGAGTTACAGAAGAAGGACTAGTTAAGCATACCTATCATTATTACGTATGCATTACATTTATGAGGAATTAAAGTCTTATTTTGTACTTGAATTTAAGAAAGTACTATCGGTAAGGGATGTCTATACGTGCGAGGTGTGTGGCATACTCCAACTGCTTAATTAATAGGACTGCCGAGTACACACAGTGCACACTTAGCAATACAAGTTTCAAAGCAATTATTTGTTTTAGTTTATCCCTATTTACTTTCACAAATCAAGTTTCTCTAAAACATTATTTTTCCCTGTTACCACTCCATAATATTTTCTATAAATGTTGCGAGATGAAGACTTAATCATGACTTGAAATGATACACGACATGGTTTCTGAATGTTCTAAGTGCTTTGGTGAACCAAAATTCTTTTTTCTTGAAAAATCTTCTAAAAAATCAGGGTGTCTTATAGCCCAATGTGTCTTATAGCACCAAAAATTATGATATATATTATTCATGAAACATTATTGCATAGTAAAAATTATCCTTACAAACAACTAGATCAAGAAGATAAAATAAATAAATAAAAACCAAGAGTGGGTTATCTGGTCCAGTGGTTCTCAGGCAGATTCGTCAGGCAACCCCTCATTCCAAGTGTCCGGTCGCTGTGATCCCCCGAGAATATTTGAGAAGCAAAAAACACTCCAATTTTCTCCATATAGAGGGATGATGATGATTAAGAAATTAATAATAAGAGTTTTTTATTTTGTGCTGTTTATAAATACAAGGTTAGAACTATAAATAATTTTATTTACAACTATGTGTATGCTTTAAAAACATTCAGAAAATATGTAGTGTATAATTTAATTTTTGAAGTACTAATTGCTACAAATATAATTTGTTGTTTATTTTTATTGCATAAAAACTCATTTGTTAAAAATGTTTTTAACATCAATAAGCTACAGAATTTTATTTATTTTTTGAGCAAAACATGTCAATAAATTAAAACCTGGAGGAGTCTTAAAACCAAAAGGAGAAAGATTACATTTTTCCATTTTTGTCATAAGGAGTTTTTCAATCTGCTTCTAGTGACAGCATATTAATGAGTATAATCAGACTCTGCATGCCTTTACTCTTGAGGTATGTACAAAATGTAATCAACTAGAAAGTTTTGAGAAATATTTCAAATTAAAATGCGTTGAGAAAGATCTAACTAAGCCTATGTTAAAGTTTTAATTTAGGGATATTTTTAATTTAATTGAAGTTTAATTAGTTTTAATTTAGAGATATTTATAATTCAATAAAAAAATTATCTTGTAAAAACTACTATTAATTATATACCTTATCTCAAAGTGCTTAATTCCTTTTTAGAATGGTCAACTTTCTGCAATACCTTATCTTGTCATGTGGTTTTTTAGCATCTTTATCAGTTGGGTGTCAGATGAAGCACTAGCTAAGGGATGGCTATCAATCACTGTTGCTCGAAAAATAGGCAATACCATAGGTAAGTAAATGTTTATGTAGTAAAATAGCATAGATTTTGTCACATAAATTTGGAAAAATGGTTAATTTATTTACAACATTGCATCTGTACAAAAAATATCTAATGGATCATTTACTTTGACTGCATTCAGCTTAGAGAGTTTAAAACATTAAGTTTATATTATGTTGAATGCTTTACATCTCTTTTATTAGCTTGTATCTATATTTATTTAAGTAGTACTTTAAGAACAGAATGTTGCTTGAAATATGTAAATTGGTGTATTTTTCTGTCCCTGTTAACTAATTTCATTTTCTCCAATAAATAAAAAATTAACACTATAATTATTTTGCTGACTTTTATTCGGATCACTCATCTAATGTCAAAAAATTATTTTTAGCAATTAAATTTACAGTAATATACAGTGGAGTTTACTAATATTTAGTGAATTTTTATGCTTGGATAGCTGTTACAGAGATTTTTTCCCCAAGGTTTGGTACATATTTGCCTTAACTAAAAATATTTGAAAGGTGCTCTATTTAATCAAGTTATATCTAATAAATAATGACACATTCTATTTGCCAGCATTTAAGGTGCACCAAATTTTAAAGTAAAACATTCATAAAAATTTTAATGCATTTTGTCGACAGGTACAGAGCAGCAGTAATTCTGTAAAAAAGCCATGAAAATGAAATTTATTCATTTTAGAGTCTCCTGTATTTCCAAAACAGTCCCAAAGAACAAATTATTACATTAACTCTGAAACTAAACCAACAAAAGATGAACTGCCAGTATGCAGAATCACAGCGAGGTTATTGCATGTGATATTCTCATATTGCAATGCTTATGTTTTAGATTTAAGCATGACAAATTTTGTGTTGTGCTTTTAACTTCTACTCTAATGCCAGAATTATTTTAGAGAACTGTTAACATGTACCATAGTTACAAAGTAGCCATCCTCTTCCTTTTCCATATCACCATGCAAATAATACAAATTTAATAAAAATACCTCAATCCAAAACATTTTTTCCACTCAAATAAGGCGTTCCGCCAAAACTGGAGAAGTGCTGTGCAAAAGAAGTGCATGAGAATCATCAATGCAGTATTTTTTGTGCATTATTTCAGTGCCAATCGGGATGATGATAACTCAAATCATCAACAATGTTAATTAATTGTAATATGGTAGTAATTTTTGAATGATGTTAACATGAATCAACGTTAATCAAGGCGATGCTAAACCAAGGACACACTGTACTCATTACTATCTTTGTGAAGTAATTTTGGTCTTGGATTAAGATTTATTTTTATCTTTTTCCTCTTTACTCATGGAATTCTGCAAAGCATTGGCTTCTTTAAGATATCTAATTATTTTTAAATGCTCTTCAGAAAATCCAGTTGAATCATTTTCATTCAGAGCATGAATCTGAATTGTGTAATCTACAAAAAGCAATGGATACTGTTTGCAAAATTATTTAAACCTAACCTGTTATGAAGACTTTGACTTGGTTGCCTTAGTACCTTCAGCTTATAAGATGTATACCAATGTTAGTTGATTATTTTCCAGAAATAAAATGCATCTTAAATGCTCAAAAATACAGTGTTAAAAAAAACCAACTTATGAAAGCTTTAACTGCATTACTCTCATTGATATAACAAATTGTATTTTTTTCTAATTTATCCTTTACTGAGTCTAGATTGTAATTGAAGACTATATTTATTTTATGCAGGTTTTCTAGAAAGTTCACCTTTTTGTGGCAAAATAAAATGCCTAGGTTAGCGGTGGAAAATCTATGGCACATGTGCCACTTTTGGCACATGAGAAGATTTTAATTGGCCTATAACTGAAAAGATAAATTGTTGACTGTCTCTTTAATATGTTTCTATTTCTGGCAAAATATTATAGGTTATATCTAATGAGATTGAATTATGTTGATAAAATAAATAATTAATGGTGACTTTTTGTCTGAGGATGAGATACTTGTTGTTCCATAATTGTCAATCTACCATAACTATGCCAAGGCCCTGGCACCTGTTATTAAACCCCCTTAGGGGGAAGGGGAGATATAGGAAAAGCTGACGTTTGCTGACTTGGGGGAGTAGGGGTATGACCAATGCTTAGGTAGGATTTTTTATTTTTTAAATTTTTTACTTTTTACGTGCGATTTATGTGCCTTGACAGCTCATCCACAGCAAGTTTCCACCTGCTCATTACCCACATTTCACCTGATATTAGAATTCTTTTCATCATATTTAACTGATTTTTGAGTAAACATAACTTTACCTTGTTTGCTCTGATAATTTTTTTCTCATTGTGCTTTAAAGAGCATTAAAATGCATTGCATCACTTTAAGAAGGCACTAGAAAGTATTGCCATGCATTTTCTAATTTTTATTGAAAAAGGGGGACATACAACAAAATCTTATATTAGACGAGGGGAGGGGGTCACACAAATGCTGACGGTTGCTGACATGGGGGGACAGGGTTCCAAAATAGCTAAACATTTGCTGTCATAATACTTGAATATGAATAGTGAATAAATACGATCTGTAAAATCTTATGTGCCATCAGGGGGAGCTCATGATGTCGAAAAGAAGGGGGCTGCATGTCAACCAAAATCCACCAATGTACCTATATATGAAAACAAAAACTTACTTCATGATAATATTGTAAGTAGTGACTACTGAACCGACCAGTAATTGAAGTCAAGTCATCATCCTTTAGAGCCTGAACAGTGTACGCAGAACTTATGCTTCACTTAACAAGTAAATATACTCAATATACACAAATGAGCACAATAATCTTCCCTAACTATATTTAACACTCAAGAAGTATTGAAACATGAGAAAATACATTTACCTAAGAGCAAGAGACGTCTAAAGGTAGAAGTTGCAGGTCCATTTTTTGGGTTCTTAAAGTGAGCATAGTAAACTCTTTCCAGTAAAAATATTCTTTAAGAGAAAGAGGGCAATTGGATGCATACAAAACCCTTGCAAATGCCTTATCTAATCGTTCTTTTGATGCTGTCTAAGTAAGATTCAATTGTACTTTCAGCTTGGTTAAACATTCTTTTGGGTGCTAAAGAAATTTTCTCCATTGTTTTCATTAACATAGGTGTTCTGCTAGTAGATGCGGATGGCATAGAGCTGATGATATCACTTGTATTAGGCTGATTTGTTACTCTTTGTAAACCAGATGATTCATCAGCACTGGCTTCATTAATTTCTCTCTTCATCTTCAATCATTTTCTCATTCTGATATAATTTTTTCACATATATAGGGCAATTTTTGTAATGTAATGCATGACTACTCATCTTGATTGCATTTGGGAAATTGTATATAGTTTTACAATAACTTCAGATTTCTATCTTTTTCCTGTTTAATCCCTGGTACTCTGTTAAAAAATGTTTCCATACTGATGATATAGGTAGAACCATTTTCTGGGGATAAAATAATGTTAAATATTGTATATTCTGCATAGATATACCAATAAATAATATTTTAAAATCTCATTTATATAATGTTTAAGTTAATCTCAAATTATTTAAATACATAGGAATGAATGTACCATTTGACAAGAGATGAGTACTGTTAGTCTCACAACTTGATTGCATTTAAAAAATATATATTTTATAATTTAATATTTATCTACAAATTTGTGTGTCTGTATGATTTCTAGTTAAATTACTGCACACACACTATTATATATAGTGCACTTTTGAGCATTCAATATAAGGTGAATAAAAAAGTATCCTTTTACCTTGTAGCATTAGAAGTAACTACACGATATAATGAAATACTCTTATAGCAAATCTTCAAGTTGAAAATGGAAAGTAATTCCTATAACTCAAACACCAAATTAAACAAAGTTACCAAGTCAAACAAAGGATGTTGTGTTATATATAAAATAATGTGTACAGAATAGGTAACGTTTGAACTAGTATGGTGATATAGTGGAGCACAAGTACTCGCCAGTAATTGGGAGATGCATGAAGTAAGGCCCCATTCACACTGCACTTTGCTGCTACAAAGACTGTTTTAAATGGCCCCATTCATACAAGAAACATTTACATCATAGTGACAGAAAAGACGCAGCACAGTTGCTTCATGTTTCATTTCTTAGTGACAGCAGAGCAACTTGCCACTAGCACCATCTATTCAATGTGCAGGCAAGCACTATTAAAGAATGAATATCTACTTCCATGATTTAAATGTCAATTAATATTACGTGTAACTTTGATTCATTTCTCAAGAAATGTTTTGAATAAATTTTCAAAATGTATTTTGGTCAGGGGTGCCGGTGGTGTAGTGGTTAGGATGCGGGCTGTTACTTGCCTGCTGCTCAAAAAGGCAGCAGGCATGAATCCTGCAGAAGTAGTATTTTTTCCAAGGTTGTCCAGCCTCCTGTTTGTGTGATTTAGGAGACCTTGCAAAGTCAGTGTTCTGCCCTTCAGAAGGGACATTAAGCTGTTGGCCCCATTGGTGCTCTTCGATAAGAGTAGGCTAATGCTGGCACCAGGTTTCCCTCCTCCCTCGTATGTTCAGTATGGAAAGAGCTATGACTGTAATAATCGAAGAGGTTGATTAGCCAAAAATACACAGTATTTTGGTCGCTAAATTTTCTTCGTTTGTTGAGTGCTGAAATTTTTGCCAGTATTTTTAGCTATGGTTGCCAGAATTTTTGCAGGGTAACTAAAGTCACACTAATTCATGCCTAAGATGACAGGAATGCTCAGTTGTAATAGGTAAGATACAGTCTTTGGCTCCCTGGAAGCCTGATATTGTCATGTCAGCAACAGAGTTGCCAGATGGATTTGGAGACAACTTTATTTAAAATTCCCAATTTTCCCAACTGATATTCTCCCTCCCAAAATTTTTGTTTTTCCTCTGGAAATAAACCAGGTTTATTCCCTTCTTCACATCTTTACTTTTTACAACCTCATATGATGTGGCAAAATTATATTAATCACAAAATGAAATTAAATAAATAAAAATAATGAACATGAAATTGAAACAATTACAGAGATTAAAAATTAGTAACATTTTATATGCTACAATTGGAATTTCTTGAATATCCCCTTATGCTCTTCACAGATGACATATATACGAAGCAACACAATTTGTAATGAAGCATGCTCCTTAATTCATTTACTGCATATGTATAACAAGGGAATTACTGTATCTTGACTCCTGTGTCATTGAAAGTTTACATCCTAACAAATGTTAAGCCTTGTGATGCCTGCTTACAGTTTTTATATGCTAAGAATTCGTGGTCATTCAACCATGAAAGTACATAATAATGCTTGTGTGCAACAATCTAATACTAGGATTCACAACCATTTATTATTCATAGACCATACACCACTATAGGATATAGTCACAGATCACCAATAATCATATATCTGTGGCTGGGTATAGTATATTATATTAGCATCTGTCTCATCATTGCTTTTAGCATTTCATTTTATTATTTATTTATTCCTAATGAAGACTAATAGTCCATGGATCACTGATCATCTCTGGACCACTGGTTAAGAACCCCTGATCTAATTTATTCTGCATGCAGTGATAATTTTTTGTAGCCACTTATTAATTCATTTTGCTGAGGGTTTCATCTACTACACAATTGCTCTGAAACTCTCTTTTCATAGCCAGAATATCCATATTTTTATGGTTAAATTGTTTGAAAACTTTCAATAGATGGGCAAAATGAAAACATTTTTTCCATTATCTAATCTATCTTTGACAGTTATAAGTTACTGCTGACATTATTTTTAGCATACTAAATTTGAAGGGGTAACTAAATTACCCAGATGGTGGCCATAGCACTAAAACTCAACAGAATAATTCTTAACTTATTTTTTTCTCCATAGCTCATTGGGGTCCAGGAATCACTTTACTTGGTCTTGGTTTTGCACCTGACAATGATCCACAGCTTGCTTTAGGTTTGCTTATATTAGCCGTGGGACTGAATGGAGCATCATTTGTTGGTTTTCAGGTAAGACTAATTTATAAAATTTAAATGATCAACATACTCTTGTTGCCCTTAAGTATGTCTATGATGAGATGATTCCCTACTTAGTGGCATGACCTTGTGAAGAAATTAATTGAGCCAGTTCAAAGATAAAGCAAAGGCAATAAAACAAAAAAATATTACTAGTAAATTACTGTAGTTATTCCTATCAGTAATATAAAGTTCCAAATAGTTTATTAAAAAGATGCATAAAATTTGTTTTATTGCTTCTTAAGTGTGAAAAAAATACATAATTTTCTTTGTGGAATGTCTTTTATATCAGTCATAATACATCTCAAACGTTATCAATGATTTACTATGATCATAAAATTAAAATTAACGTTTCTATTATTTTAGGTAAACCACATTGACTTGTCACCTAATTTTGCTGGAACTCTAATGGGAATCACAAACTGCATAGCTAATATCATGAGTTTACTTGCACCAATCATTTCTGGAAAAATAGCTCCAGATACTGTAAGTTCATTAGAAACCCTTTTTAAAATAAATTTTTCTTCTTCTTATTTCACCATTTAATTGAAAAACTTCTTTGGCCACATGTTGCATCCAGGTAATGCTCAAAGGCATATTCATAATTTATAAACCATATTCTTATCTATGATATCATATTCAAGTTATGTTTTTCATTTCTTTCTTTCTTAACTTCTATGATTTTCATGCAATATTCTATTAATTTTGAATCAGTAATTTTCAATAGTATTAATAGTATTATTTCAACTCCATTTAACTTGAATTATACAGTAAAACCTTACTTATCTGACCTTTATGGGGTTAGAGGTCCATTGGATAAACCAAAGAGTTAGAAAATCCATAAATAATGTAAACTGTAAATAATATAAAGAACATGTAAATAAAGGAAACAATGCACATTTAGGAACATTATCATGATGATTACCTGCTGCATTTTTTTGAAGAGCTCGATGCTTGCAGTATCAGCAGAGAGATTTGCCATGAACACTGGTGTTGATTATTCTGTTCTGATTACAAAATCTGCATAACCACCTGCTACTGACACTGAATCTCTCAAATTTTAAGTGTTTGCAAGATGCTCAGCAGCAGCCTGGATCTCAATGACACCCACAATAGCATCAGTAGAATGCTGTTTAGCATATCACTTGTATACTGCCTCCTCCAAAATTTTATCATTAGCCATGTTCATAGCTTTTTGAGCAGATAATCACTTTCCTCTGAGACCACATTGAATTGCAGAGTAAAATTCTTCAAACTATCCTAGTTCTTCTTGAGGTCTTTCACTGTCGTCAGACCAATGTCATACCTTGATATGATGTGTGCAATCGAACCACCAGCATCTATTTTTTCAATTATCTTCAGTTAACTACTAATGCTTAGCACAACACACTTCCTCTTCATCTTACTGCAATTGGAGGCCATGATGAAGCAATTAATAACAGAAATAACAGCAAAAAAAGCAATCTAAGCACACACTTAGTGTGGGATCTGCAAGGCACCGATGCTGCTAGTAGACTGACACTCTTACGGATGATCAGTCACACCGCATGGTCCCCACATGAACCAATTTTCATCGGTTAAAGTGAGACATAACCAATTGTGCACTTTCTGACCATGCTTCGCCGGTTCATCCATTATCAGATTATTTAGGTTTTACTCTACATAAATATTTCACCTTTGTGAAGTTAATTTATATGGGTAAGATGCCTATTGACTAGTGTATAGTTATTATACCATGATCTGTGTTCTTCATTGTATCTGATTATAGTCTTTATTATCTATGTAGTATATATGTTATGCCTTGTACTTTGTACCCTGCTGGCCTTTTTTATGCTTATGTTTATCATGATTGAAAATGCCTTTCATTAATTGAGAAAAAAATCAGAATTAATTACAATCATGCAAAACAAGTGGAATTATTAGATATATATATTTTGAGAGCATCAATTGGATTCAGGCCACAGTAAAATAAATTTGTGATGCCTGCCCTGTGTACGTAGTAACAGCCTTTCTTTTAATGAAAAAATTTGTTGCTCTTGTTTATCGTATTTACCTGAATCCAAAACAACCCCGAATCTAAGACTCAAAACAGAAAAAAGATTTTATGATCTAATTTCTCACTGAATGTAACTAGTGCATATTTTGAACACACATATTCAGTATAGTTCTTTCTTTCATTGAGATGGTTTTTTACAAAGTTTTGTTTGAGAAAAAAATGGGATTTTAATAATGTATATTTAAAAATTAATACTATATTAATTGAAATCTGGATTGTATGTTTGCAATGAAAAATTTCAGTAGATACAATTATTTTATCTTATGTTTCCTTAATTTAAAAAATTTTGATAAAATGTGTAACCATACTCACTACGGCTCTACAACTCGTCGCACTCAGTTCTTCGCTCAACAAATTTTTTGTGTCACAAATTGGAAGGTGAAACACCATGACTGGTGTAGGCCAGGGCACCATAATAGCGAGACACATTGGATGGCGTAAGGCAGGGGATGACTCCCAAGTCCAACAGGTGTATCACCCTGCCATATACAGGGTTGGGCAGTATTTCAAATACATGTATTTAAAATACATATTTTAAATACTATTGTATTTTGTATCTTGTATTTCGAAAGGGATTCTCAGATGTATTTTGTATTTGTATTTTAAATACAAAGAATTAGGTATTTTGTATTTAAAATACACAAAATACTAACTAGTGACTCCCTTACATAATTTATCTGCAATTCAATCAATAACGAAATTTTATGTTTTACGGGAAATTAATTTTGTTATTTGTCACCGTATGGAGTTGGCAGTACTGTGTAGTAGTGGCAGTAGTGTGCTAGCCACACACTCAGCCTTCTTGTTACCACTGACTTCCTGAATGCTTTAAAAATTCACCTACTGCATCCAGGATCCATCACCCAACTTTCGCAAAATGTTCGGCATTATGGAATGCATCTAGAAGACCTAAAGCATCTGAAGAAATTTCAGAGATCTTGCAATGTGCATTGAAGTTTCCTTGTCCCACTCGGTGGAACTCTCTTTTTGATTCTGTTTCACAGATGTTACAGTTTAAAGATAAACTTCACATTGTGACTGAAAAATTGGAACTGCCACAGTTTAAAGAAATTGAATTTGAATATCTGGAAGAGTACTGCAAAGTCTTGAAACCCATTGCCTTGGCCCTTGACTTAATGCAAAATGAGAAGACATGCTTTTATGGTGAGCTATTACCTACATTAGTGTCTCTCAAAAAGAGACTTTGTTTGCTTCTAGAAATAAATCTCTGTCATCTCTCTCATGTTGCTACACTTTTAATCAATTCACTAACTGAGAGATTAAAAATTTTTTTTGATCTGGCCCCACAAGCAAATAATGCCATTTTAGCTGCTTGTTTCCATCCAGCTTTCAAAATGAGGTGGTTACCTAATGCTGCTTCTGAAAATGATAGGAGAAGAATACATAACTTGTATGTGAACTCTCTTGAACAATTGTCTACCACGCCTGTTTTAAGTTCAGATGACGAAGCTGATGAAGAAAGTGATTTTTTTAATTTTTAACTCGCCAAATTTAAGACAAAGAGAGAAACAATTGTCAACTGAAGAGTGTGAGTTGACACAATCTTTTAATGATAAAGGGAAAAATCTAACCACTTAATAACTATGCAATAATGAGAAAAGCCTTTGTTCGCTACAATACAAGTTTGTGTTCCTCTGCACCTGTAGAAAGATTGCTCTCTTTTGCAGGGTTTATAAATTCTCCTTCAAGGGGTGCTATTTCAGATGAACTTTTTGAGGAATTAATTTTTTTAAAAGGTAATATGCATTATTGTTCTCATGGTTTTTAATTGCAATTTTATTTTAAAAATTTTCTTTAACTGTATTTGTAGCAATTTAACTTTTTTGTTATTTTGTGCGGATCAATTGTATTTTAAGTATTTAAAGTATTTAAAATACAAAAGTATTTAAATGTATTTTGGCATTTTTTATTAATGTATTTTGTATCTGTATTTAAAATACTTCCCTATCAAGTATTTTGTATTTGTATTTAAAATACTGGAATGTAAGTATTTTGCCCAACCCTGGCCATATACCAGTCATGGTATCTCACCTTCCAATTGAATAGCAATGAATATGCCTCATGACTAATTTCTGTCATGACAAAATTTTCTCACAATGAAATTGTCTTGTGCCAAATTTGTTGAACAATGAATTGACGTGTGATGCAGTGATGTGTGGTGAGTTTGTCATATGACAAATTAATGCACAATGAACTGACCACAATTTATTGACAGTATATTACTTCATACTCGAATTTAAGATGACCCTTGATTTTTGCAACCTGAAATTTTTAAAAGTAGAACACTTTTCTTTGATTCAGATAAATATTGTACTTATTTTATTCTTTAAAATGAGTTTTTAACTGATGTATGCATTTGATGTATTTTTTATATAAATGCTTCTAACCAGATATATTACTTTGCAACAGAAAAATGCTGACCAATGGAGGATTGTCTTCTTTGTAGCTGCTGCAGTTTATTTTGTATTCAATCTTATATTCATCATTTTTGGAAGTGGAGAAATACAACCATGGAACAATCCAAAGCTAAATGAAACTGACCATATATCAGAGGACCTGAAAAAGAAATCTGAGAAGGAAATCAAGGAAACAACTATTGGAAGTGAAAATCCATGAATAAGCAAATCACAAAAACATTGTGGAAATTTATCTTTAAAAAATGTGGATTACCACGAGTGTTTCATTGTGAGACTTGAACTAGGAATGATATATTTTTACCTTCTAAATTTTTGTGAGAAGGTAGCATTCCATTTTAATAAAACAAATGTTATGACTTTCTTTGTTGTTGTGTTATAAATATCTTTAACGTTTAAAATGTGAGCTATTTTGAGATGGATGCCTATTGCTTTGGTTAGCATGAAATGTAATCAAATTATGATGCAGCAATTTTTCTGAAGGAAGAGGAAGTAAGTGAAACCAACTGAAGTTTTATGGAATAACTAGATGAATTAGCCTGTTTAAAACAGGCTTTGTAATCAAACAATATAAAAAACAAATTAACCATTTTATTATAAAATTATAGTTAACAATCCTGCCAAATTGTATTGAACTGGCTAAAGAAACGGCTGAGGTATTGAGCATTATGGATAGAATGACCAAGTGACCAAGAGAATTAGGGTTTTATTATAGGTATTCTGATGTGGCAAGAGAGAGAGAGAGAGAAATTATATTAATTTGTGTATGTTGTCCTCCAGCTTCAATGGCAGGTCACTGTATACACATTTGAAGATCTCTCATTGCATTAGCATTTAAAATATTTTTTAAATGCCATAAGAATTGTATATAAATTGTGCAACTCATTAAATGAGGAAAAATGTCAAAAGCTAATATGTCATTTATTGTTAATATTAACATTAAGCTTCTGGTGATGTTAATCAGATTAAAACTTCAGGGATATCTTATCACAATTGGGGCCAGTTTGTGATATTTTGGCACCCTGGACAAGGATCCAATCCAGCATCCCTTCACGTGAGTTAATTTTCTGAAGACATTCTTTAGTTTTGATTATATAGAAATATATAGTACCATATTTTTCAATAGATAAAATGCACCTCAACATTTTCACTGTTCATTAAAATGTATACATAATGCAGTAAAAAATTTTCTGATAGGCATGATTTAACTCCCAATAAATGTTGAATAACTAAAGAAAGGTGCAATTTATGTAATCTATTTTTCAGTTTTAAAGATCACTGCATAAAGAGTCCTTTAGTGAATTGCTATGTTTAAAACTTGACTGTGTTTGAATACAGAAGCATTCCATGACTCCATCTGTATAGTATGTCTTTTATCTGTATAGTATGTGTCTTTTATTTGTAAAGTATGTCTTTTACATTTTAAACTTTTAATTAAAATCAGGCTAAAACTTGAGACTTAAGTACCATATTTTAGGGCATATAAAACACACCAGGGTATAAGACACATCACGGATTTTTAGAAGATTTTTCAGGAGAAAAGTATTTTGGTTCACCAAGGCATTTACGAAGGGCCACATCATGTATCATTTCCAGCCATGATTAAGTCTGTATCCGGCAACATATGTAGAAAATATTATGATGTGATAACAGTTAAGTATCATGTTTTAGATAAACTTCATTCGTAAAATAAATAGGGATGATCTAAAACACAAATAATTGCTTCGAGACTTGTGTGGATGAACTCGGCAGTCGTATTCATTAAAGCTGTTGGAGTGTGCTGTACACCTCGCATGTATAGAAGCCCTTTACTGATAGTCATTACTTAAACTTAAGTTCAAGATGATTTTTTAATATAATGGGATAAATATTAAATAGAATGCATGTCTAATAGCAATACGTATGCTCAACTAGTTCTTTTTCTTCTGCAACTCTTTTTGTCTCATACATAATGTTTTTGATTGATACAGCAATACCAAATTTCCTCTGTTCTGCTATCCATCACTTCCTCCTTTAGTTGTGGCCATTTAAGACCAACCTTACAAAAATTGTTTCTCTTATCCCATCAGCTTCAGTTTTTCCTTGTTCTCTCCATTCACGGATCATTTTTTTCTGTTTTAGGTGGACAGAAATGACATGCTGTTGCTTGGTTTCCATGCGTTTCTGTGTACTGAATCACCTGAAACTTATATAACTAATAGCATAGGCATATCTTTTCACTTTTGTAACCATTGCAACCTCAATACATGTAATGTTATTTATCCTAGATACACATAAAACATTTATGATATCTACATGAATTCTACTGCTCCATGGCATTAATCACACTATTTAATGGGCGCATTAGAAACTAAAACATCGCAAATGCTCCGAAATTGTAATCACTGTGAGCGGACATGTAGGTAGTAAAGCGTCATAATGAAAATGCATCCTCAGAATTGACGTTGCATATATTATTGTATATATTAACAAATTTTTCACTATTAATTATTAATAATGTACGTTTTATTGTTTTTGCGACTAATGACTGCCAATTATTCCATTTTGGAGATGAGTGTGCTCATTAGTGTAAGTATTGAGAACAGTAATAATCTTACCTTCAGCATATAAGATGCAGGCTTATTTTGGGGATCATTTTTATGGAAAAAAGTGCATCTTATATGCCAATAAATACGGTAAATACTGCCCATATGAGAAATGTTCTTTTCCAACAGTTTCTTCTTTATTATGCTATAAGACTAGTAAATTATTTTTGAACTTGAAAATCTTATATTTTAAGCTATGAAAATCGGATTTTAAATAATTGCATATATCAAAGCTTTAAAAGAAAATGAGACAAACTATTATGACTTAATAATCAAGATGGTGAAAAGCATCACAATGCTAGAGGTAAATACATTTTTATTCACTTTTATGATTTTCATTATAAGCTGGTTTCAAAAGGAAACAGCCTTATGAAATGGACCTGTCTATTAGGGTGGGCCAAAAATCCACTTTTATAAGATATCATCTTGCTATAGGCGTCAAAAGCTGTGGTTCAGCAACTCAGTGACGGAGTGAAATGGCACAACATCCTGAGTCTGCAAAACCACCTCAAAGTTTTCAATTTTTTAAGAAAATTGTAAGGTTTTGGAGAATGCTAAATTTTATGATCTCTCTTAGTGTTGAAAATGGTTCTTATGACACCTACCATCATGCAAGTACCTTTTGGGGGCAAGTCAGGACCAAAGGAAGGGGGTGGGGTGAGACGGTAGAATGATATTTTTGCACAACATAACATGCCTCACATCAGGTTTGAGAATTTCGCAGCTCTTGGTTAGTTTCCCACGAAACTAACTTCATCATCATCTTCGTACTTTTCATCAATATTGTCATCATCAGGTAAGTCATAAATGTCTTCCTTAATTTGAGTAGAATCAGGTCCTGCTGAAGTTGAAGGGCCGGATACCCAGGATGTCGTAGCTTCACGTTTCCTACTCTTCTCTAGTCTAGCTTGATCCAATTACTTTCTCTCAGCTCTTCTTTTATATTTGGCTGTTGTTTTAGAATCAACACCTTCAATGAAAATTTCCCTCGTCGTTCTTTGGTCATGTAAAAACTCCCTCTCGATCACTGGTACCTTTTCCTTGCACTTACACTTTGAGTAATTTGAGCACTTGCATCAGGCAATCTCAAAAAGTTTCTTTGCTAACTCAAGGTAAGTGTCTATGTGTTTCTGGAAGGCAGGAAAATTCTTCTTTTTGTGAGTTAGGCAAGTCTTGTTCAGGTTTTGGATGGCTTCGTGCTTCCTCTGCACAAGTTGTTTAACTTGCAAGTCTGAAACCATGGGTATGGAACTTCTCCTCCAGATTGCTTTCACTCTTTCTATCACTATATCAGAAACAGAGCTGGTGGAGGGATTCTTGCCATGCAGCTCTATTTTCCTTTGGGTGAGAACTAGATTAAAGTACTGCACTATGCTCAAACATGTTGGTAGCTCGGTTTCTCACAGCTCCTCCGGTGCTCCAATCACCTCGTACACTGATGCATTTGTCTGACTCTTCGTCAGGGACATTTTGGCAGACTAACAGGATGGCCACGCCATGCACAGAGTGTAAAATACTGACACCAGAAACCACAACAATGCAACCGGCGAGTGACTGGGGACAGGTTCTTGCTTTCGTGACTGCACGATGCACAGATGACTAGATGGGTGGGGTGTTGGTGTGGGAAGCGAAGGGAAATACTCAGATGAAGGCTCCCCATATTGTTGCTAGCATTCTGCTATGATACTTGAAGCCCAGACCGGCATGTATGCAAAATTCTCAACCCTGATGAGACACGTTATGTTGTGCGAAAATACTTTGATATTGCTTTTAGTATTTTAAACCTGATAATGCTGTATAATTTGTTTTCCAGTTTTTCTCTATCATTGATCAACTATGAGTGAGAAATGGTATTTATGGTATGAGAATTCCTTGGAATGACTAACACATACTGAAACATTTCCTGTCAATATAAGTACTCAATTCGGGACGTCAACTTTGGGAAACCAGCCTGCATTAGTCCTGGTTTGGACTTCTTGTTTAATGTATTTTGCACATGACCATGTGGATGCAAGATTCTACTGGATATTACTGACAATAGTGGTTTATTCACAAACAAGATAAAACACAAACAAAGTACGTCGCTCAGTATAGCGGCAAAGAAAACACGGCGAGGGCAGCGCGACGACGGGCGAGAAAGCTGATGCCACACGATAAGATCTGGCCGGTAGATTCGCACCAACTGGTGATCTCGCTTTTTCTTTTCGTCGCCCGGAAATCCTCCGCCTAGTGGGCTCTGGCGGCGGAAGTGTTAACTTGTAGACAAGTAAACATTGTCAGCCGCCACAACCATTTTTGCCAGAATTCAAAATATTTTCTATAGATAATGTCGAAAAATATATTATATTATATTGTAGAATATATTCTAAGTGCATGTTTTACTTGCATTATTATTGAATATTGATTATATAAATTTGATTACTTGCAGTTAAATATTATTTATTTTATAACATTTAAGTAACTAAACAAAACAGTTTGGGTATGGGATTTATAATAATGCAAACAAGTCCAATCTTTCTCAAAAATGTTCCCAGTCCAACCAGTTCAGTGCTGTTGGCGCTATTAAATATTATTTTGTGTATCTTTTACAAATTAGGTCATATTACTAATGATTTGTAGCGCAGTTAAAATATTCAGATGTACAAACTTGTGTCTAAAAATAAATATTCACTGTAAAGTTATATGAGGGACTATCATGTGCTACTTTACAAATTTTGTACATATACCAAAAATCTTGCAATGTATAAGAAATTCTGGAAGGAACATGATGAAAATAAAGGTATGCCTTCAGCATCCCATAACTTCAGTGCCCCAAGCAACTGCCTGCTCGCTCACCCCTATAACTGACGCTGATATGCCATAAAATAAAGTTCTTTAAAACAACTACATTAACCTTGAAGTACCAGAGTGATAGTAATGTCAGTTTCAGTCGTAATATTTTTATCTGAAAATAATTTTATTATAAATTCCTTTATCAGCATTACATAAATCATTAGTGTGAAGGATGCACTGTAATGCAAAAGTTATCCCTCATTTAATGAAAGTAAGCTTAACAACTTAAAAATTTTGAAGTTAAAAAAAGTGAGTTGAGAGAAAATTTAATATGTAAATAGTGAAATTCATATTTCCAAATTTGGATTCAAAATTGTTCATTTATATAAAATAAAATACTTATGCATATGTAGATGACTCACTGATAGGATTAGATTTCTTTCTTCATTTCTCCACTCACATGTAAGTACATACAATCAATTAGAATATTAATTATTGAATGCTTGATCTTATTTCAAAAGATACCTTATAAAGTCTAATATCAACATAATCATTGAATGATAGTTTTTATATCATAACTTGGTTTGAGTTTGTATAAATATTGGTCTTATACATAAATATCCTATCTCAGAATTATTCATTGTTCATTAAATATGAGTATAAAGTAGGCATTTGTTTACTATAACATAAGAGGGATTATCCTATATGAAAAGCATCTCAAATTAAAATGTATAATTAAAGTCATTGTGAAAATAGGTTTCACTTAACAAAAGTCTTTTCAGGAACATAGGACCCCTCTTAACTGACAATGAGTCATAACTGGGTTTGTTGCTTAAAATAATAGCTCCCAACAGAATGTTCCATTTTAGAATATCTATTAAAATTAGCCTTAAAGATTCATTTTGAATCTAGTATAGTATCAATCATTCCTACCAGCAACTGAAGGTATTTCCCAAGAATGAAAGCAAAGACAATTTAATAGCAGTGAAGTACAAGCACAAAGTGACATAGATTTCTCTTATTTCTGTCATGTATTCAGTATCTTTTCACATTGATTGACTTTGAAAAGACAATTTGTATTTTAAATCCAATCATTTAGTTACTTTTAAAACCTCCATATATTTTCAGAATCATATGGAATTAAATTATTAAGTATAACATAAGTTCTACATGCTGAATTAATTCATGGTTTACTTTATTAATTAAATGGAAAACTTTTTTCTCATGTTCAGAACATCATTCCAAAAACTTTCATCATCATCCTGACAGTCCAGTTTGGATTGAAGAGAAACTTTGTATACAAAATAAGACAAAGTTATTACATTAGAACAAAATGAAGCTGTTAAATATTTGAATATGCTTATCTTAAAGTGAAGTTTTCATTACGAAATTTAGAATATTATGAGTAGTAATGCTGCTGCCAAATATCTAGTGAAGAGCCAAAAATTGACTTGTGAAAAAGGGCCAATTTTTTTATGGTCTCCAACCTCAAAATTCTTTCATTTTATACAAATATTGAGACTAACAATTAAGTAATTTAACAGACACAAGACAATCACAAAGAGTTGGCATTTTTGCTAATAAAAAACTGAAAAGTAACATTGCAGAGGTAGAAAGTTCGTCTGAGCAAACAGAGAAGTACTTCAAATAAAAAGAGAAATCATTTGTAAGTAGTTTAAGTCTATGTGCTAACTTCAAATTTCTCAAATGAGGAAGTAGAAAATTTATATAAAGAAGTTGGAGAACTGCAGTAAGGAGGAAGCTGTCATCTGAAAGTGGCCATAGATGAGTTATTTCATCATGATGGTTAGAGAAAAAAAGGAAGATGATAAAGATGCATTTTTACAATAGAGCTGAGGAGGCAGAAACGAATGTGGAGACCAACTTTCAGTCTTTGATAAAAGTATTCAATATTCAAAGCAACAGGAAACTGTAAGGATAAGATCCTACATGAGATGTTTAGATCTTGCCTGAGGAATAGGAACATAATAGAGTCTTGGAATTTTGCAAATATGTATCATAATTTTGCACAAAAAAGGGGAATCTTTTTGAAACGGGAGAACAATTCTGTCGTGACTGGGAATAAAACCCAAGTCTTTCACTTGCTAGGCAAATATTCTACCACTGATCAATTGTATCAGACTAGATCTCCTGTTTCAGAATGCAGATATTTTCTTAGCTGGGGCTGGGCTAGCAAAACTAATATAAACCAGCCCCAATGAATGTCTTCCAAGAGTTACATAAAAGATAACCCCTACCCTCAGAAATGGATCCTGAGATGGAAAAGGGTGGTTGGGTTAAATGAAGGGGTGCTTTAAGGGATAGTGAGTGTGAGAGGGTGGGTTCTATTGGTTATAGGAGTGATTGCTCTCCAGATCTGGTCATGGATCATGACCAGATCTGGTGGGTAACCACATTTGGGAAATGCATCTTCGAGAATGGAGTAATAATGGGAAAGAGATTTCTCCATCCTTGGTGGGCTAGCACATAGGGGATAGAACTTTGATATGTAGGGGATGGCAGCTTTCATATTGGAAGTATTGGAGGCTGTTGATAGGATTTGTGTGTGAATGGAGGTGAAGATTTTTCTTTCTATCGACGTCCAGGAAGGTGATGTGGTAGGTGAAGGAGAGCACATGGTGAGAGGAGAGGCACAAAAGAAGAGATCATAGAGCCGGGTCCTTGCATCCAAATGAAGAAGATATTGGTGGTGTATCTCAGCCATAATAATGGTCTAAGCAGTACATCAACGAAGTAATTCTCCTATTCCCCTAGGTAGCAATTAGCATATGAGGGCATCATATGGGTACCCATTGCAGTACCTCTTATTTGGAGGTAGTAGCATCCTCCAAAAGAGAAGTTGTTCTTTTTGAGCACCAGTTCTTCCGAGTCCATTAGGAAATGAGAGTCCAGAAGTTTTCTAAGGGCAGAGAGTCTGTGAATGTTGGGGGATGTTTGTATAAAGGAAGCAGATGTAGATGTAGATGTAGGAAGTGGTAACTGCCTTGAATGTAGGATGATGGATGAGAGATTGTAGGTGAGAGTCCACAAATGCAGATATGCTTTCCATTGGAGAGTTAAAGTTCATGGCAATGGGATGGCCAGGGATATTGGGTTTATTGATTTTTGGGAGATGGTAGAAGGTGGGGTTACAAGTTTTTTTGAGGATCATCAGAGTGATGTTGGACTCAGGAAGTCCTTTCTTTTTTCCTGTGGAATGAAAATGAGAGGATATTTGGGAGGAGTGGCGGTCTGTGGGGTTGCAGGTAAGCTGGAGGTAAAAGGTTTCAACTGATGGTTGGCACTCAGTTTCCTCGTTGTATTGGATACATTCCATCACAGCCATGGTGGTACCTTTTTCAGCAGGGAGGTTGATAATATTATCATTATGTTTCAGGATTGAGATGGTATGTCTTTCATGTCTAGTAAGATAGTATTTATGGTCAAGAAGATCGGGAAAGTTGGGCTGAGAGATTATGAAAAGGATATAGTTGAGGTATTGCTCAACCGGATGTTACACAGGGTGATTTTTATATTCAAGAACCACGAAAAATAGTTATATATATATGATAGATATATATAATATGATAGAAAATTTTCAGATAGAAGTTTAATGATACTCAAATATGTTCATTTTAAAAAATCTAGAATAAAATGGTGCAAATTACCACCACCATGCTGGATACATAAACATGCTCCCCACTGCATGTTTCCAATACAGACTGAACTTGGGGTATGCCCTCAACAACATCCCTGATTCTTCCCTTTAGTTGATCAAGAGTATGGAAATCCGCAGCCATTACCTTCTCTCTCCCTCTCCACCTTCTTCTCTCTTCTCATCCTGTCTCCTTCCCCTCCTATTACCCATCTCCCTTCCCCTCTTATATCCACCCCTCTCTTCCCCCTATGACTTAAATGTAAAATCTGTGGAATCGCTACAATGTTATCATGAAAATAAATAATAGTGTACTTAACAGAGGTTGAAATTCACCGAGGTTGGCTTCTACAAGATGGAGCCACAAGTTGCACAACACGTCACAGCAATGGGGAATTTTTCCTACTTTTTGGGACCTTATTGTTTTCAAGCCATTATGGTCGCTTCGATCCACAGATCTGATATCCCCTGATTATTTCATTTGGCGATATAATAAAAAAAGTACATATTCCCACACTCTCGGTGAGCTAATGGCAAGATTCAGAGATGTCATTAAGATCTTTCAAGAAATGTCACAGCCTGTGTCAGAAAACATGCAGCGGAATGCACGTTTATGTATCAAGCATAGTGGTGATCATTTTCAGCATTTTATTCTTTTTTTTTTAATTAAATACTTTTCAATATCATCCAACTTTCGGCTCGCATCTCAGTTTTCATATTTCAAGTTTCGTGACTCGGGTCAGCCTGTATTAGAAACAGCAATAATCATTGCTATAACAATAACCTGTGTGTTATAGCAAAGTTTATGGAAAAAGTATGATATTTTGTTTGTTAGGGTTGTTGCGTCACGACCCATGCCTTTTAGTACATATCCTAATAAAAAATCACGAAATACATACAACGTCATTATATTTTTTCGTCGTTATTAAGAGAATCGTATTGAATTTCCACAATTTCGCTAAACCATATTTTAATTGTCTCGTTCAATCATTAAAAAGAGTAAATTATTTGTCAGAAAATTTACGAAACAACATTCATTTTTTTACGTTTTGCTTAAATTTTGAGTTTCAGGATTATGACGTCGTCAC
This sequence comes from Tanypteryx hageni, assembly GCA_028673005.1. NCBI lineage: Eukaryota > Metazoa > Arthropoda > Insecta > Odonata > Petaluridae > Tanypteryx > Tanypteryx hageni. Next base: position 116,178,134 of record CM054116.1, read on the forward strand.
GATATAATACAATCCACTGATTCTCGGTAGAAACGCTAAATCAAAGCAATATGTGTATAGTTCACCAATCCCCATAATTGAAAGGAGTAATGTATATTTTATTAAATACGATATATTTTAAAATTAGGAAGTCATCATATGTATTTGGTTGAAATTAACGTTGAAATCAGTGAGTGAGTGAGGCCCAAGCAGTCTTGTTAAATTGTTGCAGTTGTAAGCAGCGTTACGTCAGCTTAGGTCAACTGGAAGATGTTTAGCAGAAAGTGTTGTAAGAGGGTGCAGTGCTTATTTTATTAATGATATTATTTTCAAGTGTTCTAAGAACAAATGTAAGATAAAATATCACACTCACTGACAATGAGATGAAACTCCTAGACCGAACCACGAAAGAGAGAAACATGCCGTTTTCACAGGTAGGTTCCAGACCTCGCCTAGACTACCAGAAAAATCGAAAATCCCGGAAAAAATTTATCAATATCCCGGAAAATGCGAAAAACCTCCATTTGAAAAGCATCCAATTAATGATCAAAATCAAAAGTCAAAAATAGAAATGAATTGATGAAAAGTGACCATCATCAGCTTGATAAAAATATTCTTTACTATAGTTAATAGTATTGGAGTGGAGTCATAATATTTTCTAAAATTATTTAGGCTACATGAAAATGACAGCCAAGGGTAAACCTAAAATCATCAACAATGAGCAAAATGCACATTGAGCGACTTTTGCATTAACTCTAAGCTATTATTAACCTTGTGCTATTTTCTTTGAGACCATAATACCATTTATATCCCGGACAAATTATTTGCAAATGTCTTTGCCACCTGGGATTACCTCATATGTCAGTGTATGAAAGCTCCTGTAACCAATATATATAAATCTTATCTAAATTTCCACACAACACCAAACGAACACAAAATCATCAATGAAACCGACTAACCTATAGATTTCCCCGAAACTTGCAGCAAATGTCACTAATTTTTATTCAACCATATCACAGATTTTGCCACTAAAGCGTATACCACCAAATGCACACCATATTTCCCTTGATTTTATGCCACCCAACTTACACGGCACTATCCTATGACTTAAGCCAGTAATACCAAAACTGTGGGCCGCGAAATTATTCCATGGGGCCCGCGAGGTTATTTCTAGTAATCGGCGAATTCACATAACTTCGCAGCAAGTCTTCCTTCTCCAACTGATGCTTGGTTTCCTGTTATTTGCTGAGAACCAGGTATCTTCAAATTCAGCGCTCCAAGCAAGGGCTTGTTTCTCGCCGCGCCTCGCTAGATTACTGTAGAGCAGAGGTTCTCAAAGTGAGAGGCGCGACGGGTTACCAGGGGAGACGCGAGATTTGTCTAGAAGTGTTTCTTAACCTGAGGTCTGCGAGCATTTGTTGGGTGGTCCACTTCAATTGATTAGAGATCAATACTTTAAAACTGAAAATAATTCTCGAGTATTCTGAGCAGGTTTTTTAAATAATGTACCCAATTATATTTATTATTTTAATGACATAATAAGGTTCTACAGATGTTTGGTGGTCCGCGGAAAACCTGTTTCATAGAAAGTGGTCCGTGGCATTGGAAAGGTTAAGACTACTGGTCTAGAATCTAAAGGTAGATCGTTTTAAATACTTTTTATTTCGTTATTTTATTTTGGAAATAATTATAATTTTTATCACATGAAATTATGTGTAAAAGTTTCAAATTCGCCGGTTACAATCGGAAATTTCCCTTGGAAAAGATGTGTAAAGATAATTAAGAATGTGCGTCAATCCGTTATCATTCATCGGATTTTTTGTTGCTCTTTGGAGTGATTAGGAATTTGGCATTTGCTTTCCATTCTCTTACGTTAAATCATGTCAGGATTCGCAGCTGTTTACATATTTGATTTTCCCTAGAGCACCGCATTGCACGAAGCGAAAAATATGCCAGATCGAAGGTACCAGGATGAAAGGATAGCAAGGTATTCCGGCGGAATGCGATAACAACAGCACGATAATATACCTAGACGGGTGTTTTACGGGTTGCATTGAAACGGTGAAAGAAGAGCGTGTTGGAGTTATCCTCATGTCGTCTGTCAAATACGAGAAATTGTGAGAGTTCATTAGGCGCAGATTATGACTCGCGCCACTTAAAGCCTCTTTTTTTATCTGTTGTGATTGAAAGAAAACTTCACCCTCTTCCAGATGGCAAGCTTCTCACGCCCACTATTCTCTACATAAAACTACACATCTCTTCATATTTGTCTAAGTGATTGACATTGGAATGGTCGTTAACTTATTCCCAATATTCACGTTTTTAATGAAACATTTAACTTCCACGGGATATTCACCAAGTGATCACGTATTTTTATCCTAAAATTGCAACGAAGCTAAAAATTTTCATGCCCTCGTGAAATGATTTCTTTCTCTCTTCTCCATAGGGATTAGGTGGAAGATGGGATTTCTTAGTGTCCTCGATCCCGCCCAAAATAAAGACCATATCAATCAATTAATCATCTTCTCAATTTTATCTCCCTCCTATTTACCTTTCTCCTCCATTTTGCTACTAATTCACTCGTCCTTATCTCTATTTAGTAACTCATGCCGTAAGCATTCTTTTAACTTTAACTAGTGAGGAGTGGTCTGTGAGAGACTACCTAAATTACAATTTCAAATTACTCTGCTACTTTACCTTCCACTAGTTTACATTTCACAGGAGAAATGATAGCAAAGATGGAGGAGAGAAGGTGATACAAGAATGTAAACACAGAGGAGGGAAGAAGGAACTACAGACGGTTGAACAATGAACTGAGGAAGGAAACGGAAAGTGCGAAGGAAAAGTGGCTGGAGGAGGAGTGCAAGGAGATACAAGAGCTCGAGAAGAGGGGAAGGTACGACCTAGCGTATCAGAAGGTCAGGAGTATTACTTGGGATGGACAGAGATCTGGAGGAGGAGGCTCAAAAGAAATTGAGAGTAAGGATGGTAGGTAGGATACTGAAGGAGGAAAAGGAGGTTATGTGCAGGTGGAAAAAATACATGGAGAAGTTGTGTAAGGCGAAGGAAAAGCCGGCAGAGCTGGAAATTGAGGAAGAAGGGGAAGTGGATAAGGAGGAGATGGGGGAGGCAATACTGAGGGAGGAAGTAGTGGCAGCTATGAAGGAAATGAGGGAGGGAAAGGCGGCAGGAGTAGACGGGATACCTGTGGAACTGTTCAAGTGCCTGCAAGACGAAGGCATTGAAGAGGTGACCAACTTGTGCAATGTAATATATGAGAGTGGGGAGTGGCCGGAGGAGTTCGTCAGAACGGAAATGATACAACTACCTAAAAGAAAGGGGCAAAGAAGTGCGGGGAGCATAGAACTATCAGTCTGATAGCTCACGCGGCCAAGATAATATTGAGAGTGATGAATAGAAGGCTGGCGAGGGTAATGGAAGAGAATGTAGTAGAAGAACAATTTGGATTTAGTAAAGGAATGAGTACGAGGGATGCCATAGGGGTAGTAAGGACGATTGGAGAGAGGTATTTAGAACGGGACAAGGGTATCAGTCTGTGCTTTGTGGACTTGGAGAAGGCTTTCGACTGTGTGAGGTGGGAAAAGATGATGGATATATTGAATGAGAAGAAAGTAGATTGGAGAGACAGAAGATTGATAAGGAATCTATACATGAGACAGGAGGCGACCATGAGGATAGGGGAAAGCAGGACGGAGTGGTTCGAGATTGGGAGAGGAATTAGACAGGGCTGCTGTTTGTCACCAACCCTGTATAACATCTATACTGAAGAAATGATAAAGGAGTGTTGGGAGACGAGCACAGGAGTAAGCGTTGGAGGAAGAATTACATCGTCAATTAGGTTTGCTGACGACATTATACTGTTTGCTGAGAGGACGGAAGACTTGAGGGAGATGCTACAGAATCTGGTGAGCGTGGAAGACAGATATGGGTTGAGAATAAATGGAAAGAAAATGAAAGTAATGAGAATAGGGGGCGAGGAAAGGATGGAAGTGCAGGTGAGGGGGGAGAGGATAGAGCAGGTGGAACAGTACAGGTATCTTGGAACGTTGTTGACAGAGGAGTGGAAATGTGAGAAGGAAATTAAGATGAGAATAGGTTTGGCAAAGGAAGCGTTCAATAGAAAAAGGAAGCTATTTAACAGCAAGTTGGATTTGGGATTGAGGAAGAGATTGGTAAAGTTTTATGTTTTGAGTGTGATGTTATATGGGTCGGAGACATGGACATTGAAGAAGAGAGACAGGGAGAGGGTGGAGGCATTTGAAATGCGGGAGTGGTGGAGGATGCTGAAGGTTAAATGGACGGACAGGATTACAAATGTGGAAGTGCTAAGAAGAGTAGAAGGGGAAAGGAGTTTGATGGACACGATAGTGACTAGGAAAAAGAAATGGATAGGACATGTTTTGAGAAGAGAGGGATTACTGAAGGATGTTATCGAAGGAACGGTGGAGGGAAGAAAGAAAAGAGGAAGAAGAATTAAAATGTTGGATATTCTAAGGGAGGGAGGAGGGTATGGGGAGATGAAGAGAAGGGCACAGGATAGAGAAAGGTGGAGGAGGAGCACCTGAACCTATTTATTATTATTATTACTTTGTGGAATTGCATCTCGAAAACTCGCAGACAGAATTTTAAAAAAGTGTTTATTTTCAAATTCTATCTTTTGAGTTTTTTCTGTAATATGCCCTGGCCTGTGCCTGAATACCTTACCATTCGCGTAAAAATGCCCGATAAATAATAACCACGAATCTATATACTCGAAGAATGCTAAGGAAGGGGTGGGTCGGTGTGTGTATATGGTCGGCGTGATATGTGTTAGCTATACAAAGGCTTCAGGATGAGGTAGACCACCTTCCACTCGACTCAACGTTCGGTACATTAGATTCTGCATACAACAAATGCATCCACACTCCACATTTACGGGAGTGCCTGATAGAGATGGGGTGACGAGGTCGAGGAGGCATGCACCAGTCTCTTCTGCGCCTCCGAAAGCTCTCCGCGTCAACGCGGATACTGCCTGTTGGTACCTGTTGGTCACAAACACGATCATGGGCACATGAAAATATGCATAGGTACAAAGTCAATTAGGACGATATTTTCCGTTTCTCTATCATCAACTATTTTCCTAGCTAGAAACCGCGAGCCCTCTTCTCGCTAACGAGCGCTTTTATAGTACCTCCTAGTGAGAGAATTTTACCTCTTTGGACGACGGGGGAAGCAAAAGCCACTTTCGGATCGTTCGTCAGCGATTCATGAATGTGGACATACAAGAGGAACAATATAGGGAGGACAGATTATCAACACGATTGGTTACCTTAGAAATTCCTGTACTACACGCACCAAGCAAGTATCACACTAAATGACACCATCCTCTTCATTTTCAATCCATAACGTGCACTTGTTTCCATTGAAACCCTTACGCACTCCGTGCTTCTCCTCTGGGCGCCTTCGCTCTAACTTCGGAACTACGCTGTGTCTGACAAATGAGGAGCGATGTTTGAGAGAGGGAGAGTAAGAGAGGGGAAAGAGAAAAGAGGACGAATGGAACGATGGAAGCAGGGAGACTGAGTTCCGAAGTGTTTGTGTTCGGACATGCTTGCAATTAGACGGCGGGCATAACCTTTCGGTCGAGGCGTTTTACTGGTAATGCAGTGGCGCAGTTATTGCATGAGCAAAACTGGAGTAAGAGGGGAGGAACGCAAGGAACTACGCGAAAAGGCCTTGAAAAAGCCTAGTCCTGGGGCCCGCGTGGCTCTATATTAAAGCTCTCTATAACGCATTACGGACAACTCCTTTTGACTGCTACAACGGCAGCCATTACGGGCCCATACAGAGTATTAACTCAATAGGAATGTATGCATAAAAATCGAATTTTGAGAATTTTAATGAATAGAAATAAAATAAATACACTTGATAATTATCTTATAATAGCGTCTCCTATCACGGGACCAGCGTTAGAGCAATAAATTGACCCCGTTGTCGGCGAAAGTCGGGAAAAAGGATGACCGTACTTGGTTATAAAGAGCTTTACCCTATATAGATACGCCTCTGGACTGGCGTCTTCCATTAAAAACAAGAAGGAAAATGGGAGACGACGACGCAATATGAAAAATCGCGTTTTATTTATTGAGGTTTATTTAGAATTGTAAACTTAAAATTCTTTATAAATTTAGTAATATAATTATATGACAAAATAAAGTATCCAATTAATTAAAAAATGTAACTTTCTATCTATAAACATCCGCCCACCGATTTCGCAAAAGAATTCTTTGGCAGCATAATAAATGACGTCATAGATAATATTCAACCTGCGATTTTCAGTCTTCTCTCTCTTACCGTTTCCTTGCTATTTTAATGTAATTGATCTCACAGACGGACAGAATGAGCAAAAACATGAGCGCGTTTATAAATAACTACGAAAAACTAGTAGTGAAATGATTAATAGGTGAAGAGGGAAAATTAACGTCTTCAAGGATGACGGAATAAATATTAATCCCGGTTATTGACGAAAAGACTTTTTTTAATCGTCTCTTAACCGCCGTCCTAATGAAAGTAAGTGGGTTAATTTTCGTAGAATTTCCCCCACGCGTATCCTCCTCTATCAGAAATTTGCGTAATTTTGTGAATTTTCCCTCAATATTTTCCCATCTCTAAAAGGCTTCGCTTGCGAAATAAAACAATCAATGTTTACATATTGTTCGCTAATCTACACCAAGTGGAATGTAGGTCAATTAAGTTATATGTGCTAGGACGCATATATCTGTACATAAATTTCGAAGTAGAGAGAGATGATCATCCCGAACTTGAACGGGAATCGAACCCGGATCTTTCACTTTCAAAAAGGAGAGAAATACCGTCCTACGGAATAGAAATGAAGATCAATAGTCGAAGGTCTCGACCGAGGGAAGGAATGGAGTCCTTGGGCAGATTGCGAGGATGGGAATAGAGTGAACGCAGCCCCATTAGGGCCCCACAAGGGTCGACCCGAGAGCCTCGATCCATCGACAAATGAAGTGAGGGAAAGGAGTTCGGTTCGCTCCAAGTATTCGAGTCATTCAAACCACATTTATTAAAATCCCCAGGAGCTCAGCGCGTAAAATGCGTAGCGTAGAGGGAGAAAAGATGTTGCAGTCGATGGGGTCGCCATCTTTTGGCCGGAGAGGCGCGTATCATCGCCCTCCAAATTAATCGACGGAGTGGGATAGAGATGCCTGGTGAAAAGAGGGAGGTAAGGAGGGGAAGGGGAGGTCACGGTGTGAGGAGAGGGGAGGAAGTGGAAGGGGGAGGAGGGAGGGTGGGCAGAGGTATGCAGTATCGCGCAATAAGGAGAGAGCGGCACCGAAAGGAATTCCATTCATTCGAGGAATTCGTCCCAAAAAAGTTTTTGGCGCACGCGGAGCGGCCGTGAAAGGATGTGGGAGAAAAGGGGTGGTAAGAGGAATGGGGCGGTAGAAAGAAGGGGGTGGTAGGAAGTAGGTGGCGGTAGAAAGAAGGAGGTGGTAGGAAGAAGGGGGTGTTAGGAGGAATGGGATCGTAGGGGAGAAGGAAAGGGATGCTAAACGATTCGGAATGGGATCTACGCCTCATCGCCAAAAACTTGAGGCAAAAGGCCAAAGAGGTCAAATAATCAACCCCTGCCATTCAAACCGCAATTGATCATGGGAGAATATTATGGATGGTTTTCCTTTTGATATTATTTACTAAAAACTATTGAGCCATCGTGAATATGTAAACAGACGAGTTAAACGCTTCTTCTCGTCCATTCCATACCAACATCGCCTCGCGCTGCATCCGTGTTTCATTTTCGTCTCTTAATCTTCTTTATTAAAAATAATTTTAATATAGACACATTATATATACAATAATGTATATATGTTTATAATATTATATATGCTAAACTGTCTCTCTTAGCAATAATACTTTCACTAATATTACTTATTGGTCCTTTTTCAGACTTCTTGTAAAGGTTTGTAATTCGATTGAGCACAGCTCTCCAAAGTACGACTCGCGCAGTGATTTCTTTCGGTTCGCACAGTCGATGATTAATTCCTTCAAAATCCGTGTCTGCAGGGGTGACATTACATATCTGATTATCTCGATCCAGTAAATGGATTTAATAGGTTTTGATTTTTAAATATAGGTGTGTTTTTCGTCGAACTTTCTTGTCGCCCATTTATTAAAAAAATTTGTAGCCTCTGCGACAGAGGGCAATCAAAGGGAACCAAGCTTTTTGAGCAAAAGTTTCCCAGTATGAAACACGCCCCACAACCACCTGTGTGGTTAAACTATCAAGAGTGTACTACAGTTTGAACTTTACTAATATTTTGTAATTTTGATATGAATATTTAGCCTTTTTTACTCTCCGAATATCGACATCGGTCATAACTAACAGAGCCCAGTAAGAGCCAATTATCGATTGTAGGAAATATGGGGATAATAGAGAAGGAATCCATTTTTGCGTAGCAATATAAGTGAAACTCGATTCAATTCTAGTACTTTTTACATATCTTTATTTGGCCCGATTTAAAAATGCAAATGAAAAATGTGGCGTTCCCGATCCCGTTTGCTTTGATCCCATTTGAGGTTCCGGATCTCATATGTGGCCTATATTTATACAGACTAGGCCTTTAATATATTCAGTAAGTATAAAATAACTATGTTTACTATATGATATGATATCGATAAAACTAATAATTAGTTCGGTTAAGTAGAAAAAACGACGACGCATGTGAAATGAAACTCGCCCCTGAATCGTATACCCCTGGCGATGCACTTAACGATTGAAAGTTGCGGCCATCTTTGAGGGCAGTCGTCCTGGCAACTTCTACCTTGTGTGACCGCGCTATCTTATCCCTCTCCACAATTTTAGGTTACTAGAGGCTCTGCCCCTGGGTCCAACCTCGTCATACGGTTCGCTTCGCTCGTATATTATGTATTTTCAAACGAATTCAATATCATTTTAATAAAAGTTTGAAATATAAAATAAATCTTTATTACCGGATTTTTACCAATGGTTTTTAATAAATATGAAATGATTATATATTTCGCATGATAGAATTTTGACGTAGTCGAAATCAACGGTACCATAATACAATCTATTAATAGCCATTAAAAGTATTAAATCAATGATATTATAATATGGGTCATTAATCCCAATTCAAAAGCACTGGACTAGTTGCCATTTTTTCTACGTTCCCTTTTTTCTATTATTACAAAACCAATTTTTCCAACGATTCGACGCGAATTTGAATTCTGTCTTTTAAAAAATGAGCTTCATTCTTTCGGCTATAGAACTGTTCATGTCCCAAGTCTATCTCAATTTTAAGTAATTTAAAAATAAAATTTCATAAAGCCCTACACTTATTTCTATGCTTTCCTTGTAGTGGGTAGGAGTGAATAGAGTCGGAAAAACTATCCTAAAAATGAAAATTTTGGAATGTTCTATACGTATCAGGATGTTAAATTTCAGATCTGTAGCTATTCTAGAAGAACCTTAGGTTTTACATCATCCTCTCACATACGCGTACATGTAAGAAGCAGCTATGAGAATCGCCTTATTACAATAAAACGTCTGAACAAATGTGGTGAAAATATGTATAAGACTGTAGATTTAATCGCAACGATGAAAGAATTACCATTATTTCTCAATATGCTTTATTCTCACATTAGTAAGAAAATTGCTCTTTTTCAGACTGCTATCAGTACAAATTATTTTCTCTCGATTTCATTTTTTTAATGAAAGTACATTTTATATAACGCAAGGGGCCCCCTCTTGGCGCCTACGGCGCCCAATCTCTTGTCTCACTTTGCGATGCGTTTTCGCCCGCTCCACGGGCTACGCACATCAAACCCTCCTTCCGCTCGTTGAGGTAAGACGGCTCTACGCGCCTTGATATTTGCTGGCAATTTTTGGTTAAGTCGTTGGAAATGAGAAGTACTTGTGTAATTTTTTACACACCAACAATTCATTTACTAAATTTACCCGCAAACTGTATTTTATATATTTTGCTAATTGAAAGGATTAAAAAATTTCCAATGCGATCGAAATGATCGCACACGACTCTCTTTCTCTCACGTTACAAAATACAACGCTGCCTCTTAAGAGTTAAAGTCCTACATGGCCCATAGAACCATCAGAGACCTTAAATGCGGTCTATCAAAACAATCGGGATATAAATGTGGCTCGCCGAAGTACTCGGAAATACTAATGCAGCCCACCATCGGAAAAAAGGTTGTACACCCTGAGGTTACGCGAGCTATCCCCACCCCTCCATCCGCCCCTTCATCAATCATACTGCCCACGGTAAGTATCCTCTCCCTTCTCTTTGTGAAGCGTCTGCTGGTGTAGCGGCTCGAAACTTTTTTAATAGAGACATCCAAACATATATCGCAATGTAAATGAAATATTGAATTTATTTACACAAGAAAAACAACTCCCAATATTATAAAATTTAAAGGGATGGATTGATAAATGTTTTTCGCTACTGAATTTGTAATTGTTTTGCTTGGCCAGCTGAAATGCAATGAGCTAAGCATTTAATGTTTTCGCTCGATAGACTTAACAGCCGCTCCAAGTAAGAAGATCCCAACTGTTTTCGTAATTTGGTGGAGAAAAAGTGCAGTTTGTCAGCTTAGCAACTGCCGATAGAATGATATTGTGAAATAAGTTAAGAGTATAAACCTTACTGAAGTAAGGCACAACACATGACAGAAAATTCAAAGCAAAAACAAAGAATACTATAGAATAAATGGGCCGTTATATACCCTTTAATTGTATTTATATTGCAGGGCTTTTATTATACACTTGCATCTAAATGTGCCTGTAAGCACAGTGGCACAGCCAAGTGGAAGATAGTCTGCCATTTGCCCGCCACAGTATCGCAAATAATTTGTGTATATAATGCTTTCAAAGGAAATTTATAGACTATATTCTGACGCCATCGATCTCAACCAAAGATGTAATCTTAAGACGACGTCATAATCCTAAAACAAGAAAAAAGCGACTTATGTAATTTGCTCTGCAATTCTTCCCACTCTCGTTTAATTTTGAGTTATTAATAGAAATTATCAAAGAAAAATAAGAGAGTAAACTCCTTATGAAAGAATGCCTTTTACTATTTGCCTCTCCCAAAATAAATTCTTGGTTGCTCCACTGCTGAAAACAAATCTATCAAAATTTGGAAAATCATGTACTCGTCTTAGGTAACTCCAATAGCCATGACAAGGTTATGAAAAACTAGATGCGCATTTCGGCTACAATGCAGCCGAATTCAGCAGCGTTACACCGAAGTAGACTCTAAAATGCTAAAAATCTGTTATTAAAAACCTTTCTTCTCAATTTGTGCTCCGGGGTTCTCCTTGTCCTCATCTCTAACCACGGCATAAACTTCGCTTCGCCTTGCCCTCCCACGCCATCATCTTCCTCTTCCACTCTTTCCCTCTGTTCTTAGACTCACTCTAAATTTCGCCCGAATAAAGACGATTATCTATCTATCCCTCCCTCCATCCACTTACCCGCGCCTCCCTCCGCTCCTTGGATTAACATCGCTGCTCTCCTTTTGAAGCTCCGACTAATGTTTCCCCTCTTGCGGCACACTTCCCTCCCGTTCCTCGTTTAGCAATCTGCCTCTGCTTGTCTCGACAATCACGGAGCGACGGAATCCTCGCTCCCGCTTCCCGATTCAGAACCGTTCTCCGCCATTCGCGAAGACCTATTTAAGAATGCAAGTGTAGAAACAGATGGCGTTGTGAATCCGTGAATTTGAATCCGTAATACCAGTCCTTAACAGGAGAATTTCAACGCGTCATTATGGATTGTTTGATCAAGTTGCAAGAAAAAATTCTCATGTCTCATTTGGCACAAAAGTAAAATATTAATATAACTGGATTTCATCATATCAATAAAATGCTTTCAAGGCCTTATAATTAACCAGTGATTATAATTATTTTTTCACGTAGCCCCAAGTATAAGTTTCATAAAAACATTCTGTTTTTAAGACAACTCTCATTAGAGCTTGATATTTTTCATACATCGAATTTTAACGGATCCGGAGGCACCACGGAGGTGGCACTAACTTTTCCTTTATTCCATTGAGTCAAATGAATTCTTATTCCCACACAATGGAAGGCCATCTTCATTCCTTTCTTTCCCACCGTTATCTCCTTTTCTCTCCTCTTCTCCCCTACCCTTTTCCCCTCCTTCCTCTTCCCCAAATCTTCCCTCCCTTTCCGTTTCCCCTTCCATCTTCTTCTCCCCTCCTCTCCATCTCCGGGATACTGCTTTCCCCCCGCCCTCTTTCCAGTCCTCTCAACCCCACTCCTTCTCAACCATTATCACGTCCTCAGAAGAGCGGCTTTATTAAACGCCGTGTCCATCGCGAGGGAGTTCTGCGAGTTGAGGCAAAGAGGGTGTGAGGAGGGGAGAGGGATGGAGGGGAGAGGGAGGGAGGAGAGAGAGTGGGAGGGGAGAGGGTGGGAGGGGAGAGGGAGGGAGGGGAGAGTAAGGAAGGGGAGAGGGAGGGAGGAGGAGAGGGAGGGGGAGGGATGGAGGGGAGAGGGAGGGGGGAGGGATGGAGGGGAGAGGGAGGGAGGGGAGAGGGAGGGAGGGGAGAGGGAGGGAGGGGAGAGGGAGAGAGGGAGGAGGGGAATGAAGAGTGGAGAGGGATGGAGGGGGGAGGGAAATGAGGATGGGAGGGGTAGGAAGAGGGACGGAGGGAGAAAGGAGTCGTGCGACTCCCACGGCGCCTGCGCTTGCATCGTGCGGTGGTGCGCCGGTTTATCCCCCTCCCCCACACCTCCTAATCCACTTATAAACTCTCCCCATCCCTCCCGAAAAAGAGTTTCCCCGTGCACTCTCCACCCGACATGGTTCGAGACTGGTGGACAGCGACCTCCGGCGCGTTACCGAGAGACCACGGTCGCCGTGTGGTCCAGAGGTCTCCTCCGATGGCCTCCTCGACCTCTCCCTTCGCCCTCCTCATTCTCATGCTTTCCGCGCGGGGACATCTCAGCTATGGACTAGCCGAGGAGTCCTTTGCTAAATCGCCGATATTTGAGGTGAGAGACTTCTTACGCATTTCCCTGCGGCCTCACCGGTGTGTAACGTAATCATCAAATAGGAAACAGCTGTTGTCTGTCTGTGGTTCCGGGCGAATTCTGTTACTTTTCTTAAGGCTGTGTCTTCGGAACTTCCACAGAAGGGATTATTATAGCATCGATGAGGAGAAATTATACGTCAGAATTTGGGACACTTTATCAAAAGCTTCAAAGACAACGCTTAAATGAAAACGATTGATAACGAATTCTATGTTACTGAAACACGCACGTCTAATAGATTTTCATTTAGAAATTAGCGGAAATTGGGGTGAATATGCTACCGTTCACCAATTTGAGTGGTACTATTGCTGATTAGGAGTATAATATAGAAATAGAGGAGAGAAATAGAAATAATTACTAAGATGAATTAAAGCGAAAGAGGGCGAGGCGCGGTGCTTGAAGTATCTATTAATTTGAGATTGAGAGCACAAAATAAAATCGTTTAGTGTATTAAAGACGGTATCATTCACTCAGGCCAACATTCAAGTTGTTAAATGATCTTTAGCATACGTCATTTATGTTAAAGGCTAAAAACCACTGTGATAATTATTTGCAATGAAATGCTTCGTGACAAAGGACTTGAACTTATTGCTAACAATAAGAAAAACCTTTCTGAGTATTTTAATGCAATTCTTAACTGCACAGTGAATTATGTTGGACTATTTTATTTTCAACCCTATTAATTTCACTCGATCCGTTAATGATCTCCAATCCGCTCACTTTAGACAATCGCTTAGAAAATAAAATTTTTATCCATCTCTAACAACGCTCAAAAGTAAGGAGTAGTACGCAGGATGAATTGGAGAGGTGATTATACCGTCGCATTTAATGCACTCACAGTCTGCTGAAAATCCCTCGTCAAACGGCGCCGCGCTCACCCCACGCACAAAACCTTCCACATCACTATTCATTGCGAGGAGAATACAAATCTGTTATCTCTCTACAATAACTTCTGCGCCAGTAATCTCAAACCCAATTCACTCAGGGGCCAAACTTTGAAAGTTAACTTTAAAATACGCGTCAAAATAATGAGCCTAAACATTTTTCTGAAATAATAACGGCACTAGTAATAGCATATATTTTAATAGAATACTTTAAAAATTCCTGAATATACATTTTTAAATGCTTCGTATCCCAATCTCACTCAATTCTTCTGCCCACTTACGGCAGAAGCAAAGCGATTAGAGGTCCGCATTTCATTAACTGGCGTTCCGTGTGTTTGAGACTCACGTTCCGCATTGTTTCGTTTTCGACAGATATCCTTGGGGGCCAACAAAATGCAGCAGCACCACGGGGGCGGCGGAGGTGGTTCGGCCGCCTACATGTACTGGCGATTGGATTACGGCTCGGAGGGAAAGATGCGGGCGGAGGTGCACGTTCCCTCGATGCACCCTAACTCCTGGTTCGCCCTTGGATTCTCAGACAGAGGGGAACCGGCGCCGGCGGACTACTGCGTCCTTTGGGCCGACTGGAAGGGAAGGGTTACCATGTCGGTACGCGGAAAAGGGACGCCATGATACCTGCACCCACCGACCGCACGTTGCCTGATTCTAAAAGAAATATAGCGGTGCAGGTGAAGGAAATGACGTCAATCCTAAGGACGCAAAGATTTTTGGCTTTCTGATTGACTCGCGGCGATTCTAAAGTCGATTGGTTAAAACGCGTGTCAGTACCGTTTACACATTCATTCAATTAATGGAGTGCTCTTAAAATCTGCAAGGAACCAACGAAAAAAGGTCACGGGAAAGACAGTTAAATCAGTCAAGTAGGAGACATTATGGGTGGCAGTGCTTTTCGCTAGTGAAACATCGAAAATAAGCGACTTTCTCCGTCTGAGAGCCTTCATCGACATTTATCGCGGGATGTGTTTATGTCGAACGTTCAGAAGGATTTGCGCTCATTTCGGAATTGAGCAATCGTTAAAGCGTTTAAGTAAAAAAAATTATATTACCGAGATTATGTTGAATTTCTGCGTGTAATTTGAAAGTGATGGTTTCTTTAACGTTGTACAAATCTACGTAAGTTCTATAAAGACAACACGTCGATCAATATATTTATGATTAAAGTAAATGAATATCCTAATATACGAAACATTTTCTTATAAATGTTATGATCTACAGAAATAACACGGAAATTGTCATAAATGAGACGTATCTACCATCATCCAAGCCCTCGAATAATGGGTCTATATAAGCTAGAAATTAAATCCGTAAGACAACTTTTACTGTAGCTCTCCCTCATAAAATCTCATCAGTCAAGTGGTTTATGAGGGAAATTTTCGGACGGAGAGATAATACCTCCACTTTATGCGTTCCCTTAATTCACTGCATGTTAATAACACATATTATAAGACATAATCTTTGTAATGTATATTTATGGCAGGACAAACTTTGGGTCGATTGCTGTTGTTTAGGGGGACGACGATCCGATAAGGTTTCACGCAAGAGACTTTTTATTTTCACTGGCGGATGATATTATAAAATACTGATAGGAAACATCCGCGGTCGTTAATTGAGATGAATGTTTCTCTGATGGCACTGCCTCTTAGCTTTGACTGTCACCGACGATTCACCTCCATTGCCGGGGTCTTCGTCATCCTGATGAAGACTCCGGCAACGGGAACGAAATATCGTCGACTCCAATCCGCGTATGCAGGATACTTTTCAGGGGCCATATAACCTCCTGCTATCACTAAATACACCCATGGCGACATAGAAGCTCGAGAAACATCCGCTCCTAATTATAGGAAGCTAAAACGAAATTTTTCCGTAGGTGCTAAAAAAATCGGCTTTTTACGTTGCCTATGTCAAAAATCCCAATTACGTCGCATGAGTCGCGTTCACTTCGGCGTGAGTTCACGACACCTTAATACACCGCGTTGGCTTGCGCCCTCACGCACGGTATGATACTCTCGCACGCATCCCTTTCTTTGCAGGACACGTGGGCCGACGAAGAAGGTCGCCTGCAGCTTGACGAATCTCAGGATTGCGATGGTTTCCGGTTCAATCGCAAGGGAAACATGACTAAATTTACTTTCGTGCGTCGTTTCGACACGTGCGATTCCAAGGACTACGTGATAGAGGTGAGCAAATTAAAATGTTCTCCTTCATTGCCCTCCCATTCAGTACCCTTTAGCTCCTTTGCTCTCTCCACTTTTTTACCCCTCTCCTCCTTTGAATCTTGACTTGACCTTGGTTACCCTCCGGTATTTAATTGTTAAAGTACTTCACAATTTAAAAGTACGTTATACAAAAAATGCTTACCTGATACGCCGCCGGTAAGAACAAGATCTAAAAATATCCCGACGTTTTTTTGTTTGATATTTAAGATAACGGTTTCTTAAACCCCCTACATGGAGTTAAAATTTTCCATTTTACCTTGCTTTAGCCCTCAACGAATCTCAGCGAATGTATAATCAACAATTATTCAATCCGTAACGCATTTCTTGGATAATAAGTGCATTATAATATAAACATCGTATTTGCTGGAGTAATAATTTTACTCAGACTTTTGCAATAAAAAATCTGGTACGAGGAATATGCTCCGGGTATCCTCTACGTCAGCGCTCTCCAACCGGTGTGCCGCGGCACAGTGGTGTGCCGTAACGAAGTACTTAGTGTGCCGCGGGACGTGCGGAGTTTATACAATGGAAAATCCGAATTTGTAATTCTCAAGCTAAAAACGATTGTAAGAAGTTTCTTCATTTGCGGGCTTATCATTTAATGATTTCTCCCTAAAAATTAGAGGGAATTCATTGAACTCAGGAAAGGTCGCAGTCTTAACCTGAAGTTAGATGATCTACCTCTGGATGAGTTTTGACTGCAAGTGAGGAATGAATACCCAACCATTGCTGAATGTGCAATTTATGCGTTGTTACCGTTTCCTACAACATATTTATGTGAATTAAGTTTTTCAACATTGTCGCTGATTAAGAATAATAAGAGATCGTGTCTGAAATACCTCGACCAGAAACTTCGAGTGGCTCTTTTCACCATAGAGCTGAACATCAAAAGACTGTTCTTCAAGACAGGGACAGGTTTCTCACTACTAAAATTATTTAATAAAGTTCCCACACATCTTTAGATATTAAGACATTCATTATAGGGAAAATATTTTCAAAGTTTCTTCGATGTCGTTATAAACGTGTTGTACTGCATCTGAACGCAGCGATACTGGTAAAAAATTTGAAAAATTAATTTTGGTTTTATATCACAAATTCACTGAATTATAAAAATTATTGTCAATTAATTTAACCACAATTTATTCCCTTCTTAAGAAAATATTTTATTTTTCATTTATTTCTGATGTTGTCGATTATTTTAATTATTTTCTGATGTTGTAATAGAAATCTTCAACAAATTTTTCTGCGAAATTAATTTTGGTGTGCCGCGATGAATGAAAAAATTTATAGGTGCGCCGTGAAATATAAAAGGTTGAAGAGCACTGCTCTGCGTCCTGTGCCATCCTTGTTAACAGTACTGCTGCGGATTCAATCGGAAAGACAATATAGGATAGGGATACTTTGTATCAGTAACACAAAGTCCATCTTTCAAACATTTGCTTTACCTAAAATATCGTAATTTTCATTATAATGAAACAATATGTACAGTAAATATTAACAAAAACGGAAAACATCGTCTCATGGTCGTGCCAAAAATTCTTTTATGGCAAGTATGTAATACACTATAGAGAAGTGCTTCCGATCCTTCATAATCCCCAAATATATCATAAAGAGAAAAATATATACATTTCAAAACGTTTTATAGCGCACATTGATATTGGATATGGCAGCCATGTTTTCACGTTTCTCCTACTCTGATTTACTACCTCGAAAGTTTTTTCTCGGTAATTATCGTTTATACTGCCTTTTTTAAAAGGTAAAATTTAGTGCGAGGATTATTCTAGGATATATTTTTTACACATCACATCTAAAAATAACGGCGGAAAGAATTATACCAGTGAATACGATATCATTTCGGGACCAAGTAAATTTATACATAATGAGAGGAGCACGTTCTTCGAAAATTAGACAGAAGTGCTAAGATTTGTTCATTAAATTTATCTATTTAGCTCACGCACAGATTTTAAAACAAAAATTATGATTAAGATACCTTTCTCCCATTGGACTCTCAAATTCGGCGAGGGTGCGAGTTGTCGTGACAAAAAAGTGCCAACACGGATTCATTTTCTCGTAGAAATGAAAAAATACTTGCTATTTTTTCCGCACATTAATTCTAATAATATGTTCGTATCTTGAGTTTTCCCAACTCCAAAATTAAAATTAAAAATATGCTGCACTCAATCCCTTTTGTCCCTTGTTTGTTTGTTTGTTTGTATTGAATTTCTGGCTAATCAACCTCTTGGATTATTATAGCCATGACTCCTTCCACACCGAACATATACACAAGGGAGGAGGGAAACTCGGTGCCGACATTAGCTTACTCTTTACGAAAAGCTACAAGGAGACCGACAACTTAACCTCCCTTCTGAACATGTGCGGTCTCCTCAAATCACACAAGTAGGGGATGGGACGATCCCAGATTGAAAAATTCGATCTCCGCCGGATTCAAACCTGGGACCGCTGCGTGGAAGGCCAACGCTCTAACTATTCCGCCACCCCCCCTTTTGTTCCGTTTGGAGATCCGGATGTCATGTGTGCCCTAAATTTACAGATACGAGGGGAAGTAAAAAAGTACGGTTCCTTGATTTTTATTGCAAGTACAAATCTGGTAGATATAGCCACTTCCATAGGCTATTTTTCTGCACAGTCTCCATACTTGTTCAGGCACTTGTTTTAGCAGTCGATCAAAGTGTCGAAGCCATGGCGGTAGAATGATGTGTCTTACTACAGCAGCCATCGCCTGGCCTCCTCTTGGATGACCTGATCAAATAGGAAAAGTCGCCCTCTCACATCAGATGCCTTTTCAAACGTGGAAAACGATGGGAATCCGATGGCGCTATGTCGGGATTATAGGTAGAGTGGGGAAGAGTCTCCCAGCGCCTAGTATTCAAGAGTGCCACTGTGGTTTGCGCAGTGTCGTGCAACGGCAGCACTCCTACACGCATTACTAAGAAGGTTTTCCCACATTTGAAAAAGCATCAGCGAGGACGATGCTTTCCGTGTGATAAGACCGTCCAAGAGGTCAGGCGATGGTTACACATCGTTCTACCGCCATGCCTTCGACACTTTGATCGACTGCTTTGTTGTAGCCCTGAATAATCATGGAGATTGCCGAAAAACAGCTTACGGATGTGCCTATGTCTATGTAACACCTGTGCACTTGGACGTGACCCACTTGCCTTCAATAAAAATATCAGGGAACGTTACTGTTTGACTTCCCCTCGTAGATTTCAAGAACTGGACTTTTATTATATTTAATACTATGTTAAATAATAATACTAAACTAAACAACTATGTTAAATAAATTATAAGATATCGATAAAGCAAATAGCTCGATAGCGTAGAAAAACCAAGACATTTTAAAATGGAACTCGCCCCTAAATCTTATGCCGTCAGTGGTACATTTAGTCAGATTTGGTAACGATGCGTGAAGTAGTCCTGACAAGCAGGATGCGTCCACACCATATCCCTCACCAATTTATTTACTGATAATAAACACTACTTAACAGTGAAGTTCTTGGTATTGAAATATTTTGCGTTTTTTATATATTCGACAGTCATAAACGAAAAAATTGTTATAGTGAACTTAGTTATAAGTACGTGTTACCGTATTAAAATTTTCCAAATTTAAAATTTCCATCTTAGTTAGTCGTCCTATCTTTCCATTCGACCCTCTTCTTCTTCCGCTCTACCACTTTCTCTAAATCAGGACGGGACTACCCACGTTGTGTGGTCCACTGGAGTGGGTCCTCTATTCCGCATCACTGGCCTCGACGTGGTCGGACAAGGCGAGGCAAATGGCATGGTCAGGGTGCAGCTACTAAAGACCCTGGGACCGAAGCCGTTGGAACCGGAGCATGTGGAAGGAGCTCCTTCCCAGGAGAGAATCTGGAGGCACGAAGTCCTCGCTTCGAAGGTGTCGGTCCCCGACGACGAGACCACCTATTGGTGCCACATCCACCGCCTGCCCGATCAGCTGAGGAAGAAGCACCACGTAGTGCAGGTGATGGCTACAACTCACCACAATTGTCGACCGCATTCTATGTCGTCTGGAAGATATATTTCTTCAATTGTACGACTACACGGTGTCACAATTTTGTATAGCTTCTTCGTTGGGAGTGAAACAGTAGTAATGATCGAATGATGTCGAATTTTTTAAACTGAGCAAGTCAGTTATTCGAGAGCTTCGCTAAACTTTGTTTTTATTTTCTCGGAACAACGGGATGTAATGAAAGAGTTCCATTAATAAAAAAATACTGTTTAATAAAGACTGCGTCAAGGATACATGAATGTTCAGAGACAATTGTGAACAATTCATCTTCTACCGCAAAAGAATTTATTACTTCAGCTTTCTTGCATGGGGTGTTTAAATTTCACTTGGAACTAACAACCACTTTTCTTCAATCTAAAATTCTTATGCGTTTGTTAGTTTAGTCAGGCATGAAAAAATAAAATTTCTCCATGCAATAAAATGTGACGATAATGAGATGAATGCGTACTATTACATAAATGAGTTAGTGATCAAATCATAATAACTAAAACACGGTTCAACGAAAATGAAATAGAAGTCACATCATAGAATGCATTACTTCGCATAAATTACCCTCAAATAATTAAAGATTGTTTAGAAGGACTAACGTCAATTTAAGCAATGGTGATATAGTTGTTAATATTTGTGATATTCTTGACTGCGTTTTCTCTAGGCAATTCCTTTTAACTTCCGCAGTTAAAGGGTTATATCACGCATACACGTACCAGGCTACTGTGAAATTTGTTCTTCCGCAAAATTCAAAGAAAAATCGTAACTTCTCTATATGTAATTAAAATTGAAACATTTTATACCTTTAATGATTTTAGCGGATCGGAAGGCATCGATTTATTAAGCAAGAATTATAGTTTAGGAGAAGCATTTCTACTGCCTATCATGAAAAAATGGCGGTACAAGCAATTTCTTAAGGCGACTTGCGACTGCTGCATCATAATTGTCAATGATTTAATTTTGGTCAGTGGTATCATAAGCTTATTTATTTATGATCAAATTATAGTATAAGCTTTACAACCCTGTATAGGGTATATATATATGCTAATGAAGAAAGAGATTTTCAAACTAAGGTTCATATTATAGTAATTTATAGGAATAAAATAAAAAATATTCATAAAGGTTTAGTATTTGGCAATGTTGACAGTGCATATCACCGCATTATATAATAAATTTAAAGACCGTTGCAATTAACTTCGACCTCCTATCCGTGTACTAAACCACCCCTTAACCAGTGTTCCTCTAATTTTTTCAAGAGCTGTGCGGCCGGCCAAACATAGTGAGCAGCAGTGGTAAGTCGGTGCGCAAAAAAATTGTGAACCCAAAAGACAAGAGTTCCATGGACTCCCCTCGGAGTGGAAGAAGAAATCTCTGTCTATGAGTGATTTCATGAGAACTATAAATAATTTTCTTTTTTGAAAAGGAACGTCTTGTGTAAAGTTCTCTGTGATTTTTCATGTAATCTTTTCTGAATAAAATTGTGCGCGGCAAAAAAGTGGCGCGGAAAGAAAATAACCGTGCGCGCCCGCTCAGCTTAGAGGGAACACCGCCCTTAACCCTTCACTCCCTTCCCCAACCCTAAATCGTTCTTTTTTATCGCAAATGTTGAACTCTTCTATTTCAGTACGAATCGGTGATCCAACCTGGCAACGAGGCCCTCGTGCACCACATGGAAGTATTCCACTGCGAGTTGAACCCTTCTCAAGAGGTCCCTCTCTACAGAGGGCCGTGTACTTCCCCCGACAGGCCCGACATCACCATGCCGTGCAAACGCGTGTTGGCGGCCTGGGCGATGGGCGCAGGACCATTCGTCTATCCAGAGGTATTGCTCGCTTTCCGTTTTTTCTTTTTCAGTTTAGGTGTGCACAGAGGGAGGATCTAAAGGGGATGCGGATTATCGTAGAAATCGTCGTGCTTTGTGCTAATGATTTTGTGTTTTGGTGTCACCATTGTGAACGGCGGTGAAGAGGAACTAATAGGACCTTACGTCAAATGAGTAGTGTTCCTGTTTGAAAGTCTCAAAAACGAAATCATGAGAAATAGGCTACATTTTCATAAGATAGAAATCGGTAACAACTAGTCTCATTATAACGAGGTTTGAGACAGTCCCTTGGCCAAGTTTCGTCCCTCGCAAAAAAGTGCAACAGAAGTAACCGTCGCAGTATTCGAGCCAGCTAAACGATTTAAAATGTCGTCCTGGCATAATTTAGTAAAATGCAAGAACATTATTGTTACTCGCGTATTTTTTCAAATTGAAGTTTCACAAGTGAATTCTTGTTTTGACGCCACAGTCCATTTATTATTAGTAAGTCACTGAAATCAATGAAAGAAAATTGACCTCAGTCCGCTATAAGAAGGGATCATCATCATCATAGGTGGTCTGTCCGTAGACAGGTCCGTGATTATTCTTGGTTAAACCTGGTTCTCCATATACTCCTATTTTCCGCTGTCCTCTTTATATCTTGATAACTCTCTTTCCCTTTCAAATTGTCTATCAGCTGAAACCTTTTCCTACCTCTTTCTCTTTTCCCATCTAGTTTTCCTTCTAACACGTCTTTAATCATACTCTCTCTCCTCAGGTAATGTCCAACCCAGTTAGCCTTCCTCTTTCTGATAGTCTGTATAATCATTCGCTTCTCTCCTATTCTTCGTAGCACTTCATCGTTTTACATCCTATCTGTCCATTTTATCTTCAACATTCTCCTCCAAGTCCACATTTCAAAGCTTTCCAAGTATTTGATGTCATTTTTCCTTAGCGTCCATGTTTCTGCCCCATACAATGCTATACTCCATACGTAGCATTTTATCAACTTCTTGCGGATATCTTCCCTTATATTCCCTGTAAGTAGTTGTTTCTTTCTCCTGAAAGCAGCTTTTGCTTTTCCTATTCTAGTTTTGATCTCATCCGTACATTTTGCCTCTCGTGTTATGATACTTCCAAGGTATTTATATTCTGAAACTTGTTCTAATGGCTTTCCCCCAATAGTTATGTTCAGATTCTCTTCTTTACCCGATATTCGAATGACCTTGGATTTTTCTGTATTTATTTCCATACCGTATTTTCTACCTGTTATCACTAGTCTATTTATCATTTTTTGTAGATCCTCTTCCTTTCTTGCTAGAAGTACTTGATCATCTGCGTATTTTACTGTTCTTATAATCCTTCCTCCAATTTTGAAATCCCCTGTGCCTTCTAAAGCTTCTTGCATTAGACTTTCTCCATATATATTGAATAGGGTTGGCGATAGGCAGCAGCCTTGTCTTACTCCTCTACCGATATTTATTCCGCAGGTGTCCACATTCTCAAACCTGACATTTACAACTTGATTCTCATATAGATTCCTAATCAGTCTCCTGTCTTTCCAGTCTACACCTATATCCTTTAATATCTTCATCAACTTTACCCAATTTACTCTATCAAAGGCCTTCTGCCAGTCTACGAAACATGCGCAGATATCTTGACTGTATTCTATTGCCCTTTCTGATATGATTCTAACTACTCCTATAGCATCTCTAGTTCCTCGTCCTTTTCTGAAACCGAATTGATCTTCCCCTATTATTTCTTCTGCCTTTTTCTCCAGCCTTTTATTAAGAATCCTCGTGATGATCTTCGATGTGTGTGACAGAAGGCTTATAGTTCTGTAATCTTTACACTGCATTGCCTTTGGCTTCTTCTTTAGAGGGATCATTGTTACTTCTAGGAAATCCTGAGGCCACTCTCCCGTGTCGTAAATCTTATTAATTAATTTCGTGATCGCTTTTAGTCCTTCTGATCCTATGACTTTAAGTATCTCAGCCGGTATTCCATCGCTGCCCGTGGCTTTCCCCTTCTTTAGTTCCACTATCGCCTTTTCTACTTCGCTCTCCATAATACTTGGTCCTAAGTTGTCTTCTTCAATGTTTTCCTCATTTTCCAGTTCTATTTTTGCCGCTCCTGCCTGTTTGCTGTATAATTCCTTAATGTATTCTTCCCATACCTGTGCTACATCCTTTGTTTCTGAGACTATCTTCCCATCTGTATTCATAATTCCTTTACTACAAATTCCATTAGACTTCTTATCTTCTAATTCCAGTGCCCTAGCGTACATCATATCGTACCGTCCTAACTTCTCCATTTGTTCTATTTCATCACATTTTTCTTTTATCCAATTTTCTCTAGCTTTATCTGTTACCCTTCTCAACTCATTGTTTATACGCCTATAGTTGGCTCTACCTTCTTCACTGTTAACGTTTTTCCATTTTCGTCTCTCATCCATTTTCTCCGGCATTTCCTTCGTGATCCATGGTTTTCTGATTTTCTTCTCTTGTTTTCCAATCTCTTTATCCAAGGTATCCTTGATACTGGTTTTAATTTCATCCCATTCTATATCAACGGTCTTCGGTTTATTTTCCAACTTTCTTAGGTTATCTTCCAACTTCATGCTGACTACATCCTGCCTTTCTTTCAGTTTTTCTAGGTCCCAGGTCTGTCTTTCTCTTCTCGTTTTTCTTATTTGTTTGAGCTTTGTACTCACGTCAAGTATTAGAAGGCTGTGATCTGAATCAATGTCTGCTCCTTGCAATGCCTTGGCGTTCTTTATGCTGTTTCTGAATCTTTGTTTTACAAGGATGTAATCTATTTGGCATCTCATTCTATCTCCTGGGCTTTTCCATGGGTATAACCTTCGTTTATGGTTTTTGAACCATGTATTAGTCACTACAAGATCATTATTGATGCAGAATTCTACGAGTTTCTCCCCTCCTCGATTTCTCTTCCCAAGTCCGTATTGCCCGACAACATTTTCTTCCTGTCCTTCTCCGACTATGCTGTTCCAATCTCCCATTATTATGCAGTTTACCTTTCCTCTTCCGTCTTCTTCGTAAATTTCATTAATTTGCTCATAGATCTCATCTATTTCTTCATCGTCATGAGCTGACGTTGGCATATATACCTGGATTATCAGCATGTCCACTGGGACTGCTTTTAGCTTTATTGCCATCAGTCTATCGTTCGTTGCTATTATCTTTGTCACGCTTTTCATCATATCTTTCCTAAGTACCAGAGCTACTCCCCTTTCCCCACTATTTCCTCCAGAATAAACTACCGTGAATTCTTCCGAGTCGAACTGTCCTTCTCCCTCCCATCTAGTTTCGCTTAGCCCTATAATGTCAACTCTATTTCTTCTCATTTTTTCTTTCAAGTTCTCTAGCTTTCCTGCCTTTCTCATAGTTCTTACGTTCCAAGTCCCTATTCGTAAATTACTTTCGACAAATGTTTTCCTCAAGGCAGTCCCCGCCCAGAGATCCAATTGGGGAACTATTTTACCTCTGGATTGTTTTACCTCGAGAGAACTCATATTGTCCAACCATATAATCTTTACTAGGGATTGTAATGTGGTAGTTTCCCTCTTGCTTTCCACATCGCAGTACTGTAGCCGTTCAAATCGTCCTGATCACGCCTACAGCTGTATTGGATATAGACCCAACCAACATCATTTGTTTTCGGCTCTATACCATACTGACAGTACTGCTGCCTACTGCCAGGCACTGATGATAGTTTTTTTTTAATAAAACCTCCATTCGAGGGGTTTGAACCCCCGAACTTTGCAATAGAAAGCCGACACGCTAACCACTACACCACCAGTGCATATAGAAGGGATATAGAGAGATATAATGAAGCACTCCCCTCCGTTCCCCTGAATCGACACATTTTCTCAGTCTGATAAATAGGAAATATTTGAAATTTTCCAAGAAACTATTTAAATTGAACATATGATTCACCCAAGATCCCGATATTTGTTAAAACTCCATAACAGGGGAATGAGTGATTTGAAAAAACTACAAAACAAACTGTAGACGATTTGATCTACTTTCAATGTTACAAATTTGTGGAAATAGTACAAATTTTATAACATCGTTTGCAATTTATTTTATTTTTATTTCAAATTAAATTTATTCCCCTAAATCGAACGTGCAGTATACACTGCCGTATAAGGTAATAAAATTTAGCAATGCGATTCATTTCATTTTTCTGCGAAACATCAATAAAACGCTACACTAACTACGGTTATAGCGTCCTCAACATAACTCCGCGGGTGGTCTACGATTTAGGCGTTATTCATGTCCGGCCCTTTGTAACAGTTTCCACGGTGGTAGTAAAACATGCAAGGTCTCGTAATCATCCAAGTTTGTGCGCGACTGCACGGAACGATACATATTTCCAAAGCTGTCTTCCTTAGAGGCCAAGGCTACCCAATCGAGGGGAAAATTCCACCTCCATCGCTGGTTGCGACTCTCCTTAGGCCCTAACAACACCACTCTTCCGTGGCATTTGGACCCAAATTTTAGTTTATTATTCTCGTCTGCAAAATAATATTTTACACTTACTTATAATATCAAAATGATACTTATCAACACTGCATGTTTTCTAATTATAATTAAATATTATTCTTATATTAGCTATTTATACATTTTCAAATAGGTATAGGCGTTATTCATTCTTGCACAGTGGCCCACGCAGCATCAGATATGCCACTGCGACACTTCAGATAAGTTTTTTCATTGTTTATTTTTCTAGAAACGCACTTTCGTTCGCTGAAACTTACACTTTTAGATTTATATTCATAGAAAAATTACACTGCATTCATCATGTATCGCTTTACCTCTCCTTAGGATGAAACCAAGACAGTTCCTAATTCTTACTGCCGCATTTCATAATACGTATGTCCCGGAAAAACCAGGCATCTGTAATGAAGCCTCTCCTCTTCCGCTACAGGAAACTGGCCTTCCAATAGGGGGATCTGATTACAATCCATACGTGATGTTGGAAATCCACTACAACAATCCAGAGCGAAGAGACGGTAAGAAACTTCCCTTCTCCCACTTCTAATCTTGCGAAAATATAATTGCTCTCTATTGGAACTGTAATGATCTCTATGCCTTTCTAGACTGGGTGGACAGTTCCGGAGTGAGGCTGTACATAACGCCTCGGCCGCGCCGTTTTGATGGAGGAGTCATGGAGTTGGGACTCGAATACACGGACAAGATGGCCATCCCGCCGCACCAAGTGGAGTTCCCTTTGACAGGACACTGCATTTCGGAGTGCACGGCTGTGGTGAGCTCGGTCAATGTGTTGGATTGTGTTCTTTAAAAGGAATCCGAATCTTTTAATGGTGGAGACGGTTGACCGTAAGTCGCAGCAATCCGTAAACTGATCTAAATTTAAGAAAAGAGTAGATTCGGCTGGCAATAACGTAAATAACGCCACGGGTTCGTGTACTGTTATAAAGAAATGTATAAATCTAATAAAATAAGTTTTTACTTGCAAAACGTTGATTCAGGATGAACTGGTCGCGAGCAGAGATTTCTTATTACACGATCATATCTCAAATTGAAATGACTATACGAGAGAGGGTACTTTGAGCATAGGGGGAAACTCACTCCTTCAAATATAGTGAAATGCTACATAATATTTGCGAAATTTCCTATTGAACAAAATGAGAGTGACCCTTGAGCGACTAGGGAGAATGTTGAGCTCAAATTATATAATCGGCTATTTCAGTCATCGCCAGAAAACCGTTTAAAATACGCTTACTGTTATGAGCATACGAAATTTTTAATAGGTTCCTACTAATCACAATATTTTGTGTGTTGTGCCAAAAATATCATCTTTCTTATAAGAGATGGCAAAAATTTAAGTATGTTGGCAAATATCCTCGAAAAGTTTTTAGGACATTTTCAGGACGAAGAAATCATTTTTATTATGAGAAACGTTTAAGAATATAATACGAAAAATTTCACATGAATGGCAAAATTTTGAAATAAATATGAAAATATAAAACGCTAGAAATGACCTTGTAGTGGTGTACACGGGTTTCTCGTGCTACATAAGTGCTTTTCGTCTAATTCGCCGGAGTATAATCGTATATTAATGTTTGCTTTGAAATTAGAAAATTATTTTTCCTTATATTGTGGTAGCCCTGCTTTTTTGATCCGTTCTAAACATATTCATTTCATTTTGATATTCTATACTCGCCCTACAAACGAAATTTCTTTGAAATCTGTTCAGCCAATACCTTCCAAATTCATAGTTACAGAAATATTCTAACCTTGATATTATGGTAGCTCTGTTTAGTCGACCCGGATAAAATATAATATCATGGTTATTTATTTATATGAAGATTATATATACGATATTGGGTTAAAATCCATTAGGTCAGTTCTCTAGAAATACCTGTAAAAGAAATATTATCTAACTTTTTACTGTGGTAGCCATTCTCATTATCTCCGCTTTTAACATCTTGATTTCATTATGGTATGTTGTGCAAATCATATACAAAATTTAATTGAAATCCGTTCAGCCAATTCCTTCCAAATCCTTAATTAATGAAAGAGTTTAATTTGTAATTGTGGCACCCCTATTTTTCTGATTCGCTTTAAATATGCTAATGTGGTTTTTTATGTGTGTATATTATTATTACTAAATTTGGTTAAAATTTATGTGGACAGTTCAACACAAACGAAGATAATAGTGCTTTTCAGCAACGACGAAAAGGCCTAAAAAGCTGAAAAGCGCACCTGGTTTTCTCAACTGTTTCGGAGCAATCGGGGTTATATCTCTTATATAAATTATGCACTCCATACTAATTGTAAAAGTTTTTGAAAGAATGGTAATGTGTGTTTTTGAAAAAACCCTCATCTTTAATTTCATTCACACAGCTCCTGCGCAATTGTGGAATTTGGGAGAATGCTTGCAACTTCCCTTGAGCCTGTAATATATATAGCTCAGGGTCGTTCTTTCAGTGGTCAAGTTCAAGTAAAAATTTATAAAACTCGGTTGCAAATGTACACACATTCTCCGCTTTTTGTAGGCGATACCTCCAGAAGGCATAGTGGTCTTTGGATCCCAACTGCACACTCATTTGACAGGCGTGCGAGTGGTAACGCGCCACATCCGTGATGGTCGAGAGCTTCCCGAGATGAACCGCGACGACCACTACAGCACGCACTTCCAAGAGATCCGAATGCTGAAGAGGAGGATCAAGGTGCTTCCGGTGAGTGAATCTTTGATCCTTTTCAGACTTGAGCGCCGGCGGTTTCTTTTTTGTTGCGTGCATTCGCGTTAATTTTGCCGATTTTGGGCACTCAAACTTAGCTAAATTCTAATACTGTCGCCGAATGGATTTTATTTCAGTCTTAACATTGACACGATAGTTCAGGGGTAGAATAACCACCCGGCAAGTGGAAGACACGGATTCGATCCCGGTCATGGCAGACTTGTGACATTGGTTGTTTACCTGAAAAGAAAATGTAGTTAACAGATAGAATATATAAAGAACGATTAAAATTTGTTCATTATATTGCCATAAAATTTTTAAAATTGCGGATGAACTATTCATGAACTATTTACTTGAGGAGTCAAGTACACATAACACTCCACATAACTTTTTTAATAAATTGCCTTGAAATCTAAGCATAACATTTAAAAATTCCATTTCATAAATATAATGCAATATAGCGGAGCTTTACGCTATAAAATATTAGAAACGTATTGTAAAATTCACAAATTGATTATATATATCGAGCCTTCTGTCTGTAATTTCACGTCATCAGCAATTTTAAAAAGTTAGCTTTATGAATAAAACAATATCTTTATTGAATATAATACTTACTCGTATAATAATTTTCACAATAAATGAAACGTAAAATTCCAGAATTTACAATGTTCATGTTCCAGAACATGTTTTGCTGGATTGCACCGGAAATTCGACGCCCAAGTCAAATTTATCGCTTCCCAACTTTTGTTTCTCATTCAGGGCGATGCCCTGATGACCACCTGCTGGTACACCACCACGGACCGACGGAACGTCACACTCGGAGGATTCGCGATCAGCGACGAGATGTGCGTCAATTACGTCCATTACTATCCGAAGATATCGCTGGAGGTGTGCAAGAGTGCCATCAGCGAAGCTAGCTTAAAGAGCTACTTCAGATTTCTCAGAGAGTAAGAGTCTAACATTTATCTTCACGCGAAGAAAAATCCTTTCGTGGGATCGACCTTCGAATATCAAACCCCGATCAAATACGTGTCCCCTTAATCTTGTTAGCTCTATGGCTGCGCTGTGTTCCTTAACGATTTCCATTCCTTGCAGAGTGCGACACTATCATAAAATGCCTAAACATCACCATTCACTGTCCTAACTAAAACAATTAAAAGAGATAAGAAAATAAATTTATATCCAGTATATTGTTATCTAGCATCAATTTATGCAGCCTCTAACTTTTTTAGCTTTATTATTTCATATTCTGGCTTGTAAGAATCCACTGTTGGGTCATCTAAAGGCAACCGTGTAAACTGTAGTTAAAAATTAAGGCTTCATTTTGTAAACCACTGTTGCCACGGCAAGAAAAGTGAGGAATTACTCATTGAGACGACCGTCGCTAGATCAATTGACCGCCCCATCTGTCTCATTCCGTATTACCCCTCTACCTATTTTCTCCCATCCAAGAGAAATTATTCACCTGCTTTTCACTGAAAAAACATCGAAATTTTTTATTTTTTTACCACTTGGAAATACTAGCAAAAAAGGGAATTCTAGTAAAGACATTCAATAATGTAATTCTGCGGACAAGAACCACGCAAAAAAATAGGTATGCGGTAGCCGCCGAGGCCAAAAAGATATAACACACGCAACGAATCACTCTCACATGGGCAACCGTTATCTCCGAAACAGATGGAGCGATCAGCCCACAGACGAGAACGCCAAAGGCGTGTCCGAGAATTACGGATCGGTGCATTGGAACCTGCTCGAGGCCTCCCTGCTGTCGCGTCTCTACGAAGACACCACCCTATCCATGCAGTGCAACCGCAGCGACGGTAGGCGGTTCCAGGGTGAGTGGGAGGGCGCCCCTGGGGTCAAAGTTCACCTCCCTCTTCCTCTGCCCACCAGACCGTGTCAACATTACAGCGGAGACGAGGAAGACGAGGATGAGGGCGAGGGCAATGAGGAGGAGGAGGCGGTGGAGGAGGAAGCAGTGGAGGAGGCACTGGAGGAACGAGCCATGAGGACTTGAGGAGGAGAGGACAATCCATTCCAGATGTGCATAGATATCAGATGAGCGTACCGCATCTGTCGCTTGTGAATGTATGAATATTTTAGTATGAAATGCTTGAGTGGTCGTTAGATGTCATTCCCTCCATACAAAATTCTTGTACAAATATAATGTAAATAAATCGCTGAAATACTAATCAAAATTCGGCAAAACTGTGAGTCGCTTTCTCATTCTCGTAAAATGTTTGACAAATGAATATTTCTTGCCAGAATTTTGGCATATGTGCACGTAGTCCGGCACCAAACTTCTAATACAATATTATGAAAATGCCATAACATCTAAACCTGAAAGAGTAAATAAAATTGGACAGTCGAACATGACGTAAATAAGACCAATACAGAATCTAATTCACCAAGAAAGGGAGACAAAAAAGCAAAGGCCAGAAGAAGAAGAAGTTCACATTATTGAAGGTAAGTCATTTGAAAAGTATTTAAGCATGAAAAATAATTTTACTGACAAGATGGAATAAAATGATATAAACATCAAATTCAATTTTTAAATAAAATTAAGTTTCAATTAATATGTTTTAAATAAATAGTTTTTTATGTTTAATAGAGGCTATTATATGTAAACTTCTAAGCATCAGCATAATCACATTCTCAAGTTACTAAAATGTAAACAGCGAAGTTTTTTTAATTCTTAATTGAAAGTAAGGTTGCATGAATATTTAGCTTTGATAGCCGAGTAACAATTAGAATCGAGAGATATAAAACTTCTCAAAAAGTTACATTTTGATGAAGTTTTTAAAATGAAGGCTTGTTAAAGAATGCAAACAAATTAATATTACACATACTACACAAATGCTTATTCAAAATAACTTTTTGAGAGAATCATGATTTTTAAAATTACTTTTTCCCAGATTCATAATTTTTAAATGAATTTTGTACATATTACAAAAATGGATTAGGCTCACTTAATGATTGGATGAATCATCAAAATTCTAAAGATCTTTGACAGAAGCTGCCAGCCTGAAATTATACATGGTGGTATTTCAAGAGGTACAACTCATGGAATAAGTCATAAATTCCAAAATTATTTTTTTTCAGAGTTATATCCATACCCCACTCTTTTGTTCGTATTTGATAAAAGAAAAACAGAAATTGTTTCAGGTTGCTATAGAGTTTCATTTGCATGTTTAAATGCCTAGAATTGATGCAAGAAGATATACTTCCACAAAGAGATAGCTAAAGTGCCACTTCCCTCCCTTCACCTGGCGAGCCGCCACTGTAAAACTTCTTATTGACACCAATGTATCCACTGTATTTCCTTTGGCTTAAAGTTACAATTATTTTCACACTTCTTATCACTAAAAAAGGGCAACAATACTAAAATACATGTAAATACTGTACTGTATAACAGAATTCTGTGCTCACCATCATATGAAGACGAACATATGTGTAACTGCTGCTGCTATTTAACTACACTGTGCATGCTTTTAACAAAACTTTCATGCTTCCCAAAGTAAAATATTAAAGAATTGCACTTATTTTTTAATGCATTATTTTTCAAATGTGCCGGTTGCATGAACTTTCCGGATGCCGGATAGCTGGGCTTTTACTGTACTTGCAAAAAGTGGATGACATGTAAAAAGAAATACCTACTTTACATTAAAGTTAATGAATTTGTTTGGAATTCTCCACAAAATATAATATTATATGTCTGAGATACTATCAGAATTGCTCTTAACTTCTAAATTTTTGCCATAACTGCCCAGCTCGTTAGTGATATCCATTACCTGCAATTATCAAGTCAGTTAATCAGCTGGTTTCTCATATTGATAATTATGGCATCACGACCTCAAATTTTACCACTTGCGAAAAAATGGTGCTAATATAGGGCTCTTTACTCTGTTATTCGTAAATTTGAAGAGTTTCGGATGTTATCATATGAATTAAAAATAAACTCCAACAAATTTCCACGATTATTATGTATGTACAAATTTCAATATTGTACAAACAGCGCGAGGTATTGGAAATTATTTACAGACATTAAATTTAATTAAAGCCACACAACGATTCACATAAGAAAACACAAGAAGCGGACTAAAACATAGGATCGATGGAAATGATAGAAATAAAAATCAACTATGTATTTTCCACAACTTTAATATGACACGACCGGTTTCGGTAAGATAGTAGCAGCATCGTAGCAAAACCGGTCTTTTAATATTTAAATAGTTGATTTTTATTTCTATCATGAGTAAATTCCACCAAGCGGAGCCTGAACTTAATAAAAATATAGGATTTATCGTTTCAATTACATAGTTACGAGCGCTAAATATCCTGGGAAGACGATTTATAATAGCGACTTTAACTATTTAGTCTGAATGAACATAAGCCAAAAAGAGAATCCGCTCACAGAAACAGACATGTGAATCGTGAAAGGAATGGAGCGTTGCTCGTGGAGACGTAAAGGAAAGACACGGGGAGATAAGTAGGTAAATGCCAACTCAGCATTTTCGATAGTAATTAACAATTGTCTGCGTTTGGTGTTTTTCTTCCACTGCCGGGCATCAAAATCATTTCGAGTCTTAAATACGCCGTACAATCAGGGAACCCTAATCAGCGTAGGGTCCACGACGATGCCTCGAAGAATATGCGTCCGCACGGGTAAGGCAGCGGCTACACTGCAAGCGGATCAGACCCCACCCGATCTCCAGATCCGACTTCAGACTTGTCGGGTGGAATCAAACGTAGTACCGTTTTAGGTTTGAGTGGCTATGCTGGCACCGCCCGACCCTAACAGACTTGATCCGACTTCGCCAAGCCACTTCACATGGTCGGAAGGAACCAAACCAGTTTGAGTTTTCGCCAGACTTTGCCAGGATTTCTACCGCGCAGTTGTATGTTGAGATGGAATCCACGTTAATAAAAATAGTGAAACAGGAGCTAGAGACTTGATGTTTGAGACGATTATAGGTTTTTTGTCATTATCAAACAAAAAAATTGAAAATTTCAAAATTGTTAATATTTAGGAGTTGTTTTTACCTCATCTGTACATTAAAGTTTAATAATTTTTATCTCGGAAACTATACGTCGTAGATACAAGCTCTCGCGGATTTTTTGCAGCCAATATTATCCTCTACCCGAATAAAATTATTAATCGATACCTTGCAGATCATATAAGGACTAGGGAAAGCAAAATAAAATATTCTTGGTGACGTCATCACGCCGAGATATCGTGTAGTTGCGGAAAACAAGCATGCATCGCCCACCGTGCTTCTTAATGCGAACACAATGAGTATTCGTTCTAAAAGTAATTTTTCATTGAGGAGATTCTCAGTCCTAATTTTCCATAATATTTCATAATCTAAAATTAACAAAGCGAGATGAAATGCTTGCACAATGCAAGCAACTTTAATAGCTAATAATAAACTATTAATTTTCCCGGCTAGTTCCTCATTTTCACGCGTTTTAAAATATTCATCCTCTGTATGTAATAGCCAAAGATCATGCACCCAAAACCGCCTATTCGTATTCCCCTAATCAAGGGTGTCTTCAAATAAATACTCATCCCACTCGTCGTCGAACTTGAGGAGCATTGGATAGCGGGTGTTGGGGTTTGAGTACCCCTGCCAGGTTGCCAGCAGAGCTATGAACCTGGACTGGCTTGGAAGCATTATATTACAGGGTGTGGGGACAGGTTTCTATTGGCGGCCTAGATGTCAAAGCCGCCTTTGCCTCTTGGGCGGAGGATAGAATGAGGGGCCCATAGCCGCAATGGGGCGTTTAAACCTGTCCCACGGCAAGACCCTAGTGGAAGCTATCTGGCGGACGATAAGCGCCGCATGACGACTGCACTTGGTGTAGAACGCATTAGCTCTCCATAATAAGGTTTGCTCTAATGGTTCTACACCAGTGGTGGATTCGAGCTCCCTGACCCTGACGAAGTCCCTCCATGTGACCTGGAGGATAGTTCGCAGGGCCGCGTTCTGGGAAACGCAGAGTTGGCGGATGTGGGTGGGCGCCGCCCCCGACCAGATCGGGGAGGCGTAGAGAGTAATTGGCAGTACGCAAGACTTGTACAGCCGCACCCTGGTTCCAAGCGTCACCTCTTTGGAACCCAGGATGGGGTTGAGGAGCTCATGGTTCACAGTATTTACAGAGGACAAAGTCGCCCGGCTAGTCTGAACTACTGTAGCCACCCCGGTCTGTCAAGTCGGCCGGTCGGATCGGGTCTGGAGGTCGGGTCTGATCCGTTTGCAGTGTAGCCGCTACCCAAGTCGTGCCCCACACGGCATAGAGGAGCGCGGGAGAGATTAATGCGACCGTTAAGGCATCTTCGTGACTATCCACGGCAATCTTCCGGTCCTCCGATAAACGAAACAGTCGAACGCCAACTTGGAGAGAACGAAGATGATGAGCAGCAGCAGTATGACGTTGAGGACGTCCAGCGGCTCGATAGCGCCCTCAGCCCAGTCTCCATGGGCCCAGTCGCCGCCCCATCCGTCGCCCCCATCCAGGCACACCTCGCTTCTGGATAGGTCTACCACCTGGCAAGAAATATACGCACGTGATGGAAAGGATTGTCTCTCCCCCTTATTGGTCTAATTTACCTCTTTTTATATCGCAATTACTTAAGCCTTCCTCATTTATTTTCCACTATAACTAATTTTCTCCGGTCTGCTCACATCTATTTTCCTCACAGTCAAAACTATATAGTAATCATTTTACTAATTTCTATCTAATCTACTTAAACTCTCTTAAATCAACTCTCGTCGACTCATAAGTCACTGTTTTGCTCTTCCTATTCTATTTTTCGCCACTCTTTCCATCCTGGGTCAGAATATTACTTAAATAATTTGCATGTTGCATCTGTTCCAGCCCTTTTCAAACCATTTTAAATGTATCCCCTATTTATCGTGGTTTATCATTTCTTTGAAATTTTCATACGGAACAATTTTACCTTTCCATAGACCTAAATGCTTCCTGACTTTATATTAAATACTGTTTTACCCTCAGAGGCCATTTTTTGGCCAACCTCGCGTGCTAAACACACTGTTATTCCACCTACTCTTCAAATTCCGCTTCAGACGGAAGAGAATCAAAAATTTCATTTAGTATTTCTAATGTTCAAGTCAAATTTTTTCCTATTTTAGGAAGTTTCCGTATGGTCCCATGACTCGTTCTTGGTTGAAATGGCATCTTGGATTATTATACGTAACTGAATAGAAACGAAAAGTTTCTAAATACAGTAAAAGGTAGTAGAGCCCATTAGACATGCTATTTCAACGGTTTACTATACGCGAAAGTAGTGAACGGAACTGAAAAACTATTATGTAATGGAGTCCTATTGGAATTTACGAGTTGAAAAGTGCGTGGGACACGTTTAAAATGCCGCATTCTTCACGTGTTAAACAATACTCCGACTTTTAGATAGTTTGACCCACTGCCGAAGTCGGATAGCAGGTGAATCACTGCAAACACATTTATTGGGAATTTAAATAAGGGCAGTTGAACGAGCGGTCAGATATACATTCTTATCTTCGCACTGAATAAATAGCTTCAAAAAAGCAAAAGTAATAACAATATTTCTATAATTTTAGCATGTTTTTGTGTGAGGCACAAAACAGCCTCCCACCGCCAAACTCGTTGCGTAGTATTGCACCGTTGCTTTCCAAAAACTAGCTCGGGAGTTTAGAGCAGAATGAAAAAGTATGTCAATTGAAATGATATAAATCATCATCTTACCGGTTCAAGGGAGAGGTCGTCGTCTTCTGCGAATGCACAACGGACATCTGCAACATCGCGCGCGACTGTGGCTCCATACTTCGCGAGAAAGTCTCGGAGTGCGGGTGCCCAAGCGCATGCGCAATCCCAAGGATTCCCTCCAAGGAAGAGACCCCAAGCTCGCGAATTGCTCTCTAAAGCGGCATCGACTGCGTACACTGGAAGCTGATGGATAAATAGAAACTCAGTTGTTAAATATCGTTTAAAAGGAAAAATGCAGCTTATTGTTGAGGAACAGGATTAGTTAGGTGACTCATGCAAACCGCAGGCACAGAAATTACACGTCTTAATACTGGGATTTTTGGAATGCGGGATGCTTAAAAAGTTTTTATGAATTAGCATGGGGAAATAAAGTATGGTTAAAAAAACATGCAAAAAATCTCGCTACGGTTTAATATAACACTACATATTTCTCACAAGAGGCATGTACTATATCTAAATTCACGTCATAAATCCGGTATAAGTTATGTGCTGGTCGAACGTCATCCTATGAAATTTAGAAACGTCAGAAATACCCGAAATTTTGGAAATACGGTACAGCATTCAATCAACTCTCTCCGGAGCCATCAGTTACTAACTTATTATTTCTCGAAATGCGTACTCCAAGAGCGTCAGTTCATATTATTTGCAATAACTCTAATATTATTTTACAGCTTTTTCAATTTTAGCACGTTTTTTAAATGCGCTTATAGCTTCACTTTGGCATCTGTCTGCCCGTCTCTCCGTCTGTCTGTGCACTTGCTTAAATTTAAATTGTGACGAAACCGTAAACGATAGAGAGCTGAAACTTAGAGTGCAGATTTATGAACTGCTGCCATTTTGTTGATCTTTTGATTTGAGTTTTGAAAAATATATAGGATCAGATAGAGGCCATTTTAAATTTTATTTAAAATCTCATCATCATTATGCTTCTGTCCGAAGACAGGTTTTAACTGAATCGCTG
This sequence comes from Tanypteryx hageni, assembly GCA_028673005.1. Classification (NCBI taxonomy): domain Eukaryota; kingdom Metazoa; phylum Arthropoda; class Insecta; order Odonata; family Petaluridae; genus Tanypteryx; species Tanypteryx hageni. Next base: position 116,216,146 of record CM054116.1, read on the forward strand.
CCTCCATTTCTCTCTCTCCCTAGAAGCCTCTTTTATATCTCTATAAGTATTATATCCCTGCTTTATATTATCTAATATTCCTATTCTTTTTTTCCCTCTTCCTCTTCTTCCACTAATTTTTCCTTCTAAGATCGTCCTTTGTAAACACTGTCTTCTCAATATGTGCCCTATCCAATTTGCTTTTCTTTTCCTGATTGTTTTTATTAGCATCCTTTCTTCTCCCACCATTTCTAATACTTCTTCATTTCTCTTCCTCTCTGTCCATTTCACTTTCATCATTCTCCTCCATACCCACATCTCAAAACTTTCTAAATATTTTTCCTCCTTTCTCCTTATCGTCCACGTCTCTGCACCATAAAGAGCTATGCTCCATATGTAGCATTTTGCTAATTTCTTCCTTGTTTCTAAATTTATTTTCTTGCTTGTGAGAAGCTCCTTCTTCTCGTTAAATGCTGCTTTTGCCATTGCAATCCTACTTCTGATATCCTGTGTACTACTTCCATCCTGCGCTAAAATACTGCCAAGATATTTGAAACTACATACTTGTTCCAATTTTTGTCCATTTACCATTATATTTAATTCTTTATGTTCCTTTGAAACCACCATGACTTTCGTTTTTTCAGCATTGATCTTCATTCCATATTGTTGGCCAACCTCCACTATTCTGTCTGTCATCCTCTGAAGCTCTTTCTCGTCTTCTGCTATAAATCCTTGATCATCTGCATATTTAATGGTGGTAATACTTTCACCTCCTATCTTAAATCCTTTCTCTTCCCTCAACGCTTCTTCTGTTATTGTTTCTGCATAAATATTAAATATCGCTGGTGAAATAAGACATCCCTGCCTCACTCCCCTCCCTATTGAAGTACTTTCTGTTTCTTCTCCTTCAACCCTGACTCTAATCTTTTGATCAAAGTAAAGGTTTTTAAGTAGTCTTTTATCTTTCCAATCTATTCCTATTTTGTTTAAAATACCCAGCATTTTATCCCATTTCACTCGGTCAAAAGCTTTCTCCCAATCTACAAAACAAAAATACATATCTTTATTGACTTCTAGCGCTCTTTCTGTCATCATCCTCATACATCCTATAGCATCTCTAGTCCCTCTTCCTCTTCTGAAACCAAACTGATTATCTTGCAGCTCCTTTTCTATTTTACATTCAATTCTTTTGGTTATTATTCAAGTTAGAACTTTAGCTGTATGAGAAATTAAACTAATTGTTCTGTAATCCTTACAACATTTTGCATTGTTCTTTTTCTCCAGTGGTACCATAACAACATCTAAAAAATCTTCAGGCCATATGCCAGTATCATATACTTGGTTAAAAAATTTTGTAAGTTGCTTAACTGCTTTCGACCCCAAAACCTTAAGAACGTCCACTGGTATATCATCACTCCCAACAGCCTTCCTTCTTTTCATGTCATCAATTGCTCTTTTAACTTCAGACTCGAGAATACTTGGTCCTAGCTGATCTTTTTCCACATCCTCTTTTTCATTTAATTCAATATTTCTTGGCTTTCCTTCTTTGTCATACAGCACCTCAATGTATTCTTTCCAAACATTCTTTACATTGTCTGGCTCCGAGACTATTTTACCACTTTTGTTCATGATTCCTTTACGTCCTATCTTTCTTGTCTTTTTCTTGAATAGTTCCCTTGCTTTGCTATACATGAGGTCTGTTCTACAAATTCTTACACACTCGACAATCTCCTCGCATTTCTCATTTATCCACTGTTCTCTGGCTTTATCTGTTTTCCTTCTTAAAGCATTATTTAACTCCTTGTATTTTCTTAGGCCTTCTTCAGTGTTTATGTTCTTCCACTTTCTCCGCTCTTCCATTTTTTGCAGCATGGCTGCTGTGATCCAGGGTTTTTTATTCTTTCACCCGTTACCTTTCCTACATTCTTTTCCATTACATCTTTAATGTTGCTATGGATGTATCTCCACTCCTCATCTACATTCTTCCTATTTTCTTCAGCTCTCTCCCCCAACCTTTCCTCCAGCTCTATCATGTTTTTAAGGAGCTCCTCTAAGTTCCATTTCTTGTTAACTCTTATGTTTCTCTTAATGCTCTTCAGTCTACATTGTGTATTTGCCACCAAAAGGTTGTGGTCGGAATCGATATCTGCCCCTGGTAATGTTTTCACATTTTTAATGCTATTTCTAAATCTTTCATTGACTAGTATGTAATCTATCTGGTATCGTCTCTGGTCTCCTGGGCTTCTCCATGTGTAAAGTCTCCGCTGGTGATGCTTAAACCATGTATTAGTTACAATCAATCTATTTCTATGGCAGAATTCCACAAGTTTATCCCCTCTTTCATTTCTCTTTCCTAGTCCATATTTTCCCACTATGTTATCTTCCTGTCCCTCTCCGACAACACTGTTCCAGTCTCCCATTACTATGGTGTTGACCCTTCCTTTTCCCTCCTCCTCCAATATCTCCATAATCTGTTCATACACTTCATCTACTTCGTCGTCGCCAGCATTAGTCGTTGGCATATACAGTGGAACCTCGGTTTACGAACGACTCTGTTTACGAACAATTCGGTTTACGAACAAAAATCCCGACGAAAAAATGCTTCGGTTTGCGAACAGAATTTCGGCTTACGAACAGGCAGTCACTTGCTCCACGGAATGAGATCTCGGCGCGCCGCTGCCCAAAACCCCGGACAGACGCACCGGCGCTGGCGCCGTTGAGTCTGAGAAATGAGAGGGTATTAGTTTCGCGGTAGCGTTCACTCAGGATAGACTGCTGCTCGAGTGAGTCTTATATTGTTTTTGTATACGTGTTGCTATTGTTTCAAAGTTTAATTTACACTTAATTAAATTATCTTTTTAGACCACCATGAAGCCAAAGAATGATAAAAGTAAATTGAAAAGAAATAAAAAAACGATAGAGGTGAAAAAAGAAATTATATCCAAATATGAAAATGATGTTCGTGTCTCGGATCTTGCTACGCAATTCGGTATGGCGAAATCATCGATCTGTACTATACTAAAAAAAGAGAGACGATCAAGAAAGCTGATGTCGCGAAAGGAGTAAAAGTTATTAGTAAACAAAGACCACAATTGATTGACGAAGTGGAGAAATTGCTGTTGATTTGGATAAATGAGAAACAGTTAGCTGGTGATAGTGTTTCTGAAGCTCTAATTTGTGCAAAAGCGAAATGATTACATGATGACCTGTTAATAACAAACCCTGGTACGAGTACTTATACTGAACTGTTCAAAGCTAGCCGAGGATGATTTGAGAAGTTTAAGAAGAGAACTGGAATACATAATGTAATTAGGCATGGAGAGACTGCAAGCTCAGACCAAGAAGCTGCTAAGAAATATGTACAAGAATTTAATGACTATGTAAAAGCTGAGAGTTTTCTTCCCCAGCAAGTATTCAACTGTGATGAAACTGGCCTATTTTGGAAAAAATTACCAAATAGGACCTACATCACTCAGGAAGAAAAGACTTTGCCTGGACATAAGCTAATGAAGGACCGGCTGACTCTTTTACTATGTGGAAATGCAAGTGGGGACTTCAAGGTCAAGCCATTGCTTGTCTACCACTCTGAGAATCCGAGGGTGTTTAAGAAAAATAATGTAATGAAAAGTAAACTGTCTGTTATGTAGAGGGGTAATAGTAAGGCTTGGGTAGCCAGGCAACTGTTCATTGAGTGGATCCATGAAGCCTTTGCCCCAAGCGTGAGAAAATACCTCCAAGAAAACGAATTGCCACTATAATGCCTTCTTGTGATGGACAGTGTTATGTTATGGACAATGTCATCCTCCAGGCTTGCAAGACGAGTTGGTTGAGGAGTTTGGTTTTATCACAGTGAAGTTCCTGCCCCCTAACACGACTCCTCTAATCCAGCCTATGGACCAGCAGATCATTGCAAACTTTAAGAAACTGTACATCAAGGAATTATTTCAAAGGTGTTTCGCAGTAACCTCTGACACAGAATTAACACTCAGAGAATTCTGGAAAAAACATTTGAATATCCTCCATTGTTTAAGTTTCATTGACAAAGCCTGGGGGCTAGTGACTCACAGAACTATGAAATCAGCCTGGAGGAAATTGTGGCCAGACCGTATATCTGTCATTGAGGGCTATGAGACTGAGTCTGTTGATATTGTCGATGATATTGTGTCTATAGGCAATAGGATTGGATTAGAAGTTGATAATGTTGATGTGGAGGAGCTAGTGGAGGACCACAGCAATGAACTCACTACGGAAGAACTGGAACAGCTTCTTAATGAGCACTAAAAGTCGGTGACAGAGGAAATATTATTTTCAGAGACTGATGAACGAATAGAAGATGTTCCTAAGTCCTCGATCCACGTGGAGTGAGGTGCAAAGTTTTGTGGAAAGATATCACCCCGATAAAACTTTATCAAATCGCGTTATAAATCTGTTCAATGATAATGTCATGTCTCATTTCCGCAACATTATAAAAAGCAAGCAGAAACAAATCTCATTGGATAGGTTTTTAGTGTGACAGAAACCTGATGAACTTCAAGCACCCGATTTTTCATGGTAGGGGACTCCCCTTCCAAACAATAACACTTTACTATTTTGTAAAATAAGTTGAAATAAAGTTTGTTTTTACGTTTAGTCTTTTTGTTTTATTACTTCCAATTCCTTTTCAGTTAAAACTATGAATTTTCATTGTTTTGTATAGGATTTCAAGCATGAAGTAGAAAATAAAGATAATAAAGGGCCATTTTCTTGGGGTCTTGAACGGATTAATGCATTTTACATTGATTCTTATGGGAATAATTGTTTCGGTTTACGAACAGTTTTACGGAACGAATTAAGTTCGCAAACCGAGGTTCCACTGTACACTTGAATTATAAGCATTTCCACTGGCTCCATCTGAAGTTTTACGGCTATTAATCTATCATTAACTGTCACTACCTTGCTAATACCTTTCAGCTATCTCTTTTCTCATTATAATCCCCACTCCCCTTTCCTTTTTCTCTCCTCCCGAGTAAATAATTTTAAATTCGTCTGAATTTATCTCGCCTTCTCCTTCCCACCGAACTTCACTAAGACCTACTATACCTACATTATTCCTTCTCATTTCCCTTTTTAAGTTTTCTAGTTTACCCCCTGAATTCATAGTCTTAACATTCCATGTGCCTATTCTTAATTTCTCACCACTTGCTTTCCTATTAATGTTATATTTCCTCTGTGCATCCCCTAGGGTAGTCCCCACCCGGAGATCCGATTGGGGGACTATTTTACCTCCGGAATATTTTACCCCAGAGAGATCCATAGAGGTATTTGCAGCTTTTCAGCCTATCATGGGATATATAATGAGGTAGTTTCCCCTTGCTTTCCTCATCGCAGTTTCACAGAGTGATTACCCATCTGTAGCTGTTCAGATCCACATGATCACCACCTACAGAGGTACTGTGCAAGCTGCTGCCCTTGCACAGGGGGATGTAAAACCCCCAAGACTGCTTCTTAGTCTGACTCTTCCCCTCAGACCTTTCCGGCTTGGATGGTCCTACCAGGAGAATTATCTCCCGCCGGCATAGCTCTTTGGTTCATAAGAGTACACAAACCCTCCCACCTCTGTAAGGTTATGCAGTCCTTAGGGAGAGATTTAAAATCTACGAAAGTATAAAAGATGGAAAGCTGAAATACTGAGCGTAAATTTCCACATTGATGACGCTTACAAATGAGACTCTAGGGACCGAATATGTGACGATATAAACAAATTAAAAGCAAAAACGCGCTAATTTGATCCATTCTCATGGATAACACCACTTTTTACATATATTTCTTAACTAAAATTGTTTTTAAATAGAATTTTTCTTGGCTTTAAATGTATTATTTATTTTTCTCTTATAATCGCTTTTCCTGGTCGTAGGTACTCTAAAAATCATGCAATTTTCTCAGCAAATCGTTTTCCACTATCATCCCTCGCTTAATTTAGTGCATGAGAATTCATTGGAATTATTTTTTCGTTGTTCCCTTCTATTTTGATGATATGGTCCTGCAGTGCTCGGAGTCTGCATTACATGTCAATGGGTCATTTACAGATGAAAAATTCGTTATAATGAAAAATATGCCGACGGGACCCCGCAAATTTGTACGTAATATTGAATAGTGCATTATACTGAAGTATGATACGCTGAAATATTTACACATGTTGAACAATTTCCGGTAACGCCAGGACTGATAGCGGATTTGGGACAAAAAACCATATAGCCTATGAGAGGTCAATTTTAACGAATAAAATATATGTGAAACAAAGAGTAAATCGCACTTTATGCATAAACATTGAAATTATTATTAATAATAATGAACTCTCGTATCCTACATTCATAATGTGTGGTGAGGAACTTATATGGTAAAATTTAATATGATGCTGTCTCTTCAATAGTGTCCAGATTTCGGAAGTTTCCGTATTTCGGAGAGGTGGCTTGAGACGTTCAAAGAGTGGCAGATTAAATATTCCCGATAATAAATGGCGGAACGTGACTCGCCTTTGTGATTTGGTTTCCTTTGAGGCTGAGGACTCGGAAGTTTAGAAGCCAATGCGATCCCTCGAGCACATCGATGGATGTGACGTCATTATCATCGAGGTATATATCTCTGACGTCACGATAATCTTCATTGGTGACCAGCGGGCGGACGTCAGCGATCTGAAAAATTGAAATAAAAAGCAATCGCTACCAACTCGGAAGCTGGTTAAGGACGTTTCGAAGACGCGCGACGTCCTTTTAAGAGAATTAACTCATGACGTCGTAATTCGTTTGAGTATGGCGTTTACTCAAAAATGTTCGCAACGACCAGGTGATGGAATCAATGGCACCATGCGGCGGCCGGGATAAATTTTCCATTAAATCCGTCCAAAAAGGATTTCATTTTATAGTTCTCTCGAGCGACGCGATATTCCTCGTTTCCAAAAGCCGTTACTAAGAGAAGGAAGAGCCACGCGAATGTACGCTCCTCGCCTTCTCTTACCTTGTTCCCTCTCACGAACAGAGTCGTCGTATTGTCCGGAAGGCGAGACGGCAGCCTCGAGAGGTTCCGATGGCTGCAATCCACGGTTATCATTGGCACCAGCCAATCCGGCCGCTTGCCTCTGCCGCCCCCGCCGCTCCCTCCGCTCCCGGTTCGACTAGCAGAGCCCGCCTCTCCGCCACTGTGCCACACCACATTGTGCATCCGACAGGAGCAATGCCACGGGTTGCCGTCCGGACATTGGTCGTGGAGGTGCTGCCATATGAGAGTTCGGGAGGTAGAGAGATCAGAAGAAATAGCCATCCATTAGCGCATATAGGCGACGGAACTGGCGAACGACCATATAATACTTACTAAGAATAAAGAAGACCGTTCAATTGATTGGTTTCCACGAAGCGGGCACAATGCGAGCTATGTCATGCGGAAACAAAAGCCCTAGCTGACCGTTTTTTATCAAGGTAATGTTTCATAAAATCTTGAAAGTGTGGTAAATGTGAAATAGTGTAAACACGCCAATTACTGATCAAAAATATACACACACACTAGGACAGTGTTTCTCAACCGGTGGTACGCGTCTCACTGGTGGGACACGAAGGTCGTCTAGGTGTGACGCGAAATTTCAAAGATTATAATTATGAAACTTTCCTTCAACCAAATTACTGCAATATTTAAGATCCTTTAAAATTTCATTTAATGATTAATATAATATTGTAATGCAATTGACGTAAAAAAAACACTTCTTGGACAAGGTGGGTTTTATTATCATGGTTGCTTGACAAAATGGTTGGTGGGACGCAAAAGGTTGAGAACCACTCCTCTATGGGTTCACTATAACGCAGTCCCTCGAACGCTTTATAGGTGAGACCGCGTAGTAACGAGACCCTTTCAACATTTCAAAAGTGCAATGGTGATAGACAGAACTATTCACAGCTACGGGAAAACTGTAAGAATGGCCTTATAAACGAATAAGGTTTCTCGTCTGATGTGATCAAAGGTAATTTCGGAAAAAAGTTAAGAAAATTAAATACAATAAAAATTCTATTTTTTCCGATTCATGGCGCGTATACTTGGAACGCTTGAGTAGACAGAAAGATAATCTATCAAGTCACAGAGGACTTGCCTTTATGAGCGCCATAACTGGGAAGAGTGGTTTGCCCGGGAAGGAATCGTCGCTGCATACCAGCTTGTCCCTATCTGCGATCCGTCTTCCCAGGCGAGATGGGAGAGTTCGATCCCTGTCGGCCACCAACCAACGCAGACCTCCATCTGAACAATTCCACGGGTTTCCTGAAGCAGGACAATAGACGCCGGAGGCATTATTGTAAAGTAAGAGAAGGATGTAAAACATGTTATTGCATCGGTACATTAATAAAGAAATTACGAATACCGATCAGTCGGATGATATAAATAACGACCAAAATTCCAGTTTTGACGAGGTTCGAGCAGTAGGATTCAATAAATATTAGTGCATATAATTTTAGCAATCGCATTAAATGTTCAGTTTAAGGATAATTCATTTTATATGTTCATAGAGATAATTGAAGATAAAATAACTGCGGTCGACTGCTATAGTTTTTCTTCTCAAAGAAATAGTTTTCTCTCACAAACGAAGACTTTAATGAGGTTTTGTCCTGCCGAACGTAAGTTTCTTTCTATCCTTTTACGTTATCTAATAGCCAGTAGTTAACGATTCCCCATATGTCACGCCAAGCAACAAAAGTTAATGTTTGTGACACGTTTCCACTTTAAAGTCGATTACGGAGATTTTTAGCCTACTTTCCAGAATGGAAATAGGCTTATAGTTTCGTCGTTGTGTCTGTCTGTCTGTCCGATCCCCCTATTAACTTTTGAACCAATACACCGATTTTCATGAAACTTGGTGAAAATCTCTTGCTACATGGACCGAGTTCCCGAGGATAGTTTTTGTTGCGAAGATTGAAGTCCCGGGTTCAATTCCAGGAACTATCCTTCCCATTTGATTTAAATGTGAAGTCTGAAATCCATCGTGCAGGGTAATATTCTCTTGCGCATTAAAATATCTTAGAATTGTAATATTGGAGTAAATTTTGTACTATTCTCTGAGGAAAGGAATGAAAATTCTAATTTTTATCGTAACACTTTGCTTATCGATTGTATTTCTTAGAATTTTACGTAAATACTGGCGATTTTGCAGTTTTTATCACTCATCACGAGAGTGTTGCCATAGCAACAACTATTGTTGGACTCAGATTCGGTATATTCTAATATGTACACGCGTTATTTTTGCCGCACAAATACGCGTTATCAATTTAATATTCCGTTTGAGTGTATTTGTAGTATTTTTAAGGCCAAATTATGAAATTTGGGAACGCAGAGAGCTACATATCCGCGATGACTTTAAAGCTATTAAAGCCATTATAAGTACTAAATTAATGATTAAATGGAAAGTAGGCATCATAAGTTCTGTTTGGGTCATCTTGTCTATACTATTCTTCCTATTCTGCTGAATTACTTCTTTTAAACTGAACGTATAATTATCATAGTAAATAGGTCCCTTTCTAGAAAATTGTTCCTTCTCAGTCCGGTTAATTTTTATTTTACGAGCATCTCCTATCGTCTTCTGATAAATACCTTGTCTGTATTTCATATTGTTCGCTCCTATCTCTTTCGTGTTTCAATCATCCTGAGACCAAATACTACCTAAATAAGTAAAACGTTCCCGTTATTCCTGCCATTGGCGTACAGAAGCCCGTTCATACAAACAATATATATTTTATAAGAAAATAAATGCCAATTTTTATTGAAGAATATGCAACCTGCCAAAAAAGAATCTTAACTATATATTTTCTCATTCCTCCAAAGCCTTTATCAATGTATTACTACATAACCTTATTCGAGTAAATGAAAGATGTGTTCCGCCCCACCAAGAAAATGTTCTGAGTACGCCCATGTTTCTAGCCTTTCTCTATCCACTTTTATATTTATTTTTTACTAACCCCTCCTTAAAGTCTCATTACTTTTCATTTCTCTAAGTATTTCCATTCTGAACACCTTCGCTGTTCTTTCAGAGGAGTTCGCTAGCGTCCGCATGCCTTCTTCTGAATTACTCTGCAATGCTTTAATGTTTAAATGACTTGGATAAGTTATCTCTTATTTTCACCCTGCATAAAAATCTTCTCCTCTCCATAAGAGAGAATGGCAGCCTTGCTTTGTCATGAGAAGATGAAAAGTAGGACCTTGATATGATGAACCAAGAAAAGAACGTGAGGTAGAAACCGAAAATAATGTTGATCACAACCGTCTAATGAAGGATGCAGCTTCACGTTAGCCATTAAATGGTGGAAGTAGATGGGTGTGGGAGTACAGCAGTCGAATGAGGGATCAATTTCAATATTTGAGGAGAAAATTTAAGGAAGTGGAATGGGAAGAGGAATTTCGAACGATTCCGATACAACTGCATTACAAATGCTTATGAGGGAAAAATTTTGAGCGCATATTCACCGGAAGATCCAACAACGTTCTCACCAGCGAGATATATTTTATGTACTCTCCGTATCCAGCGCCCCGCTTCCAGCCCGCGCAACTTGTTCCCCGAGAGGTCCAGAACCCTGAGCCGCCGTCGCCTGAGGATGCGCAGAAGTCTCTGTTCTTCCTCTTGGGTGAGCGGCCCTCCGACCAAGGCGCTCAGGTTGCCCAGGTCGATCGACAGAGAGGTGGCGCTTTTTCGGAGGAGGTCCGCCCACCTCTCCTCCTCCAGTCCCCCGCCCCCGCCCGCCTCCTCTTGCCCCTCGCCGCCTTCTCCTGCCTCCTCCCCATGCCCCCCTCCCTCCCCCCTTGCCGCGTTTCCCACGCCACCGCCGCCACCTCCCACTTCCTCCGAAGAGGACGACGAGGAAGACGCCCCCGCTTCGTCCTCCAGGTCGAATCCGACCACTTTTCTGACCATTCCTCCGGGGGCCACCGTCAAGCGCCGGAGTTCGGGAAACTCTGCATGAAAAACCAAAGGAGAGTTCGAATCGACATGGATACAGGTGTTTGAGGTCCACTTGCGAACAGAGAGGTCATCGTGGTCATTATGGGCATAAGACGCGTCTAATGCGTTACCATTTAGGGATAGTCTATCAAAGAATAACCCCAAATGCATTTAACCAGTTAAAGTTATAAAAGGAAGTCTTTTTAAAATGTATTTACAAAATTAAATTCGTTAATATTGACAATTCTACCATCATTTTATAATTCGCCAGCCTAGTTTCATTTTACGACGCAGCCAATCACTAGGCTGGTTCTTTAACCAGCCTTGTGATTAGCTGCGGAAATAAAAATTGCATCTTTGAATGACTGGCATTTTATCCATCGATATTTAACATTTTTCTACGAATTGGGCGTTCTTATTTCCAATGAGAAAGAGCCAATTACCCTTGTTTCCGAAAATGGCATGAAAATTATTTTTTCTCTGTATTCGGGAGATTCAAAGAAGAGAAAAGAATTCGAGATTTTAAAAACCCTATTAAGACATTTTTGATAAAGGTATTATTAGGTATAATGAAGTTCTGATACATCTTGTCTTTCAATGCGAATTATAAATGTCTTTTATAAACAAGCTATTCGACAGCATAAGTAAACTTTATAATAATAGAACCAAATTTATAATCGACGGTAGAATCGAGTAAGTAGGTGAAGGGCAAAAGGATTTACGATCCGAGTTATTAGGATTCGTAAGAAACGGCCTTTTTAACCTTTGATTATTGGACCGAGATCTATGACGTCATCTGGATAGGAGCATAGAGTAAGGGAGCGGATGTACTCCGCACGGATCTCTCCCCTCCCGCCTTCGGCCTTCCTTTTCAACCTCGCCCCTTCCCCCGCCTGGCCCTCGGCCAGCCCCTTCCCTCCCTCCCCCTCGTCCGCCCCTCCTCCCTCCTCGGGGGCGGATGGCGGCTGCCTCGGAGGGATCAGGGGCAGCAGGGGGAGGGGATCCGACACCTTGTGACAGGTGATGGCCCTGCGGTGCGGCGCCGCCGTGCAGTGGGGCGGCGCTGAGGCCGGTGGACACGGCGCGGAGGGACGCGCCGCCCAAGAGGCACTCGGCGCCGTCGAGAGGATGGCAAGCAGTAGAAGTGGAATCTACATATTGGAAGAGAGAGAGAAGAGTGTTATGCCCCGAGGTTGGTGGCGTACTGCTCCAAATTTAGGGGTAATTTGGGAGATGATGCAGTTTTGGGATAGAGAATCGGTCCGTGAACATGGAAGTGCTTTATAGTGTACCAGAGAAAAAGTTTTTGGTCTCCTAATCATAAACGCTCTACTTTGATTTTGTATTTCTACGCATGTTTCCTCTCAAATTATCAAATTAAGCCTCAGATTATTATTATTATTATTATTATTATTTTGAAGTCGTTATTTTCATATTTCCACCATAAAATGGTAGACGCCACTTTCTATACCCAACCACAAACCTTATCTCCCTACCGCACATTCATAAATGCGCGAATACTTTTTTATAACCTTGTTACGGCTATTGGATATGCATACATCAAGTCCTTAATTGTCCAATTTTTTATACTTATGCGCTCATTCTGGAATTTATTTTCAGCTCGATAACTCTCCAGTGAACTAAATCTCCTATTTGATATGTTCAGTATCCAGAGCTCATTAGTTTAAGAAGGATTTTGGCAACGACAAGACACGTCTCTAGCTTTAGCAATGCTCGGACCGAGAATATTTTACGCCTGCCTATGTAATAATATTATGGGTTATTTTAGCCAATCTTTCCCATACTTCGGTAAAAAAATCGTATCTAGTGTATTAGTAACTATATAACGGATGAAATTTGGCAATTAATGAATTTTGTGAATAAAGAATGATTAATATTTCAAGTCAACCATAACTCGAGTTTTAAATTGATTTATATCTTATAACAACCGCCTACGGAAACATGCAAGCTGCATTAAACAAAACGCCTGGAAAGGGATCATATTGCCACACTCCCTAGCCCTAAAAGAAATCTATTCAAATTACCTTCAAGTTTTTTGGATAACATTCACATTCTTTCAAGTGTTTCATGACACATCTCTTAAATGTAAATTGCATTTATCAGTTACTAAATAATGGAAAAGTGACCTAATACGGATATCCTTAATGTTTAATGTAGTTACGAGTAAATATACGTATTGTTTCAATGGCAATATTCATCACTTCGTCATTAAACATAGACACTAACAGGAAGCCAACTTAAAACTAAGAAACACCACCTGAAACTAGAGATAAATGCTACTTTTATCTGTTCAAACAATCTTCGTGTCTGTTTGCACACTCAAGATACTTGAGGAATTATGGTACTGCGCAGTAGAAAATTTCCATAGTTTTCACAAATTTGTTTTTAAATTCAAACCCTGCTTTACCCTCAAGCGCTGCGCCCACGGTGCCTTTCCTTAAATAAGGCCCCGAGGGGGGCCTTACACATAGAGAAATGTTGTGCAGAACAACATCGCAGATTTTTCGTAATGTGACCTGCAATAACATTGTGCGTAGTGTCTGACGCACGCTACGAGATGGCGACACTTAACGAGGCTCACAATGCAGAGGAGCCCTTATCACCGTGCACCGGATGCTCTCACTAAGAGGAGCTTGTTTGCTGCCTCGAGGGAAGGGGGAAGCAGAAGAAAGGTGATTAGTGCGAGAGTAATAAATGGGTGATAATTATAGCACTCGTGTTCGAGATATTTGGTAAAGATGCAAAGCAGATAAGGCACACTTATGATAGAGAAATGGCATTGCCGAGGCACAGAGCAGCTCCTGTTGAACGCTCTGACGTTTGGTTGGCTCGTTAGCAAAGAGGGAGAAAACGGGCACACGATAGTTCTTTCTTCGATAAAGATTAATTTTCGCTTGGAGGAAATTACGTTAATTGAAAATTACACTTGATGGATACTTTTCAGATGACAGTCTGTCATTTAAAATCGAAAATTAATTATGCCATGTATTTTTTAATTAATGCTATTGTCATAAAACCTTCTCTAGTGAAGTTTCAACACCAAAAATAAGTTTTTCTTGATGTTGTTTCTTTTTGCGATAACACAGAATCTCAGATATAAACTATTATTTAATCCGCTGAGGTACCAAAAACTTCCGATGCAACTAGCGACTACAAATATGGCCCACCACGTAATAAGGTCGCACAACCCTCGCGATACATTATTGAATCGACTCCTGCAGCTGTAAAACGGTTCATTGAACCAGATACGCATTTCTGCTACTAAATGGCCTTCCCCAGTAGCAACTGTGTGATCATCGTTTCTAAAAAGTACTTACTATGTATAAAATGTAAGCGAAGGAAATTCTCCAAAGCCAGTCAAACTGATAAAACCCGGTTAAAAGGCCGGATAAAAACAGTGGAACCCGGATAAAAACCGGATAAAAACCCAATACGTATTTCGGCTACAAAGTAACCATCATCAGGGGTTAAAAAACGGGGGGAAGGGGGACTTGAGAGAGGGCAACTGAAACCAAGACCAGTGGCACGCTCTCAAGTGGATGTCCAAAGCTGTTTCTGTGTATTTATACCTGGTTGGTGGGCAGGGGGGGGAGAAGAAAAAGGGGGGGACCTAGATGACCTAGGTGATGGGAGAAAAAGGGGGGGAGGTTAGTTTAAAAAGAACGCTGTTTATTACCCCTAACTCGTTATTCATCAGGGTGTGTCTGTATTTATGAATGTGTAAGCTTTCTGTTGCGTCTTACATTGGCCAAACGAAAAGAAATATCTCCATCAGATTCAAAGAACATTTAGCGCACTACAGACATGGACGCTTTGAAAAATCGGCCGTCGCGAAACACATTTTGGAATATAACCACCCATTAGACACAAATAACCTCAAACTGCTTAAACAAGTCCCAAATACCAAACTCGACGCAACAGAAAGCTTACACATTCATAAATACAGACACACCCTGATGAATAACGAGTTAGGGGTAATAAACAGCGTTCTTTTTAAACTAACCTCCCCCCCTTTTTCTCCCATCACCTAGGTCATCTAGGTCCCCCCCTTTTTCTTCTCCCCCCCCTGCCCACCAACCAGGTATAAATACACAGAAACAGCTTTGGACATCCACTTGAGAGCGTGCCACTGGTCTTGGTTTCAGTTGCCCTCTCTCAAGTCCCCCTTCCCCCCGTTTTTTAACCCCTGATGATGGTTACTTTGTAGCCGAAATACGTATTGGGTTTTTATCCGGTTTTTATCCGGGTTCCACTGTTTTTATCCGGCCTTTTAACCGGGTTTTATCAGTTTGACTGGCTTTGGAGAATTTCCTTCGCTTACATTTTATATATTTGCCAGTGTAGCTCGCTCTTTTTTACTTAACTACTTACTATGTACTTCAAGTAGTGTCGTAGCAAGTGAGGGGCGAAAGGAGAGCTAGTCCCGGGTGCCTAAGCGAAGAGGGGCCAACGGGCGAGTCGCGAGTCAATATTTTGCTAAAAGGTATTCGAAAAATATTGTCTTTGTAACTGTTGAAGTTTGGGGGCAGTGATTTTCAGTCTCGTTCCGGACGCCAAACTTTCTAGTTACCGCACTGTACTCACGATCAGTCTTAATGGATAGAGAAGTTATTTTGACCGTCAAAATAATTTTCTAGCTGTTATTAATTCATCTTTCGGAATAAGTGTTTATCTTCAAAAATTTTAAAACAACCCATTGAAGAGACAGTTTTTGGAAATCCATAGTCATCGAAATAAAAGTGGAAATCATAAATATTATCATTTATTATATTATGGCTTTCTGAAAAGTTACGCCATAGTTAGTTGGGTTTATCCTGAATGCTAGTACGGGAGTTAAGAGGGCATTGTATCCTTAACTCTCAATCAGGTATTTGAACAATTATTTTAATTTCAAGCGTTTGAAACTTGACATAACCCCTAAATACGTATACTTGCACACCAAGCAGTCTTCCGCAGGAGGGAAGCATGCAGTTGATTCAGCCAGAACAGCTTGGATAAAGAAGTTGAAGGATTCAGGTGCCAACTCTGGCCTGCTTGACTATAATAAACTTCGAACTCTTTCAATGACAACAAAAAAACCTCTTATAACCTGTGTGTTGCCTCGGTGATAATCAATTTACTGTATGAGCAATTTATTCATCCAATAACATTTCATCCAGATTCGAAGTATTTTGATAGTATTAGTTCTCCAATATGCACAACCTTAATCCAACGTTTCTAAAGCTCTGCATGGTAAAGTAGCTCTTCAGAATCAAATTTCTTTATTTAAACATGTTTTTGCCGAAACCATTCGCTTCCACCTCGTTTTTGCCTTTAGTGAATTTATTGCTTAAGAAAGTAACTGTTACCTGCAAGGAAGATGTTCTAATTATCCAAAACGTCGACACACGTAACAAAAAGACGAGACCTCCGCAAGCATTGTGAATTTATCTGTAACTTGTTCAAAAAGAAACACGACCTCTTGGAAGGCATGTTTATGAGTAATTTAGAAAATGGAAGAATGTGCTAACCATTATGATTTACACATAAGTACTAACAACGAATCATACTATTCATTTTAATGTCTCTTTTGATATTCACTCCAATCTTAGCCAAATGTCTCTTACAGTGCATGAGGTTTATTTGAATGCACAGTTTTATTTAAAAACTCCCATAAAAAGAAATTAGGTAGAATATGGTCTATAGATCTTAGTGGCCGTAATCCTTTGAAAATTAGCTTAAATAATCTAACGAGGTGCAGGAATAAACATGCATTCTCCAATGAGTTACGTTCCTTTTTCTTAGTGCTTTCCAAAGATTCCACCACTGCTTACCAGTCTACCAGTCTGTGATTAATATATCTTCCATTCCCTTGCGTTCAGCAAGAGAGGAAAAGAAAATTGAATCTTCATGAATTACTTTCCGCTTAGGCAAGGTCGGATTAAGGGGCTACGGGGTCTTGGCGTATAATTTTTCGCAGGTTCTTCCCTCCACCCCACACACATTGTCTGAGGCTTCCGTTGGGTCCCTTTTATCACGGGGCCCTAGCGCAACTGCGCCCCGGTTAATCCGACATTGCGCATAGGTTATACGTAACCTTGCCATCCGTTCCAATTTAACCGGAATTGTCCCGGTTTCGAGGTCTTGTCCCGGCTTCCCGGCCGGTATATTGTTCCATCTAGGAAAATAAATGAGTCAAAGCCAAGGCTGGTCGTATACTTGTGCCACTTCACTCAGGTTGAGGCTTCTGAGGTGTGACTTTCGGATCGCTACCACTATTTTTATTTGATTACGAGTTAGTCATTATAAATTTGTAGGATACTGTTACGATATTTTTATAGTCTATAATAATATCGTATTTGACAATTTGGTAGATTTATTTAAGAGCGATAAAAAATATGTTTAAGCTATGCTGAGTTCGTTTATATTACTTTAAAGAGTATGTAACAAACAAAAATTATAAAAAACATTTCGGTTATGCCTCGATTTTGCTGGTTTTTCATCTACAAAAATCGTTTTTTCCTAGTTTTGTCCCTTGCATATATGGTAAGCCTAGTTATAAGGCCTTCAAATTCTACATAGTAAATCGACTTTTCTCATTATCCCTTTTACTACTGGTAAGAGAGATTATGAATTATCCCAGAGCAGTTTCTTGTTTATTTCTCCTTACAAAGTATTCTATATTTTCTTCTATATATTTGTCCCTTTGAGTCTCCCGAAAAAAGCCACATAAACTGACATTTCTATTACGTTTATGAAGAAAAGATAATTCTAACAGTCTGGCGTAACTTCTTTACCCCCTTGTCCTTCGTAGGATTTTCAAACCTGAAATTACATATTTTCATTTGTTTCACCTAAATACGGCAGGAAAGAAGTATATCGATGAAACAATGTAAGAATGGCGTTTCATTCAGGATAGGTCTTGCCTATCCAAGAGAATAGATTAGACCCCAACTTTTAACCCTTAAGTAGTCGCGCCCACTTCCGTAACATAACTAGTCGCGTGGCGCACTTTGTGCACCATTAAGTTTTTTAGTTTTTTAAAGACACATGAAATATATTATATATGAACAAGTTAATTTTTAGAATTAACAACGTTTATTATATTAATGCCATAAAATATTTCAACATTTATAAGCTGAAATGACATTTTAGATGCACTAATCTGGCTACAATATTAATAATTGTAATATAGTGTTGGCATAAGCTTATTTTGTCACAAGTCACAATATGAATTACCTTAATGTTATTGTTTACATGAACATTTTACATAATTAAAGTCTTTTATGTTTTTATCTACCAAAATTCAATTAATTATATGGAAGTACATTTTTAATTATGCTACTCACTCAAAATATCATTATGACATGCTTCACAAATATAAGTAATTTCGGCCATGTGCATCTTGCAAACAAATTGTTTACATTTTCCACATTTAAGGGTAGTATTATTATTCTTTGCACGGCCACATGCAACACATCTTCCCCTCTTTTTCGGGCATTCGCTGTCTTCGCATTTTCTTTTCAATGATGGCTCATCTTCGTCTCCTCAACATGTTTAGAAATGATCGCCTTTATGTTAGCCAGAAGACTTTTGATTTTCATTTTTTCCTTTAACTACTCTTTTAGTAAACTAATTGAAAGATTTTTTAAGAAAATCACAAATGCTTGCATAACTGGTCGCGCGGCGCGCAAAGTGCTACAACGTGAACGCTTGCCTTCAAATATAGACCCCTACACGCAAAAAACTGGAATTAAAATATAACAACCTCTTCTAAGGATAGTTCGAAAACGGCTAATAGGGTATATGAGACAAATGATACATTTAAAATTTGATTTCCAACTGAAACACGACTTTGTTTCGTTATGGCGCACGTTGTGCGCCGGCGCGACTACTTAAGGGCTAAAGAAACGCTAAATAACTACACACCAACTTTATTATTTTTATCTAAAATTTCAAATTCCCCTTTTTTGCTGTATAGTTTTATTTTCGATTTAAATAAGTTCACAGACGGACAAACTGACAAAAAAATGGGCAAAGAGAAACGTTGACATTACAAGGGCTATTTTAAACAAAAACTTGCTAAAATGTAGTGATACGGCAAACATCAACCATAAGGCGTGGAATAACCCTGTTATCTCTCTGGTTAATTGGAAGGCGTCAAACATTTTACTAGGAAAATGTTCAATATTACTGTATCCAACACATCAACACCGGCACATAAAACAGCTTTTACACTCTTTGTTATATTTCGCTAATAAAAAATTTCATCCCGAAATGTATCTTCCAAACCTGTTACTTCAAAATATGATTACATTGATTGGTTGGGAGTGAATATTATCATGTAGCATTACCTTTCTACTTCTAGCAATATGCAAATTTAAGAAAACTTCTCTTTCACATTCTGAAGTTACAGATGTCCATATTAATTGTTACCGCGTCATCCTTAAAAACCGCCTCATCTATTTACATTTTGTATGCTTTACTCTATACCTGGATCTAACAAGGAGAGTTAGACAGCTCGCCTCCTGGTTTCCAGACAAAACCACCACGGCATGAAAGAACATAAAAAATAATTGGGCACGTATTTTTTTCTAGCTGCCATTCCTGCGTAAATTATTAACATTTAAAGATCACGAAAAACCTGCCGGCTATTTAAATTCCTACGGTAACAATACGTGATTTATTGCACTGTAATTCAAAAAGTGTCACCTCATCTTCTGAAGATGATGATTCTCATCTTGATCGCTCAATGCAGTTGATTCAATATCAATCTCATCATCTTCATCCTCAAAATCCATATCCGAGTCTTGAGAATCTATAATATTCTCCAGCAACTCAGCTAGAGCTTGGTCACAAAGACCAAAAACAAACACGTAAAGATTGTTTAAATTTGTGCCATAACCAAACTTTTTTCCAAGTGTTCAGATTTTAGATCTAGAACATGTGTATTGACCTTGTATTTTAAATGCTTTTAGAGTTTTCTAAATATAGACAAGAATTCAGAAATGCAAAACTAAGTAAAAAAACAAAACGTGTAGGCATGAAAAGTAGTGGTAACGACCGAATGTATCATATATGATACACAACGTAAGTATGGAATTTAGAACAATGGAATATTATTTAAATTGTGAAATTTCACACTACATGCTTTCAACATACATTAATTATTATTCCAAGCCTCTTTTAGACGAGCAAATAATAAAAATTAGCACTACTAAACTGCCTTCTTTGTTTCCATGCTACACGACTCAAAATCATACGTTTTCAGATGCCTCCTGACAAATAGCGGCGCAGCCATGAGTGAAGAGCAAGTGACTGTCGCGTAGAGCAGAGCGTGTCAAATACGATACAACCGGCGCTCATCGATTGTAGTCGCTGCGTAGCGTGCAAAACATTTTCAACCGGTTGTATCATATATGATACAGTAGGTCCGAGGAGGATAAGTAGGCGGCGTAGTCCGTATTTTGAACATGAGGACCCGGGCATTTTGTTTTCGTCATCTACGGACATTTTATTATTTTAAAATTTTGCCTTTTCACTATATTATCCTTCCCTAGCGGCGAGAATTCCTGGAAGAATGCGTCTAACGATTCATGTCTCCTACCCTGGCAGTGAAAGCGGCAAACAGAGAGACGCTGTTGGAAGGCAAGGAGACATAGTGCCTACGTATAACGCCGAGCTCCATCGTTGATTAATCATATTTATAAGTCCAAAATTATTCAGCTTCTTAACAGCAATCACGGCATGTTAAGATGTAAGTTGCTTTTTAATGTGCGTAACATTGAGCGAGTATCGCAAGAGAAGAAAACTCCGTAAACATAATTTAAAAATAGAAATAAAAATCTATCGAGAGATATGCACACTAATATAGTGAAAAGCAAAAATTTTAAATGATAAAATGTACGTAAATGAGGAAAACAAAATGCCGCGGGGGTGATAGAACTCGTGTCCTCGGGTTCAAAATATGAATCTAGGGCCTTAAAGCGCTTGGCTACGCCGCTTACTCATACCACGCAATGTCATTGTAGGAATTTAAATAGCCGGCAGGTTTTTCGTGATCTTTAAGTGTTAATAATTTACGTAGGAATGCTTATTGGTAGCTAGAAAAAATAGGTGTCCAATTATTTTTTATGTCCTTTCATGCCGCGGTGGTTTCGTCCGGAAACCAGGGGACGAGTTGTCTCACTCTCCTTGTAAGTATACGAGCAGGGCCGGATTAAGCGGTACGCAAAAGGAGCCCACAGTGGGCCGACCCTATCTCATCTGTCTCGCCAAAACACTTTCCAAGTGTTGCCGCACATATCACAAACCTGGCAATGACTTATTACTTTTTACAAATTTACTATTTGGTTGGGGCACTTTGCTAGTTGCAAATTTATAATTTGGGTGGGGCCTTAAAGGTGCTGTGCGTGGGACCCATGGTTCTCCTAATCCGCCCTGTATGCAAGTCATCAAGTCTAACACGATTCCTTATTTGTTATATATGCATTATTTTCAAGTCAAATAAAGAGAGACATAAATAAGGCCACATAATTCACAGCATTAAGCCAGATTAAAGGAGATCGTTTTTATAACGGTCTTATGATTTCTAACCGGTTTTCCGTGCACTATTTCTGCGAATGCCATACCTCACAAGTATTCGTCAATATTTGAACTAATTTCTGGGAGAAATATCGCATAGGATTTGCTTTTAAGTTCTATGCTTTTGTTATCTGAACAATGAGTTATGAAATCCGAAGAAAAGTATCTTCCTACCTCCATGGGCGCGAAAATGACTTTCACCGATTTGTAAGTGGAACATAAATCAATAGTGTTTCTGGATGTTTGGTGCTACGCTGTGGTTCCCGCGCAGTTTGAAGGGCCAATGGAAACCAAATAGGGAAGAGGCGAAAGATTTATGGTTTCAAACTCTCTCGCCAAACTCGATCTTTGAGCTGCACACGCTGTATCCATATTTAGGCACATACAAACGTTATAACGGTCTTAGGATAATACATACGGAAATTTATGGCGCAGTCATTATTCTTCACTTTTAAGATATACCGGTTACACTTAATACTGTGAATCAATGAGATCTTTTATTCGATTGTAGCGCTAACTCGGTTGTAGAAGCAACGTTCGTAATTTAAAGACATTTATGATCAAGAGAATCCGGAAAATAAAGCGTTTGCAATTTCTTAAGTATAACAACACTGAATTGGCCCATCTATTAAAGAATGAGAACATTTTCTAAAAGAAAACAAGTATTCTATGGTTGTGTAAAATAGTTACATAATAATAGAGGCATGCCACGACCCAATGGATCCGCTTTGCAGTCACTGGATACCGCTTCTGCTGATTTAATTAAATATTCCGACACATCCTTTAGGCAACAGCGCATGCCTCCCATACCGAGACAAAAACACGATCTCTCTTTCACGTTAAACAGAAACAATCTTTGGGAAACTGTTAAAAATTTTCAATTAAGATCGTTATAACTTTTTTCCGAAAGCGCTCGTTAACATTAAGTGAAACTGATTTAACAAGGTTCTAATTCTCCATTTTTCATCAATTAATAAATGCACTAAGTAATTGAATAAACAGAGAGCATTCGGTTATTCTTACACATTCAGGATCATTTGCGTTAATGAAAAAATGCCTCCACAGTCAGATGCTGAGAGTTTCTGTACTTCAACTTTTGATTGGATTTATTTTTGCCAAAATTGATTGAGTATATTGCGTAGAAACAGTTTAAGAAAATCTAGCCATGTAATCAGTAATTCAATTTCAATTTCATTACTGCTATAATAATCCAAGGGGTTGATTAGCCAAAAATACGCACACCGTTTCATTACTGTTACATTTAAAAGAGTCATTTTCCATGCCCAATTTTTTAGGCTTGTTTCCAAAGGAAACATGACATCGTCCTGTCTGTGTGCGTGTGTGTGTCCCATACTAACAACTTTTGTATCAATGGACCAATTTTCATGAAACTTGGTATGAGGCTAGTGTTGCCAGGGCCCACCTCCGGGATATACTTTATTTGACGAAGATTGAAGTCCCGGGTTTGATTCCAGGAAGGTTTTTCCCTATTTGTTTTACATAGGAAGTCTCTAATCAATGTTTTCTTTAATGCTTTAAAATATCTTAAAATTGTGATATCGGAATGAGATTCGCAGTGTTCTAAGGGGAAAAGAATGTAGATTATAATTATTATCATCGAATTTTGATAATTGGTTGTATTTTCTAGAATTTCTACTAAAACATAGAGTTTTTGCGCTTTAAATCGCATTTTATCGGATTGTTGCCGTGGAGACAATTACCGAACTCGGCTTGAGCATAGACTAGTGAACAAATGGGTTATTTTCTTTTCCACTCGACTACAGTTCAGCAGTGGACAGTTGATCCATTAATATTAGCGTATAAACAGTAACATTTATTAAATTCGTTTATTTTTTTGAAAATACATGCAAAATATGTCAGAGATTTTGACATTGCTTTTAGTATTTTAATCCTGATAATGCTCTATTAATTTGTTTTTCAGTATTTCTCTATCACTATTAAACTATGAATTGCAAGTGGTATTTATGGTATGAGAATTCCTTGGAATGACTAACACATACTGAAACATTTGCTGTCAATATAAGTAATCAGTTCGGGACGTCAACTTTGGAAAACCAGCCTGCATTAGTCCTGGTTTGGACTTCTTGTTTACACATAAAGCATAATTCAATAAGGATTGCCGAGCTCGTCTTATAGCTGAAAACAAATTCAAGAATAAGCACTTAAGTATCAAAAATAGAAAAATTAAGTACCTGTCTTGGGTATCTCCAACAGCAATAACAAGGTTATGAAAAACCAGATGCGCGTTTGATTACAATTCAGCCGTCTTCAGTGGCAATCGCCAAAAAAGTTTATAAAAACTTGATTTTTTTAAGAATCTGTTTTAGGTGAATCGCTACGGAAGATGGCTACATTGCATCAGAGATGCTCAAATGCTTTTCAAAACCTTGTATGACTATTGGAGATAACTAATTGTACGTTAATCAATTATTTTCTGTTTTTGATATTCTTATTCTATAATGTGTAAAGCAAAGGACAGGTATATTGGTTCCAGTTAAACTTTTTTGAAAATCATTTGCATTAAAACTCTAATTTATATCTAAATCAAATATTTTCAGTTCATTTATATTAACATATTTCATTTTATGCGTAAACAGAAATTATTAGAACGAAAATAATAGCCGTATTAAAATTGCTTGCTAAAATTACAAAAATAGATATCAGGATTTATTGCTAATAAGCATTTCGAATTTATCTTTGGTACTTTCACCCTCAAGAAGGGTTAACAAAATTCACCTTATGGCTGAAGTCAAATTTAAAATCTATCCCAACCTTGCTATGGCTATTGGAGAAAAAGAGTTTTCAACTTTCAACCGGCCAATCGAATCTTAATCGCATATTTTTAATAAACTACTTCAACGCTGATTTTCAGAGATCCAATACCTAAGGATTTTAAATACTCTATTCGATATAACTTATACTTAATATCACGAAAGTCATTGATCATACCATTCTATAAGTCTTTAAGTTTTTCTGGAGATTCGCAGCCTCGCGTGCCCCGTCGCAGTGTCTACATTCGAGCTCTTCAGGAGATTTCAGCCAAACCAGGTCGAGGAGGTGTCAGCGGTCCCAATATCCTCCGCGAACCACCTTTAAAATCCCACGTCTTCTTACCTTAGAAGGCGCGGTAAGGAGCATTTGATGGAGTCTTTGAAGTAAGAGACGTTCAAGGCGATACTGCCACCTTCACTTCGCGACCTATGTTTAATGTGAGCAAAAGAGGCATACTTAGCGATCCGCCGATGCCTCCCATCGAGAACGCGGAGGACGATGGGGCGGCGGAATCGGAGAAGTTGGAGGGGAGACTATGAGGGAGTGAGGAAAGGTTACGAGGGGAGGAAAGGTAATGGAGGGAGGGCCCCATCAAAGGAGGAGTAGGGGAGTTGGGAGGCGGACGCGTGCGCGCGCGCGCGCGAGCCGGAAAACACGAGTGAGAGACGCGAGATGATTCTTCGCGGCGATTCCCTTTTCGAGGCGAGTTTTTGATGGAATGCGCTCCGAGAGAAACGCACTCGAAGAATGATGACGTGCGACGCAAGAAAAGGCGAGCGAAGCGCGAAATTCGAAACTAACCACCCCCTTGGATTCGTCCTGCGACGCAACGGACGATAATCGAAGCGCGTGCTCCGTATAGGATTTTTTTCTCCGGTTGAGGAGATAGTAATCTGATCCAATGGCACAGGAACGAATGGAAGCCCAGTACCATTAGGAGAACGCAGATAGCCGCGCGAGAAGGAATCACGTTTTTAGAGCTATGGCCCCGTGCGTCACTGCCAACGCCTTCGACCTCCCATTATAGGAAAGTCGCAGTCATATTGGGTGAATATTTTGTTGATGTCAAGTGTTACATAAAATTATACTGCGAAATTGACGAATTGCAACATCACAATTTCAAAATATAAACGTTTGTTCCTTTTAATGGATAACTCACCGTTTCTTCGGTGAGGAATGGTTTTCCCCTTGTTTGTGCTAATTAAGGTATGACATAATCAGGCAAGCCTTCGCGAGTTATTTCAGGAAATGTAGTAAAGAAATGGTTAAATCATCCCCACTCGCCACGCGAATCTACCATAGGCATGTGGCGCATAGATGTTCTTTATCACTACATATTTTGTTCTACTTTCCTGATAATTTCAAGAGCATTGACGAAAAAAAATAATTTCAAGTGTTATAATGATGTATAAATTTGCAATTTTAAAAGAAACGTGTCTATTATACAATGTTTATTTTGTCGAACGTACGCACTACTGATGATGCTTTTCTCTGAATGAATAATGGTAAATTTATGACGATAAATAGCGTTTTCGAATAAATATTAGAGTAGTGAGCATCGTGATCCTGTTGAATACCGCTGATATGGAACTCTTTGCACGAACTGAATGGTGGGAAATTGATGAGGATTAAGAGAAAATGAATCAATCGTTTTGAAAAAGGAAGAAATATATGTTTTGTTTACCTGACAGCCATGTACAGTAGGGCAGGCCGAAAATCAATTTTTTTCGAATTTGATGAGGCCTGACCTCACAAAAGTTGTGGTTCCCCATCCAATTCACCGAGAAAAAAGAATTTTTTCCCTAAAATAATATCTTCAGGTTGCGCATCGGACTTGAAAATTCGCATTTTCGAGAAAAATTGCATGATTTGTGAGTCTGTCAATCTTCTGTCGGCATGGGCGTCGGCAGAAAATCTTGCAGGGGGGGGGCAAAACACAAAAAATGCCTAACACACAGGGGCAGACACGATTTTTCAATCCCGTGAAATTTTAACTTAACCGGCCTCCAGGTGACGACAAATCTACACCAAAGAACCAAATTCTATTGAATATTCTATTGAAATTAGCTTAAGGTACGTTTGTCAATGTCTAATGCAAGAAGCTTTAGAAGGCACAGGGGATTTCAAAATTGGAGGAAGGATTATAAGAACAGTAAAATACGCAGATGATCAAGTACTTCTAGCAAGAAAGGAAGAGGAACTACAAAAAATGATAAATAGACTAGTGATAACAGGTAGAAAATACGGTATGGAAATAAATATAGAAAAATCCAAGGTCATTCGAATATCGGGTAAAGAAGAGAATCTGAACATAACTATTGGTGGAAAGCCATTAGAACAAGTTTCAGAATATAAATACCTTGGAAGTATCATAACACGAGAGGCAAAATGTACGGATGAGATCAAAACTAGAATAGGAAAAGCAAAAGCGGCTTTCAGGAGAAAGAAACAACTACTTACAGGGAATATAAGGGAAGATATCCGCAAGAAGTTGATAAAATGCTACGTATGGAGTATAGCATTGTATGGGGCAGAAACATGGACGCTAAGGAAAAATTACATCAAATACTTGGAAAGCTTTGAAATGTGGACTTGGAGGAGAATGATGAAGATAAAATGGACATATAGGATGAAAAACGATGAAGTGCTACGAAGAATAGGAGAGAAGCGAATGATTATACAGACTATCAGAAAGAGGAAGGCTAACTGGGTTGGACATTACATGAGGAGAGAGAGTATGATTAAAGATGTGTTAGAAGGAAAACTAGATGGGAAAAGGGAAAGAGGTAGGAAAAGGTATCAGCTGATAGACGATTTGAAAGGGAAAGAGAGTTATCAAGATATGAAGAGGACAGCGGAAAATAGGAGTATATGGAGAACCAGGTTTAACCATGAATAATCACGGACCTGTCTACAGACAGACTACCTATGATGATGATGACGTTTGTCTTGAGTTTTTCACTTTGTGTATGATGATTGCTTTTCCCTTGAAGCACGGTAAAATGTACTGCGACAGGCTTTGCTTTGATGCAAATAAAAAATATGTATTGATCTTTGATTTGCCTAATTTTCACGGAACTATTAACGTCGAATATAAATATTGCATGTTTATAATATATTTAAAATACCCACCTTTAACGAACAACCATGAATGTGTACATTTGCATTGGCAGAACATTTTTCAGGTTACAATACATAATGAGAAAACAACTAATAAAATTCGTAAAAATTCATTTATTCACAAAAACTATAAACAAAAACAGAATAGTCGTTCTCAAAATCAAAGAAATTAATTTTTAAACAAAAATTGCAAACACCTTGTGGCAGCACCAAAACTTTTCTACTTCTTGGTCCATAAATATTTTTTTGTTTTCATTTACATATTTCCTATGTATGCTTAACATGCATAGCCCAGACAAACGATAATCACCCATAGTTGACCTTAACCAAGTCTTTACTCTCTTCATTGTACTAAAACTTCGTTCTATCGCACAAGTAGAAACAGGCAAAGTTAATACAATTAAAACTGCTTTCCTAATAGCCGGGTAAAGGTCTGTGTGATCAATCAAATCAGTTATGCCATTCTCCAACTCAAAATCCGCCTTACTTGACCACATATCATACCATGTCATCGCTTCATTTTCCAAATTATCGATTTCATAAATTATTTTAAGATTCAAAATTCAGTTTTTATACTCCTGTCATCCCAATTGACTCATTTGTTTTGGACAGAGTATAAAAAGATTGAAATGCTTCTCATTTTCTGGAGAAAATCGGCATTCAAGCGATGAGATAATCGAGTCTAAATATGGAATAAAAACAGAACGATGATAATAATCCTCCACAGGCAAATCTTTGAAATTGGATCGATAGGTCTGGCGTGCACATGTTCTTGGTAGCATTAGATTACTGTTCAGTTGTTCGGCTAGATCCTTAACTTCCAAAAAAATGACGTTAAAATGACTATCAACATTTTGTCTGTGATTTCGGAGCACTATTAAAAGCTATAGTATATGCTCATGAACTTTCAAAATATCCAACTGAATGGCCTGAAGAGCTTGCGTTACTGGTTCTAGTATTGATGAATAGGTCGAAATAATAATGAGACTGGGCAAAAAACTTGTGTTTTTGACATTGACTTGTTGATGCACCTCTTGGGATGCTTTACCAAACTCTGTTTCAGTTATTTGGTTTAATTTTTCGTGCATTTTCAAAAAGTTAGGCGTGAAAATCCTAATACTTTTGTACTTAGCACTCCAACGAGTTTCGCATAGCATTGGTATAGACGGAATCAAAGATCTTCTTTTAGGACTGCCACGAAAATAGTTTATAATGGCTTGGTTGAGCCAATGGTGTTCCTTATTCCTGGCACTTCTTTTAAATCATGTACAACTAGATTTTGTCTGTGTGCCGAACAATGCACGAAAATGGTTTTAGGACATATTTCTTTATTAATGCTCTGCACTCCTCGCTCCTTCCCAGCTATTGTTGCACACCCATCATACCCTTGTCCAATTAATTTTTCAAGGCGCAGCCCGAATTGTGTAAATTTATTCATTATAGTTTCAGCAATAGACAGCATCAAAACTAGTAAGAGTTGCAAACCCCAAAAATTCTTCTCGTATCATGTCCTTACTGTCTACAAATCGCACACCAAGAGACAATTGTTCTTTACCTGATATGTCAGTGCTTTCATCTGCTAATATAGAAAATCCGACTGATTCATTGACTTCTGCAACGATTTTCTGCCTAATGTTCTCTTCACAGAGTCCAATCAGCTCATGTTCTATTTGCACCGATGTGTTGGAGAATTTTCTAAATGTTTACGGAGTGTTTCATTCCCTGCTTCGATCCGAAATTCATAAAGGTTTTGCACATTCCCAATATTGCTGGGTTTTCCACGAAGTGCAATGTCATGTGTGCCACAAAATATGAGAGTGGATAATATGGGAAACAGAATCTTTCTATTTTCTTCAACTTTTAGACTTGATGAATTATCAATTTGACAAACAATATTCTGTTCTGGGTTTTTCTTTGTTATTAAAACATTACTGGCATATATTTGTGCATATTTGTGCAAGGAACTCGAAAGATGATCTTTAGCACTCGGATGAAAATCTTTGTATTTTGTGAATGGCTTATTGATGAAAGCTCCTTGCGTGCCTCGATGAACAGTTTGTGGAAATAATATGCAATATTTGCAAACTGCACCTTTGAGTTATATTGAGTAACCAAGGAATACATATGTCATTGTTATACTTTGTTGTGCTTAGAAAATCTTCAATTAGTAGAATGATAAAAGTGAATGAAAAATTGATAATTTTAGCTTATTAACCAATATTTCTTGGTCTATATCTTGAACATAGATTTTTCTCGATAAATTTTATTAGACTGGAAATCCTATGCTAAAATGCATGTATTTTAAAAGAAAAATGTATGTACTTGCACCGTCGGTCCTGAACATCCACTCATCCTTTGGCCTCTAGGGGGAAGGGAAACCCGCCACTGTTCGGACGTTGGAAAATTTTATAAACAGACTTAAAGGCCCCTCTGCACTGCTCCGAATGACAGATATTATCGTTTTGTTCTGCTATCTCGCGTGCATCTGTTTATTAAGATATTAATTTTTTGACTGCTCCTAATTTCGGGCCCCGTATTCACAGAGTCCTGCGCCCCGGGGATGTTGCCCCAGCATCCATGTCCTCTCAGTGACCATACCTAGTGGAGTTGATTTCAATAATTCATAGAAGTTCTTAATAAATATTACTTATTTTTAAAAAAACTTTTATAACGTGCACGCAAGCTTTGTATTTAGTAATAGATAAACGAAACCTAAGATTTTGTTAATAAAAAAGTTATTTGTTACAATAAAGTGACGTTTGAATGGTAAAAATTCTCGCCATCCATAGTTGTGTTAATTTATTAGGCATTTCCAGTTTACTCCCATTTAAAAGTAAATTTTAATGAAATATTTACGTTTTTCATATTTCCAGGGGGGCAACTGCCCCTCTTGCCCCCCTCCCCTGCCGACGCCCATGTCTGTCGGGCCTAATTTCCACCTGCAGGGGCCTCAGCTGGTGTCAAAATCGACTACTTGAAGAGTTTACAATACTTTGGTGCTGTCGAAACAATGAAATATCGCTCAATTTTCATCGGTATAGAGATCGAAAATCTCTTGCTTCCTGGCCGAACTCTTGTGTTGAGGCTGCTGTGACTTCCTTCACGCATCTTTCAACAGCCTGGCAGTGGCACGGAATCTGGAAGTATTTGTGTAGTTTTTCCGGCGGAGCTTCAGAGCCCTCTTTGTTGATGTTGAGAAGGTCACTGTCGGTGAGTGACATCGTCACGGGTGGCTCTGTGAGAGAACATTTCTCCCAATCAATCATGTCCGTGTAATCATGCGCTTCAAAGTTTAGTTCTGGTACAATGAATTTGCGATTTGTCTTCCCTCCTGCACCATCTCTCTTTGACCTGATGTCAATGATAACAAAGCTGCCTTCTGCCTCACTGCCGCCCTCTCGTCTGCAAGAATGGACACTCGAATCTTCTCAGGATGCACCCAGAAAGCGTTATTCCGTATGGCACCCTGCACTATCTTCTTGGCATATTCAGATAGGATGTGATCTTAAATGTTGTCAGCCACAGATTCCTAGGTGCGTCAAAAATCCTACAGAATGTCTATATGGAACCACACACGCGCACGGTGAAGGTGGCGAAAAGTTTTAATTCGTCAGAGGGGTATGCAGACGCTACGTACTCCCTCAAAATCCGAAAGGATGTTGTCAGCCAGCGTGCGTGGTTGAGAGGGCCTGGGAGCATTGCAGAGAGGTCTTTAGGTCAATCGCCGGTCGAAACAGCCTCACACATCCTCAAAAGGTAAAGCTGGTCGTGCTGATGACATCAGGAACTTTTTCAATCGGAAAATCTGAGTCAATCACATCGAATTCTACCGCAGGACGTGTTTTACAATCTCGGAGACTCTTCCAAACCGAGCCAAGAGCCGAGCCGTTGGACCAAACGTTTTCCCATCCGTCTTTTCAATGAGGCGACTAAGTGGTATCTCGTTTGCATGTAGCTGGCAAAAAATCCACTGCAGTAGCCGTTTGACATAATACTCTAGCCGTCTTATGACGCCGTTGTGTCTGCCTGTATTAGTAGCCTCTCCATCAGATCCTAAGCATGTAAGGTTTTCCAGGTTTATTTCTTTGTCAAACTAAAACTCCAGATGGACGAAGAAATACCTCCTGCATCACGTGATAGGGGCGTAACGTGTCCTATGTAAGTTGACCCGGGTTCTTGAATGAGGGTAACATGCTCTTCATGCCTTATTCTCTGATGTAATTTTCCATCTAGTCCCAGTTCGTTAACTTTCGTCTGGTCAATTCTTCCATCAAAGTATAGACCAATTATGTCAGAAGGCTTCAAGAGCTGTTCCTTTTGGACTTCCTGCCGTGTCCTAGCACGTTCACGTCTCACCTTGTTCTTGTCTACAACTATGCTTAGCTTTTCTTGTTCCGGAAGATTCTTATCCAGATCAGCTAATAAAGAAGATGCTAAATGAGCAGCCACTCGATCAGGAACACCAGTCCGATCACAAGCTTTTGAAAATGACGCCAGTTTGATTCGGGTCTGAGTTTTGTCGGTACTCGGAGTCGCCCGTATGCCAGGATCGTAAACCATGTCATGATTACACTCATCTTTCATAGGATGAGGCTCTTCTGCTTCACAGGCTCCATCACCAGCAAAACTTGAAGAAAATGCAGATGATTCGCACTTCATACGCTTTTCATCACCGCCAGTCTCTTGTTCTTTTCTAGCCAACCGTTTTTTGTACACAGTGGTGCTCTTGGTGTCAATAGAGGACATAAACATTTTTCTTTTAGTTCGCTGATCAACTAGGAAGTCTCGTTCGATGACTGGTACCTTCACTGGACATTTTCATTTTTGGAAATATGTACATTTGCAGCTCGCAATATCAAAGAGACCGTTACTCCGCTCGAAATATTTATGTAATTTCTTCTCGGACGCAGGTGAACTACCTTTATCCCTGGCATGGGATTTGTTCAGTGCTTGGACTGACTTGATCTCTTTAAGGACTAAATCTTTAATTCTTTGACGTGACACTGTCAGAATGGAAGCCCTCTGCCATAATTCTTCTAATCTTTGTGCCACAATTAACAAAAAATCAGAGGCCGGAGGATCCTCCCCGTCCAACGCAATCTTCTGCTCCGTACGAATCAATTGAAAGTAACGCACCACATTCAAACGTGTGGGTAACATTGTGTTGGACAGCTCCTCCGGTGGTCCGATCACTTCACTTATCGAGGAACAGGTCTTCTTTTTGTAAGAGGCATCTTTATTACTCAAAGGTACGGAACAAACTGCACAACCACTCTGTGAATGACCCAGCCAGGCTCAATTAGGATAGAACTCGTCAAGGGTTGGAGGGGAGTCGGCAACATTGTTGCTGTCAGAGAGAGCAACAATGTAAGCGCTCTGCTTACATTTTTGCTGTTAAGAGCCGCGCAAATAAAAGTAGTTTGGGGAACGGAGGTTGAACAAGTTCCTGTGTAAAATGTGATATTTTCGTTCTCTTTATGGAAGAAAATTGAGCTATATTTCATTGTCTCGACAGTATTGTAAACTTTTCAAGTAATCGATTTTGACACCAGCTGAGGCCCCTGCAGGTGGAAATTAGGCCCGACCAAAGATTGACCGACTTTCACAAATCATGCAATTTTTCTCGAAAATACGAATTTTCAAGTCCGATGCGCAACCTGAAGATATTATTGTAGGGAAGAAATTCGTTTTTCTCCGTGAATCGGATCGGAAACCAAAATGTTTGTGAAGTCAGGCCTCATCAAATTCGAAAAAAATTGATTTTCGGCCCGCCCTATTGTACAGTACAAAAGAAATTGGTGGTTTCCAAGCCATAATTTTTGTATTTATATATAAAAACTGTTGCAATAAGTAAGGTAAATTGATCAATAAGCAGCGCTAAAGAGTACATGCCGATAATTAATATCGTAATAATGTTGGGACTACCAAAAGCAAATCTAATTTAAAATTTGTGCGATCCATGTGCGATGTGCGCCGATTGCTCGTAACGCGCTTTACATTGTACAAATTTAAATCTAATTTCCGAAAATTTGTATTTCGGTGCTACATCGTAGCAGGAACTGCAGGGACAGAGGGTGTCCCGTCAATTCGTCGCGCGTCAATCCATCGCAGGACACATTCGTTGCGCGTCGATTCATCGCGGGGTAAATTCCTAGCATGACAAATTCATCGAGCGTCAATTCATCGCAAACTCAGAAATTCTTGAGAAAATAGGATTCCACTGTATGTATTAATATTGCTAGCCGTCATGGCCGGTGTATGGCGGGGGATATTTTAAACAAAATATTTTTGACCAATAGACGCACGATGAATTGGCGCGTGACGCATTGACCGCGATGAATTGACGTAGAACCGGGACAGAGAGGGTAGTGCACTAATTGTAAGCTCAATCCGTGGGAATGGGTGGACGATTCGAACACACATCTTTCTGATTAAAATTGTCTTTCTTTACTCGTACAAATAAAATACACCCAAAACATCCTTTTTTGTCGTCGCAATTTCTTGAATCGAAAATGCGCCGCTATAAAAGGCGGTGCACACGGGCGGCCAAAAAGGGACTTGCACCAGGTCAGCCATGATGCACGGGGAGGTCCTGCTCATGTAAGTTTTATCTAATAGACGGTCGGCTGGAGGAAACTAAGTGGTTAATAATAAATATTCGTTCACTCGTTCATAAAACAGCATAGGAAAATGTTTGGCATTGAATGATGCGCACATATCGCACGAGAAACCGCGAGACACGCGTCACACGCAGTTAGATTATTTCTGTCTCCGGTGACTATTCCGTGAGAAACGCATGCACCTATTTCCAGTGATCGAGTCGTGACAAACGTTCTCGTGCAAAGAACTACCCTTTTAGCGCTTTTTTTAAATCGCGTACGTATTCGGTTCGTCTGTCCATACGTCTGTGAGTACGGGAAATATATCTAGAATCCCGCAACCTGGAAAAGGCAAATTTTCAGGATGCTGGTCTACACGAGAGCTAGACATGATAAAACTTAGATGCATCTAGGGTCTTTCTGTCGGAAAGTAAACGGGAAAATTGCTAAAATTTTAAATCCCCACAAATTTAGGAAATCGACAATACATTGCATCTGCTATTATTTACTCCGATGGATAGATATTAGTCGGCGAAAAAAGCGCCTTATTTAATTTGCTCTGCAATTCCTCTCCCACTTTTTTAGTTAAAAACAGAAACACAAAGATTTAATTCGGCGAGAAAACAAAAACGCTTTCCCAAAATTTAGTCAATTTAAAACTGTTTTATAGCTTCTTTTATGTAAAATTTAAAAACCGGCAATTGTAAATGAAAATATAACTAGAGAAAGGGTCACTCAAAAGTGCAAATGTGAAAGAAGCCATTTACTGTTATCATCTGCTCAATGTGAAGAACATTCGCTACTATTAGGACCAAGATATTTTTCTACCTAAAGGAACAATAGCAGTTAAAAACACCAGTTCTTCATCATTGCTTTGAAGCATTTAAATATATGATAAAGAATCATTTAACAATATTATCAAACATTTTAAAAACTTTTATTAGATAAAATTGGGTAATAAAACTGAATCACTATGGTAAAATCAGAGCAATTTATAAATAATATACAATAAAATTGTTCATACAGATTTTCATATATATTTTCTTTTGAATTTAACTGCACATTCTACACATTGCTATGGAACACACTTTCTTCTGAAGAAACTTGAAAAATTACTACACAAATCTTGTTACAATTATGCTATAATGCAGGGGTTCCCAACCAGGTGTGCACAAGTACCACTGTACTCCTGAGCTGTCTGACATTGCTATTCTAGAATGTTTAAAATTGTACTCTCAAGTGCGAGGAACTTAAGTAGTTTTCTTTCTAAATGTATTAAAACATAAGAGTTATAATTTTTGTTACTTTGTTTTATATTTATGATATTTTCTAAATTTTACAAAAATATACTGGTGATTGCTTGATAGTTTAGAATATAACTTGGTGCTATTCAATTTGAAAAGGCTGGGAATCCCTGCTCTAATGTAAACAATTACATAACATCAAAAATGACCAGTTCAAAGGAATACAAGTTTTTATTATTATTTTGGTTTATGTCAAAGGGATTAATTATTTACTAGTCAGTACTACCAAATACAGCTTTATCAGATTTGGGAAAATGCTTCTGATAGCAAATATGAAAATGAGTAGATATATGAACAACTAAGGTTACATCAAAGACAATACTCCATACATTTACCCTGCCCGAATGATGCAGGGATACAAGTGGCCACTTACTTAGTCAATGTTTGTAATGAGAGTAAGAGCAATGTATGGTGGGAGGAAACCAGTAATCAGCAGGTTTAGAATGCCTCTATTATATTCTCAAGGTGTTGTTGCCATCTTTTAGTAACCGCTATAATCCTAAGATTTACTTTGAGCATAGAGACCCCTGGCCTAGGTTTATCTACAACTCTCTGCCAGTGTGATTAAGTGTTGATAAATACATTTATTGCTTGAGAATCATGTTAGAAATACAAAATAAAAATCATATTAAGTTAAATAGCTTCCTCTACAAAATAAATTTGTTCTTATCTCAATTTGACTAGCATATGATTCTATGAATATCAATTTCTTTTGTCATCATTATTCATTTTGAGCATTGTATTTTAAAACCTTTTACTTTATTATTCTGCCTCATTGGTTTGGAAACTGAATCCCCTAATTTTCCCATTATCTTACCAGTGGCAATTTGCAGTTTACAGCAACTTTTTCGAATGCATGCCCCTATATATAGCTTAGGTTTACAGTTTCACATTATTTTTAAGAGTTGAAACTTATATTAATGCTTTCCTACTTTATTCCTCTAAAGTCACCACTTTTCCTTTGGTTAATAGTTGCCTTTCTCCCTTTAGTGACTGTATGAGTACTTTTTCCACTTATGAGCAGACATTTGTTCAAAATTATTTTATATGCACATTTGAAGATATAACTATTTCATGAAAAAAGAAAGTCCTGTCTTCCATGTTGTCAAATTATTCATCGCATAAATATTTTTACTCAATCATTGAAGAGATGTTTTTCTGAGTTACACTGCATAGAAAGAATTTCAATGCTGAAAAAGCTCGATGAACTTGGGCAAAATGTCAAGCCAAAATACACAGCTTAATCTAGAAGACCACCACTTCAATGATCATGTATGCCACTGAAAAAACCTAGTCTAAATGATATTTTTTTTTTACTCGTTAGCCATCATTTGATGAATGTTGTTCTTAAGAAAATAGTTCCTTAAATGTATTACTGCATTTAGATGTAATATTTTCAGATCACTTTAAATCTAGTTCTCCTAGCCATACATAAAATGAGTGCCATTTTTAGCTAAAAGTTTCAAATTAAAAAAATACATTCATAATATAAAATTTATGTAATTTAAATAAACCTGTATTTATTCCAAAGAACATTTTTGAAAGATACATATATCCAAGGTCACTGGAGGATTGTGCCCAAAATGCAACATGAAGCCTAATATGTAAATTGATTGACCTATTTCTAGACTGTCTTAATATGTTGTTTATGATAAAAATTGTTCCCTTAAAGTTGTATTTTTGATTGATATTTCATAAAACATTTGATAAAAATATTTTAAAAGACATAGAAGAAATATTCTTAGTTTATGGAATTCTTTTTGATATGCCTGCCTTTTCCATAACGAAAAAGTGCAAACCTTAAGGTCGTCTATCAATTTAGAAATGAAAATTACCTTGCTTAGGCATGTTTACATCAATATTAGTGCTGAAAAATTGCTGTGATAAATCTAGCAGTTTTTAACTTTACATGTGCATAATTCACATTTAGCATTTGCCTATTTAACAAAAAAGTTATTCGTCCACAGGTCAGGTAAACGGTTGCCTATTATTCAAAAAATGAATATGTGGCCCAATATGCAAAGTCAAACATGAGTCAGGGCCAGGAAAAAGATGCCAAGGTTCACTCTAGGGCACAACAACATGATGAGGGAAGAAGAGAGAGGTTCATCAAACTTGAAAGTTGAAATTATGTTATTTTTCAAATGCAGATGAAAGGAAGAGGTGATCTCCAATCTTAGATAGGGGTAGAGAAACACCTCTTCCAAATTCAGTGCAAACTACTTATGATTTATTCAGTCAATACAAATAACATAGCATGATAAACTTATATAGAACCAGGTAACAACAGACTTCCCTCAAAGTAGCAGGCCCAGATTGGTGTCACTCCTCTTGCAGTTGTCAATTATTATGTTGTAGTAGAGTGCAAACTATGATTGTAAAATAAATACATTTTACCCCATATTTATTCAAGATATGAGTGAAAATCTACATCTCATATTTTTAATACTGTAATTTTTACATTAACTTCAGCAGTAATTATTCCATTACAACACTGAGAACATTAGTATGTAGTCAGTGTTACTACATCAAGATTACTTGGAAGGCCACACACAGCCAGTAGGGAAGTTAAAAAATGCCTCCAGGCAAGAAACTTTTAACCATTTCTGCTCTATATGATAATCTGGCAGTGGTTATGGTAGTCAATAAAAAATACAGGAAACAGCCATGGTGATCTCTTTGTTTGATTCAGAAAAAGACTTTTCGCCTTCTCAACCGATTTTAGATATTATTCAGAAAAAAGTGAATCAACTTCACAGTCAATATATGATTTGCTCTTTAGCCAATGTATATCTATAAATTGAGATTTAAGGTCACAATTCGAACTAGTTTAAAAGTTCAGCTTTGTAAAGTCATGCAATATTTCCCTAGTTTCATAATATTTAAAATAAAATACTCTGAATCTGAATAAATGTAGAACTGTCACTAAAGTGAAGATAAAAAATTATACAAAATAGAAAAATAAAGTTTTATGGATAACACAATGGTCTCATCATTATAACGAAGTTGAACTGATTAATTCAGATTACCATCACAATCTTCAATTGCACAAATAATAATTTAATTAACTTCAACCCACCCAAATTTCAAACTAATAGATATAAAATAAAACAAACTATCCAAAGTTTATCAGGAATATTTTCTTGTAATAAATCCTTCATTGCAAGTCACAGATGAGATCTAATGAGAAAAATGAAAATTTGAACAAAAAAGAAAAGCAAAATAGAAAAATAAAGTTTTATGGATAACACAATGGCCTCATCATTATAACGAAGTTGAACTGATTAATTCAGATTACCATCACAATCTTCAATTGCACAAATAATAATTTAATTAACTTCAACCCACCCAAATTTCAAACTAATAGATATAAAATAAAACAAACTATCCAAAATTTATCAGGAATATTTTCTTGTAATAAATCCTTCATTGCAAGTCACAGATGAGATCTAACGAGAAAAATGAAAATTTGAACAAAAAAGAAAAGCAAAATAGAAAAATAAAGTTTTATGGATAACACAATGGCCTCATCATTATAACGAAGTTGAACTGATTAATTCAGATTACCATCACAATCTTCAATTGCACAAATAATAATTTAATTAACTTCAACCCACCCAAATTTTAAACTAATAGATATAAAATAAAACAAACTATCCAAAGTTTATCAGGAATATTTTCTTGTAATAAATCCTTCATTGCAAGTCACAGATGAGATCTAATGAGAAAAATGAAAATTTGAACAAAAAATAAAAGCAAATTTTTCTTGATTTGCCAAATAATAAACAATTGTTTGAAATATTAAGCTACCTTAGCAATCATTCACAAATTATGTGAAGTTTACTAGCAGCTTATTACCATAACAAATGGTTTATGAACAGTTCCAGTAACGAGCAACAGTGTTTTAACAAATTATATATCAATCACTAAAAACAATGGGAAAGTTTTTACATTTGTTAAACATGATGTAACATGCACACACACAATACACGCATTCACACATCATCACCACTATCTCAGATGAATCATAAATAGAATGAAATCTATTTTCTCCTGAAATCAACGCATAGAGAGTGCTGGGTTAGGCTAGAACCAATAGTGCACTAATGGCTATGAAACATCTGCTCAAAATGGCACATAAGTAAAAGCTCATTGATGAATAAGATACTGGTCAGACAAAGCTTTAAAGGGATCCACAGTTAAGTTCAATGAGCAATGTGTCAAGACATGGTCCCATAATTTTAAATGAATAAAGCCCCCTTGCTTCCCTATTTTTGTTCTGTTCATTGAGCTCTTTTCTGTTCTTTCCCTGACCTACTTCAAGCACAAAAGCATTGTAATTTCCTCTTCCCCACTCAAACTCATATTATGCCTCTGCTGCAGAGAAAGTATTCTTCCTCTCTCATTCCCAATGATGATATGCTCCATGCACAATAGACATCAAGAACCTGAGAAATTGAATAGTGAGATATCCAGAGATGTGTTCAGCATGAGGTACGCAATGTCACGTTGCCCCATGGTTTTAACAATCAACTGGGTGGTTACAATATTGACCAAGCTCAAATCACAGCTAATGGCATAAATTATCATGTACACAACAGCCACTCACAGTTATTACATCAAATGAGCTCTTTATGCAGAGGAAAAAGCAAATCAGTATCACGTTACCAATCAGAGAGAAAAGAGGTAGGCTTAAGATTTTGAGCGCCAAAAAAAAAACCCGTCGGGAGATTGTTTGAAGGTAACTAAGACCACGAGAACCAGGATTTTGCACGAGGGGTTGAGGGACTAGTTAGAGAAGAGGCATCACCTTCACTCGAGAGAAGTGCAGCACCTACACCAACCTCATCACTTGTGCGATCCAAAGCACTGTCGCTCCCTGGAACTCCTGTTTGACAAAAGAAAGACAAACTAAATTCTCTTAGGTGATAGAGAACATAAAGACCTTACTTGAGATGCAATAAAAGCATCATTATTAAAATTTTCACTTTAGATGCCATATAGTAAGGCCATGACAGGAAGGAGGCACATTTTCATCAAAAAGTATTTATGGAATTGGTAGTTATTTTTAGGCTGGTTTCCAAAGGGAACATAGCCTTATAAAATGATCCTGTATGTGTGTGTCCCCTACTAACAACTTTTGCACCAATGGACCGATTTTCATGAAACTTGGTATGAGGCTTGTGCTGCCAGGGCCCACCTCCGGAATATATTTTATTTGGTGAAGATTAAGTCCCGGGTTTGATTCCAGGAACGTTTCTTTCCTATTTGTTTTACATAAGAAATCTCAAATCCATCGTGCAGAGATGTTTTCTTTAATACTTTAAAATATCTTAAAATTGTGATATCGAAGCGAGGTTAGTACTGTTCTAAGGGGAAAAGAATGTAACTCTTATCATGGAATTTTGATAATTGGTCGTATTTTCTTGAATTTCTACTAAAACAGCATTTTTGCATTTTAAATCGCATTTTATCGGATTGTTGCCATGGAGACAATTAACAAAGGTGAAATACTCCTTTAGCCAAAACAACTATTTAGTTGTTTTGGCTCAAGGAGTATTTCACCTTTGTTAGTTTTGGCCAAAGTTATTGAGCTACTATTGGAGACAATTATTACCGAACTCCGTTTGAGCATAGACGAGTGAACAAATGAGTTATTTTCTTTTCCATTTGACTACCCTTCAGCAGTGGACAGTTGATCCATTAATATTAGCATATGAACAGTAAAATTTATTAAATTCATTTATTTTTAAAAAAATATATGCAAAATATAACGTCAGAAAGAGATTTTGACATTGCTTTTAGTATTTTAAACCTGATAATGCTCTACTAATTTGTTTTCTAATTTTTCTCTATCATTGATAAACTATGAATTACAAATGGTATTTATGGTATGAGAATTCCCTGGAATAACTAACACACTGAAATATTTACTGTCAATATGAGTAATCAATTCGGGATGTCAACTTTGGGAAACCAGCCTGCATTAGTCCTGGTTTGGACTTCTTGTTTAATATCTATGTTTAACTAAGTGTTTTCTGCAAGCTGACATGATTTCCATGCTACTTTGCATATATTATTTGTTTGAAAGGTGGCAACCCATTAGTGGAGGCCTATCCGGAAAAATGATGTCAAAGGAAGATGAAGCTCGCAGGCCTGTTTCTCATATTTAGTAACTTATGTAAATAACTAAGGCAAAAATTGCAGTGATGATGACAACTGTTGAATGTTCTCTGTACTTGGCCCAATATGGGGCTCAATATATATATATATATATATATGGATGTCAACAAGGTGTTGGGATGAGGAAACCCAGTGAGCACTCACCAATCAGACGACTTCAGGTTGGCGAGGCCCCGGGGATGTCGAAGCGACACACGTAAAATAACACAAAAACACAGAAACATCACAAACGTAAAGCTTTCGGAACTACTCCTTCTTCAGCTACAGAGAGAGAACTTCTCTCTCTGTAGCTGAAGAAGGAGTAGTTCCGAAAGCTTTACGTTTGTGATGTTTCTGTGTTTTTGTGTTATTTTACGTGTGTCGCTTCGACATCC
The DNA here is from genome assembly GCA_028673005.1 of Tanypteryx hageni. NCBI lineage: Eukaryota > Metazoa > Arthropoda > Insecta > Odonata > Petaluridae > Tanypteryx > Tanypteryx hageni. The sequence goes on from CM054116.1 coordinate 116,258,027, forward strand.
CCGGGGCCTCGCCAACCTGAAGTCGTCTGATTGGTGAGTGCTCACTGGGTTTCCTCATCCCAACACCTTGTTGACATCCATATATCTATTTTACCTTTCCTTTTCCGTAAGTTGTTATATATATATATATATATATATATATATATATATATATATATATATATATATATATATATATATATATATATATATATATATATATATATATATATATATATATTTATTTGAGTTGATGCAATGAAAGGTCTTTTGGCAACACAGACTTGAAATACAAGTCATATGGGGTTGAGCCCCATATTGGGCCAAGTACAGAGAACATTCAACAGTTGTCATCATCACTGCAATTTTTTCTCTCCGCCTAGCCTCAACCTCCGCTAACCCTATTAGCCCCCTTACATTGTCTCCTTGTTACTTTGTAACTATTCGGACTCTACCTCATCACACTCCCTCTTTATTGGCTATCCACCCCTCCTACTCCCCACCTCCTCCAATCATCAACCTTCCCACATCACCCTGTCATTCCCCGCCCAGTGTGTCACTTTACGTTACTCTTTCGCTGAAGAAGGGCATAGGCCCAATAAGCTTGCGTGTGTTTTTGTGTTCGTGTGTTTTACGTGTCTCTTCGACGCCCCCAGCAGCCTGCCAGCTTGGTCCTCAACTTGGTGAGTGTCCGCTGGGCTTCCCTCAACACCTTGTTGCCACCCTCATCACTACCTTTTCTTTTCCTTTAGTTAATATATATATATATATATATATATATATATATATATATATATATATATATATATATATATATACCAGGTTTAAACCTTCGCTAACACTCCCACTCCAATCACCCCTCTTTTTTCTTTCCCCTTACCCATCTTTTCCCGAACCCCTACCTCCAGTGTTACGCTTATTTTTAGTCTCCGTATTTCTCTCGCTGAAGAAGGGTGTGTGTTGCCCGAAAGCTCCAAATTACAAGCCTTCCTCTATCTCTGTGGACGTCCACCACCGTATGGTAAGTGTTCACTGGCTCCTTCCTATCCCTCTCAACCTCTCGTTGCATTTATTTCATCATATTATTTCTTTTTCCGTATCGTTATAGAGAGTATATGGAGAACAAGGTTTAAGGGGACTCCTCAGAGCTCCTTCGCTGGTTTAGTTCTTCCAGATATCCTCCAGAAGGCGCAGCGGGAGCACGGCTTCAGTGACCCTTTGAGGGATTTTAGAGAACCACTAGGAGTGGAAGATTTAGCTGTTTGGTTGAATACTAATACATTTGGCAACAGCAGTTGTTATCTGGGTTCGATGGAGGGAGGTGAAGATAAAGCCTGGTGAAGATGGCTTAAATGACACAAGCAAAATTCATCACGTCCAGTTAAATTTCCCGACCGACGCATGGAGTTCGTAATCTGTACTCCTGAGGACATCTTTTCTTTCTCACTCGCAACTTTCGTAACCTTACTTCTTCCGAAGAATGTTTATTCTGAAGCACTAAACTGACTGCTCGAGAACTTATGAATAGTATTTAAGGGATGTACTATGTACAGATCTATTGAAAGCTAATGGCACCTAAATGCGCGAAGAGTCACATGATGTATGGGAAGGTGGCTGTGGAGAATGACTGATTACCCCACGCATATATATACCCTCACCCCCACGTAGCTCGCTTTCGAGAATGGACTCTTCCACGCTAAATTCGTGTTTGTGCGCAGGTGCCATAAGCTTTCAATAGATCTGTACACTCATTTCGAAAGGTATTCCAACAATTTGAGCAGCATCGCTTTCACGGCAGACTGAATTTTAACTTCCTATCTACTTGAATATTATGTCAGGGTTTATTATTGTATAAAATATGATGTATTCTTGCATATTGACCGGAATTTCAGAGATTATTCCGCGTCTTGGGCAATCGTTTGTACATATTATTCCCCATTGTTACGCTTACGCAGCAGCCCATGGAATTGTTTTTTTGTCCAAGTTAGGGGTTGTTGGAGGAGGGCTGAAGCAAACTCTCTGCGTAATTAGTTCTAATAGTAGAAGTTAGTGTATTCGAATCGACGATTTCATCGGTTTTATCAAATTCCTCGGTTCGATAGTATTTGTTACATAACGGAAATAGCAAAAGTAACAAGGCACCACTCTAAAAAACAGTCGAGATATATGCGTTTTAAAAAGTAAAAAAAATTTGCAGTTTCTTCTTCCATTACTTGCTACTTGGTAGCATTCACTGTATAGTATATTCCACGTTAAACACCGACATAAGAAGTTGATTTAGCTAATGGAATGCATGAGATTGTAATGTGATATATCTTATTTATAATTCATCGAGTTAAATTGTTGTTGCAGCAATCAAAATTTTGTTTCACTTTGTTATTAAGTGAATCTTATTTTCACAGACGAGTCATAGGTAATTGCAAGATAAATCAATCTCTGAACTATGTGCGACTGCTCGGTTAAACATGCAGATTTCTGACTGACTTCACAAAACTTTTTGAGGGTACCACTAGATAGTTTAATTTTTTCATGCACACGCAAAAATTGGAAAATGACGGGATATGGATTATCTACGACGAAGAAATAAATGTAAATATGTCTATTTTCTTTACGTATATACAACGTTTGCAAGTGAAAAGAAATGGGGAATTTACGACGAAGGTATTACGTGAACATAAGTTATCATAAGTTAATGTTGACAAAAAGATCTCCGAAAAGGATTCGGATTCGACTCCAGGATATACATTATTTCCCTTAAGATAACATGTAAAATCTGATTGTACGGCGTGCAGGCTTTCATTCTTTTGCAAATTAAAATTAGAAGAAAGTGACCATAGATCTTCAGACAGGAGCTGCTTTAAAGAGGAATGGTTAAGTAGGTTTTTACCACCACATCCTACAGCCACACACTAAACTGCAGTCAGTCTTACCGCCCCCATCAGAGCAATGAGAAATCGTTTGCGGCAGCTTTCCAGCATGATCCGTACTCTCCCTCAGCATTTCCCACAAGGAACCTCTTCTCCAAAGCCAGACAATCTACAAGGTTGCCACTGTTTGCATTTTCTAAGCTAGCGCCAACGACTCACAACCAGCACTAAAAGCCTGAACTGTTTACTGCCAATATCCAATAAAACATGGTTTGAAAAATTGCCGAGCAATAGTGATTATTGTTTCAAATTCTGAAGATTTTCCATGGAAAATGAGACAAAGTTGCATTTAAATTTAAACTTAAATGGTTAAGTTTCCTCTTCCAGTTCTTATAATTGTGGTAGCTTAGCTACCTTTGGAGAAAAAAGAGCGCTTGTAATTGATAGTTTCCATGTTGATTGCAGACTTACAAGAAATAAAAGTACATTTCAAAAAAAGGCTTTTTTAATGATCAGAAAACTGCATTCAGATATTATTACTCGTTTGCGAGATATGTTTTGGAAAATTGCATCTAAAGTCGGACATTGCAGCCGCTGTATATATATATATATATATATATATATATATATATATATATATTGTGACGAAATGAAATTCGCAATGTTCAAAAACCCCGCCAAAGTAGAAAGGTTCCCCGACCCTCCGCTAATGGGACCAGAGCAATGTGTGGCATTGAGACGTCACCTATTTTAACTTGATCCCCGGGTACTAAGGTGGACCTATAAAAGGTGTGACCAGAAAGCAACTGGACCTTTTGCCACAGCACCGTTCGCCGGCCATTAGTCCATTAAAACTTGGCAATCGCTAACGGTGTCAGATAGCATTAGACGGTTATTTGCCATTGCACTTACTAAGAATTGTTCATTGAACTTTCTAAACTTGTTCATTAAATTGGCCTTTTGTCATCGCAGTTGCTTATTTGCCGTTGTATTTGCTCATTTCCCCATTGCATGTGCTCATTCGCTCATTGAATGTTTTTTTTTGCTTTTGTGTTTATTTTTCTCTGTTTTTTCTGCAATTTGTGTAATGCTTTTGCTTGTCTCTTATGCATGAGAAACATGTTTTGTGTTATACAGTCCTCATTGTTTAGTAAATTCTTTTTTGTTTCGTGAATTTAAGTTTAACCCGATGTTATCTTTCTCACCCAATCGCTTTCAGAGGTATTAAGCTATATGTTCTCAGTAAGAGTACCATACGTCCTATTTTCCCAACAACCCACCATAATCTACACGTGACAGGTTGTGTTTAGAAGAGTCCTTTTTGGCCTGCGGGTCATCAAAAGAAGTCTCGAGTTCACCTCCGTACGATACTTTCAAAAAGAGAAAGGGAACAAAAAGAGGTGGGGAGATCGTGAGAATATATATATGTTGCCATTCATATATATATATATATATATATATATATATATATATATATATATATATATATATATATCAGTTCTCTCTCTGTAGCTGATGAAGGAATAATTCCAAAAGCTTCTACGTTTGTGATGTTTCTGTGTTTTAGTGTTCTTTTACGTGTGTCGCTTCGACATCCCCGGGGCCTCGCCAGCCTGAAGTAGTCTGATTGGTTAGTGTTCACTGGGTTTCCTCATCCCAACACCTTGTTGACATCCATATATATATATATATATATATATATATATATGTACATATATATATATATTGTTCACATCAAACCCACCAACAGCCTCCAATACCTCCACTTTGATAGCTGCCATCCCCTTCATACCAAAACCTCTATCCCCTATGCCCTTGCTCGTCGAGGATGGAGGCTTTGTTCCGATAGAGCATCCCTTCTAGAGTATTACTCTGTCCTCGAGGATGCTCTTCTCAAACGTGGTTACCCTCCAGTCTTGGTCTGCGAACAGATCCATAGGGCGATGACGCCTACCCACATTGGATCTCATCCTCACACACCCACTATTCCTGCATCTACCCCTCCACTCACTCTTACGACACTTTTCCATCCTGGTATCCACGAAGCTCTCAAAACAATCCTTCATGCTGCCCACCCAATTCTTACCTCATCCTCCCATCAGTCCCTCTTTATCAACCTTTTTGCCAATCCTCCACTCCTCTCCTTCCGCCGGCCCCCAAATTTGGGAAATATCTTGTGGAGGAAGGAACTTCCCACTTCTACCACGCTTCTTGCAATAGGTTCCCACCCCTGCGGAAAACCTCGCTGCCTCACTTGCCCTATCCACCTACCATCATCTTCTTTCTCGAGTCCCTCCACCAACATCACCTACCCCATCACCTCCAGAAGCAACTGCACCACCCGTAACGTCATTTACCTCCTTACCTGCACCCTTTGTCCCGCGTTTTACGTAGGCCTCACCAGCAATCCGTTAAACATCCGAATGAATGGTCACCGGAATAGCGTTTCTCTCAGACGCCCCTCCCAGTTGCATTACATGCTAATACCCCCAATGTCCCCTTTAATAGTTGCTACAATGTTAGGATTATTCGCGCTTTACCCTATGACACTCCTGCCCCCCTTCTCCGACACTGGGAACTAGCACATATCCATCTTCTCGACTCTTTCTCTCCGCCTGGCCTCAACCTCCGCTAACCCTATTAGCCCCCTTACATTGTCTCCTTGTTACTTTGTAACTATTCGGACTCTACCTCATCACACTCCCTCTTTATTGGCTATCCACCCCTCCTACTCCCCACCTCCTCCAATCATCAACCTTCCCACATCACCCTGTCATTCCCCGCCCAGTGTGTCACTTTACGTTACTCTTTCGCTGAAGAAGGGCATAGGCCCAATAAGCTTGCGTGTGTTTTTGTGTTCGTGTGTTTTACGTGTCTCTTCGACGCCCCCAGCAGCCTGCCAGCTTGGTCCTCAACTTGGTGAGTGTCCGCTGGGCTTCCCTCAACACCTTGTTGCCACCCTCATCACTACCTTTTCTTTTCCTTTAGTTAATATATGTACATATATATATATATATATATATATATATATATATATATATATACATACATATTAACTTATGGAAAAGAAAAGGTAGTGATGAGGGAAGCCCAGCGGACACTTACCAAGTTGGCAGGCTGCTGGGGGTATCGAAGAGAGACGTACAACACACAAACACAAAAAACACGCAAGCTTATCGGGCCTATGGCCTTCTTCAGCGATAGAGTAACTGAAAGTGACATACTGGGCAGGGAATGATAGGGTGATGTGGGAAGGTTGATGATTGGAGGAGGCGGGGAGTAGGAAGGGTGGATAGCCAATAAGGAGGGAGTGTGGTAAGGTAAAATGCAAATAGCTACAATGTAACAGAGGAGACATTGTAAGGGGGCTAGCAGGATTAGCAGAGGTTGAGGCCAGGCGGGAAGAAAGAGTCAAGAAGATATATATATAAATGGATTGCAAAAAGATGCTGGGATAAGAAAGCCCGGTGAGCACTCACCAATAAGAAGACTTCAGGATGGGAAGCTGCTGGGGATGTCGGAGTGACAGGTAAAACAAAAGCTTCCGTTTGTTGTTTTTTGTGTTTGTTTTACGTGTGTCACTCTGACACCCCCAGCAGCTCGCCAACCTGAAGTCATCTTAGTGGTGAGTGCTCACTGTGCTTCCTTATCCCAACATCTTGTTGCCATCCATTTATCCCACTTACCTTTCCTCTTTCTTAAGCATTTTTATGTGCGTGTGTATATATGTATATGTATATATATATATATATATATATATATATATATATATATATATATATATATATATATATATATATATACATATACACACACACACACACACTCTTTCGCTGAAGAAGGGCATAGGCCCGATAAGCTTGCATGTTTTTTTGTGTTATATATATATATAGAGGTTTTACTGTATTTGGACTAAGGATACAGGATGTAAAATACTGCTTGAAGGGTTTGAGGGAAGCAGCCAGACAGTTGGCATAACATACACATCATTACTCACATTTACCTTACTAATGAACAATGTTAGCATAATAAAAATATTTGAACTGGCATCCTAGTGCCTCGTAAACAGCATTTTTAATGAAAAACTATTCACACCTAAATTAGAATGACTGAATACGTGCAGACATCTTTGCAGCTGCCTCTTTGAAGAACATACATATTGTAAGTAAGTAAGTGACCCTAAAATGATCAGTGCTCTAGCCAGAGCAATTAACAATGTGGACATATGGACCCTTCTACTACCTCAAGGCTAAGGTCCAAAGAAAACATTATGTCTTTATTAATGCTATAGACTTCTGAAAAATTCATCAGTAAAGGTAACAAATTGCTAATCATCCCAGAAAAACTGGGAAGAGAAAAAAATTACCATTTTATTCACATTAATCACCTCTTTTCCCATTACCAGCTTTTGACCCATCTCCTGAGGATGTGTGGCTAGCTGCAGAATCTTCCACTCTTGCCACTTTTTGGTTTGTCTTTCCAATCATTTCTGACTCATAAGCCCTAACAGCATCAATGTCCATTGTGATCCACTCATCCAACCATGCAAAAGCTTGTCTGTGTCCCAGCAAAAGGACATCTCGTACACACTGAAGGCAACAAAGGACAAAAATGAAAAAATATCAGTGAATTGTACATCGTAAAAACCTTCTAATAACTGTATATTTCTAGTCCATACTATAATGCCTCTAGTTACATTAACCTTTAAAGGATGGCCAACATGCATGCTTAGGTATACCTTTATGGCCAGACTATGCAGCATATGTTCAGCATTTGTCACATCAATTCTGCATCTTAGTTATGTAAAAGCAGAAAGGCATCTTTCTTCATCTAGAAGACCAAGAAGGCTTTTTCCTTTCCAATATGAAAGAATTATTTTCCTGCGACCTCTAATTAAGTAAGTGGTTTCTGAGAAATTTCTGTATGACTGGCAGATTTGTAAATAGAGGGTGACTGACACAAAAACAAAGATTGGAATTGAGTGGGTGACTATCTCTTAGCTAATAACCATGAGTAAGGGTTATGTTACTATAAGGAGTGCTGGCAGCTCACGGGGGGGAGGGGGTCAGAGGGGACGATTGAAGTAAGGCAACAAAATTAGTCTGAAATCAAAAAATAATATACTGAATCTGCCTGAATAGAAGCTGACCCCAGATTTAAACCAACCACCTAAACATTTCCAACATTTTTAGGCAAAAAGTAAATTTCGTAGATTTTATGCTGAAGTGTACTGGGCATGCATGCATGGCCTAGAATACATTATTAGAGATTGAAGAAGATTGGGAAATGGTTTAGTTGTTGACATATTGAAATATTACACCAATTAATAATTTTGCATTGCTGAATAATGTTCCACATTCAGTGACAATAATTTCATTCATCTTCATTTTCACAAAAGGTTAAATAAAGCAATAGCGACCTCGCCAAGATAAGTTTTCATCCAAGTCTATTTCAAATGAAATTAGCATTTACATTGCCTTAAGAAATTGCATTTTTATAATTATACATGTTCCATGTAAAATTTTGCCAAAATTCAAACAGTTGAGCATCCAAAGCCTTCATCGCATTTTGCGTAATCATCTGTGTAGTCAATGTATGCAATTTTAATAGATTCCATGAATGAGGTTTCAACATACATACAAACATTGCAATGGCTATAGCAATAACTACAATAGCCAAGTAAAACTAATAGGAACTTCTTTTAATGGCTAATGAAAAATAATACAAATTGTTAACTATTCTTAATGATACATATGCATAGCCATGAGAAACGAAAGAAAATATCCAATAGCATTTAGAAAAGAAAGAACAGGTAACAACGGTAACAAAATACAGGTACTGCTAAATTCTATATATATTCTAGCTTTCTTATTTATTCATTAATATATTTTGTAGGTCAAATATTAACTTTATGAAAAATATAGCACTATCATTTGAATGTGAAGGCAATGAAAGATGTGCTGCCATCTATGGGTGACTACGAGACTTAACCCTAACCCCAAATTTTTCTCCGACTAGCATTTAAGCCAAGGGGTGATTTTTTCATGATAGATTTTGACAAAAAACATCGGCTTGTATTCCGGCAGATATGGTATACAAAATTGGAAATGAGAAGAAATTCAATTTTATTTTGTGACTTCAAATATTTTTGCATCAGCAATACTCAACTATGAAATGTAATAAACAAACCTCAGCCCTAACACTTATCTGCTACATGATACATCAAAAGAAATGCAAAACCCTTTCCAAATGGCAACCGCTGAAGCTGTAAATGCAATTTTTGAAAATAATGATTATATCATGGAAACTCTTGCACAACTGCAGGGCTCACTTGAGGAAAAAACAGACTTCATTGGACAGTCTCTCTCTCTGCCAGTTTGAGGCCGTTTGATTTTTTTTAGCTGACATTTCTGAGGCCTGTTCTTAATTTTACTTTGACTATGCTAGCAGGAGATAATTCTCCTGGTAGGACCACCCAAGCCAGAAAGGTCTGAGGGGAAGAGTCAGACTAAGAAGCAGTCTTGGGGGTTTTACATCCTCCTGTGCAAGGGAAGCAGCTTGCACAGTACCTCTGTAGGTGGTGATCATGTGGATCTGAACAGCTACAGATGGGTAATCACTCTTGTGAAACTGCGATGAGGAAAGCAAGGGGAAACTACCTCATTATATTTCCCATGATAGGCTGAAAAGCTGCAAATACTTCTATGGATCTCTCTAGGGTAAAATTTTCAAGAGGTAAAATAGTCTCCCAATCGGATCTTCGGGTGGGGACTACCCTAGGGGATGCACAGAGGAAATGTAACATTCATAAGAAAAAAGCAAGTAGTGAGAAATTAAGAATAGGCACATGGAATATTAGGACTATGAATTCAGGGGGTAAACTAGAGAACTTAAAAAGGGAAATGAGAAGGAGTAATGTAGGTATAGTAGGTCTTAGAGAAGTTCGGTGGGAAGGAGAAGGCGAGATAAATTCAGATGAATTTAAGATTATTTATTCAGAAGGAGAGAAAAAGGAAAGGGGAGTGGGGATTATAATGAGAAAAGCGATCGCTGCAAGAATTAGCAAGGTAGTGACAGTTAATGATAGATTAATAGCCGTAAAACTTTAGATGGAGCCAGTAGAAATACTTATAATTCAAGTGTATATGCCAACAACTAATGCTGGCAACGACGAAGTAGATGAAATGTATGAACAGATAACAGAGATATTGGAGGAGGAGGGAAAAGGAAGGATCACCACCATAGTAATGGGAGACTGGAACAGTGTAGTCGGAGAGGGACAGGAAGATAACATAGTGAGAAAATATGGGCTAGAGGGAACAAATGAAAGAGGGGAGAAACTTGTGGAATTCTGCCATAGAAATAGATCGATTGTAACTAATACATGATTTAAGCACCACCAACAGAGACTTTACACATGGAGAAGCCCAGGAGACCAGAGGCTACCAGATAGATTACATACTAGTCAATGAAAGATTTAGAAATAGCATTACAAATGCAAAAACACTACCAGGGGCAGATATCAATTCCAACCACAACATTTTGGTGGCAAATACACAATGTAGACTGAAGAGTGTTAAAAGAAACATAAGACTTAACAAGAAATGGAACTTAGAGGAACTCTTTAAGAACAAGGGCTATCATGACTGAGCTGGAAAAAAGGTTAGGGAGAAAGCTGAATAAAATAGGAACAATGTAGATGAGGAGAGGAGATACATCCATAGCCACATTAAATATGTTATGGAAAAGAAGGTAGGAAAGATAATAGATGAAAGAAACAAAAAACCCTGGGTCACAGGAGCCATGTTGTAAAAAATGAAAGAGGAGAAAGTGGAAGAAAATAAACACTGAAGAAGGCCAAAGAAAGTACAAGGAGTTAAATAATACTTTAAGAAGGGAAACAGATAAAGCCAGAGAAGAGTGGATAAATGAGAAATGCGAGGTGATTGTCGAGTGTGGAAGAATTTGTAGAATAGACCTCATGTATAGCAAAGCAAGGGCACTATTCAAGAAAAAGGCAAGAAAGATAGGATGCAAAGGAATCATGAACAAAAGTGGTAAAATTGTCTCAGAGTCAGATGATGTAAAGAGTGTCTGGAAAGAATACAATGAGGTATGACAAATAAGGCAAATTAGAAAATATTGAATTAGATGAAAAACAGGATGTGGAAAAAGATCAGCTAGGACCAAGTATTCTCGAGTCTGAAGCTTAAAGAGTAATTGATGACATGAAAAGAAGGAAGGCTGCTGGGAGTGATGATATACCAGGGGATGTTCTTAAGGTTTTGAGGCTGAAAGCAGTTAAGAAACTGACAAAATTCTTTAACCAAGTATATGATACTGGCATATGGCCTGAAGATTTTTTAGATGCTGTTATGGTACCACTGAAGAAAAAGAACAATGCAAAATGTTGTAAGGATTACAGAACTATTAGTTTAATTTCTCATACAGCTAAAGTTCTAGCCAGAATAATAACCAAAAGAAATGAAGGTAAAATAGAAAAGGAGCTGCAAGATAATCAGTTTGGTTTCAGAAGAGGAAGAGGGACTAGAGATGCTATAGGATATATGAAGATGATGATAGAAAGAGCACTAGAAGTCAATAAAGATGTGTACTTTTGTTTTGTAGATTGGGAGAAAGCTTTTGACTGAGTGAAATGGGATAAAATGTTGGGTATTTTAAATAAAATAGGGATAGATTGGAAAGATAAAAGATTGCTTAAAAACATCTACTTAGATCAAAAGATTAGAGTCAGGATTGAAGGAGAAGAAACAAAGTACTTCAACAGGGAGAAGTACTTCAATAGGGAGGGGAGTGAGGCAGGGATGTCCTATTTCACCAGCGATATTTAATATTTATGCAGAAACAATAACAGAAGAAGCATTGATGGAAGAGAAAGGATTTAAGAAAGGAGGTGAAAGTATTACCACCATTAAATATGCATATGAACAGAGATTAATAACAGAAGATGAGAAAGAACTTCAGAGGATGATAGACAGACTAGTGGAGGTTGGCCAACAATATAGAATAAAGATCATTGCCAAAAAAACGAAAGTCATGGTGGTTTCAAAGGAACATAAAGAATTAAATGTAATTAAATGGCCAAAAATTGGAACAAGTAAGAAGTTTCAAATATCTTGGCAGTATATAAATTTGGAATGAACAAAAGAACATCAAAAATAATAAAATTACGTAAATACTTTAATTTACTTTTCTTTAAATTTATCGTAAACCTTACGTTTTACGGGAAAAATAATTTGACGAAAAATGCATATTTAATTATTTTATTTAATTTTTGTTCTCAATATTTTTCTCTCCGATGAGTATTTAACAGGATTCCTGTGAAGTATGTTGTAAAATACATATAGATCTTCATGTAAAGTGGTCATAATTTATCGGATTTTAACCAAAATTGGAATCAGTGGAGCCCAGCGGTTCCTGAGTTTAAACATGCTTGAAAAATATCTAATCATTAATAATTGATGCCAGCAATTCCAGTCGAATTAGATTTAGAGCAAATTAGATATTGTGCAACCATTGACTGGCATCACACTGCATGCCGACTGTGAATCATGTCGATAGCTTTATTGAACCAGTACCTTTTCACAAAAAATAAATAATAAGAATAACAAGTAATGATTACTGAAATGTAACGATTACTTCTGTCTGCAATAAAAGTAGATTACAATTATTAATTAATTAAGTAAAGATTACAAGTAAAAATACTCAAAAAGTAATCGTTACTGGTAACTCAGTTACTTATAGTCAATTACTCCCCACTGCTAATGATGAATGTTGAGCAGACGAGATGCAAAATTGTATCAATAGAAAAGTGTGTAAATTTATCTGAGGCTTCTTTTCTAAAAAGTAACCCTGGAAAATTATAAAGCTATAGGGCTAATTATTGGTAATTAGTAGTTTGAATTTATTGTAATGTTTGAATTAGTAAAGGATTAGTACAGCTTACAAGGGACTACATTCCTTGGGTCGTTGAATTCGACAAAACTTTTTTGGGGTGTTAGAATACTTAAAATAAGAAGACCCATATACTGGCTGTAGATTAAATGGGCCTTAGTTTCGGCAGAATCTTTTTTTCATTTCGCAGGATAAACTGTGGCTAGATAGATTGCAATAATAGGCTGACAATGACAAGCAGGTGACTTGGCTGGGCAGTTACCATTCTGGTCTTGGAATATTTTGTCCCAGGTTCAAATCCCATGCCATACCTAGATTTTTTTCATTTTAATCTCCACTTTATTATTTTTAATTTATTTTATTATTATTTATTTATTAACTTTATTATATTATTATTTATTTACAGCAAAAAACACTTGTCAGGGACATAAGGCTTCACAACTGTTTTTAAAAAAATTTGAACCAATTCTGTCGTCATTTTTCCAGATTTGGAGCACGTAACTACAATGTTTAAGAACTCCTCCTCCAACTGCCTCATGGTTCTGCTCACTCAAAGCCCAAATGTACTTCCAGGTTCTTGCATACAAAGAAACACTTTGGGTAGCAAATTTCCTGAGGCAGTGATCACATACTGGGCCGTGTATGAATGCGTGATTTTGTTCCCGTCTCTGATATATCTCTGGACAGCCTTTTCGCCTTGATGAGTCAAGGTTCGCTTCACATCAACTCTGTACTCACATCCAGTTTGGTCGGTATTAATGATGTAGTCTAGGTCATAGTTGGGTATTATGCACAATGTTTGTTTTCAGAAAACCTCGACAGCTTTTAAAGTTTCCAGCTGTTTTTGCACTACTGCCGGTTTTTTAGTTGCCCCCTCCCAACAACCCCCCTCCTGATTGAAATTTTGATATGATATGTAGCCTAAGATCTAAGTTGGATTGACCTTTCAATACATTGCATCTACATCTACATCTACAGTTTACCCTGCAAGCCACCGCAAGGGTGTGTGGCAGGGGGTGTATTTACACCAAGGGGAAAACTCCAAAATTAGGCCTTGGTTTACGCCCCTACGCAAGGTTACTTTTGATCGCAAGTTTTATTCTGCTCAGCTATCGTTCTAGGGAAAAATGAGCCTTTGTATCTCTCTGTCCTACAGGCTATCTCTCTTATTTTACGAGGATGGTCCATTCTACCGATATAGGTGGGAGTTCTTATTATTTCTTTGACGTCGCTGGAGAAAGTACTCGTTCTAAATCTTTCAAGAAGTTTTAACCTAGCATGTGATCGACGCTCAGCTAGTGATTCCCATCCTAAGTCCTGTATCAAGCCTGTAACGCTTATATTTCTATCATAACAATTTTTGACGAATCTAGCAGCTTTTCGCTGCACTTTCTCTAACTCGGCGATTAAACCTTTCTCGTACGGATCCCATATGCTCGACGCATACTCTAGCAGCGGTCTAACTAAAGAAAAGTAACATGTCTCTTTGACTTTTTCATCGCTTTTACCTACTATCCGTTTGATGAATCCTAGTTTTTGCTTAGCTTTCCCGGATATATTTCGTATGTGTGTGTCCCACGAGAGGTTACTTGTTAAAATGACACCTAAGTATTTGACGGATTCGGATAATTTTAGATGTACGCCTTCTATACTGTAATTCATCGCCTCAATTTCTTTGTTTCTCCAGAATCTCATGACGGAACACTTACCTAAGTTCAGCTCTAATTGCCACTCTTTACACCACTCGAGAATTGCGTGTAGGTCGTTAGAAAGTAATGCTTGATCAGCAGGACTGTTAATCTCTCTGTAAACCACCGTATCATCCGCGAATAACTTGATTTTACTTGTAATAACATTATCTAAGTCATTTATGTATATAAGGAATAATAGGGGACCGATGACACTTCCCTGTGGAACGCCGGAGGACACGCTGACCAAATCTGATTTAAATCCATTTATGACTACCATTTGTTCCCGATCATTGAGAAAGTCCCTGATCCACTCGATTATCTTTCGATTTATTCCACAGGCTTGTAATTTTTTCAATAACTTAATATGAGGGACTTTATCGAATGCCTTCTTGAAGTCAAGAAAAACCGCGTCTAGCTGGGTCTTTCGATCACCGGATCGTAGTATATCATGTGCAAACAGAGCGAGCTGTGTTTCACAAGATCTTGCCTTCCTAAAACCGTGCTGATATTTACTGAGCAAGTCCTGGCTATCTAAGAAGTCCATCACAGAACTAACGATGATGTGCTCTAGAATCTTGCAAGATATTGAGGTTAGCGAAATCGGCCTGTAGTTTTCTCGGTCGTCTTTTTTCCCGCCTTTATGAAGCGGAGTTATAAACGCTAATTTCCATTCCTTAGGTATAACGCCATGACTAAGTGACTTACTGAAAACTGTTTCGAGATAAGGTGCTATTTCTAACGCTAATTCCTTTAATACTCTAGCTGGTATCTCTTCCGGTCCCGGGGATTTATTTGCATTTATGATTTTGAGCTGTTCTGCTATACCTTTCGCTGATATAAGTATATCGTTCATCTTCTCTTCGCTTGGTTCAGGTGGATCGACCTTCCTTTTCTCCACTTCGGTCGTAAATACGCTTTGAAAAAATGAGTTTAACAAGTTTCCTTTATCAATGCTATCGTAAACTACCTCTCCTTTGTCGTTTCTTAATGGTGCTACGGTTGGGCGTCGATCTTGAACTTCTCTAACATAAGACCAAAAGATTTTGGGATTTTCGTTTAGATGTTCACAGAGAATCTTTTTCTTAAAGTTCATTAATGCCTTGCGCATAATCTTTTTAGTCCAAGTCCGACAATTTCTGTACTTGTTTGAAATTGTATTTATTACCTCCTGTGACATATTATTTTTGGCGCATTTAAGTTTTGAGTGAAGCTTTCTTTGTCTCCTGAGAGCACATCTAACCTGCCGATTATACCACCTAGGTTCTCCATTATCGGTAATATATTTACTTGGTATGTACGTATTTATACCTGTTCTAATTACTGATAAGAAAGCTTTCCAAGTTTCCTCAACGTTCTTCGTGCTTGCTAATTTTCTGAAAGTTGCGTAATCTTTAATAAGTTTCTCTTTAAAGTCCGCAAAGTTAGCATTTTTAAATATGTACACTTTTCGCTTAGGCTTGCGATACTTTACGAATGCTATGTTCAAGATAACTCGGACTACTCGGTGATCGCTGATTCCTTCTTCAATAACTACTTCAGAAACACGTTCAGGGATATTAAGTGCTATTAAGTCTAATATATTGTCCTCTCTCGTGGGTTCTCTGACTACCTGAATAAGGGAATGTTTATTGAAGATGTCTATTAGTGCTTCGCATGACTCACGATTTCTACCGGGTGGTGTGAAGCTGCAACTGCGCCAATTTATCGAGGGTAGATTAAAGTCTCCCCCTACTATAGTAAGACTTTTACTATTTTTCATCTGTATTGAGTTGATTTGGGCCTCTAGCTCATAAATGTCTTCTGCGTCTGCACCTGGCGGCCTATAGCATGCACATACATGGATGTTTCCTAAACCTCCCCTGTTGATTGTACACCAAATGCTTTCTATTCTGTTTTCCGTAAACTCAATTGACGAACTGATAAGCGTGTCCTTCACCGCTATAAAAACTCCACCTCCGTTCCTATTTACCCTATCTCGTCTGTGAATATTATATCTTAAGGGGAAAATTTCTCGGTCGTGTATATCCGAAGTTAGCCAGCTCTCTGTGCCTATCACTATATCTGCCTCAGTTTCCTCTAATAAATTCTGAAATTCTGCTGTCTTATTCCTGATACTACGGCAGTTTATATTTAAAATTGTTAATGAGTCGCTTTCGGGTCGCTTCTGAATTTTTTCTGTGTTATGGATGGTGCGACTTCTAAGAGAGGCGTTATCATTGCTATTGTTAGCGCAGAGTTTATTGAGTCCCAACGTCGACCTAGGTATTGACCTACTATCGCAGTTATTTGATGATCCCGAGATTGACCTACGCACTGGCCTACTCCCTAATCTAAAAAAGCTCTACAATGCTCGTAGATTCTACCACCTACCTTCTGGGCTGCCACGGCAGTATAGTGAACTCCCGATCGGTTCAGGGGCACCCTACACGATTCGAGAACCGGCCCGAGTTCCACGAAATCTACTCCCATGTTCTCGCAAAACTTCCAGAGTCTCCGATTCAAGCCGATCACTCGGCTCCAAACCGTCGAACCCCGGTCGGTCCGCGGGACCATGCTGCATACGGTCAGGCGCATGTCGATACCCATGACCCGTCGGAGTCGGTGAACCTCAGAGCACAGATCCCCGAAGGAATCCAATATCTCCTCAGAACCCCGATCCTCAGCGTCATTGGTGCCTACATGCGCCACTATCCGCAGCTTGGAGCATCCCGTGCCACTTACCGCCGCCCGAACCGCCTTCGTCACCTGTGGCACTGTTCCGCCTGGAATACACCAGGAGAACACCCGCTCATCTCCCTCCTGGCGGGCCCTTTCCCTCAACGGTGCCACTAAACGCCGGACGTTCGAGCTACCTATCACTAAGATTGAAAGTTTCATAAAAATCGGTCCAGCCATTTTTGCGTTATCCCCAGGCTTAGTTTCCCCATTCCTACAATTGAAACACTGATGTGATAAATATCATCAATAAATGGCGACCCAACTCTCCGATCTCAAATTTTTTAAGTGCCTGCACATCTACATGGTAAGACCTTTCTTTTGACACCTCAACCATATTCCTAGATCCTGCTGTTGTCTCACGTTCTACCACAGGAAAAAAGCAATTTAAATTAATATATAGCTTTGGGGACAGAGCCCCCATTATGACAAAAAATAGGAAAGCGGGAATCTGTTAACGTGGGATTTGGAAGAACCTTTTTTCTCAAAATGATCAACATCCTTTTTGTCTCCCATTTTAAAAATAACAGATAGGTAAAAACTCGCTAAGGTAGGTACAAAGAATATGCCGACGTCAATTCAATGACTAATCTATTTTTGCGTCAGATGCTTTTCAAGTAAATTGTAATATGTATGCCTGATGTGTTTACAATGTAACAAGTATCTTGTATCACTTAACAAACGTGCAGAATGTACAGTGATTTTGGAAACACAATTTTACAATCTTTTAAAATTGCTATTACTCGAATATAATGCAAGGGCTACTTTTAAAATTTCATTTTTTGGAAAAAAAAACACATTATATTCAGGACAACACAGTAATTTAAATTACAACAAATTACAAATTAACTTAAATTTAATTACAAATTGTGGGAGCCAAGGGGCCGAATTTCAGTGGAAAGGGTAAAAACATGATAGCGCCAAACTTGAACATCTTTTCAATAGCATTCATACTAGGTTCAAAGAGTAAATAGCATAAACAGTATTTCCATATCTAGGTGCGCTGTTTATGCTCTGCTAGTGTGATTTACATATGAGGTTTTTAAGTTTTCACCCAAAAGAGTTCATATGAATTTCCATCTCTAACAACATTCTTTATATTCATTCATTGTATATATTTCATGTATATTTCATCTCTTTCTGCATACTTGTATATTTCTTGTTTACATTACGTTATTACCTTTACGTGTACTTTTTTTATGACGGTATATAATTACGCTGTATATACGAACTCTCCCACTGTACATACTCCTTTCTATTTAATGTTGTAGTTTTGTATTACCATACGTACACTATCTAGGGTTTTCACAGGTTTTTCACACCCCCCTTCTTAGTGGGTGTTTTCCTGCATGGGTTTTACTAGGGAGGAATTGTCTGTTTTTACCTAGGTTTTCCCCACAAACACAAATCTGTATTCAATTTTATCTTTTTAATTTGTATGATTTAGGTACATAATGTTTATATAATGTATTTTGTTATACCTTATTTTATTCTTTTTCTTGTATTTATTATATTGACGAAGGGTTAAATGTAAGAATGGACCTTCTGGTCTAAATTTCTCCAGAATAAAGACGATTATCTATCTATCTATCTATCTATGCTGATCCTGAGTAGCATTGTATCATCTACTAAAGGGAGTGCTGTTTTGAAAAGAAAGAGCTCATATTTCTGCCTCTAGGGACGCTGTTCCTACTCTGCCGCCATTTTCAAAATCTTCGTCCAAAAGAGTTATGATTTTTTTGCAAAGCTAAGCCTAAAAATGTTTAAAACTGTTGGGAATCGCATGCTAAATTCTTTTAAAAAATCAGAAATTCTAACGTAAAATGGCGCAAATAGCGGGAAAACTTAAAATGAAATAGTGTAAATACAGAGTTTTACTTACATTGGAATCATAGGAAAATTGACGGGACCCAAATAAAATGTTGTAAATAGGAGGAAAATGTACATTCCGATAACATAAATATGGGGTTTTACTGTATATGTTGTTTGTATGAAATTAGGGTACTGTTCCAATATCTGGGGATGCAAGAGGTAAACAAAGTGACACTAGCACCACCAACAACAAAGCAACAAGAAGTGAAACTACCAGGAGGAAATGAACTACTACATGGCGCAACATACTCATACTCGGCCCACAATATACTCCAACTCGGCCCCCCGGGTTGGGTAAGTTAGGTGAAGTGTTTTTGGTTTCTTCCCACGTTCACTGTGCCCCCTCCCCATTGAGTTGGGTTGGGTAGCCCTCATCTTCCATGGTATGACTCGTCATACTATTTGCATTAAGTACAATTCCGGAATCATAGCCAAAGTGGATTTGTTTTGGGTGGCCTCTGCTGCACTTTCATTCCCTTGCAATTATTCCTGCAAAAATCTGATGCTCGCTTCTTCTCCCAGTGGCAATTGGTGCTACTTTAATGGAGGCATTTTACTTAACGTTAATACTATGATGAGTGATACCACGGAAGATGAGGGCTACTCAACCCAACCAGAGTGTGCATGAGAAGAAACCAAAAACACTAAGTAACTTACCCAACGACGGGGGCCAAGCTGGAGTAAGCCGTGGGCTGAGCAGTCGTATGCAGTCGGCCCGAGTAAGAAGATTATGTCGTGCCATGTAGTAGTACCATTTCTCGTTACTTTCTCATCAGCGGTGCTAGCATCGCTTTGTTTATCTTTCGCATCTCCAGTTATGCAAACAGAACCAAAATTAGTTTTCGATTCAAAATTTATAACATTTAATAGGATTGGGTTCTGCTTGGTTTTTTCACCTTATTTTTTTAATTTTGGCACATATAGTGTGTTAAATTTGGGTAGAAAAATTTATTTCGTAAATTTAAAAACAACAAATTCAATGAAAATTTCAGAGTAGAATAATGAACCCGTTCCTAGAAAAAATGATTTGTATGAAAAATAATAAAACAACCCTATATGAGCTCTAAAATGTAAAAAATAAGTATAAAATTCACATAAACAAATGTTCCAGAAAGTAAAAAAGGTTTGTTCACACAAAAATTGTGTGGCGTAATCTTTAACAAATAATTCACCACTAATATTTCTTTGCCACACAAATTACATATGCCCAAAACAATTTTTACTATCTGGAACATTTAATTAGGTGAATTTTATATTTATTTTTCACTTTTCAGTGCATCTATATGGTGGATTCATTTTTTTGTGAATTTTATTTTCATTTAATACTTAATTCATGCTTACCCATTCTATTTGATGGGCAATTTCACTAACTCTAACTAACTATCAAATGAAAACAATGATGCCATACATTATCCTTGCAAATTAAAAGAGCATCTTAAGTTAAAAGTAAATTATGAGTGATACAAAAGAACTGATAATGACTAGAATAAAAACAGATCAAGATGAACTGTGAGATAGACAAAGTGCCTATAATTAAATCATACCACAAAACCTCCCTAGAGAAACAGATCTGGGTGCATGCAGCAACATAATACAGTAAAACCTCTACCTTACGAACCCCTTTAGAGCGAAGACCTCCGGATAGCGAACAATTGACGGCGGTCCCGCCAAACTTGTATACAAAATCCCTAATTATAATCTCTTTACTACGAACTTCCGTACTACGAAAACTTCTGAACAACGAAAGAAAAAGACGTCACTTCCGTTTATATTTACCTCTTTAGAACGAAATTTTGCTCGCTAAACAATTTTTTACGTACGGAAAACGATTTAAAACAGTCGCCAATGCGCCAATTAGCGTTAAGCTTACATCAAGCCAATCATAGCATGTTTTCTAGCATGATGACGTATTTCCTGTGTTTCCGGCATTCTCGCGCCAGTGACAATCTCGTCCGAGAGTTGCAGTGATGCCGCTATGCATGCTTTTAGGGAAGTGAAGACTGCCGTTTCCCGAGAATTCACAAAGAATTTGAAACAGAAAAAAATAGATTCGTTTATTAAAAAATGTTGATGTATTTTAAATAGATCTTTTAAAAAAGTGTTGTATTTGAAATCATTCCCGATTAAATTAATCCCCTAATCCATTTAAAGGGAATTTCAACGAAAGATCGTAGCAATGAGGTACGTATCATGGTGAGGTGGTTCCTATATACTTTTTGTGATAGTTAATTTATTCGTCAGAGACGGAGCTGGAGTGTTGTTAAGAAGGTTAGTGAAAAATTTTGATTGGAGTCTTGATTTGGAGTTCCAACGACAGTTAGTGCTTTCTTATGAGGAAAATGCTGCTTTCATTCATTTTGTTTTGAAATATTTGCAACCCGCGCCGTGGTGGTCAAATAGTAGTTTATTAATGGATGTTAAAAAGTGGCGTTGCTGTCATTTTTTATAAACTTAGCGACTCAATAGATGCTTTAGGATAGGCTCAGCGAGTTTCATGCATTGCAACCTCGAAAAAAGTCGCATAATAAAAAATTGCAGAGGATGTTTTCGTGCAAAACCTGCCAATCAATGCTAGAAAAAATAACACTGCATTTCAGTTATTTGGTGCTTGCCACTGTCAAACATTGCAAAAGGAGATGAATAAAAGTGGCCCATTGTGTTGTCGGAGCTTCAAATCAATATGGCTGGTTATTAAACATTGCGGGCGCATTTTGAATATCGTCAACTTATGTGATACCGTTTCCTGAAAATGGGCGTATTTTAGTAGAGTTACGCCGTATCTGCGCATATGCCTTCATTTGGATAACCCCGTTGCTCCCGTATAATCTAACAGACAATGCGCCCCTGAAGTTATGCAACGCCCAATAACCTCCAATCAACGAATTTCCGAATAACGAATAGACGAAAAATTGGGTCCCTTGATGTTCGTTAATGAGAGGTTTTACTGTACCATACCAACTAAAGATACCAGCATCCACCGCAGCACTATATGTCACCTTAGCAAGAAACTATTGTGAATTGCAAATCATAAATGAAAATAAGCTCTTGCTTTCATATTTTGGGCACAATCAAAATTACTCATTGAGAAAAATGCGATCATGAAAAAAGAATGCTAACCCTATGGACAAAGTCCTCCCCTCGAGACTGCAAACCCCAAACTTCCAAGGAAACAGAGACCAGTTTGTATGAGCACATGAGTGGCTGGAGGAGGGGCTCAGGCCATGGCTCCTCATGCTCCGAGTAAATACCACTAGGAGGTCCCCCTCTCCATCCTTCCACTAGTGGTCCTCTCCCAGTCACCTGTGACTTGAAATACCTTGGATCCTGCAAAAGGAATTATCACTTTCACAAGAAATGTAGTAATAATTTATGAAAAATTGTTCTAAAAATTTGCTTCTAATTTTAAATGATAGAAGTTATGGAGCATCAGTGACTCAAGCATGCTTCATTGCTATTTATTGAGGCAACTCGCAAGTAAATGTTAGCTGATTCCTCTACTTCACCTTAATAATGGTTTTAAAATTGCAACCTAGATGATGCTTAAAATTCCTGCAGTTCTCTCCAATAAATATCTACAATTACAACTCTATTAACATTTATACTTACATATGCCATTCAATGATAAGTTTATCCATCACTCATGTATCACAGACATACATGGATAATGATGATCTACTCCCTGAAAACTCACCGGAATATTTATTTCATCAGTATGATTGGTACAAGTTTAAGGGAATTTACTCTGTAAAAAGACTCTTCTCCCTCTAAACACCTTCAAAATTTTCTACAATTTTATAAATCAGAGGTCCCCTAACTACAACCTGACTGCCATATCTGGCTTATCCAGTGATTTCATCTGGCCAGCCTTACCTCATCAATTTCTTTAAGACATGCATATTTGCCAGCAGGAGATGTCATTAAATACAGTCAGCCCTCCATTTACATGGCATCTTATACACAGCTTCACTTATACATGGTTGGGTAAATGCGTTTCCTTTTCTTTTTACACAGTATCGATTCACTTTTACATGGTTCAGCCTCGTCTGCCTAGACTAAATTATATCTGACCATCAGTGAAGTCTGCTATTTATCACCACATAGATAATGTCAACCAGTTCTTAGTGTTAGGTCTGTTTTTATCCTATGCATACATTCCTTTCTCCTCATATCCTATGCTGTTGACTCTGTAAACATTTAGAGAAATGTTAGTTTTTTTGGCACAGTTGGTAACCAGAGCTTGTGTGTGACCATTGTTGCTAAGAAGCAATTTAGTGAATCTGAAAATTATAGTCAATCTAAATATTTGCACAGGCACTTCAGCTAAAAAAGGTAAACCAATAAATTGTGATATAAAGTAAAAAAAATGCAACTGACTTTTTCCCTTTTCCACTCCAATAACACATTTAAGCATAAATGAAGTCTTTGCTTGTTGTCCAATAGTAGGCTTTTCAATCTACCATCACCACAAACATTCTTCTACAGCAACTAAAGCACACATGAAGTATACTGAATTAATGTTTTAAGGGCTTCAATATTTTAAATTTTCATTATTATTGTCTTAAACAAGTGTTTATCATGAGTTTGATGAGAAAAGACAAGTAGAAAAAGTATACTCTATAAGTGGAATACACAGAGATTTCAAAGGCATTCTTTATGGGAAATGTGTATAAAACAGTATTGAAAGATTGGGCCATTCTTGAATTTTTATCTCAGAAAATATGTCGTAATTATATGGTCCCATAAACTTTTTTGTGGTAAATGTTGTCCTCTATCCAAATAAATTTTTTAATTGGTACCTTACAGAGCTAGGGAGAGAAAAATATGGTATTTAATTTTGGTTTGACAAATGCCATTTAACGAGATAGTATATATATGTTTATTTAAGTGCTTATGTAAAGTGGAAGTTCTAATTGACTAATATAGTTCAAAATCACAATTCATCAATAAATTTTAATAAAGATCACTAATATTTTATTTAATTCAAATTCACCCAGTAATTTAGGAGATTAAACAGTCAGACAGGCGGATGGATGGATGCGATGTGCCTATAAGGTGTTCCGCTACTCTTGCTTCACTAGTAAAGAACACCTAAAATTGATACATCAACTGTGAAGAGGCAAAAAAATATTTGCTACAAAATGTGGAAATTTTGGATTGAGTTCCTATGGGTGAAGTCTCAACATCTGTAGTTAGATCTTTGGGTCTCAATGAGTGTGTTTGTGTTTATTTCTGGCTAATCAACCTCTTGGATTATTATAGCCATAATTCCTTACACACCAGACAAATTCACAAGAGATGAGGGAGAAATGACATGAAAATAAGATTGTCACTAAAAGTGCACCAAAAGGCACAAAAATGTCATTTTATTTAGATAGGTGAGATGGATCGTCATGTTGAAGGGGATGGATTCAACAATCTTCAGGAAAAAGAGGCAGAGGAATAACTAGCATTCCACTAAACCAATTCGAATGAAGAAGAGCTGAAGGATTTGATTCAGCCAGGTACAAGTGACGAAAAAAGTGAAGACAAGGCGGTAGCAACTCTGAAGCCAAAACTGATGATAAACACCCTGAATAAGAGTTTTTGGTTGGCCAAGGAACTCGGAGACCTATTATTTTTGATGATTCACTCATGGAGCAGAGCTTGAAGTTCAAGAGAGAGATTGAGGATTCATTTGATACATATATAAAAGAGTACAATGATCTGCATAATAAAGTAAAAAACTGCCTATTACCAGTTTTTCTGCAAGTCCACCTTTACCCGTTCCTCCCAACAGACAGCATATGGAAGCTGTGGACATGACCCTGACAACTGAGATTTCATCATTAAAAGTTTAAAATTAACTTAGATATCATTAAAATTTTAATTACATATACTAAGACGTAACTAAGCGTCAATTGTTAACAATAGTCTTCGGTAGGTGGCGTGGTGGTGGCAGCTAAAAATATAAGATATCTCTTAAACAATGCATTATATGGAAAAATGTATCAAACAAAGGTTGTAGAAAATTAAATTTCCTACAACTTTTATTCCAATACATTTTTACATTTATCAAATATTAAAGCAAATATTTCAAAATAACGGATAAGTGACAAGAGTAAACACCCACTTCCGGTTGACAGACTTTTACCAAAAACTAATCAGATCTTCTCACTTTTATAAAAATGTTAAATATAAAATTTTGCGTTGACCTAATAGTTTTAGAGTTAGAGTGCCCACAAAAATCTATCACATACAGACAGAGACTGACAGACAGACAGACATCATCAAAAAAATAGTCAAAACGTGTTCAGGGGACCTTAAAACATGTATTTCCGTTGAAATCTAGAATTCGATTTTTTTCATGAAAACAATACTTTCTCTATAATTCGTATATGGAGAAAGTAATAAGAGGGGGACTATATTCGTGCACAAAAAATTATCAAACAAAAATATCACCACCGGAGAATTTCTTGATACACATACCTCAATAACTCAATTCTTTTCGTTTACTCTTTGAAATCCTTGCCATAAACGGTCGTATTTTCATAATAGAGGGAATTGCAGAAGTTTTTGCTCTGAAAGCATTGATTGGCCAACTTCATCCCTTCCCTAACAATAAGTTCCAAATATTGATGTGCAGTAGAGCCACCTATTGTTAATTTAGAGAAAATGACACTACGATGAAAGAAATTATCTTTGTTACCTGTCAATCTGTAAGCAACTCTGTAAGCTGATCAGACTGCCCAACTTGCTGTTGATTGTATATAATGCAATCGCATTATAAAAATATTACTTACGTAAATCAAACTGAGGTGTTGAAGGTGTTTCAACTATCTACAGAATTTATTCCTTGATGTGATATTCAAAGGCATAAATATCGGAAGTAAAGAAAATACGGGCAAAATAAAATATGAAAAGAATATATTAACTGGAAATCTGGTAATAATTACTTTTTATACAGGCACTATTCAAGTAGCCATTGTCAACAGCATCTAAAGGATATGAATGGAATTTAAATAACATTCATAAATGCAAAGTTTTCAAATTTAGTACAGTAATACTTGATACATTTTTAAATTACACCTGCAACTATAACACCCAAAACGTGATGTCACCATTTCATTGTAAATTGATAGCTGTAACTAAATTGCTTGTACATATCATTCTTTAGAATATTAAAAGTGAGATCTGTAATGGGGATCAAATTTTTTTTCCAAATTGAGGCTTCAGAAATTGGGAGGGGGGACTATATTCAGGGAGGGACTATATTGCGACTAATACAGTAATATTTATCAGGTTGTTTTCATTCATAATTCTTTGATTTAATTCATTTTGGTGTCATAAAACTAAATGAAGATATGAAGAGGACAGCGGAAAATAGGAGTATATGGAGAACCAGGTTTAACCATGAATAATCACGGACCTGTCTACGGACAGACTACCTATGATGATGAAAACTAAAGATTATGACTGATGTGGCAAGAAAATTTTATGAATCTGGAACTCAATATCCATATGCCTTCAGTATCTTTTTACACAGGTTTGATGTACATGGAGTTCTCCGGAAACGCAACCCCCATGTAAATGGAGGGATGACTGTATCATAAATTAAATATAAATTAAATATTTTGAGTAAGTAGCTGCAATTTACTTATAATATAAGTGTATTAACTCACTAAACATAGTTATAGATTTAGTTTGGTTTACACCTTATCACCATCATGGAGTATAAACATGCCATCAGAGGTGGCAAAACATTATGCTGCTCCACATCACTGCACAGAGGTGCAAATTAGTGGTGAAATGTCATGCTTAAAAAAGTACTGCCTGAAGCAGTTGCCTCCCTTGCTCACTTCATGCCACAGCCCTCCATCTGATCCTCACATGCATATCTGGCTGAGCAAAGATAGAATTCCTTCTTCCTGTTCCAGCCAAATGTTGTCATGTTTTCCTCCTAGCTAACAAGCTGACCAAACAACTACTTCCTAGGAATGTCTAGATTTACAAATTACCACCATGCGATAAACCGTGAGAGATTGAAATGCATTTCTGTAATCTTAAAAATTCTCAGTAATCCTACCATTTGATCACTAACAGGCAAAAATTTGTCTAGGCAGACCTGCCAATCCTTTTGTGCTCTCACATAAATACAGATATTTGAGAGTTTTGAGACATTTGTTATCAAATCACTGTGTCATTGCAATCACACCCTAAAATGATAGATATCCTCAAGAGTTTAATTTAAATCCATTATTGAGATAACTTTCAAAGCACATATAAATACATTCTGATTTTATTTTCTATTTCCTTAAAAATTTTCACAACAGAAACGCCTTGAAGAAATGTTAAAACTTCACAAAAATGCACAGAAAATGTATAATTAAATGTACAAACCTCCTCTTCCTTATAGTGTCGGGGGTTGACTTCATCATAAGCTATATCAACAAAGTCCACAATGAGATCTTTCAGTTCTGAAGGGCCGACACACAAAACCTGGAAACGTAAGAGATAATTAAGAAAAACTTAATCAAATGTGAGAAAAGAATAACATTGAAATGAAGCAGAACTTTTCAGATGCAATAATAATGTCAGACATTTTTCTGTCATAGCTATAATTCTACACGTCAACTTTTTCCATTATAGCAGGCTGTTACTTATGTTATAACTTAATAACTGCTTGGATTTCATCAAATTAAACAGGCATAAAAGTAAGATTCTATGAGTTACACTTAGTTATTACAAATTGGAGCAAAATATATTTCACAAACTTTCTTATTGCTGTATACTTCTAGTCCTTAAAATAATGTCTTGGGTTACATTAATACCTATTTACATTATGGAAAATGTTTTTCTGTGAATTGTCTCATGGTAAAATTGCTGCTTCTAGGCAGTCACTTAACGAGTCAATGACAGGCAGAAGAGGATATGAGAGAGAGAGAGAGGGAGGGAGGGAGAGGAAGAGAAGATGGCTCCTAAACACAAAGACTTGCAGCATGATGTCATAGGAGGTGATAGAGCTGGGTTGTTGCTGGTTAAAAAACTCCATGTATCATAATGTCCCTGAATACAACATGGTTTTTATTTGAGATATATGTTTGTCTAAAACTGGTTAAAGGATAGGAGAGAAAAAGGAACAGACACACACACACACCTGCACTATGCTATGCATAGTATGCTTCTTAGCTACCGAAGATGAGAGCGTAGCTCTCAAAGTGCATATTTAGCATCTTCCTAGTTCCTGAGTGATTGTGCAGGTGTATGTGTGTCTGTTCCTTTTCCTCTCCTCTCCTTTAACCAGTTTTAGACAAACATGTCCCTGCAGATGTTCATCCTTAAAACCTGTCAGTAATTTTAAATTTTTAAATTTTTTTTAATTTTAACAAATTTTTAAATTTCCTTCTTATTGACGAGTGATTGTTTCTCGGAATAATTTTACAGTTCAGGAGTATATTTTTTAATTCCATACTTGACACCATAAGCTCCAAGTTATATTTTCACTGAGTGAGTGTGGAAAGTCATATATTGGACAGAGACCTGACTAAAGGAACATACCCACTGTATCAGATTCACCTACTCAGAAAAATGCAGGGTGGCCTGAACACAGCCTCACCTGGGTATACCACATACAATTTCTCAAGAACAGATTAATATTGAGGGTCAAGGGCTTTTGGAATCACCTGGTGAAAGAGGCAATTGAAATCGGATTAGAAGAGAATAATATCAATAGAGATACGGCTTCCTCCTCAGCAATGCTTGGAAATCAATGATCTCTTCCCTATCGAAAGAGCACGGTGCTTATTGGTGCACTAGTGACAGCAAATCAGAAGTCAAGTCCGGACTCACTGATAAGTATATAAACGTCTCAAAAACCTTCCATGGCACTCAGGGCCCCTTAAGATGGAGAAAGAGTTAGTTGCCAAAACGTTGGTCGAGATCTTCAAGACGACCCAGCTAGAAATCCAAAAATGCTCTACTCTTGAGAAGTTATTCGATTTATTTTTCCATTTCAGTGTGCAATATGAAAGTTATTACCGTATTTTGCAGCATATAAGACACACTGGGGTATAAGGCGCACCCCGGTTTCTTAGAAAATTTTTAAGGATAAAAGTTGTTCACCAAGGTATTGACAAAGAGCCACATCGTGTATCATTTTCAGCCGTGATTAAGTCCATATCTGGCAACATTTACAGAAAATATTATGGTGTGATAACAGTTAATTTTTACGTTTTAGATAAACTTCATTCATAAAATAAATAGGGATGATCTAAAACATAAATAATTGCTTCAAAACTTGTATAGCTAAATGTGCCCTGCGTGAACTCAGCAGTTGTATTAATTAAAGCTGCCGGAGTGCGCCGCACACGTTGCACCTTTTACTGATAGTACTTACTTAAACTTGAGTTCAAGATGATATTTTAATATAATGGGATAAATATTAAATGGAATGCATATGTAATAACGATACGCATGCTAACTAGTCCTTTTTCTTCTTCAACTCTTTTTGTCTCTTACATAACGATTCTGATCGATACAGCAATACCTAACTTCCTCTGTTCTACTATCCATCATTTCCTCCTTTAGTTGTGGCCATTTAAGACCATCCTTACAAAGACTATGTTTCTCTTATTCCATCATCTTCATTTTTTCCTCGTTTTCTCCATTCATGAATCATTTTTTTCTGTGGGAGGTGGACGGAAATGACATGCTGCTACTCGGTTTCCATGCATTTTTTGCATATTAAATTGCCTGAAGCTTATAACTAATAGCATAGGCATATCTTTTCACTTTTGTAGCCATTGCGATCTCAATACACGTAACATTATTAATCCTAGATAGGTACGTATAAAATATTGATGGCATCTACACAAATTCTACTGTTCTGTGGCATTAATCACACTATTCAATGGGCTCATTAGGAACTAATTTCACAAATCACATATCATCGCGAAAATTTAAACCCTCCTCCAAACTTAAAATTATGTCACAAATTTCTCAACCCCCTTCCATATAAAGAAATATAGAATTTCATTTTTAGTCACAAAACGTTAATTAAGATTTTATTATAATTTTATTTTAGTACAGTTTGGTACATAAATTATACTTATTTTAAAATTTTTAATTATTGTTATTTAAATTTAAGAAGGTTACATGAATTAAACTATTTCATTTGGAAAATATGTAAGGTGTATTTTGGAAAAAATCATTGTTTACCTTTTTCTCAAATAAAAGGGATTTAAATTAGAATTATTTTCAAATTATTTCTTGTAATAACTTTTCTCAAAAGAATGTCCAAAATGTTTCTCCACTGAAATTTAAAAGCTTATCATTACATAAGAAAGTAGGATAAAAATTCTCCAAAATTGAATTTTAGTAGCAAATATGTTTATAATATATTTTTCAACAAACCAAAGACGTCACGTTATCAAAAAACCATCTTCCCCCTTCCTCATGATCCCTCAAAAAATTTTAAACCTCCCCACCTAGAGCGTGACATAGTTTACGGATGGCCCCTAACTAGCAGAACGATTCAAGCTCACTTTGGAGGATTGCCGATAGTAACCGAAGAGGCTAGGAAATCATTGGGTCTGGGACAAAAGTTGCCTCCTCAAGTGACCCAAGGTGTCCTGAGCAAGACCAAGACCTGACCACGACCTACCATACAAGTGTGAACGCAGTTTTTCCTTCCCCATAGAATAATCATTGAAAATTTATATTTGGTCTAAAACGATCTGACCATGATTTGACTGTGACCTGTCCTCAGTGTGAACTAGCCTTTAGCACTAAAAAAAATAAATTTTGTATTTCTTTATATGGAAGGGGAGTTGATGAATTTGTGACAATTTGAAATTTTTGCGACGATATATGACGAGGGAGGAGGGGAGAGCTAAAGAGCTTGATTTTTTACATGATGTAATTTATGGATGCTCCTTATGACATTTACCAAAGTACCACTAGATGCTTCTTCTGGCATTTTAACAAAGTTATTTTCAATAATTCAATTACAATTCCACAAACAAATTAACATATAAATTTACACTTCTTGGAGAGAAGAATAAAAACAAATCAGAAAGAAAGTTGTGGCTTACATTGTTCGTTGAGCCATTGTTGTCCTCGTATTTGGTTCGAATGGAAATGTGGAACTTGGGTATGAAGGAACACTAGAAAGATAATCCAACAACAGAATAATTAGCATGGAAAATATTAGAACCAATACAAAAATGAAATACGATGATATATAAATCACAAAATATATGAATAGTAAACAAGTGTATACTTAATGAAATAGAAAACATTTCAGCTAGTGTAATGATAAAAATAATTTCTTACTGACAGAAAAAACAGGATATGATCTCAAATTACCATTTCTTCAATAAATTAAATTAAATTAAAAAATGTCTACAATATAAATCCTTGTAATAAGGTTAAAATCTTAAATACTATTAGGCCTAAGCTATTGATTTATCAATAAATACCATATATTTCAGGGCATAAGGCAACCTTTAAAGTCTTAAAAATCTTCCAAAAAATTTAATGTTGGCACAACACTAGGTGGAGCAACATGCATATTTTCATCCTTCCTGAAGGTTTTCTCCATCAATAATCCACAAGCTCTTACCCTAGCTTGTCACTAACACCGAATTCCTACACTGCAGCAGCTATTTGATGATTCAGCAAATTCTAAAACTTTTAACTTGAAACACTTTTTATTTCATTACTCTGCTCTGTAGAACCATTAAGACGGTATTCAGTATCCAATTGAATAAAAGTTATTACAAATCACAATAGATATCAGAGAATGATACTATGTGATGTCATAATGACCGAGCATAGGAAAATCTCTCATGTATTTTGAAGTAGATTTTTTCTTAATGGCTAAAAAAAACCAAGGTAACTGGAAAATGCCTTTCAAAAAAAATACTAACATGGCATTTAGCCTGGCTTAGAATTATGACGACTTCTATTTACATCAATACTTCACATCAACTATTTTTTTAAATTTAAACAATTCTGGAGAGAGAAGATCTAAACACAATTACTCACAGTGTATTCTTGGTAGAGGATGATATCACATAGTCATCAGGATTGAAGCAACCAAAAAAGAAGAGAAGCACACAATAAATACAACATAAGTTTCAAAGTCACATGATCACAATAATAACTAATGATAAATAGGGTAATGACTAAGCTAATAATGGAAAAAACAAACCTTTTTTTCTTAAAAATAGTTTGAGCTTCTTAAGGGAGAGAATCTATGAGATGTTCACATCAAAAACAAATTTGGTGCTGTACAGGTGAAAAATACAGATATACATTTACAATAATATTTATTTTTTGACAATTTCCCTGAACATTGATACATTTCTGCAAACTTTGTGTAAGTGCTTGTATTCCAGCTAAATAAAAGTATTTGCCATTTTGCTTTAACCAGGTTAGGACATATTTTAAGCCCATCTTCCTGTTGAAATCACTTTTCTCCTAGATGCTTTTTCAATGGCCCAAAAAAATTAAAATTGAAGGATGCTGAATCAGGTCTCAAGGTAAAACAATGTTTAGTTTTGGCTGCAATTTGCAGTCTCCCATTACCCTGTTGTAGAATAACACTTTCAAAAACAAACCTAGCCTTTTCTTTCAAATTTTTTGGGGAATACCAAGAATTTACAGCAGGATTCACTGTTGACAGTTTGGCCTCTTGAGTAGAAAGTCCATGTACATGGCATGCTACAGTCCCAAAAACTAATGCCATAACATAGCAACAAAAAAAATTCTCCTAAAATGCAACAAAGTGTGTTCCAATATATCTATAGACAAATACATTAGGACCTATTATAATATGGTCTCCAAGACCCATGTCACTCAACCACATTATAGGTGAAACTGCATTATAATGAGACACTCAAATTTTCAAGTGCCATAGTATTAGCTTAACTACAGATAAACTGGTGAAAGTAGTCTCATAAATGGATATGCCATCCGATCTGATGTAAACAGAAGTAATTTCAGGAAAATTATTACAAAGAGTTGTAAAACATTGGTTTTATAATTATTATAGCCAGTGTATATAGTCTTAGAGTACCTATATAATCTCATTTTTCTGTGTTTTAATTCTTATTTAGTACAAAATTTTTGAGTAAAAAGAAACCTCCATGACGGGTGGGCCTAGTTTGTGGATAATACAATGGAAAGAAAGTATGGTTATGGGATATTTATGATGTTATTATAGATATTCTAATCATGTACATTATATGGCAGAAGAATGTTATTCATGGAGCATTTATTCATATGCAATGTTTGATGCATGACAAAAATACCGCAAAATATGTCCTGAAAGAATTAAAAATAAAATTGGAGTCAAAGAGAAATTCATGTTATACCAAGTTCTGCAATATATCCGCCTGTGTTATAGTGGGTCTCTAGGGAATTTTCAGCACAAACTTCTGCTCTGCTTTACATATTAAATTCTGTTTTGACATGAACATCCCTCATATATATAGCAGTAAGAGAACTTGAATAAAATTGAATCAGCATGGAATAATAAAAACCGATTATTGGATACCTAACAGCTTCATCAATAATAAATTGTAGAACATGACACTACCTAGAGTCACAAGTTTTTAGAGTCCACAGCTCTCATAAGGATCAAAAAAGAAATAGCAATTCTAGGATATTTGATAAAATCAAATTGTAAAACCAAAGAAAGTTGACAAATATTTCTTTTTCTATAAAAATGATGGGGAAAATAGGGTCAAAATAGCAAAGACAGTCCTCGGGATGGCATTGGATTAAAAACTTGGGGAATTACTGAAACAATCTGTTTTTATATAAATATGTTTAAACATGAAATATAATTTCCGAAATTGCACCTAAAGATTTTTATATTAAAAGAACTGCTTCTGCAAATGTTATTATCTAATATGTGATTTAATCTAAATAACAATTAGAAACAAGTTGACAGTTATAAAATTAGTCAAATATTTTCATAAATGCAACAATATTATTGTAATGCCAAGAGTCATAACATTGTTGGTGAGATCATGCTCATTTTGTAGAGAAAACAAGATACACAATCAGCTTGAGGCATGAAAGCCAGTAGTGACATTTTGACCACCTAGTACGGAATGGTTAAGACAATTTTTTTCCATGGATTATCTCAACTTAAGGAAAGAATATCATATACCTAATACCTGTGCACAAAACAGCAGTACGGTCTACAATAATGGTGTCACAAGGGATGCACACAATCAATATATATATATATATATATATATGAAAATTTCAGTTTACAATTTCTACAAACAAGAATAGGTATGCAAATCATGTTACTGATGCAAAACAAGAAAATTTTATATGATCAATGAATTCGATGCCAGGTGAGATGATGGCATATTTTTTCTGAAATCTGATGATGTAGGTCATCTATATTTGATAATATATCAACAGATGTCCCAAAAATTTAAATTCACTATTATTGTAATATTTTACTTTTAAACAACAACCCAAAAGCATGAATATTGAATGTAATTGCAAGAGCAGGCAAGGTGCCACCAGGACCCAAAGGGTGCAATAAATAAAACTACCTTCATTACCATAAGCTAAGGTTATTGGAAGGATCAATTTTTGCCTTTTCTGTTAAATACTTATGAATAAATCTATTTGCAGATTAAACCCATGCCATAATGCGCAAGTTTTTGTTTTCAACACATAAGTGGTGGAGTTGTTTAATTTCCTCATGCAATTCATGCATCTGTGTACATTCCTGCCTCTTTGTTTGTTTCTGCATGGAAATTATCATATTTTTAGTTGAACCTTATCTTTTATTTATTTATTTAGTCATTAATATTTCACATTCAGCACACCAAGGCCCAATTTACAGTAAAATCTATAACACAACAGGCAACAAACCCAAACATCCATGTCCTAGGCAAGATTCGAACCTGTGACTTTAGTATCTGTTGGCAGATACTCTAACCACCCGTCCACCAAGGACGACAATTAATTTTTCATTCAGCTTATGATGTTTCTATCTCCAATTTCACATAAAAACTTTTGACATGGACATTCACTTGGGTCTCCTTAGGTGTGGCCCCCATAACCTCCCTTTCCCATAAGCTTTTGGATTTAATATCTACAGATTCAACATAGAAAGAGATTTCCAAGAATGTGACCCCTGTAAATGTTGATAACCAATATAAGTTTTGGTATTTTCGAGCACTAACACATTTTCCAAACTTAAGGAGCAATTCTCTTATTTATCAAAAGGACCCCTTTCACTATTGGAATAGCTCTAGAAGTAGCCACAATTGATAAAAAATTTGGAGATCACTGGTATAGTGGCACGAATTTATAATCCCAGTCAATCATATGCTATTACACAAAACTGACAACAATGCAAATCACCTTGACAACAAAAGATTATGGTGAAAAAATACATCAGATTTTGGCATTAAAACTAATTTATGGACCAATTCGACAAGTATTAAAAAATTGATGGAAGAAAAATAACAATCTGTAGTTTTAGGCTTTCATTGTGACTAGTCTAGAACTCCTATGATGATTCGAAGTAATTTTAACATGCAAATGATTAGAGAAAAGGAACTGCTCCTGTAACCAACTCCATAACTTTGCAGATTAAGATTTATAAGTGTCATTGCCAAGTAATTCATGAAAATTTGATCGAAATTGAATGGAAAGTCTTTGAGTTATAAGCGTTTTTGTTATTCTCACAGCTGATCAACATGTCATCTTACAGTATGACAAGACGATCTAGCTTATTATATAATAAGATTTATTTATTCAATTTCATGAGAGTACCCATGAATACAATATTTTTATTAGCTGGAGAGAGCCCAATGACATTAGGAGAGCACAAAGTGCTTGTAAGCAGTAGGCAGTGGAATACTGCAATAAAGATTTTAGTATATAATTGAAGAATGCTGCCAAATGGCCAACTGTCCAACCTGTAATAATTGTTAATAAAAAGAACCCATCTCTGAACGCTTAGAGAAATAAATATGTTAAGAAGTGATGTGAAAATCCTCTTTATGTCAGGTTGTTCCTCAATTTGCAATCGGGAGCATTCTTGCATCGAGTATTCCTGTTTTTGGAGTTTGGCTGCTTCATAAATGTTTGGATATGCAAGGGAAAGTTTAAGTAACTGTAATTCTGCCATTCCAACAAAAGGGGGCAATAATATAATTCCTGCTCACAACAAAATCTTTGCTAAAATGCATCTATTCGTATAAAATATTTTTATTTTCACAAGTGTTGTCTAAAAAATTAGAATAATTCTAAATGAAAAAATGGAACATATAAAAGCTTTTCAAATTAGAGAAAACACATAAAACTACACTATAACCTATTCACAAAAATATTTGAAAATCATAATGTACAGTTATTTGAATGAACATGCTGATAAAAACTGTGACCAAGAGAGTGCAATAAATAATGCATCAATAGGAAAGCACTTCAGCTGCAAAATTAAATACTATAAGTTTATGAGAGATCAATTTTGTAAAACAAAAATATATTTAACTGAATAAGTAAATTTGGATAGAGGTTCTTTCCAATTTAAATGAAGCAAAGATGATAACCATAATAGTCAATGTTTAAAATAAAATTCCTTCGCTTTCCTATTTTGAATTGTTAGATAAGTAAACTATAGTAATTGCACTTCATCATGCATGATAATGATAAGTTATTTTTTCCTAAAAATATATAAGCAGACTTCCAATAGTTATGACTTAGATAAAAAAATGCCAGTATTACCTGTGATTGTGAATGGATAATAATTCCAAGCCTTTTCTGTGATATAGAAGAGCTTAGGGATCATGGCCTGCAACCAATAAGGTAGTCGACTGGAAATAAATAATGAAAGTAATTTGGAAAGCAATTCACTGGGATTTGTTTGTTTGTGTGTATTTCTGGCTAATCAACCTCTTGGATTATTATAGCCATAACTCCTTACACACCAAATACACTCACAAGGGAGGAGGGAAACCCGGTGCCAGCATTAGCATACTCTTTACGAAGAGCACAAAGGAGGCCAACTGTTTAATGTCCCTTCCGAAGGACAGAGCGCTGGCTTGTGCAGTCTCCTCAAATCACACAAATAGGGAACAGGAAGATCCCAGATTGAAAAATCCGACCTCTGCCAGAATCGAACCTGGGACCGCTGCATTGCAGGCCAACACTGCCAATCATACTGCCACCCCCACCCCAATTCACCAGGTTTCTCCCAAAAGTTGTTCCAATAATTGCAGAGCATTCAAGGTGCATAAATATAATGGATAAAAATCATATCTTCATGGATATCATGCAGGATGTTTGTGTTTTCATAATATTATAGAAAAATTATTTTTAACCAATTATTTTTAATGAAATTGATAAAATGAGAGAAAAATTACATATTAATGGTCTTCCTCAAAATAAATAGTTCTCAAATTTGAATCCTATGTGCCAAATCTAAATAAGAAAAAATGAAGGATATAAAACAGCAAATCAAAATGTTGTTTTATAAAAATTTCGCGAATTTTTAATGTTTTTTTTAAACACCAAAACATGGGATTTTAAATATACTCCAAGACATACAGAGAGGCTTTTAGAGATCATATGGCCATGGTAATAATTAACTTTTGATAAATCCACATTTATTGCAATATCATGATTATAATCAGTGATTTGTTGACACTATCTGCCTCACAGAGTTACCATTTCATCAGATGCAATTATTTGCTGTTTAACCAATTTAACATACTTAAAACTGAACTTGCTATAGTAATGTCATGACAGGGTAGGCAAATTTTCATTGTGCTTACGGCAGAGGTGCCTATTTTTGATTAACAAGGTAAACCTAAGTGTATACTGTTTACAAAAAAGAGGACAACCCATTGATGTGTCATATGAAGAAATCCTTCAAAGACAAGTCTTGCAGATTTTTTGGCCATATTTGGTAAATTATGTAAGTAATTATACAATAGGCACAGATCCTTATTCATACACAAGTTTTTTTTCCTTTCTCCATATACAAAGTATAGAGAAAGTATTGTTTTCATGAAAAAAATCGATTTCGAGATTTCAATGGAAATACACGTTTTAAGGTCCCCTGAACACATTTTGACTATTTTTTTATGATGTCTGTATGTGATAGGATTTTGTAGGTACTCTAACTCAAAACCTTACACTTGCATCAATACCAAATTTTATATTTATAAAGAGTACTGTATAATGAAGAGCTGATTAGGTTTTGGCAAATAACTCTTTTAAATCTTCATAAATGTAAATGTTGTTTATTATAAACTTCATAGATAATGTTATTCTCTATAACATTTGTTTGAAACATTTTTTGTAGAATGCATTGTTAAGGAGATATTCTATTTATTTAATATTTGATTAATGTAAAACAACAATAGTCTTAAGAAATTTAATTTTCTACAACCTTTGTTCGAAATATTTTCCCATATAATGCACTGTTAAAGAGATATTTTAAAAACTAAATTTTTAGCTGCCACAACTACATCACCTACCAGTGACTATTGTAAACACTTGACGCACCTTTTTACTTTCTTATCAGAAGGCTATGGTTTTAGTTTATGGAGAAAGTCATGTGTTGGCCACAACAGATTTTTCAAAATGCATCATTGAAATGACTCATTCATACCACAGTAGATAGGTACATTATTAAAATCCTACAGCCAATTTTCATTTTTCTAGAACATTTCACTTGAAGAAATTTTGATTATGCATTGTCACTCTTTTCTGATAAAGACAAAATATCTATCTAGTGCTATCGAAACACAAGATGCACATGCTGGTTTTTAGCTAGTAATGTAATGTAAATAAGATTGGTTGGAAAAAATCAAATAGGAAATATGTTGCACCCATATGAAAATTATGTAGGATATAATACTGTGCACAACGATGAATGGGTTGTGGAGGGTTCCAATCCCAAAAATTCTCTATACCTCAGGTGTTAAGATTAAGTATCAAAAATAAAACAGCAGCATGAGTGCCATTGTTGTCTGCACAAAGGATGATGCACCACCAAGTTCAATGGTATTAAAGCTAATAATAAATCTATTTATCTATTAATAATAATGGATAAGAGAATGGCTATAGAGAAAGAAAGTTGTTCCATAGATGGCAGGATAGGGCTACTAACTGGCAAGTTAAAATGTGGCAATAATGCATTAAGTGGTCATGGGAACAATAATATTTCAATGATACATTGTTAAAAATTTCTAGATTTTTCGGATCTAAAATCAATTTTTAAGCTAATTTAGAACTGGCTCAAGTTTTCTTGACTGGAAAATAAATTTCATTTACTTCAATATAAATATGTTCAAGTCCTGAGCTTGCATATGAATTTTAACTATTTTTTAAATTGCAAACAAAAAATAACACAATTATTCGCATGTTAATCAAATAAATAAAGTCAACTCTTCTGGAATTGAACCCATGGCCTTATCACGAAGCATTTGAAACCTGCAAGGGCACAAGCAGAGTATCCGGTGAAAGATTCTTCAAAATCAAATCGACTGTTCTCGAGTTATTTGTATTAATTCCTAAAACTTTACAGTATGATATAATTAGATTGGTATTTATTATAATAGCAAATTGTAGTTAGGTCATGTTACATAATGTGATTCTTTAATTAGTACATTTATTTCTACTTTGAAACCTTTTTGGATGCTCATTCAACTCTTTTGTCACTCTATAAGCTCAAATTTGTAAATTTGTTTAGATTAAATTCATCTTATCTATTTTTGCTTCCATAATCAGAAAACCCAGTTCCTCTTCCTGTGAATCATACATCCTGTTAAATAAGTTAAGATTTTCAGGATAGTTTCAGCTGGTGGTAGACATGAGTCATATTGAGTCGGTTTATGCTTTCATCAAGTTGATGATATCAGTCATATTTTTCTAGCTCAATCTGCAGTTGAAAAATGGAATTTTTAACACATTTATGGTTAGGCTACCTCAATAGTTGGCTAATTTTATGTTTTATATTTTAATAAATTTTATGGTTATATAATGAGCCAAATCATCTGCATTTCAATCTGCTTTTAGCATTTTTTCCGTTTAACTCCATGTAGACGGTCAAAGAAGGTCCTAGGCAACTAACTCAAAATGGCTTGGCCACACAATTCTGTGTCACAACTTAGATTAAGAACCACTGCTCGAAATGATGTTCTAATTGATAATTTGAAATTAACCTTTAAAATGCCACTTGTGAACTAAAACCCTTTCAACATTCCCTTTTTCAACAATTACACTTAATTATCATCCTTTGTCTCATGTGATCATTGCCGGATTATGGCCTTAGATACTATAGGCACTGTGTGTAGGGTCTACAAACAAAAGGAGTCTACGAAAAGTTCAAACAAAAAATGTTAACATAAAATTTGTTTTTTATGCACTAAAATTCACACCATGTGTTAGTTCTAGTTATCTGGCAGAAGTAGGTTGGTATAGCACTCATGTTGAAGTCAGCAACATGCGCAATAAAAACAGGGTATTAGTATTGCTGCCCATGTTACCATGTCACCCGCCAAGATCTATCACACAACACTCCTCACGTTCAGGGGAAACCTTAATTTCTAGAATAAGTTTGAACAATCAATAATACTTTTCCCAATTGAGCATCAACTTATGTATGTATGTATGTGTGCATGTGTGTGGCACAGAACACAGAAACATCACAAACACATCAGTTCTCTCTATGTAGCTGATGAAGGAATAATTCCAAAAGCTTCTACGTTTGTGATGTTTCTGTGTTTTAGTGTTCTTTTACGTGTGTTGCTTCGACATCCCCGGGGCCTCGCCAACCTGAAGTCGTCCGATTGGTGAGTGTTCACTGGGTTTCCTCATCCCAACACCTTGTTGCCATACATATACCCATTTTTACCTTTCCTTTTCCGTAAGCTGTTATATATATATATATATATATATATATATATATATATATATATATATATATATATATATAAGTTAAAAGCCAGGTTGGATTGGCCCGGAAGGACACCAGGACATTTTCTGGTAGGCCAGAGCAAAAATGGGCTGGTGGGGCCAGGCTGATCGGCTGTTAAAAACCATACTTTAATTATTTTTTTATCCGTGAATCCAGAAATATGGAAGAACAGATTTTATGTCCGTTTTTAACTAAGTTTCCTCGAAGTTATCTTCCAAATCTTTTGTCTCTCACTTCTTTCATCAATGCCTCTCACTATCTCAATCCTTCCATCCCCTATTGTGTACTTATAGTCAAGTCCAGGGATTTATCCGCAAGTCAGCATGTTTCCCCTCTCCACTACGAGTAAGTTATGATGATCCACAATCATCAATTTTCATAGAAATTTGCAAAACTTTAAAAGATATAAGTGAAGATTCAACTTTTCCATCCCAAACTTGTTTCACCGAATCCAATTTATTATTATTTAAAATTATTTTCAAGTACAACGTCTTTCAAAATATTTGCAAACTAATAATATGGTATTATCAAGCGCTTTTGCTATGATTCATGCAACTGTGAAAACAATATCAGAGGATAGTAATAATTTTACAGAAATAAAAATAGTGAGTGATACATTCATCACATTTACAAATGAAGAACTAGAAAACGATTCTGAAAGTTCTTCATGTCTTCAAGTTCAACAAAATTTTCAGGTAACTCGAAACAAAAACAACAAATATAAAAGTATTGAAGAAATTAATTTTGAAAATTTAAAAATTTTGAAGAAAACATTTTCATACGTATTTGTACTGCCATAATTTCAGACTTTCATACTCTTTTTAAATAATAATGAATAGAAGAAGGAATTAAAATTTTTTTTAATCCGAATTTTTTCAAGAATGATAAAAAACCGATTTTGTTAATCTTGAAAAATTAATTTAAAAATTTTACAAATATTTTCAAGTACAGTAAAACCCCTATTTAACGAATCTCTGGGGGATTGGTTTTTCTTCCACTAAATCGAGGTTTTCACTAAACAGGGGTTATGCAAATTTACATCAAGAAATTCTTTTTTGCTCATATATTTACTGCATTACGTGATATCCTTATACTGGTAGTTTTAAAAAAAACTTTCTATACAAAATCCTACGATAAACAAGCTTTTTTATAATTGCACATACATTTTGTTAAATAAACACAATTACATTAAAAACAAAATAATTTTTAAATATTAAAACATGAAATAAACGTAATTTTATTGCAATACTCTTCTAACTATGACAACATTCAATAAACACAATGTGAACAGTTGCATCAGTCATCTGTAAAGAAGAAAATATTCAAACTAATTTTCAACAATAGAATCCATAAACAGATCAGAGAATAAATAAAAAACTAATCATACATACCTAAAAGAAAAGTTTTTCCTTAAAGTAGTCCAGCAAAGTTGTTCGCATCTTCTGGCAGGTGTTGCGAACATTTCATTTTCATTCAAGTTGTACTGTCCACATTGAATGAAGTTAAATACCTTTGCACTACTTCAAATGCCCCAACTGCTTCACCAAAAGTGGGAACTGGCTCCTCTTCTTCTTCCTCGTTGTCTTTGCCATCACAGATCTCTTCCACATTTTGCGGATGTCCAGTTGTGCCCACAAGATCATCACACATGACAAACTCTTCTAAATTTGTATTAATGTCAGGTGCAATTTGTAACCAATCTTCTTCATTTATCACATATATGTCTGCATCAATTTCCATATCATTACTGTAGTTGAACCCCACTTTCTGGAAATAGTTGGATATTGTTTTAGGCATTACTGAATTCCACGCAGCTGTTAGCATATGCATTGCTTCGAGAATATTGAGTTTTAACTCTTGGTCCATCTTCAAAGCCTTCTTGTACTTCGCTTTCATGGATTGTATAATGCCCAAGTCAAGTGGCTGCAAATGACTAGTGCAATTTGCAGGGAAAAACACCACCTTAATGTTATGTAGAAATGCTGTATCTGGAGGATGTGCCGGACATTTGTCAATAAATAAAAGAATTTTTCTATTTGCAGCACCCATCTTTGCATCTAGCGACCTCAAGAAAGTTTTAAAAAGGTCCGTTGTCATCCAGGCATTTTTGTTGTTGGAATATTTGCATGGCAGTGTCCGTACATTTTTAAAACACCTTGGCTTGGCATA
Organism: Tanypteryx hageni; assembly: GCA_028673005.1. Lineage (NCBI taxonomy): Eukaryota > Metazoa > Arthropoda > Insecta > Odonata > Petaluridae > Tanypteryx > Tanypteryx hageni. Next base: position 116,301,181 of record CM054116.1, read on the forward strand.
TTTCCCCACCACTAGAGGTGGTAACTTTTCACTGCCGTCTGAGCACATAATAGAGCAGTAATTCTTTCTTTGCTTTTCTTCTCTCAGTGGCATGAGTCTCCTCTATTAGCAAGTGTTTTTGAAGGGAGAAGGTTGAAGAAGATGCAAGTCTCATCCGCATTAAAAATGTCATTTGGTTTGTAGTCTTCTAAATGCCTCAACAATGATACAGTCTTCCAGTAATCAACTGTATCTTTATCAACAGTAGCACTTTCCTCGCAAAGATTTTTATTTGCGAGCCTATTACACTTTTGAAACCTGTCCAACCATCCATTTGAAGCCTTGAAGTTTTCACGTTTTAATCTAGTGGCCACTCTGATAGCCTTCTCCTTCATCAATGTGCCATTGATTGGGAGGTTGGCAGAATGCATTCCATCAAACCACTCTTTCAACACCTATACCATGTCATCCCACGGAGAAGATTTTACATTTTTTCTTTTATTTGCTTCACCTCCGCATTCACTCCTTCATCTAGAATGGTTCATTTTTCATAATGCAGGATGAAGATGATGGTGCAAGATTAAATTTTCGTGCAATCTCTATTGCTGGCATGTTGGGATTATTTTCCACTTCGTGAATAATTTCCACTTTTTCCATTATTGTCAGCTTCTTCCTTATAGTAGCCATAATGACGGGATAACAATAAACACAAGTGAAATAACACAATAAAGAAATATCGTTGACGAAACTTACTAGACACGTAGAGAACACAAAAGGAACAGAAAGTAACACCAAAACTGGACGACTATGCTAAGCAACTGGCAGCTTCCTGGAACTGCTTCATTTACAAGCTGCCACTAGCAGCATGGCACGAGGTGGCATTGCATTAAGGTAGGCTCCCACTGTTTCATGCCGCAGTATGGCACGACTGCGCACTATTTTTAGACCTATTCAGGCAGAACGGAACTGTCTCCGCACCATTCTCCGACTCGGATGGAACACCACCAACAAAGTGCTCTACCTGCTGACCGGAACCACTCCTGTCAGGGACAGAATGCAGGAATTGGCATGGCTGTTCATCGAACGTCTGCACGGTAAAGTTTCTGCGATCATCTGGGAGCTTGCTGCCATGGAAGCCCGCCCCTGAGACATCTACAAACACCCACACACCTCGACCAATCTCGAGGAGGATCAGCCTCCCTCGAAGAGAAGGCACCGTTACCTGAGCCTCAGGTTTGCTCCTCCCAAGGAGGGACACTTACGGATAAATCTCCCGTCCCCCACTGAAGATCCTTAATGATGAAACTGTGGATGATGGCCTTCTACTGAGGACAAACAACACCGGATGACTCGACCCATTCACACTCGTGCATGCATATGCGTGTTTTCTGCTACAGGAGGGTTCGCGGCACAATCTAAGAAGTGAGTTTTGCGACATTGTGAGACATACGCTTGCTTATGACAATGCTTAATAAAGAAATAATAATTGTTACCCTGTTGTGCGAGGAAGAAGAAAAACGGCTATGATGTGAAGAAAACCGAAGAAGTATAGAGACGACAAGCACAAATAACTGACTAGAATCCTGAAAACAGCATGAGTGATGTGATGACGGAAGCAAGCGACTCCTACTAACAATGTGTCGAAATTCTTCGACAACCGTAGGCACGTGTGCAAGACCCACTCACATTGAAACACACCCTTGCGCGGTAGCATAGAATAATGTTTCCACACATACTGCTGCAGAAATGTTGCAGAGGCATGCCATGCTCTGGCTTTAGTGGAAGCGGGTTCATTTAATAACGTGGAAAGAATATTTTCTACTGTGCCATGCATCAGTGGGAACCTACCTTTAGGTGGTGTGAACGGCGTGTTTCCATGAGACTAGCGTCATTTTTGCACTAAATTGAGGTATGAGTTTTGAAAGGTCAATTTATTTTTGCACTAAATGCGGGTTATTCACTAAATCGAGATTCATTAAATATGGGAAAATAATACATTGTTTATATAGGACTTTGGCTGGGACCAGAAAGAATATTCACTAAATACGGGAATTCACTAAATGCGGGAACATTAAATCAGGATTTCACTGTATCTTTAGTCACAGAGTACAATGATTTTGTGCAAAAATGGATCTTTTTAAACAACACAGTCCCTGATATTTATGTCGTTTCAGAAGTTCATGAAGAAAATGTATTTGAAGATAATTTTGATGACATTTTTGAGTTTCAAAATGATGATAAAATTGTAGAATGTAAATCTTGTAAAAATTGTTTAATTTGTTGCTTAAAAGTAATAAATGAATACAACTTATACAGTTCCACAAAATAAAAATTCAGGAGGAAAGGGGGGAGGAGAGGAGATGGGGAAGAATGAGGCCCCTGATCTCGATTTCCCGGTACAAAATTGCTTCCCAGTCCAACAGTGGTTAAAAAGGTTAAGATCTATAGTGCCTTAATCTGTCCCAGTATGTGATATGTCATAAGAAACATGGCATGCAGGAATATAGCTATACCCCTACATGCTTAAATTAAGTAAAATACATGAATGCTTTGTCAAGCATAATGTTGCTTCCTGTGTGTTTTACAAGTGCTGCAGTAATACTAACCATTTTGAGCAATGTCTACCATTAAAAATTTATTACTTATGACAGTTTTATTTACTTTTTTAATGTTGATGTGAAATATTGTACACCAAGACTTAACTCTGGCAGTAGAACTGAAATTGCTGAATATCTGAGTTAAATATTGCTGCAAAAATAAATAAAAAATATCGATTTTTATGGCAAATTCCACTAAAAATATATATTATATTAGTTATTTTCATAAAATTCAATACCAAAGATAAGATAAAAATGGACTATTAAAATATAATAAGTAGATAACGAAGCATTGGAAAAGTTTTTCTAAAGAAAATATGAATGAAATTCTATGAAAGCTTTTTTAATTAAACGCTTATCCAATATTTACATGATATACTAAAATACCACAAGAAAAACCTACGCAATAAACCGTTGCTATGGAATCCACCATAACAGTTAAAAATTAAAATGTGGAAAATTTCTAATAAAATGGAATGGGACTTAAACATTGGTACAAAAAATATCAGTATTAAAAATTGTAACTTGTTCTAAAAAGTAATGACTAAAATGACGAAGTGATATCACGCTATAAATTGTCTATATACGAAAAAATTAAATGTAACATACATGTAAAAATTATATAATAAATTATAAACCAATCACATCCACTTAAATACATATATTTGGTGCAAGCAACATGAAATAACGCATTATGAATTGTATAAACTGATAAATAATATAACAAAGTAAATTTAATTATCTGAACATTACATTTTTTTATATTACCTTGAGAGATGTATTTTTTTCTCAGTATATTGGCCATGACCATGCTCAGGATCTTCACATGCACAATTTTCAACCACCTCTACACCTTCGCCGGAATCCGACTGCTCGTGACTATGGCGTGCAATCATATATAACTGTCCTATTTTGTACTAAAAAATTAAATTCCATTAAATATAGATATCTGGTTGAATAAAAAATTATTTTAATTTCAGTATAATATAACTAACCTCTTCAACCGTAAGAGGCATGCATATTCGATATTCCTTCGTGAGAACCATTTTATAGAATCATACCACAATTATAATAACGCCTCTCTGTTGATTTAAGCAAACTGTCAGCTGAAAGTTTCGACTAACAATCAGATCATTCACAAGATTTCTCTAGCAGAAGCCGTACTTACGCTCACAGCTTGGCAGTTTTTACCAACCTAAGCTTAGGCCCATAGCGCTACGGGGCTACGGTAAGAGGTTATCTCGTTGCCAACTGTTGAAATTCAAATATTAGTCAACTCTCACTTATTATATTTGTCTCTCGTGCAGTCTTAACAAAATTTTAATGGCTATTATATTTACTTTTATGTATTATTTTACGTTATAAATGTTTGGTAAAGATAGATATGATAGGTATATCACATTTCGCCATGGTATGTGCCTTAAATACAGTAAATAGATCTGCCTATTAGCTAGTCGATTGAGATGTTTAATTCTCTCAAAATGAGAAATCTGTTTACAATATTAATTTCATTATTTGTCGTTTGTTTGGCAATAGTTGTTTTCTTATCATTCTGGGGTATTTCGGCTGAAATTCTCAACAATAACAAGATTTTTATAAGTTGGTCACCACAGGTCACCCTGGAAGCTTTGGACCACACTGGGCTTCGTGACTATTTAGTTATTGCACTATTGCGAGGAAATGTTTGATAAATAGTCTATAAGAGGTTTTCGCGTTCAGTATTTTGAGATCGGTTTGAGTGTTCACGGTAGACATGAAAAATGATTGACATTTTCATTTTGTTGGATGAGTATAATTTAAAAAAATTCCGATATAAATCATCAAAACGATAATTATAAATACCTTTGCGATTTAGGTTTTCGCTTCAGTTTATTCCTTAGGCTCAGTGAATAACTGTAATTGAAGCTATTGCAAGTATTATGTGTTATATAAACATTTACTTTAGGATGATGTTAGTTTTTTACGACGTAATAGGTTTTGAATTCATGTTTTTTAACTTTTATGCATGAAAAATAAATATTTTCCAACTTTATATTATCTTTGTCATTTATATTACAGTCGCAACCCAGCTACGGTACGTACACATACTGCGCCTTTTTTAATTCAATTTCATTAATGAGTATGTTTTTCCATGCAATGTTACATTGAAATCCATTATAAGTCAAAGTAGCTCAACGTATTGGTAACTACATTCAAATGATATCTTCCTGAACAAAATAGTAGTCGCACTTCTCGATAATTCCGCTGGAGGGCTGAAGCTTCTTATCCTTCGCGAAACGGAAACTTTGGATTATATATATAACTTTGACTAACCACCACACATTTCCCTCTCTTCTTAGATAAGTCGCTATCATTCCTGCCCACACTGAGGCCAAAAACATGTATTTGTTAGGCGACTGAAGAGTATGTTTGTAATGTTGGTGGGAGTCTCAGCGTGTGTATTTTCTATTACAAAATACAGTTAGAAACTTTGTGACGTGATACGTCCAGTAAATGATTTCGTCAACATCATATTAGGTAGTAGATGGCCTATCGTGTCGAATTTGACCTTACTATACTATCTACTAGGCCTTGATGCCTTTTAGCTGAAATTTTTTCATTTGTATTAGGTCAAGTAGTGCATGTACCATCTTGCTGTTGTTGAAATGGATAGTACATTTTGGATCGGTACTCATCTGAAAGACTTCTTATTCAAAGGATACACCATATCTTCATTTTGGGGTAAATCGTTTTATTGTTAATTGCCTATAATGTTTGATAGTAAAATTTATACGCCAGCGCAAGGCGTTTTGTAGGATAAATTTCATGAATATGAACTTAATCAGTAACGTTAACAAGTATTTAACGGGATTTTCAATCCTAAAAAAGTAATTATTCTCCTCCGTTTAATGTTGTAGATGTATTCTGTTTTATATTAAATTTGTAAACAAAATTTTAAGGAATTTACATAGATGAGCTCAAGCTTGTAAATTTAGTACTTTTTGATTACTATTCATATCCTTTAATTCCTGAGAGAAAATTCTTGAGTAGAAATAAAATAGTCGATAATATTTCAAGAGAATAGTTAAGTTCAGATAACCTGAATATTGTCTTTTGTGCTTTCACTTATACTGCTGTAGGACTATTGGCTACCTGCGTAGGAGTAGCATGTTTAGCTATCCTGTATGAGGGAGGCTGGGTTTATAGGGTGTCTTTGAAGTCCCAAACTCGCATACTTCCTGATATAAAAGGGGACGTTGACTCCACTTTAGAAAATCATCATTCGTTGGCTTCATGGTCTGGAAACCAAAGCAGCAGGTGTGTTGGCATAAAGGGGTTGACTTTTTCATTACAAAGATTGTTTTCGTTTATGTAATTAAACAACTATGTTTACCTGTTAAAATTTTGTGATGTATCCAAATTATTTGAATCCATTGGTTCTTTTTTCAATTACCAACATTCCTAGTGAAATATTTATATAAATATATAATTACGTTTCTATTGTTAATACATTTGACCCCTTTGAATCAAAATTGAAAAATATATGTAATAAGATAAAATTTGTAACATTCTACATTGTAATGTTTACCCAATTTCATGCCTGTGACTGTATTATCATTCAATAAATGGTTTAAATCATTACACTACTGCTACACTTTTATTCTATCATCCCCAGACTTAATACAGAGAGCAGGATAACCGATGCAGCTAAGTATGCCATGATATGCATCGGCCATGACCTCATGGGATATATCTTAATGCTCGTTATCGCAACTATGAATTTTGGCCTAACATTTGCCATCTGTTGTGGGGCAGGAATTGGATACTTTGTATTTGCTGCTAGTATAAGCAACACCTTTACAGCCAAAAGAAATAGTAGCAAGTGTGGGAATGACAGTGAAAGGAATTTGGAATCAAGGAGTTGTGAAGATCTTACAGCAATTTCTGAATGCGACAGAGAAGAGACCAATGGTGAGAATGATTTTCAAGTAATTAAAGTAAAAGATTTAACCTAAGCAGTCTAAAATTTACATTTATTTCGTTACGGTAGACCATATTTATTCTCAGTGACGCAGAAAAATGATTGATATTTGGATGCCTAACTTAGTGATCTAGTTCAAGGGTTTTCATAGCTGTGGCCGCAGCAGTTGTCCAGTGGCTGTATTTTTATATTTTTGCGTAGTATTAGTATATCTGTTTTAAAAAGTTTCTAAGAGCAGAAATTTAGCTATTAATCTGAAATTACTGATAAATATACATACCTTTGATGGTTAGAAAAGCTCATTGAAAGGGAATTGGTCTGGACCTGTCTTCTACAGCTAATCAAAGCACAACTTTAAATTATTTGGCCTTCAGTTTTAGTTATAGTACATATTTAGTTTTCAGAAAGTGAAGTGTACTAAATGTACATTCACACATCAGTGTGGTTGAAAAAACAGTTAATCCTAAAAGAGCCGCACATGTCAGGTCATTGTGATTGCTCAAATTCACTAGGTAATTATCAAGCTCGTCTTATGACTGAAAACAAATTCAAAAATAAGCATTTTAGTATTGCAAAAATAAATACTTAAGTACCTCCAATAGTCATAACAAGTTATGAAAATCCAGGTGTGCATTTCATCTACAATGCAGCAATCTTTGGTGGTGATTCATTAAAAATAGATTGCATATTAAATTCAGTAATTACATATATTACTAATGAATTTATTATATTATAAAAATTTCACTTAGCAGATTTTGGCATCATTTGATAACTTTCACTCACTTTCATCACTGATAAGAATGTTGTTAATTGCTACTGGTTGCCATGTAAATGACGAAATTTGGTGTAAAATTCAAAAACTACTCATTCATTGCGCAGCACTGTAGCAGCAGCCATTCTGTTTGTATTGTTAACATACTCCCTACCTTCAAGTGCACTCCATTAAAAATGATTTTCCTGCAGCCATTCCATCTAGCCTACTTAGTAAAATAATGCGGTTGTTTTTTAGAAGAGCCATACTTCATATTTCTTCTTCAAGAGCCTTAGTAATATTGGATGTATGCCTAAATTTTTTGCTAATCAGAATGGATCTTCTCTTTGTTCATTAACTCAAGTTATATATTTTTCCTTTGCATTTGTATTGGAGGGCATTTGTTAGTTCTGAGCCAGCTAGTGTACATGCTGTATTTTTAAAAAATATTTCTCATGGAATGTCGTTGTCGTGAGATGCAAAAACCACCAGACGTGTCTGAGATATCAAATCCTTGGTGTGAAAAAGATTTTTCTGTAAACTTGATATTTTAATTGTTTCCTCTAAAAAATCTCAAAAATTCATATGGTTAGGAGTCGTAAATTCTCATTTCTCATGGAAGTTAAGTTATAACACTTCATAGAAGAGAAATGGCAAATGGATCGAGGAGCTCGAGTTTGAAAGGGAAGCTTTTGGGGACCACACTGAAATTCTCTGGTGGTTGCATGTAGCCATAGTGACCACACTTGAGAATATCAGATCTAGTAAACTTCTTTAGCCACTAAAAGATTAGAAAAAACCAGGTACACATTTCAACTACAAAACAGCTATTTCTTGTGGTTAATGTTAGATCCTAATTAATAATTGAGTTGCTCTTTGACTAAAGGAAATTTTCAATATGAGTAAATTATGTATTACCATAGAGAAAATTGTCTAATATCCTGATACAAATATTTTAGCTATAAAAATAGCCTTCTTTATTGTGTTAGTTTTTGTAGATATCTATCATTGCTATTAATGTTAAACTAGTAGTTGCCCATTGATAAATTGACTGGTTGGCTAGATTAAATATTGTCTTGCTAGTAAGCCTTCTGTCACATTACCAAGAAGTTCAGCAACTGCAAGGTTTATTTCCTTCTGCTAATGTTCGCTAGGAGTGCCACCTTAAAATCAATCATTACAACTACGTCGAGCAGAACTTAGCCAGTCACAAGAACCTCAATATCTCACTGATATCAATTTTATAATTTTCCTGCAAATCTGCAGGTCGAGACATTTGATTTGATGCATCACACGTTAAGGTGGGTTTTACCTTCGCTTTAAAAATCTCATTTTTTATGCTATTAATATATAGATAATTTATTATAGTAAAACTTCTATAAGCTGAATGTTTATAGCTCAAATTTTCCATAACTCAAACTAAACTCATTTTATGAGCCAAAATCCCTGTTTTTCATGTTGTTTGTTTTTTATAACATGAATTTTCTATTACTCGATGAAGATAACATTTCCTGATTGAAATTTTTTTTCTTTAAGTTCAAGTTTCTGGTAAATGCACCTCCCCATATTTATGATGTTTCAACTCACCATAAATCTTTTAAGTTTGCTTTAGGTCGAGTGATTCGTCTCAGCTTTCAGTGCTGTCTTTGTGTTCTAAAAATATTGTTTGGGATGGATAATTGTCCCAGTTTTAATGCTTTTTATTCTAAAATCACTTATGTATTCGGTTTGTCTGACTGTACATTTGTTCAGGCAATATCTCTGGAATCCTCCAACTTGGAGGAGCCAAATTTTCAGGATAGGGCAGTCTATATGAGAGCTGGAGATGGTTAAATTTTGATGGATCTAGGGTCAGCTGATGGAGAGTAATCGGTGTCTTATTTTGACCTCTTTGTTTCATTTCTACCCCTATAAGAAAAGCATGGTTATATAAATTTGCATTTTTAAATTAATTAAAATTATTATATGAGCTCAGGACATAAACAGTTCTGTATTTGAAAGGCAGGTTTATATTTTTTGAAAACAGAATTCAAATCTCTGCCGAATGAGAGTAAACAATTGCTTTTAATCTAAAAAAGAAGGAAAATTTTATGGTTTAACAATGGGAAATATACTTTGCCATGAGAATAAGTCCACTGCTCTTAAATGGGAAACATATTATTATATAGCATTGATACAATGCTTTTAAAGGAAATTTATAGATTACGCATTATGAGGCCTTCAATCTTAACCAAAGATATAATCTTCTGACGATAATCTTCAGATTAGAAAAAAAATCACCTTATGAAATTTGCTCTGGAATTCTTCCCTCACATGTTTTGCATTGTAAGTATAATGGTTCATGCAGCAGTTTTTTTACATCTCTAGTTTGTATCAAGGTGATGTAAAGCATTCTTAAAATAAATCTCTCCGTACTAAATGCAAGTCAATGCAAGGAAAATAACCCTTTTGTTTGTGGACACATTGTCCTGCTCATTAATGAAAAAGATATGTGCTGTTTAAGTTGTGATTTTATCCCCCAACATAATGTCTAAACTAAAGTCTTTGGATCCAGGTATTATAAAACATTTAAAGCATCACTGTCTTAGAAGAACAGTTGTGACAATGTTAAGAGGAATTGACAAAGGGAAAATATTAAACATAATACTTGCTGACTGTATTATGGAGCTAGACCAAGCTTGGCATTGTCACCTAAGGTAAAATGTCAAACTGTTTTTAAAAGGCTGAAATATATAAAGAAGAATGTGAAAAAGAAGATGAAATTCTGCTGTTGGAACTTGAATGGTCCAACTTTAAAAAACAAGTTAATTTTGAAGCCACTTTTGACAAATAAATTAATGCAGATTGTGATTGTAATTTTTGAATTGGCTATATGGAAAAAAAATTGGAGGAGAAGGGCTATATTGCAAGCGCACTGTGCAGGTCACTACATGTAAGCATAAGCGCCATCATACAGAAGCTGCGTGATAGATGTCAGCGCCTACAGATGGCAGCCACATGAACTACATTCCTGCCATTGGCAAGAAGCTGTGTGAAGTTGCAATGGATGGAAGTCGCCTGAACTACATTACATTTCTTTCAATTTGCTATATAAGTCACCATAGGTCATTTCGATGAAACTTTAATTATAATATTCTGCATTTATGGCCTTTGTGAAGTATCACACAAGTGGAAAAAAATTATTTTAAACAAATAGAAGTGATAAAAAGTATTTTACAGGTACATAATTTATTACTATAAATCATTATTTTTTGGTTTATTAAAATTCCTTAGCTATGCTGGGTACTTGCAGCTAGTTTGAAATGAAAGAAGACTAAGAGCACCTCTTCACCTTTGTGGTATCCATTATAAATAACCAGTTGCAAAAATTAAAAACATTCATGTACATCATATTGCCAAAACAGCAGGACTAGAAATTTGAGTATCTTAGGATAATGTTGAATGTGGAAAATATGCACAAAATATGAAAACTAAAAGTTATATTTATATTATTGGGTATGTTTTCTGCATGGTTCTGATTGCTGAGTAGCATCATGCAGGAAGATAGCATTAAATTTCTTCGCCAACAGTATGTTGAGAAAATACCACATACTTTATTTCTATACAAATCCTCAGCAATGTCCTTTTTACAGGACACATATCTTACTTTCTTCATGCGAGCAGCCTCTTTACTGGATACCCATTTTTGTAGCGATAGCTTTAAACTCCTCTTAATAATTTGTTTAAAATCTTCCTCGTTAAACTTATATATTCTCATAGATTAATTTTTACCTATAATTTTATATAAAAAATATTACCTCTTATATACATTATTTATTTTTCATGCATTAAGTTAATAAAAAGTAATACTGAACTCATTTCAGCACATGTAGCAATCTTTACTATATTTTTGCCCATATAGCTTTGTATTTTCACTTATTGCTCAAGTATATATCTTATATCTGTCTATATTAATAAAATTGAAATTCTGTCTCTGTTTGTTTGTTACCGCATCACGCAAAAACGGCTGAATGGATTTTCATGAAATTTGCAGGGTATCTTTAGGATGGTCTGACTTAAAATACAGACTTTGTAGCATAGCCAAAAAAAATTTTCCTGGGCAGAAATGGGGGCCGGGTGGTGGAGTGGGGGGTGATTGTGGAGTGGGGGGTGACCACGTGCTCTCTCGCTGTGGCTCAGGGCTCAGTCTTCATCCAACCTCTGTACTGGATGAACTATTGCTCTCTTAACTTTCTGTTTCACCATGACGATTAATAAGGCACAGGGATAGATGCTCCAAATAGCAGGTGTTGACTTACGATCAAGCTGCTTCTCACATGGGCAGCTTTATGTGGCTTGCTCGAGGGTGAGTAGCACCAGGGATCTGTTTGTTTGTGCCCTTGATGAAAAGACCAAAAATATTGTGTACAAAGAAGCATTGAACTAATGTGAACTACCTGACATCCTGGGCAATGTCGGGTAATACAGCTAGTCTGTAGTAAAATCATTCATATTCCTATCTTGGAAGTATTTGAAGTTCATTAATTGAGAACATTTGAAGATAGCTTACCCAGCCTACTTTTCTGCATAAATTTCGTATTTTGAAAACTTAATATTACATGGACATAATTGACACCTCTTGTCTCTTGGCTGCACTGATGGTACTTAAGAAGGGAACAGACATCAGAATTCAAGTAAGCCTTGCCAACTCCTCCATTACACCTCTCTCTTGTTATCTGTGAGATGTTTCGAAAGCTGTGGATAGACCTAATTTGAAGTATTTTTTGGTAATATTGCTTTGGGAAAACCAAGGGCAATGTTCAGCCCAAGCATCATACTGCCCCTGAGAGTGTTTTGTGCCGCCTGGGAAGCTAAGATGAAAAAGAGATCCATAAAATTTAACACAAAAATCTATCTCCTCTGCCCTCTGGGATCAATGGCATTAAATCTCCATCACTGCTGAGAGTTTTATAAACAAAATCATGGAGAAATGTTATTATACTTTATTTTTTATTTGTACTATTGGTCATGATTTTGTTGATTAACATCAGAAAATATCTGGGAAAATGTCATTTCATTAGTATGCAAAAAGGTATAATTGAGGTTATTTACTTTGCAAATTCAATAGATCCTGTTGCTACATGTGATTATGAAATGATTTGTTATCAATTGAGTATACACTGAATTTTATCTTACTTCCATGAAAATAAATGGAAAATGAGAAATGCTCCTATAGAAGTAATCAAACTAGGATAAATCCTTTTCTGAATGCATTTGTTTGTAAAACCACATTTTTAATTCAAAAGCTACAGATTTATCTTCACATTACCTGTATTAAATTATATCTGGAGCACCATTGTATCTTTAAATTTATTCTTATACTTTTAATAATATATTGACAATAAAGTCCACTTGGGAAGGCTCCACTTTGTGGAAAGATTCCATTTAAATGGAAAAGAAACTTGTAAATTTCCACTAACAATTTTAATGTACCAAAATTTTAGGAAGGGATGGTTCGCCGGTTACAGCATCATCAGGTGATGGCCGAGAGTTCTATATATATGGATAAGGAAGGAGGAGTTAGGGTAGGAGGATTAAATGAATAATAATAGGCAGGAGGGAGAACATACAATCAGTAATAAGATAATTTGAAAAATTAAAAAATAGAAATTACGAAGTGAATGACATAAATTAAAACGGTTATGTATAACAGTAAAGTGAGCAAAGTTAGTAATTAGAAAATGGAAGCAATTAACAGAAGTTACAGAAAAGGCGTTAAAATTACAAAGTAAAAAGGCAATAAATTAATTAGTTAGGAAAGCAGTAAAGAGTTTCTCCACTTCGAATCTAAGGGCAACAAACTAGACCTCTTAGAGCAGTTGGAAATTGTAATCCGTGATGTTACAGACAATGTTGAACTTACTAATGAATTTGTTTTCTCCAATCAATCTCCATTGTTCTCTTTACTGCTTTCCTAACTAATTAATTTATTGCATTTTTACTTTGTAATTTTAACACCTTTTTTGTAACTTCTGTTAATTGCTTCCATTTTCTAATTACATACTAACATTGCTCGCTTTACATACATAACTATTTGAATTTGTCATTCACTTTGTAATATATATTTTTTAATTTTTCAAGTTATCTTATTACTGATTGTATGTTCTCCCTCCTGCTTATTATTATTCATTTAACCCTCCTACCCTACCTCCTCCTTCCTTCTCCGTATATATAGAACTCTCGGCCAAGCTTTCGTCACCTGATGATGCTGTAACAGGCAAACCGTCCCTTCCTAAAATTTTGGTATATTAAAATTGTTAGTGGAAATTTACAAGTTTCTTTTTCATTTATATTGACAATATTAGATGTAACCTATTTATTGCAGACAAAAACCTCTATCCAAAATGTACCTGTTTATATATGTTTGCTCTTGAAGGTGAAGAAGGAGCAACAAGTGTGAAGAATGCCAAACAGCAGTCTTTGGATTCCAGGAGTGAAAATGTTAATGATGTGCTGGAAGATTCACCAGTACAGTGTGATCGAAGCCAAGGCCACATTGTGATATCTCAGGCACTTGTCCATAAAGAACCATCTCCTTAAGATTCTGAATAAAATAATCAACGTTCTGCCTCATTTTATAGTCAAATGTTTCTAAATACTTTACATAAATTCAGTCTTTATAACATTTTATCCAGAAATTGGCATTGTTTTGAATTTATTGTCCTTCCAATACTCATTATTTGTAATGTACATTATAAACAATAAAATAACTTAAAACTGTTTTCATACTGATTATGATTACTTTTTCATTGTATTTGAACGATACCATTTCATACTCATATTTGTTACCTACAATGTATTTCCCTGGAATAGGTACAATTTTTTTCATGGAGATAATTTTTATGTACATACATTATTAGCACTAGCAATGAAAGATCATGAGATATTCACAGCCCTTATTGTATCTGACATGATGTTTCCATATGCACCCTTGCCACATCTGACCTACCTGACCTTCCTTAAGCTACAAAAGCTTTTCAAATATTCTTTTATACTTGTACTACTTCCTACATGTATAACTTTATTTGTCGTACTCCTACGAAATTTTGTGTTGAACATTTTTTTATTTTTTAAAGCTAATACTACATTTCTTTTATGCATAAAATAAAGTTTGCACATAAAAAGTGAGGTATCAGAATCTTACAATTAGATGGAAAAGTTCTCAAAAATCCAGTCAAGACTTGATAAATCCCACCTCAAAAGTAGATCAGGATTTCTGGTGATAGAAATCTCTATTATAGGTATATTTTTTGTACTAAGCAGTTTTATGAAAAATTTTATTCAAATTACTCAACATTATGCAAAGCAAACCTCCTACTTTCACTTCCAGTATTTTGTCACACTTAACTGGCATATCAATGATAAAAAATGACAATGGCAGTCGGATATACTAATCACCATTCTACCCAGGCTTGTTTACTTGCATTATCTCACTTTATTTGCGATTTATCTTTTTACATAATTTAAATATTGGGTCAACATATTTTTACTTCAAAAAGGACTTGTAGAATTAAGGATCAATGAATCACCACTGGAGATAGTTACTTTGCATTCAAAATCCACATAAAGATTTTTCAACATTTCTATGGCTTTTTTGACTGCCTAATTTATTAAATGGATTTTAGACATAAGTAGGGTGACCAGATTTTTAGAAAACAAGAAGAGTATTACGTTTAAAGTAGGTCTCCGATTTTTAATGATTGATTAATCCTTAAAAATTTTAATCGATTAAAATTTAATTAATCAATTTAAACCCATTTCCAGTTATCAAAATGGCAGACAACAAAAGCGTGAAACCTATAACAGGAAAGTTAAATGAACATTTTGCATTTAAGTTAAATGCAGATGGAATAGTTGATGATAACGAAAAGGTTAACTCATCATTGCAACAAACAGCATATCATGGCTCTAATACATTGTTGACATATCACCTGCAGCACAAACATCTGCTGCAATATCAACGCATACTTGCAAATGAACAGAAATGTAATGCTGCTCAGCAACAGAATTCGATAACACAGTATATATGTCAGAATAAAAAACCAGTGAGCACTAAAGTTAGCAAGTATTTAACAACAGCCATCACACAATGTATTGCTAGTTCTGGTCATCCGACTGCTATTGTGGAAGATCCCAGTCTGCAAATGGTGTTACAAATAGCCCTTCAGAACAAACATTACACCCTGCCGAGTCGTCAAACGGTTGACAGTATGATTTCGAGTATATATAATAAAGAATTACATAAGCACAAGGATGCTGTGGAGAAATGTGCAAGTTTGGCGATCACATATGATTGTTGAACGCCGATCAACAATGAATCATACTGTGGTATTACTGGTCATTGAATAGACTCAGAATGGAATTTAATGTCAGTAACATTAGATTGCTTACACCTTACTGAATGGCACACAGCTGTAAATATTTCTGGTCTGTATGAAGATGTTGCTTGAGATTGGAAAATTGCTGACAAAATCCGTTGTGTTATTACAGATAATGCACAAAACATGGTTGATGCAATTGGGCGAACTGAGTACAGCCATTTACCATGTGTTGCACATAGTCTTCAGCTAAGCATATTACAGGGACTGAAGGCAGCACATGCAGCTCCACTTATAGCAAAGTGTCGACATTTAGTCTGGAATTTCAAACACAGCTCTGCCAATACATCTGAGTTGAAAACCAGCCATGCAAGTATTTGTAAATAAGATGAGTCCCAGTTCCACAAATTGCAACAGGATCTTCCAACATGATGGAATAGTACATATTTGATGCTGGCTAGGTTATTGGAAGTCAAAGACGCCATATGACAGTATCACATCGACTATCCCAAAAATGACAGTGGGACACAGCTGCTAGATACTGACTGGGACAAGGTTGGTAAGTATGTGTCAATCTTAAATGTACTTGCTGAAGCAATGCAGTTTTTAGATGCTGAACAGTTCGTGTCATGTAGCTCTGTGTTTCCACTACTTGCATTTTTGACGAAAGAACTGCAAAATCATGATGATGATCCAGGTCACATTGTTCGCTTCAAAACAGTTACTTTAGACAATCTACCTACAAGATTTAAAGGTATGGATGCTTTGTCAACTTTGCAAATGGCTACGGATTTATATCCACGGTTCAAGAAATGCAAAAGTTTTCCAAAAAATAAGAGGAAAGCAGTGTGGAAAGTAGTACGTGACAATTTGAAGCATTTTGTAACAGCAGAAAGCAATCAGAGAACACAAGTGAACAACAGCAGTTGAACAATGACGGTACCAGGGAACCAGCGAAAAAACAAAGATTAATACTAGTGTTTACAGACTCTGACTCTTCAGATGATGAACCATATACACAGGCACGTGTGGGCATATCAGAACTGTCTCGCCACATAGAGGAAGATCGGATTCTGGAAACAGAGAATCCTCTCAAATGGTGGAAGCTGAATCAACATTGTTTTCCTATGTTAGCTACTTTTGCAAAGACCATCTATGTGTATCAGCGACATCTGTACCATGCGAATGACTTTAGTTCGTCTGGGTATATTTTTAACAAAATGCAAGCATCTTTACTACTGGTAAATGTGACTATGCTTGTTTGTCTCCGAGAATGGCTATGATAGATAAAATTTTTCAGTTTATTAACTAATACTTACAAATTGAAATTGTGTCTTTGACAAAAGTATTACATTTTTCGGTACTGTTTATTGATTTCTGCTTGAATGCAAGAGCATTTCCTATGTTAGGGGTTTATGATTTGGAATTTGACAAGTATGGTTTATAATTACAAATTGTTTGGTTTAAACTTTTTCAGTATTTTCATTGTTTTCATTATATTTTCAGGACAATATGACATTATAAAAGGTAACATTAAAAAGTCCTTGGTGGTTTAAAAAATTATATTTATGATTTTTGATAATTTGTAAAATTGTCCGAATTGATCGATTAAAGAAATTTGATTAATCAGTTTTTTTTAATCAATCGCAGCCCTAATTTAAAGAAAAGGGGGAAAAGTTATTTAAATGTAGCGAAGCGAATTACGCAGTTTTCTCATCTATTTGAAGGCTTAATAGACGTTCATTCAATCGGAGGCAACACCCGGAAAGAATTCGAAAATAAATGAGGTATTTCTGACAAATGCTTCCGTATAACATCTAAACATTGCAAGAATAAGATATTTTATAGATTTCGCCGTTGAATAAAGAAAAAACGGAGAAATTCGGTCCATATTTACGTATTTTAATGAATGATGGAAAAAAAATTTGCACATTGAAAAATCGAGACTCCTGTGTAAACATATGGGAAAATATAGTCATCTCCTGGAGTCGAACCTGGGACACTTATGTAAACGAAAATAGTTTTCTCGAGGTCTCCTAGTTGGCAGACACAAAATGGCATATATAGCATTTCTCTATGACAAACTGTTCAAGAGATAAAAGGGGAGACGGACGGACGGACAAACATTGAGTAATTATATATAAAAGATAATAATGATAATCAATAGTTGTATTTCTCGAAACAATTAGTTATAACGTAAATTGTAAATATCATTGTCAATTTTAAATATTGTAAATTGTAACTTTTATTGAAAATTGAAACTATTATTGTAAATATTATTGTCAATTATAGTAAGAATAATAATAATCAATAATTGCGAAAGAAATAATATAAATATTTTATTATAAATAAACTTTTTTAAAAGGGAATTCCAACATTATTACTGAAAAGTAACCCATAAATTTATAAGAATTTGTTTGAATATAAGTCGCAACTTTTTTTTCTAATTTACATATCTTAAAATCTACAAACCATATTCGGAATATTTTGCTTTGGTGACATTTTATATGCTTTATTTATTTATTGGTCCAGGGATCATACATTTAAACAGGGTTAGCTTATCTTGGGACTATCCGCGGGGCGGACGACATCATATGTCGTCGTAATCTTTTTTTAATTAAAAAAAATTCGACTAATTTTACATAAAAATACATTATAATTTTAAAAAAACAAAGCTATATGATTTTTTGAGTCCGAAAGTTACACTCGTTTGCAATAATTTCTTAAGCCTCGTATAGATTGGCGAGAAAAATGGCGCGAGTTATTGTCAGACAGTGGAATCGGTAATGTAAACACTGCCGCGAGACGACTTGCGTGAGACAAAGCGAGTTCTCGCCAAACATCACCACGTTCTAGCGTAACCACAAGTGAACTTTATTGCGACAGTTCTCACATTAATTCGAAACTGATCGGATATTTTTGCGAGTGGATCTGCGAGCGCGTCGTTATTATGGCAGGGAATAAGATGTGATCAAGTGAGGAAACCATGCTTCTGATAACACTATACGCACAAAATACTTGCCTTGAGATACTGGTCCTTTAATAATGTGTATATTTCAGAGCAAACTTCATGATGAAACTACCAATGGTGCAAGCTGGTATTCTGAACAGGTACATTAATGAATGATACGAATCAACTACGAAATAAATAAAGGCGTTCTTATGAAGTGTAGCCTGCTAAAATCTACGTGAGACAAAAATAAAAGCGAAACTTAAAAATAAAATTAAATTCTACCTAATTACCGCTGGCCAAGAAGCGTAGTGTAACTACCAAACGTTCGCTAGAAGTAATTGAAACACGTAAATGTGTATTTGCTTCTGTATATTTGGTCCCACTAGTAGCAACAATTCTTCAAGATCAACCGCCGACATCCGTAAAAAGTTCCTAAATTTCCTTCCATCTTCCATCCTTAATTCAGATTGCAAATTTTTGCATGTTCCGAATTCCTATCTTTTCAAAATCCAATCTCGCACCAAACATTTTCTTTTTATCTTCTTTTTTTTCAATATACTTCGCAATAACTAAAAAAGCAGCTGCACCACGAATTTGTCTTCTTGCAGACATGTTTGTGAAAGAGTGTTAGCTAATGTAAACGCATAGGCGAGAAATTGCGCAAGTCGGAGAGTTGGGAACTCGACTGACAGTAAATCGCGGCGATATTTGTCGACAGTGTAAACACAATTGCGAGCCCCTCGCGCGAGATCTGTCGCAAGTAACTTGTCAGTCTAAACTCGCCTTTAGATTTTTGTTCCGCAAAGAAAGAGTTAAGAGAAGTTTTGTTTCGAATTTGCATATGCAAATTATAAATTAATATTCTAAGTATATTTATGTGTAAATGAAATTTTATATATCCACTGTTATACGACTATCTCTCTCGCTCGAACACGTATCTCCCGCATTTTATTTTGTTTCTTATGGGATGTATGTATTCGCTCAGCAGGAATTTGCTTAACACGACACTTTTTAGGAATGTCTCTCGTGTTAAGCGGGAACTACCTGTATTGACATAATTAAGAAAAAGACATAAGATAGCCTCAATATGTAATTCTTTTTCAATAAATCGTTACAAATATTAAGCCATGTAATAATTTATTCCATTTCGTGCAATAAAATATACCGTATTTCTCGGAATATAAGACGCACTTTTTTCCAGAAAAATGACCTCCAAAATCAGCCTGCATCTTATACGCCGATTGTAAGATTACTACTGTTCTCAATACAGACACGAACAAGCACACTCATCCCCAAAATGGAATAATTGGCAGTCATTTGTTGTAAAAACAATAAAATATACATTTTTAATAATTAATAGTGAAAAAATTGTTAATATATACAGTAATACCTACATGTCTGCTCAGAGTGATTACAATTTGGCGTGTTTACAATGTTTTAGTTCCTAATGAGCCCATTGAATAGCGCAATTAATGTCACGGAATAGTAGAATTCATAGGGGTAGGTTTTTGGAATTTATGTAGATGCCATAAATATTTAATACGCATCTAGGACAAATAACGTTACATGTATTGAGATCACAATGGCTACAAAAGTGATAAGATATGCCTAAACTATTAGTTATAAGCTTCAGGCGATTCAATATGCAAAAAACACATGGAAACCGAGTAGCAGCACGTCATTTCAGTCTACCTCTCACAGAAAAAAATGTTTCATGAATGGAAAAAATGAGGAAAAACTGAAGCTGATGGGAGTAAGAGTAACATAGTCTTCATAAGGTTGGTCTCAAATGGCCACAACTAAGGGAGGAAGTGATGGATAGTATGACAAAGGAAGTTAGGTATTGCTGCATCGATCAAAATGGTTATGTATGAGGCAAAAAGATTTGCAAAATAAAAAGGACTAGTTGAGCATTATTACTTATGCATTCCATTTATTATTTATCCCATTATTTTAAAATAACATCTTGAACTTAATTTTAAGTAAGTACTATCGGTAAAGGGTATCTATATGTGTGATATGTGTGGCACACTCGGACAGCTTTAATTAATATGACTGCCGATTTCATGCAGGGCACATTTAGCTATTCAAATCTCAAAGCAATTATTTATGTTTTATATCATCCCTATTTATTTTACAAATGAAGTTTATCTAAAACGTTATACGGGTAACTCTCATTCAATGAACGTTCGTTGAACGAACATTCACTTTAACAAATGAATTGAATTTTACAGTTTTACTTTTTGCTGAAAATTCTGTTCACTTTAATGAACTAAATAACATGTATCCAACCCAGATCGAAGAAACTCGGATGTTTATGAAAGCTTTTGGCGTCACAAAGACCATCTTGTTTACCCATGGATTCTTCGTGTGCCCACTTAATCATGCATTTTTCCTATCGCCTGCATTTCTTGAGAGGCTTAATGGCCTCACCAAATATGCTGTTTGTTACTCAAAATATATTTACAAATATTCACTTATTGTTAGACCTCTTGTGTACTGATAAGAAGGAAGTGCACTACACAGTCTTTCTCACAGCCATTCTATACTTCAATCTGCGACTTAGATTGACTATGTTCGATCACATTCGTTTTCTCACGGTTCATACATAATCGTTACATCACGAGGATTTGTTTTCAAACCATTGCCATGTCCACATTTATCGTACATGCTCGTACTTTTCTCATAACTTTTCAACTTTTGTTAATTATTTTCTTGGAGGTCTTTAAATCATGAGGAATTTTTAATTCTTTATCGACGGTGTTGAGAGGTTCTATTTTTCATTAAAAAGTTGAATTTTCTCGGATCATACAATAGATGGCACTGTAGTACATACTTCTATGTTCAATCGTTGTTGCTTCAGTTTTCTAGTTGATCCAATATTGTAGTTGCTTTGAGAGACATTTTAATAGCTAGGAATTAATTCAAAAATAAAAAATCTTTTGTCTGTAACTTATCTGGAGTTTTAATGTGGAAGACAACAGAAAAATCACGATAGTTCAACAAATTTCCATTTTACAAACGCTTTTCAGGAACATATGTCATTTGTTGAAAGAGAGTTGCCTGTATTTAACTGTTATCATGCCGAAATATTTTCTGTAAATTTTGCTGGATACGGACTTAATCACGGCTGGAAATGATACGTGGGGCTCTTCGTAAATACCTTGGTAAACCAAAATACTTTTTTCCTGAAAAATATTCTAAAAAACTGGGGTGCATCTTATACCCCGGTGCGTCTTATATGCCGCAAAATACAGTATATTCTCAACTTCCAAATTAATGTTATCTTTTGATCCTCATTCTCAGTAGTATTTGAGTTCTTAAAAGTTAGCTGTTCTATACACATTAGTAACCTGAATAATAAACTTAGGATAATTTCCTATCATCTTTTTCACATTAAGCATATATTTCCTACTAAAGTTAAAAAGTTACTATACATAATGCTATGGTTGAATCAATCTTAAGATATGGTATTAATATATGGGGGACTACCTTTAATAGTCATAAAGATATCCTTACAAGGAATCAGGACAGAATTGTTAAACTAATTGATATAAATTATACAATGACAAAATATATTAAAACAGGTAAATCAACTAATATATTAGACATTAAGTTGAGAAAAATGAAATTGTATAAAAATTTAGATATATTACCTATAAATGAATTACTAAAATACAAAACAATTGTTGAAAATTTTCCCTCGGAAAAGTACAAGAACGTTAACCCTCCAGTACGGTCATCTACTTTACAAACAAGATTCAGGTCGCTGGGTGTCGGACACCCAGCATATTTTTTCTCACTTTTTAATGAGCGTAACTCTTATTTTTAACTAAATTTTACTTAATGTCTAATTTTAATATCTATATTAAACAGGACATTATTTTTTTTATATTTACACCGTAAAACACAGAAAAAGACAGCACAAGGAGAACACGCTAGCGTGGACACAACTCAACAACTGAGAAGAAGAAAAATAAAGGGAATATGTTTCGAGGGTCCCCTTATCTCTCGACTACAGTCATAACAGCATGGCTAATGGAGAGACAAAGTTTGTCACACCAGTACGGTCGGTGGGTGTCCGACACCCAGAACTCCAAAAAATGTATTTTTTCCCTACAGAAAAAATTAAATCGTGCTAATATTACTTTCAATATACTCTAAATGCCTAAAAACGCAGCTACTATAGATTTCGATATAACAATGTGGACGAGTTGAAAAATGTTGCATTTCTAAAACACTCCGAGTGTTAAACACCCAGGCGACCGTACTCGAGGGTTAAGCAAAGCGCACATAATATGGACATTCGTGATAACATCAGGTATTTTGTACCCACATATGTAAACCTAAATGGAAAAAGACAGTTAAATCTATTTGTTCCAATATTATTTAATGAACTTCCAAAAGGAATTAAAAATCTTAGTAAAATATCAGAGGTCAAAGTGAAGACAAAATCATGGTTATACCAGAAAATGCTAGAGTATTGATGGGTAATCTGGAGTATCATTGCATGTTAGCATTGAATCCCTTATATTATGTTTATAATAAATTAGATTTAATTTTAATAACTAAATTTTATATAGATATATCAAATCAAATAATGCAAGAAATTGTGAAATCAGTGGCAGTGGCCAGTAATTAGCTTAACAGGATGATTGATACTCTATATTTTTAATAGTATGTTTTTAATAATATGTTTATGAGATTATTACATATCTACTGTAGTCTGTATTATATTCCTGAGTTATTGTTGATGTAATGTACAATATAATTTGGAAAATAATGATTTGATTTAATAATAAATTAATAATAAAAATATTTCAAAATAACGGATAAGTGAGAAGAGTAAACACCCACTTCCAGTTGACCCATTTTTACTAAAAACTAATCAGTTCTTGTGACTTTCATAAAAATGTTAAATATAAAATTTTGCATTGACCTGATTAATAGTACCCACAAAAAAGCTGTTACATACACACACACCCACAGACATCATCGAGAAAATGGTCAAAACGTGTATTTCCGTTGAGATCTCGAAATCGATTTTTCATAAAAAAAAAATACTTTATGTATGAATAAAGTAAAACTGGGACAAATCCTTACATGCAGAATGTCTAGGAATGATAATTTAAGGTTCTTATCCATACATGGAATCAGATCCAATTGTTTTTACTAGTATTATTTCTTCATGCACTGCAAACTATGATGCTGTTATGAGAGATGTCGTTTTCATAGACTTTATTTTTTTACCCAGTATATGCTGCTTAATGTTAACAATTTGGGTTCTATTTAATTGATAAAAGTAAATGGCTAGTGGCAGTAAAATACAGTCTTGCATTCTTAAACCATCATGGTAATCAGAGGCAAAACTTCAGTTTTGAGGCCCCAAGGCAAATGATTAAAACTAGGGCCCATAACAAAATTAAATAAAAATAACTATATGTAATATAAATATTTATTTAATATTTTAAATGCATAATAACAAAATATACTATATTCGAATTGCATATTTACTTACATTGCATATACACAATAAAATAAGATCTTTAATTAAAAATATCAATAAAATAAAAGAATTTACATTTACATTTTTTATGGTAAAAACAGGAATGATATATTTACAATACACTAAAAAATTAAAAATAATTTTATTTATATTGTAGGTATTATGTGAAATTTAAATCATCCTTCTCGATTTTATGCTAGCAAATTTGTCGATTACTGCATCCAAATTTGATATCATTTTCTTAGAATCTGAGCTTTCTAGCGACAAAACTGCTTGATTTTTAAATCTTTTTGTCACCATACAACTATGCAGGTAAATTTTAATTAATTTCATATTTGAAAAACTTCTTTCATTGGATGCTACCGAAATAGGGAGTCAAATAAATCATAAGTGCTGTGCAAACGTTGCAATAATCAGATGCAAGCCCCCATTCAATAATCAGAAGTTTCAAGAATTCCTTAACGTCTTTGGACTCATTTTATTCCATCCTCACATTTGAATTTGTTGTTAGTGCTATTGATTCGTCTTGTAAACTTTGAGTCAAAAACTTTTTATAATTATCGTGAAATATTTTTGAGTGTTCACAAATTTCAGATGTGCTTAATATGAAAAGCTTATTTTGTACAATAAAACTGAAAAATATCTTAGTTCTATTGTTTTCTTGAACCACTTAACAATTTATGATATAACCAAATCCAAAGTTTTACAAAAAGTATTCATTTTAAAATTTTCTGCTTCACTTCTAATGAATTTTTCCTCAACACTAGATTTATCAAAGAACTTCTTTTTAATTTGAATTCGTTTTGATTTAAACTCGACTGATATATCATATTTTATAGCCGTTTAATTTGCTTCATTTTTAAATCCATCAAAATCACATCTTAGAGACAAAAGTGTTTTGGTGCATTTTTCAATTGCTGTTATGGCCATCAATAAATTTGTCTCCTTCTTTTGTAGAAGTAAACTAACGACTACCGAACCTATGGCACAAAATCGAATCATGTCAAGTACTGAATTGAATTTGATATTAGAAATGAATTCGATATATAATATTAGCATTATTTTTTCAGCACCGAGTCCAATACTGATTTCAGTGACTGAAGTAAGTGTTGCATAAAACAGCCTTAACAATACTAATCTTGTTACAAGAATTAAAATGCATCCAATAATTCTTGAAATTAAGCAGCAGCACAAAAGCCTATGAATCATTTGGAGGCATGTGCTTTTGAGATGGGACGAATATTTTGATACCGCAACTTCTAAGGGATACTGTTACCACACTGGGTATTTCTTAGAATTAGGAATTAAGCAACATTCTTGACTGTGAGAAAATGTGCATGAAATCCAATGGACAAATTATTAAAAATTTTAGTGGCTCTTCTCTGTAGGAGGGGGAGTATTTCATTATTTTTTGAGGTCCCTTCGGGGCCTCCAAGGCAATGCCTTGCTGTGCCTTAGTTCTGCCTCTGATGGTAATGCTTCTTTCACATTTCCACTTCCATTACCTTTTTTTCTTTCTACTCATTCTGATTTATGCTTAAAAAATTGCACTCTTTAAAGATTATGTAAAAATGGTTGTATTAGCATGGATTCTCTTTGACTCAACTTAGGAAAGGCATTTTTGTTTTTCATGAAGACTAAAATCATTGTTTTGTGACATTTGTATTCACTGGGAACTGAATACTACATTTGTCAAAAAATGTCAATGGAGGCTAAAATCTAAAAAGTGCAACATAGTCTAATTCATAGGTGTCCATGTGGCTTGTGTACATAATATACTGTTGTCACAAGAGTTTTTAGCTTTATAAGATATTCATTGATGATATCCCTATTTTAATAGCGGAAATTATATTTTTACTTATTTGAAACTATCTACCAATTTTGACAACCATTTTGTAGCTTATTTATCCCTCAACTACCTTTCAAGGGTCAATATGACTCCAAGCAAATTTGTAACTAACAAATGAACAAGAACCTTGACCACTACTCCAGTGCTATCATCACTTCCTTTGCTGACTATGTTGCACTTTTCTCCTAAGATATGCTAATTTCAATTAGCACAGAACCTATTGAGCTACTTCTTGTTCCAGTTTTATGCAAGTTGGATTGTTTATTTTATTTCATGAAATATTTCAATTATATTTTTAATAAAACTAATAATATAATGGTATCAAAAAATTTTATTTCCACTCTGACATTATTTAATTATTATTGCTTTGCTAAAGTTAAAAAAATCATAGTGAGGCCATATTAATCTCACAAAATTA
Source organism: Tanypteryx hageni (assembly GCA_028673005.1). NCBI lineage: Eukaryota > Metazoa > Arthropoda > Insecta > Odonata > Petaluridae > Tanypteryx > Tanypteryx hageni. The sequence goes on from CM054116.1 coordinate 116,327,552, forward strand.
CATAACTTTTTAATGCAAATGACTAAGGCTTAACTCTAACATTTAAAGAATTTATAAATGTAAGAAATATATAACAAAGAGCAATTCAATTTTTGGTTTATCACAATATCAATGATCAAAACAATTATCTGTCATATCTCTTGAAAGGCAACTATCTAGACTAAAGACACATTTTAAAATAATTTTATGTAAATACTTTAAATATTGTAAAAAAACTACAGTAATCATAAATGCTAAACAGAATAAAAAATAATATCTCATTATATATATAATTATTATATAGCTCATCTGAAAAAACAAAAGTTGAAATTGTTTCTTATTTTGATATATTAATTCTACTATCAAAATATTGGCCAATGGCATCAAGAATTGGACAAATATATGAAAAGCCCTTCCTTGTGCAGATGTGCTTGATGAAGGCCTTTCAACATTAACGAATCCAGTTTTCCAATGGTTGCAGTTTGCCGGTTTATGTCAAATATTGTTTTACTCTTCCTTTAGCATGTTTGTGTACTTTTGTGCCAATTATTAAGTAAAAATTCTGAGAGTTTTAGTAGCTTGCTGTACATAGCTGGTGCAGGAAAATGTTAAGACTAGAAAATCATCATGTACACAAATGGCTTGATGAAAATCTGAAAATGCTTATAATGAAAAGATGAAAAGGTATTTTGAATTTCACCACTACAACAAACATTTGATGCCAAGGGTTGAAAATAAATTATGCTCGTGCCAGCAACATTGAATGAAAAAATCAATAAGACTAGAAAATGTTTAAATTGCAAGACATTTATACATGAAATTCTTCATAAGTGTCAAAAGTTAGGAAAGGATAAAGATGACTTTTTTGAGTCAATAAACAACACCAACATTTTATGAATGCACAGAAAATTTTTTAATATAAACTTAAAAATTCGTACAACAGTATGAAAAATTATAGACTATACACATGTATATGTTATTATTATTTTAATAATATATGTAATATAAGGGGATGGAAAATATTTTTCCGTTCTCTCACTCTCATTACTTGCAGTGAATGCACTTAATTAAAAAAGTGCACATTTTCCTTCTTCCACAGGCGTTGGATATCTCGCCTTGCTATAATGCAAGAAATAAAATGGTCTCACAAAAGTGGTCGGAGGATTTAGAACACAATGCAACTATTTTTTTACATCCTTTCTTCAATTATAAACCTAAAAACTAATCATTGAAACATCCATCGCATTAGTGCGGCACTTAACAAGTTTTGCACAATGAGAAAGAGGGAAAGCAAAAAATAGGTGGAATAGGGATTGGTAGATGGCTCTGCCAACGGACGGATGCCATGCATAGAAATGAGAAACATAATAAACTCACAGCTAGAGAGAGAGATAGAGAGAGAGAGAATGAGAAAGAGATGGTGAAAATCAATTTTGCATCATCTCCTCTTCAAAAAGTAACTCATTTTATGCCAAACATGGAGATGACCTAAACGAATAAATAAATTCTAAGGGTGTTAACCCACAAGGTAATAGGTGTCACAGTAGCCATATAAGCATGTTATAAATTAACATAATTTGTCTATGGTAGTATTGTGTCTTTATTTTTGGCAATATGAAATATGATGTAAGAAGCAATGGAATTCCTCATGAAATGAAAAGGTGTTCAAAAGAGTTAATCTCAAATTGTATACTAAGAAAGAGAATAAAAAACTAAAGCAGAAAAGCAAAGAAATATTTGTTCAGTTAAAAATCTTTGTACGTTACACAATGGAATCAAAAGGCTCATACATTCATTAACAAGAGTCACATTGTGAACAAACAATGAAAAATATATAAGATAGTTATACAGGAAGCAATTTAACATTTATACATAAGATAAAAAGATCTGTTATATCTGAGGTGAAGCATGATGAGGGAAGATGCTGTACTGTAGAATGAAAGGCTGCTTTCTTTTTGGATGTCCATCAGAAACACAGAAGAAGGGCAAATGGAAAAACCTGCACCAGGAAATGTAGGGAGGCAGAGAAGGGAAGGAATATGAGAGTAATGCTAAGCAAATAGCAAAAATGTCATTGATGACTAATTCAGTATATGATGTTAAACAGCACTTTCATTAAACGGAAGAGAATAGTGAATTGAGTTGAAGATTTGATGTAGCTCACTGAATGCACTCATGGAAGTTGCAATGGAATACTAAGTATACCAAAATATTTTGTCAAGGTGATATTTTAAATAATATTATTAATAATGTTCCAGAAATTTTAAAAACTAAAAAGGTAATAAATTCAAATTAAAACAATACTCCCATTATGTCAGTTAACAATTCATAAAAATCACAGATTCTTTTTAATTCTTCAATAAGAACAACTTCTTATAAACTGCTCTTTGTTAGTTTGCTTATATTTTATAATTAATATTATCATATCATTTTAGTATCTCGAGGGCCAAGAGTCACTTGGAATCACTAAATAACACAACGTATACCAAGCAGTTTCTTCATTTTGAAATATAATGAGAGGATTAATTGACAACCATCTTTCAACTGGAGAAATGCATTGTCAGAAATGCATTCCATAGCATGGTAAAAAAGTAAAATAGATGTTTGAAGTATACTTATGCATACGTAATAATTTAAAGTACTAACTGCCTAAAAATATTTTCATGTTACTCCATCTTTTGGGTAAAATTAAAGTCCACCTTAATTTCACCAGTAAGGATGTTTTTTCTGACACTAATAAAATATTCCTCATTGGCAGAGTATTAAATGAAGGAGAATGTTACTGTAAAATAAATCACCTTCAAGTTGCCTTTGGAATGGAAAACAATGCATAGGGTTCAAAACAGGACATGCATATAAAAATATATAAAGCAAATATATAAAACCACAATTACCATGAGTGAAGACATTTGCAATTTAATTTTCAGCTATATGAGCCAAACAAAATTTGGTGGTAATCAATATGTTCGAGAGTTCCGCTAGCACCTTATACTCTTTCCACTTGAAATCTAAAAGACAAGACAGCAAGTGCCAATTCAAAAACCATGCAAATAACAAGTTGTACATAGACACTACCTGGTAATGAGCAATGCATTAACCGTGATTAAAATGTTCTGAAATAGCTGAAAGGACAATACTTTTGCTCACCCATAATGTTTAAGACTTCCCCTTTTTTCACAGAAACATCGTTTATATGGATACATACTTGTAATAAGTTATCCGAGCTACTACAAAATCATGAAAAAATATGTTTAATTATATATTTTTTTGTTGGGAAAGGGTTAAAATGGAAAAAGGGAGTGATTTTTAGTTTTTTTAAATATATAATAATCTGTGTATAAGATATTGTGTATTTTACTCCTTACCATTACATCTCTTTTTCTATACAACATAACATTAACGGTACGATGAACATGGAGTTGGCCGCTTTATTGCATACGGCTCGATAGAAAGAAACATGTTCTTCATATGAACATACATGCATTTTCAACAAATGACACACAAATTACGACCTTAAGTGTAATAATAGCATTGTAACGGTTAATTTTTTACTCCCAATTTCGTTTACAAATGCTAAGCTTGTAAAAACTCTTTTTGAAAAACTCTTGAGATCTCAGGTTTTGATCATTTATCTCAAAAAAAATCCTGATCACTTGACCATGATGCTGTCTTTCTATTATTTTCTTCCAAAGGACTTTGTATTTTACACTCTGTTAAGATAAAGGCGAAAATTTGGGACGCTAAACACTACTCCATACAAAATTACTTTTTGAATTATTGTGCACGAGTGTGTGTAAGCTTTAATTAGTAACGGTTCGCGACGAATGGAGGCGCCGCAGATGAGCTTAATATAAAAAGAGCAACCCTAAATGCGCAAACTGTGAATCCAATTAATTAACCTCGATCACATCCTGCCCATGGATCGCCAGAAGTCAATCTCACCAGCAAAAGGAGAGTGGAGGAGCCTGATAGTACATGGAGGAGAGAGCTGGGAGAGAAAGAGAGAAGGGAGTGAGAAGGGAGAATGAAGAAAGAGACTGAATAGATGATGGGAAGATGTTGGGAGTTGGGTTGAAGTTCAGAGGGGCTGAAATGTGTGAGTCCCGACCCACATAGGCATGAAACAACACAACACGGCAGACGTTTCCAATCTGTTGGATTGGTTACGTCTCAGTGGAAGCATAGCATGCTCTTCATTTGAACTGATGATGTTGATGAGATTTGTTACTGCATTTGATCCAGGCTCGTTCCGACGTCCGTCTTCGAGCTCGATCCGTGGTCCGAAGGGCATAACTCGCAATTCAATTAAAAACACTACAAGTAGATCATTTCTTATTACTGGTGCACCCCAAGAAAATGATATACATGTTTAGACGTCCATTGTAGGGGAAATGATTTCCAAGGCCTATTTTTTTGGAGTATGAGGACGAAAAGGCTCTAATTGCCCTTGCATCGCCACCTAAGGCCGTGCTCATCGAGTCATTCAAGACACAGAGCACTTGATAATATTGCAGACTAGAACAAAATCTTTACAAAATAGCAATAATTACTAATGGCTAAACAACAGGTCTCAAGCGTCGTCAAACTAGAAAGTAACTGCCACATCGGATTGTCAAAACTGTAGTTGGTATACAGCGACAGCGAGAAACAACTCTCCACCATATGGAGATGAGGATTGGCGTCGTCAACAACATTATATTAAAACAAAAAGATACAAAAACAGAAACTGCTCCTACGCAATGAGGCCTACATAGGAGAACACAACAACGAGGACAAGGAGCCGCTAATCAGCGCTTTTCACATAATTGCAAATGGATTTTCTTTAAACATGATACTGTCCATGTACGTATAAAAGTATATATTTATTATATATATATGTATATATATATTTATATTTGTAAGGTATTTAAGGTATTAAACATCATAGCAGGTAATAGTGGAAATAGTAGAAAAATTCGATAAACAGCCAACAGGGTTACTCATTTAGGATTTTTTTCATCTTTTCTTGGAAGCTGCTATTGTGATTATTTCCTTTTCTTCAATCAAGTCACTCAAATTAGTGGCCTATTGGCAAAGCCAGACTTTGTCCACAACCTGGGAAAATATTAACTACAATGTCAACATTGTCCATCTCTATACATTATATATGAATATATATGTTATATTATATACAATACAGTTAACACAACAATCTAAACCTTTTTAGGCATTCCTAAACATTAGGCATACACATCTTTAAATTGTGAATATTTTATCATAATAATAATAACTTTAATATGCATATATTAATTTAAATTGATTCCATTAAAAACACTTTCTATATCTTTGTGAATGAATGTCGTGAAGAATTTTGAGTTCCCATCGAAATGTGTGAATAAAAAAAATAAATAAACAAAAGACAAAAGACATTCAGGAGGGAGAGAGGCATGTTTGGGAGGAGGCTTGGTGGCCAGGAAGGCATGGTTGTCCATCCCTAAGCGAGGAAACACTCGTTTCATATGAGAACACAGCCAGACAAATACTGCGGAAACAGTAACAACAGTCCTTTACAAAAAATGCCGATTTTCATAATTGTTTTTGATTTAACAATAAAACTTTTCAATTCAATTTTTCAAAACCCGCGTAGTTTCCGTTCAACATAATATAACTATAATAATAGTGATTATATACATCCTTCATCACTCCTTAACCATTTCAATTCTAATGAGTCAGGTACCGTTTTGTAAATATATAATTATATCTGGCCGCATTGTGACAGACTGGTAGTCCTACATGGCAACGCAGGAATCGTAACCATTGTTTAAGGAAACTAAAAATGAGCAGATTCTCAAGAAAGAGTATTGCAGCAAAAGTACATTGAATTTTATTTTTACCATTTTCAATTGCCATCCAGATAATTAATGACTATTAGTTGCTGCTTCCTTTACTTACAACTTTCATATAGTATGTTATTATTGAAACTGGAATAATAATGGAAAAATTATTTATCCTAAAAGAAGCCTAAAATAGGAAGGCATGTTAGACGGTTAAAAATTAGATTGCTGTTTTCATTCTTTTGAGTGACTACGTGGAAGTTGCACACCTTCAGATGACCATTTCGTTAAATTTTTTTAAATTTCAATAACAAGATTAAATTTTTCTGACAATAAGAGACAATGGCATATATGTACAATGACAATTCATCAATACTGAAAATTTAGGTATGCTGCTGATTAGAGCTTCGATTTTTGGTTTGACTCCTAAAGCGGCAGTTTATGTCATTATCAGGTCTGTTTCATTTTAATTTCCGAGGTATAAGGGAGGCAATTATAGAACCTTGCTTTATTAATCATGATCTAAATATAATTCGCTTAACATTAGAGCAAAATATTCAATAATATATCCATCTTCAATAATAATTATACACATTTCTTCGTGCATAACTAGCTGTGATATAGAATTTTTAATTGTTCGCGTCTTCTTAGGAAAATCCCTTTAGAATCTAGCAATAAATGATTGTCACTAAAAAAGGAAAACAAACTAGGGAAATCGCAAACTCTCCACCAATAATCCCGAAGATGAATGAATTCAATGGAAGTGAACTACAAACGCCACGGGAGTCCGGCTTCGCGGTGGCACGGAAATGCGCAATCGCTCTGGGAGATAGAGAGAGACAGAGGGAAAGGGAGAGAGAGAAATAGACAGCATGTAAGGAGGAGAGAGACGCACACTTCGCAAATCCTATCTTCACTTTGCACTTCCGTCTTATTTCCTTAGCGAGGGAATCAGCGGTGAAGGAGAAGCGATTCCTTTTTTTCACGAGATAGACGACATCCAATGAGATTCGAGAAATTATTCATGGAGACAAGGGAAAAATATGTTCATGAGCGTAGTTTTTCCGTTTTTTTCATACGGAAAATCCGATAGCGATAAATAAGCATCCGTGCTAATTGGTCGAAGGATGAGCGGAAAACGAAGGGTTCCTAAATATATTGCCAATCCGACCGAAAGGTGAAAGAAGAGGATATGATGAGAAGGAAGAATCTCAAATTCGCTGGAAGCGCATCGGGAGACCGAAGGCAAACGAGGCGAGACTAGGAGGGAACGTGCTGTGAAAGTGCCGTTTCGTAAAATTAATCATTTCCTGCATCGATAGGTAAGACTTCGAGAAGAAGCTCACAAAATAAAAGATATGTGACGAAAATTTTTAAAATACACACAACGATAACCCTAAATATACACATTCATTACATAACATTATTCAAAAGGGTAAAAAAATAAAATTCAACTTCCAAATTTAAAAATAGGCATTAATAATAATCCGTGTTAATAATGTACCCTAATTATAATAGTAATGGTAACGATATTAAACATACGCGGTAAAAAACAAGGCAGAGTTACACCGAGTGACTTTAATTCGCTACCACATGGTGGCGCATAGCGGTGTCGTTACGGCGACGGATCGGCAGGCGGGGGTGGGGCGGGAGCGGGGAGTCGCGCGGGGCGGGACGACACCAGACGAGGGCATACGGCCGAGGGTCGGCGGCCCCGCGGACCTCTCGAAAACACAACGCGCGCACCGTTTATCGGCATCCGCGAGCGGGCGAATGCCCCCGAGGATGACGATCGCCGAGCGCGCTCCGGAGCCTCGAGGGGCGCGGGGCCCTTTCAAGCGACCGCGACAACGGGCGGTGTCCGAGGAGGCCAAGCCGTCGCGGAAACCGCCCCTGGGACTAGACGACGGCGAGGGAATACCGGCAGACGGAGAAGATCGAGTCGGAAGCTCGGTGGGACTCGAACCTCGGCCGTCGAAGACCCATCAGCTCGACCCCCCCACGCACCGACGGTCTTCTTCCCGAGAAGAAACGCGCATCCGGGGGCGTCGCTCGAGATGCAGGCCCTGGGAGTCCGTGACCGCGCGGAGAGAGCCTCCGGCGGCGGTAACCGGTCTGCGCGGGATCTCGTCTCCTTCGGAAAGAGGCGAGTGGAGGGCCGCGGGCGGGCGGCCTCCCGCGCGCGCGCTCCCGCTCAATTGGCCACCAGCAAGTGGTGATACTGGAGTCCGAAGCCGCCGAGGCCGTCGATGAGCTGCTTGTCGCCTTGTGTCCCGCTCTGTCCGCCCCCGGAGGACGAGGGCGAGGTAGAAGGAGAGGAGGCGGGCGAGGACGAAGCCGGAGATGGGGGCGAGGGAGCGACGGGGGAGGGGGGCACCGCTTGAGGGACGGCGGGCGATCCGGCCGTGGCCTGCCTTCCGCCTCTCTCCGAATAGTACTTCTGGTGGTGTCCGTGATGCTGCTGCTGGTGGTGCTGGCCGTGGTGGTGCGGCGGCGCGTAAGCCGATTGGTGGAAGGGCCCGTAGCCGGGGTGTAAGTGGCCCTGAGATCCTCCGGACTGCGCGTGGGCTATTGCTGCGGCGGCGGCGGCAGCAGCGGCGACGGCGCCGAAGTATGCGTGCGGGTGCCCTCCGCCGGGGCTCCTCACGTCCGGCGAGATGGAGCGCGGCCTCTGCGATGGCGACACCTGCCTCTGTTGCTGCTGCTGTTGCTGCTGGATGATTGCTCGCTGTTTTATGTAGTTGGAGAACTCCGTGGGGGACATCCTGTTGGCCCGCTTGCTGCTGCTCTTGAGCTTGGTGCTGCCGAATTTGGTCTGGGCGAAGGTGGCCGTGGTGAAAGTGAGCGGAGGGGCGGGAGGACGCGGGAGGAATCCGGGGGCCACGGGAGAGGCAGGAGCGGAGGCGGCCGGGGGCGTGGGCGGCGGGGCGGGCGATCCCGCCGGGGGAGGCGCGCACGCCAGGGGCGAGCATAGCGAAAGGCCTCCGAGGCTGGAAGCCACCGCGTCGATAGGTCGGAAGCACTGCGCCTCCGGATTAAAAGTCTTGCACACCTCACCGTCGTGCTCTTCCTCGTTGCCGTCGGCTTCCGAAGTCACCGGTGCCACCGACGCCTGCACCGACGCCTCCGCGGCCTCGCTGTACAGTCCCTTGGCGGCACCCTTCTCGCCGATGCGATAGCTGACCTCTCCTGGGTCGATCCAAACCGCCAGGTCACGCGGGAGGTGTTCCAAGACGTCTCTGACGGGAACTCCGCTCTCCCTCGCGGCTACCTCCAGAACCGGATCGACCGGACTTCCGGTCTTGAGGCAGCGGAAGGCGGAGCCCTTGGACGGCCGGTCCGGATACCAGTGGCCGCGGAACTTGGCCCTCAGCGCCCTCTCCAGTTCCTCGCCGAAAAGGTTGACGCGCCGGCGTGGAAGTTTGTTATAAAGGTAGGAGATGACGAAGGTCAGGGCCACCTGAATTTCCACGTGCATCTTGGGAGCGACGGACGACGTTACACGACGGAGACGATTTGAATCCCTCTTATTGGGCTCTCTTTTATTTATTAAGCGTGAGAATGCAATCGCCTCTGCGGCTCTTGTTCCGAGATTCCCGGCACCGAGTATCGTTATATTTTCTATCGAAGCACCATTACGTATTTCAACGGGTGCCGAGATTAATTCGCGACGGTTAATTACCACGGTCCTTCTTAAATATATAAAAAAAACACTCGGTCAGAATTTCATCCGTTTACATTCTTCGACCAAATTACCACTTCTTATCGCGTTTACGAGCGATCGGGAAAGGAAAAAAAAATAAAATCCTTCTTCGCGTAAGTGACACAATGATTTTCAGGTACAAATAGTAGCGATATCACAATAGCCAGTCTGCCATGACGGCGCCGACCCCGACGCTACGACAATCGATCACAGCGAGAGGTCGACACAAGGGCAGCGCGTTCGGCCGGCGGAGAAGGTAATGTCATCGAAAGAGAAGCGAGGAGTGGGTGGGGGCTTCCGGCGAGTCCGGCAGTGGGAATGCTCTCTGGCCGGGAGGTGATACCAGCGGGCGCTCTCTTTGGGGTCCCGAGATCGGTTCCAGGATTCCGGCCAGCTTCGTCCCCGTTCGGGAAGCGACTGAGCTCGCTCGGACGATCCACCCACGCAAGACGGGCCGCTATCGACCGCTATCGGGCGCACGTCACGGCCCAGGCTGTGACGTCACTGGTCCAGGGTGTGCAACTTCTGCGGAACGAGAAAAGAAAGAGAGAGTGATGAGGCGGATTGGAACGGAAAAGGAAAGAAGATCCTCTCTATCCGCTCGCGACCAAATAAATACATGCTACTTCGCAGGATTTAATGCTCGAGCGTGTTTTGTTGGCACAACTAATACATTGATCTTATTTACTTGCAAGATACAGCTATAAAAATAAAAAAGACATACGGGAAACTTTTATCACAACGCAGCCAAAATTATACGTTCCAACGTGGCCGCCATTACGTTCCAGTAATTGTTCTCACATCATTCCGGAGTCGTTTTTAACTAATTTCATGGATTTAGTAATTATTATGACCTAAGTTAACTAATAATTTGGTTATTGTGACGCTAAAATTTCATCCTATTCGGAAAAATAGCCCAAAGAGGAGTCAAATTCACATTTACCATGAAATGGTGTTATCTAACGATTTTTAGGCGTAGTTACAGATGAAACAGTGTAGCTTGAAGGAGTAGCTCAACCTTTAATAAGAAACTTCCCTGGATGAAGAAATACGAAATCCGAGAAACGTAAAATTAGAAAAATATAGTACCAGAATTTTATAGACGAATTCTAGTTCCAAGAAATTTTGATTTTGTTACTCCAACAAAATTTTATTTTATTTTTGAAATCCAGGCATTAAATTCTAAATGAACTCATTTAGCGATATAAGAATTTAACGCATAAATATACATATATTGCACTCTATGAGTGATAAGAAAGATATAACTTAAAAAGTTCCTCTCAGTCCTCCAGATGGGTTTAGACATACAATAGCGAGAGTAACAGATGGTAGCCGTGGAAAAAAGCGTCATCAAACAAGTAACCGCAGGCCTAAAATTCTTTCTTTCTTGACCGTCATTCCTATAGAAGAAATAAGCTCCAAAAATTGCGTAACTCGTCGTGCCGCACAATAAGATGAAGATTTTGAATAGATATCGACCCATCGCTGTTTCTCAACGACATTCGACCAATTATCCACATAGGTCTTGCGCAAATACGTACAGACTTTTCTTAACTGATAAAACGAGCGATATTTCCCTGCTGATAAGTAACACGGTGACACACGAGCACGTTACAAGTGGTGTTGTAATTCGCACACACTACTTCCGCTCGATATTCTGTGCTGTTCCCATATGAAAGAGGGATCCTTTACAGACACAAAATTGACCATAGATGCAGAGAAAAAAGAGAGCATTCGTTGCTTACAATGCAATAACCAAGAAAATTCGACCGTCCGAACACATGTAAACGGCGGAGCGAGGCGGGGAAATGAGAGAAAGGATGGAATGACAAAAAAAGGATATGGAGGATAGAGAAAGATATATATATATATATATATATATATATATATATATATATATATATATATATATATATATATATATAGAGAGAGAGAGAGAGAGAGAGAGAGAGAAAGAGAGAGGGAGAAATATATATAGAGAGAGATAGAAAGAGCGAGATAGAGAGAGCGATAGAGAGAGATAGAGAGAGATAGAGAGAGAGAGATAGAGAGAGAAAGATAGAGAGAGATAAAGAGATAGAGAGAGAGAAAGAGGGAATCCGGAGTGGGGAGTAAGGAGAAGATCGGCCCCTGCAATGTTATGCTCACGCTTGACGTCAATGAACTGCGGGTAGCCTGCATTTAGGCGGCCATTCTTAACTTTCATTTCACTTTTGATCGATGAACGACAAAAATGTTGATTTGCGCAATTAATGAATATGCGTCTTATGTACTAATATGATATCTGTGAAATTTTAACAAAAGGAGATAACTGTATCACGCTAAATTTTCCGTGTAATTTTTCAATCATTCTCCAAACTTATTAAATTTAATGCAAAACCCTCTGATCACATAACCCCGCTACTTAACGAGCTATCGTGGCTAAATCTTGAGTCGAGACGCAACCTTCACACACTTACGCTGGTCCATAAAATCGTAAATTTATCCTCTCCATCTTACCTCAACTTCAAATTCCTGAACACTTCGCACGAACGAAGCACGCGCCCCTCTGAAAAACTCCTGATTCCCATTCACAGAACTGAAATCTATACCAAATCGTTCTTGGTGTATGGGGCAAGACTTTGGAACTCACTCTCTTTTCCCGTAATGAAATCCCTTCCACTGTCCACATTTAAAGAACTAGTCAATAAAGACTTAATGGCTAATGTGAATTAACTGTATATATTTAATTATGTTCCTTAATGATGTATTTTATTTTTAATTTTATATCTGTATAATTACAATTATTACCTCTAAAATTAATTTGTCCATATTCATATAAGCCTTGACTGTATTGTAAATGATATATTGTATATATTGTAAGCGATATAATGTACCTGGATACGAGGTTAGGTGGTAGAGAGGCCCAACAGGGCCTAACCTCGCCAATAAAGGGTCCAATCAATCAATCAATCAATCAAACTTCTCCGTTTTCACTGATATTCTATACTTCCCAGATTGGACCTTCTCCTCCCATGCTATCTCTTCCCTTTTCCAACAAATTTTAATTTTAAATCGTTTTTATTATCTTAATATTCCGTAATTCTTTTTCCTCGCTTTATTTCTTATCCAAGAAATTGGAGAAAAGGAAATGGAATGAAGGAATTCAGGTAGAGAGAGAAGGATGGAAGGGAGAGAGATAGGAAGTGGAAGGGAGAGAGATAGGAAGTGGACGGGAGGGAGAGAAAGAGAGGAAGGTGGAGGCAGGGAGAGCAAGAGAGGAAGTGGGAGGGAGGGAGTAGGAGGGAGGGGCGGGAGGGAGTGGGAGGGATGGAGAGGGAGGGAGTGAGAGGGAGGGAGTGGGAGGGAGGAGGGAGGGAGAGGGAGGGAGAGGGAGGGAGGGAGGAGGGAGGGAGTAGGTGGAGAGAGAGGAATGTAGGGGTTGGGGGAGATAGAAGGTACTGTTTCCTCTTCCCCTTAGTCGCAATTGTCCGAATGGCCGTTCCAGGGCATCATGGGATCAATGCGATCGATGGATTACTGCAGCATTCAAAGTCGTATTTATTTCAAAACTAGAATATCAGCTGCCCCCATGTGAGGCCGGCGAATGCCTTTCCCGGAATTGAATCCGTCCCTTTTACCGTCAAATTATTCCATGCTTTTGTGCCAATGTACACAACATAATCGCATAATCTTTTAAAAATTATTTAAGTACAATATAATGGCCAATGGTTCCTAATGGTTTTAATCTTATTAAACGAAACATTAATTAGCACAAGATACATTACGAAACCGATCAATTTATTTTTGCTGCTGCAAATTACGTTTTATTTTCATTTCAGAAGTCGACTTAGCTGGTAGCCAGCCAAGGGTTACATTTCACTTAACTGATTTTTAGGTGCATCGTGGTCTATTTTCCCGCAATATGACAAAATACGGAATACATTGGAGCAAAACATTAAAATCCTGCAGAAACTTTAATCACTTTAACCTATTACCTTGTTATGAAGTTGACATTATGAGCAAATATTTTATAAAGAAACGCCACTTTGTGAAACACCCCCGTTTTCATTTGTGGCATTGCCTCATTATGGTGGAATGTATCAATCTCCTTCATTAATTCGTATATTAATTATATCCATTCTTGCAACGGATGACACACTTAATTTGCGCAGCGATATGAGAAGCTCTAAAAAATGAATCATCGAGATACTTCAAGGAGTAAATGTAATTAATAATCAAGGTAACTGAAATGCTGCAACAACGATAGCCGAAATTCGCATTTGGTATTCCCAACACTATTACGGCTATTGCACTTACCTCGATTTCCGATCAATATGAGAGATGACCATTATAAATACGCATTTCTATTTTAAAGGTTTATAAAAAAACTAGGGAAATGCCCGTTGAAATTCAACGGGAAAGGTTTTTGTGAAATAAAAAATGAACAAATAGGTATACTTTGGCTTTCTTTGGATGGAAAGAAAACAAACTTTCGTTCTTTTAAGCGTTCGTTGTTTCAAGTTTCGAACTCCTACGATGATTCTAAGTACCTAATTTTAATATGCGAATGATCACTGTTCAACATTCAAATGTACTCCTCGTAAATTACGCAACGAATGTTGTTTACATTGGTTGCTATGAAAAGAATTTCTCTCTCGTACCAATTGTAAGAGCATTCAAAGCACGCTTTCAAAGGATTGAAATAACAATAGGATTTCAAGGTTTAACAATTTAATGGGTTGGTATGGCAACATCCCGTTAAAATGGCAAGATTTCTCCAAAATATGTGAATTAAACGTTGAACATGAGGAATTTCGAACTGTAGGCGGGAAAAGATGTACAGAATAAGAAACTTCATAGTTTTTTATTTAAAATAGGCTAGATCCGAAGATCATAGGTGATTTTTTTCTAATTTAGATCTCAAAAAGAATAAAAGCCTGCAAGTCAAAAAGTCGATTTTTACGTGTTATCATGTGGGAAATGGAAATGCCTACCTTGGAGTCGAACCTAGGACATTTTCGAGATTTCTTTTCGTCATCATCTTACAATATGTGAGTCAATCATTCCTGCCAAATATCAAAAATGAATCTCGTTCCATTATCGAGTTATTCACATTTTTATAGCGTGACAGAGGGAGCCACAAAGGGATAGAAGTAGCCTTTTATTATTGCTAGATTGGGGAGTTTCGAAAAGAAGGCAACTGTTGTAGTGATAAAAAAACTTATTCCTTCCGCTAAATCTGACTCTGAAAACCGAGTAAGTTTTTAGGCTGGTTTCCGAAGGAAATGGCCCTGTATGTGTGTGTTCCCCACTAACAAACTTTCATGAAATTTGGTATGAGGCTCGTGCTGCCAGGACCCACCTCCGGGCTATATTTTATTTGGCGAAGATTCTAGGAAAGTTTTTTCCCTATTTGTTTTACATAGGAAATCTTAAATCTACCGTGCTGAGATGTTTTCTTTAATACCTTAAAAATATCTTAAAATTGTGATATCGGAGAGAGGTTTGTACTGTTCTAAGGGGAAAAGAATGTAGATTCCAATATTTACCACCAAATTTGGATAATTGATCATATTTTCTTGAGTTTCTACTAAAACAGCGTTTTTGCGTTTTAAATAGCATTTTATCGGAATGTTGCCATTGAGACGATTAATACCGAACTAGGCTTGAGCATAGAAGAGTGAACAAATGCGTTATTTTATTTTCCACTCGACTACCCTTCAGCAATGGACAGTTGATCCATACATATTAGCGTATAAACAGTAACATTTATTAAATTCGTATATTTTAAAACAATACATGCAAAATATAATGTCAGAAAGAGATTTTGACATTGCTTTTAGAATTTTAAACCAGATAAAACTCTATTAATTTGTTTTCCAATTTTTCTCTATCATTAATAAACTATGAACTACAAGTGGTATTTATGGTATGAGAATTCCTTGGAATGACTAACACATACTGAAACATTTCCTGTCAATGTAAGTAATCAATTCGGGACGTCAACTTTGGGAAACCAGCCAGCATTAGTCCTGGTTTGGACTTCTTGTTCTTATTCAAATCAGTTTCAACGAGCAAAATGAACCATTTGTTTACGTATACCTCTCTTCACGATCCGTTTCCTAAACATAATTCAATTTATTCCGAGAATTTTCCAAGAAAATAGACCTGACCTTTTATATGGGCATGACGAAAAGATAGAAAACTTCATATCTTTATATAATAAATTATTAATAAACAGATGCGAGTTTATGAACACTCAACCAAATACCATTTCAAATAACCTTATGATGTTTTTTAAAACCTGGATACTGCCATTATTATATCATTGAATAGGACGTGATTGAATGCCGTACTCATAGTAAATACCTTATACGATATTAATCGATGAAATGAATATAACTCCCTCTTAGCGCGACTGGGAAAAACGAGTCCATTTTTTACCACGCCCTTCCTCGCACATCGACGATACCGACGCGCCCTTCAACTACGGCAGTAGTGGACGCGAGGCAATAATGATGTTAACATCCCTTTCGCAAGTTTTGCAGCGGGAATGATAACAAGGGTGCGAATTGCGAGGGTGTCGGAATGCGAAGTCTGCAAAGAGAAGGCGGGATGAGGCAAAGAGGCACGAAAGGAGGGAAGGGGAAGGCGGAGGATGGGAAGGAAGAAGGAGAGAGAGAGAGAGAGAGGGGAAGAGTGGAGAGAGAGAGAGAGGGGAAGAGTGGATAGAGAGAGGGGAAGAGTGGATAGAGAGAGGGGAAGAGTGGAGAGAGAGAGAGAGAGAGGGGAAGAGTGGAGAGAGAGAGAGGGGAAGAGTGGAGAGAGGGGAAGAGGGGAGAGGGGGAGAGAGGGGGGAGGGGAGAAGAGAGGAGAAGAGAGGAGAAGAGAGGAGAAGAGAGGAGAGAGGGGAGTGGGGAAACAGGGGAAGAGGGGAGAGAGGGAGAGAGGGGGGAGGGGAGAAGAGAGGAGAAGAGAGGAGAAGAGAGGAGAGAGGGGAGTGGGGAAACAGGGGAAGAGGAGAGAGAGGGGGATAGGGGAAAAGGGAGAGAGGGGAAGGGAGGGAGAGAGGGGAAGGGAGGGAGAGAGGGGAAGGGAGAGAGAGAGAGAGGGGAAGGGAGAGAGAGAGAGAGGGGAAGGGAGAGAGAGAGAGGGGGGAAGGGAGAGAGAGAGAGGGGGGAAGGGAGAGAGAGAGAGGGGGGAAGGGAGAGAGAGAGAGGGGGGAAGGGAGAGAGAGAGAGGGGAAGGGAGAGAGAGAGAGGGGAAGGGAGAGAGAGAGAGAGGGGAAGGGAGAGAGAGAGGGGAAGGGAGAGAGAGAGAGAGGGGAAGGGAGAGAGAGAGAGGGGAAGGGAGAGAGAGAGAGGGGAAGGGAGAGAGAGAGAGAGGGGAAGGGAGAGAGAGAGAGGGGAAGGGAGAGAGAGAGAGGGGAAGGGAGAGAGAGAGGGGAAGGGAGAGAGAGAGAGGGGAAGGGAGAGAGAGAGAGGGGAAGGGAGAGAGAGAGAGGGGAAGGGAGAGAGGGGGGAAGGGAGAGAGGGGGGGGAAGGGAGAGAGGGGGGGAAGGGAGAGAGGGGGGGAAGGGAGAGAGGGGGGGAAGGGAGAGAGGGGGGGAAGGGAGAGAGGGGGGAAGGGAGAGAGGGGGGGAAGGGAGAGAGGGGGGGAAGGGGTAGGCAGTTTGTAATAAAATCGGAAATGAATTCTTTAAGAAAAATAAATCGCTGAGACTTTCTATATTAGGTTCCTTGGGTTTTATTCAGTAAATAACCTCTTTTTGGCGCTGCGAGACATTGAGCGAAACACCGGGAGTGTCAGCCTTCCCAACTGCCTTCCTTCGATTATTAAATGATATTTCATTACCTCCGTCCTCATCTCTCTAACGTAGACGACAATTCAGCTGCGGAAAATGCGCACTATTTCCTTTAGCTATTCATCGTTTAGTTTCTGAACCACTTTGGATGTGTCCCATTTCATCTTCGGCAAATCTTTACGACTGCGCCGTCGCTACGCCTTTCTCCCTAGGCATCGACTATTAATCCCTAACTATTCCCTTCCTTCTCGTTTCTTGAACCGATAGAGATAAGCTGCCAACCGCAGTGTTAACATGTCAAAATTCTTTCCGCTCAACAATCTTAGTTGCATTTTTTCCGATATAGGCTCTTTGTCTTCGTCGCGTAATTCATCTGCATAATCAGCGGGAAAGTTTCCATCTAAAGTCACATGACGCCTCTTGTAGCGCCATTCGTCGGAGAGAATTACATTGCTCGCAATAGTTCGAACATTTTACAAAGGGTGGAGGCGTAAGAGGCACGTAATTATTACATACGGAATGCTCCATATTAGTATAGAATGGGTAACCATACATTTTTCAATGTCCTTTTAGTACTGCGCGTTTTCCCGCAACCATCTGAGAGCCCTTGAAGAGGAGTACGAGATGCTAGAATTGCGCATTCTGGTGTTAAATAAAACCTCACGATAAGTCCGGCGAGAGATACCTATGCCTCGTTTAGCGGCCAAACGTCGAAACACTTGGCATCAGCCCACGTGACGTCGCCCATCCCTCGCCCGTTTCTTAACCGATCGAATAGTATTATTGCATACAGCACGACTCTCCCCAATGGGATCGCCCGATCGGCTTCACATCCACACACGCGCTAATCGCCAATGGCGGCCTTCCTATTTCGCGTCTCTTCCTCTTTTATTTGGCATTGAAGTTTGCGTTACCACGGAGACTAGAACGTCCACGCGCATTTTCAGTTTATACCTGCTAAAAATGAAAACTAAGATAAAATTATTCCGAGTGTTATTTATCCTTCAGTCGTCCTTTCAAGTTTTCTCAGCGAAATTTCAAATGATATTAGTCTGTTAGTTAGGTTGGTGCATGTTTTAGCTATTAGATTCTATTATCAATCGTAATTATCTGCCTTCACAAACCCGAAAATCACATATTAAAAACACGAAAAGCTAGTTCTTTGATTATATTTCCCTTAAATTTTTACCTTCACTGGAAACATTTTTCTTCTGCATGGTAATTATAGGAATACGCAATAAATACCACTAGTTCCACTTGGTTTGTGACTTTTTACGACTTCTTAAAATAAGCCATCGGTTACTTCTTGTTGTAATCAAATATCAAATCGAGCGAGGTCATAATAGAGAAATAAATTCAGCACCTCTTAAGTCATCCACAAGTGTTTCGTAACAGGCAATTTCCAGTACGACCAGATGTTCTGCAGAAGAATGGAGAGGGTCGTTTTTCTCAATTTCGACTTTCGCAGGATAAATTCAGGGACAGAAGTACACGAATAGTCCATGAAGACATTAAAAACTCCGATAACATTACGCAGTCCCGCTCGACGTAATTCTCAATATAAATGGTTTACTTGGATAATTAGCAAATTGACTTCTTATTTTCAGGAATAAAACTTCATATTTCCATTTGCAGCAAGCGATTTAAAGTCTCGTTCGCAATAATTCCTACATCTGTGAATGAGGGAATAAAATATATTTCGAAGAATTCTAAAAATGTAATAAATACGAGCCTTCAAATGGACCGTACTTGCTATTTACGAAGCATTTTAATATTGTCGCGAATGCCGGCAAACGCCGCATAAGTATTAATTAAACGACGCATAACTACTAAGTCGTGTGTTTAATAACGCAAAGAGTACA